>CM062814.1:645572681-647972681 GCA_031772625.1 Pinus tabuliformis
GTTTTGTTAATCTATAAGTTATTTGGATGATTAATTAGTTTGCTTCCATTTGTGGATAGTAAGATCATTAGTATCTTAGTAACAATAGACACTCTAGGAAATCTTATTATAGTGACTTTCACCTCATCTCCCTTATGGGATCATGACTTGAGGGTTCCATTCACACAACCCAAAAACAGATTTCTTGTTTGATTACTGCATAATCTAGAGTTTCTTGGTGAATATATCATTGTCTTTGAGTTTCTTAGAATTATTTGCAATTTTCATTTTGATCTCTTGAGTTTGTTATGGTTTAAAAGCACTTCCATTCATGAACTTAGCCATTAGCTAATAATAACTCTATTTTCCTCCATTCAACAAATATTTTCCATGTATAAATGAATTTGTGCATAAATTGAAGACAAGAGTGTATGTTATTGCAAGAGCTTCTAATTTGCAGGGAGACCTCATCTCCTTTGCCTCATCCAAGCCCTATCTGCCCATGCTTCCAAGGTCCACCAAACCCTAAATATGAATTCGTGTTTTGTAAGCAAAGTTGTCATTTCCATTGAGAAAATCCAACCATCTTGAAGAATTTGACTAAGCCTTGGATAGTTTTCACTTCTTCCATGCCTTATTTCCCCATCAGACACCTTTCCCACACTTCATTATACCTTTCCTACCATCTTCTAATCTTTCAGCCTGTTTCCTGTAGTAAAACAGGGCATCCTGTAGTACTACAGGAAACCCTATAGTAGCCTATTTTAAGCCCGAATTTAGTAAAAATTATCATCTGAGATTAATTAGGCCTCCAATTAGGTTCCATACCCTTGAGAATAGTCCATACCTTTTCCTCCATACCTGTTTCCCCTACCAAAGAACAAGTGAAAATTAACATTGGAATTCATAAAAATAAACATAAAAAAAGGCTTTTTTATGTAATTTCTAAATTAGCACATGCATGCAGTAGTCATATTACTTCTTAGATCAGATTCCATGCTCAGTTAGTCTATATCATCACATGTTATCAACAAGTCAAGTTAGGTTTCTTTTGCAAGAAAAATGTGTAAATGTGTAGCTAGATGATTTGATGTCACTTTATAGCATCTTCCAATTCAGTCTTTTATTTCCTAGAGTAGGCAACACTCCTTTTTTTCATTAAAGATAATTTTCCCTTTTCCATTTGGTAGTTAGACTCCTTCTAGTCAATAGAAGACTGCTTTGAAAAACCCTAGTGGTCTATTGCCCCAGTTGAAAAGTGACAAGAGTAGACCATTGCATCTACTGTATATACAACACTGTCACCTCCAAGTTTGTACAAACCCTGGTTGATGAAGTAAAGTTGGTAGCCCTAGGAGTTGCAACATCCTTGCTGCAATATTGGTGCTCATCACTTTTTGGCATCATTGCTGGGGAGGTGTCTAAGTATATGTGATTTTTTCATTCTTTCTTTGTTTATTTCTTTCTAATTACGTAAATAGTTCCATTCAACAAATAGTTGCATTCTTTTGCTTTCTTTCCAATTCTGCAAGTAGTTCCATTCAGCAAGTAGTTGCAATTTTGTTTTGATTTCTTTCCTTTCTACAAGTAGTTATAAAAAAACCTAATGAAAAAAGAAAAAAAAATCCTTTCATGCCTCATAGGAGTAGAGACAACTTAGGGAGATTTTTTCCAAACAACCCCACTACATCAAACAGCCACCCTTCCCTCTTCTTCGGTGACTATGAGCTAGAGGACCCATTAGGTGAACAACCAAATATTTTTGAAGAGCCTATTATGGAAGAAGAAGAGACCATTCTGCCAACTTACACCATGGTTGAAAATAGAAATGGGATTGGAGAAAAAGAAGGAGAAGAGAATAGAGTTGAGGGTGATTTTCCCATCAGAGAAACTAATGGGGATGTTAGGATGAAAAAGATAAGCCCCTATGCCCTTCCTCACTTCCATGGCCTGACCTTAGCCTTTTTGTTTAAATTTTTTGTCATATGCAGAACTTATGACTACACCTCTGATGACCATAAGTTGAAATTGTTCCCATCCACTTTCAAAGATGCAGTGTTGTTCTAGTTCATGGGTTTACCTGGGGACAACATCACCACTTGGGATTAGATGCAACAAGCCTTCAACAATAAGTATAGGGACTACTTCAGGTCCAAAGATACCAAAGAGGAAATTTTTAGAATTACCTTGGGGCATGATGAATCTTGAGAATATTATGAGGAAATATTTCAACTCAGTTACAAAAGGGCCAAGTGCATCATTGATCCTGAATCACTTAATTTAGTCCTTCTTAGAGGGATCAATGAAGATATCTTAGAAACCCTAAACCTACAGTCAGGAGGGGACATCTATCAGTTACCCTATGATGATATTAAGATAATTTTCAAAAACCATTCTAGGGCAGCTAGAAAGAAGGGTAGGGCTAGTCAAGCTTTGTCCAGTTCATCTTCCTCTAACACATCCATAAAAAGTGAAATTGGGAACATGTTGGAAGACTTTAGGAGTGAAATGTTGCATACCCTTTCTTTGCAAATGGACACCATGCAGATCAAGAGGAAGCAGGAGGAAGCAGAGAGAGCCTTATTTTTCTTGTACCCTAGATGCATGAGGAAGCACCCTAGGAATGAATGTACATTAAATCTTATAGAAATATGCTCGGTCTGTGAGGAGAACCACTCCACAGACAAGTTCCCTTATCTGCCTGTATTAAAATTTGTGTATTAGGGAATTGAAGGGGTGACTTAACAACTATGATATATCAACCAAAGGAGGCCTCAAGGACCTCAATCATACAAGCAAAGAATGTAAGGGGCATCCTATTCATATGACAACCCTAACCAGAATACATCCATTCCCCCTTGGTGCCCTCCTCCTCATCCTTCATGGTCCATAACTTCTCCCTGGTATTTTGCACCTCAATACCATCCCCAACCTACTAACCAATTAATTCAGCCACATGCTCCTCCATAACCTCAGTGGAATGCACCATCCTAGGGGTGGAGGCCCCCATACAACTAAGCTCCAGCTTTACTGCCTACAACTCCATCTCAACTGTAGCTCCTACACCCTGCTCCACCTAAGAAACCTTAGATGCCTTCTCAACCAAATCTGAACCCAAACAATAGACAGGAACAACAGGTCTATAGTGGAGAAGCATTCTACCCTGCTTATGCTATGGAAATTCAAGAAATTAACCTTAGGTATGGAAGAGTGCTTTTGGATAATCAACCTCCATCTCCACCTGAGGAGCGTGAAGAGGAAAAAGAGGAGTGTGTCCCTCAAGCAAATCCACCTCCGTTTCCTGAGAGATTAATCCATCATATCCAGCACACCCCAGAAGAGATTGAACTTATGGGTGAATTGAAAAAAAGTTGTGTTAAAATCCCACTTCTCCAAGCTATCAATGATGTCCCCATCTACAACAAGTTAATCAAGGAGAAATGTGTCAAACATCCCAGGAGGCGAAAGAAAGACACCCCTACAATTAATTTCATTGGACAACTGTCTGACTTAATGCTGGGGTGGGTGATTTTCCCATAGTATTTATATCCTGGAAGTCCCGTGGTAGATGTACACATTGATGACATCATTGTCCCCCATACCTTGATCGATATTGGGAATTCCATAAATGTGATGACTAAGGAGACTATGCTTAAACTAAATCTCCAAGGATCATTGAGAAAGACCGCGAAGTCTTGTAGCTTGTAGACAAGTCCATAGTAGCTCTTGAGGGAGTTGTCGAGGATGTGATGGTCTCCATTGATTCCTAGGAATACCCATTGACTTCTTAGTTCTCCAACCTAAGACCAAGTTCAATGGTTTTCCTCTCATCTTTGGAAGGCTATGGTTAGCCACTGGTGATGCTTACATAAGTTGCAAGGCTGGGAATATGACCATTAAAAATGGGCATTTGTCCAAACAATTTCTCTTGTACTCTCCTGCTCAACCATCTTTGGAGCATGACTTACCTTTATGGTTAGAAGAGGAGGAAGAAGATGAAGTCTACTCTTCCCCAATATGTACCCTAGATGCTACTATAGGAGGGGGGAAACCTGATGAACATGACCTGATTGAGAAAATCCTCCAGAATCATCCCCAAACATCATGTCTCTTGAGGATTTAGTGAAGAAAGATGAAGATAACCCTTGTAATAATCTGTGTCTAGCTGACTCAAGCCCACTCATTTCAAGATGATAGAATTTGGCCCAAAAAGAACATTGAAAATCAACCCCTCTCTCTTTGTACATTAGGAAGAGGAGTTATGCGACATGCTAAGAAAGCATCTGGATGCCTTTGCCTGGAGTTACAAGGAAATGAAGGGAGTGAACCCTTCGGTGTGTACTCACCACATTTACATCAAGGAAGGTTGCAAGTCAGTGCACCAACCTTAGAGGAGAATGAACCCAGCCTTCAAGGATATTATCAAAGAAGAACTGCAAAAGTTGTTGGATGCAAGGTTCATTTACCCCATCTCAGATAGTGAGTGGGTGTCTCCTTTGGTTCTGGTTCTAGAGAAAAATTGGAAGTGGAGGATCTGTGTGGATTACAGAGAGATAAACAAAGCCACAAAAAGGGACCATTTCACTCTACCTTTCATTGAATAAGTATTATATCGCCTAGTAGGAAAGAAGTTATTCTCTTTCCTAGATTGATTCAATGGTTACAATCAGATCCATATCAGCCCAAAGGACCAAGATGAAACCACCTTCACCTATCCCTAGGGTACCTTTTCTTATAGGGTCCTTCCTTTTGGGTTATGCAATGCCCCTTCCACTTTTCATAGGGAAGTCCTGACCATCTTTGTAGAGTTAGTTCATGACTCTGTGGAAATTTATATGGATGATTTCACCCCTTATGGATGTGATTTCCTAGAGGCTCTCTCTAACATGGAAAAATTATTAAACAAATGCATTCAAATGAACTTATTCCTTAGTCCTGAGAAGTCTGAGTTCTTGATGACTGCAGGTATTGTTTTAGGTCACTTAATATCCCAAGAAGGACTGCAAGTAGACCCAAATAAGATAGTTATCATAAAGAGGGTCCCTACTCCTCAGAAGTAGAGGGATGTTAGAAGTTTCTTAGGCTTAGCTAGATACTATAGAAGATTCATAAAAAAATTATGCAATGTAGCCTTGCCTTTGTTTGGACTATTGGCCAGGGACTCTAAATTTTATGGCCAGAAAGCTTCCAAGAGGTCCTAGAAACCCTAAAGGACAAACTGACTACTGCACCTATAATCTGAGACCCAAATTAGTTTCATCCTTTTGACATCCATGTTGATGTCTCTGAAAAAGCTATAGGGGCAACTCTGGGCTAGATAGATGACAACCTACCGTATTCCATTTACTACATCAGTAAAAATATGTCCAAAGTGGAGTTGAAATACAATATGACTAAAAAGGAGCTCCTAGCTATTGTCCATTCCTTGAATAAATTTAGACATTACATTGCTGGTTACTAGACCTTTGTACAATATGACCATGCTGCTATTAAATATTTGATGAACAAACCTAATGTGAATGCCTAAATTATTATATGGTTTCTTTTGTTACAACAGTTTGATCTAATTATCATTGATAAGCCTGGCAAAGAAAATGTAGTTGCAGATTTTTTGTCCAGATTGGCTTTGCCTGTAGGTGAGGAAGGAATGATTGATGACCAGATGACAGATGAGAATTTATTCACCATTTTAGTTCTCTCTCTGTGGTCTGCTGACATAGCCAACTACCTAGTAGTTGCACAATTCCCTCCAAATCTATCCTCTAAGGAAAAGAGCATAATTATAAGGAAAAGAGCCCCATTTACTTGGAGTGGGGGCAGTCTCTTCAAGGTTGGCCCAGATAAAATTCTGAGAATATGTATCAGGGAGGAGGAATTTTTTGACGTCCTTTTGGCCTGTCATGATGGGCCTTGTGGAGGTCACTTTGTAGCCAACATAATAGCCTTTAAGGTACTACAAGTTGGCTACTATTTGCCCACTCTCCAAAAAGATGTAAGAAGATATACTAGCCAATGTGACCAATGCCAAAGAATGGGGAAGCCTACTCCCAGGGATGAAATTCCTTTGCAACCTCAAGTGAATTTTGAGAAATTTGACAAGTGGGACATGGATTTCATTGGGCCCATTGAACCTCCATCAAGACAGAAAAAGTACATCATTGTGTGCACTGAATACTTAAAAAAGTGGGTTGAAACCAAAGCTATCAAGGTAGCCACAGAAGAAAAAATGGTTGGGTTCTTGAGGGAGGATGTGTATTATAAGTATGGATACCCAAGAGAGCTAGTAACCGACTAGGGCACTTAATTCACCTTACACATGATTGAGAATATGTTAAGCCAACATAAGATCAAGCACAGGAAGTCCACTCCTTACCACCCTCAGGCCAATGGATAAGTAAAAGTTACCAACAGAGCATTGGAAAACATTCTGACAAAGGTGGTGAGCAGCAGTAGGAAGGATTGGGCTAACATACTAGTGGAGGCCACTTGGACCTACAATACAAATTGGAAGACAACCACTGATTCTGCGAAACCAGAGATTTTGGGTTCGATCCCCAGCGGAGTCGCCAATTCTGGTAGAGGGAATTACTCCCCTAGGGTTTTTTGGGTTGAAACCCTAGCAGACTGAAAGTTATCTATTCAAAGAAGCATGCATTCATACAGCCATTATGCTATTGTAAGCAAATTCTATGATAAGGGTACGTACCTTTGGTCCTACGTTTGAGAAGGCCTTTAGGGTCCAAACCCTTCTTGGAGTTCCCTTCTTCTCTTTTGTCCTGCAAAACAACCAATTCAAAGAACACAGCAGTACATGGACAAAACTTATAAAGAAACCATCTTCATGTTATAAAGGAAGGTAGTTAGTTATGAAATCCAAACAACCGTTTACATATGAATTCTAAACATGACTATCATTAACATAAAGAAGATTCATTTCGGGAACCAAGAAATGTGTTTCTTTTATTATAGACAAATAAAGTACATAAAAAGGAATATGTTCACCTGAATCACCTTCAGCAGGCTTCAAGCAAAGCTTCCTTCTGGATCCGTTCCAGCCTCAAGCCTCTAACGAAACTCCTTCCATGACTCTCTCCATGATGTCATAAATGGTGGATGAACATCAACACACAAGGAAACAAAGGTTTCCTGTACAAAATGGGGAAAGTGCAGAAGGCACAAGGGACTTCAGACCTGGTCAAGGGAAAAATCTCAGCATAATAACCTTTCTCTCTATTATCTCCTCCTTTAGGCCTTCCCTTTGAGGTCTTTTTATACCATCTCCAAAGTAGTTTTTTAGTAAGGAGTTGGTTGGGAACAGTTGGGCCACGGGCACTAACAGGTGATCAGCAGGTAAAACCCGCGATCTCCACCCGAAAATGAGGAGTTTTATATTTTTTTTAAGTGTTTTAATACATACACGCGGGTTGGCTATACACATACCCGCGTATACACGCGTTTAACTCAGGGCAATGTCGCGTATAAGGGATAAAACACTATTTTTTAAATTTTAGGACCAGGTCTGGAAGGAGGGGTTGCCCTAGGCCATGAGTACAGCATCACAAGCCATAAGAGTAAGATTTGGAGCTATAACACTATGGGAAGAAGGCTCTTCTCTCCATTGAGTTTGAGTACAACACTTTAAGGATGGAAGCACAGTTGGGTTTGGATATTACAAGGGCACAACAAGAGAGGCTACTCTAGCTCAATGGGTTAGATGAATTTAGGATGCAGACCCTCCTGCACAAAAAGGTGACTCAAGTACAAAGAAAGGTCTGGCATGAAAAAAATATGAGAGACAAATTGTTTCAAGAAGGCGATTGGGCTCTATTGTATGACTCTAGGTTCAAGGATTTCAAAGGCAAGTTGATGACTATATGAATGGGTCCATATGTGATAGAAAAGTTCCATGACAATGGGGCTATTTAGATAAGAACCATTGATGAAGGTATCCCCTTGCTTGTCAATGGGCATAGATTGAAAGCCTACAAAATGCCTTTGTCAAAGGATGAGTTCATCAGTAGTATCAGTAAGGAAGTAATGGTGATTAAAGGACTCTCGGCCTCCACTTCACTGGCCTCCACTTCACCAAATTCTTTAAGATTGTTGAATCTTTGAAAAAAAATAAAAATAAAAATAAAAACAAAAAAACAATAAGAAACCTAGGTGAAAACCTCCATGAGGCACCTAAGGCCTACTTTTGGGTTGAAAACCTCCTCGAGGCAGCCCAAGAGTGAAAAAAGGAAAAAGAGAAAAATAAAAGACCCTTGGGTGAAAACCTCCTTTGAGGCTCCTAGGGCAGGAAACCAAGATGAAAACCTCCTCTGAGGCAACCTAGTTGTCTTTCAAAAAAAAAAAAAACAACAACAACGCAAAAATAATGGCAGGGACCTAAAACCTACCCACTCATAACAATTCTAGTTTTTGCATGTTTTCAAGAAAATAATGGACACCAAGTTCAAAAGGTAGGAAACCATGCAGAACCCCACTTTTCCTTCATTCATTTCATCTCCTCCGTGACCCCCATGTATCCATACTCATCTCCAACCATAAAAAATTGCAATTTTCAGGCAATTTTGTGACTTCTACAACATTTCTTGTAGTTACTAAAGGAGTTTCCTGTAGTACTACATGAAGTCTTGAAAATCTACAGGAATGGAATTCCGATTGAAAAATCATGATGCAGGCCTGTTTTGGGTGGAAAAAGGAGGCCATTGACTTCACCACATCTCCACCAACACCATTTCATGACAATGTCACCCTCTAGGTCCATAAAGAAATCCACTTAGAAGAATAAGAAACATATAAAAAAAAAGGAAAAAGAAAGGAAACAAAGAAAAATCAAAGGGCCACACCACCAATAGCCTACCTCACCTAGCACTCCATGGCCACACCTTCCACTCCTACTTCAACATCTATTCACCTTCCAAGAAAAATAAAGACCAAATAAATTTAAAAAGAGGCAGCTACAAGATTTCCTATAGTTCTATGGGAAAACCTATAGCAGACTATTTTAAAACACCATCAGTCTCCAGGCTCATCCTTCAGCACCCATACATTGGAAGAGTATCAACACACTTGCAGGCACTGTGGTACCTCTCCAAATCTTAGCAGCAACAGAAGAAGCCAACACTTGCACATCACAACAAGAAGACGACCTATCATCAAAATAAAACCAACAAAAAGAGAGCAAAGAGAAGATATACCTAAACCATAAGCAACACAACAGAACCAACCTCCAGCATGCATCAACAAAGAAAAGGAATCCACAGGTATGTAACCTCATCCACACTCTCTCCTAAGTACGAATATGATTAAAACTATAGGAATATGAAAATTTTGGTTTATAAGTTGAAGGTGGCCAGTTAACTTGGCCACCCTCATCCCGATAACAAAAAGTTAAAGTGCTAGTCAATTGAACACATGGAGAGGTCACATCAAAGGAAATTGTTAGGCCCCTATACTACTAGTGTAACCCCTTATTGTTATTAGTACAACCCCCTTATTATATTGATGTACCCATGTAGTGCCCATATTGTTACTATTGTGCCCAATAGAAGCCCACTGTTGTTATTATTGTGCCCTTATATTATTATTGTTATGTCGGCTCTGATTATATTATGACCCCTTAGACTCATATATAGAAAGGAGGTCTTTTCATTTGTATCATCCAAGAATTGTTCATTTATGTAATGTAAAGGAGGTTGCCCCCTTGAAGAGGCTGAATTATAAGGCGTTGATATATCTTTTCTATCTTTTTCTTGAGCTGGTTTCATAACATTTGGTATCAGAGGTTTGGATTCTGGGGTTTCGTTGCTCCAAATAGGTCATCGTGGAATTTTCACTATAACTTTTTTTCTTAGACATTTAAGAAGCTAAAAGAAAAACCCATTTGAGAAGAAATCGCGCTGAACCTTGGGTCCAAATTTCAGAGCTTTTGCGCTATATTTGTGGAGATATGATCTGAGGAAGTTGGTATTTTTATAGACTCCTGAATTAAATTCCAAACAGTGACCTGGGGAAAATCGTCATAACTTTCTCTCTGAGCATCGAATTGAAATTTCGTAAGAAGGTACAGAAAGAGGATAGATTTTAGTTTCTTGTATATATTTTTCAGACCAAAGGTCGAAACAGTGACTCGTGGCACATCGTACAAGTTTGCTCTACTAAACTAGTCTATAATCAGGTCACTGTGGGATATTTCACATAACTCTTCCTTGGATAATCCAATTTGGATCAGACTAGTGGCATTGGAAAGAGGACATAGAGGGCTACTGCAGATCAAAATTTCAGAATTGGATGATCTGAAAGTACAGAGATACATC
This sequence comes from Pinus tabuliformis, assembly GCA_031772625.1. Classification (NCBI taxonomy): domain Eukaryota; kingdom Viridiplantae; phylum Streptophyta; class Pinopsida; order Pinales; family Pinaceae; genus Pinus; species Pinus tabuliformis. Next base: position 645,582,983 of record CM062814.1, read on the forward strand.
AGAGGCAATATCGAGCTCCTACAAAGTGAAAAAAAGTGTGTAGATTCTTTTAAATTTTTGCTTAAGATTGGTTTGAAAATTTATTTTGAAGGAATTCAAAGGGCATAGTAGAGCATTACTATCGGTAACTGATGCCCGGAGGAAAGAAAATGCAAACACCTAGTAAGCAACCTGAAAGCTCTAGCATGACTCATGAGGAAGAGGAAGAAATGCTACATGATATATCAAAATTACAAGACCAAGTGCAAAAAATGTCACTCTCACAAAAGCTAATAGAAGCTAAGATAAAGGGTGTGGAAGCTAAGATGGATGATTTGAAGATAGATTTGAAGGCAGATTTGAAGTGAGACATGGCAAATTTGAAGACAGATTTGACAAATTTTCTACAAGAAATACTTACTAATGGTGAAAAGGTAGTATAGGAAACTCATGATGCGAACAAAAGAAATGTTAATCATGATTTCTTAGACTCTAATGTGGGATTTAAGACCCACCATATTCCAAAAATCGATATGAGGAAGTTTGATGGCAAGGATCCCACAACATGGATATTACAGATGGAGCAATTTTTCGATCTCAATAATGTGCAAAACACACAAAAGGTACGTATTGCAACTTTATATTTTGAACCAAATCAGTTTGTATGGTATCAATGGCTTTGATCTCGTAGACAAATTATCACTTGGGCAATTTTTATGGAAGAATTGGCAGCACATTATGAGGATACAAAAAGCAACACTTTTTTTAGCCAATTGATAAGTCTCAAACAAAAGGGTTCAATAATGGAGCACATTGAGGAGTTCCAAAAATTGAACATAAGGGTAAAAAATATTCTAGAGGAGCATAGGATTGATGTGTTCATAGGGACATTAAAGGATAATATCCAACATGATGTTCGCCTTTGGGAACCTGATTCATTACAGAAGGCATTCATGTTAGCAAGAAAAATGGAAAGCAAAATTATGGCAACTAGAAAGCATACCACTCACAACTATAAATATGGAAGTGTTGTTGCCTCTAGTCTTCCACAACCTATAAGGTTGACACCACAACAATTGGAAGAAAAAAGAGCAAAAGGGATCTGTTACAGTTGTGATAGCAAATACACTAAAGGTCATAAGTGTGCTGAGAAGAAATTATTTTACATAGAGTATGAAGAGGAGGAAGAAAAGGATCAAGAAACATCAAAAGAAGAGGATATATGCCAAGATCCAACCTTAGAGAAAGAAGAAGTGAATCAGACCATATCTTGTAAAGCATTGGCAAGAATTAACACTCCTCAAACTTTCAAGATAGAAGGAAATATCAAGAAGAAAAAGGTGCAAGAAGTTAAAGATCACATCGAGAAAGAAGAAATGAATCCAACCATATCTTGTAATTCATTGGTCAGAATTACCACTCCTCAAACTACCAAGATAGAAGGACATATCAAGAAGAAAAATGTTCAAGAAGTGAAAGATCACATCGAGCATCAAGAAATGAATCCGACCATATCTTGTAAAGGATTGGAAGAAATTACCACTCCTCAAACTCTAAAGATAGAAGGACATATCAAGAAGAAAAAGGTTCAAGAAATGAAAGATCACATCGAGCATCAACAACAAGTTCTCCAACTTTTAAAGGATAACACCACTTTGGTGCAAAATTGAATGAAACAATAGGTAGATCAACATCATAGTGAAATTTTTTTTGATGTAGGTGATTGGGTAATTTTACTGCTACATCTCAAGCAAGCTATTTATGAGAAGGAAATGTTGGCAATACTACATGCACTTAAGAAATGGCGACCTTACTGAATGGGAAGACACTTCAAGGTAAAAATGGATCATGATAGTCTTAAATACTTTTTAGAACAAATATTGTCTTTAGAAGAACAAAAAAAATGTGTCACAAATATGTTGGGTTATGACTTTGACATCATCTATAGAGAATGGAAGCAAAATTTTGTTGCAAATGCACTCTCAAGAAAGGATGAGGATGTGGAAGCATTGTTTTGTGCTATTTCTATTATCCAACTAGATTGGATAAATGAAGCAAGGGATGAATGGAAGAAGGACGAAGAAGTATGGCCACTTATTCAAAAGTTGCAAAAGATCCCAATTCAAACAATATTGCCAGAAATTGAAAAGGAAGGAAAAATCATATTGGAACCTGGAGCAGTCACAGAAACAAGAACCCGACAGCTATGAAATCAATCAATTTTAGAGTATCTCATCAAGTGGAAGAACTTACCTACTGAAGATTCCACATGGGAGGACAAGAATTTTATACAGAAGCATCAAGAATTACTCAAGTGTTGAGGACAACACTTTTTGAAGGAGAGGGCATGTTGGGCCCCTATACTACTAGTGTAACCCCTTATTGTTATTAGTACAACCCCCTTATTATATTGATGTACCCATGTAGTGCCCATATTGTTACTATTGTGCCCCATAGAAGCCCACTATTGTTATTATTGTGCCCTTATATTATTACTGTTATGTAGGCTCTAATTATATTATGACCCTTTAGACTCCTATATATAGAAAGGAGGTCTTTTCATTTGTATCATCCAAGAATTGTTCATTTATGTAATGTAAAGGAGGTTTCCCCCTCGAAGAGGCTGAATTCTAAGGCATTGATCTATCTTTTCTATCTTTTTCTTGAGTTGGTTTCATAACAGAAATAAATCGAAAAGGTCGTCAAGTTACGTTGTACAAGAGTGGGTGATGATTACAAGAAATGGTTGCATGATAACTAATAGTGGCCAATGGACCAAAAGGAGAAATTATGTACTCAGCTAGCCATCACATCGCTCAATGAAATCAACCATAAATAGAAATATTCCCTAACTTTCATGCAAGTCGATATTTTGAGAGTTGGGACCACTTGGAGGAGCCATCAAAGGAGAAATATAGTCTCGTCCATCATGCTGTGAGCACCTACATGAACCACATGAGACAATGAGGAAATCTAGTCTCAACCATCCTATGATGAGCACCTACAAGAAAGACAAGAAAACTACATGAAACAGTGAGAATTGTCAAAAATGTTACAAGGGGATACCTAGGGCCCAACTATTCAAAATTATCCTCAACCAAGGAATTGTAGTGAAAGGTGGGTGCCATATCCTCTGTGCTTTCATTTGTACAGAGAAAAAGAAAAGAAATTTTTATTTCTTATAATAATTACAGTGTGTATAGAGATAGACATAATTGTGTGGAGGATTGGGTAGCGTAAAGGGAGAATTGTAGTCATCACCCTCCTAAGCTCTAAACCCTCAGTCACCTAGGAAAGCTCTTAAGCTATAGCCACCAAATTTCATACAATCAAGTTGACAGAGAGAGAATATGATAGGGGTTTCAACATAAGGGAGCCCACCAAAACAACTAGAAAACATTAACATCTTCTTGTGGTAGAGATATTCACAAGGCATCAATGGTAGGGATTCTTACATCTACTTAATGGATATGATGATGATGTAGCTAGGGAATTTGCAATGTCACTCATACCTCAATCTAGAGTCAGTGCCACTGTTGTGGTGAGAGGATTGTCAGTAACAATTACCCCTGAAAGCATTAGTAGAATCACTACACTTCCTCTAGGTTTAAAATGGAGAAAAAAGGATAAAGCTAGTAGCATTATTTCCAAGAAGAACTTTTTTTTTGGACGATGAGGAACCAATTGAGGACAAGAATGGGATTAGAAGGGAGAGCAGTCCATATCCTTGGGATGAAGTAAGCTATCATAGTCTCAATTATATTTCTTGTGAGGGAAGGCTCAGTATGGTCTATGGTTACCAGTTTAGACTACTCCATGAGCTGAGATTTGGAGAAGAGTTACCTCCTCATAGAAGACTTAGAGTTCCCTTATCTTTGTTGCAGTCAATGATAGACATGAACATCAAGGTGCAAGAAGGGAAGCATAAGTAGTTGGAACATCATGGACTGATCAAGCTCACACTAGTCACACTAGAAGATGCCCTAAGCCAATCAAGAGTCCCTATTATGTGGTGAAAATTTGTAGACATGAACAAAGAAGATGTAATTCAATCCATTGATTATGAAAGAGACCCAACTTCTAGTGGTGAGGAAGAGAATCAAGAAGAATCAAAATAAAAAGAGCAAGAAGAACTAGAAGAAGAAGAGGAATAAGATCTTGAAGAAGAGGAGCATGAAGAAGAAGAAGAAGAACCAAAGGAAGAAGAGGAGGTAGATATAAATGAAACGGAGGAAGAAAAGGACAGTAGGGAATAAGCACAAAAGGATGAACCAAGTCCTAAAATACATAGAAAGGAAGGAGAGTAATCCCCAAGAGTGTCTCTTGAGCCCACAGAGAAGGAGGCAACTGCTGCCTTGACTACTCTAAGTACACCCATAAAATCAACAAGAAAGAGGTAGAGGTAGACTCCCCTATACCAGAACAAGAAGGAGCACAGGGATTAAAAAAAGGGAGACCTCAAACACCTACCAAGACTCCTATAATCATTGAATACTCACCAAGATAATAAGAAAATCTAGTCTCCCAGGGAATGATAGGTGAAGAAGGCACATCAAAACAAGCTTCCCCAAGGTCACCAATCACATATGTGAGGAGTCTTGTCACCAGGTCAACCTCAGCAAAGAAAATTAAAGAAAATTTGACCCCATTTCAAAAAGAGAAAATCCTTCTATGGGAAATAGAGATAGTCCTACAGGAAACTCTATCAAAACTATAGGAAACACAGAAAAAGGAGCAGGAAGGATGAGAGGGACATGGGGAAGGAAAGGAAGTAGCAATACAAGTACAGGGGGGAGACAGATACTCCAAAGATAGTAAAGGGAGAGTCACAAGAGCTGCAGGAACCTAGCCCATAGCCAAATCTCAGCTCCTATTATAGATTCATTGAGGGAGGTAGAATAATACCACAAAAATTTCCATCCCTCTATTCTTTGAGCTTGAAAAGGAGAGAAAAAGGACACATCGCTGGATGCAAATTGCTAAATCAAAAAGTGTAGAGGATGTGGGCCATATGGAAGAGAATCTACTAGAGATGGGAAGAGAGTTGAGTGAGATAAGAGATAGGGAAAGAGTGATGAAATCTCAACTAGACGTTGAGAACACATGGCTGAGGAGGTAAGTACAAGAAAAAGAGAGCCAATTGGAAACTATGGAAATTCTCTCCATGGAGGCACTCCAGTGCAGGATGCTAGCAAAATAGAATGTCTTGTACCTCAAAGATAAATGGTTGTAGTTTCTGATTAAAACCCTGGCACAATGAGTGATTATTCCTTTCCAAGGTTATATGAAGTTCATTGAGCTCTATGACCAAAGAACCCTCGAGGACAGGGCCAAGATATCGGAATTCTACTTACATAACTTGGCCTTAACATACTTGAATGTGTGCGACCCCAATCCAAAGCTAGGGGACTTACAACTAATGGCCTTAGCATCATGGATGAGTCATGAGGAGGCAAAGGCTAAGGAAGTAAAAAGAGTATTGGAAAGAAAAGAAATAGATACCCTTTACATCAAATAAGAAAAGAGCAACTATATGGCTATCATTAGCACCCACAACCTCATCGCAAATGATCCCCAACTTGCACCAAGATACCTAGCTACACAAGAGCAAGCAGTCACTCATTTTGAGGACACTTTGATATGGCTAGGGCATGAAAGCCAACAAGCATGCCAAAGGAGATAGAGCACCTTACCTTACAACTTAAAGAATAGGGAGTATCATTCCCCTGTAAGAATGAGGGATGCACTAGAGAGGACCCCACTGTATAAGAAGGCATTGCAGAGACTCAAAGTCAACTGGATTGGCTTGAAACCCAATCCACCACTGCTCTTGGGTATGTTAGAAGGGAGAAATGAAGAATAATAAAGAAAGCAGTGGGTGGAAATAGAGAAGCATGCAAGATTTTATCCACAAGAGGAGGATACAGCAACATAAGCCTAGAATGTCAGGGAGGCCACCAAAGCAATGAAAGACATGGACATAGATTGAGTTTCTCAAAGAATGAGCAACACTTTTCGTAGGGGGGTGATGATGAGGCTCATCAATGGGTAAATTATATCAACCTTAATACCACTCTCTAGCTTATTAAAATCAACTTTTCTCACATTTCTTTACATGTTTTGTTATATTTTTCTTAGGGAGAAGGGTAAATATGAGATGTCATGTCTTGTAGTCTAATGTGCATTAATTACAGGTTTTGGAGCAATTTTTGGCTAATTAAAGTGTAGGAACTCGAAGTAGACAAGCAAGATGGATTTTAGGAGATTAGATCCCCCTCCTTAACTACTCACTCACTTGAAGATTCCTCCACTAGATCTCAGCAGCTCAGAGTTACAAGCAGTTGAGCCATTAAGGTCATTGGAAATCAAGCCAACGATAGTTGAAGACCAGTTGATCTCGAGTTGGGAGCCGAGCCTCCCTAAATTTAAGGAATCTGTTGGTAGCTTCATTTGTATAAATAAGAAGGCCTGGAGCCTCATTAGGATTGAACTTTATTTGGTTGTAGCCAAGAGGCACTTTCAAGATAAGACATTGTGATTGATGACTCTTATGTATTTTTGATATTTTAATGAAAATGAGAAGCATTCCCTTGATCCAACACTAATTTGACTCAAAGGGATGAAGATCTTGGGTTAGGGACCAGCCCTAGCAACAAAGGTTCCCCTTTTTGTACATGTGTGCTTAGATTTCATTCATAGTTGGTTGCTGAAGTGATTTTGGTTTTGTTAATCTGCAAGTATTTGGATGATTAATTAGTTTGCTTCGATTTGTGGATAGTTAGATCATTAGTATCTTAGTAATAGTAGACACTCTAGGAAATCTTGTGATAGTGTCTTTCACCTCATCTCCCTTATGGGATCATGATTTGAGGGTTCCATTCACACAAACCAAAAACATATTTCTTGTTTGATTAATGCATAATCTAGGTGTTGGCTTGATGGGCCCTGACCCAGGTTCAACGTTAGTCAGCCAAGAAAATCCCTACACTACTAGCCCTTTTGGCATCAGCTCGCGGAGCACGGACCGAAGCCTCACTCGAAGCAGTATGGGGGGATGCAGGAACCAAGTTTACACACCTAGAGATGGTTGTGATGTCGGTCTATAATTCCTGATCCTGCCTTCATGCAGATCGATAAGCCTTTAGGGCTTATCGATGTTCCTTCTCTTCCATCCTTCAGTACCTCCACAAAGGTACTCGACTGATCTTCACGCAGCCCTAACCCAAGGTCCAGGCACTTACACACCTTTGTGATTGAGTTATTGTATAAGTTCCCAAGTTATCTTAAGGGTTACCTAATCTACCATGCATTTATAGTTACCTTCGTGTAATCCTTTATTCTTGCTTGTGTTCAATTAACAGATATAATCAGATACATTCGCGCATCAAATAAGCATTATAATGTAAACCTAGATCGTAACATAATATAATCAGATGCATTAAATAGAGACAAAATACACTTTGATTGTAGAATAATTCTCTTTATTGATATCTCAAGTTCAGTACAGACTCTATTGACCCTGTGCACATAGCTACAGAGGTATGCGCACTCAGCTGTGGACTTCCACCCTAGGCCTTTTTGCACTCAACAACAAAGCCTCTACCTATGCTAAGACTCGAGAACACTTAGAACTTATTACCCCAAAATCCTTCTTACCCTTACCACTACTCCTTTAAACTCTTCTAAGACTCCCTTTTTATACAATCCCATGGTCCACGGACCATGGGTAGATCTTTACAGCTGACATGAGACTTCACAAAATAAGGGTGGATAACCCTTTGACCTCTTCGTGCTCCACGACCACAAAATGTGGAGGCTTTACTTATTTATTACAAAATTTAGGCCTTCTGACCCAAAACATGGGCTTTTCGACCCAAAACTGGCTCTTGGGGGAACCCGTTCCCAACAAGCGCCCAACACAAACATAGTGACTCACCCTTGAGTCACTCTATGGGTGTGGAGATCTTAGCGTGAAGACCCCCCAACTTGACCTATACAACTGCTACCTTGGCGGTGCACTACGTGGATGTCTGCTTTATTTCCTCAACCAATTGTTATGTTACTAGCCTTGCATTGTTAGCTTGAAGCTTCTGCTGAGCCTCCTGCGGACTAGCCAGCTTGCCCTCAATGGAGACCATGATCAAGTAGGCCTCATCCAATGAAGGCTTCAAGTGCACCTTCAGGACTGCCTCTTTGTGCTGAGCTGCATCTACTTGCTCCTTCAATGCCTTGGCCTCCTGCAGCTTCGTGAGTCTCTATGTGAGGGAAACAGTACATGTTGTCCCTTTTACCTCATTGTAGCATTGTTGTAGCTCTCGTGCCTCTATTTCCAGCCTCTTCATAATAGGGTCTTCTTGTAGGCTAGTTAGTACTTTGAACGACTGTTCAAAAAGCATTGTGTAGTCCGCCATTGCACTTTCTACTATTGTTATTGCCTCTGTGATAGCAGTCGCGCACTGCTCCTTGACTTCCGGTGGAGTCGAAGGCTGGGCCCTCAACTACAATTCTGCAATTTGGAGGTTTAGATCCAACTAAACCTTTGCCAATTCTATGCAGGCATCACGCACCCCCGTAGCAAGTTTGCGAGTGCGCACATCTACTGGCTCATCTGTAGGAATGGCCAACTCCAAGACCATTCAACATGCTTCCTCCACGGCCTTAATCATGCATTGATTTGTGTTAGTGAGTTCCATCATGGATGTGATGGCAGAGTCTTGCTGCACGCCCATCTGACTATTGTTTATCTGCTACTCGCTAATCACCTGCAAAGCACATTATTTGCAGGCCCTCAGCTCTGCGATGACCCCATCCAGCAGCAGGTGGAGTGCCTTGCTAGGAAGCGTTGCCAAGTTTAGCCCTACTCCCTTGAGTGCACTGACAATGGGCCTATCAGCTTCTGTCTCTATCGTTAGTGCTCCATCTGGTAGCACTATGGCTTGAGAGTCCTTCACATGCAACATCTGGGCAACTTCTGAAGTACCAATGGCCAAACTGGTGGGTGTCGTGCCGGTCTACGTTGCTCGAATCCACAACTCTCACAGATTCGCATGAATGGCCCCCAACGTCTGGTACTATTGCAGCAGTTCCACGATGGAATCCTGCACCATATCCCCAATGTCATTGAGATCCCTCTTTGTTAGGGTGATTGGATCCATGGAAGTCTTGCTGGCCTTGGACTTCTTCCGCGACCCTACTTTCTCTTGTCCTCTTGGATGCTTGATACAGACTGGAGGTGTCTTCAGGTCCACTCCTCCCTGTTATGTCAAATCATCCTCTTCTTCCTCTTCTTCTAGGGAGGGTGACTTCTCTTTGTCGGAGCCACACTCCTCTCCTCCTGTCTATCCACTTGTCTCCTGTGTGGCAGTGCAGTCTGCCCTAGCCTTATCCTCAGCCTCCTTCCTCCTTTTCTCAGCCAGCTGCTCCATCTTGAGCTTGGCTTCATCCTTCTTCCACTGTGCGGTTGTCTTGCTGGATCCTGTCATTAAATCTGAGGTAGTGTGCCATTCTGCTAGCCAACTATCAATAACCACTTGAATCACATCATCCGTAGCTAAGTAGGGAAAGTCATGCCACTTCTGCTCGGGGTCCTTTCGCGCCCTTATGGATACATGGTGGAAATCAACTTTAAAATCTACGTATGGATGTAATTTATCAAATATAGTAGGCAACAACTATGGCTTGCAGTTGATGGCCATGTGCACATTCATCTCCATCAAGATCCAAAAGATCTTATTGTCCTTGATCTGTTGAGGATCCTTAGTCTCCCATAGCGAAGCGTACTTCGTGGCCTCAAGCAGGTCTGATGCAACTGAGGGAAATTGTTTGTCTTCGGGTAGCTCCCAAGCTACGAGTACGATGGACAGCAAGAACCACACATAGTGGAAGGTCTTGCTGAGATCCTGTGCCTCGCGGAAATTCACGAGGAACTCACTGCAGCAGTAGCACGCCAAATTAAGTTGAACTCCCTTCGCGCATTGGGCCGCTAGGGCTACGATAGGTGTCGGTACTTCATCGGAGTGACACTTCTGCATGACCTTCCCCACCAATATTTGTGTGGCCACTTTGACCATAGGGTTGGAAATACTTTTAATTGCATAGCCACGTGGCTTCTTTACTAGTTTGAACTTCTTCTTCATGGCCTCCGCGAGGGCTTGTTTGCCCACCTTTCCACCAAACATCATAGTCAGATTCTCCCCTGAATATGGCAACCTCATGATTCTGTGGATTATTCTATCAGTGATGGGTATTGGCTCCTCCAGCCACAAACACCCATCATGTACCAAGCACAACAACTGCTTGATTACCAGCAAGGTAATGGGTGTGCGATTGTAGTGTGGCACCCATAGCAGGTTGAGTAGGCCTGCCTTATCCACTCCTTTGAGCCACTTTTGTGGTTCCAACGCAGTCACCCCAGTGGTCTTATGGAGGACGCGGTGCATCAGCTGGTTTGTCGCCAAGTGAGGGAATCACTCGGTATCAGCTAAGTCCCAGTCCTCCAATTTCAACATTGGAATCCGCGCCAAGCGCGGTCCTTCAAAAACAATCTTGTTTGGTAGCAGAGGTGTGTACAAGGTGACCTTTCTCTCATCAATGTCCTTACGCACCTCAGCCTTACACCTATGTAGAGGGATGTACTCAGGCATTTTAGTAATGGGGTCAGACCTCTCAACTTTAATGTCCTCCATGTCGATCCCAATATCCTCATCATCCATTGGGATATTCCCAACTTCTTCCTCCTCTGGTTCCAAGTTAATGGTTTTTCCCTTTTCCTAAGCAGTGGGATTTTCCTTCGGCGGGTTTATCCTAGGTGACATGCGCATTGGTGGTGTCGTGGCCTACTTTCGTTTCTTGCCTTTTGCACCTTCCTGGGTCTGGGTAGGCCTTGATCTAGGTGACTATGGTGACTTGGGTATCTCTGCAACCTCCGGAGTAGTTCCCTCTGCTTCCATGGCAACCTCTAGCACAAGCCCTTCAGATGTAACTGCTTTCCCAATATCTACAGTTTCTGTCGGTGTCGACATGACGCTATCCAACAGTTCTTGGGTCTCCTTTGGTAATTGCTCAAACACCAAACTCGCTATCATAGCTTCAAAGAATTCATGATTTATACGCCTCTGAGAGCTCAACATCTCAATGCTCAAAATGCCAAGCGTTCTTCATTGGGCGGCCACATGTAATTTTTAGACCATTTTTAATTCAAATCAGACCGTTCCCCAAAAATCGGTTCATTAATGCTATATTGGAGGTAGATTTTCAAGGATCTCACCCATAGGTTTTGTCTTAAATGCCGCCCTCCCACTCCATTTGGTTGTTTTTTCGTCATCAAATCATGAACAGTGGATTTAACAGTCACTTGCTAGCTGACCTGCTTAATTTTATCCCATGTAGTGTAGCCTTCTGCACACTCGTGTGGCCTCTATGACATCTCCTCTTTCCGCGCAGTTTCTTCATCACGCAATTCCCCAACCCGTGCAGTGTAGTTTATATCCCCGCACCTCATTTCAGCTGCTTGGAGCACTAAGATTGTGCTTCCTTCATATAGTCACCTAGCTGGATCACCAGTGTATGGCTTCAATCAGCTACCATTCACTTTTCCTGGGAAGGGCTCCCCATTTAACTTAACCAACTGAACTGCTCCACTGTCGGTAATCTCTTTGATGACATAGGGCCCCAGCCAGTGCATCCTAAATTTTCTTGGAAATTTATCAAACTTGCTATCATACAGCAAAACCAGATCATTTACCTGGAAGGTGCATAGTTTAATGTGTCGATCATGCCATGCCTTTTTGTGCTCCTTTTGAACTTATTGACGAAATATAGCTATAAATCGGTCCTCTTCAAGCTCTTCTAACTGTGTGAGCCTCTCTTCCAAGGCTCCGTAGTCCACCATTCCTGTGAATGCCACTATGCACAGACTAGGTGCAATGTATTCCATTGGCACCATAGCTTCTATGACATACACGAGTCTGAAAGGTGTTTTCCCAGTCAACTTCTTGCAAATTGTTCTGTAGGCCCATAGCACTGCTAGTACGTGCATATCCCAATCACTTCTCTGAGCATTATAGACCTTTTTCAGTGTGTTCTCTAGTATTTTATTGAATTCTTTCACCATCCCATTATCCCGCGGGTGATAAGGCATGCTCTTCTAATAATTCACCTGAAATTCTTCCGCCAATGCGTTGATTGTTTCATTAAAGAAGTGTGTACTGCGATCGCTCATCAAGATATTTGGATAGCCAAATCTTGTCAATAAATATTCAAAAAGAAACTTTGCTACCCATCTAGTCAACTACTCTGTCACGATAATGATGGACCGCACACCTCTTTTCTTCCCTAGAGGCTGAATTGGTCCCACAAAGTCAATCGCCCATTTCTCAAATGGTTGTAATGTCACTTGCGGTGTCAAAAGCAGTTCATCTCTTTGCGATGGCTTGCCAGTTATCTAACATGTGTCACAGGCCCTACAATATTCTTTTTCATCTTTATGTAGAGTTGGCCACCACAATCCAACACGCAGAACCTTTTGCGGTGTCGCTTCTCCTACATAATGTCCTCCTATAGCTCCTCCATGAGCTGCCACGAGGATGCTGCTCTGCTCAAAGTCAGGTACATAGCGTCGTAATATTTCATTAGATCCCATTTTGTACATATGTCTTGCAATGACAGAAAAGTCTGTTGCACGCACTACTAACACCTTCTTCTGCTGGCTTGTATACCCTTCTGGAGCAGTCCCTGTTGTCAGGAATTTTATGATATCCTCTAAGTGACTGTCAGTGACATGTATTGCAAAGAGTTGCATGTCACATAGTCCTTCCTCCAAATTATTGGGCTCCTCTCCCGGTTTGATGCATGACAGATGATTTGGTCCCGCGTTCAATCGTCCAGGCTGCACAATAACTTCAAAATCATACTCCTGAAATAATAACAAGCACCTACAGATATTCCCCCCAACACAGGCTTATTAACTAGGTATTTTAATGCAGAATGATTCGTATACATATTAAAATGTCCACCCAACAAATAGTTCCTGAACTTTTGGAGCACATATACCATGGCTAATCCTTCGCGCTCTGTAGTGGAACATTTCTTCTTAGCCTTGGGCAACTTCCTGCTTGCGAGTGCTATAGAATGGTCCAATTCCCCCTCACCTACCTATGTCAGCACGACCCCTAGCATGATACATGAGGTGTCCACGTGTTATAGACATTTTTGTGCCTCGCGTCAAGGAGCAGGAAATGTCGATAATTACAGGGATCCTCAGTCCCTAAACATGTTGTTCTTACCCCTAAAAGAACAAGGTCATCAATCAACAGCACTTCCAATCAGTTCTCCACCTGAAAACACTTCAGAACAGGCTTATTTTGGATCATGTCAGCTGCTTAACTGAGCTTCTGCGCTGTATTGCAACTGTCCCACTCTGTACCTGCGCTGGAAGTCAAAAACAATGAAGGCTACCTGCGCTGGGCGAGATTGGCCAAGTGGCACAGTCCTCCTGCAAGGTGTCAATTGCCCAGGAAGCTTCCAAACTGACACTTGGTTCATCAGATTCGCCTTGTGATGAGTAAGAGGTACTTGATCACCATGTGTAACCAAGGATCTCCAAGTGGACTCAAGAACTGAAGATTAACTGAAGAGGGAGAGGACACTAGTCAGCTCTATGCCAGCCTCAAGCTGACTCATCCTATCTTCTTCTCTCCTATATATAGAGCTCTTCTATGAGGTCTAAGGAGGCTGGAATTTTGTATAAGCAAGGAGGTGCTGTTGGTATACTGCCAGGATTATTGGGTGTAACTTCCTCTGGAACCCTGTTACTTTCTATCAATAAAGTTTGCATGTTCTTCTATATACTTGTTTTACATAGATGCTTTTGTGTTTACATGTATATTTGATGCAACCTAATCCATGCTTCAATTATGATTGCTCGTATCTCGTAGTTTGCTCCCTTTTGTTGTGCAGATTCTGTGTGTAGCTGGATCGGCTTGGAGAGTAAAGAGCTGGGAACGGGATACAAAGCGAGAAGGACAAGGATCGACTAAGCGCAAGACACCAGGTTGGTTGATCCTCTTTCTATTCTCTCTGTGCTTTCATAAAGATGAACATGAAAACTTTGTCATTCAGTTGTTGCTAAAGTCTGTCACCTTTAGAAAGGGTTAGTGTCATCCGCATCGGATACTTTTCCCCACAACACCACGTGCACATGAAATTCCTTCTTCTAGTCCGGAAAGACTAGGATCGCCGCGGTGACCATTTTCTATTTCAGCACGTCCAAGCTCTTTTGGCATTCATCACTCCAAAAGAACGTAGAATCCTTTTTTAACAACTTCTCCATGGGAACGATGATCCGGGCATAGCTCTTGATGAACTTTCTATGGTATCCAGCATGCCCCAGGGTCGCACGCAGTTGTTTTACATTCCTTGGTGCCTCCAAGTTGATTATCATTGCAATCTTCATGGGGTCTACCATCAATCCTTGTTTGCACACCACATGCCCTAGCATGATCCCAAAAGGGACACAAAACAGACACTTCTTCAGATTTAGCACGATCTGGTACCTTTGACACATATCTAACATTAAGCGCAAACTTTCCACATGATGCTTGACCAATCCAAACACTTTCCAATCGTCAAAGTACACTTACAGGAACTTATGAATGAAATCTTTGAATGTCACAATGACTATGCATGAAAATATGGCTAGCGCATTCTTCAGCCCAAAAGGCATTACAGTATACTAAAAACATCCCCATTCCATCACAAAGGTCATCTTGCTTCTATCTTCAGGCGCAATTTTGATCTGATGATACCTAGAGAACCCATCAATGAAAGAGTATGCTTCTTGGTCACCTACATTATCCAGGACTTCATCAGTGAACGGGGTCAAGAAGGGGTCATGCACACAAGCATCATTCAGCTTTTGGAGATCCATGCATATCCTTATTTCTTCTTTCTATTTCTTTTCCTGAACCACTATCAGGCTTATCCAATCAGACTCTTCTACTAGTTCAATAATTCTTGTCGTGAGCATCTTATCCAACTTAGCGTGAACCCTTTCCTTATACTCGGGATTAATGCGGTAATGTCTTTGTTTTATAGACTCCACGTTCAATTTCAGGGTGATCTTCATGACACCTAGGTCTCCTATTATCCCTTTTAGATCAGAGAACTTTGTGGGGAACAAATCCTAATATTCACGGAGGAGCTCAACAACCTTGCCTATTGTCACATCATCCCAATAGTCCCCAAATTTTGCAAATTTTGGTTCCTCCTCTGTGCCAATGTTGACTTGCCTATTTTTCAGCAACGGGGATATGTTAGGATCCTCTATCTACAGACCTTCAACCTCGCGGTGACCTTCATTTTCCGTAATATTAACTTTCGGGGATCCTCGTCTTCTTCTTCAATAGTCACGTTATAGCATTCTAGTGCATGACTCAACTGGGTAGTCCAATCAGGTTGGATCAGGTCCAAAGGATCTTGTGGTATCCTAAAGATCGTTTCTTTAACTTCTTGTAGCATCATGTCAATACAAGTTAAACCCATCGCCAAAGTTGAACATCATTAAAAATTTGTGGCACAAGATCTCCCATTCCTCTATGCCATGGCGGAGCTCGGTTTCCAAGTACCAATTCATTGGTATGATGCCTAGGGTATGACAAAATAGATGCACCCATTCAATATGGGGCTCTATGCCATAAGCCTTATCCCATTTAGCTAGGTGATCTGCTGGTCATGCTGTTCGTCATACTTATCTGTCATCTACACTTTTGGTTGCCCAAAATTTCTTCTCATCATCCTCTTATAGTTGCGCTAATCACTAAAACTAACCTTGTGCATACCCCACAATCTTGTAGGCATAGCGCACAGTACCCAGTCCAAGGCCTCGAAGCGATGTTTCTCCGGTACTTCTCTTTCAAATACTTCCAAAAAGAAATCAACATCAATTATCCCATCATAATGAGGAAGATTTCTGACCTTCGATGACATACATCGCAACGATTTGGTCATCATATTACAATGCTACGTCGAGACTTCATGCAATCGGTTCTACCAATGCTCCAATTCCTCATCTGAGTCTGACGTGGAGGTGCTTTCGTGATCCCATGCAATGCGTCCATCCACTGTCGGATTCACCCAATCCCAGTCTCACGTCGTTATTTTGTAAATCTAGTCCAGATTTTCATCGCTTTCATAATCTCAGACTGGTTCTGAATAGCACGGTCCCTCCATGGGATCCAGTGGCACCACTACGCAGAGCGACTTGTTTTCAAATATTATCTTCTGCTTCTTCAGGTTGATTACCCCATTCATGTCAATGGCCTAATTGATTCCAAGGAGTGCAGGGTAGGGATTGCTATCATCCACAATCTCTATTACCTCAAAATCCGCCAACACGCTTGTACCCTCAATATCAACTGTGACCCCTTGTAGCCTCCCCATTGGGATAATTTTTTGTTGATTCGCCATCCTTAACTGTATTAGAGACTACTGGAGTGCAGGTCTCCCCATTCTCTCCCAAGTCTGTTTTTGGCAAAACAATTGCATCAAACCCCAGATCTAAGATAACTTGGTCCATCTCGTATTCCCCTATATGTGTAGAGAGTCTCATCTCCCGGCTGGTCCTTACCTTGTGCTTCCAAGCTTCCTAACCATGCGTGGTTCACTAGTAGCACTATCCTTACTAGTGCACTGATTGATCAACTCCTACTGGCCCTTCACAGCCTTACTGTCACAGAGCAGCTTCATGCAGGGCTCCAGGAATGTAGTAAGCATGGATAGGTCCATTTCTTCAACTAGTTTCTCCTGACTTCCAAAGGTATAGGCCTCAACGAAGCTTTTCTTCACTTCCATAAATTTTTCTTTTGCATGCTCGAAATCAAACCCAGTCTCCTTCTCTGGTGCTTTGCAGACCCATACAGCTTCTGCAGGCTACTTCCATTTATCCTCCCTAGTTGTAGTTTCGCTCTGCAACATAATGTTTACCTTAGGGTCTTCCTTGTGAGGCTCAACCCTCATCATCTAGAGGTTCTGCGTCAACTGCGGAGGCTGGGTCCCCTTTTCGCGAATCTTAGCCAACAATATTGGGAAATCCTAAGTCGCATAGTAGCAGCATGACAATCGTGTTGGATTCAAACAGTCCCTCATGTAGTGTCCTAGGCCTCCGCAATTGTAAAAAATCAGTTGTCCTTGGGCTCTCCCAGGCCCTCCTCCACCTTAGCTCGATCGCGTCCCTGATACTCACCTCGCGTTCCCCCAATGCCTTGGTCTGGAGGCCACATTTATGTATGCATTCTATATGCAGGTGTCCTATCCATCATCAATTCGTAACTTCGACAATTGTGCTCATCATGGCCTACTACTTGACAGAAATTGCTAAATAATTGTTGCGGTGTTTGTACAAATTTCTGTAGCAAATGGAAATTATCATTTGTATGTTTCCCTGCTACTTAACATATAGCACACCATAGTGCAGGCCTTGTACTTGGCCTTATGGCGGCCTCCGGTCATAGAAGCATTGGTCCTCCTACTGCAACATAGTTCGCGAATACTGGGAAGTGATCCTTGTCATGCCCCTGACCCTTGCATTTTATGCACCAAACCTCTTCGCGCGACTCCAGCTGAGCAGTTCTGTCTTGCTTCAGACTTTGCATTATGAGACAAAGGTTTTGCAACTGTGCATGAATCTGCTGAACCCCCAGATTCAGATCTTGCATCGGCATTTCGTGCAGTCCCATTGCAATCTCCAAGGCTTCTGCCTGAGTTGTAATCTTTTGTTGTGACAACACAAATCTTAGGTGAGGTAGGAGTGAAGACACAAACCACTCGTGGTGTTGCCCATCTGTCAAATTCGTATTAGCTTCGTGGATTTTACACTTCAATATTTGATCTAATTCCCAAGGGGTCTCACCTAGTTTCATCGTGATTTCCTTGAATCCCACAATCGACTGCACTTCAGACTTAGGCCTACTGAATTCCTTATTTAGCACGGTCTAGATCTCTATGAGCGTAGCTGCCTGGTTGTCATTAGAGTACTTGATATACCAGGTTAGTGCACGATCTTGCAAATAACTAACCAATGTTGCCTTCCTCATGTGGTCATCCACAATGCCTTGAGCTTCCCATACAGCTTTTATGATGAACCAAAATTGGTCGCGGTCCTCATTTCCTATGCCTTTGAATATAGGTAGTTTTACGAAGATTTCCATATTGAACAGTGGAGGTGGCGGTGGTGTGGGTGATGGGGTGAGTGGTGGAGGCGAGGATGGAGGTGGTGTGGATGGATGTGATGAGGGTGGAGGTGGTGTAGGTATTCGCGGGAACCCTTGTCTTATTAACTGACTAGCGCTCAGGGGAGAAATCTGCAGTGTCCCTTCGTCATCACTTAAAGGGAGTCCGATCAGTGGGCTATACTCAGGACCTTTTCTTCCTCCATCCCTGAAAGGTTTTCCACTTTGCATAGCTCCAAACATCAAGGTAACCGCATAACCCATTGTTCACACAAGAGCATCTTAATCCAAGTATTCAGTGATTTTAAATACTTACCTCGCGGTCCTTTGAAGAAGCAGCACTCTGCTTCACTATAACTGATAGAGGTATCGATTGCAAACTCAGTCACAAATCCTCCTATGATGCAGTCGAGCCAATGGTTGACAGCACGCGTGATCTTATCTTCAAAAGCTTCTAACCTCCGTACTAGCTCCGGTGTCCAAACAATTGGCTTGTTAAGCCTCCACCTTCCTTTGACCGTTTTCCAACTTTGCAATCCACTCGTATAACTCAACCGTGAAGGAACAAAAGAAGATTTCATGTATTTCTGTGTACAGTTATTTGTCAAACCACGGTTCTTTCATCAATCATAGTTTCTTGTTTTCCTAGACTGCAAATTCGTGGATCTTTCTATTCATCCAGGTTTCAATTTCTTTTTTAGTTGGATTCCAATGATACGACATTACACATCTCTCATGTAGATCTCGGTCCCGAAAATGGAACCATTTGTTGGCTTGATGGGGCCCAACCCAAGTTCAACATTAGTTAGCCAAGTAAATCGCTACACTACTAGCCCTTTCAGCATCAGCTCGCGAAGCACGGAGCGAAGTCTCACCCAAATCAGTATGGGGGGATACAGGAACCAAATTTCTGCACCCTGAGATGGTCATGATGTCGTTCTATACTTGCTGATCCTGCCTTCGTGTAGATCGATAAGTCTTTAGGGATTATCAATGATCCTTCTCCTCTGTCCTTCAATATCTCCACAAACGTACTCGACTGATCTTCGTGTAGCCCTAATCCGAGGTCCAGGCACTTACGTGCCTCTATGATTGAGTTACTATTGGGTGTGGAGCCTAATTATCTTCTATATTCAAAGGTATCACCACATTGGACCCCATCTCATAATGGAGTGGCAACGATATTCACTGCAAGGGGGATCTGGGGGGGGGGGGGCAGCTGTGACATTTGGGAGCCCCCCCCTGGAGGGGGGAATTGGGGGCAGCACCCCTGAAGCTAAGAATAGATGTAAAATTGCCTTGTAAAATGTTGTAATTTCGTAGTCAATTTGGGCCGTTCATTAGGCAGAGATCTGACGGTAGAAGTTATGTTTAATTTAGGGTTTTTTTCCCTAGAAAGCAACCCCTCACTATATTTGAGGGAATTGTATTGCGTCTATGCATATCTGTATTCTGAGTGAGGAAGAGAGAGGAGATTGAGAGTGAAGAGGGAATTACAGTGGATCTACTGTAGGTTGTATCTCTTCAGTTTGTTGGATAATATAAAAGGAAGGACTGGTTATTTCTCTGTGGATGTAGCCCAAACTGGGTGAACCACGTATATCTGTGTCTCTCTTGTTTTATGCGTTTTCTGTGTTTATATTTCTGCAATCTTTTATGTGTTCCATTGCTCTGTAATATATAATTCTCTAATAGTTACTGTATAAGTTCCCAAGTTATCTTAAGGGTTACCTAATCTACCATGCATTTACAGTTACCTTCACGTAATCCTTTATTCTTGCATGTGTTCAATTAACAGATATAATTAGATACATTCGTGCATCAAATAAGAATTATAATGTAAACCCAGATAAACATAATATAATCATATGCATTAATAAGAGATAAAATACACTTTGATTGCAAAATATTACTCTTTATTGGTATCTCAAGTTCAGTATAGATCTATTTTCCCTGTGCACACAGCTGCAGGGGTCCACGCACTCAGCTGCAGACTTCCACCCTAGGCCCCTGCGCACTCAGTTGCAGATCCTCTACCTACGCTAAGACTCGAGAACACTTAGAACGTGTTACCCCAAAATCCTTCTTACCCTTACCACTACTCCCTTAGACTATTCTAAGACTCCCTTTCTATACAATCCTATTTATAGCCAACATGAGACTTCACAAAACAAGGGCAAACACGTCTTTGACCCCTTCACACTCCGCGACCACAAAATGCGGAGGATTTACATTTTTATTACAAAATTTGGTTCTTTTGCCCCAAAACATGGGCTTTTAGCCCCAAAACTGTCTCTTAATGGAACCCATTCCCAACACTATGGTTTCTTTGTGAATATATCATTGTATTTGAGGTTCTTAGAGTTATTTTCAATTTTCATTTTGATCTCTTGAGTCTGCTATGGTTTAAAAGCACTTCCATTCATGAACATAGCCATTAGCTAATAATAACTTTGTTTACCTACATTCAAAAAATCCTTTCCATGTATATATGAATTTGTGCATAAAATGAAGACAAGAGTATATGTTATTGTAGGAGCTTTTAATTTTCAAGACAACTCATCTCATTTGCCTCATCCAAGCCCTATCCACCCATGTTGCCGAGGTCCACTAAACCCTAAATATGAATTCTTATTTTGTAAGCAAAGTTGTCATTTCCATTGAGAAAATACAACCATCTTGAAGCATCTGACCGAGTCTTGGATAATGTTCACTTCTTCCATGCATTATTCCCCATCAGAAACCTTTCCCACACTTCATTCTACATTTCCTACCATCTTCTAAGCTTTCAGCTTGCTTCCTGTAGTAAAACAGGGCATCTTGTAGTAGAACTAGGACACCCTGTAGTACTACAGAAAACCCTATAGCAACCTATTTTATGTTGAATTTAGCAAAAATTGTCATCTGAGCTTAATTAGGCCTCTAATTGGCTTCCATACCCTTGAGACTAGTCCATACCTTTTCCTCCATACTTGTCTCCCCTACCAAAGAACAAGTGAAAATTAGCATTTGCATTCATAAAACTAAACATCAAAAAAGGTTTTTTTCTGTAATTTCTAAATTATCACATGCATGCAGCAGTCATAATACTTCTTAGATCAGATTCCATGCTCAGTTAGTCTAGATCATCACATGTTATAAACAAGGTTAAGTTAGGTTTCTTTTGCATGAAAAATGTGTAAATGTGTAGCTAGATGATTTGATGTCACTTTATAGCATCTTCCAATTCAGTCACTAATTTCCTAGAGTAGGCAACACTCCTTTTTTGCATTAAGGAAAAACCCTAGTGGTCTATCGCCCTCATTGGAAAGTGACAAGAGTATACCATTGCATCTACCGTGTATACATCACTGTCACCTCCAAGTTTGTAGGAACCGCGGCTTGATGAAGTAAAGTTGGTAGCCCGAGGAGTTGTAGCATCCTTGCTACAATATTGGTGCTCATCAGTTGTTATTCTTCTAATAAACATATCATCAATGGGGATCTTCGTTCCTATCCACAGATATCCATCACGAACCAACGCCAAGAATTGGTGCATGCAAATTATGTTGATATTATTGCACATGAAGTGTGGAATATATAACAAATTCAATAGCCCAGGTCATTGAATTCCTGTATCCCACAACATTGGTTCAACCCTTGTTACTCTAGCTCCTTCATAGTAAACTGATTTCAGGTACTTATTGGGCTTGAACTAGGGATTCTTTCTCTGATCGTTAAGATCCCAGTCCTCCATGTGCGGTTGTGGCACCTTTGCCAAAAACTCTCCCTCAATCGACACCTCATTCAGTAACATTGGTGTAAAAACTTTGAATTTGATAGCATATGGGTTCCTAGTAACCTTTTAGGTCAGCTTTTAGGGCATCATATAGGGTTGCAACCTGGAGATTGATTCCACATCTTCTACATCAATATCTTCTACTCCAGCCACTTCTTCCATATTTGAATCTTGGGGCTCCATTGACTGCTTCTACTTGTCCAACCTCTCTTTAATTCTTTGTTCCTTAGTTATTTTTCTTGGTGATTTCCTATCTTGAGGCTCATGTGGCCACTTCGTCTGATCCGAATCAGATCCATTGAAGACTATCAAGGAACCATGATTGTATCAGGTCGAACAAATCTCTAAAGAATTCCAAAATAGCGTTCAAAGACACCTTGAACTAGTGGCAATCACAACCGACGTGGAACGACGAGGACCTCGGTCAAAGTGCGCTGACCTAGGCCCATGGAGATTGCGCAGGAGGCCAAAGTAGCCCCTGGGAACCCTGGAATGGGAAAAGGAGGTGGAATTTGATGCGCGATTAGCACTAATTGTGCATCGCTAGGTGAACAAGGCTGTGAAGGAAAAGCCCGAGCACTCGGTCGCGTGGGGGAACTGGAGGACCACGGGCGAAAAAGGCAAAGTGCTAAACGTACAAAGGCAGGACCCACATTCTAGAAATCGGTGGTTTTGATCAGGGCGCCCTTAAACGGTAAGAGGTTTTGGACAAGAGAAAAGTGATTCCATACACCGATCGACGCTTGGCAAGTGGAGGTGAGAGAAAACCGTCATTGATCGCACGCTATCGGTCAAGCAAGTCAACTGTGTGAAATGTGCATATGGCGTTGGATCTGGAGGGCCCAGATCGGATGGCTAAGATCACCCCTGATGGAGGAAGAGGAAGCGGAACTGACAGGGAATTAAGCCGCGTTTTAAAAGGATTTGGGATCTGTTTGACCACCACGGTGGAGGAAGAATGCATCCATGATGTAACTAAAGAAACGAACCGACGAAGCATGCTGGCACCATTTAGAGGAGGACAAGTGGCCACTCCCTAAGCGTTCATGATGATGCCGAATAGGGAACTCCAAGCGCAGCTACAGAAGGTGAATCGATAGAGGTAGAAGAGGAACCAAACAGGCATAGGGGACGAATGTCTAAAGGCCATGAAGAGAGACAGGATACACGTGAAGTCAGTCGGAGTCCAAGAGACAAAGAGAGATAGAGAAAGGAACAAGAATCCCGAGAGGAGGACAGAACACAAAACAGTAAAGCAAAGCAGAAGTGACAGAGGGCCGAGCTGAACAGAGGCAACATCGAGCACCAGAGAGCTTGAAGAATCAAGCCATCCCATAGAGGAATCCGCCTGGACTGAGTATCACATTTGGCTCTTTCCACTGTAGACCAGAAGGTTACAGAGCTGGTAAGAAGAAGAAGAGTCTGTGTACTCCAGTGGCTTGGGGAATCCAAGAACCACCCTGCCAAGCAAATCTGCTTCAGGAGAACTCACATTGAGTCCTGTATTGTAATTTCTCTGCTTAAGATACAATAAAACAAGGCCATCACTGAAAGTTGTACTGGAGACGTAGCCTTGGAGAATAGGGTGAACTCCTTATTAAAATTTCTTGTGTCTTTATGTTTGCTTACTGTATTTCTCTGTTGTCTTTCCATTTTATTGTCTATGTATTGGCAATCTAATTGATCCGTTGCTTCAATAACATAGAACACACACACCAGCACATGAGTCTGTAATACCTTAGTTTAATAAATCTTTAACTGATGTCACTCATAGGGTGAATCTCAGATCAAGAGGTATCAGAGCTCTAGGCTGTAAGGTTAGGCAAGATTGTGTTAGTTTAGCTGTGAATGCTCACAAGATCAAAGCTAAAATTAGGAGAAGGAGAGTTGGTGGAAAATAATCCTAAAATTGGGAGAGTCTATCCTCGAAAGGCAATGTCAGAGGAAGGTTCTGTAGGGCCATATCATCAATTCATAGAGATTTTCCTAGCTATAAAGTCTATGGTTGAAGAAATGTACAGAGACTTTAGAAAGCAAAAGGTGGAAGATGCATCAAGCTCTAAACAAGATAAAGAAGAAGATGAGTCTCACTTCCATGACCACTCCAAAGGAAAGGGGAAAGAGGAAAGCTTTCCCACATCTCCTAATATCCCTTTGCATAATAAGAAAGCATCTTTGATTAAGCTAGATGTTAAGTTTGATTTGCCTATATATGATGGAGATCTAAATGCTGAAAAATTGGACAATTGGATTAGACAAATTGATGTGTTTTGCAGGGTACAAAACATAAACTCAGATAATATTAAGATTTAGCTGGCAAGCCTACGCCTAGGAGGCACTACCTTGGTTTGGTGGGATGGCAGATCCCAAGCTAATATGAAAAGACATGGCAAGACCATCTCTGTCTAGAGTGAATTTGTTGCTGCAATCAAAAAGTAGTTCTTTCCATTGGCCTACATGCAACAAGCCATGATGAGTTGGCAAACGCTTCGACAGTTGAAAGGGAAAAGTGTGCAAGGACATACTCAAGAATTCAGAAAGAGAGCATTGATGTTGGGTATCTCACTAGACTCACCAGAGACTCTTTTGAAGTACATTGGTGGTCTACGCAGCTACATGAGGCATACCATCCTCATGTTTAATCCCACTAGTATAGATGAAGTATCTGTACAAGCTACTCATCTAGAAGCTAGAGGAAAGAATGGCAATCCAGAAGTTGGGGGACCATCCCAACCCACTGTAAGCAAGAGCAAGGAGAAAAGAAAATAGAAGTGGAAAGCAAGGAAGGCTAACACTGCACAGAAACCCAAAGATTCATGCACTCACTGTAAAGAGGAGGGGCATGATGATGAGCATTGTTGGATTTTGCATCCAGAGCTAAGACCTAAGAAGTTCGAGGGCAAGAAGAAGAAGATAGCTGCAGCTATTCAGAGAGATTTGGGGTTAGACTCGGGATATGAAACAACTATAGCAGCCACAGGTACAAAAGGTAAGAATTCTGAAGCATCTACTAGTAATTCTGCTCAATCTGTTATTGATGAAGAAAATGAGAGAAAAAGGCATGAGCTTTTCCATATTCGAGTTATTTCCCAAAATCAAAAGATTGATACTTTGTTAGATAGTGGCTCACAAGTAAATTTGATTTCTGAAGCAATTGTAAAGAAATTGGGGTTATCAACTACACCTCACAAGAAACCATACCCATTAGGATGTTTGAATGATAAAGCACCACTACAAGTGACTAGACAGTGCAAACTCAAGTTTTCTTTTGGGTCAGCATTTGTAGATGAGGTTGAGTTAGACATAATTCCTTTGGATATATGTGGAATTGTTTTAGGAAGTCCTTACTTGTATGATAGAAAGGTTATTTTCTATAGAGCTGAGAACAAGTATCTACTTGTTAAAGATGGAATCGAATAATTTGTAAGAGCTCACAAGCTCAAGAATAATTACACTCTCATAAACTCAGGATAGATGAAAATAATGATAAATTCATGCAAACAATTCTTCCTGATGGTTGTAAAGGAAAAGAAACCTGATAAAACCAATGTATTTGAGGGATGTAATGTTGAATAGCAAGCTGATATAGAAAATGTTGTTTCAGAGTATGATGTCTTATTTCAAGAACCTAAAGGTCTGCCACCCAAAAATGGAATAGTACATGATATTATTTTGCAGCAAGATGTTCCATTGCCTAACATTGGGATGTATAGGTTGTCTGCTTTAGAGAATGCTGAAATCAAGAAGTAGGTGCAGGAGTTGCTCGAGAAGGGCTTTTTCAAGCCTAGCACATCACCATGTGGGTCACCAATCATTTTGGTGACAAAGAAAGATGGCTCTTGGAGAATGTGCACTGATTACCAAGCACTGAATAAGATAACAATAAAAAATCGTTATCCCCTTCCTTGCATAGATGATCTTTTAGATCAACTGAAAGAAGCTGTTTATTTCACCAAGCTAGATTTGCACAGTGGATACCATCAGGTTAGAGTTGCAGAGCAAGATGTATGGAAGACTACTTTCAAAACAAAGCAGGGATTGTATGAATGGCTGGTTATGTCTTTTGGCTTAACTAATGCTCCTGATACTTTCATGAGATTAATGAATGATGTACTCAAACCATTTCTTGATGATTTTGTTATTGTGTATCTGGATGACATTCTGATTTTTAGTAAAACATGGGAAGAACATTTAAAGCATGTTAAGCAGACATTAGATGTTTTGAAAAGAGAAAAACTTTATGTTAAACTCTCAAAATGTGAATTTGACAAAACATCTCTAAACTACTTGGGTCATATAGTAGAGGGAGGTGAATTGAAAATAGATCCCTCTAAAGTGGCAGTCATTGTGAACTGGCCTAAACCCAGGTCTGCTACAGAAGTGAGAAGTTTCTTAGGAGCATCACAATATTGGAGGAAGTTCATTTCTAACTTCTCCTTGATTGTAGCTCCCTTACATGCTTTAACAGGATTGAATAAGGTGTTTTAGTGGGGAGGCAAACATCAGAAAGCCTTCGACACCTTGAAAGAGAAAATTAATACAACACCTATACTAGCACTGCCAGATCTACAAAGACCATTTGAGATCCAAACTGATGCCAGTGACTATGCCATGGGAGCAGTGTTGACACAGCACGGTAAACCCATATGTTATCATTCTGAGACTTTTAATCTTGCAGTAGTTAACTATCCTACATATGATAAAGAATTGTATGCATTAGTTCAGAGTGTGAAAAAGTGGAAACATTACTTAATGGGCAAAGAGACAGTAATACATATTGATCATAAGCCACTTCAATATCTACACTCCCAAACTAAGTTGCAACAATCAAGACATTACAGATGGATGGGTTTTCTACAACAGCTTCATTTGGTCATCAGATATAAAAAGGGCATACATAACAAGGTCACAAACATGTTATCTAGACCTATTATAAATGCATCTACCATACTTAAGCATAATTCTTTGCTACATGAGAGCTACATAGAACAATATGCACAATATATGGAATTTAAATATGTATATGCAACTTTGAGTCAAGGCAAAAGAATAGAAGAATTGGACTATCATGTGAAGGACCGACTCTTATATCATTGTGGGAAACTCTGCATTCCACAAACTGAGAGAGTAAAGATAATTAAGGAAGCACATGCTTCTCTAATATCAGGTCACTTTGGGGTAAGTAAAACAGTTGCACAGCTGCAAAGATTCTGCTATTAGCCGAAAATGAATGGGATGGTTTCTAGATATGTAAGAGGGTGTGTCATGTGTGCTAAAAGCAAGCCCAGAAATAGAAAACTAGGCTTGTACACTCCATTGCCAGTTCCTTCTCACCCTTGGGAAAGCGTTTCCATGGATTTCATTAGAGGACTACCTAAATCTAGGAAGGTCATGATTATATATATGTTGTTGTGGATAGGTTCAGTAAAATGTGTATTTTGATACCTTGTAGTAAACAGATTACAGTTGAACAGACTGCAAAATTTTTCTTTGAACATGTATGGGTTCATTTTGGATTACCCACTTCCATTGTATCTAATCGAGACACCCGATTTGTGGGGAAGTTTTGGTCAATTCTGTGGGAACTGATGGACACCAAACTGAAGAAAAGCATAGCTTTTCATCCACAAACAAATGGACAGAGAGAAGTAATAAATAGGACAATGATCCAGTTGCTAAGAGGATATTGTAGTAAACATCCTAAGCTTTGGGATGAGCACTCGTGTTATGTGCAGCATGCTTACAACAGAGCCAAACACTCTTCTACACAGAGATCTCCTTTTGAGACCTGCTTTGGTTTCACACCAAGGTCTCCTTTGGATTTTGTCTTTGGTAAAGATACCATGGTTAATGGACACAGTGATGTGGACAAGGCAACCAAGTTCATTGAACAGATCTAGGAGATCCACCAGGAAGTACAGGAACAGTTGGAAAAGAGTCAGGCGAAGTACAAGGCTAGGCATGATAAGCATCGGATGGAGCATAGTTTTCAAGTTGGAGACCAAGTCTGGCTATACATCAGCAAGGATAGGATGCAAGGTGAAGGTAAAAAGTTAAAGCCTATTAGGTATGGACCTTTTAGGATACTTGAGAAGATTGGTGAAAATTCTTTTCGCCTTGATCTACCAGCTTACATGCACATCTACTCAGTCATAAATGTAGATTTCTTGAGATTGTTTGAACCTTCAATGATTGAGGACCCTGAAGAGAAAAGTCAATTGCCTTCTATTGATGACCTACTACCTGAATACCTTAATGAGTTGCAGGAAGACATAATGCTACATAGGAAGGTGAGGACAACACGCAAGGGAGATGTTGAGTACCTTAGGATTGGGCTCAAAGGTTCAAAGCCAAGCAGTGCAAAATGGATTGAGATTGGACAAGTGAAGAAACAGTATCCTCACTTAGTCGATGCTTGAAACCCAACTTTTGGTGGTCCAAAAGCCTTTTTAGTGGGAAGGCCATGATCAGAATCGGATCCATAGAAGACTGTCAAGGAACCATGACTGTATCAGGTCGAACAAATCTCTAAAGAATTCCAAAACAACGATCAAAGACACCCTAAACCAGTGGCAATGGCAGTCGACGTGGAACGACGAGGACCTTGGTCAAAGCGCGCTGACCGAGGCCCATGGAGACCGCGCAGGAGGCCAAAGTAGCCCCTGGGAGCCCCGGAATGCGAAAAGGAGGTGGAATTTGATGTGCAATCACGCATCGCTAGGTGAACAGGGTCGTGAAGTAAAAGCCCAAGCACTTGGCCACGTGGGGGAACTGGAGGACTGCGAGTAGAAAATGAAAGGCACTAAACGTATAAAGGCAGGACCCGTGCTCTAGAAATCGACGGTTTTTATCAGGGCGCCCTTAAAATGGTAAGAGGTTTTGGATAAGAGAGGAGTGATTCCATACACCGATCGACGCATGGCAGGAAGAGGTGAGAGAAAACTGCCGTTGTTCGCATGCTATCGGTCGAGCAAGTCAACTGTGTGAAATGTGCGTGTGGCGTCGGATCTGGAGGGCTCAAATCAAACGACTGAGATCACGCCCGATGAAGGAAGTGGAACCGACAGGGAATTAAGCTACATTTTAAAGGGATTTGGGATTTGTTTGACCGCCACGGTGGAGGAAGAGCACATCCATGATGTAACTAAAGGAACAAACTGGCAAAGCATTCTGGCATTGTTTAGAGGAGGATAAGTGGCCACTCCCTGAGCGTTCATGATGACATCGAACAAGGAACTCCAAGTGTAGCTGCAGAAGGTGAATCAACAGAGGCGGAAGAGGAACCGAACAGGCATAGGGGACGAATGGGTAAAGGTCATGAACAGAGACAGGATACATGACGAAGTCAGTCGGAGTCCAAGAGACGAAGAGAGACAGAGAAAGGAACCAGAATCCTAAGAGGAGGACAAAACACAGAGAACAGTAAAGCAAATTAGAAGAGATAGAGGGTCAAGCTGAACAGAGGCCGCATCAAGCACCAGAGAGCTTGAAGACTCAAGCCATCCCATAGAGGAATCTGTTTCGACTGAGCATCACATTTGGATCTTTCCACTGTAGACCAGAATGTCACATAGTTGGTAGGAAGAAAAAGAGTCTGTGTACTCCAGTGGCTTGGGGAATCCAAGAACCACCCTGCCAAGCAAATCTGCTTCAGGAGAACTCACATTGAGTCCCTATATTGTAAGTTCTTTCCTTAAGACACAATAAAATAAGGCCATCACTGAAAGCTGGACTGGAGACGTAGCCCTGGAGAATAGGGTGAACTCCTTATTAAAATTGCTTGTGTCTTTATGTTTGCTTACTATATTTCTCTGCTGTCTTTCCATTTTATTATCTGTGTATTAGCAATTTGATCAATCCGTTGCTTCAATAACACAAAACACGCACACCAACACATGAGTCTGTAATACCTTAGTTTAATAAATCTTTAACTGATGTCACTCATAGGGTGAATGTCAGATCATCATCCCAGTGACATGAACTTGCGGTGTAGCAGTCATGAGGAATGATAGCCCTCGTCTAAGAAAGTCTTTTTCAATATCCTCCCAAATCTTCACAAACATGCAACAGAATGCTCATCTCACACTTAAGCGAAAAATCGCTAGTCGAAATCAGCAAATTGTTCAAATGTGGAGCGGGTTTCCATATTTATAACCTTTTTGAGGTTCAATCTCCATGATCTTCTTCAGATCCACCTCATAAATGTGAATTTGGCAGTAGATTTGACGAGATATGCCCATTAAATGTGTTCCTTCCACTCCTTTTAATGATAATTTCCCTGTAAAATAAATTGTAGCGATCCCAAAAGTCATATTCTGGATGAACTGTGTAAGACCCTTCCTTGCAGTGCAATTAATCCTTCTATGTCACAACTTCCTCCATCTACGCCATCCTCCTGAATACCGCACAATACTTCCTCCTCGACGAAGTCCTTCTTTAGCAGAGTAGTTTAAAGTCTCGTGCTTCCTTCCAACTTCCTGTAGCACTAAGAATTTTCTCCTTTCATATAGTCATTGCGTAGTCCCAGGGATGGAATCATCCCTATATATTTTCAACCTATTACCATTTACTCGTCCAGGAAATAATTCTCCATTCATCTTTGCAAGCTGAACTGCACCACCATCTGAGATGTCCCTTACAATGTATGGCTCTAGCCAATGCATTTTGAATTTTCTCGAGAACCTTTCAAACTTACTATCATACAATAGAATGAAGTATCCATTCTTGAAATTTTTCTACTTAATATGTCAATCGTGTGAGGCCTTTTCCTTGGTTTTTTACACTCGTTGGTGCAATCCTACAATAAAGCGATCTTCCTTGAGTGTGAGCAGTTGTTCCAATCTCTCCCCCATAATGTCATTGTCCACCATGTCCATGACTGCAGCGATTCTAAGACACTGTACTATGTATTCCATAGGCAATATGGCTTCCTATCCATAAACCAATATAAATGTAGTTTGTCCCGAAAACTTCTTACAGGTAGTCCTGTATGCCAATAAAATTGTTAGTATGTGCACATCCCAATCATTTTCGGTGATTTTGCATACTTTAGTCAAAGTGTTCTCCAAAATTTTGTTGAAAGCCTCAACCGTGTCATTCACCTGAGGATGATAAGGTGTGCTCTTCAGACAATGTACCCGAAATTCCTCCCTCAATGCTTCAATAGTGCTATGTAGGAAGTGTGATCCTTAGTCGCTCCTCAAGATCTTTAGATGTTAAGATTAGGTATGTTCTATGCTAGAGCAATTTATTTAAATTTTCACAGTTAGCAATCACATCAGCATTATGATAAATTGCAGATAGAACATAAATATAATATGAAGAAGACAAGCCAAGGCAAGAGGACACAAGATATGGCGCAAGCCAGGGACAAACCCCACACTGTGTGGGGAAACCCTTTGATCAAATCTTCTTTTATCTTCAAAGTTCAGCAGAGAAAGAGAGAGAGAGAGAGAGTACAATTACAACAGAAGTCAACACTTTGACTTGTCTAGATCTAAGCATAGATCATCTTCTATAACGATGAGATCAGTTGAAGACATTCTGCTTCAACTGATCCTCCAAGGTGACTCCTTCACCTATCATCATTCTGCATCTCGTCCATTTGCTGCACCTGACCGTGTAGCACCATCATGTTGTATCATCATGCTGCTCATGATCACTGTGCTGTCCACACATCATGTTGTCCATGACCTCATACATCATGTTGCCCATGTGTTGTGCTGCTGCATGATTCTATCATGCTGCCCATTCATTATGTAGTGTTGCTTCCAGAAATTATTGAGTTGTTCTCAATCATCATGGATCTGCACCTCAATGACTGTAATGTTGCTCTCATTATACAGCATCACATTGCTACCCCAAAACAACAAGAATGACAGATCTGGTCTTTTCATTGTAATATACTCCTTGTGGAGATTCATATCTTCTTTGCTGTCTGTGCATCATCACGCTGCAACACTATAATACTATCATCAGCCTTAGCTGCTTGCTATGGCTTGCAGCCTAGCAAAGCAGCTAGGCTATAGATGTAGTCTCAAACTACACAATCAAGTTGTCATCTGCAGTAATGTGAAAGTTGTGCATGTATATATTGACTGCGTGTATATATATATTACCTGAGTGACTTCGTGTTGCTGAGTGACTGCGTGCATATATATATTCATTGAGCTGCATATCCACCTATATATTACAGCGTTCCATATATTACAACGTTATATATTACAACGTACCATATATTACAGCGTACCATATATTACAGCGTTCCATACCACTCATCCACCTATATCCACCTATACATTACAGCGTTCCATACCACTCATCCACCTATATCCACCTATATATTACAGCGTTCCATACCACTCATCCACCTAGATCTACTGCATCAAAGATATGTCGATACCAAAGTTATGCTTGGAGAGAATGTCGAGGTTATCAGCGGCAAATCCAAACCTTTATCCGTGGTTGCTTCTGAGATTGAATACCCTTCATTGTAATGTCGAGGTTGTCATAGCAACTGTAGGATCATTGTTATTACTGTGGTTAGTTATTATGTCAATACTGTACCTCTGAAAGAGCAGAGATATCTTTATGCTGAGATTATCTATCCATCTGAGGTTCCTTCTGTTCTATCCAACCGAGATCTAGCTTGACTGCGGCCTTACGCGTGATTGCGGCCTTCCATGCTTGACTGCGGCCTTACGTGCTTGACTGCAGCCTTTAACTTTATCACTGCGGATTCCAGGCTCCCTTCTACTACGGCTACCATCTATGCCTGCGTATAAATGTATTCAATAACAACATTAGAGGGCTGCGTTTTGGCTGCTATAGGCAGTGTATAGACTGTGCGTATATAGTCTCCATGCGTATAGAATGACGTGTATATAGCCAACAGATTAGGGATCACATAACTATTTCCATTGTTGTGCGTATAGTTGCTCCATTGCCAACGGATTAGGGATCACATAACTATTTCCATTGCTGTGCGTATAGTTTCTCCATTGCCAACGGATTAGGGCATCGTACTGCAGCTAGGTCTCCTTCTTAGGCCAGCGTATTCTTTTGGTTCTCTTCTTCTCCAAAAACCCAGACGTGGAGAGGAGATCACCTCAAGAATACGTGTGTCCAAATGATATCAAATCCTCATCTATTTATACCAAAATGAGGATGATGAATAGACACGTCGGTTGGGCTTCTAGAGCCTACATAAGTGCTGGTCGGCTTGATAATAATTACATAAACAAAATAAATTCATATCTCCATAAATACTTATCGGAATCGGATGATCTTTGGATCAATCCTACACCTCTCGACGAGAGGGATCCAATAAAAATATCAGCTGCCATAAATAAGCCGACCCACATGGAGTTTGGCCCTAGTTGCCAATTTAACACTCCCTCTCAACTAGGGAGAACTCCATCCGCTGATCCATATGTACGACTGTACTATCTCTGCCATTAGTGCCTTGCACTACTCTGCCTAGCTCTGCTGGCTCTACTCAGCTCTGCTGGCTTTGCTCTGCTCTGCTCAGCTCTGCTGGCTCGGCTCTGCTCTGCTCAGCGCTGCTAGCTCTGCTAGCTCTGCTCTTCTCAGTGCTGCTGGCTCTGCTCATCTCCGCTGAACTATGAAGAAGAAGAATTGATCGAGAATGAGTCATATCATTCTCCACTGACCTGAAGTCAGTCTCAGAGTGCATACCACTAGTCCCAGACTAGTCTCAACTGACCTGAAGTTAGCTTCATAGTAAGTACCACTCCTACCACTAGTCCCAGACCAATATCGCAGTCTCAGAGAGTGTACCACTGGTCCCAGACCAGTCTCAACCGACCCGAAGTCAGCGTCATAGTATGTACCACTCTCACTGGTCCCAGACCAGTACTGCACTGACACGAAGTCAGTCTCGGAGTATGTACCACTGGTCCTAAACTAGTCTCAGCCGACCCAAAGTCAGCGTCATAGCATGTACAACTCCTACCACTGGTCCCAGACCAGTATCATTGATCCCAGATCAATGGAGGACATCCTAGTGTAGGGAGTATGGTAGATACAACGATGCATCCATCGGTATTACTATGGTCCCTAACTTCATTTCCCTACTCATTGATCAGATGAGAGTTACTTCCCATGAGTCCCAGACTGCATGGGTAGGAAGCCTCGATAGGAGAACTTAATCAATCCTATCCTCACAGGAGAACACATCAATCCTGCTACAATCGCCATGGAGAACACATCAATCCAGGCTACCATGGAGAACACATCAATCCAGGCCTCACAGGAGAACACATCAATCCTGCTACAATCGCCATGGAGAACACATCAATCCAGGCCTCACAGGAGAACACATCAATCCAGGCCTCACAGGAGAGCGAATCATCTTGTCCCACAAGAGAGCGAATCATCTTGTTTCAGTGCACACCACCAGGGGAGGGTGAGTCACCCTGTGGTCGTATGTTGCTCCAATAGAACTGCAAGCCACCCAAAGCTCCTAGAGTTCAATGTATGCAGCATGCAGGACCCTTTTACAAAGGTCTCTCGATGACTCCAAGTCATTCGGGAAAATCACAAATTTGATCTTTCCTCAGGGCTCTGTCCTGTACATCATCTCAGTGTGATGGAGCCTCCTTGATCATCGACTTACCATATCCCAGATAAGGCAGTAATTGATGTCTATCTGCTGGAGCAATTGTCAAATACGGGATTCCTCAATAATCGAATCCCATCTCTAGTTGTCACAGAGATTCACAGTGGTATTCATCATGTGTAGCTCACTGAAGAGCTTCAGCAACCAGACTGCCTCACAGAAGGCCATACTATCAGCAATGTATTCTGCCTTGGTGGTGCTCAAAGTCACCGACTTTTGCTTCCTGCTCATCCAGGATAACGAGGTAGATTCCAAAGAGAAACAGCACTGAGAAGTGCTCTAGTGATCCTCCACACTACCTGCCCACCCTTCATAATCATGTGGTTTCATATTTCCGGCGGTGTATCTCAATCCATGAGAGATTGTGCCCTGAAGATATCTCAGAAGATTCTTGGCACCAATCCAGTGAGGCTCAAATATGAGCTCACCATGCTAACTTCATCCCATATGTCCAGACGGAGGTTCTCCAAGTACATCAACGCGAATGAGTTTATGAAACTCAAAGGCATTTCCCAAATCAGGTCCGACATCATTACCATATAAATTCTGAAAGTTAAGATCCTCGAGGTAGTCACAAGCTTGCATCTTATCTTCCCACATTCAGAATCCAACTCCCTCTGTCTCCTATGAATGAGAGGGTCTGCACCTGTCAGACATAGGTGCCGGTACGAGAGGTTTATCATCCACAACCTTCGAGTAAAGGTTTGGATTGGTTTCACTCAGTGAATCTCAGCGGCATTAGACAACTATCAATCCTCTCATATTATCCCTGAGGTGTTTTTCTTCAAGCCATAGAGGACTTTCTTCCACCTGTATACATGAGATTCCTTGATCATGATTCTCAGACTCCTCAGGTTGTTCCAAACCTGTGAACCTACTGCATGAGGGGAATGGTACCCTTATAATATTTTCCTTTGGTACATTTCAGACATGTACCTTCATGCTTCCTTTTGAATTCAGGCATCCTAGTCACCATTTGACTCACAGACCTCTAGAGCTGAGTCAATGGACATGGTCCCTAGTGGACTTCCTGCAACTTGATACAACCCTGAACTCAAAAACATCTTTAAAAGATCTATTTTCAAACACGTACTTTTCCATCGATAAGTGCCACCCTGTAACCTTTGACTTCCATTTCTGAGATGGACATCAAGTTCGATCAGGTACATAAAAGAGATTTTGAGGTTCCTTGCCTTCGTGGAAGAGTCGACCATTTCTTTGATGACCTGCATTACCAGTCATTCTTTTGATCATTGAAGATTTCATCAAGAGATGTGTCTCTGCCATTCGGACACTTCTTCGCATAACGGTCGAACTTATTTCAACAAGGCATCCACCTTTCCTTCCACCCTTAGATCCGAACTTCCCAATGAAGTGATCTTAAGATGGACCATCAAAATCTTCTGCTGCACCATTCTGATAACATTCTTTGCTTTGAATTCACCCTAGGTGAATTATGAGGAACCCATTGATCCTTCTGTCTTGTCCCAACCGTCTTCGGTGATTGCTATTTCACTCTTGCTTGGGCATTGTCTTCACCTCAGCTCTGATACCATGTTAAGATTAGGTATGTTCTATGCTAGAGCAATTTATTTAAATTTTCACAGTTAGCAATCACATCAGCATTACGATAAACTGCAGATAGAACATAAATATAATATGAAGAAGACAAGCCAAGGCAAGAGGACACAAGATATGGCGCAAGCCAGGGACAAACCCCACAATGTGTGGGGAAACCCTTTGGTCAAATATTCTTTTATCTTCAAAGTTCAGCAGAGAAAGAGAGAGAGAGAGAGAGAGTACAATTACAACAGAAGTCAACACTTTGACTTGTCTAGATCTAAGCATAGATCATCTTCTATAACGATGAGATCAGTTGAAGACATTCTGCTTCAACTGATCCTCCAAGGTGACTCCTTCACCTATCATCATTCTGCATCTCGTCCATTTGCTGCACCTGACCGTGTAGCACCATCATGTTGTATCATCATGCTGCTCATGATCACTGTGCTGTCCACACATCATGTTGTCCATGACCTCATACATCATGCTGCCCATGTGTTGTGCTGCTGCATGATTCTATCATGCTGCCCATTCATTATGTAGTTTTGCTTCCAGAAATTATTGAGTTGTTCTCAATCATCATGGGTCTGTGCCTCAATGACTGTAATGTTGCTCTCATTATACAGCATCACATTGCTACCCCAAAACAACAAGAATGATAGATCTGGTCTTTTCATTGTAATATCTCCTTATGGAGATTCATATCTTCTTTGCTGTCTGTGCATCATCACGCTACAACACCATAATACTATCATCAGCCATAGCTGCTTGCTATGGCTTGCAGCCTAGCAAAGCAGCTAGGCTATAGATGTAGTCTCAAACTACACAATCAAGTTGTCATCTGCAGTAATGTGAAAGCTGTGCATGTATATATTGACTGCGTGTATATATATATATATATTACCTGAGTGACTTCGTGTTGCTGAGTGACTGCGTGCATATATATATTCATTGAGCTGCATATCCACCTATATATTACAGCGTTCCATACCACTCGTCCACCTATATCCACCTATATATTACAGCGTACCATATATTACAGCGTTCCATACCACTCATCCACCTATATCCACCTATATATTACAGCGTTCCATACCACTCATCCACCTAGATCTACTGCATTAATAATAATTGACCTTTAATTTTTGATTATTTATTGATTAACTATTATTTTGATCCTGGTCTTTTGGTCAATATTAGAGATTTGGTCAAACTAGCCGTTGGAGGCTCTGCTCGGTCTATATAACATGCTAAGCTAGATCTGTTTCTTCAACTTGTCCTGACAATGAACCACACTGGTTGGTTCGAAACGCGTCGACAAATGACATTCCATGTGATTTTCGCCGAAATCTTTCTCTAACTATTTCCATTGCTGTGCGTATAGTTGCTCCCTTGCCAACGGATTAGGGATCACATAACTATTTCCATTGCTGTGCGTATAGTTGCTCCATTGCCAACGGATTAGGGCATCGTACTGCAGCTAGGGCTCCTTCTTAGGCCAGTGTATTCTTTTGGTTCTCTCCTTCTCCAAAAACCCAGACGTGGAGAGGAGATCACCTCAAGAATACATGTGTCCAAATGATATCAAATCCTCATCTATTTATACCAAAATGAGGATGATGAATAGACACGTCGGTTGGGCTTCTAGAGCCTACATAAGTGCTGGTCGGCTTGATAATAATTACATAAACAAAATAAATTCATATCTCCATAAATACTTATCGGAATCGGATGATCTTTGGATCAATCCTACACCTCTCGACGAGAGGGATCCATTAAAAATATCAGCTGCCATAAATAAGCCGACCCACATGGAGTTTGGCCCTAGGTTCCAATTTAACATTAGACAACCAAATCTCGACAAAATATATTCAATGATGAATTACACTATAATCCTTTACTACTTGTGCTTCAGCCCACTTGGTTAAATAATCCATCACAGTAATAATGTATTGCACACTAGTCTTCTTTCCTGGCAGATTAATCGGCTCAAAAATGTGAATCACCCACTTATCAAAATCCTGCAAGGTAACTTGTGGATTCAGCGAAAATTCGTCCCTTCTTGATGGTCTCCTAGTCCTCTAGCAGACATAGAAAGTGTTATCTCTCTATAATTTCTTAAGGTTTTGAATGAAATTGCAAAGGTAACCACATAACCACTTTTAATTCTAGAAACTAACCCTTCTAGATTCAAAGAGGGATCTCTATAACATATTTAGCTTTGTTTACTTAGTAGGATTTTAGTCTAGTTGTGAAAGTTCAAGGTTTGGTATATGAATTGGTTTGGTTGGAACAACAAGGTAAAATCCATTGGGCAATGGAGTCAAAGAGGCTTGGGGTGATCAATTTGCAGAAATATCAAGTTTAAGTGAAACAGGGCAAGGTAGGCATACTACTGAATCCTTGCAGTTTATGAGATGGAGAAGGAAGAACATATTATGGTTCAGTTTAAATATAGAGCAATTAAGAATTCTATATTTAAACTTCAAAAGAAAACATTGATATTGTTTTAAGCCAGAACAAGGCGCTTTTGAAACAATCCTGAAATTAATTTTCTTTAAAACAATAGAGAAAAGCAACAAATATGA
Source organism: Pinus tabuliformis (assembly GCA_031772625.1). Lineage (NCBI taxonomy): Eukaryota > Viridiplantae > Streptophyta > Pinopsida > Pinales > Pinaceae > Pinus > Pinus tabuliformis. Next base: position 645,621,755 of record CM062814.1, read on the forward strand.
AAAACAGATAAAAGTAATTACACTAAGAACCACTTCACCACATAGATATGACACAAGAATCCTGAAACATCTTGTTTTTATTACTGCAAATGGCCACTAAATCTCAGTGAACAGCGTTACAATAATGGTAGTCTTTCTCAGTACAAGTCCCAACCCTTTGTGTATTACAAATGAAACAATATATAGAATAAAAAAACTCTCCTAAACTATTACAATAATTCTGGAATAAAATCCTGAATAATAACTAAATACAATAATACCTCCAAATTATTTGTTGGAAATACTGAACTATTCATTAAACTCTGGAATTGGTTTTCTAGATGCTAGAAATCTGTAAAAAGGTCCTCCATCTGCTGATCTTCTGCTGCTAGGTGTCTTAGACTAATCTTCATGCCCTTGAAATCTGGAAAAAGATTGAAATTGTCTTCACAAAATCAGCTAACTACCCTCTTTAATTTGATTGCTCTGCCTGTCAATTCTATTTCTGTCATTTTTGTTTTTCATCATCTTTTGAATACCTTGTTTTATCACAAAATATTTGGAAAAAAATATATATTTAAAATAATATTTTGATGAAATTCATAATTCAAATTTCAAATTATTTATTTGAATGATTTATAAACCATCATGTTTTCAAATCCATGTGTTGTTTCCAACCCATGGATTTTGAAACCCATGTGTTTTTTAAAAAACCATGTCATGTTTATTCTTTTACCTTTCTCTATAAATTCATTTCATACATGTAGATTTCCTTTACTCCTATAAATATTTGGATGTATTTCCAAAACCATGTGTTATTTTTACTTCTCATGGATTACCAAGACCATGTGTTGTTTCTAATGTCCTTCCATTTTATTTTCACCTGCAACTATAAATTCAAATTCACATGTACCTATAGATTTGAATTTGAATTTATGGTTTTCTTAATCCATGAGAAGTAAAAAACACACGCGCTTTTGGAAATTCATCCAAAGATTTCAGGAGTAAAAGCAAAATTTGTATGAAATGAATTTACAGAGAAAGGTAAAAGGAGAAACAGGACATGGTTTTTTAAAAAAACACATGGGGTTCAAAATCCATGGGTAGAGAAAGCAAGCCATGGATTTTGGAAACAACACATGGATTTGAAAATAGGATGGTTTAATATAAATCATTTAAATAAATACTTTGAAATTTGAATTATGAATTTCATCAAAATATTTGGAAAGATTATTCAAAAGATGATGAAAAGCAAAAATGACGGAAATAGAATTCACGGGTTGAGAAATCAGATTGAAGAGGGCAGTTAGCTGATTTTGCAAAGACAGTTTCAACTTTTTTCAAAATTTCAAGGGCATGAAAATCCATTTAAGACACCTAGCAACAGAAGATCAAAAAATGGAGGACCTTTTTACAGATTTCCAGCATTCAGAAAACCAATTCCAAAGTTTAATGAACAATTCAATATTTTTAGTAGATAATTTGGAGACATTATTGTATTTTTAGTTATTATTTAGGATTTTATTCCAGAATTATTGGAATTGTTTAGGAGAGTTTTTATTCTATATATTGTTTCATCTATAATACACAAAGGGTTGAGACTTGTACTGAGAAAGACTACCATTATTGTAAAGATGATCACTGAGATTTAGTGGCCATTTGTAGTAATAGAAGCAAGTTGTTTCTGGATTACTCTGTCATATCTATGTGGTGAAGTACTTCTTACTGTAATTACTTTTGTTTGATTTTCAAATGTGTTGTTTTTCTCTATTGTTTTAAATAAAATTAAGTTCAAGATTTGTTTCAAAAAACCATGTTCTGGCTTAAAACAATATTAATGTTTCCTTTTGAAGTTTAAATATAGAATTGTTAATTGTTATATAATTAAAGTGAATCCTAATCTCTTCTTCCTTCTCCATCTCATAATCTACAAGGATCTAGTTGTATAACTACCTCGCCCTATTTCACTTAAGCTTGATACTTCTGAAATTTGATCACCCAAGCCTCTTTGAGTCCATTGCCCAATGGATTTTCCCTTGTTGTTCCAACCAAACCAATTCATAAACCAAACCTTGAACTTTCACAACTACCCTAAAATCCTACCAAGTCAACAAAACTAAATCTGACAGAGAGATCCCTCTCTGAGTCTAGAAGGGCTAGCTTCTAGACTTAAAATTGGTTCTATGGTTACCTTTGGAATTTCCTTCACAACCTTAAGAAATTACAGAGAGCTAACAGTAATCACTACAATATTCTTTGGAATTCTTGTGCACCATGGGCCACCACAGACCCACTCTTAAAATATTCTACACGGTGTCTTTTCTTGCATAGTGTCCTCCCGCAACACCACCATGTGATTCTACCAAAATATTATTTCTTTTGTGCTTAGGGACATATCTATGCCATATCTTGTTGGGGCTCTTTTTATACAAATGTTCGGTAATCAGGGAAAAGTCCGCAGCTTTGACTACAAGTTATTTCTTCTGTTTTGGCATATATTCCACAGGGGCTACTGCAGTAGACAAAAAGTAAATGATATTAGTGAAATGATCATGAGAAACCATTAACACAAAGAGCTGTGCATCGAGAAGTCATTCTTTAATGTTCGTTGGTTCTTCGCCGATCTCGATTCTGGACAAATGATCTGGTCCATTTCTCAATCATCCTGGCTTGACTATTACCTCTAAATCATACTCTCGGAACAAAAATAGCTATGTACAAATCTTCCACCCCCAACACAGGTTTGTTCACCAAGTACTTCAAAGAAGAATGGTCCGCAAACATCTTGAAGTATGCACCTAATAAGTAATGCCTAAAATTCTGCAGCGTCTACACCATAGCCAAGCACTCTCATTCCATTGTGGAATAATTTCTTTCTTCCTTAGATAATTTTCAACATCCAAATGCGATGGGTTGATCAAGATCCCCTTCTCCTGCCTGCACTAAGAAAACACCCAAAGCTATGCACGACAAACCTACATGAATGTGGAACTCCTTCTTCCATTCTGGAAACAGCAGGATCGATGCAGTAACCACTTTTTCCTTGAATATGTTGAGGCTCTTTTGAAATTCATCATCCCAACAAAAGGTGACATCTTTCTTCAGTAATTTTTCTAGCGCCACAGTGATCTGTGTGTAGGCCTTTATAAACTTTTGATAATAACTAGTATTCCCTAGAGTCGTGGGTAGCTGCTAGATGCTCTTTGGTGGATCTAGATTGATAACAACAATAAATTTTGCAAGGTCCACCATCATCCCCTTCCTAGGAACAACATGTCCCAGTAATATTCCATATGGTACAAAAAAAACACTATGTACCATATGGAATATTATTGGGACATGTTGTTCAGATGTAGGCTTGAAACATGCTTCTTTAACAGTCCAAATATTGTCCAGTCATCAAAGTAAACCTCCAGAAATTTGTGGATGTATTCTTAAATGCTGTGACGAAAACTCTAGAGAATATTCCAGGTGCATTCCTCAACCCAAACATAATGACTGTATGCTGAAGCGATCCCCATTTAGTAGCAAAGGTGGTCTCGCTCCTATCTTCCGGATCGATCTTAATCTGATGGTACCCTAAAGAGCCATCTATAAAGGAGAAGACCTCTTGTCCTCCCACATTTTCTAAAACTTCATCAGTGAATGGTGTTGGGAACGAATCATGTACGCATGTGTTGTTCAAATTTCTTAAATCGACACAAATCCTTATCTCTCCCTTAGTATTTTTATTTTGTGCTACCATCGGGCTCACCGATTTGAATTCTTCCACAGGTTCAATTATTCCAGCTACAACCATCTTCTCAAGCTCCTCCTTCACCTTCTCTTTGTATTATGGGTTTAGTCTATATGGTAATTGTTTTATAGGTTTTGCATCTGGTGATATGAAATGGAACAGATTATTAATGTTGTGCTAATTCCCCATGTTAGAAAATTATATATTACGGAGCAATGGAACACATAAAATATTGCAGAAATATAAACACAGAAAACACATAAAACAAGAGAGACACAGATATACGTGGTTCACCCAGTTTGGGCTACGTCCACGGAGAAACAACCAGTCCTTCATTTTATATTATCCAGCAAACTAAAGAGATACAACCTACAATAGATCCGCTGTAACACCCTCTTCACTCTCAATCTCCTCTCTCTTCCTCACTCAGAATCCAAAACTATATAGACGCAATACAATTCCCTCATATATAGTGAAGGGTTGCCTTCTAGGGAAAAAAACCCTAAATTAAACATAACTTCTACCGTCAGATCTCCGCCTAATGAATGGCCTAGATTGACTAGAAATTACTATAATTTTACAAGGAAATTTTACATCTATTCTTAGCTTCGGGGCGCTGCCCCCGAAACCCCCCACCAAGGGGGGGCTCCCCAAAGGTCGCAGCCGCCCCCCCTGGACCCCCCCTGCAGCAAATATTTTATGGGTGGCGTTGCCGCCCCATTTCGAACTAGGGTCCAATGTGGCGATACCTTTGAATACAGAAGATAATTAGGCTCCACACCCAACAATCTCCCACTTGGAGGCTGATTATAGCAACTCCACCACTGCTTCATTTGCTGGACAATGACTCCTCTTTGGACCTAGTTGTTTCTCATCTTCTTCATCATACTTGAAGACCAATTGAAACTAAGTAGATTCTCAATTTCTCCCTGGTTACAACTTTTTTTAGCATATCTGCAGGATTCTGGCTTGTGTGTATCTTTTCCAGCTTCAACTCTCCATCTTCCAATACTGATCATATGAAATGGTACTTGGGCTATATGTGTTTAGTCCTAGAATGAAATGCTGAGATATTTGCAAGATGAATGGCACTTTGGCTATCACTGTATAACGAGCCCATATCATGCTCCTTACCCAATTCATCCATAAACCTTTGTAACCAAATCATTTCCTTACTAGCCTCTGTAGCAGCAACATACTCTGCTTCTGTTGTTGAAAGTGCAACAACACTTTGGATTTTTGAAACCCAACTGACAGCTATTCCACCTACAGTAAATACATATCCTATAGTGCTCCTCCTGTTATCTCTGTCACCTACCATATCTGCATCAACATATCAACAACATACTCTACTTCTGTTGTTGAAAGTGCAACAACACTTTGGATTTTTGAAACCCAACTGACATCTATTCCACCTACAGTAAATACATATCCTATAGTGCTCCTCCTTTTATCTCTGTCACCTACCATATCTCTGTCACCTACCATATCTGCATCAACATATCCCTGTAGAGAAATGTTTGAACCACCAAAGCATAATGCTTGATTTGTGGTACCTTTCAAATATCTAATAATCCATTTTATTGCCATCCAATGTTCCTTTCCTAGATTGTTCATGTACCTGCTTACAACTCCCACTGCATGTGCAATATCAAGCCTTATGAAGACCATTGCATACATTAAGCTTCCGACAGCTAATGCATATGGAAATTTAGACATATAATCCATGTCTTATTGGGTCTTTGGGCACATTTCCTTACTAAGTTTAAAATGGCTAGCAAAAGGTGTACTAACTGGTTTTTCATTCTGCATATTAAACCTTTTCAACACCTTTTCTATGTACTCACTTTGAGACAATGTTAATTTGTGGTTCTTCCTGTCTCTAGTTATTTTCATACCAAGGATTTGTTTTGCAGCACCCAAATCCTTCATTGCAAATGAGTTTGTCAATTTCCTTTTGAGCACATTTATTTCCTACATGTTAGAACCTACAACAAGCATATCATCTACATATAATAACAATATAATATAGCTGCCATCATTTTGCCTTTTGAGATAAACACAATGATCAGAGTGACATCTAATATAACCTTGTTCAGACATAAACCTGTCAAATTTTAGATACCACTGCCTTGGAGCCTGTTTTAAGCCATACAAGCTCTTCTTCAACTTGCACACTAGTTTCTCCTTCCCTTTTACCTCATATGCTTGTGGCTGCTACATATATATCTCTTCCTCCAAATACCCATGGAGAAAGGTTGTCTTTACATCTAACTGCTCAAGATGAAAATCTTTAGCTACTACTAGACTTAAAATAGTTCTGATTGAAGTCATTTTAACAATAGGAGAAAATATTTCATCAAAATCAATACCTTTCCCCTTAACTACAAGTCTAGATTTGTACCTCTGTTTTCCTCCATCTTCTTCCTTCAGCCTATAAACCCATTTATTATGCAACATTGTTTTACCTGCAGGCAACCTGACTAAGTCCCAAGTTTGGTTATGTGCTAAGGAGTCCATCTCTTCTTTCATGGCTTGCTCCCACTTCTTCTTGGTTTCTACCTGCACTGCTTCTTCATAACATTCTAGTTCACTAAAATCAGTCAACAATACATAATATAATGAAGGAGAGTATCGTTCAGGGGGTCTACTTATCCTGGTAGATCTTCTAACACCACTTTCAAGTGTTTGAAGTGCTTGTTGCTGTTGTGGTTGTTGTTTTGGCTATTGATCATTATGATTTTCAGGCACCATCACTTTTCCTATGATATCATAAAGCACTGTGTATTCTCTATTTTCCTTTTCATGCTTCTTTTCCTGAAACTGATTCTTATACAAGACCTTTTCATTGAATATTACATCTCTGCTCCTAATGATTTTGTGATTTTCATAATCATATAAGCGATAAACAAAACCACTAACACCATATCCAATAAAGGTACATTTCTTTTATTTTGCCTCAAGCTTTGTTCTATTTTCTTTGTTAATGTGGACAAAGGCTTCACAACCAAAAGTCTTCAAAAATGAGTAGTTTACCTTTTTACCTGTCCATGCTTCCTCTAGAATACCACCATCCAAGGAATTTGAAGGCCCTCTGTTTATTAGATAAACAATAGTATCTACAGCATCTGCCCAAAATTGTAAAGGCAATCCTGCATGCAATCTCATGCACCTTGCATGCTCCATGATTGTCCTATTCATCCTTTCTGACACACCATTTTCTTGTGGTGTTCCTGGAACTGTCTTCTCTCTACGAATTCCATTCTTTGAACAGTATCTATCAAACTCTTTGCTGCAATATTCACCTCCATTGTCTGATTTGAGACACTTCAACCTTTTTCCTGTCTCATTTTCAACCAAAGCTTTCCATTTCTTGAAAGTATCAAATACATTAGATTTATTTCGAATACAATAAATCCAATTTTTTCTGGTTGCATCATCAATAAAAGTAACATAATAATGAGAGCCACCAAGAGATGATACTTGAACAAGTCCCCATACATCTGTATGCACAAGCTCTAATTTTACTATCTTATTTTCTTTCCAAACTCTAAGGAATCTGACTCTCTTCTGTTTTCCATAAACACAATTCTCACAGAATTTTAAATCAACATGCTTCAAACCTGGCAACAAATTTCTTGAGTGGAGAATCTACCTCCCCTTCTCACTCATGTGCCCGAGCCTATGATGCCACAATGTCGTATCTTCTCCTGTAGAGGTTAAAGCATTAATAGAATTAGAAATACCATTACATAAATACAATGTACCAACCTTTTCTCCTTTCGCTATTACCAAGGATCCTTTAGTGACCTTCCAGGTTTTATTTGTGAAAGTACTTACGCAACCTTCACCCCCCAATTGCCCTGTTGAAATTATATTTTTCTTTAGATCTGGAACATGCCTTACATTACTCAATAGCCACTGATTTCCATTTTGCTGTTTTATGAAAATTGTACCCATTCCAACGATTTTACAAGGTTTATCATCATCCAATTAAACTTGTCCAAAATCTCCTTGAACATAATCATGAAAATGTTTCTTATCAAGTGTGGCATGGAATGAGGCCCCTGAATCTACCACCCAGGCATCAATAATATTTTCTAATGAAAGAATCAAAGCATCATGCAACACATCACCTGTTACATTCGCTTCATGATTAGTTTCTTACTGTGCATCTCCTTCTTTTCCCTTCCGAGACTTGCAATATTTCTTTAGGTGTCCTTTCTTACTACATTTCTAGCACACTATTCCCGATCTGGACTTGGATCTGCCTTTCCTTGATTTACTACGATATCTTGGGCTCTTTCCTCTTTCCATTTTTCTTACCCTAGTCTCTGCAGTCAAAGCATTACCTGATGTCTCACCGGAGCTTTTCTGTCGCATTTCCTCGCTAAGGAGTGCACCGACAACATCATCAAACTTTAAAGTACTAGATCCAAAGACAGAGTTACTAATGGCTATAACTAAACCATTCCAACTTTCTGGCAATGAGCACAAGAATAATAGAGCTCCAACTTCATCATCAAAGTTTACCCCTACAGAACTTAACTGACTTGTAACAGTATTAAAATCATTTAAATGGTCTGTAACAGATCCACCTTCCGACATCTTCATATTAAATAAACACTTCATAAGAAATACCTTATTTGAGGCCGAGGGTTTTTCATATAGTTTCACCAATGCCTTAATCAAACCCTCCATTGTTGTTTCCTTCGAAATGTTGAAGGTGACCGACGCTGCGAGGCACAACCGTACTATTTTGAGTGTCCTTCTATTGAGAAGGTTCCATTCTTCATCTGTCATACCCATTGGCATCTTAGTTTTCCTGCCCAATGGTAGGTACAGATCTTTCTGATACAGATAATCTTCCATCTGCATCTTCCACAGTGAGAAGTTTTGGCCGTTAAATTTCTCGACCCTAAACTTACCATCTTCCGCCATTGCTCCCACTCGAACCAGGAACCCTTCTCTCCTGCAAGTTTGTCAGCCAAATAGGCCTTCGGCTCTGATACCAATTTTTAGAAAATTATATATTACGGAGAAATGGAACACATAAAATATTGCAGAAATATAAACACAGAAAACACATAAAACAAGAGAGACACAGATATACGTGGTTCACCCAGTTTGGGCTACATCCACGGAGAAACAACTAGTCCTTCCTTTTATATTATCCAACAAACTGAAGAAATACAACCTACAGCAGATCCAATGTAACACCCTCTTCGCTCTTAATCTCCTCTCTCTTCCTCACTCAGAATCCAAATCTACATAGATGCAATACAATTCCCTCATATATAGTGAGGGGTTGCCTTCTAAGGCAAAAAACCCTAAATTAAACATAACTTCTACCGTCAGATCTCCGCCTAATGAGCAACCCATATTGACTAGAAATTACTATACTTTTACAAGGAAATTTTACATCTATTCTTAGCTTCGGGGGCGCTGCCCCCAAAACCCCCCCGCCAAGGGGGGGCTCCCCAAAGGTCGCAGCCACCCCCCCACCTACATCGAATATTTTACCGGTGGCGTTGCTGCCCCATTTCAAACTGGGGTCCAATGTGGCGATACCTTTGAATACAGAAGATAATCAGGTTCCAAACCCAACACCCGATTCAAAATATAAAAATGTTCTTGAGTTTTGAACTCCAAAATAAAAAGTAAAAACATGAATTTTATGTGTGCTTACTTAAGTTAGTTTCATGAAGAAAAATTAAAACATGAAACCAAAACACTGAATGGAAGAATGCATCAAATAGTAATACACTAGCCACTAATAAAGGAGTTCACCCCTCCTAGGCTACATCTCCTTGGATTAGCTCTAAAGGCATGACCCCTTCTCATTGTGCTCAATATTCAGAAAAGAAGAGTACATAAACTACTGAAATGGAATGGCGAGTTTATCCTCCAAAGAAACAACTTCTGCAAAAATTCTCACTCCATATACATTTTAACCTGCAATCAAACATGTAAACCTTCAACAAACACAGGCATCTTACACCAAGACCCCATACTCCAACTTCCAAGGGCATAAACAGTACCACAATCCACTTGAAGTACATCAACAAGTCTCTTTCTCCAAACACATATAGAGAAAAGAAGAAATAAAGTTACAACACTGTTGTAATGGATGCTGCAGAAAACACATGGAGGTTAGAAGACCCCTATAAGTTCATTTCCATCTTCATACTCCTCCATAAACTGACCATGACACTCATAGGCTTCACTTTTCAAAAAGCATATCCAGAAGTTCTCCTTTAATCCTGAAACCTATTCCAATCAGTTAAAAATGTCAAAAAATGGCTATCTAGCCTATTTTTGCATTCCATTTGGTCAAAAATTACCTTAGTTATGACTTATTTTAGTCTTTCCACAATTTTCTCCTCCAAATTTGGCTTACTGTCAGTTAAATTCATTATTTGCAGTGAAAACTGGCAGTTCCGCTGAAATCGGCAGTCCCGACATCTTCCCTACCTATCTCACAGTTAAGGCTGAATGGTCACATACAAAGTGTTTAGTCTGGAGGTTAAGACGATGGTTTTGCAGCTCTGTCACAAGTCATAATTAGCGAATTCCAACCATCGGTGGATAACGTCAAGCCCAAACAATAAGAACTATGCGATACATAGACCCGTTGGGATTATAAAACAAAGCATATAGAATATTGCATCTGGGGACACTGCCGCAATCGCAATTGGTGACAGCTGTTGGGCCTCAAATATTCCCATGTTTTCATCATTCAATACTACCATTCATAACCTATATTCATGTACTATTACACTCATTTCACACAATAATTCCATAACTTGTCGCCAATTCATGTCTTATGCCTCATGATTGATTATCATTAGTTTTCTTATATTTTATATGATTAAAGATGATTTTTACATGATTTACTAATGACAATCTTTATAATTTCACTTGTCATAGGGTTCCATCGCTGAAATTATAAATAAGTCAGTTGAACTAGTTGGTACAAGTAGAGTACAGAATATCCAATTTGGGGTTTCGACATTTCGGCATGCTTCTGGGAAAAATCGAGGGATCTTATTGTCCAAAATAATGTTTTAATACCTTTCCATGTGTTGGATTGTAACTAGGTGGCACATGTGGGTCCCTAGGAGCTAATTAACAAATCTGCTCAAAATGTGCACAGTTTCCAAACTACCAAGTTTGACCTAAACTTCTGTGCATCTGGAGGTGAATCTGGAAAACACGAGAAAATGGGTTTGTTAACCATATAACTAGTTATATCTATCCAAAATATTTTCTTCAGATTCAAATGTTTCTAAAATTTATAAGCAGATAGTGGATGCAGTTTTATAAAATAAATGATTGTTTTTCCAGAGTTCTAGAATCTTGCAAAAAGAGCCTGACAATCAACTTTGGGCACGATTTTTGAGGAGATGTATTTGAATGAGACAAATCTAGGAGAGTTTGTTTTTGCAACTACAACAATTTAGGTTCCCTACAAACATTTTTCTAAAATTCATCATGGTTAGGAACATATGCCAATATCTTTGGGGTCAATTTGTTAAAATTGTTCAATTTTCTAGAATTCAAGAAAATGACTAATTCGCCTTATAAATATTATAAATGGATAAGCCATGGTTTGTATTGGAATCTTTTGAAGTTTTTAAAAGGAAGAGAAGAAGGGAAGGAAAAAATCTCTTTTGTAATAATAATTGCATCTTAATTGAATTTTGCTTCATCTCTAAATCCTTTGTAAGTATTATGATTGTGTCTTGAATTTCATTTTTATTGAATTAGTTTAGGCTTTCTCCAGGAGTGGCAAGGGCTCACCACAACTGGAAACAACTCCTTTAGCTTATTTAGACAATAGGATTTACATTCAAAGTGTGAATTTCATCGAGAAATTTGTTGTGTGAAATCTAGCATCATTTTGTACTTGAAGCTTTGTCTTGTAGATTTGAAATTAAAAATTCTAGAATTCATTCAACTAGAAGATTTCTTGTTTTTCATAGCATAATAATTTCTTTGTAAGATAAATTACAAGTGAGAATTCAATTGCACAAGTAGAGATATCAGTTTAATGCAAATTGATTTGGCTTTCATTTACTTTTGAGTTTCAATTATGAGTTTCCTGATTATGAAGAGTGAGCTTTCTTTCGAATGATTTATTTCATTTAGATTAGGAGTCTTGAATTGAAGGTTTTTCATAGATTAAGTTGCAATGAGTTTATTTTAATAGATCTTTCAAGTTAGAATCGTCATCATAGGTGTTCTTTTTGAGCAAGTGTATGGCGCATTCTTTTAAGAATTTCTTTTATAGCAGTAAAACAATAAATTAATTGTACACCCTAATTTAGGTTAGATGCTCTGATCATGTGTTACCTGTGCTTATGCCTCAAAGCTTATGAGTCTTGGATTGATAATTCAATTTTGGAATTATAACACACATAATTTCCCCAACATTTATGGTGTCGTTGCCGGGGAGGTGCTAAAGGGATTAGAGCTTAGTTTCTTTCACAAGTTTTTGTGTGATCTTAGTTGCAAGGAAATCAGAGGGTGGAGAGTGTATGGTAAGACATGAGTGAAGAGCCATGCATCCACTATTGTGGGGATGCTCCAAATTTTAGTTGTCCAAATAAGCAAGTTTGGTGAGTTTTATTGCAATTAGCAGTTTTTAATTCATTTAGGTTAAAATTTCAAATCTCTTTAAAGATAAAATATTTTTGGGGTTCTATAAGAACCCCTTTGTACTAATCCATGTTGCGAGACATGGATCATAAAACAACAAGATAAATTCAAAGAATGATCGAGAGCTTGAAGAATGTCCCTCTAAGTACTTTCTCAAATCCTAGCAATAGCTGGGATATCTGCCTCTCAGGAAGAGTTCATCTTCACTACATTCAAGAAATTATTTGTCTCTCCACAGCTAGAAGAGGATTTGGAAATCTTCCTTGATTCCTCTTGCCTATCTTCGAAGGATATTGAGCAATCACATACCAAATATGATGGGGAGCATCCAACTAAAACTAAGATTGAAGAACTTTCACCATGCCCAGCAGCAGGCCTTGTATGCATTCCGGAGACCAATTATCCAAGTTTGCCTGGCATGACCGAGGAGGACTTTCAGAGTGGTCCAAATCATAAATGGGCCAATACCAACAAGATTACATCAAGAATTGCTTCCAGATCACAATCCAGTCAAAGTACCACACTCATCTTCAAATACTCTTTGTATCACGTCTTTCAAAGCTGCCGATTTCTCATGCTCTTGTACATTCTAACTCTTGTAGAAATTTTGAATAACTTAACACATATTCAATGGAGATTATCTTGATCATGTACTATTGTGGAAAACATACACAATACATAAGCTCCTCTACGTTGATCATCAATATAGCAGCATCAATAACAATAAAACATCAAGAGCATTCACACATTAACACAGTATGTATCCCAGGGAAAGCATCTCGCTAAAAACCCCAACTATCTGTATATTAATGATTGAGTCATGTAACATTACACAGCATAATACTTCTCACAAGTATCTCCACCTCTGTTACACACAATACAGCTCAGATCTGATCTCCAAATCTCTTCCACTGCTTGCCTGCCTCCACTGCTCAATACCTGCTCAAGAACTGATGAGAATGGCTCACCAAACTCGTTTTTCACCTGCAAAATAGTCACTCACACTTTGTTGGACGTGAGCACAAGCTATAATGTGGGAAAATACGTGAGCAAACTCATTGGCATACTCAATCCCTTGATTGTGCAAGATCTGGTGCACAACTATAGTCACAACTGATAGCAATCTGATTCTCTACCACCTGTCCCTGTTGAACTGAACATGCACTGACATGCAACTGAGTTAACTGATGTATTCATTAGTTGTATTATGAGTTAATAACTTGTGAATTAATTAATAACTAATTCACCCAACTCATCTCTAGTCTATTTGCCAGTTAGACTAAATACAACCAGTTTAACAAAGCTAAACTGAACACAACTCCATCAACTCCACAATCAACTCCACTAAACTCAACTGATTGAGTTCTAACTGAAGTCATGCATGCAACAACTCAACTGACTCATAAGAAAAGCGTATTTCCTTCTGACAGCTGCATGTGCCACCTCTGTAGCTCAAACTGAAGTGCTCCAAGAGAATAAGATTAAGTTTATAGTCCAAATATTATTGTGAGATAATAATATTTGACTTTTCCATTTTTGACAGCCAGTCTAAAAATAGAATTTGATCACTCAAACTGTGATCACTCACACTTTCATCAAAAATAGAAGTCCATCTATTTTTTCCCAACTTGATCAATCATCCATAAACAGCAACCTGCAATCCATAGACATGATCCATATGTCTAAAAATAGACATAGTCTAAAAATAGACTTGCACCAAAAATAGCCTGCGGACCCACTTAGTGAAGGCGACTCTTTTCACTAATCTCCATCATCTTGTTGCAATCTCAACACTCCCTCTCAACAAGATATGGATTATCAGCAACCCCTATCCTGCCTCGATGGTACTCGAATTTGCTCCTGGTGAGAGCCTTCGTCAGAATATCAGCATCCTGATCCTCCGTTGGAATGTACGAAAGTAACATGATCCTCCGCTGCACACAATCTTTGATATGATGGTACCTGATGTCAATATGTTTAGATCTATCATGAAATACAGGATTAGCCGAGAGTTTAATGCAACTCTGGTTATCACAGTAAATCACAGTAGGATCCGAATGAGAATCGAACAAACCAACTAGGATCTTCCTCATCCATATAGCCTCGCATGCAGCCAAACTTGCTGCCATATACTCGGCCTCCGCTGAACTGAATGCCACGGATCTCTGTTTCCTGCTGTACCAAGAAACTGTTGTTGATCCAATACTGAAGACCCCTCCTGATGTGCTCTTTCTGTCTGTTGGGCTCCCTGCCCAATCTGCATCCGTGAAGCCACATAGCTTCACCTCATCCTCCTGTCTGTACCACAAACCATATCTCGATGTGCCTCTCAAGTAGCGCAATACATGCTTGCACGCCTTCTAGAAGAGATTGGTAGGCTTAACCATAGCTTGTGAAAGCTGGTTAACTGCATAGCATATATCAGGTCGTGTATTGACCAAATACATCAGCGACCCCACCAACTGTTGATAAACAGTGGCATCCACTTCTTCTCCCGAAGTGGCATCCTCCTTCCTCCAACCTCCAGGAAGAGGAGTATCAAAAGGCTTGCAGCCATGCATGTTGAACTTCTCTAGTATCTCCCGAGCATACTTGCCCTGAGAAACAAACAGTCCACCACTGCGCTGCCATATTTCCAATCCCAGGAAATAGTGAAGGAGGCCCAAATCCTTCATCTCAAACTCTGTAGCAAGATCCTTCTTGCATGACAGTATCAACAGCTCATCACCCGTTAGAATCAAATCATCAACATACAGTACAATGATAAGCAACTTACCCTCCACCACAATCTGGTATAGGTTCGGATCCGCCTTGCTCTTAGAGAATCCAATTCCTGTGAAATAACTGTCTATCCGTGTGTACCAAGCACGTGGTGCTTGCTTCAACCCATACAGCGCTCTCTTGAGCCTGCACACATGCGACTCACTCCTGAAGACTTCAAAGCCTTCGGGTTGCTCAATGTACACCTCCTCCTCAATGACTCCGTTGAGGAACGCAGTCTTCACATCCATCTAATGAATGTGCCATCCCATCTGCGCTGAGAGAGCAAGAATCGTCCGTATGGAAGAATACCTTGCGACATGTGCAAAGGTCTCCTCATAATCGATCCCCTCAATCTGTGAAAAGCCTCGGGCAACAAATCTTGCCTTGTACTTCTCCACACTCCTGTCAGCTACCTGCTTAACTTTGTAGATCCATCTCAAACCCACCACTGATTTCCCTTCCGGTCTAGGAACAATCTCCCATGCACTGTTTCTGACAATAGAATCATACTCTTCCACCATGGCGTCTACCCATGCGGGATCCTCCACAGCTTCCTCGAAAGAGGATGGCTCAGTCACAACACACTTGCTCATAAGAGCCATGTATCCAGTGTACCGATCAGGTGACTGTCTCTGCCTGCGTTGGGCTGTAGGTGGTCCTACAACTTTCTCTACATCTTGAGCCAGTCACTCAGCTTCTGTCAAGCGCTTTCGCCCTCTGATGGTTGGCGCTGCATGAGTGGTCTCTTCCACTCCATGAACCTCGTCCTGTGGCTGATCCACATCCTGAAGCTCATCCTTAGGAACTAATAGCTCCTCATCTGCATGCAAGTGTAGCTCCCTCTCAAGCGAACACTTCATGGCTTTCTCCTCCTGAAATTTTATATCCCGTCGCACAACAGTTTTACCACTGTCTGGCAAATACACACGATAGTTGTGGGGTGTATCGGTGTACCCCACAAATATCCCAACCTCTGCGGTCAGCTCCAACTTCTTCCTGGCATCCTTCATCACATGCATGTAAACGTTAGCACCAAAAATCCTCAAATGAGAAAGATCAGGCTTCTTACCTGAATAAGTCTCCTCAGGTGTACTCATGCCAAGTATCCTATGAGGACAACGGTTCTGCACATAAACTGTTGTATTGCATGCTTCCGCCCACAAGTGAAGGGGTAGGCCCTGATCATGCAACATTTCCCGTGTAGCACCCACAATCGTTCTGTTCTTCCGCTCAGCTACCCCGTTCTGCTGTGGGTTATGGGGAGCTATGAGCTCTCTATGAATCCCTTCTGTCTTGTAGAAATCCTTGAACTTGTCCGAGATGTATTCACCACCATTATCGCTCCTAAGAGCCTTCACCTTCTTCCCCGACTCCTTCTCGACCAGTGCTTTGAATTCACAGAACTTTGAATATGTCTCGCTCTTCTTCTGCATGAAGAAGATCCAGCACTTACGAGAGAAATCATCAACAAAAATCACATAATACCTGTGTTTTGCTGTTGAAGCAACTGAGAAAGGTCCACACACATCTGTGTGAATTCTCTCAAGGATCGTCGTGGCGCGACTATCCTTCTCGTGAAAGGTGGCTTTCACAAACTTCCCCAAAGTTCACCCCTTGCACTGATCTGACTTCGCAAGTGTGCCTTTAGGAAGCCCTGTAGTGATCTACTGCAGTATCTTCAAGGCTCCATGGTGAAGGTGACCCAATCTCATGTGCCACAACTCGTCATCATCTCGGCTCACCAATCCTTCTGCATTGCCCGCCATTGCTGCGCATCCATCTACATGCAACTGATAAAGGTTCCTCACTCGAACCCCTATCTTCCGGGTCTCACCAGTTGTCTTGCTGCGCAGGAAGGCCTTTCCCTCGCTGAAAACAACATCATACCCCTTGTCTTCTAACATCGCCACTGAGATGAGATTCTTCTTCAATCCTGGAACATGCATGACTTCCTTCAATACAAAGGGTTTACCAGACTCCCTCTCAAAGGAAATGGTACCGATACCGGTCGCACTGTATCTACCATCATCGCCCATCTCGATGTGCACTCCAAGATCTTTGTCCTCCAGATCAGAGAACAAATCTCTATCTCCCGTCATGTGAAAAGATGCACCACTGTCCAAGAACCACATTGATCCCATCACACTTGAAACCAAGCATGCGATCAATGAAAAATCAAGCTCAAACTGAGAAGCTAAGGCCTCTCCCCCTGCAGATCCAGCAGCTTGCTTGTTCTTCTTCTTCTGCGGACAATTTGTGGCATAGTGTCCATGCTGGTGACAGTGAAAACACTTCACCTTGGACATATCCTGCTTCTTGCCTTTCGCACCAGACTGAGAAGCTTTCTTGTTCTTCCCCTTCTTTGCTTTGGCAGCCAAAGCGCAATTCTCTTCATCAGATACCTTTGATGAAGATCCATTCTCATACTTATTGTTACTGAGTTTATCCTTGAGTGCCAGGTCGCTCTTGCTTTGGAATAACATTCGCAATCCGTTGAAAGACATTTCAACAACACTGCTACAAATTCGAATTCCACCAGCTACAAACTCAACTGCCTCCGATCTAGAATTCGTGAGAACACAATATTTCTCGTACAGAGATTGACTGTATGGGCATTCACCGGATATCTCACCTTCCAAAGGAAGGATGAATCCAGAGGCTACCTGGCCCGATTACAGGCTCTTCCTAGAGAAATAGAATGTAAACACTTCTTGAATAGTAGATCTGATGATCAATCCTTGCTTGATATCCTGTAAAAATCTCTTCTACAAATCAAGCAGCTCCGATACCATGTAGAAACTTTTTCTACAAATCAAGCAGCTCCGATACCATGTAGAAATTTTGAATAATTTAACACATATTCAATGGAGATTATCCTGATCATGTACTATTGCGGAAAACATACACAATACATAAGCTCCTCTACGTTGATCATCAATATAGCAGCATCAATAACAATAAAACATCAAGAGCATTCACACATTAACACAGTATGTATCCCGGGGAAAGCATCTCGCTAAAAACCCCAACTATCTGTATATTAATGATTGAGTCATGTAACATTACACAGCATAATACTTCTCACAAGTATCTCCACCTCTGTTACACACAATACAGCTCAGATCTGATCTCCAAATCTCTTCCACTGCTTGCCTGCCTCCACTGCTCAATACCTGCTCAAGAACTGATGAGAATGGCTCACCAAACTCGTTTTTCACTTGCAAAATAGTCACTCACACTTTGTTGGACGTGAGCACAAGCTATAATGTGGGCAAATACGTGAGCAAACTCATTGGCATACTCAATCCCTTGATTGTGCAAGATCTGGTGCACAACTATAGTCACAACTGATAGCAATCTGATTCTCTACCACCTGTCCCTATTGAACTGAACATGCACTGACATGCAACTGAGTTAACTGATGTATTCATTAGTTTTATTATGAGTTAATAACTTGTGAATTAATTAATAACTAATTCACCCAACTCATCTCTAGTCTATTTGCCAGTTAGACTAAATACAACTAGTTTAACAAAGCTAAACTGAACACAACTCCATCAACTCCACAATCAACTCCACCAAACTCAACTGATTGAGTTCTAACTGAAGTCATGCATGCAACAACTCAACTGAATCATAAGAAAAGCGTATTTCCTTCTGACAGCTGCATGTGCCAGCTCTGTAGCTCAAACTGAAGTGCTCCAAGAGAATAAGATTAAGTTTATAGTCCAAATATTATTGTGAGATAATAATATTTGACTTTTCTATTTTTGACAGCCAGTCTAAAAATAGACTTTGATCACTCACACTGTGATCCCTCACACTTTCATCAAAAATAGAAGTCCATCTATTTTTTCCCAACTTGATCAATCATCCATAAACAGCAACCTGCAATCCATAGACATGATCCATATGTCTAAAAATAGACTTGCGCCAAAAATAGCCTGCGGGCCCACTTAGTGAAGGCGACTCTTTTCACTAAGCTCCATCATCTTGTTGCAATCTCAACAACTCTTATATGTTAAATCTAAGCATGAATATATCCTTGTACCTAATATGCACATGGATTCATTGGAAGTTCTCTTTCACTTGAAGGAGGACATATTTTCTTCAGTATAGTAGTAAATTTAGTATTATAATAAATAAATGAAAATAGTAAAGAGAAAAATAAGTCCTTTTATGAAAACCAGCTTGTCTGGCGCACCTGGACAGGGACTTTTCTTGAAAACCAGGTAACTGGCAGGCAAAGTTCCCAATGAAGTTTGTAAATTTGTATGAGTTCTTCAAATCATGTATCTATCAAGTCATAATGTTTGTACTCGAGTTGGTTGATGTGGAATCCCTTAAGGCCCAC
The DNA here is from genome assembly GCA_031772625.1 of Pinus tabuliformis. Classification (NCBI taxonomy): domain Eukaryota; kingdom Viridiplantae; phylum Streptophyta; class Pinopsida; order Pinales; family Pinaceae; genus Pinus; species Pinus tabuliformis. The sequence continues at coordinate 645,641,248 of CM062814.1, forward strand.
ATGCAGACTATTATCCCATCGACATAAACACATTATCTGGGATTAGGGTTAGGGTTAGATAAGGTACCTGGGAGCCTGCATGCCTTAATGGAAGGTATCCTTTTCATCTACTAAGGAAATACATCAATGTTTCTTAGTGGATGAATTCTGTAATCCATTCGACTTCGACAAATCTATTCATGGCTAGTAGAATGTACATAGTGCCTTGATTCCCATTGACATCAAAGGTGGGATATCTCACATTAGTTAATGACCTCCTCAATGGTCGGTAATCCAATGATTCTTGCTTATGTTCGACATCGACACCATTTATTCACATATGTAAGATTGTACACATGTGTGTAGCGGTTGAAGACTATATGATTTTGTGATCTCAACACAGATTTGTAGCATTTTGGTTCTTTGTATCAACATTTCCATTGTCATTTGCAGCAACAATCACATTTCCTCAGTGTTTGGGGACATAAAACTCCTTTGGCATGGGGGAGAAGGGGACCTTTAGTTCATCCTTCTGCTCTTTATTTCAGCCTTCTGCCTTCTTCAGTAGGTCAGATCAAGAGTCACGTCAGCTCTAGCCATTCCATCCTCTACTTCAGCATGCAACTATCATCATAGTAAAGGTAAAACTTGAGATAAAGTTTGCTTAAGATTCTTTAATTAACTATATATTTAAGAAATTTTTAATGATTAACCACCACATATTCCATATATTTTGTTTTCCATATACCCTCCATTTGCAAACTCCCCATTCATAATAGAATGCATGCTACTCTAATAAGGTCATAATCATGAAAAGAAATGTATATTGGTTCATATAAACAAAGTAGTAACTAAAGTACCTTCCCCTCCTACATTCACATATATTGTAAGTTTAATGTATCCACTAGAGTATGAATTCATTGCTTCCTTTCATAAAGGAACCATCCATATGCATTGGCCTAACAAAAACTGAGTATGCAAGCACCTACTTTACCATCTCCATCACCACCTCATCTCATCCACCATTTCCATTACCACCTATCATCTCATTTATAATTTCCTCATACCACATCTATTATTTATCCTCAATTTGTATTTCTCTCAAAATCAAATATATGGAGGTCAATAAGAATGGTGTTGCTCCACAAGAACCAACACCCTCAAATCTTCACGCAATGTTGTTCCACAAAAACCAACCCTGCCCAAAGCCACGATGCCATAAAATCTATATATGAGAAAAGTCCTTGTTTTCATGAGGACATGAAAATCCTTAGGCATGGGGGGATGTCGGGCCTCAAATATGCCCTTGTTTTCATCATTCAATACCACCATTCATAACCTATATTCATGTACTATTACACTCATTTCACACCATTATTCCATCACTTGTTGTCAATTCATGTCTTACGCCTCGTGGTTGATTATCATTAGTTTTCTTATATTTTCTATGATTAAAGATGATTTTTCCATGATTTAATAATGACAGTTTTGCTAAGTTCACTTGTCACAGGGTTCCATCGCCGAAATTCTTCACAAGCCAGTTGAACTAGTTGGTACAAGTAGAGTACGAGAATATCCAATTTGGGGTTTTGACATTTTGGCACACTTCCAGGGAAAACTGGTGGAGGTTATTGTCCAAAATAATTTTTAATACCTTTCCATGTGTTTTATTACAACCAGGTCACACATGTGGGTCCCTAGGAGCTAATTAACAAATATGCTAAAAAATGTGCACAGTTTCCAAACTTCCATGTTTGGCATTGATTTCCATACATCTGGAGTTGAATATGGAAACTATGAGAAAATGGGTTTGTTAACCATATAACCAGTTATCTATATCCAAATTGGTTTCTCTATATTCAAAATTTTCTAAAAGTTATAAGCGGGTCTTGGAGGTAGTTTTATAAAAAATGACTGTTTTTATAGAGTTCTAGAATCTTACAAAAAGAGCTAGACAACCAACTTTGGGAACAATTTCCAAGGAGCTGGATTTGAATGAGACAAATCCAATAGAATTTTTTGTTTAAAATATACCAATTTAGGTTCCCTCCAAATGGTTTTATAAAATTCACCATGGTTAGGAAGCCATGTCAATATCGTTGGGGTTCCGTTTGTTAAAATTGTTCAATTTTCCAAAATTGAGGAAAATGACTAATTCGCCTTGTAAATCTTATAAATGGATCAGCCATGGTTTGTATTGAAATATTTTGAAGTTTGTAGAAGGAAGAGAAGCAATGAAGAAATAAATAATGGATTGAAGCTCTTTTGTAATAATAATTGCATCTTAATTGAGTTTTGCTTCATCTCTAAATCCTTTGTAAGTATTATGACTGTGTTTTGAATTTCATTTTTATTGAGTTAGTTTAGACTTTCTCCAGGAGTGGCAAGGGCCCACCACAATTGGAAACAAGTCCTTTAGCTTATTTAGATCATAGGATTTACATTCAAAGTGTGAATTTCATCAAGAAATTTGTTGTGTGAAATCTAGCCTCATTATGTACTTAAAACTTTGTCTTGTAAATTTGAAATTAAAAATTCTAGAATTCATTCAATGAGAAGCTTTCTTGTTTTGCATAACATAATCATTTATTTGTAAAAGCAAGTCCAAGTGTGAATTCAATTGCGCAAGTAGAGATATTAGTTTAATGCAGATTGATTTGTCTTTCATTTACTTTTGAATTTCGATTATGAGTTTCTAGATTATGAAGAGTGAGCTTTCTTTCAAATGATTTATTTCATTTAGATTAGGAGCCTTGAATTGAAGGTTTTTCATAGATTATGTTGTAATGATTTTCTTTGAATAGATCCTTCAAGTTAGAATCTCTATCATAGGTGTTCTTTTTGAGCAAGTGTATGACATGTTCTTTTAAGAATTTATTTTATAGCAGTAAAACAATAAATTAATTTCACACCCTAATTTAGGTTAGGTGTTCTAATCTTGTGTTACTTGTTCTTGTGCCTCGAAGCTTACAATTCCCACATTGATAATTTAATGTTGGAATTATAACACACATAATTTCCCCAACAACAACCGAGGTGTTACTTATACACAGGACTTAACACATTGTGACATGAGATCTGGCGATGCTGCAATCCCGACTAGTTATAAACTAAAACTCTGAAAACATATCGTGTCTAGGCAGCCTATCGCAATCGAAACTTTATCGCTCATCACAATCAACGTTAATCGATGATAACATAAATATCATCAAGGTTTTGGTGTGATATGTGATTCCAATCGCATCGTAACCTTGTCTGCGCTAGGGGCCAATTTTGTAATACCTTTGATATGCGATATGTGATATCTCAAATTGCAAATAGGCATTGTTGGGGGCCGATTCTTTAAAGTCGACCTGCCTTTTGCTCCGATATGTGATATGTGGGGGCAATGGCAACCTTCCACTTGGAACTTCTCCATTCACTAGGACCTTTTCCATGTCATCCAATCCTGCCACCTGTCCAAGTCAAACCTGAAGTTTGACTTGCTCTAACTTCTGCATATAAGCTCGGATTTGAGTGTCATTCACTCCATTGGATTCAAAATGAAGATCTCTTCAATCTGAAGCTAATCTTATAAATATTCTAACAGTTTGGATTTTTGGCAAATTTTGAGCTCCTGATCACTCTTCCCCACTGAAAATCTTTTGGTCCCATAAGTTTACTTTCAATTGTTCTGCATTTGAAGGTACAGTTCCTTCATTTTTTTTAAACTTGATCCAATCAATGTTTTCAGTGCCCTAACTTGTACTTGTCTTGGCTTTTTCTCAAGTTGAACTTAAAATATAACTTGACCAAAGAATTCAAGTTCGATGTTCTTCTCGGCTTGGCCATGTCACTTATAGAGTCCAAAGATTGTCTTACCTTGACATCCCTTTTTGCCTATGTTTCCTCTCTTTTCCTATATTTACCACCCAAATAATGCCATATACACAAGGTTTTGTTAAAGGTAAGCAATAATATGTCTTCTTCTTCATGTTTGACTATATACCCTATTGTTTTGTTAAAGAATGTATTTGGCTACAGAATTGGTCTATTTCCACAGCTAATCTAGATTTTTGCAACTACCTCCATTGTCTGTAAGGTTTAGAAGCTCCACGTCAGCAATGAAGGATACAGATGGATAAGGAATGGTCCCCTAGTGGATCCCTTCCTATCCCCTTGAACCAATTCATCAATATGATCGCAGGATATCACGTCAAACCCCAAAGTCAACCACAAGATTGTCATTGGAATACAATCCAAGTTTCATCAAAACCTTATCGATTTTCTTTCGAAATAAAAATCGAAGGTTTAGCGATATAGTTTAGTTGGAATAAATATATTTAGGCTTAAAATACTCATGTTGTTATGCCAAAGACTTGTTATAAAAACTATGGCCACATTGTGATTTGGTGCGCGCTGGATGATGTAATTTTGGAAACAGTTTGCTAAATTTCGTTTACAAGCAATATAATTGGTTTTGTGTGTGTATGTGCTGCGTTGATTGGAGATTATGTACTGATCCATGGAGGGCCCCTACGACCAGTGACAGGTCTTTAACCAATTGTAATTATATTTCTTTTCATTCCTTGAGTACTCTGTTTTTGTGTGAAGAGAAGCAGTATGATGAGTTCGCCAGTGAATCGTTATATGCATGAGCACTTCCCTTTTCTTTATACCTAGTTTAATCCATTATTTGAATTTCTTTTTATCTGGTACAGAATGGTTATTTCATTTGATTTTTATCTAGTGTAGTCCAATTTTGTTTACTTCATAGTGTAGATGTTGTTCAGAATATCTTGTTTGAATGAAATTGAATAAGTAAAAGTGTGAGACTCTTCTTCTTAATAATTGAATTCAGACAGTACTTCTTTATAGTTTGATAGAATAGATTTCTCTTGCATTTAGTAAATTAGAGTTGCATCATAAATATTCAAGACAGAAATCCAAAATAATCTAACACAAGAAGAATCTAGAATCACTCTCATATCATCCATAAATTGATTCGATAGAGAATAACTCCTAAGAAATTTGTTGATAACTTTAGGGATTGAGATATTAATATAATTAACGACACCATCTCCATACTATTCTTAAGTCTAGACCCTAACAAGAACATAATGACATAAAATAAATTCTAGCACATATCGTGCACCTATACTTCACTAGTATATGTACCCTGGTTGACAATTTAAAGGCATTAAATTGGCTAAACATTTTGGCGTTGTTGTCGAGGAAGTACAAATAGATGTTAAGAAAAAAATCAAAACATGATATGCCTAGGGATAGAGACTCTAGAGGTAGATTTTTAGGGCGAGGAAGAAGTTTAATTCCCATAAATCCACTCACTTCACCTTGATTTCAAGAATCCACACCACCTACTCAAACCCGAATTCCATTTAGAGGTTGACAAAGGCTTCCTGAAATCTATAGATCAAAAATCTAGTCCAAAACTTCACCCACTTCCTCCACTGAAGTTGTAATTGAAGAAAATCCTACATCCCCAACTACATGAGTACTTTTTCAATCCTCCACTGGTGAGCAAATTTTGGGAGAAAAATTAGAAGTTCCTAGTGAAGAAGAGGAACCAGAAACGTATTTTGAACAACCATTGATAGAGGAACCAGAAAGATTAGAAGAACACTATATTAGTTCTGAATAATATATCATGGCTGAAGAAGAGGAAGGAGAGGTACACAATGTCCATGGTGAGGAAAATAGGATTGGAGGAAGGGGTAGAGGTAGAGGTGGAGATAGGAATAGAGGAGGGGGTAGAGGCAAAGGAAACCAAGATCCTTCTGGATTTCCTATTCTTGATGAATATACAACCCTCAAAATGAAAAATATATCACCCTCAATTCTTCCTAATTTCCACGGAAAAAGAAACGAAGACCCAAAGACATTTCTATTTGAATTTGAAGTATTATACAGATCGTATGAATATCTGCATGATGCTCAAAAGTTAAAATTGTTCCCTGCTACATTAAAAGACTCCGCATTAAAATGGTTCATGATTCTAGGAGTGCATTCTATAACAACATGCGGAAAATGAAAGAGGATTTCTTAGGCAAATATAGAGATTATTGTATGCCTAGTAACCTTAAAGATGAAGTCTTCAAAATGACACAAAAAGAAAATGAGAAACTTGTAGGTTCAATAGAAATATTTGTTTACAATGTTAAAAGAGAAAAAATGGATAATTTGGATTAAGAAACCTTAAAATCTGTCTTACTCACAGTTATTAAAGATGAGTGGATCGATCTCCTTAACCTAACTAGGAAGGGAGATATTTCCCAACTACCATTTGCAGATCTCTGTGATTTATGTGCATATCTCAAGGGGTAAAGCACGAGTTGGAAGGAGCCATAGAGACCCTCTCTTGTCAAGAATTAATAAATTTGTAGCTGGGACAGTCAACAGGGCAGAATTAGGAAATTTTCTTGATACCTTCAAAACAAATATTTTAGGGAGCCTAAGTGAGAAAATAGACACCCTTAAAATACAAATAAAGCAAAATTATGAAAATGTTGCATTATCCATCTTCTATCCCAAATGTCAAAAGAAACATGCTCTAAGAGAGTGTCCCTTACATTCAAAATCCATAGAAACTTGTGTCATATGTGTAGATAATCATGATAGGAAGGAATGTCCATCCTTACTAGGTCTCAAGGCTATATTTAATGATGAAGGAATATCAGAACTAGTAGACCCTCTCTACTTTATAGACAAAATACCATGGAAAAATCCAAACCAAATCAATCACAAGGATTCAGACCACAACAATTTTCTCAGTCTTCACAAAATAATTGGAATTCAGCCTGGCAGCCTTGGGCTTAGCCACAGTCATAGCCTTGGAATCAAGGATGGAAAAATCCTTATGGATCCTATGCTCAATATCAACAATATTCGCCATCCTACCTTCCACCATAATTTCTACCACCATCTAATCAAATTTCCCAAGTTAACCAATTACCACAAATTCCAGTTCATAATCAAAACCCATAGCTCTCCCTACCATTTCCACAAAAACCAAATCAATTACCCGCTCAACCACTTCCGAATATTAATAATAAAATACCACAACAACCTGTGTACAACATGGAAGGGCATAATCCTCAAACTTATGCAATAACTCCACTAGACCTAAATAATGTGTAATTAAGGTCTAGAAGAGTGTTACCAAGAAAACCCCCTGTTGTCATTCAAGAAACAAGATCTGATCTTCAGAAACACAAAAACCAATCAGAAGAAGGGGAGACCTCTCTCCCTCAGAAGGAGAATAAACAAACAGAAGAAGTTTTGATAAACACTCCCATCATAGAACAACCCTCCGTATCAATTAGACCACCTTTCCCCGAGCAACTGAAAATTGATGAAGGAGTGAAAAAAAAAATTATCTTGCCTGATTACAATATGATGGATCAATTGATAAATGTTTGTATTAAGATTCCTTTATTACAAGCCATAAAATAAATACCAATTTTTGCAAAAATATTTATGGAAATAAGTACACAAAGATCAAGGAGAAAAAAATAAGACATAAAAATAATTCAATTAGTTGGAAAAATTGCAGACATTATGATGGGGAAGATGACAATTCAAAAATACTTAGATCTAGGAAGCCCCATTGTAAAAATTCACATCAATGGAACTAAAATACCAAACACGCTGATTGATCTAGGAGCAGACATAAACATAATGAGTAAACAAGTTATGGACACACTTAAGCTTCCTAACCTTCAATACACACCAACCTTATTGCAATTAGAAGATAGGTTTGTGATTAAACCTGATGGTGTGTTGGAAGATGTTTGTGTATCATTAGATTCTTGGGAATATCCTGTTGATTTCATGGTCTTAACGCCCAAGAATAATTTAGGAGGACATCCATTAATTCTAGGAAGACCTTGGCTAGCTACAGTTGTTTCTTTCATCGGTTGTAGATCAGGTGACATGTTTATCTCAGATGGAAATTCTACAAAGAAATTTACATTATATCCTCATGCGAGAACAACAATAGATACAGAAACTGAAGAATGGATAGAAGATGAAGAACATATACAACCTATTTTTACTACTGAACAAATAAGAGAGGAAGACCAAATTCTAAATCTACTAGAAAATAATGAATCTTACTCACATTACGATCATAGTCTCAATGAGTATCTCTCATCTAAACAAGTATCATTGCTTTCCATGTAAAAATTTGGGAATTCCTCGATAGAAATCTTTCCAGGAAAAACCTTAAATGTTAATGAAAACCTGGAAGAAGTGCAAAAGAATCAACTAATAGAAATTTTACAGAAACATTCTTCTAATTTTGCGTGGGAATACACTGACATGAGAGGGATTGATCCTAAAAATTGCATACATCATATCTACATTGAACAGAATGCAAGACCGGTTAGACAACATCAACATAGAATGAACCCAAATTTAAAATAAATTGTTAAGGAGGAGTTACAAATATTGTTAAATGTAAATTTCATCTATCCAAGATCTGATAGTTAGTGGGATTCACCCCTGGTAATATTTCCTAATAAAAATGGAAAATTTAGAGTATGCATCGATTACAGGGAACTAAATAAAGCAACACTAAAAGACCACTTTCCACTACCTTATATAGATTAGGTCTTAAACACATTAGCAGGAAAAAAGTATTTTTCCTTCTTGGACGGGTTCAGTGGATATAACCAGATTCAGGTAGCCCTTGAAGATCATGATAAAACCACATTCACTTGTCCATGGGGAACTTATGCTTACCAAGTACTTCCCTTTGGATTATGCAATGCTCTAGCAACATTCTAAAGAGCAGTCCTCAGAATTTTCTCTGATCTTATTCATGATTGTGTGGAAGTGTACATGGATGATTTCACAGTTTATGGAGATTCTTTCAATGAAGCATTGGAGAATTTGGAAAATTTATTAATAAGATGTAAAGAAACAAATCTCTCATTAAGCCATGAAAAATGTTTCATGATGTTTAACGAAGGAATTTTTTTAGGTCATCATATTTCAGGAGATGGAATCAAGGTAGATTCATCTAAAGTTGAAGTCATTTCTAAGTTATCAGTGCCAAGTTGTCAAAAAGATGTTAGAATTTTTCTTGGTTTTATTGGATATTATAGAATATTCATAGAAAACTTCACAAAATTTGCATCCCCACTTTTTAAATTTCTCACTAAGGACTGTGAATTCAATTGGGATTCTGAATGTCAAGCTGCCTTTAAAACTTTGAAAAAGAGAATTTCTAAAGAACCTATCTTAAAAGCACCTAACTGGAAATTGCCTTTCCACATCTCAACAAATGCTTCAGATTCAGTCTTAGGAGTTGTGTTGGGACAAAAAGATCTTACTCCTTATGCAATCTATTATACCAATAAAAATTTAACTCCTGCAGAGTTAAATTATACTGTAACTGAAAAGGAATTTTTAGTTGTAGTTCATGCCATTAACAAATTCATACATTACATAACTGGCTATGAAACTTTTGTTCACACAGACCATTCTGCCATTAGATACCTAATTAATAAGCCAATCACTAATGGAAGAATAACCATATAGCTCTTATTGTTACAAGAATTCAACATAACCATTCTAGATAGGCCAGGAAAGCATAATACAATTGCCAACTTTTTATCTAGAATACAAAATGAAAATAATGATAAACCCGTAGAGGATAAATCTCCTGATGAATATATTTTTGCAGTATCTACTAAATGACCTTGGTATGCAGATATTGCTAACTATTTAGCTACAGGAAAAACGCCATTTCATTTATCTCCTAGAGAAAAGAGAAGAATAGTCCACAATAGCACATCTTATTCGTGGATAAATGAAGAGTTATACAAGACAGGACCAGATCTCATCATTAGAAGATGTGTTCTAGAGGACGAAATACCAGAAATACTTAAATCTTGCCATAATGAGCCATGTGGGGGATGTTTTTCTGACAGAAAGACTGCTTACAAAATATTGCTTTTAGGGTTTTATTGGCCTTCCATTTTCAAGGACACCAAAGAATATGTTAAAATATGCAACAATTGTCAAATAATGGGCAAAGCCACTCTTTCAAATGAAATGCCACTGCAACCATAGGTACTCATCAAACCATTTGAGAAGTGCGCACTAGATTTTGTTGGACCAATCAATGTACCTTCAAACCAAAAGAAGTATATTATGGTATGTATTGATTATGTTGCTAAATGGGTAGAAGCTAAATCACTTCCTTTTGGCTACTTAAATGTTGTAGTTTCATTTCTTTTTGAGGATATTTTTACTCGTTTTGGTGTTCCAAGAGAAATTGTAACAAATCAAGGAACATAGTTCACATCCAGATTAGTGAAAAAACTTGTGGATCAATACAAAATCAAACATCGGAAGTCCACTACATACCATCCATAAGCCAATGGACAAGTTGAGTCCACAAATAAGGTGATTGAAGAAATCCTTACCAAGATTTCACATCTACACAAAATGGACTGGGTGGAAAAGCTTCCAGAAGCTTTATGGGCCTACAGAACTATATGGAGAAATACTACAGGACATACTCCCTATGAACTTGTTTATGGGAAGCAAGTCTTACTTCCGATAGAGTTCCAGATCCAAACCTATAAGACAATAGTCCAGTTAGATCTTGACTTATCAGAAGCACAGAAGCAAAGGATGAGACAACTAAATGAACTTGATGAAATCAGACAAGAATCCCTTCAGAGAACTAGCCTAGTTCAACAACAAAGATCTAGATGTCATGATAAGTACATTAAGGAAAGGAAATTTCATCCAGGAGATTGAGCATTACTCTTTTATTCAAAGTTTAATAATTTCTAAGGGAAATTCCAAACCCACTGGCTTGGACCTTATGAAGTTGAATGTGTTTTTGACAATGGTGTAGTTAGAATCAAGACTATTGATGAAGAGAAAATTCCTCTATTGGTAAATGGACATCGACTCTGATTGTACCAAAAGCCATTGACAAAAGAGGAGTTTGTCAAAATGTTCTAAGATAATTTAGAACTGAAAATGATCAAGAAGAATTCTTCTTCTTTTCCACCTTAGAAATTTTTACTCAGTTTACTCTCTAAAAAAAAAAAAAAAAAATAACTAAATTATATGTATATATATACATCTAATAATAATAATAATAATAAGGTATAAACATGAAAACCAACATGATGTGGATAGGTTTATACAGAAAATTTAGAGTGAAAACCAATTTTTGTTGGTGTTATCACTCCAGGAAACTCTCCTAGGTTGTAGCTCGGAGATGCTTGGTAACATATAATCTTCAATATTGTTCACTGAACTATTGGAATGGATGAAGGTTTGGATCAAGCCAGATAATTGTTTCAACTCTGTTTTCACTCTAGACATGCATGAACACCCTTAGCTTTACAAGGCTTTAGACCACTAATGCTTAATAGTTTGTAGATTCAATAGATAGATGGAGAATACTGACTGTACCGGTAGATGCATATATAAACACATATGAATGGCTAGCTATAGGCAGTAAAAGAAGCTTGCAAATCTAATTTATCAATGCAGAGATAAGATGACAGTTATTTGGCATTAGACACAGAAGAAAACATGAATAACCTATTCAATGGAAAATCCAATTTATCAATGCAGAGATAAGATGACAATTATCTGGCATTAGAAACAGAAGAAATCATGAATAGGCTATCCAAATGCAAGCTTGGAATAGAAGAGAAATGGAAATTGAAAATGTAATAGCAAAAGAAGCTTGTATTACTAGAATGAAGATGAGATGCTACAAGGAACAGAGTATCCTCAGTCTCCAAAAGTTGAATGCGTGTTCCTCTGAACTTACAAATATTTATAGGCCTATTTACAATGCTCTCGAGCCTTCTGAGGCTCGAGCGGTCTTAATATATCCCTCTATCTTGTTAACTATTTGATGCCCTGACTAGGAAAGCATGGCTTGGAGGGTGCTTCTTCCAACGGAAGAGTAACTACACTCTGGTATTTTGGTTGCGCTGGCAGGGAGCTCTCTCATGCTAGAGATGCTCCATGACATTTACTTTGGCTATGTTGCGTTGTTGATGCTCCATGACCATTTGTTGGTTGTGGATGCATCGTGTTGGGCCCTTTTTTTTTTCCTTTCCAGTCTCTATTTCCTAACAATCTGTCTCCCGACCTTTGTTATGTGGTGGAAAGGGTCTTTGGGCCTTTGTAATCCCTTTAAAATGCAAACAATGATTGTTTTCTATTTAATATAGAAAACACTGCAACACTGTAAAAATCCTGCCCATCTCTTTTTATTTCGGACTTCAAAAGTCCTTAGATATGGCCTATTCATCTATTGGGTCCACCCTTAGGGTCGCTATCGTATGTCGCAGACGGCCTGTCCCTATGTATTTTCTTTGTATTCTGAAATACGCACAAAACACTGAAAACACATGAAAAATGGCTTTGGTGGACTTGAAAATGCTATAAATTTTCATTTCCGAACCCTTTCAGGTCCGGGTCTTATCGCATTGGCACCGCTCCTTGGTTCCCTTTGTATTTCGTTATATAACGAAAATACACAAAATACACTAATAATGGTCTTTCTGCAGACTTCAAAAATTATGAAATATCATATATAATGCCGTCGGGTCCATTTCATTGGGTCACGCATATACCTATGCATAGGCCCTTCCCCTTGGTTATCTCTGATAGAAAAACCCCAATGTAACGTGGGCTGTTGATCTGCGCGCTTGATCGACGGTCCACGTTGAATCGCTGATCGCCATCACAAGTTCCACCTGGTCTGCGCCGATTGCGACCGCTGATCAGATCCGCCGATTGTGACCTGCCAATTAGATCTGGACCGTTGATCAGCCAGATCGGACGGCTATTGTGGTTTATCAGTTTAAGCCTTCGATACTTGATTTTTCATGGTTTTCTCTGGTTTTTTCCTCCCGATAGTGCTTTTCCGCCCTTCCAAGGGTTCTTGGCATGAGATGGTTTTGATCTTCGAATGATCCTTAAGAAGATTTTGAAGATTTCAAGAGCATATTTGGATTCATTGGCATGATTTTGCTAGCTTATGGAGACTTTAAAGAGCATATTTGGATCCATTTTTGGGCCATTTGCCAACAAGGCTAACACTAGCTCCTTCTGGGGATGAAAGCCTCCCTGTGAGGTTTCAAGAACTACAGAACAATGCCTTTCCTATAAATCCAAAATCAAATATTTCTCCTAGTGTTCCATTGGGCATGGAGTCTATTTTGCAATAAAATAAAAACTGAAAAACATATTTACAATACCAAGGGTTTAAAGCCTTAAATGAAATAAAGTTTCAAGTACTGCGCATTGACTGGGCTACCAAAAACACCTTCCCCCTCTAAATTGTGCAGAATGAAAATGTTTCCAATCTGAACTTGAGCGATGAAAAACAAAGCTATTCATAAGGCATCATGGTTTCCCTTCTTTTCCTTCAACGCATCCCATTAAGAACATAGTCACCAAACTAAAAATTGTTCTTTTTTGCCTTTCTATCAAAGGTTTCTTTTTCTTGGTCAATGTGCATATCAACAAATTCATCAAAGACTTGTAAACGCCTATTAATTTCATCATCAACTTCAAATACTTTCCAGTATTTGACATTGTTAGGCAGAGATGGTCTATATTTCACCTCATCTCTGTATGCTTTCAGCCTTGGATGTTTTTCTTGGAAGGTTTTGTTCATCTACTGAATGATAAGGTCTGCATCCCCAAACACTTTCAGGCCTTTGCTGCCCATTTATTTAGCAGGGTTGAAGCCCAACATTAATGCTTCGTACTCTGTTGTGTTATTTGTGACCTGAAAAGTTAATATGAAAGGTAAATGAATGCATTCTTATGTGGGGGACACAAGGACTACAGCTGCTCCTGCAGCTTCCTTAGAGCAAGCCCCATCAAAGAACATATCCCAAATCTGTGGGCCTTCTTCCTCTGTGATCTGGCAAACTGGTTTCTTAAGTTGCGTGGAGGCCAACTGAGATTCTTCAATCTGAAGAAAACAAGCTCCAAAATCAATGTCGACAACATAGATGTGATGATTAGTGGGATTCCTTTCATCGCTGATGTTATAAGCCAACTGAGCTTCCTTGTATAATCTCTTACTCTCACCTCCAAAAACTGGGACAGTAGCATAGGATAGATCATTTTGCAATGCTCCACCTAATCTCTTGATCCAACCTCTGGAAAGCAGCATGCCAAACTTGGGGGGTACATTTGCTACCACAATATCCATCATCATGCTCTTCATGGGCAGCTGAGACAAAGTGATGGCCAGGTCTTTGATTAGCCCCAAACATTTCACTTTTCTAGAGTCAAAAGCAAATAGGTCATGATAAGGCTTGGTAATTTCAAGACCAAATTTATCCATGAAAACCATGGGCATTAGATTATGGCTAGCTCCAGTGTCCAGAAGGCGATTGTGAAGGATTTTGTCATGAATAGTCAGAGAGAAATAGAATGATGGGGAGCTGTCTTCACAATTTTCAATCATTGGGCTAAGAATAACAATGGGTTTGTCATCTTGCAGATTTACATAGTCGGTGGAGACTTGGATGGCTTTAGGCTCAAGGGCCTCGAGGATGGATCTTTTGAAGGATTCATTCTTCACTAGTTCAATCAGAGGCATAGGTATTCTTAGCTTCTGAATTTCTGATTGAAAGCTGAAAGGAGAAGGAGACTTGTCAAGGCCTCTTACCTTGTGAGCTGGAGCTTTGAGGATGATGGGATCAATTGCCGGTTGCTTCTGCTTATTAGCTTGCTATACTACACGGACAACAACTCTTTGAATAGGAGTTTCCTTGGCATTATTCATCTTCGACCTCAGATTATATCTTTGTTGATCTTCAGTTTGTAGAACAGCTTCACCGTCCCACTCTTGGCTGATCTGGTCATTGAATAATGACTTTTCATAGGTAACTAAGGTCAAAAAGGGGCACTGCCTATGTCTTCAAAACAATGGATCTCATCTTCTTCAAACTGCTCTTCCTCCATGACTGCGTTCTGAAAAGGTGTCTTCACCCTTTGGTCTTCTTTGGCATCTTTGCTTCTTTGCAAAATCTGAAACTGCTCATTTTCTCTTCTATATGGATTCGGATTTGGAGGAGAAAAGGTGTTAGGAACTCTTCCTTTCCCAGAGTGCTGCTCAACTTTTAACTTGGAGATTTCGGAGGCTAATGACTCTATCATCTTGGTCATTTTATCGATCTTGGGATTTGAAGGTGATGAAGATTCACCCCTCTGTCTTCTTCTATCAACATTTCCCTCGAGCTTCTCAGCAGCCATGATGTTTGATTCTAATTCCAAGGTTGCATCCTACATATCAGCCAAAGTAGCACATCGCCTCTACCTCAATAGTAAACAGAAGTCAGAATAAAAGGCACTGGCATAGATGAGTCTAGCAGAGGTAGTGGTGGGTTTTACTTTAGCTGGTATCTTGTTGCACATGTGGTTAAACCTCTTATTAAAGTCAAACAGCAACTCACCCATTTCCCCCTTTAAATTCCCAAACACAGTGTGGTAGTAGAGGAGATCCTTATTATCCCCCCAATGCTTTAGGAATGCATCATCTAAAGCCTCAATATCTACTATAGATCTTGGGGTCAGTTCCCTGAACCATTTTCTAGCCTCTCCATCTAGGCTTTGGATAAAGACCCTCATCCATACATCATCTTCACTAATGTCCAGGTTATCAGCATAGCTATAGAATGATTCAAGATGTTCTTCAGCTGTAACACATTCAGTCCCAATGAAATTAGGCTTATATTTCTGATATTCTCCAGTAGGCATCGCATTCAAAGGAGTGGGCAGTACTAGAGGTCCATACCTAGCAACTATGATTCTTTCCATTTTGGTAGGTGCTTGTGGGCTTGCCATAGCTATGGTGGCTATAAGGGTACTAGAAGTCTGAATGACAGAGGGCTAAGGAGTGATTGATAGGACTAAAGGCGTATGATGGATAGGAGGTGAGGTTTCCTTTGGGCTTACAACAAAAGGAGAACCTAAAGAATAAGAAGCTTTATGAATCTCTGAGATTTTTTCTTTGGTGCTAGTATTAGAAGCTATACTCTCAACATGTTTTGTTCTATTGCAGGATTTTATTGAAGAGATATAGAATATTTTTTAGATTTACCTGAACCTGATGCTCCTTTCTGCAACACCTTTCTTTCTTTGATGATTTTTTCAGGATCAAATACTGGGTCAGCCTGTGGCTTCTGAGGATTTCTCCGAGTATGCCTCACAAACTGAGCCAGAACTATGAAGTGGAGTTGCCAAAAAGGTTCGGCCTCTAGTAGAGTCACCAGATAGATGATTACAACCAAAAAAGTGCCCAAACTTTGTCTATCATCAAAGTTGGATCTATGTCATCTCCCAGGGAAGCTGAGCTTCAGTCTCCTCTCCCTGGCAACAGTGCCAATTATGTTATCACTTCAAGAAACTCTCCTAGGTTGTAGCTCAGAGATGCCTAGTAACATATAATCTTCAATATTGTTCTCTAAACTGTTGGAATGGATGAAGGTTTGGATCAAGCCAAATAACCATTTCAACTCTGTTTTCACTCCAGACATGCATTGTTGGACACCTAATCCTAAATGGGTTAGTGTGGAAGTCGAATGGACAAAAGAAGTCCAAGAGACCTTGGGATGTGGAACCCAACGGTCAGATATTGTACTATAAATGTAAATCAATTGTTAATAAAAATTGTACTCTCCTGATTATCTTTCATATCTCTCTTGCTGTCCATGTGTGTTTATCATGGTATCAGAGCAGGCATATTCCTGCCCTGCATAATTATTTTTGAGCCATTTGTCTTATGGCCCTTATCTGTATGCGCAGATCATTTCATGAATATTTTCTCATGAATATTTCTTCAGCTCAATTTTAGCTGCAACCTGATTATACTGCTGCTGGTGTCTGTTGTCCATAAAATTTGCTGCCCCTCTGTCTAACTGTTCAGATCTCCGACTGTCATAAACGTTTCAAAAAGGGCATTTTTTGCACTTGCGCCTCCATTGATTATTCTGTGCTCAGATCTAAAATAATCTGCCTCTGCCTTATTCCAGCACTACCTCATAAACGCTGTACGTTAAATTTCTTCATGAATAGCACTGGTTCATGACTGACAATGCTGAGTGGTGTATGATGAATCTGCGTTGAACTGGCCTGACATGCTGATGAGCGTTGTTTGAACGCTGCTGTATATTAAATCATAGCAGTGTCGTTTCCAGTTTTAGCGCTGAGGCTGACACACCACCATCGATGAAGGTCCAGCTCCTGGTATGCGAATGGTATGCTTATGATTCAAGTTTGAATGCGTTATGAAGTTGAATGCTCCTGTTGAATGCGTTATAAGTTTGAATGCGTTATGGATCGATATTGAATGGTATGCGTAACGCTGTCCAATGGTATCAACGTTTGGTTTATTGAATGGTTTTTTGAATATTAACAATGTTGAATGAATGCGCTGTTGAATGGTAGTTGAATGCGTTTGAAACGCTGTGGTAGTTGAATGCGTTTGAGTATTAACGCTGTGGGTTTACTCACTGAAAAACCATGGATTCCACGGCTCTCTTAATTTGGAATCGAGTTTTCTCCACCTAAATATGTGCAGATCCATCCGGTATAACTGTCTCATGAGGAGTGTGAACTCTATAATAACGTAGAAACAGAAGGCAGAAAAGTGGTTCAAAACTTCATTAATTCAGGCACCGTGCTAAATAACTATTCTTCTATCCTTCAGATAATTCTACGGCTACGTCAAATTTGTGATGATGTGTACTCGTGCCCATCTCATGTGGAGTCATTGTTTTCGTCTTTCAAATTAGAAGATGCTTCAGGCAATCCCAATTTGCTGAAGAAATTACTTTCAGTTTTGCAAGCTGGAGATGACTTTGACTGTCCAGTATGTTTATCACCACCATTAGAGGCTATCATAACCATCTGTTCACATGTGTTTAGTAAGAAGTGCATTGAGAAGATATTGAAACATCTAAAGCCACAGTGTCCATTGTGCCGTAAGCAGCTTACAACATCTGATCTTTTTAGTTCACCAAAGGTTGCTGACGAGAATGAAGTTACATCAGAAAAAGTAGCCAAAACTGGTTCAAAAATTAATGCATTAATAGCTCTATTGAAAGAGTCCCAGGATCATGATCCAACTACAAAATCTGTTGTATTTTCACAATTTCGAAAAATGCTGATCTCTTGCAGGAACCTTTGGAAAAGTCAGGCTTCAAGTTTGTCCGTTTAGATGGGTCTATGCCTCCAAAGAAGCGCGCTGCATCCATTACAACATTCATATGGTATTGAACTGAGAAAATGCCAGCGAAGAGAGACTCATAGAGGACGAGTTTGCACGACTGACGAGGAATACGAACCGTCTTTTCTCTTCTATTTTGTGTGAAGTTAGTAAAGGGTGGTTCATAGATCGTACACGACTGCGCGTGAAAGGGAGAGGGCACGCTATTGCTGGTTGATTGGACAGAGGATGAATATGAGCGCACGCAAGTAAGGATGCTTCTCATACAACAGGAAGCTACACCAATGGTTTTGGTTGCCATAGCTAAAATTTTATGAACGCCGGAGTACTTCCAGTAGACTATATTTCTCTCGCCCTAATTTTTGGAGTGGTCTGAACAAGAGAATACTGAGGACCTGGTCTTTCACAACAAGGTGCTTGACTCATGGAAATAGCAAGCCAAAGAGAAGTAACATTTGGAAGACGACACCCTAAGATTTGAGCTGCCAGTATCAAATATGACCGTAAAAGTCTGAGCTGGAGTTCCAATTCCAATCTCTCTGAAGTACTAAGTGTCCAAGTAATTCTTCAAAGGAACATAATCACCCTCGTCAGACTCGAAACCCCGACCTTCGCGTAGACCAAACTTCCGAACGAGTGTGTCCGCATGACAACCATTACGAATCGAAGTTTTAGATGTATGTTATGAAGTTTATTAGCATTGTATGATTGTTGTTGTGTACAATGACTACAACCTTCATTGAAATAGTTATGAAGTTTATTAGATGGAAGTTTATTAGCACTGTATTTTGTTTTGCTCAACTTCAATTGGAGCAAACCTGCTCTTCTTTCTAAAGTTATTTACAATAACAACCATTTTTTAGATTGCTGGAAGTTAGTCTTTTGGTAGCCATCCCATCGATTTGTTATTAGCAGTCGGAGGAATCAAGTTTCCAACATTAGTGAAAGAGGATGGGATAGCTTGAAGCTGGTAGAATAAGGTGATTATTTGAGACAATGGACAAATGAACATTATCTGAACTGTATTGACAGCTTGAACTCTTCCAATGTACTTATTGTTTGTTGGCATACAATAGAGGAATTTATTTGACAGCCGGACATAAAGGAGAATCAATTTTCAAGGAAATATTTATTTCTGGCAAAGGATTATCAATTGAGTAGATTTCCCTCTTATCATCGGGCACATTTTATTTTGAAGAATATTGCATTAGTAGCAATCTGCCTTTACAAGTACATTTGTGATCATTTGTTGACTTGAGTTGTTTAAATAATGACAAAAATTCATCGATTATTGGAGTTATTGAGAACTCTAATCGTATCAACTGCTGACAACACAGTGCAAATCAGGAAAGACACTCTCTATGACATTCAGACATGCCTGCATAATGTACAGGAAAATATTGAGTTTTTGCAGCTGGAGACAAAGCTACAGCAAGAAGAGCTACATAGATATCATTCTAAACCTGTTTTTGTTTAGAACATTGAGACAACCACCCATCAGCAGCAAGTCAATAATGTTACAGTTCATTCAAATAAAGCAGCAATTGTACATGCAGATGCAGAAACTCAGTATGCACTTCCCAAGCCCATCATCGGACCTTGGGAACAGCTTGTCCACAACAAGCACAGAACTGGTCTTGGATATGACAAGGACTTGTCCTTTCATATTCCAGACTACTCCAAGCCCATTCAGTTTCAGAGTGATGGATTTATTCATGACAGTTCACCTGCTCCTCATGACAGTTCAGTTTCAGCTGTTCCAGACTCTGCCCCTCTTCCACAGCAACAACAACAACAGATCGTGAAATGCCAACACTGTGACCGAGTTGGCCATCTGAAAGATCACTGTTTTGATCTTCATTTATGTAAGCACTGTCATAAAACTAGCCATTCTTCACACAGATGCTTCAAAAACAAACGTCCTGCAAGAACAAAGATTCATCTTGGATGGATCGCTTCTTGGCAATGGGCATCAACAGCCAAGAAGATATTCAAAACACATGTCAGAACTTGTTCTAGAGTATTGAAAAGTCTTGCAGCTGAGTTTTCTCCATCATCTCACCTTGTATCTGACAGGGGGGGAAATGATGGTCATCTACAAGCTTCAAAGCCACATCAAGCGAGCCTGAGCCACAACCTGCCACACCAGTTTCAGAGTTGTAGCCAGAGGCAAAGATGCCTGAACATGCCTTCATTTGGCAATCTGGGACACTTCCTCTAGCAGAAGAATTCAGCTTCTTGCCAGTTTTGGAAGAGTTTCGGGAACAAAATTGAGAACACTTCCTCTAGCAGAAGACTCCATCTTCTTGCCAGTTTTGGAAGAGTTCCAGGAATTGCATTAAGCATTCCAGAGTTGTTAGTTATCCTTAAACCATCACAGGTTGAGACTTCCCTTTTCAGGTTGAAGTTTTACCTTTTATGCGGGGTGATACCTCCCTTTTATGGTTGAAGGTTTCCCTCTTTAAAACAATAGGATCACTTCCTCTAGCAGAAAACTTTAGTTTCTTGCCAGTTTTGGAAGAGTTCTGGGAACTGCACTAAGCATTCCAGTGTTGGTGGTCATCCTTAAACCACCGCCCTTTTTACCAACATTTCATAGAGCACATTCAGCCTAGTGCTGCCATGCATATTTGCACATTTTGTATTTCAGCTCTCTTCTTGGACTCATACATAACCCTTTGGATTAAGGGGGGGAATGTTGGACACCTAATCCTAAATGGGTTAGTGTGGAAGCTGAATGGACAAAAGGAGTCCAAGAGACCTTGGGATGTGGAACCCAACGGTCAGATATTGTACTATAAATGTAAATCAATTGTTAATAAAAATTGTACTCTCCTGATTATCTTTCATATCTCTCTTGCTGTCCATGTGTGTTTATCATGCATGAACATCCTCAGCTTTACAAGGCTTTAGACCACTAATGCTCAATAGTTTGTAGATTCAATGGATATGGAGAATATTGACTGTACCGGCAGATGCATATATAAACACATATGAATGGCTAGCTACAGGCAGTAAAAGAAGCTTGCAAATCTAATTTATCAACGCAGAGATAAGATGATAGTTATCTAGCATTAGACATAAAATAAAACATGAATAACCTATTCAATGGAAAATCCAATTTATCAATGCAGAGCTAAGATGACAGTTATCTAGCATTAGACACAAAATAAATTATGAATAGACTATCCAAGTGCAAGCTTAGAATAGAAGAGAAATGGAAATTGAACATGTAATAGCAAAAGAAGCTTGTATTACTAGAATGAACATGAGACGCTACAAGGAATAGAGTATCCTTAGTCTCCAGAAGTTGAACCCTTGTTCCTCTAAACTTACAAATATTTATAGGCCTGTTTACAATGCTCTCGAGCCTTCTGAGGCTCGAGAGGTCTTAATCTATTCCTCTGTCTTGTTAACTGTTTGATGCCCTAACTAGGCAAGCATGGTTCAGAGGGTGATTCTTCCAAGGGAAGAGTAATCGCATTCTGGTATTTTGGCTGTGCTGGCAGGGAGCTCTCTCGTGCCATAACTGCTCCATGATGTTTGTTTTAGCTGTGTTGCATTGTTGATTCTCCATGATCATTTGTTGGTTGTGGTTCAATCGTGCTGGGCCCTTTTGTTTTCCTTTCCAGTCTCTGTTTCCCATCAATTTGTCTCCTGGCCTTTTTTATGTGGTGGAAAGGGTCTTCGAGCCTTTGTAATACCTTTAAAATGCAAACAATTACTATTTTCTGTTTAATACATAAAATGTTGCAACACTATAAAAATCTCGCCCATATCTTTCTATTTCGAACTTCAAAAGTCCTCAGATATGTCCTATTCATCTATCGGGTCCACCCTTAGGGTCACTATTGCATGTCGCAGATGGCCTGTCCCTATGTATTTTCTTTGTATTCTGAAATATGCACGAAAAATGGCTTTGGAGGACTTGAAAATGTTATAAATTTTCATTTTCAAACCCTTTCGCGTCCGGGTCTTATCGCTTCGGCACTGCTCCTTGGTTCCCTTCGTATTTCGTTATATAACGAAAATACACAAAATACACTAAAAATGGCCTTTCTACAGATTTCAAAATTTATGAAATATCATATATAATGATGTTGGGTCCGGTTCATTGGGTCGCGCATATACCTGTGCATAGACCCCACCTCTTAGTTATCTCCGATAGCGAAACCCCGATGTAATGTGGGTTGTCGATTTGCGCACTTGATCGATGGTCCACATTGAATCACCAATCACCATCACAAGTTCCACTTGGTCTGTGCCGATTGCAACCGCTGATCCGATCCATCGATTGCAACCCACCGATAAGATCTGGACCGTTGATCGGCCAGATCGGACGGTTACTGTGCTTTATCAGTTTAAGCCTCCGATACTTGATTTTTCATGGTTTTCTCTAGTTTTTTCCTCTTGACGATGCTTTTCCACCCTTCCAAGGGCTCTTGGCATGTG
Organism: Pinus tabuliformis; assembly: GCA_031772625.1. NCBI lineage: Eukaryota > Viridiplantae > Streptophyta > Pinopsida > Pinales > Pinaceae > Pinus > Pinus tabuliformis. The sequence continues at coordinate 645,663,920 of CM062814.1, forward strand.
ATGGTTTTGATCTTCGAATGATCCTTAAGAAGATTTTGAAGATTTCAAGAGCATATTTGGATTCATTGGCATGATTTTTCTGGCTTATGGAAACTTTAAAGAGCATATTTGGATCCATTTTTTGGCCATTTTCCAACAAGGCTAACAGTTGGCACTTCAAATTTTCCTTTCAAAAAAAAGTAATAAAGTTCCTTTATTAAAAAAAAAAATTCTCAGCTACAAAATCGGAAACATTCTGCAGCTCGGACAATTTTCTGTAGCTACGACAAGTTTATGTAGCCTAATAATTTCTCTTTTAGCCTACAAGGACACTTGGTGATTTGAATTGAAAGACAACTAACAGAGCAAAGTACCTACATGGAATCTCATAACAACAAACAAGGTTAGCAAAGTGGATCAAAGGTATGTGCTACTTTAATTTAGCAATAGGGATTGATATATTACATATATGACTAAGAAGACATAGTACTGCCAAAAATTGAAACAAAAACATAACAATTTAAGGGTGATGGTCACCTAAACAAAACATCATAATACAACACTTAAAAGTCATGTCATGTCCTCATTCTAAATCCACCGAAGTAATTACCAAATCAATATTTTAAATGTGCCCAACATTCTGATTCATTCCTATAACCCTTATTATAATCCACCTATTCTTACACTCCTTTGAACTTTCATAGCCACTCCATCCTTCCGCCCCTTAGCAAAACCCCACCAACACCAGTCTCTTGTCAAGGTAACCAGTCTTTGAGGAAAATCATCATCCATAATGGGGATCATTGTTCGAATTGAGCTAGTAGGGAAGAAATTCTTGGAGGGATACCCTCAGACCAAGGAGTTGCTGCAAAAGAAACAATGGTTGCAGTTCATTGAAAAATTCAACAGTTTTCACAGGGAAGTGACAAACACATTTGTGCGCTCGTTTGATGGAACTGAAGTCGAAATAGGAGACCTTAAGATCACCATAACGGAGTCCATGATCGCAGAGGCTACCGAATTACCAAGGAGTGGGGAAAAATGGTTTAAGAACAGGGGAAATAATGGAGAAGATAGGAAGGTCTTCCTCAAAAATCCAAATATGGGCACCACTTTCTTCAAGAAAGCTATTCCCAGCACAACCCTTAAGAGTAAATGGAGAAATTTATTGCTTATACTTCAAAAATTTGTCACTCGTGAGGGTCGGTTTGGGTATATGTATTTTTACCATGTTAGGAGGATGATGCATTTTCTTGAAGATCACCGGATGAATCTTCCTTATTTTGTCTTAAATAGTCTCAAGAAAATGTCTACAAATGTTCAAAAGAGAAATCACTTTATAGAAAATACCATGTATCATCATGGCCTGATAAATATATTGGTTGAGTTCCATCTTCGCAGTATAGTGGATAACTGGGAGAGTTTCCTAGTGAGGAACCATTTTGAGGAAAGGTCCCCAAAACAAGCCAGTAGCAGTAGGACCCTCAAAGCAAGGAAAAGAACAATAGAAGTAGTGAAAAAGCAGGAACCCCAGACTCACCCAGAATTATCAGAAGAAGAGCTTCCCATAGTAGATATATTGTAGAGAATGAAAAAAGGAAATCTTAGAAGGAAGAAAGTTAGTAAAAGAGCAAAAGAAATACCACAACTAGGACCCTTCCTCAAGAAGAAAAATAAAAGACTAAAAGAAGGAAAGTACAGGGATTACAAACCTCGGGACTAAGGAGGAGCACAAGGTTTAGCACAATCCAACAGACAATCTCGAATGCTACATAATACATTGGTCTCAAGGGAAATGAGCCAAATGAGAACAAACCAACTGAAGACCCTAAAAGTTCTCCAAAAGGGTCACCAAAATCATCACCGAGAGTATCACCACCACCTTACATCTCACCTCTAAGAAGCCCAGTGCATAGTCCGAGAGTTGACACTGTTCAACAGGAGATATATGACTATATAGAGTCATTGGAAAGAAAAGAGACAACAATTAAAGAAACAATTCAAAGTCCTAGCGAAGGGAGCAATCAGTTAAATGAACCATAGGAACACTCAACCTCAAACATTTTAAAGCAAGAGATTTTTGAGTTAGAAACCTTGAATAGGTATCTCAAGAATGAGAATCAAGCATTGAAGGCACAAAGTGAGATCTAGATTGAAAAAAGTGACAATCTAATCCTTCATTTGAGTTTGTGGTACAAAAAGGACAAAAAAATGAAGAAGGAAAATAGGAAAATGCAACGAGAGATTATGAGCTTAAAATACAAAATTCTCATGAGAAATCCTAGGATGCCAGTAGCTACCAAAAAGAAGAAAACAATGAAACTTGGAGGTGATGAACATAAGGCACAAGTGACTAACAATGATGAAGTGTATGAGGACATCCAAAACCTCAAGCCTGGGGGAATATAGAGTCCAAAGATTGTCTTACCTTGACATCCCTTTTTGCCTATGTTTCCTCTCTTTTCCTATATTTACCACCTAAATAATGCCATATACACAAGGTTTTTTTAAAGGTGATAAATAATATGTATGCTTCTTCATGTTTGACTATATACCTTATTGTTTTGTTAAAGAATGCATTTGGCTACAGAATTGGTATGTTTCCGCAACTAATCCAGATTTTTGCAGCTGCCTCCATTGTTTGCAAGGTTCAAAAGCTCCAAGTCAAAAACGAAGGATACAAATGGATAAGGAATGGCCCCCTACTGTATCCCTTCCTATCCCCTTGAACCAGTTCATCAAGATGATCGCAAGATATCAAGGTCAAACTCCAAAATCAAACATAAGATTGTCACCGGAACAGAATCCGAGTTTCATCAAAACCTTATCAATTTGATTTTGGAATAGAAAATCGAAGGTTTAGCGATATAGTTTAGTTGGAATAAAGATATTTACGATTAAAATACTCATGCTTTTATGCCAAAGACATGTCATAAAAACTAGGGCCATACTGTGATTTGGTGTGTGCCGGATGATGTAATTTTTGAAACAGTTTGCTAAATTTCGTTTGCAAGCAACATAATCGGTTTTGTGTGTGTATGCTCTACATTGATTGAGGATTATGGACTGATCCGTGGAGGGCCACTATGACCTGTGATAGGTATTTAACCAATTGCAATTAGATTTCTTTTCATTCCTTGAGTACTTTGTTTTTGTGTGAAGAGATGCAATATGATGAGTTTGCCAGTGAATCGTTATATGCATGAGCACTTCCCTTTGCTTTATACCTAGTTTAATATGCTATTTGAATTGCTTTTTTTATCTGGTACAACATGGTTATTTCATTTTCTTTTTATCTAGTGTAGTCCAATTGTGTTTACTTCATATTGTAGATGTTGTTCAGAATATCTTTTTTGAATGAAATTGAATAAGTAAAAATGAGAGACTCTTCTCCTTAACAATTAAATTCAGATAGTACTTCTTTACAGTTTGATAGAATAGATTTATCTTGCACTTAGTAAATTAGAGCTGCAACATAAAGATTCGAGACAAAAATCCAAAATAATCTAACACAGGTAGAATCTAGAATCACTGTCATATCATCCATAAACTGATTCAATAGAGAAAAACTCCTAAGGAAATAGTTGATAACTTTAGGGATTGAGACATTAATATAATTAACGAGACCATCACCATACTAATCTTAAGCCTAGACCCTACCAAGAACATAACAACATAAGAAATAACTTCTAGCACACATCATGCACCTGTACTTCATCAGTATACATACCCTGGTTGGCAATTTATGATTGACAATTTAAAGACCCTATGGCCATCCACATCACTATGGCCATCCACATCAATATCCTTCCCAAGAAGAATTCCAAGAAGATTAGAACCTTGGAATTGCTTATTTGCAAAATCCGTATCGAGAATAAGATCCTAAAATACTTTTCCAAATGAACCAAAACAAGCTTCACGTAGTGAATACTTGTATAACTTGAGTGCTAAACACATGAACATACTAGATGTGTTGCAACTACTCATACAATAGTTTTAAAATAGACGGGTTGAGAAATTTTTTTATAAAATGGAATAAACTTAACTCCCAAATTTCCCATTCAAGTTGACTATCAACAAGCCAAACTAGCATTGTAATGCTTAAAGAAAGCATTGTTGCATATAAGTGATTTATTTATGAACATCACTTTTACATGTTACGCAACTATGGGGATATGCAACTAGTGCAAAACAAAAATTTACAAACTTCATTTGGAAAAATAGTCTGCCCATTTCTCACCTAACCAGGTAAATGAACCCTCTATTCGAACTTTCTCTTCTTCTGAAGCTACTTCAGGGATGGTCGCATCTTGCGCCACTTTTTCTTTTGTCACTTCCTCTTCTGGTGCTTGCATGATTTTCTTGCCCTTACGAGGATGAAGTTTTGAAAACAATTTCCAACACTTCTCGACCCAATGCCCACTGATATTGCAGTGAGTACAAAATTTATTTTGAGCTCCTCTCGGCTCACTTGCCTTTAACCTTGGATGTGATTTTCTCTTTTTGGTCTCAATTGTAGTAGTAATAAACATCTTCTTGATGATTCCTTTCCTTTTATCGCACTTATCTACACAATGGTTAGCTAAAAGGAAAAAGGTGCATGGAAACATTTTCCTCAACATGTTATTCAAATATGTGTGTTGTTTTCCATTATGAACAACATTCGAATTAATAGAACAGATATACCTATGTTTGTTGTCCTTTGGCTTACACTGCTTGCATGAGGAACTTGTGTGGTAAGAAGAATTTAGTTTCCCTTCATCTTCAACATCTTCATCTCTCTTTGGAGACGCTTTTCACTTCAAGTCCTCCTTATGCTTGAGGAACCAAGCGGGAACCAATTCTGGATGCAACTCTCAACATCTTGCCTCCTCATGTCCTTTCTTACAACAAAAGGAACATGATACCCATGTGATGTTGCTGGAAGACCATTCTTCTTTTTATACATAGCCTAAGCCTTCATATTTAAGCCTCTCCTTGGCCTCAATTGGATTTTTAATGCCTTGCTAGTTTACTCCAAGGCCTCCTCCCTTGTAACACATCTTGGTCAAGAGCTTGGATCCAATGCCTTTACTATGTTTTTCAAAGGCTGCAAATGAATTTACGTCAACACTTTCACATAAGGAAGAAGCATGTAAATTTTTACCATTTGTGTCATCTTTTGATTGAAACGTGAATATGTTTTTGAACTCCCTTTTTATTCTGGTTGTGTCCTCTTAGACTCTTTGGCTCTCTTCTTTCAACTCCTCAAATTTGGATGCTAATAGAACCTCATCTTCCACATCATGTGGACAAAAGTTACAAACTTGTCCATCTACCTTCTCTAAAGGACTTTCTACACTGGAATCTTACATAAGAGTTGTAGAAAAACATGAATATTGTGGAGAAGATGGTGGTTTATCACCATTATAGTTACCTTCTTCCTTTGGAGAACATTCACCTCTTGGAGGTCTAGAGATTCACCTTGAAATATGCTATTCCTCTCTTCATAGAGGACTTTAACCGTTCATGCCATGTCTAAGAAAGCCTTTCTAAAATCCTTCACATCCTTTGACATTCTTGCGGGCTCTCCTCCTTGGGACATTCTTTACTTGAAGCTTCTACTTCAATTTGAGGTAGAACTTGGTCGTAGAGATTGTAACAATATTGCTCTCCTTTCCAAAACCTTCTCCTTAATGAGATTCAAAACACACTCACTTGCAAACAACAATCAATTCCTCCTTGCACAAAGTAAACCTATGCTATGATACCAACTTTATTTGAAATGGAGAAAATTAGTAATAGTGTGCTAATTCCCCATTCAAAATATAAGAATGTGCTTGAGGTTTGTACTCCAAAATAGCAAGTAAAAGCATGAATTTTATGTGTGTTTACTTAAGTTAGTTTCATGAAGAAAACTTAAAACATGAAACCAAAACATTGAATGGAAGCATGCATCAAACAATAATACACTAGCCATTGATAAAGGAGTTCACCCCTCCTGGGCTACATCTCCTTGGATCAACTCTAAAGGCATGACCCCTTCTCATTATTCTCAATATCTAGAAAAGAAGAGTACATAAATTGTTGAAATGTAATGGCTAGTTTCTCCTTCAAAGAAACATCTTCTAAAAAATTTCTCACTCCATACACATGTTAACCTACAATCAAACATGTAAACCTTCAGCAAACATAGGAATCTTACACCAAGACCCCATACTCCAACTCCCAAGAGCATAAACAATACCATAATCCACTTGAAGTACATCAACAAGTCTCTTTCTCCAAACACATATAGAGAAAAGAAGAAATAAAGCTACAACATTGTTGTAATGGCTGTTGCAGAAAGCACATGGAGGTTGGAAGACCCTTACAAGGTCATCTCCATCTTCATACTCCTACATAAACTAAATCAAAACTCTGGTTGAACATGGCACACATAGGTTTCACTTTTTAAAAATCCTATCCAGAAGTGCACCTTTGATCCTGAAACCTATTCCAATCAGTTCAGAATGTCCAAAAATGGCTATCTAGCCTCTTTTTTCATCCCTTTTGGTTGAAAATTGCCTTAGTTATGACTTCTATCATTGTTTACAAAGTTTTCTCCTCCAAATCTAGCTTACTACTAGTTAAATTCATTATCCACAGTTAAAACTGGCAGTTCCGTCGAAATTGGCAGTCCCTCCATATTCCTTGCCTATTTTGCAATTAAGGCCAAGTGGTCACATACAAAGTGATCAATCCAGGGGTTAAGGCGACGGTTCCATAGCTCTATCGCAAGTCGCAATCGGCGAAGTCCAACCATCGACGAGTAATCTCAAGCCCAAACAATAGGTACTCTGTGATACACGAACTCATCGGGATTATAGAACAAAACATATAACATATTGCATCCGGGAACACTATCACAATCGCAATCAGCGGTGGTCAGTGTTGGAAATAATACTAAGAGGGGGGGTGAATCAGTATTACAATCTATAACTTTTTCATTTCCATAATCAGATTTATATATGCTACTTCAGTGAAGGGAACTCGCGTGTGCACGAAATTGTTCTTAAGGAAACCATCGTATATCCAGTGAACTTATGATTCAGTGAATTCATCATATGTTTATCTTTAATCAGTGCATTAGTACTTTATTAAACATTAAACAGTAACCATGTGTAGTAATAACATAATAAACCATGACACATAAGAAACACACATGAACACCAATATTTAAGGTGGAAACCCAATGTGGGTGAAAACCACTTGTTGTTGTCGTCTTTGTCTTCTTTTAATAATAAGAAAATATGTTTACAATCTTGTATTGGTACAGACTCATACCAGTACGTAAGCTTCTACTTGCAAAAGATTACAACCTTCTTTCATTCTCCAGCTTCTACTGGAAGGGAGCTACACCCCCTAGCTCTTGTACTAGCCGATATGTTTACTAATATGTAGGTGCCGACCTACTGAAGGCTCTAATCTTCACTCGTTTTCCAGCTACTATTGGAAGGGAGCTCCAACCCCCTGGCTCTTATACTGGCTGATATGTTTACCAATACGTAGGTGTGGCCTATAGAAGGCTACTACCTTCTCTCTTCCTCCAGGGACCACGTTTCATGAATTTTCAGACTGGATACTCCTGGAACACAACACCAAAATCTAAAGGCCACGTTTCATCAAATTTTCATACTGGACCCATAAACAACATTGAAGCTCAAAATCATAACTACAATAGAACATCAAATACATCTGCATCAACCAATCACTGAAACTCAATCATCATTCTCTGAATCAGCCACAACTCAATCAATCACTGACAATCTCTGAACCTCTGGCATAACTGAATCTTTCATTCATACTTAATCAACTTCAACCAATCAACTGGAACAGATAGATCGCTGTAACCAATACACAGATCTGAACCCAGAACACTACATCATCATTCGAACCAGCTATAACCTCAAAGCCATGCATCAGAGTGTATACGCTACTTCCTTTAGCTCAACCTGCATATATCTCTAAAGATACTGAATCATAAAACTTTTGAACCACAAAATGTACCAATGAGTGACATTTTGAATATCTACTGTCATATTATTGAGTTCTAAACAGATAGAAACAAGGATCACCCGTCCTTCTTAAACAATCAATCAATCAAACTCAATTTCATTATATGTTCAGTTCTACTTTCAGATCTAAGAAAACATTATTGACAAATAGCAGTAAAACAGTAATATTGATCTGATAGATCAATCATCCTTGAACATCAAGCTTTTATTTTGCATACGCTACTTGGAAGAGTCAAACCAGCGTGTATACACAACTTCACCACAGTGAACCAGCATATAGATCTGCAAATACTTTCTTATAACTTCGATGCACTTCCCGACTTCAAACATACCCATATCATCATATATAAAGGATAAAATATGTGTTAGCAATCAGATCTATCCCATCCATTATCAAATCACATAATGATAAGTCATTATGATCTTGATCCATCATTAGATCTCATTACAATCAATCAATCTAAACATTCAGAACACTGTCACCAGAACACAAAGCATAACCCAGAACTCTGCATCAACAACTAAAACCAACTGCAACTTCAAACATCATAGTTCATAAGGTATACGCTACTTCGATGTGTCGAACCAGCATGTATACATGCTTTTACCAAAGAGAAACAACATACATATCTACAAATACTAACTTAAAACTTCACAGCTATTCTAGACTTCATTCATACCCAGGTCATAACATTTATAGAATAAAACATGCGCCAGTATTTAGATCTAGATTGTCCATGATTAAACCACATAATGATAATTCATTTCATGCTTTATGATCCCGATCCATCATCCATCATCAACCACATAGGTGCATTCTTAGTTTAGATCAAGCAAAGCATCAGAAGCTCATAACCTACATATATGATCTAACACTTCATAAGATATTCAAATACTTTCACACCTTGGCCTAATGATCTTCTCCTCCTTATATAGTTTTAGGCCTTTCTCAATACCTTGGACCAAAACCACTCAGGACCAATGACTTGGACCAAATACCTAGGGTCAATGCCTCGGACCAAATACCTTGGATCAATACCTTGGACCAAATACCTTGGTTTTCCAACATATACATGCTTTTATTCTATGAAAGTTTGTGTATACGTATATGATCATTTTGTTCTGTTAACCCGCATGTATACGTTGCTTGGACAAGGTGGACCTACATATACTTCTTAAACTACTTTACCTCAACCTTTTCCTTTACCTTCTTTATACTGATCAATAGACCTTAGTTCCATCTTCCTGTTCTTCTGTACCAGTGCCCTGTTACCTCTGAATAGCCCTGTTACACTGTAATTTTCCATATTACTTTTGAAATGATTCCTTTGAACTGTCTGCAGTTTGTCACATATGTAAACACAACTGCCATGCATTCTGTCACATCTGATATCTCTCCTGTTGATTCATCTAGTTACCATATACAAGTGAGTTGTTCTGCTATAAGTGGTTGCCATCAAGTACAACACATGTATCATAATTCCAATAGTTAGGGTCTTACTTATGCATAGGACTTAACACATTATGACATGCGATTTGGCGATGCGGCAGGCCTGACGAGTTATAAACTACAACTCTGAAAACATATTGTGTCCAGGCAGTCTATCGCAACCAGAACTTTATCGCTCATCACAATCCGCATTAATCAGTGGTAACATAAATATAAATGGGGTTTTAGTGTGATATGTGATTGTGATTGCATTGCGACCCTATTTGCGTCGGGGGCCGATTCTATAATACCTCCAATATGCGATATGTGATATCGCAAATCGGCACTACTGGGGGCCGATTCTTTAACGTCGACCTACCTTTTTCTCCAATATGCAATATGCGGGGGCCAATGGCAACCTGCCACTTGGAACTTCCCCATTCACTAGGACCTTTGCCATGTCATCCAATCCTGTCACATGTCCAAGTCAAACATGAAATTTGACTTGCTCTAACTTCTACATACGAGCTTGGATTTGAGTGTCATTCACACCATTGGATTTAGAATGACGAGCTCTTTGATATAAAGCTAAGCTTATCAAGATTCTGACACTTTGAATTTTTGGCAAATTTTGAGCTCCTGATCAAAATTTCCCTAATGCTTCAGTGACTATAACAATGAAAAATCCAAGATGATCCCAACATTGGGTTAACTTGATCAAGTACTTCAGTATTGTGTCACCCTTCTCCATGTTGCTTTTTCTAATCTTGTCCTTTAGTACCAGTTTCTTGTGGTCACTATTGTTTTGAAATAAGTTTGTCAATGTTGAAATATGGCAACAAGAATATTTCAATTTAATTTGTCCTTGAATTAAATTGTGAATTAAAATCGAATTTAATCTTAATAGCTACTTGGAAATAATTAATTTATTTATTTTAAATTAATTATTTGGAGAAATTCAAGTTAGAAGTCTTTCTGAAGTCATGCAAGAGTTATCCCTTAAATTAAGGAGATAAGATTGAGTTATATTTGAGTTGTAATTAGTTAACTCAGTTTACTGAGTTAAGTCTAATTAAATTAGTTCCAAACTATTTGAGGAACTAATAGTGATTTAATATTCAGTTGATGCATTAATGCACTCAACTAGTGCTACTCCAGTTAATTAAATATTCCCTCATCAGAAACTCATGCATGTTTATTCTAAGAAAGACCCAGTTGAGATTAATGTTCAAGGATGGTGTACTATTGGTTGCATGTTTTTTCTCATGGAGAAAACTCATGCATGCAGTCAAGGGATTCATCCTGGAGGATTGCACAGTTTTGAAGGTTTGTTTTTCCACTTGGTAATAGGCCAATCATCCACAAGGAACAACACAAGGAAATAGGAGCTTGGAGGGCAGAGAGGAAGGCTGGACAAAAGCCAAGATTGCCTGTGAGCATCTGTGAGGATTGTACTGAGAGCTGGCTAGTTGTGAGAGCTAAGGCTTTGTATAATTCCTATGTATTTCCACCATGTATGATAATACAATAGGGTGGGGTTTTTATCTGAGACTTTCCCCAAATTATTTTCATGTGTATTGTGCCATTGATTCTTCTTCTTCTGGTTATATTGTTCAGCTCGATCTTTAAGCTTCGGCAAATTGATAGTAGATGTGGGTTATAGTATTATGCTTTGATTTATATTGCATTATCGGGTTAACCTATCACATGTTTTCTACATGGTATCGGAGTTGTGAACAGTATACTGAGAAGGGAATTCAAAGTTTGAAGTTCAGGGTTGTGGGTGCAAATCGAATTTATATCATACTTCAAGGTTGGCCAATGGCGTTCTATGGCTTAAGACTCGAGTATGCCTTGGAAGGTAGCTAAAATTACATAGCATGGAAAGATAGAATGGAGGCTGTATTAGAAGACAATGGCTTGAAGGAATTCATTGATCAAGAAATCCCTAAGCTAGCTTCAACTAATGAACAAGAGTTGGCTTAGTGGAAGAAGTGTGTGGCGAAGGTGAGACGGATCATCCTTGAGGGAGTTCGAGACCATATTGTCTTGAGTCTCCATGGGAAGAATACTCCATTTTCAATGTGGAAGACATTGAAGGACCTCTACCAGAACAATAATGACCAGAGGAAATTGGCGCTCAAGGATAAGCTTTGAAGAATCAAGATGAAGAGGGGCAACACTATTTCCACATATTTGAACAAGCTCACTACCTGCAGAGATGAGCTTGGCATTGTGGGAATAACTACTGCCGATGTTGATATGGTGAGCCTCACTCTCCTTGGCCTTCCAAAGAGTTGGAATAGCTACTAGGACTCTGTGAGTGGAAGGGAGAAACTGCTGGATTGGGAACAACTGTGGTCGGATCTTATTCAGGAGGAGATCAGGAGGAGAACACGAGATGGTTCTTCATCCAAGAACGATGATGAAGAAAATATAGCCTTAGAAAGTAAGGCAAGGAAAGGGAAGGGGAAGTCTTCCCATTTCAAATCGAATTCTTCTCATGGAGGGAAGAAGGGTGACATGTCTAAAGTAAGATGCTTTAAGTGTCACAAGATGGGACATTATGCAACTAATTTCCCATCGAAGAAGTCCAAGAAGGGATCCTCAGAAGGATCGGAAGGTGAGGCATTAGCCTCTCAGTTTTAAATGGACTTTACCCTCATCACATGCATGGTGTCAACGATGATGGGTTGTGTCTGGTATCTTGACAGTGGAGCCTCATTCCACATGACCGGTGATAAAAACTTATTGAGTGCCTTGGAGGAGAAAGACCTCAAGATGTGCATAGAGATGGGTGATGACAGAAGGTATAATGTTTCAGGAGTGGGCACGGTTGCTTTTCAAAGGGAGCATGGAGCTCCTCTCACCTTGATAGATGTGATGTATGTGCCTATACTGAAGAAGAACTTGGTATCGGTTGCAATGTTGGATGACAAAGGCTACGATTGTTATGAAACCAGCGCATAAAAAGATATAAAAGATAGATGAACGCCTTATAATTCAACCTCTTCAAGGGAGAAACCTCCTTTACATTACACAAATGAACAATTCTTGGATGATACAAATGAAAAGGCCTCCTTTCTATATATATGAGTCTAAGGGCTCATAATATAATCAAAGTTGACATAACAATAATAATGTAAGGGCACAATAATAAAAATAGTGGGCTTCTGCCCACGGGGCTTTGGATTGACGGTGAATGGGTGCGCTGTTAAGGCACTCCTTGCGATAGGTCACCGGTTCAAATCCCCCGTGGGTACTTAGGTTAGTCTTAACTAGAAAAAAAAAAAAAAAATAGTGGGCTTCTATGGGGCACAATAATAACAATATGGGGACTACATGGGCACAAAAATATAATAAGGGGGTTGTGCTAATAACAATAAGGGGTTACACTAGTAGTATAGGGACCTAACATGCCCCTCTCCTTCAAAAAGTGTTGTCCTCAACACTTGAGTAGTTCTTGATGCTTCTGTACAAAATTCTTGTCCTCCCATGTGGAATCTTCAATGGATAAATTTTTCCACTTGATGAGATACTTTGAAATTGATCAATTTCGTAGTTGTCGGGTTCTTGTTTCCGTGAATGCTCTAGGTTCCGATATGATTTTTCCTTCCTTGTAAAGTTCTGGCAATATTGTTTGAACTGGGATCTTCTACAACTTTTGAATGAGTGGCCACACTTCTTCGTCCTTTTTCCATTCATCCCTTTCTTTGTGTATCCAATCTAGTTGGATAATAGAAATAGCACAAAACAATGCTTCCACATCCTCATACTTTCTTGAGAGTGCATCTGCAACAACATTATGCTTCCCCTTTTTGTAGATGATTTCAAAGTCATAACCCAACATATTTGTGACCCATTTTTTCTGTTCTTCTAACGATAATATTTGTTCTAAAAAGTATTTAAGACTATCATGATCCATTTTTACCTTGAAGTATCTTCCCATTAGGTAAGGTCGCCATCTCTTAAGTGCATGTAATATTGCCAACATTTCCTTCTCATGAATTGCTTGCTTGAGATGTAGCTATAAAAATACCCAATCTCCTACATCAAAACTTCTTTCACTGTGATGTTGATTTGCCTGTTGTTTCATTCAATTCAGCACCAAAGTGGCATTGTCCTTTAAAAGTTGGAGAACTTTTTGTTGATGCTCGATGTGATCTTTCACTTCTTGAATATTTTTCTTCTTGATATGTCCTTCTATCTTGAGAGTTTGAGGAGTGGTAATTTCTTCAAATGCATTACCAGATATGGTCAGATTCATTTCTTGATGCTCGATGTGATCTTTCACTTCTTGAAAATTTTTCTTCTTGATATGTCCTTCTATATTGATAGTTTGAGGAGTTGTAGTTCTGGCCAATGCATTACAAGATATGGTAAAATTCATTTCTTCTTTCTCGATGTGATCTTTCACTTCTTGAACCTTTTTCTTCTTGATGTGTCCTTCTATCTTGAGAGTTTGAGGAGTGACAATTCTTGCCAATGCTTTACAATATATGGTCGGATTCATTTCTTCTTTCTCTAGGGTTGGTTCTTGGTGTATATCCTCTTCTTTTGATGTTTCTTGATCCTTTTCTTCATCCTCTTCAAAATCTATGTAAAATAATTTCTTCTCAGCACACTTATGACCTCTAGTGTATTTTTTTATCACAATTGTAACAAAGCCCTTTTGCTCTTTTTTCTTCCAATTGTTGTGGTGTCAACCTTGTAGGTTGTGGATGGATAGGAGAAACAATACTTCCATCTTTATTGTTGTGAGGGGTAGACTTCCTTGTTGCCATAATTTTGCTTTGCACTTTTCTTTCCCTCACCAATGAATCAAGTTCCCAATGACGAACCTCATGTTGAATGTTATCCTTTAAAGTCCCTATGGAGACATCAATCCTCTGCTTCTCCGGAATATCATTTTCCTTTATATTCAATTTTTGAAAGTCCTCAATGTTCTTTGCCATTGACCACTTTTGTTTGAGATTTATCAATAGACTAAAGAAGGTGTTGCTCTTTGTATCCTCATAATGTGCTATCATTTCCTCCATGAGAATTGACCACATAACAAGTGGTTTACGAGAACAAAGCCCTTTATACCATAAAAATTGATCGGGTTCTAAATAATTAGATGCAATACATACCTTTTGTAATATTGGTATGCCATGTAGATCAAAATATTTCTCCATCTGTAGTATCCAATTTACTAGATCCTTGCCATCAAACTTCCTCATCTCGCTTTTTCTTGATTTTAGGCGCTCGATCTTGAAACGATTGTAACTCTATAATTTCAGATCTCCAAGTTCTGAAACTTTTTCCTATAGTATCCTTATGAGTCCTCTTTCTAACCCCATAAGTCTAATCTAGATTGGATTTTGTAAGGAAGTGTTATGTCAAATCTCCCACGATGACCCGATTATAGACTAGTTCAGTAGAGCGAACTTGAATGAAGTGCCACGTGTCATTGTTTCAACCTTAGGACTTGAAACCCATACATAGAAAAATATAGTCCGTCCTCTTTCTAAAACTTCTTACGAAATTTCAATTTGATGCCTAGAGATAAATTTATGATGATTTTCCCAAGGTCACCTGTTTAGGATGTAATTCGGGAGCCTACAGAAACCCTAAATGTCTTAGATTATATCTCCAAAAATATAGCGAGACAAGATCTGAAATTCAGACGCGAGGTTCAGACCAATTTCTTCTCACATGGATTTTCTTTTTAGCTTCTGAAACTTTGTAGCGAAAAAAGTTATAGCGAAAATTCCACGATGACCTGTTTGGAGCAGCGAAACCCTAGAATCCAAAGCTCTTGTCATGTGGAAAGAGTCAATTTTGCGGACAAAACCGACCTCCCTAGAAGCTAAGGCTTTCTAGTGACAAACAAGACAATCGAGCACTATCTTTCCCTAAATATGCATTTAAAATAAAAGCAACCAGGTGTTCAAGTCTTACCTTTAGTCCAACGCTGTTTGTAGCAGCCAAGCCTCTCCGATCCAGATGAGCTCCTCCTTCTCCTTGAAGCCTGCATTCACTAACAAGCAAACGATTACATAGCACCTGAATAACTCATATAATAAAACATATTCATCATAAAGACCAAGGAGTATATGAAACAAATTATATATAACAACTTGTTGAGAAAAATGAACTTAATTGTATTAATTGGAAACAAAAGAAACCATTACAACCAGTGCCTTGGTGTTGTGCAGGTCCCTCCCAGGGTCCAGCAAGAGTTCTCCTTTACTTTGATCAGCTCACCCACTTCCAAATGAAGCTAAGAAAGGATGGGAATCTCTCATCTCAAGCTCTATAAGGGAGTCCTAATTTCAGCAGCATCTACCCTTAGGAATGTTCAGCTTTCAACCTCCCCTCCCTCTGGCCCAATGCCTGTATTTATAATGCTTTGGAGGAAGTTAATCAAGTCCACCATCAATGAGATAAGCCCCTCTTTCAATGGGATAGCTCCCCTCTTGATGGGATAAGTTCCTCTTTCTTTGGGATGCATGAACTATCTGGAGGCGCTCAATCCACGTCAAACCATCTTCTAGAATGCTCTAGATTCGACCACAAGTAACTTTTTTGAAGTAAAACTTGTTCCTTTTGACCTTTACAGGAGTACGCACCCACCCCTTTACAGACAGAGTGTACAAGTACGCAGGTATTATGAACTTGAGGTGCGTACACGCAGGTAAGGGTAAGAGAAACTGCGTAACCAGAGTTGTATTGACTTTTAAGGACTTTCTCTCTTTCTTGGAGTTTGACATGAGGAGCAGAGGTATAAGACTTGCCAAGGAGGACAGTATGACAATTGATGGAGCCATACTGACTGCAAATAGTCATGGTGACAAATTTTAGTGTAACAGATTGCCCCCTAAAGTGCGAAGCCTATAGTAGATTAGGGTTTCATATCATCTAGGAAGGGTGAAGCACTTTATCATTTCAAGGATTATCTTGTGGAGAGCCCAGTCGGAACCTGCAAATATTCAACACAAAATACATATATAAGATCATATCATCGTTGAGGTAGGCATTCCCATACTCAGATTGAAAACTTTAACTAACAAACTAACTACTGCTCTGATATAGGAATGATTTCGCAGTACATCATAATCATAGACTCATGTAGACACAGTATGGACGCAACCATCTGTTTATAATTAGTCTACTATATAATGAATACAAAACTCCTCGCAGCCTGGATGGCGGAAACTAGATCCAGGGTCTTCATTTCTACTTCCCGAAATAGTACGATTCTATCCATGCGAATAAATGAGTTGATGTCGAACATGGTAGAAACCACTTGATTACCAGTCGATGATGTAAACTGTTAACAAGTGTGAGAGAGACCACCAGTGATGTCAATGGTTCTCAAAGTACCCAGTACAATCCATGAGATGTGAATAGATGTGTTGATATCGAACATGTCACGGAATCCTTTGATCGAAAGTCAATGATGTACACTGTCGTCAAAGGTGAGAAACCTGCCATTGAGGCATGCAGATTTCAAGGTACTGACGATTCCTAGATCATATTTCTAGATAATGTGCTGATGTCGATAGAAAGCGATCCGTTGTAGGCAAGCCCACAACACGAAATCATAGTTCAAGTTGAAGAAATGTAGCTGTAAGGACTGACTCAGGGATGGTCAAGATGGATGACAGGTATTTTGCAGATGAATGGTTTATTTGCAGTGACCTCTTGAACACATAACGACACAACAGATGGCTTGGTGACGAGTGACCCAAAGTTAATACCCAGAAACCGGATGAAAATTTTCAATGTGGTTTGATCAACTATTAGGCAAAGGATTTCCCAACCCAGGTGAATGAAAAGTGTCGTGTTCAAGAGTGGTGATAAGGTTTTTCTGAGACAAAGGATAACAAATAGGCTCATTTTTCTCTCTTCTCCCCCACCATTTCTGGCAAGTACCTCTTTATTTTTTTACAAGCTTGAGGAGGATAACATTTGCTTGATTATAAGCTCATCCTTCGGATGAGTCCAACTTAGTTTAGATTTGAACCCTAAGAAGGAGTGGTCCGTTCCTGTTTGTAATCGAACAGGTCCTTTACTGTGAAATTTTAACGAGTCCAGTATAGGAGAAACTCGGCGTTTTTCAATTTTAGAGAGTCTGAAAAAACTTAAGAAGACTCCAGGGTTGACCTTTTTCGTAAATTTGTGTCTCCCAAGCCCGAAAAAGTATAAAATAATACTTGAGAGAACCGCTTGATCTTTACGACCAAGGAGTAATTTCATGATTAGTGTCTCTGATCTGAAAAGTAAAAAGCGATCAAGGACACGTTGTTTTATTTCCAATATCGAATTTGAAACGACAAGAATCCGGCAATCTTTTCATGTTTTTACGGTCAGAAAAGGGCTATAAGAGGACCATCTTTTAATTCCGTTTTAACGAGTGTAAAAGAAACGCTCGGCAATCTTTTCATGTTTTAGGAGTCAGAAAAGGGCTTAAAGATGACTCTGATGTTTTTGTTTGTAAAAAATGACAATTTTCCCTGAAAATCCTTTATCCTGCACAAAAACCAACACATTACTCATACCTGTTGAAGATAGATAAAAATACTTTGAAAAATACCTTTTCATGGTGAAAAATAAACAAATTTACCATTTATTTACCCAAAAAACCTATAAAAAGGGCTTTTACCAATTCATTTTTACCATTTTACTATTGAGGAGAGAAAAAGGGCTTTTGGCAAGAAACTTCCCGTGGACATTGCGGAGAATCCGACCGTCTAAATCGAACGCCGTCTCTTTCAGGTAATTTTGAACATCCTCCTCTTCATTTTCATTCGTTTAGAAATTTTTTTAGGCCCTAGATTTCATTTTTTGGAGGTTTTGGGGTTTCAAGAACCGCCTCTCGGGGTACGCAGGCATCGCACTAGGGACCCGCGTACCCCGACATTTTCTCATTTGGAAAAATGTCAGGCGTACGCACCTTGCCTTAAGGGAACCTGCGTACGCACGCTCTGTTCCTAAAGGCGGGGTGCGTACTCCGCGCAAAGAGTTTTCAAACCCCAAATTCTCTAAATTGGACCAAAAATTTTTGATTTCATGGATTCTAATGGATGTTTTCTGGTGTGTAGATTGTTCACCATGCTTGATTGGCGCGAGAGAGAGCACGAAGATGTTGATTTGGCCGCCATTAATCATCAACCGTCAATTGATGCTTTGAAGGCATGCGGCCTTTATAAATACTGGGCCATACCTGGCATGAGGGCCCAAGTGCGCTTTCTAGAGTGGCTGGTAGAAAGATGGAACGTTCAGGACCAGTGTTTTTATATTGGAGGGCACCAGCTCGAGATGGAGCCCGTAGATATCTACTTTCTCAGTGGTTTGCCCAAGAGAGGCGAACACTTGACTCTGTTCGGGACTAGGCCGGGTGGCCAGTCCATCGCTAGTCTCCGACTAGAGTGGTGTAACACACAGACTCAGGAGAAGGGGATAGAGATCAAAACTATATCCCGTCCTGAACTTATGGTGATTGCCTTTATAGTTACCAGACTTTGCGAGGCTGCCGCTTTACACATTGCCACTAGATCCCAGATGCGGATGGCGATTGATTGCTATCGAGGTACCATTTTCAACTGGTGTGATGCTGTGTTGGCCAATATAAAAGGCCAACTGACTAGAGCCAAAAATGGACAGCTGAAGACTTTTGGTTATGGGCCTTTAGTTGTGAGTTTTTGCTTAGAGAGGGTTCTGATGCTGATCCCACAGCAGCTCACTGTTGAGGCTGGGCTTCCTCGAGAGCCCAAATTGATGCGATGGGTTGCGGTTATGGCCTGTCATCCTGATGAGGGAACGGAGGTTGTTCGATTTACTACGGAGTACTTTCACTGGTTAGAAGACCAGGTCTTTTCTATACAGGATTTTCCTTATGCCGGAGTTGATTTTCGTGGAGATCCGGACATGGTTCTTCCACCGGGAGAACAATGGGATGATACAGGTAATTCATTTTTCACAAGTTTTTAAACTATCTATTTTTTTTGTTTGTTTTTATATCATCTCAAAACTGATAGTAATAATTTTCAAAATGCAGATGTAGGCCCACGTCGTCCAGCCAATCTTCGGCCTTTCGAGAAGAGACTACCAGTTGCAGCGGTACCGGCCCCACAGGACGAGGCCACAAAGACTTTAGCTGAGTTGGAACATGACCTAGAGCGTCTTACAGCAGATATACCGGAGACTACCATAGATGATATTCCTATCAGGTTTCAGCGCTATGTAGTCGGGGTCCCAGGACCTTTTAGGAGGTTCTTATGTAGGGTGGCCCGTGCAGTGGTGTCATATAGAGATCATCACCAGTGATTGGATGGTCGTTTTGTAGACACATGTGACATTTTGGTTTTTTGTACTTATCATTTTTGCCGATCATAAGGTGTTTTTCAACCTATGATTGAAGACGATGTATTTTTTGACACACTCCTATCTATATATATCATTATTACCCGCTTATCTTGTTAAACATGTGTGATGAAATGTTTTTAAATTTACATGTATGATTATTGCAAATGTCTATTTAACATTCGAGAAGCAATTGCATCTGCTAATGTATTTAAAGACCTTGGAATATGCTGATATTCAATGTAATCAAACTCACGTTCCAAGAGACGCACTCTCAAAAATAACCTTAATAACACTGGATTTCTAATGGCATATACTCTATTAAGTTGTAATACAATGAGTTCAGAATCTAACCTCACTATCAAACTCCGAATCCCAAATGAAATAGATTCAGACAATAACTCAATCACTACACTGTATTCGGAAATGTTGTTTTTTGTTTGACCGAGGCTCACCCCATGCATAGATACTAACTCGTCAGAGGGCGAATAGATAACCCAAGCTGCGGAAGAGATATTCCGTGTACTACGACAAGCACCATTAGCGAAACCAATGTATGTTTGGAGAGGCATTGACATCTGCAATATCAAGAGTAAAACCAAGATAAGCCAGAATAACGACGAAAACACACTTTCTAAGCTAAGCACACTGTCTAAACTAACAAACACACCAGCCAGAAAGAAAAACTAACCTAACTAAGAATCTCCATACCCATCTTTTAAGCATAATACCTCTTTAGGTAAAGTCCATTTCTGGGTTTACCCAAAGAGTCCCCGTCAAAGTCTACCAGCTCATAGGCCCCTTTTGCTAGCTTTCGCTTGACAATGTAGGGCCCATGCCACATAGGAACGAATTTTCCAGCACCTAATTTATCATTAGCTTGATCATATAATAACGCTAGGTCTCCTTCCGAAAAATTTCGAGGGGTCACATTTCGATCATACTGAGCTTTCATACGTTTTGCGTGAGTCTCGATCGCCAATGCAGCATCACGTCAATTCTCATCTAATTGAGCTAAGTATAATAAACGCTTTTCCTCTTCGAAAGTAGCTGGAAGTAACTCGATGGCCATTTGCAGTGACGGGATTTCGCATTCAATGGGTAGCACAACTTCCAAACCATAAACTAGTTGGAAAGGAGTGAACCCTGTTGATGTTTTCACTGAGGTTCGGTATGCCCAAAGCGCTGAAAATAACATGTTGTGCTAATTCGACCGACGAATACCAATGAGTCGTCGGATCATGATAACTAAAACTTTGTTGATGGACTCAACCAGACCATTTGCTTGTGGATAATAAGGAGTTGAACTATCGTGACGGAAACCAAGCTGGCCTGTAAGTTCTGTCATCATAACGTTTCGAAAATGGCGCCCATGGTCAGTGATTATCGCTTGTGGGACACCAAACCTAGCAATTATGTGATTGAACACAAAAATTGCAGTTGTTTTGCCGTCTGCCTCGAATGTAGGCATCGCCTCGGCCCACTTAGTAAAATAATCTACCGCAAGGATGATATACGCATGCCCCCCGGCCGAGTGAGGGTTACATGTAATAAAATCGATACCCCATTTGGAAAAAGGACCAACGGAAATTATTGGGTGGAGAGGAGTAGGTGGAGCACGCATCTTTCGATCAAACACTTGACAGTTGTGGCATTTTCGGACCGCAGTAATACAATCCTTAAACAAGGATGGCCAGAAGTAGCCAGCGCGCAATATCTTTTGGGCTGTGGCATACCCAGACATATGACCGCCACACGCTCCAGAGTGGCAGTCATTTAGAACCCTTTCAGCCTCTTCGTGAGTTAAGAAACGTCGAAAAATAGAGTCCGCCCCACGGCGATAAAGAGTATCTCCAATAATTTTGTACTATTGGGACTGGAATCAAATTTTTCGACGTTCCAACTTTGAAACTTCGGGCCAAAAGGATTGGGTCTGGAGATAGACGATGATATCCCCATACCACGGATCTAAAGTGCTGATTAGAAACAAAGATTCATCCGCAATGGGCTCCTCTGCCATAGTTTCCGTGTCAGCACGCGGGAAATCACACATTAACTCTGCAAAAACTAAAGATTTCTTAGACTTAGATTTCTCAAACTCCAAGTCGAACTCTTGCAGGATAACAATCCATTTAGAGTACTTGCCCCCTAGCAATTGTTTAGGCAAAATGTAGATCATAGGGTTGCAATCCGAAATGACTGTAGTTTTACGGAGTAAAATGTAGTGACAAAAACATTGGACAGCTTGAACGGCTGCCAAGGCCAATTTCTCCACATGTGAATATTTTAGCTCAATTGGGTTTAACGTCCGACTAAGATAATATATCACATGCTCCGTTCTGAATTCGTCTTCCTGAACTAAGACCATCCCAATGGTGGAAAGAGCGGCGGCGAGGTACAAAAAGTAATCCTGGTTGTAGTTGGGAGGATGCAGCAACGGTGCATGGGTCAACGCATGCTTGAGTGCATCAAAAGATTTCTGAGCTATCTCATCCCAAGAGAATTGAGCGTTCTATTTCAACAACCGTGTAAAACCCTTTGTAACCTCGGCGTAGTTAGGAATGAATCGACGTAAAAAGTTTGCTTTCCCCTGCAAACTTTGGAGTTGGCGAAGACTCGAAGGAGGAGGAAATTTGATGATAGCTTCGACCTTCGAGGGATCAACGCGAATGCCGGCTTTTGAAACTACAAACCCCAGTAATCAACCCACTTCTATACAGAAGACACATTTGTGTGGGTTCAACCGAATACGATAATGCCTACACCTCATGAAGATTGCTCGTAAATGGACAAGGTGATCAGCTCGATGTAATGAATGAGCAGGCAAATCATCGAGATAGGGTTGCACAATGTGCTTGATGTCATGAAACGCATAAGACATCGCCCTTTGAAAAGTTGCTCCGGCATTCTTAAGCCCAAAAGGTAATTTGCAGTAAGAAAATGTCCCCCATGGACAAATGAAAGTCGTTTTTGGTTGATCGGCAGGTAGAATATTGATTTGATTGTAACCGGAAAAACCATCCATAAAGGAAAATATTTCACTGCCGGCACAATCATCAATGATTTGATCGATATAGGGTGTTGGGTAGTTGTCCTTTGGACAAGCTCGATTAATGTCCCTATAATCGATGCATATTCTTATTGTTCCCTGCTTTTTGTTAACCGGAACAATATTCGATACCCAATCCGTTAATGGGATCGGATAAATGAAACCTGCTTTCAACAGTTTTTCAACTTCTGCTTTAATTGCAGCCGCTTTTTGTGGGTGAATCTGATGCAAACGTTGCCGGACGGGTTTAGCGTCCGGGTAAGTTTTGATCTCATGGACAACAATCGCGGGATCAATTCCTGGCATTTCCTCATAGGACCAGGCAAACACGTCGCGGAATTCTTGAAATAGGGCCTTGTATGTCTGAATTTCGTCATCTGTACACGAGGCACCTATATGAATGTTCTCAACAATTCCAGGCTTGACTGAAATGTCAATGGGAATAGTTCGAGAGATGTTTCCCAAATTCAGCTCTGAATCAGGATGTTTCATTGGATCCTGAGCTTCTTTGACATATTCAGCTGTAAAGATTGATGAGAAATCATTTTCAAAATGATCATCCTCAGGTAAAAACGAAGATTTATGATGGAGATCTTCCCATGGTAAATCATCTACACACAGGACTTCACGAAGTTGCTCGTCAGATGACACAACTTCGGGAAACGCTATTAACTCCGAGGTTGATGTGAAAAGTGATTCCTCATGGACCACATTCATTTGGTCGATTCTGGTTGAACGCGGGTCGGTAAAAGACTGCACGGCTTCATAGGCAATTTCATATGGACTCAAAGGCATAGCATCACCAAATGAGTCTATCTCAGATTCAGAAGGAACAATCCAAGGATCGTCATAAACAATGGTATCTGATGTAATCATATGAATGGATGTAAACGAAGACAATGTGTTGATTGGAGGAAAAGGAAAAGTTCCGAGTAAACCGGCATCTTTAACTAATCCTACTCCAACATCCTTATATGGGATAGTTGTTTTACCGACATGCTGAATACTCTCTGAAGAGGCTGGGTCGGATGAAAAGTAGGCCAGCTGGTCTATTGTCACGATCTTTCCATTATGTGGAAACTTTATTACTCGAAAGACCGATGAAACGACTGTTGTCATAGCGTAAGACCAACTTCGACCCAAGAGAAGGTTGTAGTCTAGAGGGGCATCAACCACCTCCGCATCTAGACTAACGGTTTTTCCTTCAACCCCTATAGGCAAATCCTGTAGAATGCCAAAAGGATGGAACCCACGGCCATCAAAGGCCTTAAGAATTGTCGGGGATTGATTTAGTGAAGGAGAACCAAGCAATCTCCAACACTGTATCGACATAATACACGTGGAAGCTCCCTCATCAATTACAGTCCGATGAATAGGGTTGCTTTTTACTATCACTGGGATCTGGAAAGCCATTTGATGAGGTAAACGCGGTGTACTATTTTCGAGATCAAAGATTATTAGGTTCGGGTCCTGAACATCAACAGCTCCTATAGCCGACAAAAGTAATTTGCGTTGTGCTGGGCATGATTGCAGCACTTCCAAAGCCGACATTGTTGAGGGTCAAACAGCTAAGTCCTCAACAATGTTATAATTCTGTGCCGCTCTCGCATGTGGATTGAAAGCAGAATTTCGAAGTATACCCTTGGCGGGCGGTTTGATTACTAAGTCCGGGTTATGTTTCTCGATCTGTAGTGGATCGAAACCGGGAGCTGAGGTTGATGGATTAGAATGAGAAGATTCTGCTTCTTTGCCATCAACAGGACTTTTACTACCATAATCTTGCGATCGAGTCGCAATCCTTACATGAGACATCATCAATATGGGTTCTTCACTGGCACTCGAGGAAGAACCTATCATCTTACTATCCTGCTTTGGAAATGGATCCTTCAAAACAGCAGGAGTTTGGAAACCTTTGACGATTTTCACAACCTCTGCTCAATGAGGGCAGTCTCTTGTAAAGTGTTCATCTTCACAAACAAGACATGGATAATGAGGTTTGCGTTTTTCGTCATTGGATTCCGCCTTTTCAGTTTTCTCCTTTGGAGTTTTGTCTGCTTTATTCTTCTTCTTCCCTTTCTTCTTTCCACCGGATTTTGATTTAGCCGTAGATGACTCTACAGCGTGAATATCGGCGGAAACCTCAGCAGAAGAATCTCCTGTCAGGGAGTCTGGTAAGGTTATAATAGGAGAAGAATTCTTGGAAGACTTCTTCTTACTTTTAGTGTTCATCGTACCAATCATGCCATCAGCAGCATGAGATCCCGAAGGAGCAGCAGCGATTTGATTTGACTTAGGAAGATCTGGGATCTTTTCATGTAATGTACCTGACTGAGTATAAACTAAGTCAAGGTACTACGCTTGAGCAATCACTTGCTCCTCAGTAACTACTCCGGCCTTAGCTACGTCTTCAGTAATCTTCGGTAACAATGATTTAACAAACCATTCAGCTAAGATCTGGTCCGGGATAAAAACTTTCACTAACCACCTTCAACGTCTCCATTCATGAATATGATCGGAAATATAAGTCGACATCAATTGTTTTAATGAAGTTAGTAACTCCGTGCCATTATCATATCTGACCGGCAACTGAAAATGAGTTAAGAACGAGGTAGCTAACTGGCTAAAATTATAAAAAGAGGCCCGTGGTAACTCAATGTACCACTTGGCCGCGAGACCAATGAGAGTACGCTGGAAAATACGTAAACGGATCGAATCATCCGAGATGGAATTAGAGGCACACCAGAGGTGGTAATTCATCACATGATTCGACGGGTCCTCTCCAGACTTACCCTCGAACTTGGGAATGTCACTGGGCAACTTATTCAGCATTGGCGGCCAAAATGGAAGATAATTTATTGGATCGTTCGTTAGGCGCGACAAGTCTGGTAAATCCAAAGTTGCGATAAACGGTAACTGCCGATTAGGATCCCTAAAACTCTGGGTCACGAGACCAGTCCCAGGAGGAGGATATCCAGGATAACTAGGAATGGGAATCGCGTTCGGGATATTGTATCCTCCTGGAAAACTAGGATTAACCAGACCGTACTGGGGTTGTTGTGATTGTTGATAAGTGTACCCAGGATATGGTTGATACTGGTAAACTGGCTGCTGGACAACAGGACCGAATTGGTACTGTCCTTGGTACGGTTGATAAGTGAATTGTGGTTGACTTGTGACAACCGTACTTAAACCAGGTTGTCCTACAGGCATCTGAACCGTAGTTTGAATCATGGATCCAGACGATGGTAAAGATGTCTGAGGAGTAGTTACAGGAACAGTAGAAATCGGAGCTGTCGATACTCCAGAAGTAAGTGGGGTAGATTGAACAGATGTTGCGGTAGTTGCAGCAGTCGTTTGAGATGGAGTACGAGGCGAAACAGGCCCAGACTGAGAAACTACCGAAGGTACATAAGTTTGAATATTAGACTGGACTGGTTGCTGGGGTGAGCCAGAAACTAAGGGTTGTCTAGTTTGAGATGACAACTGTACACTTGGCTGCAACACCTGTTGAACTTGCGATGGATCCCACACTATGTTCATTCTAGGGTATTGACCCATAACAGGTTGAGGATATTGAGATCCATAACCGGATTGAGGGTAGGATTGATAATTGAAAGGTACGTTTCCCATACCTTGAACATAAGATTGACCTTGGGGTGGTTGGAAACCTTGGTTCGAGTACTGACCTTGGGGTAGATACCCTTGAGGCATGTACTGATACCGGGGTTGACCTTGAGGTATAAATTGATACTGAGGTTGACCTTGGGGTACATATTGAGGCTGGGGTTGATCTTGAGGAATGTACTACACCATGGGTACATACTGTCCTTGAGGTTGCCCCCTAGACACAATTTGTGTACCTTGAGGTTGCCCCCCAGGCGTTAATTGAGGCTGCCCCCCAGGTGGTAACTAGCCACCTTGAGGTTGAGAACTGGGAATAGAACCTGACATCATGAAAATGTCTCCTACGCTCAATGGTTTATTACCATTGTTTCCAGTTAATAACCCATGTTCAATGGGTTGAGGAGATGCTCCCGCAAAAGTACCAGAAAGTGACTGATACCCAGAGGGAATAGAAGGACCGCCGTACAAAAAGGATTCAAGCGATTGAGTAAACATGGACGACTGACCAGACATATTTACAGGAGTATAAAGACCTCTAGGTCGATAAGGAGCACGAGGAGGAGAAAAACTTAACCCTGAGTTGTCCAAATAATTAGTTAAAGAAAGATACCAAGTAGTACTTCTAGGTGGACTGTAAAAAATGGATTCACGCTCCCTTAAATCAATAGTAGGTTGATTTTCAGGGATAGGGATGCCTATTTCTTCTTCTGGAGCAAGTTCTTCAATAGCTATCAAACCAGAAGGAAGATTTTCGGTAATGACTCTTTCTACCCTTGGTGAATCAGGAGCACTAGAAGTTGGAGAGACTAACCCTGATGTTGGAGTAACAGGCTCAGATATCTCAGGTTCTTCACCTATATCACTAGTATATGAAAAGCTACCAGCAAGTTTGGAAACCGAAATTGCTTCAGGATTATAACCTGTTTCTAGAGTTTGGTAATCAGGATGAACTACCAACGAAGACTCTCCTTCTTCAAGTGAACCTACTTTACTGCCACTAGGAGTTACGAGGACTTTCAAACCTTCGTAATGACCCGGGACGTCTTCAGGAGGTTGGCCCCGAAGTCTACGGGACTTCCTCAACAAATCGGCCACGGTTACAATCTCAGGAGACTGGCCCCGAAGTCTACGGGACTGTCTCGGTAATTCAGCCACAGCTAAAAACTTTTAACTACTACACACGCAAACAAAGTAAAATCTCAAAGCAAACCGCCTAAAGTCTCTAAAGAACCAAACAAATTCGAATCACACGCCTAAAGAATCTAGGGCGTCAAACCACACACAAACAGTAACCTTCCGGACCGAAAACACTAGTTGATGATGAAATCCAACATCGCAGAATTCAGTACAGAAGTGGCGGGTGGAACAGTTACCCCGACAACCTACTTAATGAATAGACTGGACCAAGTTCCTCCACTTTAACCATCTCGAGTGAAGTGAACCCCCCAGAAAATCTAAGTGAGTCTAGCCGATGTCTGCTCCAGGTACAGTGGGATCTTCCCTCCACCGTCACCTTGGGTAGAACCCTAAAGATAATAGTCACTAAGGTCACCAACAGCAACAAATATACCTAGGGGAACAGTCTACGATCCGATAGCATGCAAGGGTAGAGTAACAAGCTCAATCCCCTTGCCGGCTCCTTGACAATAATCCAAGGTTTACCGACAAGTGACCCCAGGCTCCTCGACAACGGTTAATCTGAGGTTTACCGTTTGTAGTACGTGCATATCTGGCGTCGTTCCCACTGAAGGAGGATTGATCCCCTCACTGGTTCGGACACGATCTCGTGCTTCTCCTTTAAGAGGAGCTTTCCCAGAGCATAAATGTAACTATTGGATTTATCCTACCACAAGATGAGCTACTTGTTTGGTTTTGCTGTCTTGGAGAGTTAATTACTCTCCTACTCCAAGACACTAGCCTGATCTATGTTGGTGTTTCAGAGCCCTAGTTAATAAAAAGTTACTAAGTTAATTTTACTTTAAGCGTTAATTTTTATGGCTTTTCTTTAGGACAATAGGTAGCGGAGATGAAACTAATGGTGTGTAGACTCGACTCAAATCCACTAAAAAGATGCACCTAAGATGATTTAAACTATCTTTCCTTTTCAATGAATTCCCTAGCTAAGAGAGTTGGAGAATGCAAAATTTATAAAGACAACTTTCTTAACAATGAAAATCAAAGAAACAATCTCTTTATCTAATCCAAAGCACACAACACAAGACCACTAATTATTTCACGAAAACTTCCTTTCTCTTTTCAAAGACTTCAAATGCTACTAAAGCAAACTTTCCTCAAAAGAGATTTTGTATTTTTTCCTATTTTAACAAAGCATGTAAAACTACTTAACAAAAATCAATTTTAAGATCTATGAAAATCTAAGAGAAATTTACCTAAAAGAAAATCTAAGAGAAATTTACCTAAAAGCAAATCTAATGAGGTAAAAGCCTACAAAATATAATTCCAGGATGTTTTACTCGGTTACAATTCAACCAAGGACTAATTCATGCAGAATCATAAACCAGTCAAAAACAAAAATAAAAATCTTTTGTTCTTTTTCTTAAGAATGAAATTCACAGCTTAACCAACAAGCCTTCTCGAAATTCCGCAAAGAGACAACACAAAGGTAGGTTTCTCACAAAGGTGGATTTTACGAAAGGTCCGACTCCTAAGAAGACTGAAAAGACCAGGGATATCCAAGGTTTTTACAACTTCTAAAGCCAAAGTCGCTACAAGACCAATACAAAAATCAAACCTAGGGCTAGAATTTCTATGAACTTCACTAAAACCCTTGATGCTAATGAAACAAGCTTAGATGAAAACTTTTGACAGGTAACCAGTGGATCTGGGCAGCAAAAAATAAACTATAAACAAAATCTAATGGGTAAAAAGGAAAAAATTGAAATTTTCTAAAGTTTTGACAGGGTACGCAGGCAACCTGTTTGCACAGGTGCGGCCACGCTCTGTGTACAAAGCAGAAGTGCGTACAGGTACACACTATGCTTAACGCAGAGGGTGCGTACTGCTCTCAAAACCAAGAAAAATAAAAACTAACTCAACCCTAAGCTATTCCACCCAAATTCACAGTCAATCAGTCAAAAATCAGAAAGAAATCAACTTTTCTCAAATCAAAGTATCAATCAAAAGAGAAATCAATCAAATCCATGGATTCCCCAGTATGGTCGCCATTTTGTCATGCGGAAATAGTCGAATTTTGCAGACAAAACCGACCTCCCTAGAAGCTAAGGCTTTCTAGTGACAAACAAGACAATTAAGCACTATCTTTCCCTAAATATGCATTTAAAATAAAAGCAACCAGGTGTTCAAGTCTTACCTTTAGTCCAACGTCGTTTGTAGCAGCCAAGCCTCTCCGATCCATATGAGCTCCTCCTTCTCCTTGAAGCCTGCATTCACTAACAAGCAAACGATTACATAGCACCTGAATAACTCATATAATAAAACATATTCATCATAAAGACCAAGGAGTATATGAAACAAATTATATATAACAACTTGTTGAGAAAAATGAACTTAATTGTATTAATTGGAAACAAAAGAAACCATTACAACCAGTGCCTTGGTGTTGTGCAGGTCCCTCCCAGGGTCCAGCAAGAGTTATCCTTTACTTTGATCAGCTCACCCACTTCCAAATGAAGCTAAGAAAGGATGGGAATCTCTCCTCTCAAGCTCTATAAGGGAGTCCTAATTTCAGCAGCATCTACCCTTAGGAATGTTCAGCTTTCAACCTCCCCTCCCTCTAGCCCAATGCCTGTATTTATAATGCTTTGGAGGAAGTTAATCAGGTCCACCATCAATGGGATAAGCCCCTCTTTCAATGGGATAGCTCCCCTCTTGATGGGATAAGTTCCTCTTTCTTTGGGATGCATGAACCATCTGGAGGCGCTCAATCCACATCAAACCATCTTCTAGAATGCTCTAGATTTGACCACAAGTAACTTTTTTGAAGTAAAACTTGCACCTTTTGACCTTTACAGGAGTACGCACCCACCGCTTTACAGACAGAGCATACAAGTACGCAGGTATTATGAACTTGAGGTGCGTACACACAGGTAAGGGTAAGAGAAACTGTGTAACCAGAGTTGTATTGACTTTTAAGGAATTTCTCTCTTTCTTGGAGTTTGACATGAGGAGCAGAGGTATAAGACTTTCCAAGGAGGACAGTATGACAATTGATGGAGCCATACTGACTGCAAATAGACATGGTGACAAATTTTAGTGTACCAGCTCTGATACCAAATGTTATGAAACCAACTCACAAAAAGATAGAAAAGATAGATCAACGCCTTAGAATTTAGCCTCTTCGAGGGGGCAACCTCCTTTACATTACACAAATGAACAATTCTTGGATGATACAAATGAAAAGACCTCCTTTCTATATATAGGAGTCTAAGGGGTCATAATATAATCAGAGCCAACATAACAATAATAATATAAGGGCACAATAATAACAATAGTGGGCTTCTATGGGGCACAATAATAACAATATGGGGACTACATGGGCACAACAATATAATAAGGGGGTTTGTGCTAATAACAATAAGGGGTTACACTAGTAGTATAGGGATGTAACAATGATGTTGTCTTCAGTAAAGGAAAGGTGTTCCTAAGACACAGCCACGGGTCAGACCAAAAGGATAGGGATTTGAGTGAAGAATCTCTATAAACTAGAGGTAGATGATTGTGCAGCATTGAGTACAAAAGCAGGATTGGTGCAAAGCCAAGACATTGACAAGTTGTGGCATGGGCGGTTGGGCATTTTCATCATGGGGCTTTGAAGATAATGCAGTAGATATCTACCAGACCTCCCAAAGCTAAACTTGAGCAAGTTGAGACATGCAAAGGTTGTACCTTGGGAAAGTACACCAAGTATTTCTTTCATACTTATTTTTGTGGACCATTCTCGACGGCATCCACAGCGAAGCAAAGGTATTATGTGATTTTCATTGATGACTATTCTCGTAAATGTTGGATTTATTTCATGCAGAAGAAGGACCAAAATTTCACAAAGTTTTGTGAGTTCAAAGCTTTGGTCAAGAAGGATTCAGGGAAGAAGATCAAGGCCTTGAGAAGCGACAATGGTGGAGAATATGTCTCTCAAGAGTCTAAGGACTTGTATTCATCGGAAGGAATTAAATGAGAGTTGACAACTCCTCATAACCCACAATAGAATGGGGTGGCTGAGAGGAAGAACAAAACTATTGTAGGGGTAGCACGGGAAATGTTGCATGACCAAGGCCTACCACTTCACTTGTGGGCTGAGGCATGCAACACAACGGTCTATTTGTAGATTAGAAGCCCACATCTCTACTTGGGATGAAGACATCAAAGGAAGCTTTCTCTGATAAGAGACCAGATGTGGGTCACTTCAGGATATTTAGCTCATTGGTATATTTCCATGTGACAAAGGATGCACGGAAGAAGCTTGAGCCGACAATAGCGTTGGGGATATTTGTGGGCTACATTGATACACCTCACAACTATAAGGTGTACTTGCCTACCAGTCGAAGGATAGTGGTTCCCAGATATCTCATGTTTGATGAGCAGAAGGTCATGCGAGTTTCCCTTGAGAGGGAGCTCCAACTACAGGATGTGGAAGAACTATTGGTTCTTAAGGAGGAGGAGCCTCAGGCTGATGCAGAGCAGCCACATGTAGAGGTTCAAGGAGTGGAGACATCCACTCAAGTAGAGTCTTCCAGAGATGGAAAAAAACGCACAAGAGAAGCTGAAAAATTGTTGGAGGATGAAAGAGAGAATGTGGGAGCACCATATTCTTAGCACAGACAGAGGAGGTCACTTGAGAGGTACACTGGATACATGGCCCTTGCTGGGGAATGTGTTGAGACTAAGCCATCTTCCTTTGAGGAAGCAGTGCAGCAACCGATTTGGGTTGATGCTATGGTGGAGGAGTATGACTCCATAGTTCGTAACAGTGTTTGGGACGTGGTTCTGAGACCGGATAACAAGTCATTTATGAGTTCCCGTTGGCTTTACAAGGTAAAGAAAGTTGTTGATGGTAGTGTGGAGAAGAATAAGGCAATATTTGTTGCCCGTGGTTTTTCATAGGTCGAGGGGATTGACTATGATGAGACTTTTTCTCCTATCGCAAGGTACTCATCTATCAGATCTATGTTGGAACTATCAGCACAGATGGGTTGGAAGATCCATCAAATGGATGTGAACACTGCATTCCTCAACAGCCAGATTGAGGAAGAGGTGTACCTAGAGCATTCAGAAGGTTTTGATACCTTCGATCGTGAGTCACATGTGTGCTGACTCAAGAGAGCATTGTACGGGCTGAAGCAAGCACCTCGTGCTTGGTACACCAGGCTAGACAACTACTTCAACGGGTTGGGCTTCACTAAGAGTGAAGTGGGTGTGAACCTGTACCACATCGTGGTGAAAGGTAAGCTATTGATCATTGTACTTTATGTTGATGAGCTCATATTGATTGGTGATGATCAGTTGATCATGTCTTGCAAGGAGGACCTTGCAAGAGAATTCGAGATGAAAGACATGGATCTCATGCATTACTTCCTTAGCATGGAAGTGTGGCAGAAGGAGGGGGAGTTGTTTATGTCTCAGGGAAAGTATGCCAACGAGATACTCAAGAGATTCCACATGGAGAAATGCAAGCCCATGCAGACTCCTCTAGCACGTAACTGGAGGAAGGAGGTTGCTACTTCAAGAGAAGTGGTAGAGGCTACTATGTACAGGCAGCTTGTGAGTTTATTGATATACTTAATGAACACACGACCATATTTGTGCTATGTCATGAACCAACTGAGTCAAGCGATGGTTCAGCCTACCAAGATGTTTTGGAAGGCGACAAAGCATGTATTGACATACCTCAGAGACACATATCAGTATGGATTATGGTACAGATGAATAGAGGGAGTGAAGCTACAGGGCTTCGCTGATGTAGATTAGGTAGGGAGTCCATCAAATTGGAAGAGCACATCAGGAGGGATTTTCAACCTTGGGTCAGCGCAGTTTCTTGGTATAGCAGGAAACAGAGGTCAGTTGCACTTAGCTCGGCAGAGGCAGAATACATGGCTGCAAGTCAAGCAGCATGTGAGGTCATCTGGATGCGGAAAATCCTAGTTGGTTTGTTTGATCAGAGGATGGATCCAACTGTGATCTATTGTTATAATCAGAGTTGTATCAAACTCTCTGAGAATCCAATATTTCATGATATGTCCAAGCACATCGACATCCGGTATCATCATCTCAGAGACTATGTAGCGAGGAGGATCATGTTTTTGCAGTATATTTCAACAAAGGAGCAAGATGCTAACATTTTGACAAAGGCATTGTCAAAGTGTAAATTCGAGTTCCATAGAGACAGGATCGGGGTGGCAGATAATCCCTTTCTTGTTGAGAGGGAGTGCTGAAACATGGCAACAAGAATATTCCAATTTAATTTGTCCTCGAATTAAATTGTGAATTAAAATCGAATTTAGTCTTAACAGCTACATGGAAATAATTAATTAATTTATTTTAAATTAATTAGTTGGAGAAATTCAAGTTAGGAGTCTTTCTAAAGTCATGCAAGAGTTATCCCTTAAATTAGGGAGATACTATTGAGTTATATTTGAGTTCTAAGTAGTTAACTCAATTTACTGAGTTAAGTCCAGTTAAATTAGTTCCAAAATGTTTGAGGAACTAATAGTGAGTTAACAGTCAGTGGATGCATTAATGCACTCAACTAGTGCTACTCCAATTAACTGAACATTCCCTCATCGGAAACTCATGCATGTCTATTCTGAGAAAGACCCAGTTGAGATTAATGTTTAAGGACAGTGTACTATCAGTTGCATGTGTTTTCTCATGGAGAAAACTCATGCATGCAGTCAAGGGATTCATCCTGAAGGATTACATAGTTTTGAAGGTTTGTTTTTCCACTTGGTAATAGGCTAATCATCCACAAGGACCAGCGCAAGGAAATAGGAGCTTGGAGGGCAAAGAGGAAGGTTGGAGAGAAGCCAAGATTGCCTGTGAGTATCTATGAGGATTGTACCGAGAGTTGGCTAGCTACGACAGCTAAGGCTTTGTATAATTCCTATGTATTTCCACCATGTATGATAATACAATAGTGTGGGTTTTTATCTAAGACCCAAAGTATTTTCATGTGTATTGTGCCGTTGATTCTTCTTCTTCTAGTTATATTATTCAACTTGATCTTTAAGCTTCTGCAAATTGATAGTAGAAGTAGGTTATAGTATTCTGCTTTGATTTATATTACATTATCAGGTTAACCTATCACATATTTTCTATAGTCAAGGCCTTCTACATTGAAAATGGAGTTTACTTACCCTGGAGGTTTGATACAATGTGTTCTCAAACTCCTTCTAGGATAATATTTATCACCTTTTCCACACACTTTATCCACTCTGCCAGATCATGAGCATCAACTAGCTTACAAATATCTTTGTCTATGAATTCCTTAATCTCATTGTCTTCCAACACTACCTCCATCCCGTACTTCCAAGAAATATAGTTGGAACTACCCTCAAGGGCATATTCGAGTCTCAATCCATAGAACGACATCATGCTAGATCTGAAGTATGATACTGCAAATTTGATTTCTCTTACAAAAGACAAACTCGTATTCCCCTATTCTATAGTGATTTCAGCTCTGATACCATGTAGAAATTCCTTGTAGATTCAAACTGCAGATTGTAATATGATAAAAAAAAATTGACTTGAAACTACCCTACTCATCAGCGGAAATCGATGAAATCACGAAGGATAAAAGTGAAAGAATTCAATCACACACAACACAATAATTTTCTGGGGAAAACCATAGCTAAAAAACCCTTTCTATTTGTGTATTGCATTAATCACAAAATATGAGAAGATTACAATTCTTTGCTCAAGCCCTAGCAACCTCTGCACTATCTCAATCTGTCTCACTTCTTCACAAACAAGCTCCAGGCAATACTTAGCCAAATCTGTTACCTAACAAGCTACTATTTCCTTGTGCAATTTCCTAGGGAATTAGCCCATATTTAATTGGGAAATTTCTCATCCATAACTGTTGTTAGGGTCCTATAAATCTAGAAGTCCTATATGATTAATTAGTCATTCATCCCACTGGGATATTGTAAAAAAATAATAATTTTAAATCTGTTTAGCTCATAAAAGAGAAAAGAAAAAAATAGAAAAGAAAAAGAAAAAGAAAAGAAAGAAAAATAGAAAAATAGAAAAAGAATAAAAATATAATAAAATGGGGTAAATAAAAAATATATATATGAGAAAAATAGGAAAATAAATCCCAAATTATGGGCACGCCATTTTAAATTTCATCGTGGTTATTTTAATTTTGATTGATTAATCATTTTATGTTAATTAAATCATGGATTAATTGACATTTTGCAAATAAAATGGATTGATATGACATATTGACAGCTTGTAACAAAATTCAGGGAAAAATTAATAGTGGTGATGATCCCACATGGATCAACGGTGGGGGATGGATTTCGAATTCCCCACAGTATCGACACTTAACAGGGGGGTTCCTGAAAAGTAGTTTCAATAAATACTATTCCCAACTACGCGTCATCTCTTGGTTATTTTCGGGGGGTCTGGTCCTTTTACCACTTACCACTCCTACCCCGCCCCCCTGCCCCCCCAAAAACTGTCATCCTACTCCTCTCTCCATCAGATGGGCACCACATTTCGCCCCCACATAAACCTATCCTCTATTCTACCAGTCACATACCACCATATGTCACCCCACTGGCCATCTACATCACCTCCTATCATCCACCTCACTCAACTATTAGCTCTTAAATTACCCGCCAAATTGCAAATAGACATTATGCATTAAAATCCTCCTGCCAACTGATCCGTTACAAATAAATGTCCTGCTCCCAAAATGGTAACAATTCCATTATAACGCCTATCAAACCTGATATAAAATCCTTAGACACCTGTAGTCTTTTCCCTTTTGACATTATTTGAATTGTGCAGGTCAGGATTGAGCCTTTGCAAAGTTACCAGCGCGAATTTGTGAGTCATCTCCCTCTACAACTTCAATTAAATAAGTTGCCTGGTAGCTCTGTTCTTCAATTTTCTTATGTAATTCTTTGTTCCTCGATTTTCCCTATTTAATTCCCTATTCCTCCATTTTTCCTATGTAATTCGAGATTTCTTCACATAAGGGAAAAGGAAAAATGCCTGAAGAGGATCCCATGGTACCCCCTATCCCTGATCTTGATAAAAATCCATTGATAGATACCTAATATAAAATTGTTGAAACCCAATGTGAATTTGACCTCCATGAGCTCCACTGTTATGAAACCAGCTCAAGAAAAGATAGAAAAGATAGATCAACGCCTTAGAATTCAGCCTCTTCGAGGGGGCAACCTCCTTTACATTACATAAATGAACAACTCTTGAATGATTCAAATGAAAAAACCTCCTTTCTATATATAGGAGTCTAAGGAGTCGTAATATAATCCAGCCGACCTAACAATAATAATATAAAGCCACAAAAATAACAATAGAGGGATTCTATGGGGCACAGTAATAACAATATGGGGGCAATAGGGGCACAACAATATTAATAAGGGGTATAACTACAATAGTAGTGGGGTAATCACTAGTATTATGGGGACCCAACATGCCCCTCTCCTTCAAAAAAGTGTTGTCCTCAACGCTTGAGTAGTTCTAGATACTTCTGCATAAAATTCTCATCCTCCCATGTGGAATCTTCAGCGGATAAGTTCTTCCACTTGATAAGATACTCTGAAATTGATCGATTTCGTAGCTGTTGAGTTCTTGTTTCTGTGACTGCTTCCGGTTCCAATATAATTTTTCCTTCCTCTTCAAGTTCTGGCAATATTGTTTGAACTGGGAGCTTGTCGCCTATAACCTTCTTTAAACATGAAACATGGAAAACTGGGTGCAATCGAGAAGCTGCAGGAAGCTCCAATTTGTATGCCATAGTACCAATCTTTTGCAACACCTTGTACGAACCATAATACTTTGGTGATAATTTATTATCCTTCTTAGCTTGCTTGAGGGACATTTGCTTATATGGTTGTAGCCGTAGGAATACCCAGTCACCTACTGTTGGCATTATGATTCAGGTGTTGTCCTTGATGGCAAACCCATTCAAGTGATAAATCAAGAAGGACGCAGGAAATATGTTCAGCAAGTGCGTCCCCGCAGGTATACCATACAGAAACCGCGTCCAGGGACGCCGGCCAGCCGTTCAGGAGGTGCGTCCGCCCAGTGCACACATTTCAAGGCAGAGAAAAGCACGTGGGGGTTTCTTGCGTGGTATCTAGCCGACGGTTTTATGTTTCTATGGTGTCGGCTCGTGGTATTGTTCCATGTTTTGGGGAGAAGCTTGCCTATATAAAGCAAAGGAGTTCATTTGGATTAAGCATCATCTTTGTTGAATATCTTTTGGTGAGATCTAGTCCAGATCTATGAGGGCAAATCTTCTAATGGACTGTGATCTCTATGGCGCATGATCAGATCTGTGGATCTGAGTGTTTGGGTTGGTTCTGAAGTCCTCATATCTTTTATATCTGAAGGGACGCAGGTTCAGTGAAGGGCAAGTGCGCCGGGACGCAGTACAGTAAAGGCTCAGGGGCGTCTCTGAGGCAAAGGATGCGGTACGACTGTGTTATTGGGTGCGTCTCTGAAGCAAAAGACGCGGCGCGATAGTGTTTCGGGGTGCGCCGGTCGCAGCAAAGCATAGAGGAACAGTGCGTCTGCACGCAGAACAGCGGAGGGTAGACTGCGTCCAGTCGCAGGCCACAGAAAGAAAATATGCGTCCCTGTCTTAAGATGATCTGTTGACTGTATATTTCTGTTCATAAAGTGTTCTGGGTTATTTCTGTAATTACTGATCTGATATCTGTAAGTGGACTGTATCTGTTATATACTTGTTGATCATTTGATTCTTCATGAAAAGAAGTAGGGGGTTGTAGCTCCCTTCCAGGAGAAACTGGAAAACGAGAGAGAGTTGTAGCTCTCTGCAGGTTGCAGCCTGCGTGCTGGTAAAGGACTGCACCAGTACAAAATCATTGTAAAAGAATTTCTTGAAAGAAGATAGAGACATATTGCAGCAGGTGGTTTTCTCCCGCATTGGGTTTCCACCTTACATCTTGTGTTCTTTGGTGTGACTGTCTATTTTCTTTATTCAAGCTCATTATTTTATGGTACTGATATGCAAGAATAATTCAAAAGATCAAATAAGGAAGATTTGGTAAATTGCTTAATAATACTGATTCACCCCCCCTCTCAGTATTATTTCCAACAATTGGTATCAGAGCAGGTCCTTCAGAAAAGCTTGATCGCTTGAAGGTAGATCGTTCATCATGAGCAACTACGAGAGAGAAGCATCAATCAGGCCACCAGTTTTTG
This sequence comes from Pinus tabuliformis, assembly GCA_031772625.1. NCBI lineage: Eukaryota > Viridiplantae > Streptophyta > Pinopsida > Pinales > Pinaceae > Pinus > Pinus tabuliformis. The sequence continues at coordinate 645,702,786 of CM062814.1, forward strand.
ATGGGACAAACTTCAATTATTGGAAGGTAAGAGTTACTGCATATCTTCAATCTCTTGGTACTGAAGTTTGGGACATTGTAGAAACAGGCTATGCTTTTCCTTCAGCTACTCCTACAGATCCAGCTGAGAAAAAGAAGTATGAAACAAATGCAAAAGCAGTCAGTACTCTATTAGGAAGTATATCCCAAACAGAATTCATGAAGGTAATGCACTTCAAATCAGCAAAAGAAATATGGGACAAAATGATCACAAGCTATGAAGGAGATGAACAGGTAAAACAAGCTAAACTTCAAACTCTCAGGATTCAATATGAGACTCTCAAGATGTATAATGATGAAAGTGTGGCTAATTATTTTCTTCGGGTAGATGAGATTGTTAATTGTATGAAAAATTTGGGTGAAGAAGTAAAGGAGTCCATAGTAGTTCAAAAGATTCTAAGATCATTATCCCCCAAGTTTGAATCCAAAGTATCTGCAATAGAAGAAAAAGAAAATCTCCGTGTTCTTACTATGTCTCAGCTACATGGAATTCTAACTGCTTATGAAATGAGAAAGGGAGGACCATCAGACAGAAGGGAGGCTGCTTTTAAAGCATCAGGCAAAGAAGATTACTATGAAGCAAGCCATGATCCAGAAGAAGAGGAAGAAGAATCAAATTTTGTCAGAAATCTTCAAAGAGGTTCTGGAAGGTTCAGAGGTAAGCTACCTTTCAAATGCTTTGCTTGTGGAAGAGTAGGTCATTATGCTGCAAAATGCTCTTATAAGGATAAAGGAAAGGAACCAGTTAGATGGAACAAGAAACAAAGCGCAAATAAGAAAAGCTACTACACCCATGAAGATAGTGATGGCTTATCAAACAGTGATGAAGATGAACAAGGTAATAAATATAGGTTGTTAATGGCATTTGAAGATGATGATTATGAGGATGCTGTAGATGTGGATAACCTTTATGATGAAATTACTAGACTCAAGAGATGCATAGAAGAAAAGAACATGATTATTGATACTCTACAATTCCAAATTGATGAAAAGGAAAAACATCTTGAAAAATTAGAAGGTGAAATTGTTGGTCTTAGAAAAGAAATTGAGAAAACAAAAACTATTAATCTCAAGTTTGTCAAAGGATCTGAAACTTTGGATGAGATTATCAGTGTGCAGCGGTCTCCACTAAATAAGACAGGTTTGGGCTATAATGGAGAAACTTCTCAAGCATCCACTTCAAAAAGTTATCTTGATGCAGCAAGAAGAAATGAGCAAGAGCACAAGGAAGATCATCAGGTAAAGCAGGGACAAATGTCAAATAGAAACTATCAGGGGCAATCCAGCTTAAGGGTGAACAAAAGCCACAACCAGCCACAGGTAAAATCTTCTCAATTTGGTTCAAGAATAGATGAAAATAGAAATTACAATCAGTTGGCTGGTAGATCCAATAATCGCAGAAGCTTCTTCAATGGACAATGCTTTTCTTGCCATAACTTTGGTCACAAAGCAGCTCAATGTGTTGCGTATAAAACAATCATGACTAGGGAAGCTCAAAAACAAAGAAGTATGACAGGGATTACAAAAAGGACCTATAACAACTTTTCAGCTCTTGAAAATGAAGTTGAATGTTCTATTTGCAATAATTTTGGACATAAAGACTTTGAATGCAGAAGCAGGTTTCCGGAAAGAAAGGTACAAGAGCAGAAAAAGGAACAAGCCTCAGGCACCAAAACATGGAGAATAAAGGAACCTCAAACAGAAAGATGTGGGATAGCATTTTATGCAGAAGGACAAGAAAATCTATGGTACATTGACAGTGGATGTTCGAAGCATATGACAGGTGATAAAGAAAAACTTGAGTCTTATTCTAATTTAGAAAAGGGAAAGAAAGTCTCTTTTGGAAATGATACTCCTGCAACTATAAAAGGAAAAGGTATTGCTCCTTTAAAAGAAGATGTTAAGGCTGGAAATGTTTTGTTTGTTGATGGATTGAAGCATAATCTACTAAGTGTCAGCCAGATGTGTGATCAAAGAACCGAGGTTATATTCAGATCAAATGGATGCCTTGTTCGTGATCTTGATACAGGTAAAACAGTTCTCAAAGGAAAAAGAACTCCAAATAATCTATACATATTTGATGAAGGACAACAACAATGCTATCTAAGCAAGGATGAAGAGCACTGGCTATGGCATCGAAGGTTGGGACATCTAAGCTTCTCACAAATAAGGAAAGCTTGCAAATATCAGGCAGTTCGCGATCTTCCAGATATCAAAATTCCTGACAACACCATATGCAGATCATGTCAGTTTGGAAAACAAACCAGAACTAACTTTCCAGAGAAAGAAGGATCAGCCAGCATGCCTCTTGAGCTAGTACATACAGATGTATGTGGACCATTCAGAAAAAGAACACCTAGAGGAGAGGAATACTTGATATTATTTATTGACGATTTCTCCAGGTTTGTTTGGTTAGGACTTATGAAGCACAAAGATGAAGCATTCGAAAAATTCAAATCCTTCAAAGCCTTGGTTGAAAATGAATCAGGTCACAAAATTAAGTGCCTCAGATCTGACAGAGGTGGGGAATTTACTTCAAATGAATTTTTCGATTTCTGTGATGAACATGGGATAAGGAGAGAATTTTCTACAGCTAGAACTCCTCAGCAAAATGGAGTGGTTGAAAGAATGAACAGAACAATCCAGCAAATGGCTCGTGCTATGCTTGATGAATCAGGAACCCCTGCAACCTTCTGGGGTGAAGCTGCACATGCGGCGGTTATTATTCTCAACAAGACAAATGTCCGAGTGAACAGCACTCAAACTCCTCATGAGCTCTGGAGTGGTAAAACTCCTTCGGTAAAGCACTTCAAAATCTTTGGGAGCAAATGCTATATCAAGAATACTGAGGAGCAGCTTGGTAAACTTGATCCTAGAGCAGATGAAGGTATTCTTCTTGGCTACTCTCCACATAGCAAAGCATACAAATGCTACAATAAAAGACTTGGCAAAATTGTTGACAGCATTGATGTAGTGGTTGATGAGAAGGGATACATTCCTAGGCAAATACATCGTGAAGACATCGAAGAAGATGAAAGCCACCCTCAAAGACAGAATGATGAAGAAGAAGAACCGCAAGAAGAATCTCAAGAAGAACCTCACGAAGAAGCAGAAGAACGAACAAGAATAGAAGAAAAGACTCCATCCAGATATGTTCAAAAGAACCATCCAGAATCTCAGATCATGGGACAGAAAGAAGCAGGTATACAAACTAGAAGAACAGTTGCAGAAGCTTCAAGTTATTTGGCATTACTCTCCTCTACTGAACCACAAAATGTGAAAGAGGCATGCAAAGATGAATGTTGGGTGAAAGCAATGGATGAAGAACTTGAGCAAATCGAAAAGAACAACACTTGGGAGCTGGTTCCTAGACCAAAGGATAAGAATGTTATCGGAACAAAATGGGTCTTCAAAAATAAATTGAATGAAAATGGAGAAGTAATTAGAAACAAAGCCAGACTTGTTTGTAAAGGATATGCACAGCAAGAAGGAATAGACTTTGAAGAAACTTTTGCTCCTGTTGCAAGACTTGAGGCCATCCGAATGTTCCTTGCTCTCTCAAGTTCTCAGAATTTCAAAGTATTTCAAATGGACGTAAAATCAGCCTTTCTGAATGGAGACTTGGAAGAAGAAGTGTACATTGAACAGCCAGATGGGTTCATTCTTGGAAATGATCCAAATCTTGTATGCCGATTGAAAAAGGCTCTCTATGGTCTCAAACAAGCCCCAAGGGCTTGGTACTACCGGTTGGACAAATATCTTCATCAACAAGGTTTTTCAAAAGGTTCAGCAGATAGCAATCTATATATAAAAATTGAAAATGACAAATTGCTAATACTTGTTGTGTATGTAGATGACATTATTTTTGGCAGCAATGAAGAAGCTATGAGTCAAAGCTTTGCCTCAGTCATGCAGAAAGAATTTGAAATGTCCTTGCTAGGAGAACTGACATACTTTCTTGGTTTGCAAATCCAACAAAAGGAAGGAGGAATCCTTTTATCTCAAACCAAGTATCTCAAGCAGATTTTGAAGAAATATGGCATGGAAGATGCAAAACCAGTATGTACACCCATGGTCACAGGATGCAATCTCAGTGCAAATGATGAATCTGCAGCAGTACATCAACCAACCTACAGATCTATGATTGGAAGTTTACTATATTTAACAGGTACCCGACCAGACATCATGCATGCAGTTGGAATAGTTGGAAGATTTCAGGCAAATCCGAAGGAGACTCATCTTCAAGCAGTGAAGAGAATTTTCAAATATCTTCAAGGGACTCAAAATTATGGCTTATGGTATCCTAGAAATACAGATCTTACTCTTCATGCCTATACAGATGCAGATTGGGCCGGAAGCGTGGATGACAGGAAAAGCACAAGTGGTGGTGCGTTCTTTATGGGTCCCAGACTGGTCTCTTGGTTCAGCAAGAAACAGAGTTCAATTGCCTTGTCTACAGCTGAAGCAGAATATGTTGCTGCTGCATCTTGTTGCAGCCAACTCCTTTGGATGATGCAGACTTTGCAGGATTATCAAATCACTTGTACACCTCCAATCTCTATCTTATGTGACAACACAAGTGCAATCAGCATCTCAAAGAATCTGGTTATGCATTCAAAAACCAAGCACATACCAATCAAGTACCATTTTCTCCGGGAACAAGTACTTGAACAGAAGGTCAAGTTGGAGTATGTTCCTTCTAAGGAACAAGTTGCTGATATTTTCACCAAACCATTGCCCAGGGACACTTTTGAATACCTCAGGCAAAAGCTGGGGGTTGTTGATGCATCATCTTACTGTTGATCATCTTCCTATTGGTGGTATAGGCTCAGGGGGAGCACATAATGCATTGTTGGCATTATGGAGAAGGAGATCTTGGAAATAGCTGCAATATGTCTCTATCTCCTTCATGATGGATTTCTGGTTACAGATCTGGAGATGCATGAGCATAGGGGGAGCATACCCTTTGCTCTTGATGTCAAAGGGGGAGAATGAAGCTGAAAATTATGTGGTTGCCATCAAGTCCAAAGGGGGAGATTGTTGGCATTATGATTCAGGTGTTGTCCTTGATGGCAAACCCATTCAGGTGATAAATCAAGAAGGACGCAGGAAATATGTTCAGCAAGTGCGTCCCCGCAGGTATACCATACAGAAACCGCGTCCAGGGACGCCGGCCAGCCGTTCAGGAGGTGCGTCCGCCCAGTGCACACATTTCAAGGCAGAGAAAAGCACGTGGGGGTTTCTTGCGTGGTATCTAGCCGACGGTTTTATGTTTCTATGGTGTCGGCTCGTGGTATTGTTCCATGTTTTGGGGAGAAGCTTGCCTATATAAAGCAAAGGAGTTCATTTGGATTAAGCATCATCTTTGTTGAATATCTTTTAGTGAGATCTAGTCCAGATCTATGAGGGCGAATCTTCTAATGGACTGTGATCTCTATGGCGCATGATCAGATCTGTGGATCTGAGTGTTTGGGTTGGTTCTGAAGTCCTCATATCTTTTATATCTGAAGGGACGCAGGTTCAGTGAAGGGCAAGTGCGCCGGGACGCAGTACAGTAAAGGCTCAGGGCGTCTCTGAGGCAAAGGACGCGGTACGACTGTGTTATTGGGTGCGTCTCTGAAGCAAAAGACGCGGCGCGATAGTGTTTCGGGGTGCGCCGGTCGCAGCAAAGCATAGAGGAACAGTGCGTCTGCACGCAGAACAGCGGAGGGTAGACTGCGTCCAGTCGCAGGCCACAGAAAGAAAATATTCGTCCCTGTCTTAAGATGATCTGTTGACTGTATATTTCTGTTCATAAAGTGTTCTGGGTTATTTCTGTAATTACTGATCTGATATCTGTAGTGGACTGTATCTGTTATATACTTGTTGATCATTTGATTCTTCATGAAAAGAAGTAGGGGGTTGTAGCTCCCTTCCAGGAGAAACTGGAAAACGAGAGAGAGTTGTAGCTCTCTGCAGGTTGCAGCCTGCGTGCTGGTAAAGGACTGCACCAGTACAAAATCATTGTAAAAGAATTTCTTGAAAGAAGATAGAGACATATTGCAGCAGGTGGTTTTCTCCCGCATTGGGTTTCCACCTTACATCTTGTGTTCTTTGGTGTGACTGTCTATTTTCTTTATTCAAGCTCATTATTTTATGGTACTGATATGCAAGAATAATTCAAAAGATCAAATAAGGAAGATTTGGTAAATTGCTTAATAATACTGATTCACCCCCCCTCTCAGTATTATTTCCAACACCTACATCAAAACTTCTTTCACTGCAATGTTTATCTGCCTGTTGTTTCATTCTATTCTGTGCCAACACGAGGTTATCCTTTAAGAGTTGGAGGACTTGTTGTTGATGTTCAATGTGATGTTCCACTGCCTGAACCTTAGAATTTTCTCTTAAATATGATGTGATGGATGGTGGTTGATACCCATAAAGTGCCATAAATGGGGTCATTTTTGTTGTTGTATGGAAGGAAGTGTTATACCACCATTCAGCCAGAGGCAACCATTTGACCCATTGTGTCTGTTTATCAGATACAAAGCAATGAAGATATCCTTCCAAACATTTGTTTACTATCTCAGTTTGCCCATCAGATTGAGGATGATAAGATGAGCTATGAGCTAACTGAGTACCAAGACAAGAAAATAATTTTGTCAAAAATTTCCAGTGAAAATGGGATCTCTGTCACTTACAATAATCTTTGGGTTTCCATGTAGCTTTTGAATTGTTTCCATAAATGCAGTAGAAACTGTACTGGCTTTAAATGGATGTGATAATGCACAAAAGTGTGCATACTTGGTAAGTCTGTCAACTACCACCATGATGACACTCTTTCCCTCAACTTGGGTAAACCTGTGATAAAATCCATTGAAACCTCCTCCCAACGTTGGCTTGGAATGGATAAAGGTTGTAATAGACCTGGTGTCTTAATTGTTTCAACTTTATTTTGTTGGCAAACCAAACATTCTGCCACAAACTTTTGAATATCTGATTTAAGGCCATCCCAAAAAAATTCCTTCTTAACCCTGTGGTAAGTTTTTAAAAATCCTGAGTGCCCTCCTAAGGGAGAAGTGTGCAATTCCATAAGAATCTTTTGTTTTAGCTGGGAATTCTTACAGAGGTATAAGCGATCTTTGTACCATAACGAATCATTTTGCCAGCTAAATGTATCAGACGTACTGGAATCTTGTTGTAACTTTCGAATAAGTGCCCACACTTCTTCGTCATTCTTCCATTCCTCCCTTGCTTCATTTATCCAATCTGGTTGGATAATAGAAATGGCGCACAACAATGCTTCCACATCCTCATCCTTTCTTGAGAGTGCATCTGCCACCACATTTTGCTTCCCTTTTTTGTAGATGATTTCAAAGTCATAACCCAACATCTTTGTGACCCACTTTTGTTGCTCTTCAGAGGATAATCTTTGTTCTAAAAAGTATTTAAGGCTATCATGATCCGTTTTTACCTTGAAGTGTCTTCCCATTAGGTAGGGTCGCCATTTCTTAAGTGCATGGAGTATTGCCAACATTTCCTTCTCATAAATAGCTTTGCTTAAAAACTTTCCCTTGATTGGACGACTTTCAAAAGCAATGGGTCTTTCATCTTGCATTAGAACAACACCAATTCCATTTCCTGAAGCATCACATTCCACAATAAAGGTTTTTGTGAAGTCCGGTGTAGCTAAGACCGGTGCTTGGCACATTGCCTCTTTAAGATGTTCAAAGGCCTTTGTTGCTTCCGGAGTCCATGAAAATGCATCTTTCTTCAATAATGTTGTTAGAGGTGCTGCTATTCTCCCATAATTCTTAACAAACTTGCGATAATACCCTGTCAACCCGAGAAATCCTCGCAGATGCTTTATGGATGTGGGGATTTTCCATTCCTTAATGGCTTTAATTTTGCTAGGGTCTACCTTAACTCCTTCATGAGATACAATATGACCCAGATATTCCACCTCCTGGACTCCAAAGAAACATTTGGATCTTTTTGCATATAATTGTTTCTCCTCCAATAGTTGTAGCACCCTGTCAACATGTTCAACATGATCCTTCCAAGACTTGTTGTAGATTAGTATATCATCAAAAAATACTAACAAAATTTTCTAAGGAATGGTTTGAAAATTGAATTCATCAAACCTTGAAATGTTGAAGGTGCATTGGTAAGGCCAAAAGGCATGACCAAAAATTCATAATGACCCTCATGAGTTCTAAATGTTGTTTTCGGAATGTCTTCAATCTTCATTCTGATTTGATGATATCCTGAACGAAGATCCAACTTGGTGAAGTAAATTGATCCATGCAATTCATCCAGTAATTCATCAATGACAGGAATGGGGAACTTATCTTTAATAGTGAGCTTGTTGAGCTCCCTATAATCCGGACACATGCACCATGATCCATCCTTCTTGTGCACCAATACTACTGGAGCAGAGAAAGAACTTTGACTCGGTTGAATTATACCAGCCTCTAGCATTTCTGCAACCATACGTTCAATTTCACTCTTTTGGACATAGGGATATCTGTACGGCCTGATGTTTGGAGGAACACTTCCTGGAATCAGATGAATAGCATGATCATGATCACGCATAGGTGGGAGACCTTTGGGAGTCTCAAATACCTTGGAATGATTGTCCAGGACTTTTTGGAGATCTGGAGAAATAGATGATTCCAATGTGGAAACATCTAGCGAACATAATTGTGCAATTACACCTCTTTGCTCCTTTTTTAGAAGCTTTGTCATACCATTAGAGCTGATTATCTTTCCTGGTTTCCCTGCAATACCCCTTAATTCAACTTCCTTTCCTTCCGTAGAAAATTTGATGAAAAGTTCTTGAAAATTAAAAGCTATTGTACCCAAGGATTGTAGCCATTGGACTCCTAGTACAACATCAGCACCTCCCATTGGAATGGAAAGCATTGGGCTAGTCAATACATATTCTCCCATGGATAGCTTGATATTATGGCACTTTCCAGAGCAATTTATTGTTCCTCCATTTGCAATCATCACTTGACACTCTGGTGCTGGATATAGGAAGCAATTCAATTCTTTTGCTACCTTACAATGAATAAAATTGTGGGTGCTTCCTGAATCAATCAACACTATTACCTTTTTCTTCTTGATTTGTCCTTCTATCTTGATGGTTTGAGGAGTGGTAATTCCCGCCAATGCATTACAAGATATGGTCGGATTTATTTGTTCTTCATCTAGGCTTTGTTCCTGGAGTATATCCTCTTCTTTTGACCTTTCTTGCTCCTTTTCTTCTTCCTCTTCACAATCTATGTAGAATAATTTCTTCTCAGCACACTTATGACCTTTAGTGTATTTGCTATCACAACTGTAACAAAGCCCTTTTGCTCTTTTTTCTTCCAATTGTTGTGGTGTCAACCTTATAGGTTGTGGAAGACTAGGGGCAACAACACTTCCGTCTTTATAGTTGTGAGTGGTATGCTTCCTGGTTGCCATAATTTTGCTTTCCATTTTTCTTGCTAACCTGAATGCCTTCTCTAATGAATCAGGTTCCCAAAGGCGAACATCATGTTGGATATTATCCTTTAAAGACCCTATGAACACATCAATCCTATGCTCCTCTGGAATATCTTTTACCCTTATGTTCAATTTTTGGAACTCCTCAATGTGCTCCATTATTGAACCCTTTTGTTTGAGACTTATCAATTGGCTAAAAAAAGTGTTGCTTTTTGTATCCTCATAATGTGCTATCAATTCTTCCGTAAAAATTGCCCAAGTGATAAATTGTTTACGAGAGAAAAGCCATTGATACCATACAAACTGATTTGGTTCCAAATATAAAGTTGCCATACGTACCTTTTGTGTGTTTTGCACATTATTGAGATCGAAGAATTGCTCCATTTGTAATATCCATGTTGCAGGATCCTTGCCATCAAACTTCCTCATATCGATTTTTGGAATATGGTGGGTCTTCGATCCAACATTAGAGTCTATGGAATCATGATTAACATTTCTTTTGTTCTCATCATGAGTTTCCTTTAATACCCTTTCACCATTAGTGACCCTTTCTTGTAGCAACTTCTTCAATTCTTCCATGTCTGTCTTCAAATCTATCTTCAAATCGTCCATCTTAGCTTCTACGCCTTTCTTTAAACCATCCATCTTAGCTTCTACATCTTTCTTTAAACCATCCATCTTAGATTCTGTTCCTTTTTGTGCAAGTGACACTTGTTGCACTTGGTCTCGTAATTTTGCTATATCATGTTGCATTTCTTCCTCTTCTTCATAAGTCATGCTAGAGCTTTCAAGTTGCTTACTAGGTGTTTGCATTTTCTTTCCTCGGGGCATCAATTACCGATAATAATTATTTACTATGCCCTTTGAATTCCTTCAAACCAAGCTTACGCAAAAATTTAAAAAAAAACTAACCACCTTTTTTCACTTTGTAGAAGCCTGATATTGAATCTGATGTATCTCTGTAATTTCGAATCATACAGTTCTGAAATTGTCACCTATAGTAGCCTTCTGTGTCCTCTTTCCAATGCTACTAGTCTGATCCAAATTGGATTCTCCAAGAAAGAGTTATGCACAATCTCCCGCAGTGACCTGATTGTAGACTAGTTCAGTAGAGCGAACTTGTATGAAGTTCCACGTGTCACTGTTTCGACCTTTGACTCTGAAAAATATATACAAGAAAACTACAGTCCGTCCTCTTTCTGTAACTTCTTGCGAAATTTCAATCCGATGCTCAGAAAGAAAGTTATGACGATTTTCCCCAGGTCACCTGTTTGGAATGTAATTCAGGAGTCTGCAAAAAGACCAACTTCCTCAAATCATATCTCTGCAAATATAGCGCGAAAAGCTTTGAAATTCGAACCCGAGGTTCAGCGCGATTTCTTCTCAAATGGGTTTTTTTTTCAACTTCTGAAACATCATAGAAAAAAGTTATAGCGAAAATGCCATGACGACCTGTTTGGAGCAGCGAAACCCTAGAATCCAAAGCTCTGATACCAAATGTTATGAAACCAACTCAAGAAAAGATAGAAAAGATAGATCAACGCCTTAGAATTCAGCCTCTTCGAGGGGGAAACCTCCTTTACATTACATAAATGAAAAATTCTTGGATGATTCAAATGACAAAACCTCCTTTCTATATATAGGAGTCTAAGGAGTCATAATATAATCCAGCCGACCTAACAATAATAATATAAAGCCACAAAAATAACAATAGAGGGATTCTATGGGGAACAGTAATAACAATATGGGGGCAATAGGGGCACAACAATATTAATAAGGGGTATAACTACAATAGTAATGGGGTAATCACTAGTATTATGGGGACCCAACATCCACAATTGGGAAAAACAAAAATAGTTATACTAAAGCGATGATTTGAGCATCTGGGAGTCTTTCCTTCCCCAGTTTACCTTCCCCAAACGCATTTATTCCATGAGTTATCTACCTAGTGTCATCTCAGATACCTCCCAAGCCAAAAAGAAGTGATTGCCCAGAACAATGAGGTCCTCTTTTCCATTTCCCCTGAGAGCATTTTCCAAGCCTTGTAGATAAAACCTCAGACCCCCATGCATCCATTTTCCATTGATGCATTGATGAAATTGTACAAGAAGCTTACCTTGACCCAACAAGCTCAGGTTTTTTAATGCTTCCAACCTTAAAATGTTTAGTTGCCCAGAATAAACCCGCCATATTCTGCCTCTATCTTGCCAAAATTTTCATGACAAGTGATCTCTATGGCTACTCGTTTATTTGGTTATCCTACAGACCAGTGGCTTGATGAGGTAGTTTTAGGATTTTTATTATTTTTTTTCAGTTGGTCAGAAGCCTTCGATTTTGTTCAATTATAGTCACTATTTATTAGTTATCATACATGAACAATTTTAGAAGTTCAAATTTGAAGGTGTATTCAAACACCAACTAGTTTTGGTTTATTTAATGTTATTTTACCAAGCAGACATATTCAAGTTTCAATTGTAGGAGATGGATAAGCAAGGCACCCCATTGTTAGCTATTCATTGGACCTCTCTAGTTAGAAGAAATTCATAGTATACTTATACTGAATTTGTCGATAAGTTCCTTCACACATCTTTATGTCTACTATGCAGTGATGTTATACCAAGAATTTCTCCAGAAATCAAGAAAGTTTTGCACCTCTCGTAACAGTCAAAGGTTGGAGACTAGTATTTATACTAGAACTACAAAGAAATAAGAATCTATGGGTGCGAGCTTCCTCCCTACAGATTACCATTGTTTGTTCCAATGAGAATTTTCTCCTTAGAATATGCTAGACATATGTTGAACATCAATGAATTACACTTTGTATCCAATAAGAAAAAGGCACAATTTAAACTAAAGGCACGGGTAGGTCCTTATATTTTGAATACCAAAGAAGTAGCAAAGGAAGTGGAGGCAATTTTAAAATAGATGAAATTCAAACCCAGTTTCACATGGTCTTATGATCCCTTAGGGATAATTTCCAAGTTGAGGGTTAAACAGAAGAGCACTCCATATGCACACACACCCAGGCCAGAGATAGAACAATATGCAAACCAAGAGGAATGGGCAGAAAACACATTACAGGAAGCAGAAGAGCAGTTAGTCAGTCAATATTCTTTACAAACTCCTATTCCTAAAGACAAATAAATCAAGAGGCCCAGGAAAAGAATGTCCCGTATAGATTCAGAAACTCGGGCTACAAATTTCATTGTATTCAAGAGAAGGAAAAAGGATCCATAGAACACCACAAATATTGATAGTAGTTGGACAGTTGGCATTGTGTGCATGGCCAGTGGCCTAGTGAACGCATCTGCAAGTGTGTTGGCATTGATGTCAATAGTCATGTTAGAGTGTGTTGGAAAATTGGTAGTGCCTAACTGATTGGAAGGAGTGTTGGCATTGATGTCAACCAGACAAGCTCGCATGCTTATTGTAGCAAATTCTGGCAGTGATGGCTCAGGAGGAATCTCTTGGTAGCTGCAGGATTCATGTAGAAAATCATCATAGTAGTAGGCTTATTGAAAAGCCATAAAATTATGATTACAGCGATGGCCCAGGATGAAAGTCAATGGGCATTGTAAGCCTCATGCTAAGGACACATTATGGATGTGATTCCTAGTTGTTAGGAGAGTTGAGGAGTAGAAGATTGGAAGTGAGGTTGGAGCCATATTTTGAGGTATCATATGGTCTCAATGGCTAATAAACCCCTTTCATTGGAAATTTCTCTCGAAGAGCATTCCAACAATATGTTGAAGTCCAGAAATGGACTTGTGGGTCAAAAGTTATGACATACTGAAGTTCAGGGTGTTAAAGCCTTAAGCATAGAAGAATCTCGCATATTGCAAGTACCACAAATCGGAGGTGCAGAGAGATCAGAGATTGGAGATCGGAGGCCAAGCCATCCAATAAATCAGCAATCAGAGTTCCCAACATATTGACGATCAAGGGATTCAAGGCTCAGTGTACGGGTCCCAGCGAATTGCAATAAGAGGTCTCGACGAATTAGAGGTCCCGGCGAATTGCATATTAGAGGTCTTGCTGAATCACAATCAGTGGTTGGAGGATCAACGATGCAACGGAACATCGTATGCATTTCTCTTATCAGCGACTTGTGTTATCAGCAGTCGAAGGTCCTGACATATTGGAGGGCATGCCATATCGGCAATCACATGTCAGTGATTCAAGAAAATAGGCAATCACATGTCAGCGATCCAGGAAAATTGACGATCGCAATCGGAAGTCTCACATAGCAGAACTCCCATAAATCAGGGATTTGAGCCTCTAGTGTTAAATCACCAAGACAACCAAAGATGAAAATAATTCATTGCAAAACAAAGGTTGGCAGGCCTCTTTCTCTCTCTTCAAGGAGGACATGTGGAGGCATCCAATTGGCTCTAATAAGGGCACATGGAAGATGGTGATTGGCTCTGATATGGTTAGATGGTAGCGTCCGACAAGCTTCGATGAGGAAACGTGGCAGGATTTGATTAGTTCCAATAAGGGACATGTGGTTATTGATGTCAACATGATGTGACAGTACGGAGGGACACGTGGTATGAAGTTTCGATGTTATAAATGGCCTAATGGACCATATCTAAATGACATGTTTCACTGGTCAAAATATGCCACATGGCATGAGATGGCATCACTTCAGAAATCGATGATTGGAAGTTTTCGATGGCTGGCACATTTTCCACATTTGGAAATTGTCGAAATGTGAGATAGCACGCGATCGCAGAGTATTATAGAACCGAAGGGTAGGGTTAAATAGAGTGGCCTATCAGCCAGAAGGATTCTGAAAGACTTAGTGCCTTAAGGCCAAGCCCCCGGTCATTGCCCTTTGTCCTATGGTAAGAAGTGTGTAGTAAGGGATGAGCAAAAGGAGCTTGAATATTTGAAATCGGTGATTGGAGGTTTGTGGTTGCTAGCATATTGGCCACAAATGAAAAAAGTTGATATAGGGGGCTCTGATATGGTTGGCGCCCAATCACAGTACCCAATCCTATAATGGACATTCAATGAGGGCTGAATCTAAAATGGATTGAATATCAGTGATCAAAAATCAATGGCTTGCAATGTTGCACAACTATGATGTTGCAATGAAAAATCTTTGATACAATAGTACTAAGGAGTATTGATGGTGTATGGCTTAGTAGTTGTGGAATTGAATGCGGAGCAGTGGAGTTGGTCTTAGGAATGTATGATAATTGCCAGAGATCGTTGGGGCAAGGGCAAGGACCACGATCCTAATGAAAGAGTGTTGAGCCTGCCATGAGGTGAGACAAGTTATTCCTGTGCTCTGATGACTGTCTTAGTGAGTTAAGTGAATAGATGGATCATCAGAAAAATATGAGACAAGACAACAAGGAAAATGGTCCATAGAAAGGCCATGCCTGAGAACCATGAAGCCATGATGAAGTTTTGTCAAGCTCTGTGAGCCTTGAATGTGTATGGAGAGTCTCAGTGATGGGAGAGCTATAGACAGAGAGGATTGTGTCTGGTTTGAGTGTGCAGTGGACTGAGAATTAAATCTCAATATGGAGGAAAATGTTAGTCAGGTGCCATTCTCAATGAATATAGTGGCAGAGACCAAGACTAACATAGACAGTAGATTGTAGGGCCATGCCAAGGTACAATGCATAGTGCTAAATGAGAATAGTGTGACAGCATTGATCGGGGAGTAAATAGAGGAACAAAACCTAGGAGCATTTATGACAAATGTGGGAGAATGCAACATAGTTTCCAGTAACAACAAAGAGGAAAGAGCTATGTGTGTGGGCATTTCTATTAGAGGCTAAGTGAGAGCTAGTTATGTGTGTAAAGGTTGATAGTGTCTTAGTAGAAGAAAAGATACCCCGAGAGCAGCACTCTATGTGTTAGGCTGAAGGTGCTTGTGTGCCATGTGTGTAAAGGCCAAAGTTTCCCGTGTGCTGTGTGTAAGGCCAAAAGTGCCTATGCTATGTATGTAAGTCCTGAAGTGCCTGTGTGCTGAGAAAAAGGCAGAGGACCCTGTGGTATGTCAGTAAGGCTAAGTGTGTGCCTTTGATAGCATAAGACCAAGAGTTGAGCCTGTGCAATGTGAAGAAAGATCAAGAGCCAAGATTGTGTTGTGGAAATCAAGAGGCAGGAGCAAAGTGACTATTGTTAGGAGCAGAGAGTAGAGGGCCAAGAGTGACTGATGTTGAGAAGATCACAAGGCTACTGAAGAGAGCCGCAGAGTGATGCAAAGTGTAATAGAGTGAGCAGAAATCAAAGTCGTTATCAGGTAGAGTAGCTTCCAAACTATAGAGAACATCCAGTTCTTATTTGTGTGTGGGTTGGTGCCTACAGTCAGAAGTTGGTGCTTCCATATCTAGTGGAGCTTGAGAAGGCTTGGTGGTTGGTCCCTCCCGCAAGTTGGTGCTTGCAAAAATTCGAGCTACAAGTTGGTGCTTGTAACAAATCTATGAGGTCGTTGCATAACATGGTGCTTCTTGTAAGCTAGACATGTGTCTACAATAGGAGGGATTTGGTGCTTCCTGCTAGTCGATGCTAGCTAAAAATAAAAAGGAGTTTGTGCTTGTTGTGAGTGAGTGCTCACAAAACAGATTTATGTAATAGAGTGGATTCTCTTAACTTACATAAATAGCAACAACAAGCTTTGTGGTTTTTGACAAAAGGGTTTGCACGTGAAAAACCTTGTGACTATGTGTATGATGCTTATGGTTTGTTTGCTTGTGTGTTGAGTTTATACTTTTGTTGGTTATATGGTTGGATGCCAAGTTTAAATAAGAAAAATAAATTGGCATAAGGAAGTAAAAATTAGCCTTAATAGTGATTCATCCCCCCTCTCAGTATTATAATTGTTTCCCAAAAATTGGTATCAGAGAAAAGTTCCTTTATAAATAGCTTAATCACTAGAAGGTAGATCAAAGGGAAATAATGGCTAATGGAGTTTGGCTAGCAGCAGAAGAAGTTCCATTCTTAGATAGATCATTCCATGAGCTCTGGTATGAAATACGGAAGGTTATAATGGAAGATTACTTGATGTCCCTTGGATGGTGATATATGGCTCTCTGTTTTGAATGGAGAAAACAACGAGAAAGTCAAGGAGTTCATCTTGAGAGGGCTATCTAAGTCAGATACCAATGAAGTAAGGAATTGTGAGTCAAAAAAGGAAGTTTTGAACAAAATGTAATGTCTATATGGTGGAGATAGCCATGAGGGTCAAGTAAAGCCTTAGGAGCCCTGCTGCTCTAGAAATGAACCAAAACAATGTTGTTGCTCATCACATTTCTGTTGATGAGAAAGAAGTCTCAAAAGAGAGACCATGTTGCTCAAAAGCTAACACCTCTGGTGGTGAAGAAAAGGATCCAGATGAAAGGATATTTTCTAGAAATAGGTTGTCCTTGGCTCTAAAGGAGGCCAAGAACCTATGAGAGGAAATTCTCAAGCAAGAGGAGAAATTGGAAGTCTATGAGCTTGAGAATGGAAAGTTGAGAAAATCATTAGTTGAACTAAATTATCAACAAGAAGAGGCTAGCAAACTGATTGGGATGTTAACCCATCAGTCAAGTGAGAAGAGAGCTTGTTGTGGGAGACCACAAAATGAGATAGTCTCATTGAGACATGACTTAGAGAAGTCAAATAAAGAGTTCTCTCAATATCAGAAGCTCAAAGGTTCAAACAACAAAGAAATAGAGGTTATTGGACAGCATCAACAACAAGAGAAGAAGAAGCAGTAACAATAAGGAAAGAGACATCCACAATAGCAAAAGAAGAAGAAGCAGTAGCAACAAGGAAAGAAACAACAGCAAGAGAAGAAGAAGCAACAACAATAGCTAGAGCAACAGAAGCCCAAGAAGCAGTTGCAAGTATAGTAGAAGCCTAAGCAGCAACAACATCAAGTGCAGCAGAAGAGGGCAAGGAAACCGTAAGGAAGAGTGTGAGACAATAATGCAAATAGTCATAGAAGGCACATGAGGAGCCAGTAGATGACCCCTCCTCCTCAATGACAGAACCTTCAGAGAAAAGGTAAATTCTATCAACAAAGGCTTTTTTATGGTTTTTTGTTTTTCTTGCAATATTGTGGACATAAATCCATTGATTGTAGATGGCACATAGGGAAACAAGATGTGTTGGGTAGAAGAAACACAAGAATTCACAATAAGTCTAGAAGAAGGCATGGTTTCGTTGAGAGGAGTTTTGACAAAAGAGGTGTCAAAAAAGGTAACTCCTTTACCCCAATGTTATTCCATGTTGAATGCTCCAAAAGTGGCAATCTCGGGGATAAGAGAGTTGTTTGCAGAAATGAGAAGAAACATAATGCTTCTTAACATGTGCATGCAAATGCAGCGACTCGGGATTTGAATAGAAGGAGAATGAATAGATTTTAAAGATACTCATATGTCTTCAATGCTTTGTGTCAACAGAGAAAGGTGCATAGAGGAGGAATAAGTCAAAATAGTGATACTCCTACTCTTGTAGTAGTCCCTTATGAAAGGAAGATTGGCTCCAAGTGGATCTACGTTAACAAAGAGGAGTTGAAAGGAAAATTTCCTCTACCCAAGTGCAGCCGAGCGAAGACCCAAACAGGGGCAAAGAAGGAGCAAGTTTGGAATGCTTTTGTCAGGTCTCGACCTTTAAAGGTCTGGAGAAAGGAACAGGATGATCTGGTCAGGGGGAGTAGATCATATGTTTCTATTCAAGTAAAGGAAGAGAAGGGCCTCAAGGGAGGTTGAGTAAGTTATATGCAAGAGGCCAAGAATATTAACATAATGGTGGATTTGATGGATGAAGGTGGAGTACAACCAACATGAGGGATACACAACAATATCTCTTGTTATGGGAAGAATATGGGCTGCAGTGGAAGTGTGGAATGGAAGGAAGCTCACATTCATGCCAGGTCCATAGGATCAGTCCCCACACAAAGGCAAGGAAACTTTGCAAGAGATCAGGGAGCATTGGCTCAGGGGGAGTTGCTTTGTTAAGCAATAACAGGCAACAAATAAGCAGCCTTTGAAAGAAAGATTTTTGAGCAAAGGAAAGGTTTGCATCTTTGATGAAACACTATTATTCCATTTAAGTTGTACGCTAATAATGTACATCAGTCTTGTGTTCATAAAACACAATTGGTATATGTTTTTCATGTCACTTAACCCTCAATTGGTATAGCTATGTAAATTGGTTGTGATGGGCTCATGTTGAGAAATCATGTGTGCAAATGGACATTTTTTTTTGAGAAAAGAAATAGAAGAGTTTTACATGTACATTGTTCCATTTGTATCATTCTTTTGGTGCAATTGGTATGAGCTATAAATCAAACCCTATTATATGAGAATGATCTCAAGGGGAGAAGAGGAGATGCTAAAAAATGAGAGTAGTCTCGAAAGCCATAGCAACAATGAAGAAGGGAAAGAAAAAATGCATCATTATAAATTGGTATTTACAGCAAAAGCAATACCATGAAAATTATAATGGGTATCAATATTTTTGATACAAACGATGAATTGGTGGAAAAGTGCTCAACCAGCAGCCATAAGGTGTCCAAAGCTAGAAGGACAAATCATAGGCAATATATGTTCAGGGGGAGCATATCAAATTTTCCCAGTTTATGGAGTAGCAACAGTGGTAGTCCTGGTAGGGAGGTGCTCAAGGCAAAATGCACATCCCGACAACTAGACTCTAGTCCTCACATTCAGTGAGAGCATGGGGAGAGAAAGGCAACTTGTAGCCCTTGCCATTGATGTCAAAGGGGGAGAACAATTGTGGAGAAGTTGTGATGGAAAGAAATCTATTGGTTTCTCATGCCATGAGATGTGTGGAAGTAGCTTGAGGTTTGGCCATCACTTAGAGAAAAGGATGGTGTGTTGCCATCAATGCCAAAGGGGGAGATTGTTGGACAATTGGCATTGTGTGCATGGTCAGTGGCCTAGTGAAGGAATCTACAAGTGTGTTGGTATTGATGTCAACAGTCATGTTAGATTGTGTTGGGCAATCGGCAGTTCCTAACTGATTGGCAGGAGTGTTGGCATTGATGTCAACCAGACAAGCTTGGATGCTTGTTTCAGCAGATGTTGGCAGTGATGGCTCAGGAGGAATCTCTTGGTAGCTACAAGATTCATGTAGAAAATCATCATAGTAGTAGGCTTATTTAAATCCATAAAATGATGATTACAGTGATGGCATAGGATGGAAGTCCATGGGAGTTGTAGGCCTCATTCTAAGGACACATTATGGATGTGATTCCTAGTTTTCTAGAGAGTTTAGGAGCAGAATATTGGCAAGTATTTAGGAGCCATATTTTGAGGTATCATATGGGCTCAATGGATAATCAAGCCCCTTCCATTGGAAAGTTCTCTAGAAGAGAATTCCAATGATATGTGGAAGTCCATAAATGGACTTGTGGGTCAAAATTTATGACCTGCTGAAGTTCAACATGTTAAAGCCTTAAGCGGGGAAGAATCTCGCATATCACAAGTCCCGCAAATAGAAGGTGCAGCAAGATCGAAGATTGGAGATCAGAGACCAAGCCATTTTAGAAATAAGAAATCAGAGGTCCCAACATATTGTCGATAAGAATATTCAAGGCTCAATGCATAAGTGCCAGCAAATCACAATATGAGACCCTAGTGAATCGCAATCGACAATTGGAGGATCAATGGTGCAGCGCAACAATGTATACATTTTGTCGATTAGTGACTTGTGATATCACCAATTGAAGGTCCCATCATATCGAAGGGCATGCCATATTAGTGATCACATGTCGACGATCTAGGAAAATCTTCGATCGCAATCGGAGGTCCCACATATCAAAACTCCCACAAATTAGGGATTTGATCCTATAGTGCTAAATTGTCGGGAGAGCCAAGAAGGAAAATACAAAGTAATTCATTGCAAAAGAAAGGTTGGAGGTCCTCTTTCTCTCTCCTCAAGGAGGACATGTGGAGACATCTGATTGGGTCTGATAAGGACACATGGAAGTTAGTGATTAGATCCGATAAGGACATATGACAATGTCTGGTAAGCTCCAATGAGGACGCATGGTAGGATTTTATTGGTTCCGATAAGGAACATGTGGCTTTTGATGTTATCATGACGCAAGGGTATGGAGGGACACATGGTAGGTAGATTCAGTGTTTTGAATGGCCTAATGGGCCATATCTTAGTGACACATGTCATTGGTTAGAAGATGTCACGTGGCATGAGATGACATCACTTTGGAAATCGATGATTAGAGGTTTGTGATGGTTGGCACATTTGCCAAATTTGGAAATTTCCGGGATGCGGGATAGCATGTGGTCTCAAAGTGTTATGGAACCGAAGGCTAGGGATGAAAATGGGGGCCTATCGACAATTGAAAATTGATGATTGTGGTTGCTGGCATATGGGCAACAAGTGAAAAATGTCAATAAGGGGGCTCTGATGGTGTTAGCACTTGGTTGAGAAACAACCAAGAAACCAAGGGCACAGAGCTTTAACAAAGGAAAAGGGCCCCCGGCAAGAGTCTGAAAGACTTAGCACCTTAAGACCAAGCCCAGGGTCACCACCCTCAATCATATGGTAAGAAGTGTGCAGTAAGGGTTGAGAAAAAGGAGATTAAAAATCAGAGATCGTCGATCACAGCATTGTGGCTGCTAGCATATTGGTCACAAATGAAAAACACCGATATAGGGGAATCCAATATGGTTGGCGTCCATTCATAGAACTAGGTCCTATAGTGGATATTTGATGAGGCTAAATCTAAAGGGGCTTGAATATTGGATATTGGCAATCTGCGATTTGCAATGTTGCATAACTGTGATGTTGCAATGAAAAAGCTTCGAAACAAGAGTACTAAGGAGTATTGATGGCATATGGTTCAGTAACTATAGGATTAAATGTAGAGTATTGGAGTTGTTCTTGGGAATGTATGGTGACTATCAAAGATTATAGGGTCAAGGGCAAGGACCATGATCCTAATGAAAGAGTGTTGATTATGCCATGAGGTGAGACAAGCTATTCCTGTTCTTTGATGCATGTCTCAGTGAGTTAAGATAATATATGGATCAACAAAAAACTATGAGACAAGGCAACAAGTAAAATGGTCAATAGAAAGGCCATGCTTAAGTATAGTGAAGCCATGCTGA
This sequence comes from Pinus tabuliformis, assembly GCA_031772625.1. Classification (NCBI taxonomy): domain Eukaryota; kingdom Viridiplantae; phylum Streptophyta; class Pinopsida; order Pinales; family Pinaceae; genus Pinus; species Pinus tabuliformis. Next base: position 645,724,402 of record CM062814.1, read on the forward strand.
AGTGTTGTCAAGCTCTATTAACCTTGAACATGTATGGAGAGTCTCAGTGATGGGAGAGCAGCAAACAGAGAGGATTGTGCCTGGTTTGAGTTTGTAGTGGACTGAGAATTAAATCTTAGTATGTAGGAAAATGTTAGTTAGGCTCCCAATCTCAATTAATACAGTGGCAGAGACCAAGACCGATGCAAACAATAGAGTGTAGGGCCATGCTGAGGTACAATGCACAGTGTTGAATTAGAACAGTGATAGAATTGATTGAGGAGTAAATAGAGGAACAAAATGCAGGAGCTCTAATGAGAAATGTGGGGGAATGCAGTAGATTCTCCAATGAGAGCCAAGAGGAAAGAGATTTGTGTGTTTGCACTACTATTTGAGGCTAAGTGAGAGCCAATTATGTGTAAAGGCTGACAATGTCTTAGTAAAATAAAAGAGACCCTAAGAGTAGCACTCTGTGTGCTAGGTCGAAGGTGCCTGTGTGGTCTATGTGTAAAGGCCGAAGTTGCTTATGTGTTGTGTGTAAGGCTGAAAGTGCCTATGTTGTGTATGTAAGACCTGAAGTGCCTATGTGCTGAGAAAAAGGTAGAGGAGCCTGTGTTGAGTGAGTAAGGTTGAGTGTGTGCCTTTGAGAGCATAAGCCCAAGAGTTGATCATGTGCAATGTGAAGCAAGGCCAAGAGTCAAACCCGTGTTGTGTAAAGCAAGAGGTAGAGAGAAGAGTGAGTGTTATTGAGAGCAGAGAGTAGAGGGATTAGAGTGATTGTTGTTGAGAAGATCACATGGGCTGCTGAACAGAGTTGTTGAGTGCTGCGAAGTGCAGAATATTGAGCAGAAATCAAAGTTGTTATTAGGAAGAGAGCAGAGAGTAGAGGGATTAGAGTGATTGTTGTTGAGAAGATCACATGGGCTGCTGAACAGAGTTGTTGAGTGCTGCGAAGTGCAGAATATTGAACAGAAATCAAAGTTGTTATTAGGAAGAGTAGATGCCAAACTACAGAGAACAACCAGTTCATATTTGAGTGTGGGTGGGTGCCTATAGTTAAGAAGTTGGTTCCTCAATCTCTAGTGGAGCTTGAGAAGGCTTGGGGGTTGGTGCCTCTTGCAAGTTAGTGCTTGCAAAAATCCAAGGAGATGCATGTTGGCACTTGCAAAAAATCCATGAGGTCATTGCCTCACATGGTGCTTCTGGTAAGCTGGACAAGTGTCTACAACAAGAGGGAGTTGGTGCTTCCTACTAGTCGGTGCTAGAAAACAATAAATGGGAGTTGGTGCTTCATGTGAGTGGGTGATCACAAAACAAATTGATGTAATAAAGTAGGTTCTTTTAACTTACATCAATAACAACAAGCTTTGTGGTTTTTTCTCGAAATTGGTTTCCATGTGAAAAACATTGTGTCTATGTGTATGATTCTTATGGTTTGTTTGTGTATGTGTTGAGTTTATATTGTTTCCAATTATATGTTTGGATGCCAATTTTAAATAAGAAAATTTAACTGGCATAACGAAGTAAAAATTAGCCTTAATATTGATTTACCCCCCCCCCCCCCCCCCCCCCCCCTCTTAGTATTATCATTGTTTCCCAACAATAGTAAGATTGATCCTTACGTGATCACTATTCAAGAAGAATCTTCAAAAGAAAGGGATGCACAGGAGAAAAATAATTTGGTTTTAATAGGCACTCCTACCACCTCTCTCCCATATGTAGAAGAGAAAACTGAGACTCATATCTCCTCTACCTCTCAAGTTCCACCAAAACAAAGCATTTTTACAAGGTACATGGAGATCAAATTGAAGAATGGAGCTCTCAAAGCTTCAACATACTCAGAATTCTAGAAACAAATTGCCACCACTCAACATAGGATGTTGTCTTTATTTGACTTAGAAAAGGCTTAGTTAAAAATGGCCTTTTTGGAACCCAAAGTGGCAGCTCCTAAAAGTGTTGAATATTATAAAGCATCCATATTTTCAGTTGATACTAAGAAGATTCATGCAATCGATCAGATCGATTTGCATAAGAAAGAAGGAGAGATGGTCTATTATAATATAACCATCTCGGCTATGGTTTCTTCTAAATTGCAGGTTTCTTTAAATAATATGCACTCACAGATGAAGATTAAGAGAATGTCTTCTCTAGCCAAAGACACCAGGATTAAGACATTAGAAGATTTGGTTGTCAATAAAGGATATGATTCAGTGATGTCAATGCAGCAAAGGGGATAATCAAGAACAAGAATGCAAATATTAAATCCCTCATGAAACAACTGAAGCTCCCAACTACAGAACACCCTCAAGCTAAGGAAGTCACCAGTTTAGAGAGGGAGAAAGAAAAATTGTTCAAAATAGTGGTGGAGCAAAATGTGCAAATCCAGAAAATGGAACAGGATATGGAAGCATTACTAAAAGAAAAAGAGCAATGAGAGACACTAGGAACATAACCAGTAGGTACTTTAACATAGCTAACAACACATGCATCAGTTTTAGATTCCTCAAACAAGATAGCTCAAGCTTTAGGGGAATTATCATTGACAAATAAAGAAGTGTATAAATTAATGGCAACACTCACCAAGATGGAAGAAGACAATATTAAGGAAGACAATGCATACTTGGTATAAGTGCAAAAGAATTTCAAATTGATTCAACAAATTTAGAAGTATGAAGATTAATCTATCATTATTCAGATGTTTCTAGAAGCCAAATGCATAATTTGGCACAATATCAATGCAAACGTTACTGAGTTGTGGCCATCTATTCAAATCATTTTTGAACAAGAAGAATTGGTACAAAGAGTGAAAGCAACAGTGGAAAAACCAAAGTTGATATTGAACATAGGCTAGAAGAAGCACAGAAAATTATAAGAATACTAAAATCCAAAACTAAAGATGAACTTGAAGAGCTGAATATTGAGGATAGTACAGAGACAATGATGGAAGTCAAAAGAGTTTTGAATAAGAAGAATCCTATGGTGCAGTTGGAGAATAAGTGCAAGGAATTGGAACTACAAGTCAGGAGATTTAATAAGAAGTTTTCTTTGTTAAGAAACTCTAATGGAAAATTAGTTCCACTAGAAAATTACTAGGAACAATTATGCAACATAGTTGCAGATGCATCTAATTTTTCAAAGGCAAAGGGTGTTATCAATGGAGAAGCATTTCTAGATGGCCTACAGGTTGATTTAAACATTCAACATGAGATTCATCATTTGGTTTTGAATACACCAACTTTTCAGACATACACTGAGGTAGATGAAAGATTTAGAAACATGGTGATTTTTTCTATCCCAGGTGAAGAGAAATGGGACCAATTACTAGAGTTGGTCAAATGAGGATAGACAAAAGACCTACAACTTTGGCACAAAACAGAAACAATGAGCCAGGAAAATAGATACATTCAGCAACATACTTCCTTCAAAGATTTAACAAAACATCTGAATTTGTCTAGAATTCCTATTTTCTAGTTTTGTTTCAGAAATATCTCTATCTTAGTTAGATATTACTTTGTAATCAATTCCTTTTTGGAATCTAAAGTTAGTTCAATAGAAAGTCTATAAATATTTTGTAATAATAATTAGTAAGGGTTGGATTATGTATGAAGAAAAGAGCTCTACATTAATGTAAGTCGTGGATTGTACTCAAAGTGATCAATTTACAGAAAGACAGAGAAATTTTTGTTCCAGGATTCCTATGTCAAGCAATTAGTGATGTTCTTTCTGATGTAAAATTGTTTCTTTTTCTCATTTTCCATATGATTTTTCCCTCCTTATTATTTCAAGAAGATTAAGGGTTGAATTTTCTTAAGTGTACTCTTCTCTGTATTGTTAACAATATCAATGTTCTCTTTTTGATATTAAGTATAGAATTCATCGGTGTATGCTCTATATTTAATTGAAATTAAATATTTTTCATCTTATTCACACCACAAGCACTCTATAAGATCCAAGAGTTTTCCTACACTGTCCTATTACAGCTACTCTGACATTTTTGTACTTGATTACTTAAAAGTTTATGACTCCATGTCCAATGGACTTTTCCAGCATCTTTCAATAAAATTTTTGAAAAACCCACCTCAAATTTTAACAGCTAGCCTAAGATCTTAAAAATAGAAATCTAAATTAGACAGAGAGAGCCCTCTCTGAAGCTGGAAGGGCTAGATCCCATATTTAAAAGTTCTTTGTGGTTACCTTTGTAGTTTTCTTCCTCAGCCTAGGAAAATTATGGAGTGCTAACAACTACACAATCTATCATAGGCCTTCATCTGATTGCATGCACCACCTAAACAATTCGAATGATTATACAATTAATAGTACATTGTCCCTGAACTCTAATCTCAACTGGATCTTTCTCTGATCTAACATGCATGAGTTAATTATGAGTGAATATTTAGTTTACTGGTTGAGCAGTGTTGGTTACACCCAACTACTACAGGTTACAACCCACTACTGGATCTCCCACTAATTCCTCCATTAGTTGGAACTAGTTTAACTGAATTTAACTTAGTTAATCTGAATTAAATAATTACAACTCAAAATAACTCAATCTGGACCCCTAAAATTTAGGAACCACTCTAAATGACTCTAGATAAACTCCCAACTCGAATTAACTGAGACAACTATGTCAAATTATCTTATTTAACTAGTACAAGTTGCTATGAGAACTAATATTACAATTTAATTCCTAGTTTAATTCAAGGACAAAATTAAATTAAGATTTTCTTGTTGCATTTTCAACACTCGCTTGCAGTGAAGAAATGTTAGATATTGTTATAGGCCATTTTGTCACATCTGGTCAATAGGCCTTCAATTGGATCAATCAACATCCTTTGAGCCATTTTCATCATCCTTGCACAAATCCTTAAGCATGACTCATTCTAAACCTTGATTTTCTTCCTGAAAGAAACTTGTTTCAGTCATTTTAAGTACCAACACACCCTGTCCTCTTATTAGCCAATGCTTACTACCAGTTTTCCCTAATATGGACTTGCGTTGATCACCAAAAAGTTGCTCAGCATTGGGGGTATGTTGATTCTAGAAATTTGGGAAAAAAAAAAGAATCCCAAAGCTTCATCTTCCAGAAGCTTCCAGGATCTATTATAACCATTTAACTCATATAAATGTCTCGAATCTTATCCTATCCTACCTTGGATTTTTCGTCCCTTATCCCTTGAGCTCATTCTCCCATTAAGAGTGGATCTCAAGCCTCGATTGGTAAAAGGATAAGAATTCATGAACTACCTCCTTCACCTATATATTCACTGCCATCCATAGGCAAGGGTTTGGCTTTTGGAGAGTGATTCTACCCTTATGCTTCTGATGTGAGAGATATCATTCTATGCATTAGGGTGATTAGAGGTGCACTTTGTGACAAGGAAAGGACAAGTCAACTTGGAGGAGCTCTTCTACAAGATCAACACCTATTTTTGGTTGTAGCTCACTCCATTTCTATTAATGCAAAGAGTCCTTTATTTTACTATATATGATGTTATGGTTTCATATATTTCAATGCCATATTGATCTATTAAATAAATTTATTAGATGATGTTGCATAGATTTCGTGGATCGTTGGCTTGTGTTATATGACTATGTAGGTTCTAATTATAGTGATTGGAGCTAGGATTGTAGCATTCAATTCAAAGAAGGAGTGAAGCATATGATAGATTTCAGTTAGGCTTCATCTCGTTATCTTTTTTTAAATTATTTTTTTTAGGCTATGGTTCACGGACACCCTGGTCAATGGGTGGCGCTACGTCCATGGAAAAATATGGGTTGATCGACCCTAAAGGGAATCTAGCCCCGCAGCCCACTAGCAAGGCCTGACCCTAAGGGCTTCGGGGAGATTGGACCCTGTGACCTCCCGATGGTGAGGCACTGATTTTTGACGAACTGAACTAGCCCTTGGGGCTACTTCATCTCATTATCTATTTACTTTAAGAAAAACATTAGTCCCTTTTTCTTTATGTTGTTCTAGGTTAGTCCACTAGGCCTAGGGAAGATACTCATGTCCGTAGTCCTAGATTCTACATAACAAATTGGCGACTATACTGGGGAACAATGTATTCCCTTGGTGGTTTCTTTGTCCATTGTGCTTGTCTTACCTTTATTATCTTATTCAGTCAAGAACAAACCAAGGAATACTTTTCATTGAATCACAATTACAATCCTTCTGTTAGAAATTTACATCCCTATACAAACGCACCCTCTAGTCTTGTGATAGAGTGTTGCACCCTAACTAAGCCTTCTATGTGCCTGTGTTGCATGGAACTGGTGCCTCCTTTCCACTTGCAATTTCCCCTATTCATAAACAAGTTTTCTTTTTTCTTGATTTTCTCTTTGGTCAACCTTGTTCCAGTTTCTATTCCTTGATACTTTGAGTGTCTTGTGGTCTCTCTGAAGCCTCCATTTGGCTTGATTTCGTTTTTAGTACCTTTGGTAAGGATTTGTTTATATTTTCCTTTGTTCTTATCATTAGATATTTTGCAAACTAATTGTTTTTTATTATTGAGTGCTTAGATGAATTGGTGTTCTAGTCATCGTTCTAAAAATCTTGTTTGAATCAATGATTAGCCTTTGCATCTTAGTTTTCTTAATTTTCAAAAATTAAGTGACTTGAGAAGAAAAATCTATGCATTGGCATTTAGGGTTTTCTGTGTGTATCAAAATTGGAATATTTGCATTTAAAAGGGAATTGCATTTTGCACATTGTTTGATGCATATTGTTTATTGCATACTCTTTGTCTCTTCCCTTCCTTAGATAGATTTTCATTGAATGAGAATGATTTCATTTCCTCATGCTAGTTTTCATTTTAGGATATTTAGGTGACATTCATGGTGAGCCCCAAAACTGAAACTTAATTAAAGATAAGCATTAAAGCTTATTGAATCAACCTAAGGAGAATTTGTAACATTAACACAAACATTTAGAGGTATAGGCTAGAGACATGTTCCAGCGTCATTAAATGCAGGAGCTATCATTTTTTTCCAACGTTGTATGCCAGGGGTGAAATATCACTCCACATATGTGATTTTATAGGATCATTCTCCACATATCATTAGGTATATTGGAAAGTTTTCCACACACATAAAGTATATGGGAACACTCTCATCAAACGATTACACATTAGACAACACTAGTACAAATTGCACTTCCTCATACCATCGAGTATATTTTGGAAGTCCCCTATAGGTTTCTATCCTCACCATAGGTAACCGAGTCAGACACCTTGTGTACCATGATACACCAAACATAACATTCGTCAATATTTCCTGCACCTACATTAATTCCTTGGTTCACCAAGGTGTATATTATAGTCCGTGGTTTCTTGGTAATCCTCTATGCCTAGATTACCCTCTTTTTTATTTATTTTTGTGTTAATTTATAAAATTTATCAACCAACGTGGAAGAACAAAATCGCCCACTTTTTCACTTGTGTAGAATGCAAAATAAGCCTCCTCTTCCACTATAGGCTACTCTCGTTGTCATCAGAAGAATAAGAAGATGCAAACTAATGAATCGGTAAATTTGGAACTACTTTTGGCCCTCCTTCTGAATCTAATCAACTAGATTCATCTTTCCCTTTGATTATTGAGCCCAAGATTACCTGTACTTTTGAAAATGAATCTAACACAATCGAAATAGAAGTCCCTGAAACCTTATTTCTTGAGGTTATTGAACCTGAATTTCTTGAGTCAAAAACTTTATTTCCTAAGGTTGTTGAACCTGAGGAACCTTAGCCATCCTAACCTGTCACTTCAAGACCTTCCCCTTCTCTTCTTTTTTCTTAGAAAAAACCTCCAACCATATATCTTGGACCTGACAATGAACCTCTTCGATATGGACTTGTGAGTATTGAAGAAATCCCACCAGAATAGACTCATCCTTATACTCCTGTTCATTGGGGTGATATCCATTTTTATCAGATACATCCTCTTTCTCCTCTTCAGACTCCAACACAAACTCTCTTACCTGATTCTCTTGACTCATCCACGGATTTATCGTGGAAATATTCATTAGGATTGTTAACCATGACTGGATCTAATTTTACCTCCCAGCTCGTGTCCACCACTCTGGTTGCACATCAAATGTTGCTTCATCATCCATGTTTGAAACATCACCAAAGGCACATATGTATGGTTACCCGTCTACCCCACCTAGCTATCAGTCTTTATCTGGTACCTTCTCTGGTACAACTTCCACTCCTTGGACCTCTCCCATGGCATCCATTTCGATAATTCATCTGATACTTATCTTATGAACACTACTCGACTTTCTCCTTCTTCTCCACCTACACATACATTTCAACAGTGGGTTCACATTTATGTTAGTGGAAAATTTTATATTCAACATCCTAACTCTCCTTATGTTGGGTGCCCTCCATCTGGGTTGCAGTTGCCTCCATCATCCCCTCCTCCTATGGCAAGGGGGAACCTATTGTTTGTATACCTCAAATTGGTAATCAACCTTATTATAATCCTGCTTATCCTAGGATGGTTTCCAGTGTTTGGAAACCTACTTTTCCTATTCAAGTTGATTCATTTTGGGACCGATTGTTGAATCCTCAAACTATGTCATCTTCATCTCAAACTCCTACCAATAAATCTATACGTCAACAAGCTCAAATACATGTAAGTCAATGTTTACAGGATTTTTTTCATCTCAACCTATTCTATCGGTGTTTGATACCCCTCAGGTTCCACTTACCCAACCTTTACAAGGTACCTTATAGTCTCAACCACTTGGGCAATGCACTCCTTAAATTCCAGTAAGATAGAATGTGTATAGCATGTCACAACCTCAATCGAATCCACCTTATGTCGAGATGATGAAAATTTTGTGGGGAAATAATATATACCTTATCAAGGTGTTCTTCAAGTGCCTTTCCAAGGCCAACATATCCAAACCCATCTATTACATCCTTTTCATGGTTATCTGGGAGCTAGTCAACAAGGTTACGCTTATGCTGGTTACCCAAATCCTCCTTATTTTGGTGCCCAGGTTCCTCTTTATCATAGCCCTTCTTATTCAGGAACTCAAGTACCTATTTCTCAAGCTATTCCTTCTTATCCAAGCTATCCCCCAATAGATTTCAACCAGTAGTTACATTTTATGGTGAATCTCGAATTTTCAGACTTGACTTGGCTCACCAACGATCCAATCGCTCATTCTCCTTGGTGGCTGATAATTCCTGCCAAATTTCCTTATGATATCCCAAAGTTCAATGGGAGTCCTGGATAAGACCCATCAACCCATGTCATGACGTATCATCTATGGTGTTCATCGAACTCCCTTAATGTTGATTCCATCTGATTACGTCTTTTTCAACGTACTCTTATAGCTACCGCTTCTAAATGGTACATTGAGTTACCTCGAGCTTCATTTCACAATTTTAGTTCCTTAGCTACCACCTTCCTTGGACATTTCCAATTTCCCATCTGTTATGAAACTAGAACAAAAAATTTGACAAACTTTAAAAAAATTAAAGCCACTCACATCTCAAATCACATTCATGAGTGGTGGTGTCATCGTCGGTTGGTTAAAACCTATGGTCCTAATCAATTATTAGTTGAATGGTTCATTAAATCCCTATTTCCATCTATCACAAAAGATGTAACTAAAGGCGGGGTCATGACTGAAGAGCAAGTGATTGCTCGTGCTCGGTATTTGGACCTCATCCATACCCAATCTAGCATGCTCTATGAAAAGATACCAGATACTTCGAGACCTTCAAACGTTGTTCCTCCAACTTCTGGTAAATAATCTCATGTTGTTGATGGAATTATTGGTTCTTCCAATTCATACATTGTGAGTAAACCATATGGTGCTACTTTCACTGCTTCTGCCCAAAAATATTCATTTAATCCTCTTATAACTTCTTCTTCCGAGATAAATATTGTTTCATCTAATAAAGGAAAATATCAACAAAAACCAAGTAAGAAGAAAAGAAAATGAAAAAAGAAGAAATATTCTTCACCACAGGATAAAAAGACAAATCATTCCTCTTATGAGAAATGAAAGCCTCGCTACCCATGCTTGATTTGCAACGAGGAGCACTTTACTCATGATTGTCCTCATTGTGCAAAAGTCAACCAATTTATGAAATCCTTCACTTCTCCTATTGTATTGATTGACCTGTTTCCCAATCAAGAGACCCACATGGTTACTCGAGACCATTCTTCCTCTAACACAGTTTTAATGCTTTCCTCCATGAAGCATAAATCTAATGTTATGGTGGCTACTCAGAACAAGGACTATGGTAATGCGAATCCTCTGAAGAGTCAAGCTACTGATCAACCTACCAATTCGACATCACCTCCATTCGATCCTTCTTTGCCCATGATTCTTATGGAATTAAATATCAAGCCTCCGAAGGGAATTATTCATAAATCTTCTTTCAACCCTTGTCCCAGGGCTGCTCAAAATTATAACGTAGTTGAATACTTGGCTTAGTCTCTATCAGCTATGTCAACCCTTGAGGTGTTGTAAGACTACCCTTCGTAGAAAAAGTCTTTCCTTTCATCTATCGATGTGTGGATCCTTCATATTCCAACCTAGTTGTTTTCAATCATGAAAACTATACCCCTCACCTTCCAACTCAATTGGCCTTTATCATCCAGGTCATCGTTCATAGTAAGAACATTCATCGTTGTATTGTGGATAAGGGAGCGTTGACCTGTATCATGTGTATGTCTTATTGGAAAGCGATTGGCACTCCTCAACTGAGTCAGACACCTACCACATTGAAATCTTTTGAAGGGAGAACATATAAGACTTGTGATATTCAGAATTCCTTACAAGTAGAATTAGGGGGCAAAATTGTATCCATAGAAGTGGAATTTATTGACAGACCTCTTGATTATAATCTTTTATTGGGTCGCACATGGGTTTATGCCATGGACTCAGTCACTTTGACTTGTTTCTATATGATCTCCTTTCCTCATAAGGGTGAGATTATGGCCATTAACCAACTCACCTTCTTCGCCTCTGATTCTCATGTTACTGGAAGTGTCCCACTTGTAGGGGAAACTCTACATTCTTATAAGCATGTAGGGGTTAGACTACTGAAGGATTCCTCACCCATGGGAATATTTTCACTTCCTCCTCCTCCGCTTCTTGACAGCTTGTCTTTGGTTTCTTATATCAATATGATATCATCTTCTACTATCCCAACTAATCCATGGATTGTACTAGATGAAACTAGCATCCATAGTTTTGGCGACCGAATATTGCTTTGCCCCATTGAACTTGATTACGAAGCCATCTATTCATCTTATTTGGTCCACAAATTCTCTTCGATAAATTGGTTCGATTGATCATTGGACTATGGAACATATTCTAATCCATTCTCTCAATATTCTCTATCAATGGGAGCACCATGGAGATCATAATGCCAGATGATTTGCCTTGGGATGATCATACCATTGTTCCTCCTTACCAGATTCCATTGAGGATAATATCAATGATATATATCTACCCAACATTATCGATTCTTTTACAAATTTTGTTTCCATTCACGAATTTGAATTTGAAAATAATTTTGAATATCAAAGAGACAATATACCTTTTGATATCTCTATTAAACTGAGTATTTTAAAAAATATACACATTGGTTTGTCTTTCTCTCCATCTGAGATTGAGACCTATAAAGCCCTATTTTAGGAGTTTCATGATGTCTTTTCCTAGACCTATGAGGAAATTCCAGGTATTGACCCAAATATAGTGGTGCATGAGATTAAAACATATCATGATGCTAAACCATCCTGATAATGCCTCCATCTGGTGCATCCAAAGAAGGCTTCTGCGATAAAGAGTGAAGTTGAAAAACTCCTTCGCATTGGTTTCATCTACCCCATTCCTCTAATCGATTGAGTGTCAAATATTGTCCCTATCATGAAGAAATAGGGGAAAATTTGTGTATGTGTCAATTATCAGGATGTAAATCTTGCTTTTCCAAAGGAAAACTATCCAACCCCATTTATCAAAAATATTTTTGATGACTAAGAGGACTGTGAAATTTATTCGTTCATTGCTGATTTCTCTGGGTATAATCAAATCAACATTATCCCAATGGATCAACCTAAAACTTCATTTATTTGTCCCTGGGGTACATTTTCCTACTAGAAACTCCCATTTAGTCTAAATAATGTTGGGGCCACATTTTAATGGGCAATGGATTACACTTTTCACGATACTAAACACATCATGCAACCTTATTTAGATGATTTTCCTGCTCATTCTAAGTATCGAGTTGATCACCCAATGCATCTTACGGCCATTTTCTTATGGTGTAGAAACTATAATATTTTACTAAATCCACATAAATGTGTAGTTTTGGTCAACTTATTGGTTTTTTTATTTCAAAAAATGGAATTTGTATCGATCCTTTGAAAGTACATGCAATCATCGACCTGCCTGCACCTTCTTCACTCATTCAACTTCAACGACTTCAAGAGAAAGCTAACTTCTTACGAAGGTTCATCCCTAATTACACTGAGTTGACCAAAGGATTCACTCTTCTTCTTAAAAAATGGGTTCCCTTCCATTGGGACAGCGCTGCTTTGAAAGTATTTGATGCCCTAAAAGATGTATTGGCTTAGGCATCTCTCTTATATCCCCTTGATTACCTGCATGATTATTTCCTCTATCTCACTGCTACAATTTCTACTATAATAATGGTATTGGTTCAGGAAGAAGATGTAGGGATAGAACATCCCATATATTATCTGATTCGAAATCTCAATGATACTGAAATCAGGTATATCCATGTAGAAAAGTTGTTTTTGGCGGTGGTTCAAGCCTTTTAAAGGTTTCACTATTACATCTTGCTTTGGAAAACTACGGTTGTTTCAAATTGCAACACTATGACACACATTTTGTCATGTCAATTTCTAGGGGGGAAATACTCTAAATGGATCATCACCCTACAAGAGTTTGGCCTGGAATTCATCAAATCCAAGAAAATAAATCCTTGTTTTCCGCTAAGCTTATGTGCGACCTTCCTTCCTCTGACTCTGAATCAACATCTAATGATTCTATCCTTGACGAGTCATTTTTCCTAATTTTGTTATCTAACTTGCAGTATGGATACATTTTGATATATATCCAGACCCCAACTTTCTAATCTGATACCTCTCTCTTCGAGCAGCAATGTATTCAATACCAAGCTAAGAATTACATCATTATCTGAAAAACTCTTTACTGATGCGGTATTGATATTATTTTACAAAGGTGCATTATGCATGAGGAGGCTGAGAAAATCCTTAATGAATTCCAATCAGGGGCATGCGACAGCCATTTATCTAGTTATGCTACCACGCAAAATGTATTACGTGTTGGTTACTTTTGGCCTACCATTTTTCAAGACTATATTATCATTGTCCATAAGTGTCATGCATGCCAAATTTATGATCGTAAGACCCATGCTCCGCCTACTCCATTTCATCCTATTATCATTTTCAGACCTTTTTTGAAATGAGGTATCGACTGTATGACATGCAACCCTCACTTGGTCGGGGTGAATGGTTATATCATTGTCGCAGTAGATTATTTTACTAAATGGGTTGAGGCAATGCCTACATTTAACAACACTGGCGAAACGGCTACATATTTATTTTTCAATCACGTTATCACATGGTTTGGTGTTCTGCAAGCCATATTTATGGATCATGGAAATAATTTCTGGAATCATATAATGACTAAACTAACCACTAAGTTGGGAATTTCTCATGAAAGTTCCACTCCCTACTATCCTCAGACTAATGGATAGGTTGAAGCTATCAATAAAGTTATCAAAACTATGCTTCGACATATGATAGGGATCCATAAATCAGACTGGAATTTTTTGTTTATACTGCCTTGTGGGCATACTCAACCTTAGTAAGAAATGCTACATGATTTACACCCTTTCAGTTGGTTTATAGTTTGAAAGCAATCCTTCCAATTGAATGTGAGATTTTTTTACTGAAACTAGTTGTAGAAATTCTTCTTGCCATTTTTGTAGAAGAGGAATGTCTTTTACATATTACTCGATTAGATGAGACACAACATGATTCCTCTATAGCTAATGAAGCTCATAAATATGTATCAAGGCGCAATACGACAAAAGTGTCAAGCCTCATGTCTTCTTAGAAGGAGACCTTGTTCTTTTATATGACCAAAAATTTGATAAGTTAGGAGCAGGAAAGTTCCAACCTATGTGGTTAGGTCCATATATTGTCAAGCATGTTCTTACAAAAGGGGCCTATGAGTTAGTCAATTTTGATGGAGTTCCACTGGTGCAACCTACAAATGGGTTTTACCTAAAGAAATATTATGCTTGATCTCATGCATAGTAACACTATGTACATACTATGTATAGGCGTGTTGAGTGTGTTTACGGTGTGACTCTTTAGAGTTTCCTAAGGTTTCTGTTGATCCCTTTTTATGTTTTGGTTTTCATATGTCGGCATCCCTTGAACTATATCTTAGTCATGTTGATGGTGTGTTAGGTCCCTATACTACTAGTGTAACCCCTTATTTTATTAGTACAACCCCATTATTATATTTTTGTGCCCATGTAGTCCCCATATTGTTATTATTGTTCCCCATAGAAGCCCACTATTGTTATTATTGTGCCCTTACATTATTATTGTTATGTCGGCTCTGATTATATTATGACCCCTTAGACTCATATATATAGAAAGGAGGTCTTTTCATTTGTATCATCCAAGAATTGTTCATTTTTGTAATGTAAAGGAGGTTTCCCCTTCAAAGAGGCTTATTTCTAAGGCATTTATCTATCTTTTCTATCTTTTTGTGAGTTGGTTTCATAACATTTGGTATCAGAGCTTTGGATTCTAGGTTTCACTGCTCCAAATAAGTCATCGTGGAATTTTCGCTATAACTTATTTTATACGACATTTCAGAAGTTAAAAAAAAAAACCCATTTGAGCCGAAATCGTTCTGAACTTTGGGTCCAAATTTTAGATCTTTTCTCGCTATATTTTTGGAGATATGATATGAGGACGTTAGGGTTTTTGTAGACTCTCGAATTACATTCCAAACAGGTGACCTAGGGAAAATTGTTATAACTTTTTTTCTGAGCATCAGATTGAAATTTAGTAGGAAGCTTCAGAAATAGGATGGCCTGTAGGTTTACTTATATCAATTTCAGGTACTAAGGTCGAAACAGTGACATGTGGAACTTCATAAAATTTCGCTCTACTGAACTAGTCTATAATCAGGTCACCATGGGAGATTTGGCATAACTCCTCCTTGGAGAATCCAATCTTGATTAGACTTGTGGGGTTAGAAAGAGGACTCAAAGGGCTACTGCAGGACGTGATTTCAGATAGTCGTAATCCGCAATTATAGAGATACAATACATTCAATTAAAAGTGTGTAATTTTTTTTTAATTTTGCATAAGATTGGTTTGAAAAATTAGTTTGAAGGAACTCAAAGGGAATAATGAATAATTATTAGCATTAATTGATGCCCCGAAGAAAGAAAATGGAAACACCTAGTAAGAAACCTGAAATCTCTAGCATGACTCATGAATAAGAGGAAGAAATGCAACATGATATATCAAAATTACAAGACCAAGTACAATAAATTTCACTCTTACAAAGGTAACTGAAGCCAAGATGAATGGAGTGGAAGCTAATATGAATGGCGTGCAAGTTAAGATGGATGGCATGGAAGCTAAGATGAATGGCATGAATGCTAATATGAATAGCATGGATGCTAAGATGGAAGAATTGAAGATAAATTTGAATAAGTTGCTACAAGAAATCGTTACTAATGGTGAAAGGGTAGTAAAGGAAACTCATGATGAGAACAAAATAAATGTTAATCATGATTTCATAGACTCTAATGCTGGATTGAAGACCCGCCATGTCCCAAAAATTGATATGAGGAAGTTTGATGGCAAGGATCCCAGAACATGGCTACTACAGATGGAGCAATTTTTCGATCTCCATAATGTGCAAAACACACAAAAGGTACGTATTGCAACTTTATATTTGGAACCAAATCAGTTTGTATGGTATCAATGGCTTTTCTCTTGTAAACAAAATTTCACTTGGGCAATTTTTATGGAAGAAATGATAGCACATTATGAGGATACAAAAAGAAACACCTTTTTTAGGGAATTGATAAATTTCAAACAAAAGGGTTCAATGTTGGAACACATTGAGGACTTCCAAAAATTGAACATAAGGGTAAAATATATTCCAGAGGAGCATAGGATTGATGTGTTCATAGGTACTTTAACTGATAATATCCAACATGAGGTTCGCCTTTGGGAACTTGATTCATTGGAGAAGGCATTCAAGTTAGCAAGAAAAATGGAAAGAAAAATTATGGAAAACAGGAAGTCTACCACTCACAACTATAAATATGGAAGTGTTGTTTCCCCTAGCCTTCCACAACCTACAAGGCTGACACCACCACAATTGGAAGAAAAAATATCATAAGGGCTTTGTTACAGTTGTGATATCAAATACACTAAAGGTCATAAGTGTGCTGAGAAGAAATTATTCTACATAGATTGTGAAGAGGAGGAAGAAAAGGAACAAGAAATGTCAAAAGAAGAGGATATACTCCAGGAACAAACCCTAGATAAAGAAGAAATGAATCTGGCCATATCTTGTAATGCATTTGCTGGAATTACCACAACTTAAACTATCAAGATAGAAGGTCATATCAAGAAGAAAAAGGTAATAGTGTTGATTGATTCGGGAAGTACCCATAATTTTATTCATGTTAAGGTAGCCAAGGAATTGAATTGCTTCCTATATCTAGCACTAGAGTGTCAAGTGATGGTTGCAAGTGGAGGAACCATAAATCTATCTGGAAAGTGCCATAATATCAAGCTATCCATGGGAGAATATGTATCGAATATCCCAATGCTTTCCATTCCAATGGGTGGTGTTGATGTTGTACTAGGAGTCCAATGGCTACAATCCTTGGGTACAATAGCTTTTAATTTTCAAGAAATTTTCATGAAATTTTGTGCGGAAGGAAAGGAAGTTGAATTAAGGGTATTGCAGGGAAACCGGGAAAGATAATCAACTCTAACAGTATGACAAAGCTTCTAAAGAAGGAACAATGAGGCGTAGTTGCACAATTATGTTCGCTAGAGGTTCCCACATCGAAATCATTTATTTCTCCAGATCTCTAAAAAGTCTTGGACAATCATTCCAAGGTATTTGAGACTCCCAAAGGCCTCCCACCTATTCGTGATAATGATCATGATCATGCTATTCATTTGATTCCAAGAAGTGTTCCTCCAAACATCAGGCCATACAGATATCCCTATGCCCAAAAGAGTGAAATTGAACGTATGGTTTCCAAAATGCTAGAGGCTGGTATAATTCAACCTAGTCAAAATTCTTTCTCTGCTCTAGTAGTATTGGTGCACAAGAAGGATGGATCATGGTGCATGTGTCCAGATTATAGGGAGCTCAACAAGCTCACTATTAAAGATAAATTTCCCATTCCTGTCATTGATGAATTATTGGATGAATTGCATGGATCAATTTACCTCACCAAGTTGGATCTTCGTTCAGGATATCATCAAATCATAATGAAGACTGAAGACATTCCAAAAATAGCATTTAGAACTCATGAGGGTCATTATGAATTTTTGGTCATGCCTTTTGACCTTACCAATGCACCTTCTACATTTAAAGGTTTGATGACTTCCATTTTCAAACCCTTCCTTGGAAAATTTGTGTTAGTTTTTTTTGATGATATACTAATCTACAACAAGTCTAGGAAGGATAGTGTTCAACATGTTGACAGGGTGCTCAAACTATTGGAGGAGAAATAATTATATGTAAAAAGATCCAAATGTTTCTTTGGAGTACAAGAGGTGGAATATCTGGGTCATATTGTATCTCATGAAGGTGTTAAGGTATACGCTAGCAAAATTAAAGCCATTAAGGAATGGAAAATCCCCACTTCCATAAATCATCTATGAGGATTTCTCGGGTTGACACGTTATTATCACAAGTTTGTTAAGAATTATGGCAGAATAGCAGCACTTCTAACAACATTTGAAGAAAGATGCATTTTCATGGGCTCCAGAAGCAACAAAGGCCTTCGAACATCTTAAAGAGAAAATGTGCCAAGCACTGGTCTTAGCTACGTCAGACTTCACAAAAACCTTTAGTGTGGAATTTGAGGCTTCAGGAAATGGAATTGGTGTTGTTTTAATGCAAGATGAAAGCCCCATTTATTTCGAAAGTCGTCCAATCAAAGGAAGGTATTTACACAAAGCTATTTATGAGAAGGAAATGTTGGCAATACTACATGCACTTAAGAAATGGCAACCCTACCTAATGGGAAGACACTTCAAGGTAAAAACGGATCATGATAGTATTAAATACATTTTAGAACAAAGATTATACTCAGAAGAGCAACAAAAATGGGTCACAAAGGTGTTGGGTTATGACTTTGAAATCATCTACAAAAAAGGGAAGCAAAATGTTGTGGCAGATGCACTCTCAAGAAAGGATGAGGATGTGGAAGCATTGTGTTGTGTTATTTCTATTATCCAACCAAATTGGATAAACGAAGCAAGGGATGAATGGAAGAAGGACAAAGAAGTGTGGACACTCATTCAAAAGTTGCAGAAGATTCCAATTCAAACAATATTTCTAGAACTTGATGAGGAAGGAAAAATCATATTGGAGCCTGGAGAAGTCACAGAAACAAGAACCCGACAGCTACGAAATCGATCAATTTCAGAGTATCTCATTAAGTGGAAGAACTTACCAGCTAAAGATTCCACATGGGAGGATAATAATTTAATACAGGAGCATCAAGAACTACTCAAGCATTGAGGACAACACTTTTTGAAGGAGAGGGGCATGTTAGGTCCCTATACTACTAGGGTAACCCCTTATTGTTATTAGTACAACCCACTTATTATATTGTTGTGCCCATGTAGTCCCCATATTGTTATTATTGTGTCCTTACATTATTATTGTTATGTTGGCTCTAATTAGATTATGACCCCTTAGAATCATATATATAGAAAGGAGGTCTTATCATTTGTATCATCCAAGAATTGTTCATTTGTGTAATGTAAATGAGGTTTCCCCCTAGAAGAGGCTTATTTCTAAGGCATTTATTTATCTTTTATATCTTTTTGTGAGCTAGTTTCATAACATGGTGCTAGTCATAGTACTCGGAACCTATCCTCTATAGTGTGGGCTATCTTTGCTCCAAATGGTGAGTTAATGAGTTTACAAGGGATTTGTATTGTTTGCTCCACCAACAACATCATTGAGTATAGCATAGTGGATGAGATACTGTCTGATGCTCTTTTACATGGTATCCATCGTTTAGTCATCAGAATTGACTCACAACTCACGGTACTACAACATTGTAATTTTTATTCGGTCAAAATTCCTACCATTTTGAGTATGTTTTTAAGGGTTCACCTTCTAGAAAGACATTTCTACTTCATACAATATGAACACATTTCTAGAAATCTAAACACATTGACAGATGTGCTTGCTAATCATGTTTTAGATATACATTTGCGATGAATGTAAATAAGTTTCAATACACATCAAATCTATTGAAAGCATGAAAGGAACACAAAAACACTATATATATATATAGTTTGGTTTTACAAAATTTGTGCCCGAGACACATATGGCCACATGGCCCATATAAAAACTAAATGTAAATATCTAAGTAGACTAATCAAGGTGCTCATGATAACAAGCCACTGCACAAGTTATCTTGCATAATAGTCGACCAATATGGCTAGGCACTCTGATAGTGTGTTGTTGAAGTTGCATCAGAATTTGGTCGATCACGGTCTCATAGATCTCGTGTACCAGCCCCTCCATGTGGCGTTCCACCTGTGTTATAATCTCATCTACATTAAGATATCGTAGTGCATCTCATCCTACTGCAGTAAACTATACTAGTTCTACTGCCACCTGTGGTTGTTCTCCTGCATGAAGGAGACATGAAGCACTTATTGGTCAAACAGACCCAATACCTACATGAAAAAAATCAATATTTTAAGTCTCAAAAACATCAAAAACACAAAAAAATTGTAAAACTTTCAAAAATTCAAGTGGTCGAAATATCTTACCTATAACATCCCATCACTCACCCTTAGGAAGCATGAGCTCAATTTCATCAGGGAAATCCATCCTTGCGTATGGATAATCATTGATCATAATTAGTTGTCTACGTAGCCATCCAAAGAAGGCTGGTGAGAAGCTAATCACTGAAGGACCTGCATGTCGCGACATATGATCTATCCACCTCCTTATCCATGGAACCCTCGAATCAATGGTCTCGAGCGTAATCTGTTGAGGTTGTAGTATTGCAATCTGCTCTAGATCAAAAGAGACCAAGATGGAACTGTATCCAAAGTTTCTCAATTTTCCCTCTCTTGCTTTAGATAGTTGTTCTTTCATATTGACCAACACTCCCTCAATATGATTGAAGATTGTTGGCTCTGAACACTCCGCACCATACTACATGTATGATCTACTAACTACATGAAGTGTTGCACTTCCAAACAATATGGTAATGATGAATAAGATCGCTCTTCAGGGGAAATGGGTTACATATTTTATGCTAATATTTCCATCTCTAGTTGGCATGGATTGAGGTCTGCAGTAAGTAGTGATACAATATTTCACAGTTTCTACATCCCTTCTCCCGTTTAGGAGAGAAATGGAGGCACCTCTCTTGGATAAACCTATCAGAAAATATATATCCTCTACTCTTATCTCAAA
The DNA here is from genome assembly GCA_031772625.1 of Pinus tabuliformis. Taxonomy (NCBI): domain Eukaryota; kingdom Viridiplantae; phylum Streptophyta; class Pinopsida; order Pinales; family Pinaceae; genus Pinus; species Pinus tabuliformis. Next base: position 645,745,136 of record CM062814.1, read on the forward strand.
TGGATGTTCACCAAATATGAATTCTTGTGCTTTCACATCCCATGAATGAACAATATATGCTAGTAATTCCATATGTTGCCTCATACTAGGAAGCCAGAAGAATTTCATTAATCCATAGTTTTTTACTGCCTGGATGGTAGCAGGATCATTAGCTACATTTAAATCATATTCTTTATGTTCTCTTTCTCTCCACATAAAGGCCATTTTGTGCTAATGAAGAAATAAAACATCAACAAGAGACACATTAGGATCATTTCCCTGCAAGAAAATTCAAAAAATTGAAGGGAAACTAGCAAAAAAAAATGTATTTGCGCCCAATGCGCCCCTACGAGGAGAGACAGTGTGTTGAACCCCTCCCCTGCAGTATATCCTCACCTAGGTGAAATGCATCTTTGGATCATCTAGGTCTGCATTGGTCCTAGGGCGAGTTTTTAAACACCATGACCCTTAAAAATGCCTAAAACTTGCATGAAAACACAAAATGAGACCACGAATTTAAAGAGAAAGTTATTATCTCCTCCTTGGAAGTGACAGTGCTTGAAATGATCAACCGGTTTGATCGCAATCATCTATAGAAGATCGAGGGACGAAATTACTCAAAACACTCACTGGTAAAGGTAAATGTGAAATGGTAAATATGAATAGTCATTTTGAATAATGTGATCGTTTCTTCTATTATTTTATTCACATTTAATGTTTTAACCTAGTTACAACCCATTTTACCACGAAACATGTATTTTTAATCCTTTTGTGATGTTCTGAGCATGTCAATAGATGTTTGACGAATTTTGTCATGTTTTGAACAGAGTATTTTGACCAAGGAGCACACTTTTATCATTTTTTCAGGCTTTGTAAACCTACAAAAAAGGAACCCCCTAGAGTCCTCTTTCAGCTCTTTTCAGACTCCCAAAATATGAAAATATTGTCGAGCTCTTGTCTTTTCGAACTCGTTAAAGTAAATGAAAAGTAGTTTTCTTAGTATAAAATTAACCCTTTTTCTGTATTGAGATAGGCTAACTACGAAAAAGGAATACCTTATTCGAACATAGCTACGAGGTTATCTTGGGTATTATTTTCTACCTTTTCAGACCTAAGGGACTATCTATGAAAAGGAACATTTGGAGTTTTCTTTTCTGCTTCTTTTTCAAACTCTCTAAACATGAAAAATATTTTAAGTTATGCCTTTTCTAGAATCGTTAAAACAACAAACAACGATGGACTCATCATTCATGATGGGATTGAACCAATCCTTCTTTGGGTTCATTGAATATTCTTAGAGGGATTCATCTAAAGGATGAACTTACAAATCAAGCATATGTTATCCTCCTCAAGCTTGTTAAAAAATAAAGAGGTACTGACTAGTATGGTTGGGGAAATTGGGAAAATAGGGTACTCCATTTTGTTAATGGCAATGAGTCTCTCTTGAACACGACACTCTTCCACTTCATCTCTGTGGCTATTGAGTTGGGAAATATGATTTTATTTTGGTTTATCATACCATTTTCAAAGCCTCCATTTTTTTTGGGTCACTGCTGCTAACTCCATTCAGTGTCACCGTTGTGTTCAAGAGAATTCATTCAGTTAATATCTACTATAATACTCTTAAGCTTTCATTTTGTGTCTTCCTTTCCTGATCCAGTTTCGTATCAGCATCATTCTGATCATTCTGTCTCAAATCATCATACTCATTTTGTGTCATTGATGGGGGATACATCAAGGCCCTCCTACATCATTATATGTATTAGGGTGATTAGAGGTTCACTTTGTGATAAGGACAGGACAAGTCAACTTGGAGGAGCTCTTCTACAAGATCAACACCTATTTTGGTTGTAACTCACTCCATTTCTATTAATGCAAAGAGTCTTTTTTTTTCCTATATATGACATTATGGTTTCATATATTTCAATACCATGTTGATCTATTGAATAAATTTATTATATGATGTTGCATAGATTATGTGGAGCATTGGCTTGTGCTATTTGATTATGCATGTTCTAATTATGGCAATTGGAGCTAGGATTTTAGCATTCAAGCCAAAGAAGGAGCGAAGCATATGACAGATTCCAGGAGGGCTTCATCCTGTTATCTATATAATTTAAGGAATACAATAGTAATTTTGTCTTTTTTTTTACTCTAGGTCAGTCCACCAGGCCTAGGGAAGATACTTATGTATGCAGTCGTAGATTCTGCATAACAAAGACCATTCATATCAATGGATATATGCTTTATCAAAAAAATCATATTCGTACCTTCTTCTATTTCTCATACGAGGTAATATTAAATATAATATATTTCCCAAAATTTGGATCCATGATTTTAGACTTAGTCTTATTTAAGTACTTATCTTTTTGAACTTATAATACTTAAATCATTAATGTGGGACCCATGTGAAATGTTTTACTGTTTGACGGATTAATAAAATTACTTACTTTTAACCTTTGGGTAAAGTGAAGATCATCATCTTTTAATCAGAGATAATGGTTCTTCCACATGTGTCGCCATTGTTATGGTGAAATCACAACGCCCCCATTTTTAACTTATTATTTCATATGAATAATGGGGAACCTTTTCGTAAATTTTGGCTAAATCGTTCTTTAATGTGTTATTTTGGTTAAGTGTCTCACAAATTTTTTAGAATTATTTTTTCTGATACTTCATTGTGTTTGATTTTCCATTATATTTCCATCGATTCTCATTTCATCTCATTTGGACTCACCATTTGCAAATAACACTTCTCTGAAGTTTGATGATTTTTTACGGCCTGGACCAAAAAATGTATAAATTGTATATTATTTTAATTTTTGTAAATTAATTGTAAATATTAATTTCTAATTAACTTTAGTTAAATTATTATTTTATCTCACTAACATTCCTACAGAACCACTACAACCAAGATTGCAGAACAATTAAGATTATTTGTTATTGGATTTTGAAAGTGAATTAAAATTCCAAATTTTTAGAGCTCCTGAAATTCCAAAATTATTGAAGTGGTTGTAGTTTTTGGTGATCCAAAATTATTAAAGTGGTTGTAGTTTTAATAAGGTAGAAACTTATAAAATGGTTATAGTTTAAGGTGGAAGGACCCACTCCACGTGGCCTCATCTCACCTCACCTCCCATCGTCCTTTTCCATTTTGGGACTCCAAATATCGTAACTCCTATTTAAAATAAGTTTTGATGCTCCGATGGCTCCTAACCCCCGACGATATATTTCCCGGCACATTCAATTACCTCGGGAAATTATTCCTTAGGACCTTGGAACTTCATCTTTTTGGAACTTCTATTTTAAATCTCCTTCTGAAATCCTCCTCCTAAAAAAATTTCTCGAAATCCCATCACTCGTCACCTCACCTCCCTCTTATGTCACCTCAGTCCCACCTCATTTCGGGCCTCCCCATTTCAGAGCTTTTAATTTTTGTAATTCCTATTAAAATTCTGAAATGAGATCTCCTAAATTCATACCCCGATGAAAAATTGTCGATGGTTCCTAACCCCAACGATACATATCTGGGCATTACACCTCGGGACCCTTCCACCTCAGAACATTTATATTTTGGGCCTTCCCATTTCGGGACCTTATCTCATCGTAACACATTTTAAATACAAATTATGAAATAAAACTCCCGAAAAGGCTTCCTCCGAAAAGACTCATCCTCCGATGTCTAATACTTCATATCTTATCCCTCCTCGACACCTCAGTCCCACTTCTTTATTTCAGGAGCTTCCCATTTCGAGAACTCCTCTTATCATAACTCCTTTTTAATTCCCCTTTGAAATGTTCCACCTTTGATGCCTCCCAATTCATATAATAAAGCCTCCTATTTACTCTCAGCTAATTCACAAGACCCAAAGCAACTTAATCTGTAATTAGTTTTTAATACATTTTAATTTAAATTAATTTAATTTGTATATAATTTTAATAATTGTAATTAATTAATTTTAATGATACACTTAATTAACAAATTATTTATTTGATTCAAATTAGAACTTTTAATTAAAACTTCCTAATTTTGGCCCACGTAGAAATTTTTCTAGAATTTTGATAATTTTAACATTATGTCTTTGGAGAGGAATATTTCAAGATTTACTTAGCCAAATGAAGCTCACAATAGCTCGTTGGAAAGCTAATACCGTGGAGAAAAATTTGGGAATGATATATTTATAAAATTCAATCATTTAATGACCCAGAAATTCAGCATAAGATAAAGTGATGAATTTGCAACAACAATTATTTTTTCAAAATTGATTTGGGAAAATTTCATTGGCTTGGGAAACTATTGTTACTAATTCATTCTCCAGAATTACCCCAAAGCTAATCAGATCAATTAGAAGAAATTACATTTTGGAATTTTTTTGGATTCTATTTATTTTAATTTAGCAAGTTCATGAGAGTTGTTTTTCTATATTTTTTAATTATGATTTTAGGGTGCAATTATATAGATATATATATATATATATATATATATATATATATATATATATATATATATATATTGATTGGTTTTTGCTAAGAGATCTATTGAACGGGATTAAGCACAATAGATTTCGATCAATGAGAAAGGACCAACAAGGAAGAAGATTCAGGATTGGCAGCAACAAATTCAACAATTCTCCATTTTCAGTTTTCATTTTTTAATTAAATAGTACTTTAGAGAATGAACACAGGGTTCCTCTTCTCTGCATAAAGATGCTCTGAAAGCACTATTGTAATAGGATATTATAGATGTAGGTGAGGTGAAAAGTTTATATCTGAGGTTTGGGGAAAACTCTATGATTTTTCTTGTTGTGCATTTGCACTATTGTAGTGTAATGTGAGTTAAATTGTGGAGAAACAAAGTATTTTTAGTTAGAAAAGAGAAGGTTGCTTAGCACTATTGTTGGAATTTTGTCCAAGGAGTTGAAGCTGCTCAAGAACTGCAAATTCTTGTAATGAGATTTTGGTCTACTTTTAATTAATTTTTATTTCATGTGCACTGTTGTCTGGGATGTAACTTAATCATATTTTACCATAACTTCTGCAATTGATTTTAATTCTTGTTCTAAATAATCTATGGCATTATGATATTGAGCACTTTTTCATATTGATTGTTTTATGTTATTGAAGTTCTATAAGATTTATCTCTGAGGAATATAACATAATTAGAATTGTTGTGAATTCATTGAAATAGGAATGTGTTGGGAAGTAGCTATTTATTGTTTAAATACACTCCCATTTTATTTTCTCTTTCATTAAATGAACGAACTACTTTTTTAATTGATGAAAATTATATAATGAATTAAATCGTATAAACAATCATCTTCCCCTATTTATTTAGCTTATATACTCTTGAATTGAGAGAGGGTTATCCTTTTTTCAATTTGAGATAGGATTATTGTTACTTGCACCTTAGAGTAAATCTACATTTAGATTTAAATTATGCATTCTAGAAGTCCCCTCATATAGGGGCTGAATTTAGAGTGGCTTGGCTTAGCCATTAATTCAGCTTAAGGATCACTCTCTTGCAAGGGCTTTGCAAGAGGGAAGATTTGATTTATCTTTTCTATTGGCAAGTAATAGACATACTATAAGCCAACATAAAAGGAGAGAGGGTAATTGGACCCAATTTAACCAGTCATAACCACTAAACCAAATAGAAAAGAACTTAATTGAGGCTCTAATCGGGTGGTCTCCCTTACATGTTGATGAGGTCATTTTTGACCATAAACAGGGTGTCATGTTATTATGTTGTCTTGTTTTTCATGTTCCCCTAATGGGGAGGGGTATGTAACAACCCCGGGTTAAAAGTTCATGTAATAAAGTTAATAAAGGAAATATAATAACCAAGGTCATAGGACACTTATTCCAAGTTGAATGTTGGGAAACACATCCTAGTGTGGATGTTCATTTTATTTATTATGGCTAAGCAAATTGGCAAATGTTTTGAAAATGCGAGAGGCAATAATTGACATTTTATTTATGAAATTAAGGAAATTAGAAGAAAAGGAAGGTGAAGAGTCATAGGTTGCATGTGAGAAATAAAATGAAGGAAAAATAATGGAAATTGAAGAAAATAGAGGCCTAATTAATCAAGAGTCTTAAGAGGATAAGTTCACAACCTTTTGTAAGTTAATTTTTGTATCTCTCTCTCTATTCTCTCTACTATCTCATGCTCTCATACACTTAGAGCATTCTTGGAGCACTCTAGCATTGGAGGAAGGAAGGAAAAGGAAGGAAAATAAAGAAAAGGGAAGTAAATATCAAGCAAGGAAGAGTGGAATCAAGCAGCTACAATGGGATTACTTGTAGGTATCGATTTGCACATATGAATTACTTACTAGTTTTGGCATGCATGGTACATGCATGTGTGTAGCTAGTTCTCTTTTGTCTTCATTGGCATAGATCTTGCCAGGTGTGACAGTGGATTTTAGTCTTATCTTACCATTTCTAGATACCATGGTGTGATGGGATTCTCTTACTTGGTTGAGCTTGATTGTCGAATGGTTTCAAAACTAAGTGGGGTGGTCTCAAGAAAAATCACAAGGCTTCAGAATCCCTTTACCAGTAATGGTGGGATACATTGTAAAGCCTGGTTTTGAATGCTCTTGTTGGGCCTAGGAATCCCTTGACTGGTAATGGTGGGATACACGGTAAATCCTAGAGAGTGGAGCCTTGTTGAACCTAGGAATCCCTTGATCGGTAATGGAGGGATACACCGTAAATCCTAGAGGTTGGATATGGACAAATTCCTCATGGTTTAGGTGGAGATATCCGGAGGCATCCATGCTTGTTCAAGGCCTAGTGATCCCTTGACTAGTATATGGCAGGATTGTGGTAAATCCTATAATGTATGTTTATTATATAGGCCTAGGAATCCCTTGGCAGAATACATGGTAAAGCCTGAGGAAGCATTGATTGGTTTTGTTGTGAGCCTCACATTCATGCTTGGAATATGGCATGAGGGTGATTAGCTGAAAGAAAGATTTGGTTCAGCCTAATCTATGGTCGGGTGGTACATGGAAGTCCTTGGATTGGTTGGATTTTGCATATGATAATAAGATATTTTTTCCTCTCATGTCTTATGTGTAAATGTTCTTGTTATTATGTGATTATAATGGTTATTATATCATTGTTGATCTGTTAGTTTTATGATGGTTATAAGCATGGTTTATGACAGACTTGAGTTATGGCTCTCATCATGTTTTGATTAGTAAATGAATGAATAATGAATATATCACCTAATAGATGATAATGCAGTTATTATGAGAGGGAATAAATCCTTCATGATGATTCCCAAATAACTATGAAATCCCTATGCTCAGATGTGTTTACATGACCTGTAGATCACATGTTCATGATGTGTTTAACGTAATGTATGTCATGGCTAGGCCTTGTGAGGTCATGTCCTTGCTCAAATTTTTTCATTAGAGGCCTAATCATCTTGTTATTTTTCACTTCTAAAATTTTCATGAAGTTCTGGGAAGAGGCCTGAGTCCTGGCCCTGAAAAAGTGGCTCAGTACCCAAGGTTGTTGGGACAAAATTTCCTAAAAAAGGCCATAGCTGCATGGAGGACTTGTTGTGGGAGTGACTTGAGGGTCTCATTAGCATGGAGATATTTTCATGGGAGGAACTAGGGGTCTAGTTCAGCCAAGAAGAAAGTTGTCTCTAGGGTTGGGCACTTTGAGGGGTTGGTTGGCTCCTAAAGGTTCTATAGCTCCTAAGGACAGTTTGGATTTTTTTAGTAAATTCCACTTCCTTAACTATAATTGGGGAGTTGAATCATATCATAGTAACTCTTTGTCACATGCTTACCTCCGTGGACTGGTTAGCTTGGGTAAATGTGGGAGGAGGGTGTTACATTGCCAATTCCACTTCCTTAAATGTCCCTGGCGAGTTGAATCATATCCTAGTAAGTCTTTGTCACATGTTTACCCTAGTGGACCTGTTATCTTGGGTAAATGTTGGAGGAGGATGGTTATATATTAGTATTAGAGCATGGTTCAACCCTTGGACTAGATGGGTGGGATGTGTTTGTTGTGCATACATGTCAGTTGCATATGTGTTTATTATGCTTGTGATGTATTTGCTTGTTATGTATGCATGGTGGTGATCATTATTACAGTTGCATTTTCATGTGGATTTTGATGACGTTTTTGTTGGAATATGGTGGTCGTGAATGCATGTCAGTGTCTATATGTTATTATGCATGCATTGTCATGGTTATGGTTTTCATGCATGAGGTCATGATATGTAGTTGGTATTGTCATGCATGGTAAATAGGAGATGATTGAGATGATGCTTATATATTGCTATGATTATGTTTATACATGTATTGTGCTAATCTAGTTGATCTTGCAGACAAAATATCCTCCCCTGGACTATACTGAGGTATGTTGGTTATGTTTATGTTTTGGTTTAGCTTACATGATATACTTTCAGGAAGAAGAAGATCAAAGATGATTAGAAAAATGGTAGACTGTAGTTCATGAGACTCTCCCTATAGATCAAAGGAGTAGCATGGTGATGGGTACTCTCCTAACATAGTAGACACTCTGAGAATTTTGAGGGAATAAACAAGGAGATGCAAAGAAGATAATGATAGAATCATTCAATCGCAAGAGAGACTTGCCAAGGCACAGAAAAAACAAGCAGAGGTTAATATAGTTCATCCTTCATAGATTTATAGACTTGTAGAGACAGGGACCACTTAGGATCAGTCATGTACTATAGGATAGGATTAATGGATAATATGGTAGCAGGTTCCATGGTGGGCATGGGTGAGATATTGATGACATAGTTATAGATGGCAGGTTCTGAGATACACCTGATAGATGAGGTAGTGGACATGGGCTTTACTCTAGTTTTGGTTTAGACATGTACCATTTTCATCATTGCTAGCATCCTTACTGGAGGATTAACAAGGGATATTTTTTGAATGAGTTCAAGAAATCAAATCCACCTACATTTGATGGAGAAATGAAGAAGTCACAAGATGCAAAAGTGTGCTTTCTTGGGATGGACAAGTTCTTCATATTACATTAATACTCAGAGAACATGAAGGCAAGAATAGCTACGTTCATTTGTAAAGTTAAATTATACATTTGGTGGGAAGATGTAAAGAATGTCAAGGGTATTCATGAAGAGGAGTTAACTTGGAGTGAGTTCGAGAGACTTTTTAGGAAGAAGTGTTTATTTGAGAGATACTATGATGACAGGGAAAATAATTCTATGAGTTGAAGATGGGATCCATGACCGATGAGGAGTACACTAGTAGATTCTTGGAGTTGTTGAGGTATGTGCCTTATCTAAAGGAGGAGAAAGAGAAGATTTAGAGATTCATCAGTTGGTTTCCAGTAGCATTCAAATATAGGATTGAGTTTGATGAGCCTAGATCATTAGAGGAATCCATCAGAAAGCTAAAGCATTGTTATGAAAAATTAAAGCGCAAATATGAAACTAAGTAGGATTGGACAGGTAATGATAGGAATAAGGGAAAATGGGATATGAAGTGAACAAGGCCTTGGGACATAGGTAACAAAGAGAATGGAGCACTGCCTAAGAAGTTTAATGCATCTGACAAATTTCATGGATTTTAGTTTGAGGAGTAGAACAAGGGTGATGGAAGGAATCCTTTACAGTGTTGGACATGTGGCAAATATCATTGTAAGAGAGATTTTCCACAACATCAAGGTGGTAAACCACAGATCTACAATGCTCAGGAGGCATAGATAGTGGGGGATGTTGGAAAAATTATTCTTCGGATTTATGCAGTGTTGGATAATAGACAGACATATCACCAGCCATCTATTATAGAGATGGATGGTAAGATTTGTGATAAAGCTTTTTTATTTTAATTGAAATTGGATATAATTATAGTTATGTTAATCCTGACCTGGTGGATAAGTGTGGTTTGAAAAAATAAGTGCATGTAGATTCTTGGTTAGTGCAGTTGGCTACAGGTACTAAGAAAATAGTTCATCAATAGGTAATATCTTGTGAATTTGAGTTGAATGGTATGCCTACATCAGCGCATTTGAATGTGCTTCCATTGGGATCATACAGTATGTTGTTGAGTATGGATTGGTTGTATCTTCATAGGACCAAGGTGGATTGTTATGAAAATGCTATTGAGTGCTTAGATGAAAATGGAGAATAGAGGATCTTGTAGGGTAACAATAAGGAAACATCAATTAGAATGGTGACAGCTATGCAGGAAAGCACAGTTGCAGAAGTGTGTGTTATTTGCAATACATATTTCAAGTGATAAAGGTAAGGATGTTTAGGATGCAAAAGTCTTGAACATGTACTCAGTTCTACAACAGTTTCCGAATGTATTTCCCATAGATATTTTAGAATTGTCGCCTCACAGGGAAGTGGACTTTTCTATTGAGTTAGTACCAAGGGCACCAATGTTATTTGTGAAGAAAAACGATGGTACTCTCCGGTTATGCATTGACTAAAAGTAGTTGAACAAGGTGACCATCAAGAATAGGTATATGTTGCCAAGGATTGATGAATTGTTTGACCATTTTAAGGGAGCAACAGTTTGATCTGAGATCAGGATACCATCAGGTACACATTAAAGAAGAGGACATCTACAAAATAGCTCTTTGGACCAGGTATGGGCATTATGAGTTTTTTGTAGTTCCATTTGGTTTGATTAATGCTCCAACTACTTTTATGTGCTTAATGTATAGTGTGATGTGTCCTTATCTGGACAAGTTTATTATTGTGGTCATTGATGATATATTTATATATTATAAGAATGAGGAAGAACATGGCAAACAGTTAGCAGCAATGTTGATATTTCTAAGATAGCATCAATTTTATGCCAATCTTAGCAAATTAATTTTCTTTCAAACATAGGTACATTACTTGGGACATGTGGTTTCCAAGGAAGGCATAGCAGTGGATCAAAAAAAGATAAAAGCTATAATGGAGTGGCCACCTCCTAGGAATGTCGATGAGGCAAGGTCATTTATGGGGTTAGCAGGTTATTATAGGAGGTTCATTAGGAACTTCACACAAATTTCTTATCCTATTACATCATTGCAAAGGAAAGGTAAGAAATTTTAATGGACAAAGGAATGTGCGGCAAGTTTTGAGCAGTTGAAGAAGTTGTTGACAAATGCTCTAGTTGTAAAGATTGTAGATCTGCATAAAGAGTTCACAGTGTATACAAATGCCTGCAAGAGATGACTTTGTGGAGTCTTGATGTAGGAGGGATAGGTGGTATGTTATGAATTAAGGAAATTGAATGAGAATGAGAAAAATTATGTTACACATGATCTTGAGTTGGCAGCGATCATCCATGATTTGAAGATGTGGAGACACTACCTTCTTGGCAGGTGGTTCATCTTGATGAGTGATCATAGTGGATTGAGATACCTATTTGAACAACTGAATCAGAATGCCAGGAAAGCTAGATGGTTGGCCATGATTAGTGAGTTTGACTTTTTTATCAGGTACATTAAGGGAAAGAGAACATGGTTGCAAATTATCTTAGCAGAAGAGTACAGGTAAATCATATAGCAGTTATGAGTTCATATGGGATAGATCTATTGGATTAGATCTTATAGGTAGAACAACATGATGACAGGCTTAGGGAACCTAGGCACAAGTGACATCAGGATATAGGTGATCAGGATGTGGACAATCATGTCACAATGAATGGTTCAGTGATATTTAGGGATAGGATCCCTGGGCTGGAAAACATTGATATCAAGAAGCTTATCTTAAGGAAATTTCATGCTAAATTGTATTCAATTCACCCAGGATATCAGAAGACATTGACTGCGGTGAATAAGTTATATTATTAGTCGAAATTGCAGAAGGAAGTGGAAGAGTTCGTGGCTAGGTGCTTGGATTGTCAGTAGGTAAAAGCGAAGTGTAAGCATCCCAGTGGATTAGTATAGCCGATTTCAATTCCAGAGTGGAAATGGGAGGTCATTTCCATGGATTTCATTACAGGTCTTTTGAGGATCTAGACAACATGATTATATCATAGTTGTGGTGGATAGGCTAAAAAAGTAGCACACATCATTGCAGTGAAGTCTAATTATTCAGCAAATGATGTAGCAGGGATGTTCATCAAAGACACAGTGAGGTTGCATGGTGTACAAAAGAATATTGTGTCAGATAGGGATGCAAAGTTCACTTCCAAGTTTTGGAGGGAGTTATTTGCAGGTTTGGGTACAGAGTTGGCCTTCAACACAACTTATCATCCACGGATAGATGGTCAAACAGAGAGGGTCAATAGAATTTTGGAGGACATGTTGAGGATGTATGTGATGCATCAACAGCAGAAGTGGGAAGAGTATCTTCCACTGGTTGAGTTTGCTTACAACAATGGGTATCAGGATTCAATGAGGATGAGTTTGTCTGAGCCACTCTATGGGCGGAGTTGTAACACTCCCATAAGTTGGAGTGATCCACTAAAAAGGGTGTTGATTGGGCCGAATATGTTGGCAGAGATGGAACAAGAAATGTAGGTAATCAAGAAGAATTTAAAGGCATCATAGGATGGGCAAAAAATTTATGCAGATTAGCATAAGTTGTTTAAGGAGTTTCAGGTTGGGGAACATGTGTACTTGTGCATCAATCCCAAGAAGAGATCCTTGAGGCTGGGGCCATGGGCAAAGCTAGAACCTCGATATTATGGGCCTTTTGAGATCCTTTAGAGGATCTAACCAGTGGCCTATCGACTCACATTTCCTCCGACAGTGAACGTCCATTATGTTTTCCATGTCTCATTGCTTAAAAGATGTGTGAAATATGTTGATCATGTTATTGATTGGTCCATATTGCAGGTGGAACCAATGAGGGAATTCCAGTTGGAACCTCAATGCATTTTGTAGAAAAATATTTTCATGCTCGCGAACTGAGCAATCGAGTAGGTTAAAGTGTAGTTGAAGCACTTTGGGCCCGATGAAATTACATGGGAGATGGTTGATCAGATGCATGCTATGTATCGTTCCTTGTTTTTCGGTTGAGGTAAAACAATTTTGGTATATGTGTATATGTATATGGATGTAAATATTGCCATGAGTTGTGTTATAAAGTTCCAATAAGTAGTATGGTTCTCATGTTTATTATGTTTGTCAGGTTGGTTATGTTGGTTTGTTTTCAGTAGGATGTTCATTGTAAATGTTGCAACAAACTAAGTTATCAAGCTCCATGGGCAATATGTTTTGATTTTTAGCAGTCGTGATGGTTGTAGGTGTCATTCAACATCAAGGATAGTGTTCCCCTAATGGGGAGGGGTCTGTAATAGCCCTAGGTTGAAAATCCATGTAATAAAGTTAATGAAGGCAAAATAATATGTAAGGTCATCAGACATGTATTCCAAGCTAAATTTGGGAAAAAGCACAATGACTAGGATCAATTGTGATTAGTTAATGGCCATAGAAGTTGGAAAAGGCAATGGAAAAGGATTTGGAAAATCATGAGGCATTTATTGTCATTTTGTTTACGAAAATAATGGAAAATAGGAGGAAAGGAAGATGAAAGGTCATAGGTTGCATGTGAAGAAAAATGGAAGGAAAATAATGGAAAATGAAGAAAATAGAGACCTAATTAATAAAAAGGCTTATGAGGATCAATACACAACTTTTGTCAGTGTTAGATTTTTTTATTTCAGTCTTTGACAATCTCATTGTATTCTCTCTCTCATATACTTGGACACTTAGAATTTTCTTGGAGCACTCTTGGAGAAGTGTGGTATACTTGGGATTTGGAGAAAGAAGGCAAAGGAAAAGTAAGAAAATTCAAGAGTACAATGGGAGCAAAAACTATAGCGGGTTTTACTTACAGGTACCGAGTTGATGTATGATTTCCTTACTAGTTTTGGCGTGCATGACACATGCATGTGGTTTATTGGTAATGATCCGTCATTGGCATGGAGGATTTCTTGGATTGACAATGTTTTTTCCTAGCCTTTTGTTATACAACAAAATGACCTCCTCATCAACTCAGAGGTGAAAGACACGATGACTAAAGCAAAGACCACAATCACAAGCCTTGATTCCACACTAATGCTAGTTTCACACTGAAATCCTACTTTATAAAGCTTGTTACCAATCCTAAGGGTGCGTTAGTGACCCTACTAACTCAAGTTGTTAGACTAGGGGTAGCGTTAGTGAAACTAAGGGAAGTTCAATGGGTCAAACCAACGAATTGACTCACAAATATCTAGATATTTGTCCCTAAATTTACTTAAGAAAAGCAAGGAAACATCCAAAAATAACCTATTTGGAGAAATTCTAATATGAGAAAAGGAGGCAAATGGGAAAGAGCTGAAAAGCAGGGAAAGTTCATTGAATTTTCCCTAGTGAACTCTATGAGGAACTTGGCAACCCTAAACTGATTGCTATATAAGCAATGAGAGGGTCATTGTGAAAGGGGTCAGAGCATTTGAAAGGATAGCCTACTAAGCTGTTGTGAACTATCACATACTTGAAGAAGTGAGCTAGAAAAGAGAGAGAGAGAGAAGCGGAAGGGGCAAAGGAAGACTGATACAATGGATGGTTGTAATTACTCTTCCGCTATTAATACAGAACTGTAATTGTGTTCCCTACTCCATAGTGTTGGTAACATTGTTCATTAAGTTGTTCATTTGATACTTGTTTAGATGAGTAGTTTAGTTGTATGCAAATATATGTTCATTGTGCATTCATATATTGTTTTCAAGGTTGTATGCGATGATTGTGTTTGTCTTTCCTTTGTGTAGGAATTGATTTGGAGCCAGCTTTGAAGGAGTTCTTCTTGCTTGCATTGAGATCTCCAAACAAATCTAGAAGGAGACTTGAGGTAATCCTCTTTCCATAGTTCGTTAATTGATGTTGATAGATGAGCATGTGTATAAGTTGGTAGCATCTGCAGATAATCTTACAGTCTGTCGAAGGTCCCGGGAAGGCCTTTGAGGGTAGCTTTCATTCTCAATACACCATGCATTTTACCCCGTAGCAGAATTGGCGACTCTGCTGTGGACTATACATCTAGTTCCTGGTTTACCTAGACTCTTCTCTGTTGTCTCTTCCTTCTAAGAGCTCCCTATTCTTTAGCAATCCTTTTTTTGATCCACCACATATCTTGATGCATCTTACTAGTATACATTCATCTCAAAAACTGATCTTGGAAACCCTCTTTTTGATAGATTTCCCACACTAACGTAGGTTAGAAGGCTACACAGAGCTTTATAAAGCACTGTGCCTGTTCACAAGGAGCGTCAGTGGGCCTACTAGCTCTCTGTAGCCACTATTATAGAGCGTTAGTCTCCCATTACCGTGATCTTCAACAATGTCTGTGGACCAAAAGGGATAGGAAATATTCTCATGGGATGAAATAAGATCTGTAACTGTACTATGTCAACAAAATTGGTGTCCTAGAAATTTATTTTTAGGAAAAAAGTTTTGGTTTTTCTCTCTTAAAAACTTTTTTTCTGAAAGAAAGACTAACAATTTGTATTCATCCTTCTGTTTAACTAGTTGTAAGTTGCTTCATTTTGGTTACAAGTAGTTGTTACGAAACATTGGAAAAGAATCTTTTGGTTATGCATGTGTTGAAAGACTATAGATGCATGGAAGAAACTATAAATATGTGGAAAATATGAATATGTAGAATACAACTTGTTTGCATTAAATTGAAAACAAAAAATTCAGAGCATTGTTTTTGCATGATTTATTAAGTCAAGAGTTTCACCATATTTCATACGTCAACTCCCCTACCAAAGACAATAATCAAGTACACATAAAATTTACATAAAAATCAATCAGTAACTATTTTGAGCAAACCAACATTAGCTACGCTAGGATCTTGGGATAAGCATGTGAGTGAACTGCCCAAGGTCGAAAACCAAACTACTGTTGTTAACGAACGAAAAATTCCTTCTGCACTCATACTACCGGGACCACTCCAGTAAAAGTGGAGCGAAATACGAGACAACATCAGACTATAATTGAAGGTAGCCCCCCTTCTCTTACAAATCCTTTCGGCATTTTGTGTATTGGGGTCCCTTCGGGGATTTTGGAACTGGGTCAGGGACTTAGGTATCCTGCCCACACAATGTGTTGTCTACGACTATGTCCCCCCTGGTGGTGTCTGTGATCTGAGGTATCTCTAGTGGCCAAACTTTTAGGAACTTACACAAGGTGACTCAGACGGGCTGTCCTGGTACCTAACAAGGACGGATCTACTCTGTCTTCAGTTTTTGGGAGGGTGCTCATCTTCACGAGAGTACTTGGCCCCTCAATCTAAGATTCAGGTGAAGCTCTAGAGTAACTGTAGTTGTACATTTGGCCATCCTTCTCTGTTATTCATTGAGATACTAGGTTTCATCTCCGGTAATCACTGCTTATCAGACGAGGTAATTTCCCTCTGTTTGTTGATTGATCCATTTAGTGTATTTTTTATAATTTTTAGGTACCTGAGTGCTATCATTTGAAACTTTAAAGAATATCACGATAAAATTTATTGATAAAAATTAACGGTCACCGTGGCTACATTCGGCCCTCATCGTCACTCCAGACGATTGTTAGGACTTCCTCCACTCATTCTGGAAGATCTACCGAGTTCCACTGAACCGGATTCCCCATTTTCGAGGGATTAGTCTCCTAAATCTCACACGGGATCTATTTGGACAACCGACAATTCAAGTTTGCCGGAGTAATTATTTATCAAAGTATTTCTTCCTCCCTTTAACCCTCCGCTCACGAATCCGTTGGAACCTGTCATGGCTCCTGTCATGCGGAATAAGTCGATCTTGCAGACAAGATAGACCTTCCTAGAATCTAAAGAAGACCTAATGACAAGCAAACCAATCAGAAACTATCTTTCTCTAAATATGCTTTGATAAACAATAGCAAACAAGTGTTTTTAGGGCCTACCTTAGGTCCAACGCAAGCTTGTGGATGCCCTCGCTCCTTTGATCCAAATGAGCTCCTTTTCACGAATCTGCAAACACAAACAAGGCAAACAAATTAAATAGCACCTGAAAAGCCAATTGCATAAAACATATTTAACATGAAAGTCAAGGAGTCCATGAAACAAATAACATAAGATACTTGTTGAGAAAATGAGTTTGATTGTATTAATTCAAAAGAAGAAGAACTTTACAACCTTTGCCTTGACGCTGTACAAGCTCCTCCCAGGGTCCAGCAAGAAGTCTCCTCTACTTTGACAAGTTTCACTCACTCCCCAATGAAGCCAAAAAGATGTGTGATCTCTCCTCTTAAGCTCAACTAGGAAGTCTTGATTTCACCAGCATTTACCCTCAAAAAATGTTCAGCTTCTAACCTCCCCAGCAACCAGCCCAATGCCTGTATTTATAGTGCAATGGAGGGAGGTTACTAGGTCCTCCTTCAAAGGGATAGCTCCTCTCATCAAGGGATTAGCTCCTTCTCTTTTGGGATGCATGAACCACCTCAGAGCGAACAATCCACGTCAAAATTCCTTCTAGAAACCTCTAGAATTAACCCAAAGTGAGTTTTTTAAGATAAAACTTGCGCCTTTTGACTTTCACAGGGGTCCGCACCTACACCGTTAGGGACAGAGCGGGCAGGTCCGCAGTTTTTGTACACAGAAGGTGCGGGACCGCAGGTGACCATGAGAGAAAGTGCGGAACCAGAGTTACATTGATTTTTAATGTCTTTCTCTCATTTCCAAAGCTTGATTTGAAGAGCTGAGGTCTGAGACTTGCTTAGGAGGACAGTACAAGTGATGATAGACCCATACTTACTGCAAATAATCATGGTGACGATATTTTTGTGTAACAGATTGCCCCCTAAAGTGCGAAGTCTGTAGTAGATGAGGATTTCTTATCATTTAGGAAGAGTGAAGTACTTTATCATTTCGAGGATCATCTTGTGGAGAGCCTGGTTGGAACCTGTAAAAACATTCAATGCAAGATATATATATGAGATCATATCATCGCTGAGGTAGGCATTCCCATACTCAGATCAAAACTGACTAGAAAAACTAACTACTGCTCTGATACAGGAATGATCTTGTAAAACATCACAAGTATAGACTCATGTGAACACAGTATGGACGCAGCCATCTGTTTATGAATAGTCCATTATATAATGAATACAAAATTCCTCGCAACCTGGATTGTGGAAACTAGATCCAGGGTCTTCATTTCTACTTTCCCGAAATAGTACGATTCTATCCATGCGAATGAATGTGTTGATGTCGAACATGGTAGAAACCACTTGATTACCAGTCAATGATGTAAAATGTTAACAAGTGTGAGAGAAACCACCAGTGATGTCAATGGCTCTCAAAGTACCCAGTACAATCCATGAGATGCGAATAAATGTGTTGATGTCGAACATGTCACGGAATCCTTTGATCGAAAGTCAATGATGTAAACTGTCGTCAAAGGCGAGAAACCTGCCATTGAGGCATGCAGATTTCAAGGTACTGACGATTTCTAGATCATCTTTCTAGATAATGAGCTGATGTCGATAGAAAGCGATCCGTCGTAGGCAAGCCCACAACACGAAATCATAGATCAAGTTGAAGAAATTTAGTTGCAAGGACTGACTCAGGGATGGTCAAGATGGATGACAGATATTTTGCAGATGAATGGCTTATTGGCAGTGACCTCTTGAACACATAACGACACGACAGATGGCTTGGTGACAATTGACCCAAAGTTAATACCCAGAAACCGGCTGAAGACTTTCAATGTGGTTTGATCAACTGTTAGGCAAAGGATTTCCCAACCCAGGTGAATGAAAGTGTCGTGTTCAAGAGTGGTTACAAAGTATGACAAACAGGCTCATTTTTCTCTCTTTTCCCCCACCATTTCTGGCAAGTACCTCTTTATTTTTGACAAGCTTGAGGAGGATAACATTTGCTTGATTATAAGCTCATCCTTCGGATGAGTCCAACTTAGTTTAAATTCGAACCCTAAGAAGGAGTGGTTCGTTCCTGTTTGTAATTGAACAGGTCCTTTACTGTGAAATTTTAACAAGTCCAGTATAGGAGAAACTCGGCGTTTTTCAATTTTAGAGAGTCTGAAAAAACTTAAGAAGACTCCAGGGTTGACCTTTTTCGTAAATTTGTGTCTCCCAAGCCCGAAAAAGTATAAAATAATACTTGAGAGAACCGCTTGATCTTTTACGACCAAGGAGTACTTTTCGTCATTAGTGCCCTTGACCCGAAAAAGTAAAAAAGCGATCAATGACACGTCGTTTTATAACCGATATCGAATTTGAAACGACAAAAATCCGGCAATCTTTTCATGTTTTTACGGTCGGAAAAGAGCTGTAAGTGGACCGTCTTTTAATTCCATTTTAACGAGTTCAAAAGAAACACTCGGCAATCTTTTCATGTTTTAGGAGTCAGAAAAGAGCTTAAAGATGACTCTACATGTTTTTTCGTTGAAAATGATAGATTTCGCCTGAATAATCCTTTATTCTGCACAAAAACACAAACATTACTCATACCTATTTGAAATGGATAAAAATGTCGCAAAATACCTTTTCAAAGTGAAACATAAACAAATTTGCAATTTATTTACTCAAAAAACTTATAAAAAGGGCCTTTGTCAATTCATTTTTACCGTTTGAGTTTGGGTGAGAAAATAGTGCTTTTGCTCAGAAAACTTCCCGTGAAGATTGCGGAAAATCCAACCGTCGGAATCGAACGTCGTCTTCTCCAGGTAATCCACATCATCCCACTCTTCATTTTTAACCGTTTAATTTTTTGTTTTAGTCCTTTATTTCATTTTTGGGAGGGTTTTTAGGCGCAAAACCCGCGCGCGGGGGCCCGCAGGTTTACCATTGCGGGCCTGCGGACCCCGACTTTTTCTCCATTGGGAAAAAGCTCGGGGTCCGCACCTTCCGTGTAGACAAAGTGCGGTCCCACGCACTGTGTCTAACCTGGAGGGTGCGGTCCCCGCCGCAAGGGTTTTGAACCCAAAAATTCTCAAAAATGGACCACACAAAATATTTTCTAGCATTTTAATTTGTCTTTATACTTGATGCAGAGAGTACATCATGCTAGATTGGCATGAACGAGAGCATGAGGATGTGGATGCTGCCGCATGGAATCATCAGCCTTCACTTGATGCTTTGAGGGTGTGCGACTTGTACAAATTCTGGGCCATTCCTGGCATGAGGGCTCAGGTGGATTTCTTACAGTGGCTGGTTGACAGATGGAGCATACAGGACCAGTGCTTCTTCATTGGCGGCCACCAGCTCGAAATCGAGCCGGCAGACATTTATTTCTTGACTGGTTTGCCTAAGAGAGGCGAAGACTTGACTCTGCACGGGACTAGGCCAGGTGGCCAGTCTGTCGATAGCCTCCGGCTAGAGTACTGCAACAGCCAGGCTAGAGACAAAGGGATAGACATAAAGACCATATCCCATCCTGAACTCATGGTGATTGCATTCACTGTCACCAGACTTTGCGGAGCTGCCGCATTACATATTGCCACCGGATCCCAGATGCGTATGGCAGTTGATTGCTTTCGAGGCACCATCTTCAACTGGTGCGATGCCGTGTTGGCCAATGTAAAAGGCCAACTGACCAGGGCCAAGAACGGACGACTAAAGACCTTTGGTTATGGGGCTTTAGTCGTGAGTTTTGGCCTGGAGAGGGTTCCTATGCTGATCCCACAGCACCTTACTGTTGGAGCTGGGCTTCCTCGAGAGCCCAAACTGATGCGATGGGTCGCAGTCATGGCCCGTCACCCGGACGAGAGGACAGAGGTTGCTCGATTCAAACCTGAGTATTTCCAATGGCTGGAAAACCAGGTCTTTTCTATTCAGGACTTCCCTTACGCTGGGATAGATTTTCGTGGTGACCCAGACATGGTTCTTCCACTAGGAGAGCAGTGGGACGAGTCAGGTAAAATCCTTTTCAACATTTTTCCTATTTTAATTTTTTTTATTTTTCCATCGTCTCAAAACTGATAGTAAAAATTTTAAAATGCAGATGTGGGTCCACAGCGACCAGCCGCTCTCCGGCCTTTCGAGAGGAAACAACCAGTTGCACCCGCGCCAGCCCCACAGGACGAATCAGCAGAGGTTTTGGCCGAGTTGGAGGGTCATCTTGAGCGCTTGACAGGAGATATTCCTGAGACCACTATAGATGACATTCCTCGTCGACTTCAGCGCTATGTGATTGGGGTCCCGGGACCTTTTAGGAGGTTCCTTTGCAAGGTGGCCCGTGCAGTGGTTTCTTATAGAGATCATCACCAGTGATAGGATGATCGCCTATTGTGGGCACATGTGACATTTTTGTTTTTTGTACTTATCATTTTTGCCGATCATAAGGTGTTTTTCAACCTATGATCGAGGACGATGTATTTTTTGACACACTCCTATATATATATATATATATATATATATATATATATATATATATATATATATATATATATATCACTATTACTGGCTTATCTTGTAAATCATGTTATGGAATGGTTTTAAATTTACATGTATGATTATTGCAAATGTCTATTTAACATTCGAGAAGCAATTGCATCTGCTAATGTATTTAAAGACCTTGGAATATGCTGATATTCAATATAATCAAATTCACGTTCCAAGAGACGCACTCTCAAAAATAATCTTAATAACACTGGATTTCTAATGGCATACACTCTATTAAGCTGTAATACAACGAGTTCAGAATCTAACCTCACTATCAAACTCCGAATCCCAAATGAAATAGATTCAGATAATAACTCAATCACTGCACTATACTCGGCAATGTTGTTCATTGTTTGACCGAGGCTTACCCCATGCATAGATACTAACTCGTCAGAGGGCGAATAGATAACCCAAGCTGCGGAAGAGATGTTCCGTGTATTACGACAAGCACCATCAGCAAAACCAATGTATGTTTGGAGAGGCATCGACATCTGCAATATCAAGAGTAAAACCAAGATAAGCATGAATAATGACGAAAAAACACTCTCTAAGCTAAGCACACTGTTTAAACTAAAACACACCAGCTAGAAAGAAAAACTATCCTAACTAAAAATCTCCATACCCATTTTTTTAAGCATAATACGTCTTCAAGTAAAGGCCATTTCTGGGTTTACCCAAAGAGTCCCCGTCAAAGTCTACCAATTCATAAGCCCCTTTGGCTAGCTTTCGCTTGACAACATAGGGACCATGCCACATAGGAACGAATTTTCCAGCGCCTAATTTATCATTAGCTTGATCATAAACTAAGACTAGATCTCCTTCCGAAAAATTTCGAGGGGTCACATTTCGATCATACTGAACTTTCATTCGTTTTGCGTGAGTCTCGATCGCCAATGCAGCATCACGTCGATTCTCATCTAATTGAGCCAAGTATAACAAACGCTTTTCCTCTTCGGAAGTGGCTGGAAGTAACTCGATGGCCATTTGCAGTGACGGGATTTCGCATTCAATGGGTAACACAGCTTCCAGACCATAGACTAGTTGGAAAGGAGTGAACCCTGTTGATGTTTTTACTGAAGTTCGGTACGCCCAAAGCGCTGAAAATAGCATGTTGTGCCAATTCAACCGATGAATCCCAATGATTCGTCGGATCATGATAACTAAAACTTTGTTGATGGACTCAACCAGACCATTCGCTTGTGGATAATAAGGGGTTGAACTATCGTGACGTAAACCAAGCTGGCCTGTAAGTTCGGTCATCATAACGTTTCGAAAATGACGCCCATGATCAGTGATTATCGCTTGCAGGACACCAAACCTAGCAATTATATGATTGAACACGAAAATTGCAGCTGTCTTGCTGTCTGCCTCAAATGTAGGCATCGCCTCGGCCCACTTAGTAAAATAATCTACCGCAAGGATGATATACGCATGCCCCCCGGCTGAGTGAGGGTTACATGTAATAAAATTGATACCCCATTTGGCAAAAGGACCACCGGCAATTATAGGGTGGAGAGGAGCAGGTGGAGCACGCATCTTACGATAAAAAATCTGGCAGTTGTGGCATTTTCGGACCGCCGTAATACAATCTTTAAATAAAGATGGCCAGAAGTAGCCAGCGTGCAATATCTTTTGGGCTGTGGCAAACCCAGACATATGACCGCCACACGCTCCAGAGTGACAGTCATTTAGAACCCTTTCAGCTTCCTCATGAGTTAAGCAACGTCGAAAAACAGAGTCTGCCCCACGGCGATAAAGAGTATCTCCAATAATCCTGAATTGTTGGGACTGGAATCAAATTTTCTGACGTTCTGACCTTGAAATTTCTGGCCGAAAGGATTGGGTCTGGAGATAAACGATGATATCCCCATACCACGGATCTAAAGTGCTGATTAGAAACAAGGATTCGTCCGCAATGGGCTCCTCCGCCACAGTTTCCGTGTCAGCACGCGGGAAGTCACACATTAACTCCGCAAAAACTAAAGATTTCTTAGACTTAGATTTCTCAAATTCCAAGTCGAACTCCTGCAGGATAACGATCCATTTAGAGTACTTTCCCCCTAGCAATTGCTTGGTCAAAATGTAGATCATAGGGTTGCAATCCGAAATGACCGTAGTTTTGCGTAGTAAAATGTAGTGACGAAAACGTTGGACAGCTTGAACGGCTGCCAATGCCAATTTCTCCACATGTGAGTATTTTAGCTCAGTTGGATTTAACGTTCGACTAAGGTAATATATCACATGTTCAGTTCCTGATTCATCTTCCTGAACTAAGACCATTCCAATGGTGGAATGAGAAGCGGCGAGATACAAGAAGTAATCCTGGTTGTAGTTGGGAGGATGCAACAACGGTGCATGGGTCAACGTGTGTTTGAGTGCATCAAAAGATTTCTGAGCTATCTCATCCCAATAGAATGGAGTGTTCTGCTTCAACAACCAGGTAAAACCCTTTGTAACCTCGGCGTAGTTAGGAATGAATCGTCGTAAAAAGTTTGCTTTCCCCTGCAAACTTTGGAGTTGGCGAAGACTCGAAGGAGGAGGCAATTTGATGATAGCTTCGACCTTTGAGGGATCAACGCGAATGCCGGCTTTCGAAACTACAAACCCCAGCAATCGACCCGTTTCTATACAGAAGACACATTTGTGTGGGTTCAACCGAATACGATAATGCCTACACCTCATGAAGATTGCTCGTAAATGGACGAGGTGATCAGCTCGACGTAAGGAATGAGCAGGCAAATCATCGAGATACAGTTGCACAATGTGCTTGATGTCATGAAACGCATAAGACATCGCCCTTTGAAAAGTTGCTCCGGCATTCTTAAGCCCAAAAGGTAATTTGCAATAAGCAAATGTCCCCCATGGACAAATGAAAGCCGTTTTTGGTTGATCGGCAGGTAGAATATTGATTTGATTGTATCCGAAAAAACCGTCCATAAAGGAAAATATTTCGCTGCCGGCACAATCATCAATGATTTGATCGATATAGGGAGTTGGGTAATTGTCCTTTGGACAGGCTCGATTAATGTCCCTATAGTCGATGCATATTCTTATTGTTCCCTGCTTTTTGTTAACCGGAACAATATTCGATACCCAATCCGTTAACGGGATCGGATAAATGAAACCTGCTTTCAACAATTTTTCAACTTCTGCTTTAATTGCAGCAGCATTTCGTGGGTGAATCTGACGCAAACGTTGCCGGACGGGTTTAGCATCCGGGTAAGTCTTGATTTCATGAACAACAATCGCGGGATCAATTCCTGGCATTTCCTCATAGGACCAGGCAAACACGTCGCGGAATTCTTGAAATAGGGCCTTATATAATTGAATTTCGTCATCTGTACACGAGGCACCTATATGAATGTTCTCAACAATTCCAGACTTAACCGAAATGTCAATAGGAATAGTTCGAGAGATGTTTCCCAAATTTAACTCTGAATCAGGATGTTTCATTGGATTCTGAGGTTCCTTGACATATTCAGTTGTAAAAATTGATGAGAAATCATTTTCAAAACGATCATCCTCAGGTAAAAACGAAGATCTGTGATGGAGATCTTCCCATGGTAAATCATCTACGCATAGGATTTCACGAATTTGCTCATCAGAGTGAACAAGTTCAGAAAACGTAGTTAAATTCGAGGTTGATGTGAAAAGTGATTCCTCACGGACCACATTCATTAAGTCATTTTTGGTTGAACACGGGTCGGCAAATGACTGCACGGCTTCATAGGCAATTTCATATGGACTCAAAGGCATGGAATTACCAAATGAGTCTATCTCAGATTCAGAAGGAATGATCCAAGGATCATCATAAATAATGGTGTCTGATGTAATCATATGAATGGTTGCAAATGAAGATGATGCGTTGATCGGAGGAAAAGGAAAAGTTCCCAGTAAACCGACATCTTTAACTAATCCTACTCCAACATCCTTATATGGGATAGTCGTTTTACCAACATGCTGAATACTCTCCGAAGAGGCTGGGTCGGATGAAAAGTAAGCCAGCTGGTCTATTGTTACGATCTTTCCATTGTGTGGAAACTTTATTACTCGAAAGACCGATGAAACGACCTCTGTCATAGCGTAAGACCAACTTCGACCCAAGAGAAGGTTGTAGTCTAGAGGGGCATCAACCACCTCCACATCTAGACTACCGGTTTTTCCTTCAACCCCTATAGGCAAATCCTGTAGAATGCCAAAAGGATGAAACCCACGGCCATCAAAGGCCTTTAGAATCGTCGGGGATTGATTTAGTGAAGGAGAACCAAGCGATCTCCAACACTGTATCGACATAATACACGTTGAGGCTCCCTCATCAATTACAGTCCGATGAATAGGCCTGTTTTTGACTATCACTGGAATCTGGAAAGCCATTTGATGAGGCAAACGCGGTGTACTATTTTCTAGATCGAAAATTATTAGGTTCAGGTCCTGAACATCAATAGCTCCTATAGCCGACAAAAGTAATTTACGTTGTGCTGGGCATGATTGCAGCACTTCCAAAGCCGACATTGCTGAGGGTGAAACAACTAAATCCTCAACAATGTTATAATTCTGAGCCGCTCTCGCATGTGGATTGAAAGCGACTTTCGAAGTATACCCTTGGCGGGCGGTTTGATTACCAAGTCTGGATTAGGTTTCTCGATCTGTAGTGGATCGGAACCGGGAGCTGAGGTTGATGGATTAGAATGAGAAGATTCTGCTTCTTTACCATCAACAGGACTTTTACTACCATAATCTTGCGATCGAGTCACAATCCTAACATGGGACATCATCAGTATGGGTTCTTCATTGGCACTCGAGGATGAACCTCTCATCTTAATGTCTTGAGCCGGAAAAGGATCCTTCAAAACAGTAGGAGTTTGGGAACGCTTGACAATCTTCGCAACCTCTGCACGATGAGGGCAGTCTCTTGTAAAATGTTCATCGTCACAAATGAGACAAGGATAACGAGGTTTGTGCTTTTCATCGTTGGATTCCACCTTTTCAGGTTTCTCCTTTGAACTTTTGTCCGTTTTACTCTTCTTCTTTCCTTTCTTTTTCCCACCAGATTTTGATTTGGTTGTAGATGACTCTACAATGTGAATATCGGCGAAAATCTCTGCAGAAGAATCTCCTGTTGGGGAATCAGGCAAGGTTATAATGGGAGAAGAATTCTTGGAAGACTTCTTCTTACTTTTAGTGTTAACTGTACCAATCATACCATCAACGGCATGAGATCCTGAAGGAGCTGCAGCGATTTGATTTTTCTTGGGAAGATCGGGGATTTTTTCATGTAACGTACCTGACTGAGTATAGACCAAGTCAAGGTACTGTGCTTGAGCAATGACTTGCTCCTCAGTAACAACTCCGGCTTTAGAAACATCTTCAGTGATCTTTGGCAACAAAGATTTTACAAACCACTCAGCCAAGATTTGATCCAGAATAAATACCTTCACTAAACGACGTCGACGTCTCCACTCATGAATATGATCTGAAATGTAAGTGGATGTCGATTTTTTTAGCGAAGTTAACAATTCCGTGCCATTGTCATATCGGACTGGCAACTGAAAATGAGTTAAAAACGAGGTAGCTAACTGACTAAAATTATAAAAAGTGCCTCGCGGTAACTCAATGTACCA
Source organism: Pinus tabuliformis (assembly GCA_031772625.1). Lineage (NCBI taxonomy): Eukaryota > Viridiplantae > Streptophyta > Pinopsida > Pinales > Pinaceae > Pinus > Pinus tabuliformis. The sequence goes on from CM062814.1 coordinate 645,772,117, forward strand.
CTTGGCCGCGAGACCAATTAGAGTGCGCTGGAAAAGTCTAAGACGGATTGAATCATCTGAAATGGAGTTAGACGCACACCAGAGGTGGTAAGTCATCACATGGTTCGACGGGTCCTCTCCTGATTTACCTTCGAACTTGGGAATGTCACTGGGCAACTTATTCGGCATTGGCGGCCAAAACGAAAGATAATTAATGGGATCGTTCGTTAGGCGCGACAAGTCAGGTAAGTCCAAAGTTGCGATAAACGGTAACTATCGATTAGGATCCCTAAAACTCTGGGTCATGAGACCAGCCCCAGGAGGAGGATATCCAGGATAACTAGGAATAGGAATCGCGTTCGGGATATTGTATCCTCCCGGAAAACCAGGATTAACCGGACCGTACTGGGGTTGTTGAGGTTGTTGATAAGTGTACCGAGGGTACGGTTGATACTGATAGACTGGCTGCTGCACAGCAGGACCGAATTGGTACTGTCCCTGGTACGGTTGATAGGTGAATTGTGGTTGACTTGTGACAACCGTACTTAAACCAAGTTGTCCTACAGGCATCTGAACCGAAGTTTGAATCGTAGATCCAGACGGTGGTAAAGATGTCTGAGGAGTAGATACAGGAACAGTAGAAACTGGAGCTGTCGATACTCCAGAAGTAGGTGGGGTAGATTGAACAGATGTTGCGGCAGTTGTAGCAGTCGTTTGGGGCGGAGTACGAGGTGTACTAGGCCCAGGCTAAGAAACTACCGAAGGTACAGAAGTTTGAATGTTAGACTGGACTGGTTGCTGGGGTGAACCAGAAACTAGGGGTTGTCCAGTTTGAGATGACAACTGTACACTTGGCTGCAACATCTGTTGGGTTTGCGATGGATCCCACACGATATTCATTCTGGGGTACTGACCCATAACCGGTTGAGAATACTGAGGACCATAACCGGGTTGAGGGTAGGATTGATAATTGAAAGGTACTTTTCCCATTCCTTGAACAAACGTTTGACCTTGGGGTTGATACCCTTGATGCACATACTGATACTGGGGTTGACCTTGAGGTATAAATTGATACTAGGGTTGACCTTGGGGTACATATTGAGTCTGGGGTTGACCTTGAGGAACGTACTGTCCCATAGGTATGTACTATCCTTGAGGTTGCCCCCCAGATGCAAATTGTGTACCTTGAGGTTGCCCCCCAGATGCAAATTGTGTACCTTGAGGTTGCCCCCCAGGCGTTAATTGAGGCTGCCCCTAGGTGGTAACTGGCCACCTTGAGGTTGAGGATTGGGAATAGAACCTGACATCATAAGAATGTCTTCTACGCTCAACGGTTTAGTACCATTTTTTCCAGTTAATAACCCTTGTTCAATGGGTTGAGGAGATGCTCCCGAAAAAGTACCAGAAAGTGACTGGTACCCAGAGGGAACAGAAGGACCACCGTACAAAAAACATTCGGGCGATTGAGTAAACATGGATGACTGTCCTGCCATATTGACGGGAGTGTAAAAACCTCTAGGTGTTGGGTGATAAGGAGCATGAGGTGGTGAAAAACTTAACCCTGAGTTTTCTAAATAATTAGTCAAAGAAAGATACCAAGAACTATTCCTAGGTGGACTGTAAAAAATTGATTCGCGCTCCCTTAGTTCAATAACAGGTTGATGTTCAGGGATAGGGATGCCTACTTCTTCTTCTTCCGGAGCAAGTTCTTCAATAGCAATAAGTCCAGAAGGAAGATCTTGAGTGATTACTCTTTCTACCCTAGGTGAACCAGGACCACTAAAAGTTGGAGAAACAAACCCCGATGTCGGAGTAGCAGCAAATTCACTTTCAGGCTCGGATATTTTGGGTTCTTCACCTATATCACTAGTAGATGAAAAGCTACCAGCAATTTCGGAAACAGACACTGACTGTGGATTATACTCTGCTACTAATGGTTGAAAACCAGGATGTACTATCAAAGAAGATTCTCCTTCCTCAGGTGACCCAACTCTACTGTCTCTAGGAATTACGAGGACATTTAAGCCTTCAAGTTGGCTTGGTACTTCTTCAGGAGGTTGGCCCCGACGTCTACGAGACCTCCTCAGTAACTCAGCCACGTTTACTAACTCAGGAGACTGGCCCCGAAGTCTAGGGGACTGCCTTGGTAATTCAGCCACAGTTAAAGACTTTTAACTACTTCACACGCAAACAAAGTAAAATCTCAATGAAAAGCACCTAAAGTCTCTAAAGAACCAAACAAATTTGAATCACACGCCTAAAGAATCTAGGAGATCAAACACACACAAACAGTAACTTTCCAGACTGAAAACACTAGTTGGTGATGAAATCCAACGTCGCAGAGTTCAATACAGAAATGGTGGTTGGAACAGTTACCCCGACAACCTGCTTAATGAATAGACTGGCACAAGTTCCTCCACTTAACCGTCTCGAGTGAAGTGAACCCCCCAGAAAATCCAAGTGATTCTAGCCGACGTCTACTCCAGGTACAGTGGGATCTTCCCACCACTGTCACCTTAGGAAGAGTCTTAAAAAATATGGCCACTAAGGTTACCAACTAAGACAAATACACCTGGGGAACAGTCCACGATCCGATACGCACGCAAGGGCAGAGTAGCAAGCTCAATCCACTTGAAGGCTCCTTGACATAATCCAAGGTTTACCAACAAGTGACCCCAGGCTCCTCGACAATGGTTAATCCGAGGTTTACCGTTTTTAATACGTGAATATCTGGCATCGTTCCCAATGAGGAAGGATTGATTCCCACACTGGTTCGGACACGATCTCGTGCTTCTCCTTTAAGAGGAGCTTTCCCAGAGCATAAATGCAACAATTGGATTTCTTCCCTACCACAAGATACAGCTACGTGTTTGTTTTTACTGTCTTTGAGAGTTAATTACTCTCCTACTCCAAGACACTAGCCTAAGCTAAGTTGGTGTATCAGAGCCCTAGAAATAAAAATGTTACTAGGTGAATTTTACTTTAAGCGTTAATTTTAGTGGTTTTTGTTTAAGTCCAAAGGTGTGGAGATGAAACTCGTGGTATGAAGACTCGACTCAAAATCACTAAAAATGAACCTAAGATGATCTAAATAATCTTTTTCTCTTCGATGAACTTCTAAACTAAGAAAGAGTTTGAGAATGCAAATACTTTGTAAACACAAATCTTTCTCAATTAAAAAAATTAAAAGAAGAGCTTTTCCTTTCCAAAGCACTCAAAACGAGACAACTAGTTATTTCACAAAAAATTCCCTTTTTCGTTTCAAAGCATTCAATCACTACAAAAAACAAACTTTTTTCAAAAGAGATTTTTATATTTTTTAATAAAACACTCAAAACTAATGAAAATGACTAACTTTGAGATCTACAAACTATAAAAACCTATTTGAAGTCAAAGCCTACTAAAAGTCTTTTTTAAGGATGTTTTACTTAGCTAGATGCAAGCTAAGGACTAATTTATGCAGAATCACAAATCAGTCAAGAACAACCAATTTCGTTTTCTTTTTGAAAATGAAAATCCAAACTTTCAAACACAAGCTTTTCGAAGTTTTGTAAAGAGAAAACTCAAAGCGGATTCCTCAAACAAGGGTAGATTTCATAAATGGTCAGACTCATAAGAAGGCTGGTAGACACTAAGGTGATCTGAAGTCCCTACAGCTTCTAAGCTCAGAGCCACTACACAACCAAAATCAAAAACAAACCCAACAAGCAAAACTCCTAGGAATTTCACCTAAAACCCTAACACTAATGAAATCAATCCAAGGAAAGCTTCTGACAAGTTATATGCAGGTCTGGGCAGTGGATAACAATTTCTAAACACAAACTAAGCTGACTAACAGAGGAAATCTTAGGGTTTTCAAAATTTTGACAGGGTCTGCAGGCCCATAGTTGGCACAAGTGCGGTCCCGCTCTGTGCTAAAAGCCAAGCTGCGGGTAAGTACGCACTGTGCCAAACGGCTAGGGTGCGGTCCTCTCCCAAAGATATGAAAAACGAAAAATAACCCTGGATCTACAAACTCTACCCAATTTTACACACAACAAGCCAAAAACAGAAACAAAAATAGAGTTTCTCAGGTCAAAGTAAAAACAAGGAAAACAATCAAGTCCCCAGCGGAGTCGCCATTTTGTCACGCAGAATAAGTCGATCTTGCGGACAAGATAGACCTTCCTAGAATCTAAAGAAGACCTAATGACAAGCAAACCAATCAGACACTATCTTTCTCTAAATATGCTTTGATAAACAATAGCAAACAAGTGTTTTTAGGGCCTACCTTAGGTCTAACGCAAGCTTGTGGATGCCCTCGCTCCTTTGATCCAAATGAGCTCCTTTTCGCGAATCTGCAAACACAAATAAGGAAAACAAATTAAATAGCACCTGAAAATCCAATTGCATAAAACATATTTAACATGAAAGTCAAGGAGTCCATGAAACAAATAACATAAGATACTTGTTGAGAAAAATGAGTTTGATTGTATTAATTCAAAAGAAGAAGAACTTTACAACCTTTGCCTTGACGCTGTACAAGCTCCTCCCAGGGTCCAGCAAGAAGTCTCCTCTACTTTGACAAGTTTCACTCACTCCCCAATGAAGCCAAAAAGATGTGTGATCTCTCCTCTTAAGCTCAACTAGGAAGTCTTGATTTCACCAACATTTACCCTCAAAAAATGTTCAGCTTCTAACCTCCCCAGCAACCAGCCCAATGCCTATATTTATAGTGCAATGGAGGGAGGTTACTAGGTCCTCCTTCAAAGGGATAAAGCCCTCCTTCAAAGGGATAGCTCCTCTCGTCAAGGGATTAGCTCCTTCTCTTTTGGGATGCATGAACCACCTCAGAGCAAACAATCCACGTCAAAATTCCTTCTAGAAACCTCTAGAATTAACCCAAAGTGAGTTTTTTAAGATAAAACTTGCGCCTTTTGACTTTCACAGGGGTCCGCACCTACACCGTTAGGGACAGAGCGGGCAGGTCCGCAGTTTTTGTACACAGAAGGTGCGGGACCGCAGGTGACCATGAGAGAAAGTGCGGAACCAGAGTTACATTGATTTTTAATGTCTTTCTCTCATTTCCAAAGCTTGATTTGAAGAGCTGAGGTCTGAGACTTGCTTAGGAGGACAGTACAAGTGATGATAGACCCATACTGACTGTAAATAATCATGGTGACGATATTTTTGTGTAACAGCTCCCGTGGTATCTGTACTTCCTGCTTCGGTAGTTGGAACATTTCCATCTATCTAGTCGACAACTCACAGGTTGTGGAACTTTAGGGACGCTTTTGGTCCTTCACCACTCCCCTAGTCGATAGTCATCACAACACCGGTAATGGAAAATCCCGCTATCTCATTTTTCCCAGGTACAACCACTCACCTGACACCCTCTATGGGTGAACCCAGCAGATGCCGGGTTCCACCCCTATGGTGCCAAACTGCATACCTTTGACAAGTGCAACATACAGTGCTCCCTATAACACTCAATGTGACACTATGGGTGTGATTCCCGTTTACCAACAACATGATCAGACACCAATGTACAGTTCAAACCCCCAGATTCATATATCTGGGGGGGTTCCCAATATGCACATGCCAGTAGGGAACGTAACATTTCCCTCTATCAATCAAGGACAAATGGTTAGTTCTGTGTCATGCGGGAATCCTCAAGGGCTTCCCAACCAATCCATGGGGGCACCCTACTCACATATTCAAATGAGTCAAAGGGTCATCGCTTATACTAGGGGAAATTTCATACCCCAGTATCAAAATCCTCATGGAAATCCACTCTACAACACCATACCTCAAAGAAACTGCTACACCACGCAACCCATGTATAATATGGGGAACCAAACGATGGGAGGAGCACAAAGCTCCTCAAGTCATCCGTCATCACCATGGTCCGAGTCGGGGAGCACCTAACTCTCTGCCTTTCTTGGCCACGTTGGATATACCAGACTTATACAAATTGGCAAACAACCCCATCTATCACAACTTACAGTGGCCGCTGATCCCGCATAAAATACCAATGGACATTCCAAAGTTCGATGGAAAACAAGGGGACGATCTGGGTACCCATATCACCACCTACCATCTCTGGTGTGTTTCAAACTCTATGGTGGATGATAGTGTCTAGTTACGTTTTTTTCCCCGCACCCTCACTAGCAATGCAGCGAAATGGTATATTGAGTTACCACGTGCGTCAGTGAACACCTTTGACACTTTAGCGATGGAATTCCTAAAGCACTTCCATCTACCTATCCGCTATGAGACTGGGACAGAGCTCCTCACTTCATTTCGTTAGGATACTGCCACCCACATCTTCGATCATATTCATGAATGGAGATGTAGGCGGAGGTTAGTCAAAGCTCCCATCCTAGACTTTCTCTTAATGGACTGGTTTTGCAAGTCCTTACTCCCACAAATCACTAGAGATGTTGCTCTAGGTTGTGCGGGCACAAAAGACCAATCCATACATCGTGCCCAACACTTAGATCTGATATATTCATAGTCTAGCACTCTTTACGACATAATCCCCAATGCTCTTGGTAACCCCAATGCTTTCGCCACTCAGCACACCGGAGTGCACGCTGACAGGATTATAAGCGCAACCTCTAGGGCCACTGTAAAACAACTCAGAGGTCACATTGCTAAGCTGGCAGTGGACCCCTCTACCAATACGACTGCTCTTCCTGCCACTACGATAAACTTTGTGCAGTCTACACAAAATCTGGTGGCAAGAATAATAAGAATAAGAAAAATACCGCTCCTTCTGAAGAGCAGTCACCAAAGTAGCCCAACCTAAAACTGAAGGCTGCTGTGCCTACTAACGAGGAAAAGGATAAGCCTACTAGATATCCATGCAAACTCTGTGCTAAAGACCACACGACTTGGCGTTGTCCACGGCTTCAGGAATGCACAAAATACCTTGCGAAAAGGGATTCTGGTAAGGCCTCCGTTGTCATTATCCTTTTCCCACTCAACAGCAGCAACATCTTATTGCAAACCAACCACAACCCCCGCAAGGGGGCAAAAATGGTTCGCAACATCCTTCGGCTAGTGAAGGGTCTTCTACCGTTTACACATTTGAAATGGTAGAACTTGCCACAAGAGCCAAACCTTATGGAGCTCCTATCGCTCCTACAACAGAACCTTCCTCAGGTCAAAACCCACCGCCGCCCAACGATTTGCATATCGAACGGCCAGTTGAAGACTTTGTAATTCAACCCCCAAAAGGGGCACTTCGACGCACAATGCAAAATACATTTGCACGTGCCACCCAACACTACAAAATTGTAAAGGATTTGGTGCAAGCATCATCAACTATGTCAGTGCTCAAAGTATTACAAACATGCCCAACGCAATGGAAAGCTTTGCTTTCAGCTATTGGAGGTATTGACCCAACAGATTCCATGATTGCTATTTTCGACATGGACAAGTGTAAACCTCCCCTTTCTCACCAGATTGCATTCCAGGTGCATATAACTTTGAAAGGTCAAGGTATACACAAAACTGTCATCGACGAAGGTGCTTCGACCTGTGTCATGTCAACTTCATGTTGGCTCGCCCTGGGTTCCCCAACCCTCTCCCTGCTGTCGAACTCCCTTAAAGCTTTCGACGGCCACACCTTTATCCCAAAAGGATACCTAGCCAGTTTTCCCATCACTTTGTATGGGAAAACTGTAACAGCGGACATAGAAGTCATAGACAAACAACTCGACTATAACCTCTTACTGGGTCACAGTTGGACATATGCCATGACGGCCATTGTATCTACTATCTTTCACATTATCCAATTTCCATTGGATGGAAAGGTTATTACAATGGATCAATTGTCTTTCTGCACCCCTGATTATTCACCATTACCAAGTGGCTCCATACCCCTAGTAGGAGCTGGAACTGACTGCTATGTCAGTTTAGGTACCGGTCTTCTGAAGCCTTCTTCCCTCATGGGTTGTTTCCCTCTTCAGCCACTGAAGGTTTCACAAATGGGCAATATGCTTTCATCTATTCCTCAATATGCTTTCATCTATTCCTCATGAACAAACCGATCCATGGATCCTACCGGCTCCTTCAGACATTGACACATACGAAGAAAAAATGTCGCTGTCACCAGCTGAATTGGCCTACCAAGCCATTCAATTTGCATCTGAATCTCCGATCACTTTGGTTTCAGCCAACTGTACCACTGCCCCTCCCATAACTGTTCATTCTTTCGATCCACTCAATCAAGTCCTACATATGGACGAAGTTATTAGGGAGGTCACGAGGTTAGAAGAGTGACCTTGGGAGGATTCGCACATCATGTTTTGATATCTAATTCGGGCATGATGCCTCTTCAAATCCTGTCACCTGATGCACTAGAAATTGTTTCCTCACCCTATACAATTCTCCAAACTTTGGAGATGGAAGGAAACATAGGCAATATTTCAAAAACATTGCTCATCAATATTTCTATCAAGACAGGCATCGTGGAACACATCCAGATTGGAGCGGATTGCAATCCTAAGGAAATTGCAAGCTTCACCTACCTATTTAAGGAATTCCACGATGTATTCCCTTGGTTTTATGAGGAAATGCATGGCATAGACCCTTCTATCGTCATGCATAATATCAAGGAAGATCAAGCGTTCTTTTTATGGTATTTTTCTTGCTCGTTAATCCGAAAAATCCTCGAGTCTCCTTCTTCGGGCTCGTTAAACTACCACAAAGAAGATCGAGCATTCTTTTAATGGTGTTTTTCTTGCTTGTTAATCCGAAAAACCTCGAGTCTTCTTCTTTGGGCTTGTTAAACTACTACAACGAAGAATATAACACTTTTTGTGATATTTTATTGCTCTTTAAAAAATATAAACATCTCCGAGTTTTCATTGTTGAGCTCGTTAAATCTATGCGACGATGGTTAGAGCACTTTTTGTGATATTTTATTGCTCTTTAAAAAATATAAACATCTCTAAGTTTTCATTGTTGAGCTCGTTAAAGCTATACGATGATGGTTAGAGCACTTTTTTGTGATATTTTATTGCTCTTTAAAAAATAAGAAACATCTTCGAGTTTTCATCATTGCGCTCGTTAAATCTATACAACGATGCTCTAAGCAACTCTTTTTTGATCTTTTTCCAGCTCACTAAACAGAAAAATACCAAGGGATCATTCTTTTTAGGCATTTTTTTCTCACTCTTTAAACCAAAAAATCCCAAGCTTTGGCTATAGGCTCGTTAAACTTTATGAAAATGACCCAAGCATTCTTTTAGGTACTTTTCTCATTCGTTAAACTGAAAAATCTCGATTTTTTGTTACCGGGCTCGTTAAAAATATACGACAGCAGCAAGAGCACTTTCTCTTTTGGGACCGTTTCTCGCTCTTAATCAAAAAATCCTCGATTTTTTCCCCTCCTTCGAGCTTGTTAAAACTATGAAGAAGGGATGAGCCATTCTTTTCCCTCTTTTTCTCTCTCACTAAACTGAAAAAGATAACCTGAGTTTTCTTCATTTGACTCATTAAAAATTTTGATGAAGGTATTGAGTTTGTCATCACGTGACTCATTAAAAATTCACGACGAAAAACGAGTTTAGTCCATCGCTTCTTACTCGTAACAAAATGAGGTCGACATCTATTGAAAATAGGTTTCTCTTTATCTGGGTTCAATAGATTAACTAAAGGAAAAGTAACCGATATGGGTATACTATTAACCTTTTGTCGCACCTGGTTAACAACTATGACAAAGAGACCACCATGGAGTCTCTCTTTACAATCTTTTCAGACTCTCTAAATATGAAAAGACCACTGAGTTGTCTAGTCTGGACTCTTTAAATTACACAGATAAAATATAGAGTCATTCTTTTCTCGATACTTTTCAAACTCTTAAAACATGAAAAAATCGACAAGTTTGCCTGTCTGGACTCATTAAACTAATTAGATAGGGCAAAGAGTCGCACTTTTTGCGATCCTTTTAAGACTCTTTAAATATGAAAAGATCAATGAGTTTACCCGTCTGGACTCATAAAATTAATCAGACGGGAAAGTGGACAATACAACTGTATTCCGTATTTGAAAGCATGGTTTGGCAGCAGTCATTCCCTTGAACATGGCACTCCCTTAGATAAACCTCCTTTTGATGGCCTCTCAATATGAACCCTACCATCCTATGAGTTTTAGCCTATATACCTTGATGTAATTGCGTCTCTATATCCTAACACTATGTAGTGTTCATGAGTTTAGTGTTGTCTGGTTAAAACTGTTGTTGTGCCTTCTATTGTTCAAGGTTTACCCATTTATTTCCTCCATCAACTGATCAAACATATCTTTTCATCATGCCCTCCATTGTTTAGACCCAAAACACTCAAAAGATTCCTCAAAAAACAAAATCATTCTTGTCTTGTTTTGTGTCGATTGACGTAGGACACATTATTGCCTACTTTTCGACAGGTTTCTTCCTATTGACTTCAACACTCTATCTAGGAAGATAACCCAGAAACACATTCAGTGCCTTGGTACTTGCAGACATTAGTGGCAGGTTTCCTTGTGCTTGGTCAGGGGTTCTCATTATTGACTCATGATTAAGCGATTCTACGGGTGTTCGACGACAAAGACATCTTTCACACTCGCTAGTTTGTACTGTGCATCTTGGAGACCATCACCATTATCGGTGGCCTTCCTCACATTTGTTAATGGTCTCCATTATTGACTGGTAATTAGATGATTTCGTGCATGTTTGATGTCAACGCATATATTCGTATGTATCGATCTACATTGTTCGGTGAAGCGGAAATCAAGACCTTGGGTAGAGGCTTGCATCATTCAGCCTTGTTTCCTCTCCCAAGCTATGGATATTGTTTTTTGGAGACAGCTGTTTCAGGATGATTCTATTATGACATTGGATCCACATTGTGCTTATCGGTGGCTAGTATTGTCATATCTCTTTTGAGAAAAATTACTCTAACATAGCTACTGAGCATGGGAATGCCCGACTCAAGACATGATTTTAGCAGTTTCATATATGTGTTGTATCAGGTTTCCCTTGCTGCCCAAAGCTTCTCTCTCTCTACATTTTGACAGGAAAAATTACAGTTTCATTAAAGTATTTCAGCCATCGTCTCTGCCTCTGATCTCATACTTTAGGGGGCATCTGTTATGCAACAAAATGGACTCCTTATTAACTCAGAGGTGAAAGACATGATGACTGAAGCAAAGACCACAATTGCAAGCCTTGATTCCACACTAACGTTGGTTGCACACTAAAAATATGCTTTATAAAGCTTGTTACCAAGCCTAAGGGTGCATTAGTGACCCTACTAACTCAAGTTGTTAGACCAGGGGAAGTGTTAGTGAAACTAAGGGAAGTTCAGTGGGTCAAAGCAATGAATTGACTCACAAATATCTAGATATTTGTCCCTAAATTTACTCAAGAAAATCAAGGAAACATCCAAAAATAACCTATTTGGAGAAATTATAATCTGAGAAAAAGAGGCAAATGGGAAAGAGCTGAAAAGCAAGGCAAGTTAATTGCTTTTGCCCTAGTGAACTCTATGAGGAACTTGGAAACCCTAAACTGATTGCTATATAAGCAATGAGAGGGTCATTACGAAAGGGGTCAAAAAATTTGAAAGGATAGCCTACTAAGCTGTTGTGAACTGTCACATACTTGAAGAAGTGAGCTAGAAGAGAGAGAGAGAAGCGGAAGGGGCAAAGGAAGACTGATACAATGGATGGTTGTAATCACTCTTATGTTATTAATACAGAACTGCAGTTGTGTTCCCTACTCCATAGTGTCGGTAAAATTTTTCATTAAATTGTTCATTTGATACTTGTTTAGATGAGTAGCTTAGTTGTATGCAAATATATGTTCATTGTGCATTCATATATTGGTTTTCAAGGTTTTATGCAGTGATTGTGTTTGCCTTTCCTTTGTGCGGGAATTGATTTGGAGCCAGCTTTGAAGGAGTTCTTCTTGGCTGCATTGAGATCTCCAAACAAATCTAGAAGGAGACTTGAGGTAATCCTCTTTCCATACTTCGTTAATTGATGTTGATAGATGAACATGTGTATAACTTGGTAGCATCTGCAGATAATCTTACAGTCCGTCGAAGGTCCTGGGAAGGCCTTTGAGGGTAGTTTTCATTCTCCATACACCGTGCATTTTACCCCGTAGCACTTTCCATTTCCTAGATAGCCTTGGTGTTATGGGCTTTATCTTTTTTTTCTGGTTGGTTCTCATGTTCCTTTGGCTATGAATTGAGTTATTAGTTCCTAGAGCCTTGGTTGGAAAAACACTCTGGAAGACCTATAATAGCTTCGGTTTAGTTATTAGTCCTAAAAGCCCTTGATTGGAAAAATTCTCTAGAGCCCTTGGTGGTTTGAGTTAGTAGTATTGGAAACCTTGGTTGAAAAATGCTCTGGAGCTCGACGATATTTGTGGGTTAGGTTACGATTCTTGGAAGCTGGGTTGGAACAAACACTTTGGATCCTTGGACAACTTATATAGAGACCAATCTGGTGATTTGACCGTGAGGTGGAATCACTGGTTGAGGGTTGAGGTAGTTTTGCCTCTAGAATCCATGGGTTTGGTTTTGATTAGTTATTCCATGAGATCCCACATTCATGATTGGAATATGGTACAAGAGTGCTTAGCTGAAAGAGAGATTTGGTTTAGATCTATCTATGATTGGGTGGTACGTAGAAGTCCCTAACTTGGTTGGATTTTCATATGTTAATAATAGCTTCGTTGAGTCTCGATTTTGTCCATTTTTTATAATGTTCTAAGTCCCTTCTCCCCCCTATTTTAACCCTTCATGACTCTCTTTTTTCCATATCCTATGTGTTTTGACCAAAATGGTGTTGTGGGCTTTAAGGTATGCAAATTAGTCTAAAAATTATTATTTCCCTTTATTCTTGAGTATTTCTGAAGTTAATTGGTACCTAATCGAATCATCTACAACTGCAAGAGTATTGACTAAATCCTATGAAGATCAAATATATTCCGAAGTAGTTCTGTGATTTCATGTAGAAAGACCATGATTTCCTACAAAGTCATCGGTTTCCTGTAGATACACCAATTTCCTATAACTGCTCTGATTTCCTGCAGTGATCTTGACGGTTGAGTATGTTCTGGTCAGCCTCGAGGAGAACAAAAACATGGGTTTTTTCAAGAAATCTGTCTACATGGATATTGTCCTATTGGCTGCCTCAAAACTGTCACCAAAACTACCCAGATCTTCAGACTTCTCATGAAAAGCCAAAGTGGGAAACAACCTCAACATCTGAGCGAGATCAGTTTGATCCATGCTTTCAGTATTGGATCAAACTCAGCATGCTTATTTTTATTATCTTTTCCAATTATTATTAGCAAATAGTTGCAGTATTTTATTTTTCCTAATTTGGGCAAGTGCATGCCTATGTATTTTTATATATACTTTCATGTCTCATTAGTAAAAGGGGGGATACCAAACTTTGATGCTATTGTAATACTTGTTCATATTAATACAAAGTTCATGTTTTGTTGATCCTGTTGTGTAAACTCCTTTAGCAGTTGAACGAGTTGTAAGGGAGGGCCCCCTTTACTCACAACTCCCATAGTTCCAGATTGTGTTCTTTTAATATTTTCATGAATTGAAGGATTTTTTTTACACATCTTTTGGTTCCTCTTTTCTAAGTTATAGCAGCACATGTGTGATGATTAAATGGTGAAGCTTATGTGATGAATATGTTTGGAGTATTTGAGTAGGCTTTAATCTTACATTGAAAATTTTTGAATTGATTTAATTGTTGCTTGATTGATCTATTATCTTTTTCTGATCAGCATCAACAACTTTCAAAGTTTTAAAGGGATGATTAAGTCCACTCCATAGCCTTTGTTGTTAAGTGTTGATGGGAAAAAGGGACATTGGAGTTGTGTGTGTATGAGATTTTTTTTAGGAAAACACTGAAAGTATTAGCCTGCATATATTTTGCGTAGCATCTCACAAGGTTACCTAACCCTGGTTGATAATTTATGTCTGTAAAATTATAAGTCTAAAATTTTCCCAAACATTTTGGTGTAGTTGTCAGGGAGGTGCTAAGGGATGATATTGAAAGTGATTTAGTATGATTTCTTTTTGTTTAATTTTTTCAGGACTGGGGGAGTCGAAGTGGTAAGACGTGGGGTAAGGCCTACACACCTGCAGAGATTAGAATTTGCCAAAGCCACGTCCTGATTATTCTGTAAGTAAAAGTTTTGAATTTTTTTATAGGGGCCAATATAATTTTTCAAGTGTTTTTAGTGGTGGTGTGAGCACCACTCTGTTCACTAATAAACTGGCAGGGAAAATAAGTTTGCAAAGAACAAGGGGGAATATGAACCAAGGACTGATAGTTCTGAATAGGGATCGAAAACTAATCCTAAGTAGAGCAATACCCCCACAGCAGAGAAGAATCCTTCTGATAGCGAATCCTCTGTTGCTGCTCATCAAGAATCTCCTCTTACTAGTAGGACATCATCTTTGCTTAGTGGTCAGCCTGAAGACAAATTTCTCTACAATCCTATTCAAGAACGATAGTTCTAGGAAATTGACTCTAAAGGATCTGTAGTTTACCAGGGTTCCATTCCCTTTTGGTTCAATATGGTTCATTTAGAGGGTACTGGTACTACAAATGGGGACTATCATTAGAAGGAAGAGGAATCATTTACATTCGCATTTCCTATCAAATATTTTGTTGGGACCAGTTAGATGAAAAACTTTCCTCCCTCTGCTTTGCCTAATTTTCATGGAACCTCTAGTGAAGATCCCAGTGCTTTCTTATTCAAGTTTGATGTATTGTGGAGGAGCTACGACTATTCTTGAAATGTTCAAAAGTTGAAGTTGTTTCCTGCCACATTAAAATATGCAACTCTCATATGGTTCATGGGACTAACTGCGAATTTCGTTTCGACATGGGATGGACATGAAGAAGGTGTTCCTGAAAATGTACCAGGATTATTGTAAGACCAGGGACATCAGAGAAGAAATATTTGGCATGACCTAGAAGGAGGAAGAAAGTCTAGAAGACTTCCTGGAAAGGTTCCAGTATAATTTGCAAGGATCCAAGATGAACCATCTGAATAAGGAAACCCTGAGAACAATCTTACTAAAATCCATAAAACCAAAATCTCTCGAAGTTTTTAACTTGATGGGAGTAGATGATGTATCAAAATTGAGTTATGATGATGTGTGTGAGTTGTGTAGATGATATTTGAGGCGAAATTCTAAGGTTGGAAAAGGATCAAGAGATACCTCTTCCAAATTCACTAAATCAGTTTTAGGGGCTGGGATAACTAGAGCTTAAATGTGAAACTTATTTGAAAATTTTAAAACTAACATTCTTAGCACTTTGTCTTCAAAGTTAGATTTTTTACAGGCTAAGAAGAAGCAGGAGGAAGTGGAGAAAGCATTGGTTGTGTTCTGCTCCAAGTGTAGGAAAAAACATCCCTTGAGGGAATGTCATGTAGACAGTATAGAGGTATGTCGAATTTGTGAGGCTAATCATTCTACTGATCAGTGTCTTTCTCTTCCAGAGATTAAAGAAGCATATCTAGTAGATCAAGAAGTTGTCAATGCACTCTATGCAATGGCACCTCAAAAACCATGGCAGACACGTCCTACAGGTATGTCACAACAACATTCTCAATTTCTTTATGCCTAGAATGCGATGTGGAACATTCTGATTCCCTAGCAGCCCTGGACTCCACAACAACCTTGGCAAGGTAATTTTCCTTATCTTGTTGCACTAAATTACTCCCCTCAAAACTTTTATCCACCACAACCGATGCCGCAGCAAATGGTTTAGCCAAAATAGCAACAACTTCAGTTTCCTGCCCCACCAAATCAACCATGAATCACACAACTTCCTGCCCAACCAGTACCCAATCCAAACAATAAATTCATCCAATCTACTCACAATATTGGATTGACCACCTATCCCACTTTTCCTACCTATTGTATTACACTACAACCTCTGCAGGAAAATTATATTCCTGTGTTGCAGGAATTTCCTGTGTCACTGCAGGAAATCAAACTCAGATCAGGAAAAGTGGTGACCCTGCCCAGAAAAAATGAAGAGATTATAGAGGAAGACACTTTGGATACACATAAAGTAGAAAACACACTAGAACCAGTAGAAAAAACCATTCCAAAGTTGCAAGGACCTTCCTCGTCTCATACTGTATGCATTAAGATCCCGTTACTACAAGAAATTAAGGATATCCCTATTTATGCCAAAACAGTGAGAGAGCTATGTACTAAGAAACTAGGGAGATAGAAGAAGGAACCTTATACAATTCAAGTAGGTGGAAAACTTGCAAGTCTTATGTCCATTGGATTTGTTACTGAGAAATATGCAGACCCTAGGATCCTTATGGTTACCACCTTTATCAATGGGTATCCAACAAGAAACACTCTAATCAATTTAGGTGCATCCATCAATGTGATTACCATGGAGAAATTGTATCACATAGAATCCTTTGACTTACTTCCTACTCCTACCATGTTAGAATTGGTAGACAAGTCTAAGTTAAAGCTAGAGGGTGTATTAGAAGACATTGTCATTTCATTGGATTCCCAGGAGTACCCTGCAAATTTCTATGTTCTTCAACCTAAGACCAACTTAGAAGGGCATCCTTTGATCTTGGGGAGACCTTGGTTGGCTACGATTGATGCCTACATAGGGTGTAGGTCTGGAAACATGACCATGGCTCATGAGGCTGAAACTAAACACATCAACCTATACCCCCCTACCAAACCCCTCCTAAAATCAGAAAATACCTATTGGGATGATGAAGAACATAATTTAGAAGATATTCACCCAGTATTGACAATATCCCAAACCATGAGCCTTAAGGAAAATTCGGAGGAAAATCTTATAAATCATCATATTTCTAATCCTGATTTTTCACAGCATTTAGAGGGGCGGTCTAGTCCTAATCTAGATATTGTTACTAGCCTGCAGAACTCTTATAAATATGATATAGTCATTGAATTACATTTAGCCCTATTATCTATATTTCTTGCATATTCAATGACTAAATGTGGAGGTAAGGTAATTGAAATTTCTTATGGAAAAACCCTAAATATCAATTTTGCCTTGACTCCTGAACATGAGGAAAAATTAATTTAGACATTGAATGACTTTTTGGATACATTTTCTTGGTAATGCATAGACATGATGGGTATTCACCCTAATATATGCATTCATAATATCTACATAGAGGAAAATGCCAAGCCTGTAAGACAATTGCAAAGGAGAATGAACCCCACTTTGAGAGAAATTATAAAAAATCAGTTGTAGAAATTGTTAAATGTAGGGTTCGTTTATCCTATTTTAGATAGCGAGTGGGTATCCCCACTGGTTATCATCCCTAAAAATAATGGTAAATGGAGAGTGTGTGTGGGTTAGAGGGAACTAAACAAAGCTACATTAAAATATCACTTTCCCTTGCCTTTTATAGAACAAGTACTAGACACTCTAGCAGGGAAGAGGTATTTTTCTTTCCTAGATGGGTTCAGTGGGTACAACCAAAATAGGATAGCTCCAGAGGACCAGGAGAAGACAACATTCACATGTCCCTCAAGAACCTATGCATATAAGGTACTACCATTTGGTTAATGCAATGCACCAACCACAATTCAAAGGGCGATACTTGGTATTTTCTCTGATCTTTTGCATGATTATGTAGAGGTTTACATGGACGATGTTACAGTAATGGGTGATACTTTTGAAGAAGCTCTAGATTATCTTAGGAGAGTTTTGCAAATATGTAGAGAAACTAATCTTTCATTGAGTAATGAGATTTTTTTTATGATTATGACTGAGGGTATTGTTTTTGGTCATCATGTTTCTGCTACAGGAATTAAAGTTGATCCGACTAAGATCGAAGAAGTTGAAAAGTTGCCCCCACCAACTAGTTAAAAGGGAGTTCAAAGTTTCCTTAGACATGAAGGCTACTACAAAAGCTTTGTTTAGAATTTTGCAAAGGTAGCCTCGCCATTGTTTAAATTATTGACCAAAGAATCTGAATTTCATTGGAGTGATGAGTGTCAAGCTACATTTGATACACTCAAGGAAAAACTTTCTTCAGCAACTGTCTTGAAAGGTCCAGATTGGAAATTTCCCTTTCATATTTCCACTGATGCTTCTGATTCAACTATAGGAGCGATATTAGGCCAAAAGGAAAATCTCATAACCCATGCTATCTATTTTGTTAGTAAAAATTTAACTCTTGCATAATTGAATTACACCGTAACTGAAAAAGAGTTCCTTGTTCTAATTTATGCTATTAATAAGTTTAGACATTACATCACTAGTTATGAAGTTTTTGTACATACTGATCATTCTTGTATTCGATATATTATGAACAAACCAGTCACTAATGGCTAGATTACTAGGTGGTTTTTTCTGCTGCAGGAATTTGATGTCACAATATTGGACAGACCGAGAAAAGAAAATCAAGTAGTTGATTTCCTATATAAGCTCAACCATGCAGGTGAGGATATTCTTGTTAATAATAACTTCCCTGATGAAAATTTGTTTGCTATTTCACCTTGGTTTGCAGACATTGCCAATTACCTTGCTACAAGAAAGTTACCACCCTACTTCTCATCTAGTCAGAAAAAGAGAATTATTAGAAAAAGTGTTGATTAGTCTTGGATAAAAGGAGACCTCTTTTGCACCAAACCTGACTTGATTATTCATAGGTGTGTTAGAGAGGATGAGATATATGATATCTTGAGAGATTTTCACGATGAACCATGTGGAGGACATTTTACAGATAAGCAAACAACCTATAAGATCCTCTGCTCAGGTTACTATTGGCCAAGTCTTTTCAAGGATGCAAAGGAGTATGTTCATAAATGTGATAGATGCTAGAGAATAGCATGACATGTTCAATCAAATGAAATGCATTTGCAGCCACAAGTTCTCATAGAACCATTCAAAAGGTTGGCTCTTGATTTCATAGGTCCCATCAATCCTATGTCCAAAGGTAAGAAGTATATTTTGGTTTGTACTTATTATTAAACGAAGTGGGTGGAAGAGAGGGCACTACCTATAGCAACAGGGAAGAAAATGGTAGAATTTCTTTTTTCGAATATCTTTCTACAATTTGGAGTACCAAGGGAAATTGTTATTGATCAAGGTACTTAGTTTGTGTCAAAGATTGTGCAGGGAATTCTCAGAAATATTAGATTACTCATCCGAATTCCACCCCTTACCATCCACAGGGCAATGGGTAGGTGGAATCAACAAATAAGGTGTTGGAGACAATCCTGACTAAGACAATGCAATTGCATAAGAAGGATTGGTCTGATCGACTTTCTGATGCATTATGGGCCTACGTGATCACATGGAGAAGCTCCACTGGCTTCTCTCCGTATGAATTGGTGTATGGAAAAAAAGTTTTACTTCCAATTGAATTTCATATCAAAATTTTAAGATGGAAATAGATTTGGGCATAAACCTTGATGAAGCACAGCGACAGAGAATCCTGCAGCTTAATGAGTTGGATAAGATTAGGCAAGATGCTTTTCAGCATAATGATCTTATCCAACAACAACGGGCTAGATGGAACGACAGATACATTAAATAAAAGTAGTTCAAAGAGGGAGACTTGGCATTGTTGTTTGATTCGAAATTTAAGAATTTTAAAGGGAAATTTAACACACATTGGCTTGGCCCCTATGAAATTGAAAAAGTTTTTGATAATGGATCTGTTTGGGTTAAAACAACTGATGATGGGAATGTTACCTTATTGGTGAATGGGAACAAACTCAAACTATATCAGAAGCCCCAATCTAAGGACGAAGTTGTGGAAGAGATTGTGAAGAAGAAGGAGTTGGAAATGGTGGAGAAGGAAGTCATTCCTTTCACTACCTCTTCTTGATTTTCTGCCATAAAAAATTGAGCTTACTTTGTTCCTTCTTGTGCTTAGTAAACCATGAAAGGAAATTTTATTGGGTATAGGTTTATTCCTTTTTTTCCAACCCCAATAAACTAATTACAGAAAAGGAGCCCCCTTGGAGTCTTCTTTTTCAGTATTTCAGACTCTCTAAACTTGAAATTTGGCGAGCATGAACTGCCTTGGACTCGTTAAAATCACTAGATGGCAGATCCTTTGAATCCTCAAAATAAATTATTTCTTCAGTTAATTTTTGGTTTGCTCATGTTAGACTGATGTGGGATCTCTTAAAGCCTCCTTTCAACAATCTTGACCCATCGACATCAGCAAATTATCTGGGTTCAAGATTATAGACTTTTTGATGCCTTAAAGTTTGTATACCTTAATGACAGGCTATCTCTTTAGCAGCAATGGGGATTCATCATGGAACCTTGATTGTTGGATCCTTCAGGGGGTTCGACGATAGCTCGTACGTTCACACCTGATAGGATGCATCAGAGGTACCTTGGTCCTCATTGTCATTAATGGTGATGGTACTTGCATTGGTTAACAGTTGACCTTAATGGATGGTAATCCAACGAGATTACTGCACATTCGATCTCAGCACCTATATTCATGTGCAGTAAACTATACAAGAAAAGCGGAGAATATGTTTCCTGTAGAAAATTTCGTTGGTTTCATTTCCTGCAGAAAATCACTTATTTCCTAAAGAATGAATTTCCAATAGAACATTTAAAAAAACAAAAAAAAAATCTGGCAAATACTGATCATCTTCATTATTAGTTGAGGCTACGTAATTACATGATCTAGCACATGCTATGGTTTCGAAGGTGGTTTATGATTCCAAAGAGAGTCCAGTTGTCACCCAAGGTACTCGACCATTGTAAGGTAAGATTGAGCAGGTATGTTTGGTGTCAGAGTACTTAAGGTAAAAAGGTAATGGTACAAAAACTTTGAATTTGCATGAATATAAGTCACAGCCACCCTCTCAGAATAAGGCGGTAATGAGATGTTGTTTCATAACACGAGTCCCCATTCCTGATTATTATTTTGATTATCTTCCCAAGATTTATCTCGTAAAATTGATCATGATGACAATCATGATCACATTCCATGTTGTTTGATGTTGCCTTATTACCCTACACCTTTCCTAAAATAAAACATTCTTTTTTTATCGGGTTTGGATTATTTCGCTTGGTCTCAGAGGCATATCAGTGAACTGATCGAACTTTGCTCTCTCCCACTCCTAGCCACTATTGAAAATGTGGTATGCCGTCAGATTCAAACCTCAAGGTTCAGAATTACTTGACGCTTACCCACAAAGTAAGAAGAGGTTGGAGAAGGCAGGATGGTTTCCTCTATTCTTAAATTTTAGCGGGCATAATTCAGAAGTGACGAAGTCTTTTTCTCTAAACCTAAATGGTGACAGGGCACAAGTGGGTAACATTAAGTTCAAATTGATAGAGGAGTTGGTGGCCCGAGCTTGTGGAGTTCCATAGGAAGGAGAGTGTTGGTTTAAAAACCAACAATTCAATAAGGATAAGTGTGCACCCTTCCTCAGAAAAGAGCATGCAAACCCGAACTGGAGCAAGGGGATTCCGTAGGATTACCTTAGAAGTAAGTATCAGCAGCTCTTGTTCCTCTTACAGAATTATATCACCTATGAAGGTCATTTTGGGTTAGCTTTCCTGTTTCATATTCATCTCCTTGACCATTTCTGAGACAAACCCTTGAATTTACCATATTATCTTAGAATGTCCTTGTTGAAGATGGCTACTTTTGCCAAGGAGAGGGTATCACATATAGAGGAGAACCTCTATCATCACGATCTTGTCAAAATTATCATGACAGAGGTTTTGAAGAAACAGAATAAAACATGGGAAGGGTTTTTAGTAGAGAATTACTTCGTGGATGATGAGAAAGAGCCCGACTTACTGGAAACCAAAGAGGTAGAACCAATGGAGAAGTCAAGAAAGAAACCTCAAACCGTGATTAGTCAACAGAGGAGGTTAAGAAAGATGAGGAGGTGATGGTGATCAGGGAAACTAAAGGGAAGAAGTTGAAGTTGTCAAAAGGTACCCCTGCTCCTGCTAGGAATTTTACGAGGAGCCAGGAAACGAAGCTAGAGATAATGGAAACTTCGAAGAAGGGGGTGCAACAAATTAAATTGAAGAAGGATAAGAAGCACTGAGACTTGTCTAAAGGGAAGCAAGTAAAGATCGAATCAGCTGTGTTCATTGACAAAGAAGAGTTGTAGGCCGTGTCTTTCCAAGACCCACAAGAAAGTGGGGAGAGAACAGTTGAAGGTTGCAGATAGTGGGAAGAACCAAGTCCACCTCAGTCCTCTCAAGGGAAGCATGGGGATGACAAGACCTCTAAAAAAAGGCAGTCCCTGAAGGAGATGGAGGAAGCTATCACAGAGCTCACTTTTATCTGAGTAGGTTCTTCGGAGGGAAAACAAAACTCTAAAAGAGAACATCCTACGTTTGTAGAAAGAATTGGAGTGGAAAGTGAAGCATCAGAAGGCATGCCGAGTCATGAAGAAAAACCAGGCTCAGATCAAGAACCTGGAGAAAAATAATGAATAATATCAAGGTAGGGTTTAGGAGGCTGAGTCCAGCAGGGCGCAACTGGATCACCTGGCTGCAGTAGCTGCAGCATAGGGCACAAAATGATTTTTTTCTTCTGATGTGCAACATTTTTTCTTGCATAAGGGACATGCAAGGAGCTAGGTGTGGGGGAGATGTTGAGTCCTGATTTTGTCCATTTTTTATAATGTTCTAAGGCCTTTCTCCCCCCATTTTGAACTCCTTTTGACCCTTCATGACTCTCTTTTTTCCATATCCTATGTGTTTTGACCAAAAGGGTGTTGTGGGCTTTAAGGTATGCAAATTAGTCTAAAAAGTATCATTTCCCTTTATTCTTGAGTATTTCTAAAGTTAAATGATACCTAATCGAATTATCTACAACTGCAAGAGTACTAACTGAATCCTATGCAAATCAACTATCTTCCGAAGTAGTTCCATGATTTCTTGCAGAGTCATCAATTTCCTGGAGATATGCCAATTTCATGTAACCGCTTCAATTTCCTGCAGCGATCTTGATGGTTGAGTATGTTCCAGTCAGCCTCGAAGAGAACAAAAACATGGGTTTTGTTAAGAAATCCATCTACATGGATGTTGTCCTATTGGCTGCCTCAAAACTGCCACCGAAACCGCCCAGATCTTCAAACTTCTCATGAACGACCGAAGTGGGAAACAACCTCAGCAACTCAACGAGATCAGTTTGATCCATGCTTTCAATCATGGATCAAACTCAGCATGCTTATTTTTATTTTATTTTCTAGTTATTATTAGCAAATAGTTGTAGTATTTTAGTTTTCCTAATTCGGGCAAGTTTATGCCTCTGTATTTGTATAAATAATTTCATGTCTCATTGGTAAAAGGGGGGATACCAAACTTTGATGTTATTGTAATACTTGTTCAAATTAATACAAAGTTCATGTTCTGCTAATATTGTTGCGTAAACTCCTTTAGCAGTTGAAGGTGTTGTGAGTAAGGGAGGGCACCCTTTACTCACAACTCCCATAGTTGCAAATTGTGTTCTTTTAATTATTTTCATGAATTGATAGATTTCTTTTACACAGCTTTTGATTCTTGTTTCTAAATTATAGAAGAACATGTGTAATGATTAAATGGTGAAGCTTATGTGATGAACATGTTTGGAGTATTTGAGTAGGCTTTAATATTACATTGCAAATTGTTGAATTGATTTAATTGTTGTTTGATTGATCTATTATCTTTTTCTGATCAGCATCAGCAATTTTCAGAGCTTTAGAGGGATGATTAAATCTGCTCCATAGCCTTTGCTACTAAGTGTTGATGGGAAAAAGGGACATTTGAGTTGTGTGTGTATGTGATTTTGTTTAGGAAAACACTAAAATTATTAGTCTGCATATATTTTGTGTAGCATCTCACAAGGTTACCTACCCTTGGTTGATAATTTATGTCTGTCAAATTATAAGTCTATAATTTTTCCAAACAAGTTCCTTTCCTCTTATGTTTGTGTGCAAATGTACTTGTTATTATATGGCTTTGATGGTTCTATTGTTGTTATTTATCTAGTCATATGTTGGTTATAAGTATAGTTTTATGATGGTCTTGAGTTATGGATCTCATCATGTTTTGGTTAGTAGATGAAATGTTAATGAATGAATCACCTAATAGATAATAATTCAACTAATGTGAGAGGGAATCAAACCTTCTTGATTATTTTTAGATAAGTATGAGGTCCCTATGTTCATATGTTTTTATGACCTATACATTACATGTTCATTATGTGTTTGACGAAATTCCTGTCATGGTTAGGATGAGTTAGGTAAGGTCCTTATTCAAGTTTTGCATTAGAGGCATTATCTTCTTTTTATTTATCATTTCTGATAATTTCATCAAGTTCTGGGTATAGGCCTAATTCCTAGCTCTGAAAAAGTGGCTTGGAATTAGGGGTCGCTAGCACAAAACTGCCTGAAAAATATTGTAGCCACATGGACACCTTGTTGTGGGAGTGACTGGATGGTTTTAGTCACATGGAGGGCTTGTCATGGGAGTGACTGGGGGTCTAGTTTAGTCAAAAGGAAAGTTAACTCAGGGGTTGGGCACCTAGAGTGGTTGGTTAGCCTTTGGGGTTCCTATAGTTCCTGAGGAAGGTCAGTTTGGTTTTGGTTTGTCGATTCCACTTCCTTAATTGTACTTGGGGATTTGAATCATATCATAGTGACTCTTTGTCACATGTTTACCTCAATGGACTAGTTAGCTTGGGTAAATGTGGGAGGAGGGTGGTTACATCAAGTCCACCTAGGCAATTGTGGATCAAATTAACGACAAGTATCAGGTGGCAGTAGATTATATCAAAGGACTAAAGAATAGGTTGAAGGGGAACATGTCCCTCATTGAATCTAATTAGCTAATATGGAATGGTATCTTCTTTGAAATAAAGAAGAAAGGGGAAAACCTAAAATTGGTTGCAGAGCAGAAAGCTGCAGTAAATACTACTGGATTATCTATCTTGTTGTCCAAGGAGGAGATTGCTAAGAATGCTGAGACTACTGAGAAAATTATCAAGCAGCTCAATGAGAATTCAGCTGATGATTTGAGGTAAACAGACATCATTGACAGGATAGGTGTGATCATGGAAGTTTCCAAAGTGACCCAGAAGAAGGAAGTAAGGGATAGGGTCGAAGAATGTGTGAGTGAGTAGGCAAAATTTGATGCAACATTCAACTCTAGTTTTTACTAGAGAACTAGAGTGGGATTTCCTAGCTATTGGGATTTCCAAGTACATATGATACCATAGGAGAAGTATGAGAAATTACTAGTTGATTCTAAGAGCAAGGTAGACTCATCACATGAAAATAATTCCACTCTCAAGGACAAAACCATAGTAAACTATCTATACAGAGATTTCCAATTGTGGCTTTTGAAGACCTTGTTCATGGCCATGCCAAATTACATCAAGCTCACAAACTTAAGGATGGCTTATAGTGCTCTTATTCACACTCCCACACCAGATCCAGTCCTATGGAAAAGGTGTGATCAATTGGTTAACCCACCACAAGTCTGGGTAGTGGAGCATGGGTCCACTTCGAGAGATCAAGCGAGCCAACACTGAATATTTTCATGATTTGGAAATCATGACATACCACTGTCATTTTGAAATTTTGTAAATATTTTGTTTTCAATAAGGAATCAAGTCTATTATGTAATAATTAGGATAGTTATTCCATTGGCACACTCGCACAGCTGAATATCCTAGACAGTTGTAGCATTTCAAGATATTTTTGTAACAATTTTTTTGGAATCTCCCTACAAAAGGGAAGAAGAACTCATTAGTAGGGGTTCGATTTTCCATTCCATAGGTTGTAATTTATGAAAGTTTTACAAGTTTTAAATCTTATGAGATGTATATTTTTCTTGAATATTAATGAATATGTTTTGGTGATTCCAAGAACTGATATGTGGAGTATGTGATTTTGTCTTGGTTATCATTTTATGTGTTTCTTTCCTCTTAGAAATCATGTAATTGTAGTTGATGGAACTCAATAATGTATGTCATATTTTCCTATGTTATGCTATGGAAAATGGTACCTGTAATGTGTGAGATTGATGCCTTAAAATGTGCACCATGGTTTCTGAACACATTCCCTTTGTCTCTTTATATTTCTACTGAAATTTAGTGTACAAGATTTTATCACTATCCCTCAGCACTGAATTCCTCTCTTGTATTATTTCTTTCACCTATACTGCAACCCTTAAAGAAACTTCACTCTCTATGTGTAGGCCACCCTAACTAAAAATTAATTCTTTGGAATGAAATAATGTTAATGTATAAAATGTGATTTTCCTCTGAGCAAGTTAATTGGACCAAATTTAAAATAATTTTGCATTTAACTCTTAAGGAACATTGATTTATCTTCAAGAGACACTAAGATTTCCTAGGCACTGACCTTCTTATCAATCTTAAGGTTGTCTTTAGGAGCCACAACACTCTCTGAAATTTGAATCTATCTACACAATGCACTAGACAATATAGATTTTTTGCAGCTCGAATTTGAGCCCCGTTGAGATAAGCTACAACAAAAGAGTCATAATTATGAACTAGTTTTTATTCAGAATAATTATCTATTTGAGTTTGATACAAATACCCATTAGCTTCTAGAAAGTGATCAAATCAGTTAGATTGTGGTTGATCACCATAAGTGCCAATATCAAGAGCAGTTTTGCATAAATATGTTGAATTTCAAGTTGTACTTCCCAAGCCGATCATTAGACCTTGGGAAGAAGTTGTTAACAATGGGCACAAAACTAGTCTTGGACATGATAAGGATGTGTCCTTCCATATTCCAGACTATTCTAATCCAATCCAGTTTCATCATGCTATTTTTCTTCGCGATGATTAATCTTTGCCTACTTCTCCTCTTCCATAGTAGTTGCAGATTGTTAGATACCAACATTGTGATCGAGTTTTCCATCTAAAAGATCAATGTTTTGATCTTCTCCCATGTGAGAATTGTGGTAAAAATACTCATCATTCAAAAAAATGTTCTAGAAACAAGCCTTATGCAAGAACAAAGATTCACCTTGGATGGATCACTCCTTGGAAGTAGGATTCAACAACCAAGAAGATATTTTAAGCATGCATCAGACTTCATTCTCAAGTATTGACAAATCTTACAATTGAAATTTATTCATCTTCTCACCTCATACCTGACAAGGGGGGATTGATGACTACTTGCTAGATTTGAAGCCAAATCAAGAAAGCTTTAGCCATGGCCTGAACCATAGCCAACTGTTAGAGCTTACAACCATATTTAGAGTTGTATCCAAAGACAAATTTATGCTCCATGAGCATGATTTTGGTTGGTGGATTTCCTTAAACCACCCTTGACATAAAACTATTGATCCAGGTGGATATTGGTGACCACCCGCTAATTCCACTTGGACCCCCACCATTGCTTCTTTTAGTTTTTTAGTTTCCTTAATTATAGCACAGTTTACTATTTTTAGCAGTTTTTCGAGTCCTAAACTTCAGAGCCGTTTGGAGGCCCTAAACGACGTTTTTTGGGAAATCTACCACCAGCAATTTTTTGTCTAAAATCATCTTTATTGTCGTAGTCCTCGAAGAGATCTTTCCAATGAGCTATCATGTGTGTCAAACGGAGATAATATGACCAAGTCGCGACCCCGGGAAGTTGGTTGTCCAACTCACCCCAACGGGGCCCATAAACTCTTGGTGTTACATCTCCTCAGGTTAGGGTTTTGGTTGTTTATGGTTTTCTCTTATTGTTCAATAATAAAAAGGCCCTTAAGCCTCATTGTAAGATAGTTCAGAGGCATGTAGCCGCCACATCTCTTCTCAGAGATAAGCTACCATCGCCCTAGCTGGTTTATTTCCATTCCTGTTTGTAAGCATGTTTCAGTATTTTACATTAATGAAATCATATTTCCGCTGCATCTTTGTGTTTACGGTTATCTCTATAATTTTTTCCATTCCTATTTAAATCTGGATTAACTATGGTTTCTACTACATCATTTTGTGGTCATCTATAAACCATTGTTAAGGAGAACTTCCACTAGCATAAGACTCCATCTTCTAGCCGAATTTAATATTGTTCCAGGAACTACATCAAGCTTTAGTTCCATAGTTGGTGGTCAGCCTTAAACCACCACTAGTTGAGACCTCGAGTTCTCCCAATTCATTGGGTTTTTGGTTTTCCTTAAAACGCACCATTTCAGAGAGCACATACAACCATTGCTTGCCATGCATTTTTTCATTGTTTATCTCATCTCTCTTCTTGGACTCATATGCACCCCTTTGAATTAGGGGGAGAATGTTGGACACCTAATCTTCAAGGGATTTTGTGGACAGATTTGAATACCCACAAAAATCCAAGAGACTTCTTAGAATATGAAAGCCAAGGGTCATGATACATGTATTAGTATGCACATCTTTGTGAATAATAAGAATTCCATGATTATCTAAAATTTTTCCATTATTTTTGTGCCATTTAACACTCTTAATTGAACTAAATCCATAACTTTTCTCTTTTCTTCTCATATCTGATTCTTATGTAGTATTTTATGCTTGGTCTATGTCATAAAAATCCATCATATAATTTCTATACATAATTGACTTCATGTGTTCATATACTACTATTGACCTCACTATAATGGCCACACATGCAATTAAGGCTTCTCTCTTATTACTACACCATGGTTGGAGGATTTTCCCTATGCTTTGTGTGGCTCTAAATTTGTTGCAAATATTGCAAATCAAAATTATTAGATGAATTCAATGCTTATGAATGTTCTTGCATTTCCATGTGTACCAAAGATGAAAAGTGAAATTCCTTTGTTGTGAAATTGATGCTACCACACAATTAAGGGTACATGCATCCTTAACTTCAACTCTACTTTATATTTGTATACATATCTCTTGCTAAGAACACTATTAGTTGATGATTTTTCTCTTTATGTAGAGTTGAGTCACTTTGCAGTTATGTCTCACACAATTATTGCTTTCAAATCACTGTTGACAGTGTTGGACCCACCAACATGTCAAGGGGATCTCCCCAGTAAGAAGTCCCAATTAGACCTTAGACCATTTGGTGTATGAGTCCCAATAGTGGGCCGTAAGGTAATATCTTGACCGCGATGTCATATAGAGGCAAGTAAGATAACTTTGTCAATAGCAAGGGTGTGACTGATGCAGTGAGTCAAGGAAAGAATATGAGAGATTCCAACACTTCCAAGGGAGAGGTAGGTGAAGGTGAGTTCTAGGTTGAAAGGGAATAGTCCCAACTCGAATAGGAACACACAACACAAAGGACATGCACAACTTCTGGAAGAGCAGTTGACATGGATGTGACAGTCACAACATACAAGGTAAGATAACATGAACAACACTCAGGGACTAGTCTGAGACGAGTGTGACGGTTGATATAACAAGCTTCAGAGAAAGGTTTGTCTAATGACCGGCAGAGCAATCAACATGGACGGTGACAAAATTAACAACATATGCAACACATTAACAACAAGATTCATATAATTGCATAAAAATCGATTCATATACAAGTACATAAGTTAAGCAACATATATCATTAAGGCAACCGGAACAGTCCAACTACAATAACAACATATGCATGAAAATGTGCTGGCTTTTATTATATAAAGAAGTGTAAGTCACAATCATACAATACACCATGTAAACCTGCTAACCCCATTAGTGGGACGTTACAAACGCATCCACCTGCTCCTCCAAAGAGATATACTAGCTCCATGCAGTGGAGAATCCAAGGCGCATTACAATACTATTCAAGCCTTCTTTGAGGTAGTCTTAGTAGAAGCTTGGCTAACCAAAAGCCTATACAATGAGTTATGAGCGACTATTTATAGAAAAGGGTGGGGTGACCCTTGACATTCCCCTTTTTGACAGTTCAACTACCCTCATGACTCTTCACCTACTCTATAATGACTGTTACATCCAACTGTTGACATCGACTTACACTTGACATGACTCAACATTACAATGCACATGTACTCATGTGAGACAACATAGCTTGAGGAAGCCTTGCAAGACATCACTGACACTTGGACCATTATGGTGAGACCAACTCTTTGACATGCTTGTGATGGTGAAGTTGGTGTGCTGATGCCAAGCTTGGTCACCCATGATGGTGTGCATGTACCTCATGGTGACATCTTACTGAAGCAAACTCTTGACTCTATTGCAACCGATGCATTGGTTCAGACTGTTAGGTTACTATACCAATAGGAGTCATAATTTTGATTGACTAAGGTTAAGCATTGTAATATTGTACATACCTTTGCTTTCTGCAAATGTTTTCCATATTAAAAAAAATAAAAATTGTAAAGAGGGTATGTCCTAAAGAATAATAAAAGGACAAAAAGAATCAAAATAGGTCACAAAAAAATGAAAAATATGAACCCCAAGAAAACAAAAAGACCATGAAAGTGTGCAAGTCAAAAGGCCACTACTATTTACTTTTTATGCTTAATGAATGATTGTGTGCATCTTGTCACTTATGCCACACACCATGAATATCCAAAATGTAAACTTGGCTATTTCATGTTTTTAATTTCATGTCTATAGATAGAGAATAAAATCTGACCAAACAGTGTAATCTTGGCAGATTATTAGATAGGTAGAGTAAATAAAGGATCTCAATTGTTTAAACTGAGCCCATGGATGAAATAAGGATTGATTTAGATAGTTTTCTATGTAAAGAAAAGAAAACATTGATAAGGGTTTGCTAGCTTAAATGAACCCTAATAAAGTGAAGAAAAAATGGTAGAATGAGTAGATGGGTAAGTAGAAGAAAGGTTGCAGAAGTATGGTGATTAATTAGACAAAAAACATATTCATCATTTTTCATCATATGTACCAAATATGAATGGACAATCAAGCATGCAAATGGATTTCAAAGTCAATTAATTAACCTACCCCATTCATTTCACCTCTTTACTTAACTAATTTCCCATAATAAAGTTCAAAGTACTCAAAAACCTTTAAGTTAAAGAGGCTCAAAGCATTTCTCTGACTTTTGGAGGGACCGAACCCTCAACTCAAAGACTTATGGATATCAAGTACTAGACTCCCCTCATAATAGTTCACCCCCCATTTAGTTCATTCATTTTCCTAATAATGCTCCTTTTCCTAAGGTTAAAACACTTTTCGCCTAGGAAAAAGCAATTCTCCCCCCATATGAAACACTTTTCATACCAAAAAACCCACAACAATGTTTTACCCTAAAGTATTAATGTAAATATGTGAAAACATGTAATTCACGAAAAAGAATTTTGCTTAGTGTTATTCCCTTTTCCGCCCATTTTTCATATTAATGACTAACTTTATTATAGTAAATCCCGATAAAAACACAAGACCCGTATATATTTAACTCCTATGTATTAATTAACCTTACACCCCAATTTAATTATAAACTACTATTTTCATCTAAAACTCGACCAAAAGCTTTAACTGGTCGATTTGCAATCAAGTTAATTAAGCTCCCTTTTAATCCTCCATTAATTACCCCAATGGCCTAATATCACGTTAAGCCATTGTTAACCCTGATACCACCATAATTAAGTGCCCGCCGGGGCCCCCACTAGCCCCTGCACAGTTTCTCCACTCAACCACCATGCAACTGTCCCCCTCCTCATCTGACAGCCCTTATCCATATCGGGCCAACCCGACGTCCGTCCTTTACCCCCCCGATAAAGTGGTTTCCCCCTTAGCCCCCAATGCTATGTGTCATCCGATGAGTGGAATCGGGCAACCCCTCCCAAATACCACCAAGCGCCCAAAAGTAGTGAGAAATAAATTGCTTACTGCCCTCCCGCTACACGACAAATTAACCACTATTCACCCTGTACCCACCAAAAAATAGCTTTTCACATATAAAATCCAAAAGCCCCAAAATTTTTTCTTTTCGCTGAAATTTCATCTGCAAGCCTCTATACGCATGCACAACACCTGCAAATGTCTAAGTCATCAACCCATGTACAATTTCACTCCAAAGACACCACAAACAACCCAGTCGGCCTTGCAGCCTATACGAAGCCCATTCAACCACTTGCAGTCGCCAACCACCCTACTCAGAACCAATTCACCCCAGTTCCAGGTATTTAAACCAGAATTCACCAAACACCCTGTCAATTTCAAAGTAACCAGTTGCTGAGTGTTTAATTAAGTTAAAAATTAATTAAAAATACTCAAAAACTTGAGCCACAAACCACTGCGGAACATCGTTACCCCCACACTCAATTCCACAAGAACTGAGTATGGCTGCCCCAATTGCAATGGATGTGAGGCCCATCACTACACCTCATTTAGACCTAGATCACCTTCCCCTGGCTGACAGAGACTTCCAGATAAAAGATACCACTGTCATAGAGCTACTGCTCAAAGTTCATTGCCAAAGTAGGGACAAGTTCCTAAACCATGCTGATGAAATTAGCCTTTGGGAATCAAATTTTCCCAAGTACCAGTTCCCCCAAGTCCACATTTTTCTTGAAATTGTGCATATGTGCTATGCTTGCTACATCCCCAATCACAAAACCATCATCTCTCATGACCAGAAGGTCCTTTTCACCATTACCGCTAAATCCATTGATGAAATGTTGCAGCTCCAACCAGGACCAAACCTAACTCCCCTCTCAATTGGAGACCTGTTGGACTTATACCCCAAACTCAGCTCTTCCAAATTGGCCCAACTGTTCCAAACCTTCATCGTAGAAGAAAAGCACATCCCTAACAACCCCCCTCCATATGTAGCAACTATTTTTTCCCCTTGGGGCCGAAATATTGTTGCCATGATATCGTGTGTTTTGGGTTACTCCACAAGTGAGTATATTGTTAGGATATTCCGACACATAAGAGATAGTTAAATATAACTTGGTCTAGTATAGAGTTAGGTAAAGTGTGTTTCTTTACTATGTACATTTTGTAACTTACAATCCGACGGTCACGATATGTAGTGATCCGACGATTCAATCTCTCCTCGGTATTACCGACACTTGATCCGTGGCTTAACACCCGATTGGTCCATGATCTCTATTTAAAGAGCATGGAGGGTCATTTGTATTTTAACCATCCATGAGAGAAGCTTATGTAAATTTTCATTCTTTTATTAATAAATTGCCTGAAGTGGCCGCATTGGCTCAGGCCGTGGACTGTTTCCCTCTTTGAGGGTTTTAACCACGTCAAAAGTACTGGTGTATTGATCTGTGATCTATTTGTGAGTGGTGTCCTTTGGTGTTCTGTCTAAGGAACTTACCCTGTAAATTCCTACATGGTATCAAAGCTATTTGAGGGCCGCATCCATTGGTGATCCAAATCTGAAGCCGGTAGAACTGCATCCGACTACCGTTTCCTAGATCTACTATTTCTGACTGCTTTCGGGCCAAGAGGACTGCTCTGTTGTGTTAGGAGCATCTGTTCCAGTGAGGAACCCCTTTCGTTTCACGCGAAAAGGTTTCTGGTAGCCCTAGCTACGTCATTTTTAAGATCTGGAGGTATACAATGTTTATTTGCAGTTTCTAGTTTTTTTTCTCTCTGTTTATTATTTCAATTTATTTAGATTTTTTTATTACCAGATTTATACCTTTCATTTCTGCGTATGCTCTTTGCCCTATGACTCTGTGCGATCTGGGAAAATCAGAAACAGAGAGGAAGGATTTTTCTCATGCGTATGCTCTTTTCCGCTGTGCCTTAGTGTGATCTCGGAAAATCAGAAACATTAAGGAAAATATTTGGTTTCCGGCTAAAGCTAACTTCGAGCCGTAAGGTTCATTTTTTTTTGTATGTCCGTGTTGGGTTTTGTGTTTTTTGTTTTGTAGGGAAAAAAAGAGCTTTCTCAAGCAAGCATGCAACCCAAAGCACCCCCCCCCCCCCCCCCTCTCTCTCTCTCTCAAACTTTTAGTTTAGCTCACTTGGTCCAAAGCTAATTTATGAGAGTAGAGGTCTTGAGTTCAAGTCTCCTTTTTGTGGGGGCGGATTTTTCATTTCTTCACATTCCCGCACTTCGTCGGCATCTTCATCAACTTTTCTTCAAAAAGCCATAACTTCTTCATCCGGAAGCCGTTTTCAGAGCCATTTTTTTGAACCAGCCTAATTTTTCGAGATCTTTCCATTGGAAAACTTAGTTTCAGCATCTATAGCTTCAGTTTCTATTAAAATGGAAATTCCATGCCAAGTTATTCTTGACAGCACCAACTACTTCCAATGGTGGTCCTACATTGTGGAATAACTTAGAAGTAAAGGTCTCTACAGAATAGCCTCAGGCCAAGAAACCAAACCAAAAGATGAAGATAAGGCAGCTAAATGGGAAAATAGGCAAGATCAAGCACGTGGGTTGATAGGGATGTCTATTTCTCCAGATCTTAGATTCCATATTGCAGAACTTGATACTCCTGAGGAAGCAATGAAACAGATCACTAAAGTTTTTGGAATTAAAAATGAACTTAAAGCCCATCAACTCAAAAATGAGTTGCTTACATTGGACCCCAATAATTTTTCTTGCATTGAAGATTTTTTGTCCAAGTTCAAGACCCTTAGACTTCTCTTGGAAGGTGTTAAGGTTAAGAAAGAAGATAGTAGCCTTATCTATTCCATTCTTACTAAGTTGGGACCAGCCTATTTTGTGTTTGTTTCCACCTTCCATTCTACAAGAGAAGCCTTCATTTCTCAAGGACAAGCCTACAAGTCCCCTTCCTTTGATTCCTTTTGTGATTCTTTAATAAGAGAACGAGAAAAACTCTTACACCTTGGTCTTCTTAATCTTGGAAACTCTTCTAAGAAAGCGTTAGCCGCCCAGCAACGACCAAATTCAAAGAATCCTAAGAAGTTGTATCCTAAAAGGAATGGTCCTAAACCAAACAAGGGTCCTAAGCAATTTCAGCGTCAAAATGAAAAACCATTTCAACAAAATGATAAGACAAATAAAAACAAAGGGAAGAAGACTGATAGACATTGCAACTTTTGTAATCGAGATGGCCACTTAGAATCCAAATGCTTTAAGAAGATGGAAGCCTTGAAAGCAGCAATGAAGAAGCATAACATCCATTTGGAGCACTCTTCAACTTCAACTTCATCTTCAAGAATAGCACTTTCTGCATGTGGTTGTCAAGCATCTCGGTCTAGCTATGTACTAAAAGTATCTTCTTCTTCTCATTCTCATGAGTGGCTCATTGATTCTGGAGCTTCTTATCACATGGCCAAAAACAAAGCCATGTTTTCTTCTTTAAATGATTGTAGCACCAAAAATATATATGTTGGTGATGATAGATCTCTTAGTGTTGTAGGTACTGGAACTATTCATATAGACAATGGTCAATTTAATGATGTATTATGTGTTCCAACCTTATCCTGCAACCTTCTATCTGTATATCAGATAACTCATTCAGGTGAAGGTAAAATCGTTGAATTTTCACCTCACGATGTTGTAATTAAGGACCTAAGAGATCCTAGACAAATTTTAACTACTCGCATTGCTGATGATTCTACAAGGTTGTATAAGTTTCACAACTTTGGGTCATCAAATCTTCCCTCAATATTTGTTGCTCATAACGATGAAGTGAGCAAACTTTGGCATGAGCGATTTGGTCACTTAAACTATCGCTCGCTTCAGAATCTATGTAAAGAAAATATGGTGACAGGTCTTCCAATGGTATCTTGCAGAGATGGTGTTTGTTTCAGATGTGTACTCGGAAAACATCATCGGGATAGTTTTGAAAAACATGCCTCTTGGCACGCCTCAGCCCCTTTACAGCTCGTGCATAGTGATTTATGTGGTCCACTTCCAGTTGTTTCATTCTCTGGCTACAAGTATTTCCTAACTTTCATTGATGATTTCTCCAGACGCACTTGGGTATACTTCTTAAAACTCAAGAGTGAAGTATTTAACATGTTCTTGGCCTTTAAGGCCTTTGTTGAAAAACAATCTGGACATCAAATTCTTAAGCCAAGATCTGATAATGGTGGAGAATATGTTAACAACAAATTCATCAACTTTTGCACTGAGAATGGAATTCAAATGCAACATATTGTTCCATATACTCCACAACAAAATGGTGTAGCTGAAAGGAAGAATCGCACCTTAAAGGAAATGGCTAATTGTATGCTTCAATCTAAAGGACTTAGTCTTAATTTTTGGGCAGAAGCAATTAACTGTGAAAATTACATAATAAATCACACTCCTACTAAGGTTTTAAAGAATATCACTCCAGAAGAAGCATGGAGCCTAATCAAAACCAGATGTAAGTCACTTTCGTGTTTTTGGAAGTGAAGCATGGGCCCATATTCCAGATGAGAAACATAAAGCTTTAGAACCTAAGAGTGAAAAATGTATTTTTGTTGGATATTCTGAAGATGTCAAAGGATATAGACTTATTCCACTTAAGTCCAAAAATGTTATCATTAGAAGAGATGTGAAGTTTGCTGAAAATATATCGGCCTACGAGCCTAGTTCGGCCAATGTGCCACCTCTCCCTATCTCTTCTACTCTTGAAAATATATCTTCTTCAAATGATGAAAGCGAGGATGAAAATCCTCCCCCACCTTCTCAGGATCCTCCTTCAGCTCCTCAGCTTCCAAAATGGGTCCATGCTACTCGGGATGCAGCAGGTGATCTTGCCGGTGATCCTACAGATCAGCGACGTACACGTTCTCAGTTTGATAGAGCCTCTTCTTTACTGGCTCAAGCTTCAGTGAATTATGATCCTGACACCTTTGCAGAAGCTTCAGGCCATCTAGATTGGGAAGCATCTATGAATGAAGAATATCATTCATTATTGGCAAATGATACATGGGATCTTGTTCCTCTACCAAAGGGACGAAAACTTGTTAGATGCAAATGGGTTTACAGAACCAAGTATGGACCAGATGGGAAAGTTGATAAACATAAAGCTCGTCTTGTTGCTAAGGGTTTTTCACAAGTTGAAGGCATTAACTACACTGAAACCTTCTCCCCTATTGCCAAAATGAACTCTATCCGCCTTGTTCTTTCCCTTGCTACCTCTTTCAAATGGGAAGTCCATCAAATGGATGTTAAATCTGCCTTCTTACATGGGGACTTGCATGAAGAAATCTATATGGAACAACCTATTGGATTTATACAAACAGACTCCAGCCTTGTATGTTGGCTTAAGAAATACCTTTATGGTCTCAAACAAGCTCCTCGAGCTTGGTATGCCAAAATGGATAACTTTGTTTTAGAAAATGGCTTTTCTAGGTGTCATTCTGACAATACTGTCTACACCAAGAAAGTGGGAAAGTCTCTTATCATTCTTGTTCTTTATGTTGATGATCTTATCCTGACTGGTAGTGATCCCAACCTTATAAACCATGTGAATTCTAGCCTTAAAAAGAAGTTTGAAATGACAGACTTAGGACAGTTACATTATTTTCTTGGTCTTCAAATCTTGCAATCCAAGGAAGGTATTTCCCTTTCCCAGTCCAAGTATGCCTGTAATATTCTACACCATTTTCACATGGAAGACTGTAAGCTAGCCCCTTCTCCCTTTCAGTCTGGAGTCAAACTTTCAGTCACTTGTACTTCTCCTGAAGTTGGTGCTACCTTATACCGTCAACTTGTAGGAAAACTTTTGTATCTAACCCATACTCGTCCTGACCTTTCCTTTGCTGTTGGCCTTGTTGCTAGGTTTATGCAAAACCCACATGAAAGTCATTGGAAAGTAGCTAAAAGAATACTTCGTTATGTTCAGGTACAGTTCAGTTTGGGATTCATTACAGTGCCGAAGCAGCTCCTCTATTGGTTGGTTTCACTGATTCCGATTGGGTTGGTGACCTTGATGATCGGAAGTCTACTGCAGGTTATGTGTTCACTCTTGATTCAGGACCTATTACATGGGCTTACAAGAAACAAGGTGCCATTTCTCTTTCTTCAGCAGAAGCCGAGTATCGTGGTGCCGTAGAAGCTAGTAAGGAAGCCTTGTGGCTTCGTCAGATCCTATTAGAGTTTGGCTTTCAATAGCAACATCCGACTACACTTTGGTGTGATAATCGAAGTGCCATTCAACTATGCAAAGATCTAGTCCAACATCAGCGCAACAAACACATTGAACTGCACATGCACTTCATCAGAAAGATCATTCATGACCATGTTCTTGAAGTGCAATATTGTTCCATAGATGATCAAGTTGCATACATCTTTACAAAGGCTCTCACAGAGGCGAAGTTTACTAAACTTCGATTTATGGTTGGAGTTCAGGAAGTTGTCACTAAGGGGGGATAGGCTCTAGTGCCTCCTTCCTTCTCCTAATGTGTCATATTTGTAAATCCTTCAATCCTATCCCAAGTTGTTCTTAAGGGGGGATGTTAGGATATTCTGACACATAGGAAATAGTTAAGTATAACTTGGTCTAGTATAGAGTTAGGTAAAGTGTGTTTCTTTACTATGTACATTTTGTAACTTACAATCTGACGGTCACGATATGTAGTGATCCAATGGTTCATTCTCTCCTCGGTATTACCAACACTTGATCTGTGGCTTAACACCCGATTGGTCCATGATCTCTATTTAAAGAGCATGGAGGGTCATTTGTATGTTAACTATCCATGAGAGAAGCTTATGTAAATTTTCATTATTTTATTAATAAATTGCCTGAAGTGGCCGCATTGGCTCAGGCCGTGGACTGTTTCCCTCTTTGAGGGTTTTAACCACGTCAAAAGTACTGGTGTATTGATCTGTGATCTGTTTGTGAGCGGTGTCCTTTGGTGTTCTGTCTGAGGAACTTACCCTGTAAATTCCTACATATATTGATGAAATTATCCTGGCTTTCATGTCCATCTATACCCTAGGACAACCTCCTACAACCATTTATGACTTTGCCACATTCATAGCTGACAGGATGCATGAGCAGTTCACAAGAATGGGAAATGAAAGGGTCTTTAAATACTCTTCAGTGTTATACCATATGTTCCTATATTATCAGTCTGATAAGTTCCCATTCACCCTCCAAAAACTAGACACCAAGGGTCAACCAAGGTCAATCATTTTCTGGACCCCATTAATCCATGAGTATTAGTCTCCATACTCTTATTCAGACTTTATTGACTTATTTGTACATCCAGTTATGACAATGTTGACTTGAAACCCTCCTCCAAGAATCAATTCAGAAATAAAGAGAATCCTTCAATTTTCAAAGCAAACCAAAGTGGGTGACTGGTACCCCTACCAGAACCACACAGAGATTAGGATATATGGTTGCATGCTTGCACCATATAGATTGCCTAGATACCTCCCTATGAGGTTGTTTTCATTAGAATATTATAGGCAAATCATCAATGCAGATGAAGTAAACTTTGTAAATGCCAAGAAGAAGGCCAATTTCAAAATAAAATACCAACTAGGCCCCTTCATATGTAACTCTAGGGAGGCTGGGATAGAGGCAAAGTTGATACTACAGAAGATGAAGTTCCAGAGAAGTTTTGTTTGGAGATATGACCCTTTGGAATTCATCACCAAGAAGAGGCAAAAGGTCAAGCTGGGACCTTTTATTCACCATCCCATACCTGAGATTGAAGCTCAAGCTAACCAATCAGAATGGGTGGAAGGAACCCTAGTTGATTAAGACAACACCAGAATAGACATAGAGAACACTGTAATTGATCTTGAAAAACAACTTGATGAGGGTTCTTTCCTGCAGGTTCCAGAGCAGTCAGACAGGCTAGAACAGTCAGACAGGCCAGAGAAATCAAGCAGACCATAGACAGCCATGAGTACCCCCTCAGTTGTGCAGACTCCTCTAAATGAGGAGAAGAGCCTAAAGAGAAGTAGGGAGGAGGCCACCACATCAACAAGGGCCACTTCACATACTTATCCAGATACAAGCCAACCAAAAAGACAGAGAGTGAATCTTGTCTCTGAACAGGAATACACAGAGGAAACAACAGAAGGAAACAGGATCAGGCCCATCACCCCATCGGAAGGCACTCCTTCCACATCACAAACTCAAGGATTGGAAAGGCAAATCAGTCTTGAGGTATCTTCCTTCAGAATGCCTGCTGACAAAGACCAAGACATCAAGGAGAGGTACAGGGAAATAAAAGCCAGGAATGAGAAGCTTAAGGTCCAAACTTATGCCCAGTACCTGAAGATGACCCCTACAAATCAAACAAGGCTAATGTCAGTCTTTGATATCAAAGAGGGGAAATGCAGATGACTTTTATCAAGCCAACAACTCAACAGCCAAAAACTGCCTCAGATTTCAAGAAAGTATATTTTGAAGTGCTGGCAAGGGATATTCATCCCATAGACCAGATTGAGCTACACAAGAAAACAGGGGAGATGATACACTCCACTTTGATTGGAACAACCATAGCTACCCACCAACTACAGAGTTCCTTAAACAATATATCTGCACAATTCCAGTTGGAAAAGGCCTCCTCACAGGCCAAGGACACAAGAATCAAGTCCTTAGAGGACTTAGTAATTGAATTGGGACACGATCCCAAGGATATAAAATCCACAGAGTAGCTAATCAAGAAGAAAAACGATGATATCATTGCATTCAAGAAAGTAGCTAAAGATACCCCAGCTGCATCATCCACAAACATTAGAGGTCCGAGAAGCCCGCAAGGACATGAAGAGCTCATGGACTTGGTCCTAAAGCTAAATGCTCAACTCAAGGAGACAAAGAAGGAGTTGGACACTTTAATTCAATCAAAGAAAAGTGACTTGGCCACAACTTCCAAAACTGTCATCACCACGATATCCACAACAGTTCCTTCTACACTGGCAGCATCACCGGCACCCACAGCGCCACCTACAAGAGCATTTCCAGTAACAGTAGAATCTACTACAGCAGCAGGAGTACCAGGGGACAAAGCAGCAGAACTCATGAAAGCCATGGAAGATATGTCTATCTAGGCTACAGAGATGAAAAAATTGAATGAAAATCTAGCAAGTTTGGAAACTGACTGCAAACTTGCCCAACTCAAGCAGAAAGAGGAAACACAAAGGGCCCAGAGAATGGGTGAGAGGATCAAAATCCTGGAAAAGGATTTGACACTTGAGAAGCCACTTGGACAAACCAAGGAAATGTTGTGGGCCAATATCATTGACTCTGTGTTGTGATGTACAACAACCCCCCATTTCATAAAAATTTTCTTTAAAAATCATAATATGAAATGGGTCCCTTTTAAACATAGATGTGTGAATAAATTGGTATTAACTTATTATTAGAAAAAAAAACCCTCATCAAAAGGTCCGACTGAAATATGATATCCCTTTTAAACAATGATAAAATAGGTCTTTTAAACAAATCATAAAGCTTTTTATTATTACGATAAAGCAATCGCAAGATCGCATATCGCAATAATAAGAAAAACATATATAAGGACCCATTGAATTACTCCGATCCGAAAAGGGAAATCGCTATCGGATATCGGGGAAAGGCAAAGCGCATCATATATATAAGGCACCCCCTCCCATTCCTCCGATGCGAGAAAAGGTATCGCTATCAGCAATCGGCTGTGGCAATCAATTCATTAACCGTGACACTTTCAAATCCTCCGATGCGATAAGGCGTATCGCCATCGATGATCAGCGATTTCGCAATAGCGCAACTAATGTGACTCGAGCCCTGTCCCGATTGCGATACATTAAATCAAGGCGCGTGTTTCTAAGCATATTAAAGATTGGGATGCATTAAACCACCTTTGGTGATTGAACGATATTTTGGACTACTATTAAAACCCTCCCTTTCACGACATCGATCATCAAATGCGATTAGCCGCCAAAAATCTA
This sequence comes from Pinus tabuliformis, assembly GCA_031772625.1. Classification (NCBI taxonomy): domain Eukaryota; kingdom Viridiplantae; phylum Streptophyta; class Pinopsida; order Pinales; family Pinaceae; genus Pinus; species Pinus tabuliformis. Next base: position 645,813,831 of record CM062814.1, read on the forward strand.
AGCCACGCTTGAATCAATTATTCACCATATGGATGTTATGATGGATATTTAAAAGCTCCCTTATCATGATTGACAAGTGAAGCGGCCAATTAATGAAGCAGTTATGCCGAGATTTTCCACTTAGATTCTATATGCGGCAATTTCACTACGATCTTTGATCATTCGTTAATAGATGTAACTCTTTCATATTGGCTCATGTTATCTATTTCTCTGTATCACGCTGGTTTCCTTCCTTGTGCAGAATTCCGTCGAAGTATCAAGTTTTAAGCAAATGGGAAAGAAATCCAAGAGATCCGCTGCAGCAGCGGCCCCTGCAGTAATAGTCCAGCACACCAATGACACAGGACCAAGCAAAAAGGGCCTAATCTCAGACACTGCATGTTTCGGCCTTGGAAATACAAGCTGGAAAAGCATCTATAATTTAATTGAGGCAGAAGAACCAGAGCAAGTGTCGGAAGAAGCTACTGCAGGCTCAACTAATAAATCAGACGCCTCCCTAAAAGATCTAGCCGACTCATTTTTGCATAGGATAGCAGCTCGGGAGAAAATTCTTCCTTACACTGATGTGGTCAGATGGGTGGTCGAACAAATTCCTGTTTCTAATAAGACGTTTTGCACAATTGATGGAAGAATTTTCGGTTCATTTCAGCCTGACGACTTGAGGAAAATGTATCATTTGCCCGAACCAGAAAAGAAATACAACAAAGCTTTTATGGAGAAATTCGCAGAGGAGAATGAGACGGAATCAGCCCTGATTAGACAATGGAGACAGGATCCCGCAAAGCACAAACATGAATCATCGGGTAAGTACTCTGTGGATTCCTTGTCATCTCCTTACTGTTACGCTGGGGCAATCATGTGTAGGATATGGGGAATGCATGATTCAGTGAAATTTACTATCGAAATGGTTCCTTTAATGGAAGCGGTTGTTAGTAGTTATGTCATGGATTGGGCGAATATATTGTCTGATAAATTAGCCTCTACAATTCTTGATTTTAGATTCAATTCACGCAAAACCACCAGGACTATTCCCCCATTTTATTACAGTGCATATGTTATGGATATGCTTTGCTTTAATTCCGAATAACCGATACTTGGGTGGAGGTGGACGCCATAGGACCCTAAGCCAATCCACATCTATCATCAGATGTTATGGAAGGCACATTATAAAGACTACCTGTATCAAATCTGTAATGGTTTCATGTTGCCTATCTATTATGCCATTTTTGATAAGTTTGCCCCAAGGATTTCCGAGGAGGCAGAAATTGACTTGACTGCTATGGGAAATTGGTTCGGGGAAGTTAAGTTCACATATATAAGGGTCTTTGGTAGTGCCACAAGACCCCATGTCCTCCCATTGTATGTACCTGATAAACTGTTGGCACGAGAGTTAGCTTACCAAATAAGAACCGCTGGAACATCCAAAACTCTTAGGACTTCCAAAAAGCAGTTATGGTCCATATTCCCTTTGATATGCGGTGTTTATAGTCTACTTGATTACAAACATGCTGAGAAGGAGACAGGAAAAATAAATATGCTCAATCTTGTGACCATCCCTAACAGGCAATTCGATCCTCGGAAGGTTGCCTATAATGTGCTTGAACATGCCAAACTTACTAAGTTTGACCATGAAAAAGATGATTTTGATAATCTATTTTCTTCAGCAGAATCATTGTCTCAGGTTAAAACATTGGCCAAGATGAAATATAATGATGAAGGACTGGTAGAATTCAATAGGCTCAGAGAACAGAGGTTGCAAACTCTGCCTCTGGACTTATTGGCTACTACACCAACAACTAAGTCAAGCGATCCTGAACAGAAGAGTATTGACGAGCCTCCTGCTACAGAGAAAATTCTCGAAAAAGGAAAAGAGTCAGAAAAAGGAAAAGAGCAGGAAATAGAGCAGGAGAAAGAAAAGAAGCAGGACAGTGAAGTTATTGATTTAGAGACTCAAATTGATCCCAAACTCCTCAAAGAGTGGCAACAATTTGACTCTATTATAAACAATCCCGAGACTTCACAAGGATTCGGCACACCCCAAGTGACAGTCAATCAAGAAACAACCACGACTACGGTTCCAAGTGAAGGGACCAGCGGCCTACCCAGTAGCAGAGATGCGGAAATAATTCCCAAAGATCCATCCGATCAGATTGTTTTACAGATAGAAGACATACCACCATTAGATGTCTTTTACAGTCCTAAACACAGGGTTGTAGTGAAAAGACATAGGAAAAGGAGGAGACTTGATCAATCTTCCCTTTTGCCAAATTAAACAGAGATGGCTAATGTGGTGTGATGAGCCCCAATTTTGGTACAATTTGGGCTCATTTTTGGCCTATTTTGCTTGCTCAAACCATTCATTTTTATTGTTTATGCATACACTTCTTAGTTTATTCATGTTGTTTGTAGGAGAAAGGATAGGCACTTTATCTACGTAGCTAATGCATTGTGATTCCAGGTTTTGGCATTAAAAGGGAGCAAAAGACAACAAAAAGGTGGCAAGGAGACAACGAGTTGGCATTGATGACGTAAGGAGAGGTTGTCCACGGTCTTGGGGGACATTCCTCGTGATCCTCACCAAGAACTCCGAGCCCCACTCCATCCTCCCTCCGAGCTTAATACACGGCCAGCTGTTCTACAGGAACAGCAGTTCAAAACTGCTCTACAGGAAACAGCATTTATGATCATCCTACAGGATCAGCAGTTAAACTATAGATTGAACAGCCGAGCTCCTAGAATCATGGATACTTGTTGGAGCATCGTTTTGTATAAGTATAGAGGCCTTAGCCTTGGTTAGGTTGTTGAAACTCTCGTATTACTATTGTAATTTTGGAGCACAGCTCAAGTTTCGTTCTCTTTTGTAAGCCAATTTGGCATGTTATCAGATTATGAATAAAGAAGGCCACTTTTGAGTTAGTTCTGAGTTTTCTCAAGGAGCTATAGCTCTCAGGTTAGGGCCCAACCTGAGAGCCATAGACCTCCTCAGTGTTGTAATGCATTTACCATTAGTTCCAGCACTTGAGTTTGTTTAGTTTCCTATGCAATTCGGATTTCCAGCTTGGTAGTTTAATTGTTTTCATTAGCATAGATAGGACTGGTATGATGCTTTGCTTTCAGTATTCAAGTTTGATAGGTTGGTAGAATAAATCTCTTGGAGCTCCAACAAAAACAGGTTGTAAAGGTTCACTGCCATCTCACTGTTTGGGATTGGGGTGTAGACCATGATCAGCCACCAAAAAGAACAGCAGTCGTTTCATCTCCACGCAAGCTGCCACATGAACGTTTGTATTGAAGATCCATTCATACATTCTTGACATTGATCCATACTGCACTCTCACGCATTAGTTTCATTTCTTGTTTTCCATTTCGGATTTATAGGTTTCATGGCATAATAGGTTAATGAATTTCTTGTTTTGATGCACAGGTCATTTGTTTCATTTACACTGCTCTTTCTCAAGCCACTTCCTTCGTCGTTTTCTCCATCCACCTGCAAGTTCTATTCACCTTCTATATCACTCACTTGCCCTCCAACTCTCTCATTTCACGTATAGCTCCATCTCCTTCACTCTCGTTGATTCCACCTTTCCAAAACATCAACCCATTGCATGCACCCTTCCTTCATCTGACTTTCCATTTCCTGAGACATCATCAGGTCCATCTCCATCTCCCTTAGCCTCCCACACCATTCCATTTCTCCTCCATCACTCCAACCACTCACGGTAGGACATCCTGTAGCCATTTGTAGACATCCTGTAGAAAACAGAGTATCCTGTAGGATCCTCCACAGCCATCCTGTAGGAGGCCACTCTCTTGGTTGCTGAGCATCTGAATGCGAGGAACCTCTGTGGATGGATGCTAAGGATCCTTAGGGACCTCCCCTAGCCTTCCCAACCTGTCCCACGCTTTCCTTCCTTCTCCATCCCATCTGCACAACCAAACCCTAATTAGCGCACAATCACAATCATTCCACACACTTAAAGGGAAAATACAAAAACATGTCTTTTATGATGCACACAGCTTAGATCCATGCATTTCCACTTATTAGAGGTAACAGCAGCATTGGTAGAAGTTTCCTTCACATTCCTTGCAGTATAGAGGTTAGACTAGTTAAATTAGGGTTTCATAGATTTACATGCTTTAAATTGCTTTTGATTCAGTTTGTCAAGTAGAGTAGCCTTCCTTTGAGTTAGCTTTCGTCCATCATTGATAAAGCTTCTTCTGTGAGCCTATAGAAGTTGGCTTAAGCCCTAGCGGACTTGTGCCAGCTGACCAAGTGACAGCTGCGACAAGGGCTAGTACTTGTGCATACAGCACCGTCGCTTCCAAGTTTGTACGAACTACCGGGTTGATAAAATTAAGAGACAGGAAGCCCCAGGAGTTGTAGCATTCTTGCTACAATACTGGAGCTCACCATCTTTTTGGCGCCGTTGCCGGGGAAGCGTCAGAGTATTAGTAATTGTTGCTTTTCTTCTACTTTCGTACTCTTACTTCTGCTAAGTAGTTTGCTTCATTTCCATTCTGCAAAAGTAGCATAAACTTTCCTGCTTTCCTAGACTAATCTTTCCTGCTTTCTTAGATTAGTATTTCCTGCTTTCCTAGATTAATCTTTCCTACTTTCCTAGATTAATATTTCCTGCTTTCCTAGATTAATCTTTCCTGCTTTCCTAGATTAATATTTCCTGCTTTCCTAGATTAATATTTCCAATTCCGCAAATTTCATTTGAGTAATCTAGTTAGTTGTAGATCACTTTGTTTCAGTTTTGCAGGTGCACAGAGAAAAACAAAAGCAATCAAAAAAGAGAATTCTTTTCCATGTCATGCCTTGTAGGAACCGAGATAGATCAGGCAAATTCCTACCAAACACCCCCACCACATCACTTAGTCACCCTTCACTCTTCGGTGGTGACAGTGATTCAGAGGAAACTATAGGTGAACATCCCAAGACATACCGAAATCCTATAGAAGAAGAAGAGTTAGAGACCACTCCACCTAAAGCTATGGCTGACAATAGAGAGGATGAGAGGATAGAAGGAGCTTTCCCCATCCGAGAGACCAATGGTGATATGAAAATGAAAAACATTAGCCCCTCTGCTTTGCCTCACTTCCATGGAATGACCACTGAGGATCCTGATACCTTCCTATTTGAGTTTGCTGTCCTCTGTAGGACCTATGACTATACTGAGGATGAACAAAAGCTAAAACTTTTCCCTTCTACTCTCAAGGATGCAGCACTACGCTGGTTCATGGGTTTGCCTGGGAATAGTATCACCACATGGGCTCAGATGCAGCAAGCCTTCAACACCAAGTACCAGGATTATTGTAGGTCCAAGGAAACAAAGGGGGAAATCTTTCGGATGACCATGGGGAACGATGAATCTTTAGAGGACTATGAGGAAAGGTTCCAACTCAGTTACAAGCGGGCCAGGTGCACACTTGACCCTGAATCCCTTAAGTTGGTTCTGCTCCGAGGAGTACCTGAAGATCTCTTAGATACCCTTCACATGTTAGCTGGGGGGGACATTTACCAACTGCCTTATGAAGACATCAAAACTGTGTTTAGAAATCATTCTAGGGCAGCTAGGAAACGAGGTAGAGGAAACCTCCTCTCCACTGGTGTCCCTTTCTCCAAACATGAGTTTACAAACCAATTAGAAGACCTTAAGAGTGAGGTGCGACATACCATCTCCATGCAGCTAGACACATTCAGGATCCAGCAAAAGAAAGAAGAAGCTGAGAGAGCCCTGGCTGTCTTCTGCCCTAGGTGCACAAGAAGACATCCTAAGAACGAATGCCCATTGCATTCGGTTGAAGTGTGTTTTGTTTGTGAGGAGGACCATCCTACAAATCAGTGTCCCACCTTACCTGGGTTTAAAGCCATGTACCAAGGGACTGAAGCCCCCTCTGAACCTCTCTACTTCATCAACCAAAGGAGGCCACAAGGATCTAGACCCTATCAGCAGGGAATACAAGGGGCACCACAAGCCTATTACAACCCCAACCAATCGATTCCTATGCCTTCCTGGGGTCCCCCTGCTCATCCTTCTTGGTCCATGCCTCCGCCATGGTCTTATCCACCTCAGTATCCTACTCAACCCACTACTCATTCATATCACTCACATGCCCAGTCACAGCCTCAGTGGAGTGCACCTCAGTCGGGGTGGAGGCCTCAATACAACAATCCTCCCGCCATTCTGCCTCCACCTCCAGTTCAGCCACAACCATTACCTCCTGCTCCTCCAAGGCAACCTCAAATGCCTGCTCAACCGAACCCGAACCCCAACAATAGACAGGCTCAGCAGGTATATACTGGGGAGACCTCATGCCCTACCTATGCTGTAGAGATCCAGGAGATCAATCTTAGATCTGGAAAGACTCTTCCAGATCGCCAACCTCCTCCCCCAGAGGAGGAGGAAGACCATCAGGAAAGTGAACCAAAGCCTATTCCACCCTTTCCTGAGAGACTTACAGCCACCACACAACCCAACCCGGAGGAAGATGAGCTTCTGGGAGAGCTCAAGCAGTTGTGTGTGAAGATACCCCTTCTCCAGGCCATCAAGGATGTGCCAATCTATAAGAAGCTGGTTAAGGAGAAGTGTTTCAAACATCCAGGCAGACGGAAGAAAGATGCTTCAACTATCAATGTCATAGGACAACTGTCTGACCTTATGCTAGGACAAGTCATCTGCCCAAAGTACTTAGATCCTGGAAGTCCTGTAGTAGATGTCCACATCAATGGCACCATCATACCCCACACCCTGATTGATCTGGGGGCTGCCATTAATGTAATGACCAGGGATACCATGTGCAAGCTCAATCTTCAAGGTTCCTTGAGGAAGACCTCGACAGTACTGCAATTAGCAGATCGCTCCACTGTGACTCCTGAAGGAATTGTGGAGGATGTCTTGGTCTCTATTGACTCTTGGGAGTATCCTGCAGACTTCCTGGTTCTGCAACCAAAGGCAAAGCTTACTGGATATCCCCTCATTTTGGGAAGGCCTTGGTTAGCCACTGCAGATGCCTATATCAGTTGTCGTGCTGGAAATATGACCATCAAAAATGGTCCTATGTCCAAGCAACTTGTCCTATACCCTCCTGCCCAACCCTCTTTAGAGCATGACTTACCACTCTGGTTGGAAGAAGGAGAAGAAGACGAGGTGTATTCAGCACCTCTATGTACCATAGAAACCAATAGAAGAAATCCCCCAACCGAGGATGATTTGATCGAGAACTTGATCCAAAACCCACCTACCAGTGCACTACCTTTAGAAAAATTGGTGGAGGATGCCCAAGCCAGCACCTTAGTGGATCTTTGTACAACCAACCCTGTCACTCCCAGAGTTAAGAATGTGGAGTTCGGCCCTGAGAGAGCATTGAAAATCAGCTCCTCCCTATCTCCTTCTCAGGAAAAGGAGCTGTGCAACCTGTTGGCCAGCCACTTAGATGCTTTTGCTTGGAGCTATAAGGAGATGAAAGGAGTCCATCCCTTGGTCTGTACTCATCATATATACATCAAAGAGGACTGTAAACCGGTTAGGCAACCGCAGAGGAGAATGAATCCAGCCCTTAAAGACATTGTCAAGGAAGAATTGCAAAAACTGTTAGATGCCGGATTCATCTACCCCATCTCAGATAGTGAATGGGTGTCCCCTCTAGTGTTGGTTCCCAAGAAGAATGGGAAGTGGAGGATCTGTGTAGATTACCGGGAGCTGAACAAAGCTACCAAGAAAGACCATTTCCCTCTACCTTTCATAGATCAAGTGTTGGATGGACTGGCAGGAAAGAAGTTCTTCTCTTTCCTGGATGGGTTCAGCGGGTACAATCAAATCCAAATCAGCCCGGAAGACCAAGATAAGACCACCTTCACTTGTCCTTGGGGTACCTTTGCCTACCGAGTCCTTCCCTTTGGGCTATGCAATGCTCCTGCTACTTTTCAGAGAGCTGTCTTGAGCATCTTCTCGGAGTTGGTCCATGATGCAGTGGAAATCTACATGGATGACTTTACCCCTTATGGGGCCAACTTCCAGGAAGCATTGTCCAACTTGGGAAAGGTCCTAACCAAGTGCATTGAGATGAACCTGTCCCTCAGTCCCGAAAAATGTGAATTCCTGATGACTGAAGGGACCGTGCTAGGCCACACCATCTCTAGCCAAGGATTACAGGTGGATCCTAACAAAATTGCTCTAATCAAGAAGGTTCCACCTCCACAAAAGGTAAGGGATGTTAGGAGTTTTTTGGGATTAGCGGGATACTACAGGAGATTCATTAAGGACTTCAGCAAGCTCGCCTCGCCATTGTTTGGCTTGTTGGCAAAAAATGTGGAGTTTAAGTGGATTGACGCTTGTCAGGAGAGTTTGAATGAGTTAAAGGACAAGTTGGTGTCAACACCAATCTTGAGAGGTCCAAACTGGGCCCTACCTTTCCACATCCACACTGATGCCTCAAACAAAGCCATAGGGGCAGCTTTAGGACAAATTGAGGAAAAACTTCCATATGCCATTTACTTCGTTAGTAAGAACTTGTCCAAAGCTGAGCTGAATTACACTGTAACCGAGAAAGAGTTCTTAGTTGTAGTCCATGCACTAAACAAGTTCCGTCATTACATTACCGGATATCAAACATTTGTACATACTGACCATGCTGCTATTAGATACTTGATGAATAAACCAGATGTGAATGCTCGTATTATTAGATGGTTACTTTTATTGCAGCAGTTTGATCTAACCATTGTTGATAAACCAGGAAAAGAAAATGTTGTTGCTGACTTCTTGTCTAGATTGGATTTGTCTGCAGATGAAGATGGGACGGTGGATGACCAGATGCCTGATGAGCATCTGTTTGCTATCTCAGTACTCTCTCCATGGTTTGCTGATATAGCAAACTACCTTGTTTCAGCTCAGTTCCCTCCGCACCTCTCTTCAAAAGAGAAGAGCAAAATCATCAGAAAGAGTGCCTCATTTACATGGATTGGGGGCAACCTGTTCAAGCTTGGCCCCGATCAGATCTTAAGGCGTTGTGTAAGGGAGGAGGAAGTCTTTGACATTCTCCTCACCTGTCATGATGGGCCTTGTGGAGGACATTTTGCATCAAAGAGAACTGCCTTCAAGATCCTGCAGGCAGGCTACTATTGGCCCACACTTCATCAAGATGTCAGAAGATATGTCAGCCAGTGTGACCAATGCCAAAGAATGGGGAAACCGACCCAAAGGGATGAGATGCCTCTCCAACCTCAAGTGACTCTCGAGCCATTTGAGAAGTGGGGCATGGACTTTGTGGGCCCAATCAATCCCTCTTCGAGGCAGAGATCCTACATCATAGTGTGTACTGACTACTTGACAAAGTGGGCAGAGACTAAAGCAATCAAAGCAGCAACTGAAGAAAAGGTGGTCGAGTTCTTAAGAGAGAACATCTTCTACAAGTTTGGCTACCCAAGAGAGCTGGTGACCGATCAAGGGAGCCAGTTCACCTCCAACTTGGTTGAAGATCTATTAGCTCATCACAAGATCAAGCATAGGACTTCCACCCCCTATCATCCTCAAGCAAATGGGCAGGTGGAAGTCACCAATAGAGCTCTAGAAGGGATCTTGACCAAAGTGGTAAACAGCAGCAGAAAAGACTGGGCAGATCGCCTAGTTGAAGCCACATGGGCTTACAACACCACTTGGAAGACCACCACCGGTTTCACACCTTATGAGCTGGTCTATGGGAAGAAAGCTTTGTTGTCCATTGAGTTTGAGTATAATACTTTGAGGTTGGCAGCTCAGTTGGACCTAGATCTCAGCCATGCATAGCAAGAAAGGTTATTGCAGCTGAATGGACTGGATGAGCACCGCATGCAGGCCCTCCTTCACTCAGAAGTGGTTCAACTTCAGAGGAAGGTGTGGCATGACCAACATCTCCATGACAAGCAATTTCAGCCGGGAGATTGGGCCTTGTTGTATGACTCCAGATTCAAAGATTTCAAGGGGAAGTTGAGAACCAGATGGCTAGGACCTTATGTGGTGGAACAGTGCCATGATAATGGATCTGTCCTCATTCGAACCATTGATGAGGAATCCATTCCCATGCTTGTCAATGGGCACCGATTGAAGATCTATAGAAGACCTCTCTCAAGACAAGAGTTTATCAACACTATGGAGAAATCTGTTTTGGTCATAGAGAAGGGTTCTGCCTCCACTTTGGGCATACCCTGAAGGATCTAAAACACACAAAAAATAAAAAAAAAAAATAAAAAAAAAAATAAAAAAAAATAAATAAAGATCCTTGGGTGAAAACCTCTCCGAGGCGCCCAAGGCAGGAAGTAGGGGTGAAAACCTCATTGAGGCGCTCCTATTGACTTTCGAAAAAGAAAAGAGAGAAAAATAAAGATCCTTGGGTGAAAACCTCTCTGAGGCTCCCAAGGTAGGCAGTAGGGGTGAAAACCTCATTAAGGCGCTCCTATTGTCTTTCTAAAAAAAAAAAAAAAAGAAAGAAAAAAGGAAAAAGCAATCAGCACCATAAAAGGTTTGCATGCAGATGTTCTATGGAGGAGAAGAAGCCTCTCCACTCCAAGCCAGGGGCCTTCATCATGCTAGCAAAGGATGTCATCAGCACCTCCTCCAAGAACAGCAATGTTTTTTAAGGTATGTGCAATTATTATCATGCTTTGGATCTTCTACAGGAAGATACAGTTTTCTACAGGAACAGACAGTCTTCCTACAGGAAGACGCAGATCTTCTACAGGAAAGTTCAAAATTTCTACAGGAAGCCCTGTGTTCTACAGGAAACTTCCTGTAGAAGGTTGCGACGGCCGAAATATGTTTCAAATGAAGATCTAGCGACTGAGGAGTGGATTGAATGCATGCATGCCACTGATGGCACCCCTGAAACTCGCCATTATCGTCCTCCACCATCCTCGTCGCCATGCAACCAAGATCCCTGCAGCAGCACAACAAAGTAATCAGTTCTCGTGAGAAAGCATCTGTCAAAGAAAAACTAGGCACCAAGAACCATACCACATCCACGTTGATACATCAGAAGCGCTGGGATCGTGATCGAGAAGCCAGAACTGCCAGCATGCAGCATACACCCGAGGAGAAAGAACGGTGACAAGACCCCTCGCAGGGATCCTGTAACAGTTCAACCTGCTCAAGTGAAGACCGTTCACAGCACCGCCATCTGAGATCAAACACGGGCACATGAACGCAAAACCATTCACTCCATCGCCAGCATCCTGTAACCACGAGCCTACAGGAATGTGCAGCCACATGCGGCAGGTAGATCCATCGCTCAAAAAACTGGAAATCATGTGCAGCCGCGCGCAGGTAAGTGTTCTAATCCTTCTCTCCATCAAACTGCATGATTATTACTTCGATTTGTTTTGCATGGCATAAAGGTGAATGGTTGAGCGGCCTAAAGGCCAGTGATTGGCCACGTCGGTTAGTAAAGGGATAGTCAGAGGACGAGGTGGTAGCCACGACGAAAGAAACACGCAGCAAGCACGTGAAGATCAGTCCCGTCAACCGAGAAGTGAAGTTTAACCGAAAAGGGCGGCGGCAGATCTGTGGGAATGAATGCGGCAATGAACGAATGTGCAGGCGGATGATGGGTGATGTCACCCAACGGTCCGGCGGGGACAGCTCACCCCCCACGCCACGAGCTGCGCCGATTCAAAATCTAATCGGCTCGACTAAGCGTGTATATCCATCAACTCCACTTCAAAACTTGAGTAACTCTTCTAATCGCCTCTGTATGTTGATACGCCAAGCTCTCGGCTACCTGAACGCTGGTAAGGCACCTCTCGACCGCTGTCCAACTATAGCTCCCTCCGAAGTCTGCGCACTGCTCCTACAGGAACCGTTTCTACAAGAAGCAGTATCTACAGGAAGGTGAAGTCTTCACGTAAAAAAGGTGACAGAAGAGAGGTAACCCTGCAACTCCTTCTACAATTGGTTTTTTTAAAGGTGGCAAGGCCTTTAGTCACAGTGTGGTCATAAAAAATTGGATTGCCGTGCCTATACTATCGCTCCTACAGGATAGCTGTATAATCAACTGTGGTCTGAAAATTCATTGCATGTTCTGTCTTTAGACCGAATTTCCTGTGTATCCACCACCTCTGGTATAAACCACTGTGTTCATCATGCCTGGCGGGTTTATCAGGCGAGAGCCCACTAATTCAAATGCATTAAGGAGAAACCCGGCAGTGGTTGAGCTCTTCACTAGAGCGCAATGGATGCCTTTCTGTGATAAACTACAGGGCTACGATGATGAAGTAGCCGAGGAATTTTTGCAGGCTCTGCAGCCTAAATCACAGACATTGGCCACGGTAACCTTCAGAGATCTCAGCCTCGAACTCACCCCAGAGCATATCAGTCGGATTACCAAGCTGCCCATGGGTCTGCCGTGGGACAAAGAAGAGCGGAAGATGAGCCAGCAAGCAAAGAAGGAGTTCTTCCCACCGGAAGAGTCATTCACCGAAGACAAAAATGGAGTCAAAAGGGCAAGCCTGTTGCCGCCATGGAGCGAAGTCAGTCTACAAATTATGAAATATATCACCTGTGAGGGTCGATATAGCATTGTATATGCGTATCACTTCAGGCTGCTTAACGAACTAAGACACCAGATTGACCTCCCTGCAGCACAGAGGTTGAGCATTCCTTACTTTCTACTACAGTCCTTAATGGAGTGTTCCACCAAGCTCAAGGACGGAATTCCGGACCAGATAGCCCACCATGGGCTAGTCAAGCTCCTCGTGGAGGATGCTCTCCGCTCATATAAAGTCCCCCTCGCTTGGGAATCATTTAGGAACTTATCCAGAACGGGGAACATAAAAATGTTGCTTAAAGAAGCGGAATCCTCTAACGGAGAAGAAGAAGAGCCAGCAGCCGGGAGTAAGAAAGGAAAAAGCCAAAAAATTCCGGCTCCAGCACAGAAAAAAGAACGAAAGAAGAAGGAAGAGGGAAAAGATGACAAAGTCAAAGAGGACACCCCCATCCTATCAGCAAGGGAACAGAGGTTGAAAAGCAGGGCAGTCAAAGCTGAGGTGGCCCCTGCCAGCCCAAGCACCTTGTCAGCTTCTGCAGTCAAAGCCAAACGCAAAAGCCACGAAACAAGGCAAGAGAAGTTGGTGAGAGTTGCATCTGCAGGAACGCAATCACAGGCTTCTACAGGAAGCCCGAAAACGCAAACTCAGGCTTCTACAGGAAACCCGAAAACAAAGACAAACGTTTCTACAGGAAGCCCGAAGATCAGTAAGGAGCAGGCTTCTACAGGAAGCCCAAGAGCAATGACCAAGGCTTCTACAGGAAGCCCGAAAATTGTTGGAAAACAGGCTTCTACAGGAGGCCCAAAGACGGAGACAAAGGCTTCTACAGGAAGCCCGACAGTACAACCACAGGCTTCTACAGGAAGCCCGAAGATAGAGACAGGGGCTCCTACAAGAATCACAAGGCTGGAAAGAGGGGTTTCTACAAGAGGCCCGAAGGTCATTGCGAAACAGCCTCCTGTAGAGAGCCCGAAGACAAAGAAAGAATCTTCTACAGGAGGCCCGGAAGCGGGCAAAGCAGGGTCTTCCACAGGAATCCTGAAATCAAAAAAGGAGGGACCCTCTACAAGGAGCTCCGAGGGAGCAAAACACAAGAAAGAGAAGGCTGACATCCTCGATAAGGAGGCAGCAGCGGCACTGGCTGCCCTTAGCACACCTCCAAAACCGAAAGAGAAAAGGGAGAGGGAGACCCCTCTGCCACCTGAAGCCAGGAGAAGCAAGAGGATGTCCCCGAGCAAGCCACAACCTTCACCCAACGGCCATACCACTTCAGGGGATGTACCTACTTCACCCAGTGCAAGAACCCCCTCTAAACCATCAGCTACCCCTGAAAAGGGGAGCCCAAAAATAACTTCCTGGACACGAAAGATAGGCCAGTCGCCTTCTGAAGCCCGACTCAAAGAAATAGAAAAAGGGAAGGAAGCATCACCCTCATCACCATCAGGGGCAGAAAAGGCAGGGCCATCAAAAGCAGAAAAGAAACAGCCTGTTCCGGTCCCGAGTCCTCGGCCAAGGACGAGGAGCAGGGGCAAGGTTGCTCAAGGATGAGCAAATGGTTCAGCTGGGGGGTGATGATGAGCCCCAATTTTGGTACAATTTGGGCTCATTTTTGGCCTATTTTACTTGCTCAAACCATTCATTTTTATTGTTTATGCATACACTTCTTAGTTTATTCATGTTGTTTGTAGGAGAAAGGATAGGCACTTTATCTACGTAGCTAATGCATTGTGATTCCAGGTTTTGGCATTAAAAGGGAGCAAAAGACAACGAAAAGGTGGCAAGGAGACAACGAGTTGGCATTGCTGACGTAAGGAGAGGTTGTCCACGGTCTTGGGGGACATTCCTCGTGATCCTCACCAAGAACTCCGAGCCCCACTCCATCCTCCCTCCGAGCTTAATACACGGCCAGCTGTTCTACAGGAACAGCAGTTCAAAACTGCTCTACAGGAAACAGCATTTATGATCATCCTACAGGATCAGCAGTTAAACTATAGATTGAACAGCCGAGCTCCTAGAATCATGGATAGTTGTTGGAGCATCGTTTTGTATAAGTATAGAGGCCTTAGCCTTGGTTAGGTTGTTGAAACTCTCGTATTACTATTGTAATTTTGGAGCACAGCTCAAGTTTCGTTCTCTTTTGTAAGCCAATTTGGCATGTTATCAGATTATGAATAAAGAAGGCCACTTTTGAGTTAGTTCTGAGTTTTCTCAAGGAGCTATAGCTCTCAGGTTAGGGCCCAACCTGAGAGCCATAGACCTCCTCAGTGTTGTAATGCATTTACCATTAGTTCCAGCACTTGAGTTTGTTTAGTTTCCTATGCAATTCGGATTTCCAGCTTGGTAGTTTAATTGTTTTCATTAGCATAGATAGGACTGGTATGATGCTTTGCTTTCAGTATTCAAGTTTGATAGGTTGGTAGAATAAATCTCTTGGAGCTCCAACAAAAACAGGTTGTAAAGGTTCACTGCCATCTCACTGTTTGGGATTGGGGTGTAGACCATGATCAGCCACCAAAAAGAACAGCAGTCGTTTCATCTCCACGCAAGCTGCCACATGAACGTTTGTATTGAAGATCCATTCATACATTCTCGACATTGATCCATACTGCACTCTCACGCATTAGTTTCATTTCTTGTTTTCCATTTCGGATTTATAGGTTTCATGGCATAATAGGTTAATGAATTTCTTGTTTTGATGCACAGGTCATTTGTTTCATTTACACTGCTCTTTCTCAAGCCACTTCCTTTGTCGTTTTCTCCATCCACCTGCAAGTTCTATTCACCTTCTATCTCACTCACTTGCCCTCCAACTCTCTCATTTCACGTACAGCTCCATCTCCTTCACTCTCGTTGATTCCACCTTTCCAAAACATCAACCCATTGCATGCACCCTTCCTTCGTCTGACTTTCCATTTCCTGAGACATCATCAGGTCCATCTCCATCTCCCTTAGCCTCCCACACCATTCCATTTCTCCTCCATCACTCCAACCACTCACGGTAGGACATCCTGTAGCCATTTGTAGACATCCTGTAGAAAACAGAGTATCCTGTAGGATCCTCCAAAGCCATCCTGTAGGAGGCCACTCTCTTGGTTGCTGAGCATCTGAATGCGAGGAACCTCTATGGATGGATGCTAAGGATCCTTAGGGACCTCCCCTAGCCTTCCCAACCTGTCCCACGCTTTCCTTCCTTCTCCATCCCATCTGCACAACCAAACCCTAATTAGCGCACAATCACAATCATTCCACACACTTAAAGGGAAAATACAAAAACATGTCTTTTATGATGCACACAGCTTAGATCCATGCATTTCCACTTATTAGAGGTAACAGCAGCATTGGTAGAAGTTTCCTTCACATTCCTTGCAGTATAGAGGTTAGACTAGTTAAATTAGGGTTTCATAGATTTACATGCTCTAAATTGCTTTTGATTCAGTTTGTCAAGTAGAGTAGCCTTCCTTTGAGTTAGCTTTCGTCCATCATTGATAAAGCTTCTTCTGTGAGCCTATAGAAGTTGGCTTAAGCCCTAGCGGACTTGTTCCAGCTGACCAAGTGACAGCTGCGACAAGGGCTAGTACTTGTACATACAGCACCGTCGCTTCCAAGTTTGTACGAACTACCGGGTTGATAAAATTAAGAGACAGGAAGCCCCAGGAGTTGTAGCATTCTTGCTACAATACTGGAGGGTGGAAGGAGTAATTAAACCCTTCCGATGACCTTACCAAACTCTCCCAGTATGCCGAAGCAAATTCGGCAGCCACCATGGATAAAGCCTCGGAAGTAAGTAGTCTCCTTAAGGAAAAAGATCAAATGATTGGTTCATTGTAGTCGCAGGTGTCTGAAGCACAGCGAAAAATAGAACAATTAGAACAACAACTATCAATACAGCGATAGACAAACAACCAATTAAATGAGCAATTGCTCAAAGAGAAACAGATGATAGATTTGAGCGTGGTACAGAAACAAAAGGAATTGTCCAAAGCATTGGCCAGATTAAAGGTGATGAATGAACAAATGAGCAAGACTAAGGATGAGCGAATCGCTCAACTGTCACAAGAAGTAGAAAAGTTCAGGAGCCTTCCTCAAGTAGCAGAGTTCAGAACAGAAGCTCTACAAATCAATAAGGCATTGATTACACAGCTAAAACTACTATGTCATAACATTTCTCTGGTTGAACCTCTTTGTGAGATTACTACATCAATAGTTGATAAATCAGTTGAAGCTAGGCAGGATTTAGAACAGGCTGATGAGACCTTAACCAGCTTTCTTGCTTGGCAAGACTCCCGTGAAGGACAAGCTTCGAATCTGCCCAAATTTCTAGAGTCACATAAAGACATCCTTTTTCTAGAATGGCAGTCACAACTAATGAGGGCAGAAAGAGAAACCTCAAGATGTCGGTTATCTACTAGCAATTTAATTGAATTGGTCAATGACACTCTTTATCTATCTAACATGATTTCACAGTGTAATCCAGGTAAATTGACATCGGCCAAAGCCTTGGAACAAACATGCAATCAGAAATTGGAAAAGAATGGAAGACTAATCACTGGCATCCAAAGTTTAACTTGGGATGCCTTTTGGTTTTTCTTAATCAAGCCATAGAGTTAGAGGGCCGCACTCAAATGTTTAACTGATGCCATCAGTTGCATGATCCCCGAGATCCAAGATGCCACATATTCAACTCAACTGAATTCTCGCCTAAGTCACCCTCCAAAGTTGCAACCGATGCTAGATATCTGCCAGCTCAAGCCGAAGGGAGATCATCCAAAACAATGAATCATGTTGTCGACTGAGAACAAGCCGATTTTGAGGAGATATTCATAATATAGTTATACCAACTAAATATCACTTTTATTTTGTAATTAGTTAGCTTAATCAGTATTTATAGGCCCTTTCATGTATTTGGAAAGGGTCCTCAGTTTTTGTATAAACTCAAATCAGTAAGTCACACTATTGTGCTTCTGATCTATTTTTTATGAAGACTGGGCCAATATTCTGAATTTTGACGAAGAAAGCTTTGATGACATGTGCACTATTGCCTTTTGTGGAAGTGTTTCTAAGTTAAAAGAAGGAATTTGAATGCGGTTGATATCGGGAGTGATTCAAATAACATATGGTACTATTATCTATGCTCTTGTGTCATTCTTTTATGTGAATCGGCATTCGTTTAAATTTTGCTATCATTGAATATATGTATGTGTTTTAACAGCAATCCTTGTACTTTTCACTATTGAATGTCTAAGGACTGTTATTCTTTCAATCATATCTATGTCTATGATATATATGAGGAATAGTGTAATAATGTTTGCTTGATTGCTTTGTTCAACTATTTGGGCTTAGTAATTATCATATGAATAAATATCTTTGTTTACCAACAAGAGTCATCTATATGCCTGTTTGTGGATGAAGACCATCAAAAGTTACGCTAAAAGCAGCAATTTCCCGGGATAGGATAGTTGTTTATAATTTTATTTTTAGATTAAATCATTCATCCATTATCATTAGATATTAGAGAATCAATCATTTATCCATCCTATTTACCAATCATTGGGAAACTGGTCCCATTATATCCAGTCAGAGCCACCACACCAAACAGAAAAGGAGTTGCCTTTAAGGTCCGGACCGGGTGGTTATCCCCGATGATGATGCAGCGATTTTTGAGGCCTCAACAGTTTTGGTGCTAGAAGGAGGGCATGAACTATGAATGGCGAGAAAACCCAAACCTATAACCCATTCTGAGAGTAAATCTCCCTCCACCTCACCTCATACCTCCCGTTTGCATGCTGGAACTCCAGTATTCAAGCGAGAAGAAGAGGAATCAACTACCACTGCTCAAACCCACCATACTTCAGAACGATTGAGTCCTGAGTCCCCTGAAGTTTAGTCTCTCATCCATAAACTTCAAGGCTTTTCGATATCACCACAGAAATTTGAGGTATCTCAAGGCAGTGAGACTTCGCAATTCAATCTACCTCACCCTCTCACCAGACTTCAGAGTGGAAAGCTCGGTATTGAACCTACTGAGTTGCCTTTACCTAAAAGGAAAAGGGCAAAAAAGAATACTGAAGGATCTGACAGTGAAACTTTCTCATCATCATCTTCCATCTCATCTTCCCCAGCGCAAAGTCAGCCATCCACTCCTCCATTACATATTGTTGTTCAACAGGGATCAGGAACTTCAACATCCCAACCCATTCAATCCTCAATATCAACTCCTTCCCAAACATCTGGAATTTCATCAGCAATATCATCCACTACTGGTTTTTCAATGGCTCAGAATCCATGGAATAGTCCTGGTGCGGTCACCATGCCTGCACCATTACACCCATTGCCTGATTTCCCTGAAAAATGGTTACCCAAGTTTAATCCAGATGCTGGAACACAAGCTGAAGAACATATTAATAATTTCATGTTATCATTTAATTTGAAAGGAGTGACAGAGGAAGATGTTGTCGTTAGGCTTTTCCCTTATACTTTGCAAGGATCAGCTGGGTCTTGGTATTTTTCCCTGCCCTCTGGATCCATTACTAGTTGGAACATTTTCCAAGAACAGTTTCTTACTAAGTACGGCGATGATAGATCTTTAGCAACATTAATCAATGATCTCTCCAATCTTAGGATAGAGCCCAAAGAACCTATTAAGGAATTCAACTCACGATTTAATAAACTCTTGAATAAGATTCCAACCGCCTCTAAACCAAGTGAGCAAATCATAAGCGAATGGTATATAACTGCCCTACCTTCAAATATAGCTATTTTTGTAGACAGGGCTGCAAAACCAACTTTAGCTGAAAACATGAAAGAGGCACTTGCTGTAGAGAAACGTATTATTGCTTTAGAAAAGAAAGCTGCTCTTGAAGATAGAAAATCCAAAAAAGTTCCTTTCAAGGATGATTCAAAGAAGAAAATCCCTAAAGATCTATATGATATGGAAGGTTTACAAAAATTCCTCAAGACTATGTCAAATGAAATGGTCGAAATCAAGAAGCAAGTAGCTAAAACCTCAACAAAAAGGCCAATTAGAAATTTTAAGAAACCTGAATCAAAACCACCAAATATTATATCCAACGCAGATTCAGATCTTGAAGCAGAAGAAGAAGATGAAACAGTCTTGCCATCTGAGGAACCCGAAGAAGAAGAGACTGTCGAATGTCATGGGATGTGGGATTTTATTTTACCCACCTCCGATACAAAAAATGAACAAGAAGCTTTCCCTGTGACTACCAGGAGTAAAGGGACTCCTGAACCTATCCAGACAACTTCGAAGAAAAGGAATGCAGGTTCCACTACTACCAAAGAAAAGATTCCTACAAAGAAAGCTTTAGCGATACCATCCCAAAATCAACCATCATCTTCAAATCTACCTTCAACATCCAAGACATTGGTAGTATCAGATTCTATGGACTACAATATTATCGAAGATATGAAGAAGACTAAAGCGAATATTACTATGTTTGAACTTAGCAAACTCAAACATCAGCAGAAATTACTTCTTAAGGAGTTAAATGTCGTTCCTTCTTCACCTCTTCCTAATGCTGTATTGTCCAAAGCTGCTAATGATTCAGGCCAACCACCTCCTAGTAGAGTGGAAGATACTGATGCGGTCTTAATTGGGGATAAATCAAATTCTTATACTCCTCCTTTCCTCTTAACCTATGAGATCTATAATAGAAATCTACACAATTGTTTGATTGACTCAGGATCTTCCTCTAACATAATGCCAGCTTCAGTTTGTTCGAAACTGAACATCGAACCCCAAAAGTCTGCAATTCATATTGTATAGTTGGATAGAACTAAGGTCCAGGTTTTAGGGGAAATCAACTCAGTAACTATTAGGTTATCAGCTGATCCTAGAGTGGTTCAAAGAATTGATATTTTGATCGCCGATATACCTGAATTCTATGGGTTGATTTTAAGTAGAGATTGGTATGAAAAACTCCATGGTTATATTTCCACCGATTGGTCTCATATGTGATTACCTTATAAAGGAAAACCAAATCAGATCAAGATTGATCGGGAGAAACACATGACCCATACAGTTACCGAGTTTGAACAAGAAAACCAACCAATAGCATTCAATAACAATATTTTGGGGAATTATTCATCTGAATCATTCTTTGGCAATTTCACTGCCCAACCATCTTTTTTCCCAATTAATAATCTCACATCTCAGATTGAAAACTTTTCACAAACAGATAGCTCAAGATGTGTTAATGTTGCTGAGGAAACTGTCAATAAAATTGTTGATAATTCTTTATTTTGGTCACTATATTTTGATGGGTCTAAGTCTAGTGAAGGTTCAGGAGCAGGATGTATTTTATTAGTCCTCAAGGAGAAAAAACTATGTTATCATGCAGACTGGAATTTGAATGCACAAACAATACAGCCGAATATGAGGCCCTAGTTCAAGGACTCTACAAAGCAATTGGCCTCAAGGTTCAATATCTGAAAGTGTTTGGTGATTCAGAAATTGTTATTAAACAGGCTAGAAATTCAATTCATTGCCTTTTTTGTCATCTCAAACACTATCAGTCTCTAGTACAGGAACTCATCTCTCAATTTTCAGCATTCAATATTTCTCCCATCCCTAGGTCCCAGAATGCAGCAGCAGACCTACTAGCTAATGTTGCCTCCAGACTCCTATCATACGAAGATTACAACCCGGATAGATTTTCAGTAGAGTTAATTTTTAGACCATCAATTCTCGATAATGTCACCAATTGGAGAGTGTTCAATCATGATGAAGACATTTTAAACTTCTTGACTTCTGACAAGTCCTATGATGACCAAATCATTGATGAAAGTGATCATGACCTTCAAATGAAAGAAAAGTAAGAGGAAAACTCAATACCAAAACCAGTGGTCAAGCTTGAAGATCTTTATGATATTAGAGACAGGTTTAAACGGGTGACCAATTCAAAACTCCAGAGTTCCACTTTAAGATTTGAATTGATAAACCTAGGTACTGAGGAAAACCCTCAAAACATCAATTTGGTACTAGAACTTTCTTTAGAAGAAAGAACAACATTCATTAGGCTGTTAACAAAAAACAAATATGTCTTCGCTTGGAAATATGATGATTTGAAAACATACGATGCATCAATCATTCAACATACTATTCCAATGTTTTCTGAACAAAAACCAGTGCAACAGAAGTTAAGAAAGATTCATCCTAACCTAGAGAGTCAAATAAAGGCTGAATTAAATAAACTCTTGAAGGCTAAGATAATTTTTCTTGTGATACATTCAAACTGGGTTTCCAATATGGTGCCTGTTAGAAAGAAAAATGACGATATCAGGATTTGCATTGATTTCAGAAATATTAATAAGGCAAGCCAAAAGGATAACTTCCCTTTACCTACTATGGAGCAGACATTACATTAGGTAGCTGGTTCAGAACTAATGTCCTTTTTAGACGGTTTTTCAGGATATAACCAAATTTTGGTCCATCCTGATGACAGTCTTAAAACTACCTTTAGAACTAAGTGGGGAACTTATGCCTACCAAAAAATGCCTTTTGGACTCATCAATGCAGGAGCCACATTTCAGAGAGCCATGGACATAGCGTTCAAAGGATTGCTCAACAAATTAGTAGTTTTCTATTTAGATGATTACTGTATTTTCCAAGAAAAGGTCTAATCATTTACATGATTTAAAACAAATCTTTGAACGTTGTAGAAGGTATGGTATCTCTCTTAATCCAAAGAAGTCCTTTTTTGCTCTTAATCAAGGAAAAATTTTAGGCTTCATTGTTTCAAAATATGGTATCTATATTGATCCAGATAGAATTAAAGAGATTTCTGAAATTCCATTCCCTCATAATAAAAAATCCATGCAGTCATTTTTGGGTCAAATTAACTTTGTTAAAAGGTTCGTTCCAGATTTTTCCCAGATTATTTTACCATTACAATGATGATTAAAAAAAAATCGGCATTTGATTCCATTAAACAATCAACAATTAATGCCCCTGCTTTAAGCACTCCCAATTTTTCTAATCATTTCATACTATATACCCTCGCATCCGCTTCGTCATATGCAGCAATGTTGACTCAAATTACTAATCAAAACTTGGAAGCACCAATTTCGTTTTACAGCTCAAATCTTCAAGGTGCTAAACTAAATTATTCGGAAGTTGAAAAACAAGCCTTTGCTGTGTACAAAGCCATTAAACAGTACAGGCCCTTCCTCTTAAAAGCTCACACAAAAGTTATAGTTCCTTTTTCAGCAGTAAGACAATTACTAGTTGAAAGGGAATTAGGAGAAAAGGGAGCAAATTGGGTCACAACATTACAAGAATATGACTTGGAAATCAAGCCAGCAAAGATTGTCAAAGGCCAAGGTTTTTGCAGGTTGTTAGCAGAAGCATCCAACATTCAAGAACTTGAAAGTACAGAAGATACTGAAGAAATCAATCAGATAAGTACCACAGGTCCTGAATCACAATATACAGATCTGATTTTCTATTTAAAAAATGGGTACGCTCCTTCCAATCTCTCCTATAAAAACAAGCGTGCCATTAGATTGAAAGAAAAAAACTTCACAATTATAGATGATGTATTGTTTAGGCGAAATTATGATTCAATTTTATTAAGATGCTTAGAAAAACCTGAAGCACAAAAAGTTTTGCAGGAACTTCATGATGGACCAGCAGGAGGACATTTTGGAGCTGACACCACAGCTCACAAAATCATTCATGTTGGGTATTATTGGCCCACCTTGTTCAAAGATACTCATGAATATGTAAGGAAATGCCAAAGTTGTCAAACATCCAGTGGAAGACAAAGAAAGCCAGCTTTCCCTTTGCAACCAGTCAACATTGAACAACCGTTTGAGCAATGGGGGTTGGACATCATTGGAGAAATCACTCCACATTCATCCAAACAGCATAAGTATATCCTTACTGCCACTGATTACTTTACTAAGTGGGTTGAAGCAATTCCTTTAAAGACAACAAACTCTGAGGCAATTATGGAATTCATAGATCAATTCATTATTACCAGGTTTGGTGTCCCGAACGCTCTTGTTTTTTATAATGCATCTTATTTCTCTGGAAATTCTATGTTTGAGTTCGCTATCAAAAGGGGATTTAAATTGAGGTATTCTGCAAATTACTACCCTCAGGGCAATGGTTTGGCAGAATCCACCAATAAAAACCTTATTAGAATTATTAAGCGAACTATTGAACATAATCATAAAAACTGGCATAAATCTTTGATATTTGCACTATGGGCTGATAGAATAACTCAAAAAGCCTCTATAGGCACTTCTCCATTCAATCTAGTGTATGGAAAGGAAGTTGTCATACCAGCCAACTTAGTGCTTCCATCCTTAGCTTTAGTGCAGTTTATTGAAGAAAGTCCCTCATCTTCTATTCAACTAAGACACGATCAAATTTTGAAACTAGAAGAAGAAAGGGAAAAAGCCAGAATTATACATGCAAAACATCAGCAAATTATCAAATCATCTTTTGATACAACTTCGACCAGTTCAAAACAATTACAAGTTGGTGATCTAGTTTTGAAATGGGACAAAGCCCATGAAGATAAAGGAAAACACACAAAGTTCCAGAAAATGTGGCTCGTGTTAGAGTCGGTCTAGTAGCCCTCCACCAGAGATCAAAGCTCTTTGCATTTCATGATTAGGTGTCCCATCAGTGTGATCATGTTGCATTCCATTAGGCATGCCATAACCCCGGTGGAGGGAGTTTGTGTCTTTTATTCCCCTCTTGTTTGGCACTGCTGGTTCAGGTTTGCTTAAGTAAATAAAATCTTCAAAGGGTCATTCATCTTGTTTTAACTTTCGAGGTCTTAGGTCTAGGGTTGAGTCAATTTTTGTCTCGAGAGGTCATAAAGGACCAGCAGGCCAGAGGGATGTCCTTCATAAAACATCATTTCAATAATTCTCACTATTGTACAGCTAAATTTTCACCTTGTTTTCAAAACTCAGTTTTTGAAAAACAAAGGTCATTATCTCATTTTTGTAAAAATTGTAAAAATTTCAAATTCTCCAAATGTTGAAGCGCAGCCTTGGTCTCCTTTGCCAAAGCATCTTAGAAGCCATCCCTGCAAAAATTTTCAGAAGAAATCATCATTTCAACCAATTTTTTTTTTCAAAAAAAGGAAACCAGAAGTCAGAGCCAATTAATTCAAAAAGTGTTAACACTCAAACATTATAAAGTGGGTTTTGAGCAAATAAAAAATCTAAAGGGAGCCTATAAAAGCACATCACTCTTCATTAGCAACTCATTTTCCTCTCACAAGCCAAGTGAATCCTTGCAAAGGCGATTTCAAGAGTCATTGAGCAAATTGGGCAGTTTCAGGGGCGCGCTACGCATCAGGGTGGGCGCGCTACGCGTCAGGGGCGCGCTACGCATCAGCGCGATTTTCTCAGTGTAATTTTGTTCAGGCGCTACGCACCAGAGGGGCGCTACGCGTTGGGCAAGGTGCACTATGCGTTGGGTTTTTCACCCAATAAACTGCCAGCAAGCTACCAAATCCTCTTTTTTCTCAAGAAAATTTCAGGTAGGCCTCTCCTCCATGGCTAGTTTTGGTTTTGCAAGATGAATGAGAAATTAATATGTTAAAATGCCATGAAAATGAGAAGTCAAAACCCTACATTGTTGTGGAAGATTTAAAGACTTAGTGGTGCTAGGGTTTCAAAGTATTTTGCTGTCCAAGGTTGCCCATTTTTTATCCCTCTTTTCCCTCATCTTCATCAACATTCTCCTTCAAATTTTCCCATAAAATTTTATAATCTTCCTCTCTAAAATCCTTAAAACCTACTAAATTCCCAAACCCTACTTCCACCTTAAAGTTCCACAATATTATGATTTCCCATGTTGCCTTCCCTAAATTCCTTATTTTTGTTTATTGTCCCTAATTCCCTCATGTTCCCCTATCCCTAACAATCCCCTTGTATTTATGTCCCCTTGGTGACAGCATTTGAAAAAGTCAAACAGCAGTTAATTGGGTGCAAAGTCAGCAATACATTTCAGCCATCTTGCCTTCAAGACCATGTCAGAAACCGAATCAGATTATGAGCAGATTTATGACAGTGATTCAACACCGGAGGTAGAAGTGCCAAAGAGGCATCACAAGGGTGGTAAAGGCGGTTGGCATGTCAGGGAGGAGCCCACTTCTTTGGCTCATTTGCAAGCTTGTCCACTTGCAATGACATGTTTTCAGTATCAATCATGCTTTGGATATTGTGAGCGGATCTCACAAATTCAACATCACAGAGAACTAGTCTGCTTGTTTGTCCTACATTTACACAATGATCATGTGAACCTTGCAGGAGTGGATTTCACCTTATCACTCGAAATTGTTGCTCAAGCCACCGGGATACCAAATGTTGGGGAGGAGTGGAACAAGTGCCAGCAGTTAGACAGATTTCATTATCAACCATATATCAAACCCGGGTGTATGAGACACCTAACTGCTGTTTTTCACTTCAGATTCCTAAGGGATGAGTATGAACCCTTGATGAGGCTCATTATGCGCTATTTCACTTGTGAGGGAAGATTTTCACGTTTATATTCGTACCATATCCGTTTGTTGATGCATTTCACCCGGGTATGAATGATGAACATTCCATTTTTCATGTGCCGAAATATAGAGAGGATGGTGCCCTTAGTGCAAAGGAAGAACCCCGCACAGCAACACAAGAGTATATATCATTATGCACTGATCGAGATCATAGTGATGCATCAGTTGGCACAGCAGGGTATTGCTTGGGAGGATTTCATCTCTCGCGATTTCTTCACGGTGCCACAGCCACCCCCTGAGATTGTCCATGATGAGGGAGGGCCTTCACATCAGTTTCACATTCCAGAGCCCGAGCATGTCAGCACTCCAGCATGTGTTACATATCAGAGAGGCCACAGGGCCTTATTTTCATCTGCACGGCGAGTATTATCTCCACACCAGGTGGAAGGGGTCTCGCCTTCTTCGTCAGCACAGCGAGTGTTATCTCCACATCAGGTGGAAGGGGCCTCACTTTCGACAGCAGCACAGGTACAGGAGAGAGGCAAGCAGCCCATGATTGATGAGGGGCCATCAGGTGATCTAGACATAGACATTATTGACTTTGACATCAGTTCTCCTAGCTCGGAGCTAAAGGAGATCATTCAGCAACAAAAGGCTGAAAATCACTTGTTGCAGCAGAAGTTGGAAATGGCAAATTGGACAATCAACTACTTAGAGCAATGCAACAAACAGTTAGAGGATGAACACACTCTTGATGAGTTGCGGAGGATCCGAGAAGACCGGAACTTGGCTCGCAAGAGACCCGGTGATTTGACACCTATTGAGCAAGGGTCTATGCTCATTCAGGTGAACACTCATTTAGAGAAGTTGCTAGCCAAGGCAAACAGGGACAAAGATATGCTCTGCCACATGAAGAATCATTATTGGGCTCGCATGCATGTGTGCAAAGCGAAAATGAAGGTACTCAAAGGACGATTGGCCAAGGCACTAAAACGGAGGAAAAGGCCCGATCCACTTCAGATTTTGGCTGAAGATTCCTTGAAGGAGCATGGTGCTCAATGATACACCCCCAGCTCAAAATTCAGAAAATTTGGAGCAATTTTGGTCAATTTTGAATTTTTTTACTAAAAACAGGTTTTTGCTCTCAACGCGTAGCGCGCCGCGCGCTACCCTGAAGATGGGGAGGTCCATTTCACAAAAACTCTGCATTTTTGGATTTTTCTTGACAAAATACACTTGCTCAGCCACTGCCAAGACATTTCATTGAGGTTTGGGCCCCCAAAAGGTCAAAAAACAAGCAAAAAATGACCTTCTGCCACTTTTTGGACACACAGGAAGCAGTCTTGGGAGATTGCATTTTTGGAGGGGCAAATGAGCACCAAATTGAGAAATTCCACTTGGTCTAGAGAGCAGACATCCAGACCTTTCCAACAAGCCCACTTGAGCCTCATTTTGATGCCAGTAAGTGCCCCAAAAGTGGGCTCAAAGGCACGCTACGCGTTGAGAAATGGCGCGCTACGCATCAGGGAAATTTGCCAGTTTTTCATCTACAGCTCAGGACAACGCAACTTTTGACTAATTTTGACTTTTCATGGGATTTTTCACCCTCTTTGATGTAAATAATGTATTTTCATGATGACATGACACTTTTTTACCTATTCTAGAAGATTCATTCATAAAATAGCAAAAAATTAATGAATGAATTGGTTTCCTAACTTATAGAGGCAAGTTGTTTTGATTGCCTAGATTGTAGTGCTCAGTTTAGAATTGGTTGAAATAGCTCCTAGGATGATGAGCTCGACCCCTAGAGGCAAGGGAATGTGTTAGCTTGCCTATATTATGTATTTTCTTAGTCATTTTCATGGTTGGACTTTTGAGGGATAAGCTTAGACTGTATTACTCTTTGTACCTCTGCAATTTTGGCAAAGGAAAGACCAGGGTTTTGCAACACTCTTTGGGATTCCTGTGGTGAATTGTTTTGATGGTGTGTTTCTCTCATGTACTTGTAAGTTTTTTATGTGTATCATTTTCCTACTCTTCTCTTCTGCAAATTAAGTAAATGAAGTGTTAAGGTAGAATTCATGGTTTCTATGCTCTGCCTTTAAGTTTGCTTAATATCTATGTTTTCATCTGTTTAAGGAGAACTCCTGATGGTTTCCTGCTCTCCTTAGCTCCTCACCAGTCATACCTATTCATTCACTTCCTTCAAAGGCATCAAGACAATCTCCTACCTTGCCCCAAAAAGACCTCTGCAAAAACTGTGTCTCATCCCCGCACCCAAAATTGTCGTGCTCAGTTTTCCAACAAAACCCTAAAAATTTGAAATCAAACTTTCCCTATCAGTTTACTAGCCTAAAATTAGTGTTCTTTATTGGTCATCTCAGCCCTTTGAAGACCTTTTTCCGAGATAGACCTGGAGAGAGCCCTCTCCTGTCCTCGTAGGGCTAGCTACGAGGCTAAGTGGTTTGATGTTGCCTTGGATTTTGCCTTCTTCAGCCTGAGGCCAAATTCGAGCGCTAACAGCTCGGACCATTTCAAATCAATGAGAAGATAGGCCCCTTTACTTTCATATTGCAAGATCTATCAGGAAAGAGAGATTCTCTTCCTGTTAACGGCCTTATCTTGAAAAAATTCTTCAATTGAGAAGGTAACCCCTTCTCCCTTTGTAAATATTCAATTTTCAGCTAAATTTTTGTACATAGCTTAGATTTTTAGGATTGTAGAAAAATAAAGTTAGCCTTCCATTGGTCTTTACTATATTGAAAAAGTTTCTCAAAAGAAACAGTTATGATATTTGCTTTTAAAATGGAAGCCTTAAACGAAAGGAAGATTTCTAGGAAATTAGGTATATTTAGATTCTGAAACCCCATTTTATTTTTGTAAACTCTTCTCAAAGATTAGAAGTACTGTAAACCATTTTAATGTTTTTAAGCAGCCTGAAAACGGTTATCAATACAAAACAGATACTGATTCAATCTTAGCATCTTCAACTCTTATCCTGTCATCCATCTTCTCTTAAGGAGAAAATTGTTCATCCCATTCATCAAAGGTTATAATTACTCAGAGTGTAATTCTAAAATATATTTGAGGTAAAAGATAAGAGGTCTTATTACAAGCCTGCTTACCATGATCATAGGGAAATAATTCAACTGACATTACCAATACTGCATATCAAAACAGGGTAATGGCTTATAATTATAAGACAAGGGGTCTCATCACGAGCCAACTTGTTCAGTTAAATTACAACCAGTGAATGGCATTGTCAAATAGCTGGCTACCAAACCAGGACAATGGCTTTTTATCTTACAAAATAAGGAAAGAAAAAAAATGATACAAAAATATGAAAACATATTTCTGGATTCATTCTTTTTAATTATACTCTGAAATGGATGGGATAATGAATGATCAAATGGTTAAAAGGTATCCCTGTCGAGACTATAGACGTTTGCTGGCAGTAGAGGCTCTACCTATGACAAAGAAGTAATTATAAAGCTAAGTTGGAAAAGTTTTTGTTTTATTAGTAGCAACTAATTAAGGCTAATTTAAAACATAGAATGTATTTAATTATAACATGAGAAGAGAATAGCAGAAATAGTTATCATTACATTCAGAATTTATGTTTGCCTAGTTATATTAGAATTTTTCGCTCGGATAAGATTTTCAAATTTAAAAAGTTTAAGTATTTTAACTTTTCCTAGAGATAACTGTTTCTCCCAGTGAATCGCCAATTGTTGTGCTGTACAACAACCCCCCATTTCATAAAAATTTTCTTTAAAAATCATAATATGAAATGGGTCCCTTTTAAACATAGATGTGTGAATAAATTGGTATTAACTTATTATTAGAAAAAAACCCTCATCAAAAGGTCCGACTGAAATATGATATCCCTTTTAAACAATGATAAAATAGGTCTTTTAAACAAATCATAAAGCTTTTTATTATTACGATAAAGCGATCACAAGATCGCATATCACAATAATGAGAAAAACATATATAAGGACCCATTGAATTACTCCGATCCGAAAAGGGAAATCGCTATCGGATATCAGGGAAAGGCAAAGCGCATCGTATATATAAGGCACCCCCTCCCATTCCTTCGATGCGAGAAAAGGTATCGCTATCGGCAATCGGCTATGGCAATCAATTCATTGATCGTGACACTTTCAAATCCTCCGATGTGATAAGGCATATCGCCATTGGCGATCAGCGATTTCGCAATAGCGCAACTAATGTGACCCGAGCCCTATCCCGATTGCGATACATTAAATCAAGGCACATGTTTCTAAGCATATTAAAGATTAGCATGCATTATACCACCTTTGGTGATTGAACGATATTTTGGACTATTATTAAAACCCTCCCTTTCACGACATCAATCATCAAATGCGATTAGCTGCCAAAAATCTAAGCCACGCTTGAATCAATTATTCACCATATAGACGTTATGATGGATATTTAAAAGCTCCCTTATCATGATTGACAGGTGAAGCGGCCAATTAATGAAGCAGTTATGCCGAGATTTTCCACTTAGATTCTATCTGCGGCAATTTCACTATGATCTTTGATTATTCGTTAATAGATATAACTCTTTCATATTGGCTCATGTTATCTATTTCTCTGTATCACGCTGGTTTCCTTCCTTGTGCAGAATTTCGTTGAAGTATCAAGTTTTAAGCAAATGGGAAAGAAATCCAAGAGATCCGCTGCAGCAGCGGCCCCTGCAGTAACAGTCCAGCCCACCAGTGACCCAGGACCAAGCAAAAAGGGCCTAATCTCAGACACTACATGTCTCGGCCTTGGAAATACAAGCTGGCAAAGCATCTATAATTTAATTGAGGCAGAAGAACCAGAGGAAGTGTCGGAAGAAGCTACTGTAGGCTCAACTAATAAATCAGATGCCTCCCTGAAAGATCTAGCCGACTCATTTTTGCATAGGATAGCAGCTTGGGAGAAAATTCTTCCTTACACTAATGTGGTCAGATGGGTAGTCGAAAAAATTCCTGTTTCTAATAGGACGTTTTGCACAGTTGATGGAAGAATTTTCGGTTCATTTCAGCCTGACGACTTGAGGAAAATGTATCATTTGCCTGAACCATAAAAGAAATACAACAAAGCTTTTATGGAGAAATTCGCAGAGGAGAATGAGACGTAATCAGCCCCGATTAGAAAATGGAGATAGAATCCCGCAAAGCAGAAACATGAATCATCGGGTAAGTACTCCGTGGATTCCTTTTCATCTCCTTACTGTTACGTTGGGGCAATGATGCGTAGGATATGGGGAATGCATGATTCAGTGAAATTTACTATTGAAATGGTTCCTTTAATGGAAGCGGTTGTTAGTATTTATGTCATGGATTGGGCGAATATATTGTCTGATAAATTAGCCTCTGCAATTCTTGATTTTAGATATTCAATTCACGCAAAACCACCAGGACTATTCCCCCCTTCTATTACAATGCTTATGTTATGGATATGCTTTTCTTTAATTCCAAATACCCGATACTTGGGTGGAGGTGGACACCACAGGACCCTAAGCCAATCCACATCTATCATCAGATGTTATGGAAGGCACATTATAAAGACCACTTGTATCAAATCTGTAATGGTTTCATGTTGCCCATTTATTATTCCATTTTTGATCGCCCCAAGGATTTCCGAGGAGGCAGAAATTGACTTGACTACTGTGGGAAATTGGTTCGGGGAAGATAAGTTCACATATATAAGGGTGTTTGGTAGCGCCACAAGACCCCATGTCCTCCCATTGTATGTACCTGATAAACTGTTGGCACAAGAGTTACCTTATCAAATAACAACTGTTGGAACATCCAAAACTCTTAGGACTTCCAAAAAGCAGTTATGGTCCATATTCCCTTTGAGATGTGGGTTTTATACTCTACTTGATTACAAACATGCTGAGAAGGAGACAGGAAAAATAAATATGCTCAATCTTGTGACCATCCCTAACAGGAAATTCGATCCTCGGAAGGTTGCCTATAATGTACTTGAACAGGCCAAACTTACTAAGTTTGACCATGAAAAAGATGAATTTGATAATCTATTTTCTTCAGCAGAATCATTGTCTCAGGTTAAAACATTGGCCAAGATGAAATATAATGATGAAGGACTGGTAGAATTCAATAGGCTCAGAGAACAGAGGTTGCAAACTCTGCCTCTGGACTTATTGGCTACTACACCAACAACTAAGTCAAGTGAGCCTGAACAGAAGAGTATTGACGAGCCTCCTGCTACAGAGAAAATTCCCGAAAAGGGAAAAGAGTCAGAAAAAGGAAAAGAGCAGGAAACAGAGCAGGAGAAAGAAAAGAAGTAGGACAGTGAAGTTATTGATTTAGAGACTCAAATTGATCCCAAACTCCTCAAAGAGTGGCAACAATTTGACTCTATTATAAACAATCCCGAGACTTCACAAGGATTCGGCACACCCCAAGTGACAGTCAGTCAAGAAACAACCACGACTACGGTTCCAAGTGAAGGGACCAGCGGCCTACCCAGTAGCAGAGATGCGGAAATAATTCCCAAAGATCCATCCGATCATATTATTTTACAGATAGAAGACATACCACCATTAGATGTCTTTTATAGTCCTAAACACAGGGCTGTGGTGAAAAGACAGAGGAAAAGGAGGAGACTTGATCAATCTTCCCTTTTGCCAGATCAAACAGAGATGGCTAATGTGGTGTGGAAGGAGGAATTGAACCCTTCTGATGACCTTACGAAACTCTCCCAGTATGCCGGAGCATATTTGGCAGCCACCATGGATAAAGCCTCGGAAGTAAGCAATCTCCTTAAGGAAAAGATCAAATGATTGGTTCATTGTAGTCGCATGTGTCTGAAGCACAGCGAAAAATAGAACAATTAGAACAAAAACTATCAATATAGCGGTAGACAAACAGCCAATTAAATGAGCAATTGCTCAAAGAGAAACAGAGGATAGATTTGAGCGTGGTACAGAAACAAAAGGAATTGTCCGAAGCATTGGCCAGATTAAAGGCGATGAATGAACAAATGAGCAAGACTAAGGATGAGAAAATCACTCAACTGTCACAAGAAGTAGAAAAGTTCAGGAGCCTTCCTCAAGTAGCAGAGTTTAGAACAGAAGCTCTACAAATCAATAAGGCATTTATTACACAGCTAAAACTGCTATGTCATAACATTTCTCTGGCTAAACCTCTTTGTGAGATTACTACATCAATAGTTGATAAATCAGTGAAGCTAGGCAGGATTTAGAACATGGTGATGAGACCTTAACCAGCTTTCTTGCTTGGCAAGACTCCCATGAAGGACAAGCTTCAGATCTGCCCAAAATTCTAGAGTCACACAAAGACATCCTTTTTCTAGAATGGTAGTCACAACTAATGAGGGCAGAAAGAGAAACCTCAAGATGTCGGTTATCTACTAGAAATTTAATTGAATTGGTCAATGACACTCTTTATCTGTCTAACATGATTTCACAATGTAATCCAGGTAAATTGACATCAGCCAAAGCCTTGGAACAAACATGCAATTAGGAATTGGAAAAGAATGGAAGACTAATCGCTGGCATCCAAAGTTTAACTTGGGATGCCTTTTGGTTTTTCTTAATCAAGCCATACAGTCAAAGGGCCGCACTCAAATGTTTAACTGATGTCATCAGTTGCATGATCCCCGAGATCCAAGATGCCACATATTCAGCTCAACTGAATTCTCACCTAAGTCGTTGTCCAGAGTTGCAACCGATGCTAGATATCTGCCAGCTCAAGCCGAAGGGAAATCATCCGAAACAATGAATCATGCTGCCGACTGAGAACAAGCCGATTTTGAGGAGATATTCATAATATAGTTGTACCAATTACATAGCACCAAGGATAATTTTAGGGGCGAATGTTTGCCCTTTGGCGAAATTAAGGGGTTTTAAATTTTTAGTGGGCGAATATTTTGTATCATAGTACATTTTTAAAAATCACCTCAAATAGCCCACCTTATTTTAAGGGAGAGGGTAAAAAAGGTAAATTTAGCCCTTGAAATTAGGACTTACAACCTTCCATTCGCCCATTTTCAAGAATAGGTTTTATTTAAGTGAATCCATTCGCCCATTTTCAAGAACAGGTTTTATTTAAGTGAATCCTATGGGCCAAATACCATATTTATAAAAGAGGTATGGTAAATTAATAAAAATATAAATAAATGAGAGGTATGGTAAATAAATAAAACATTTTTTATATTTACTCCATAAGTCACCTTATATACATGTAAGGGTGTAAACAAATAAAAGTATAAGTAAAGTGGAGGTATGGTAAATAAATAAAACGTTTTTTATATTTACTCCATAAGTCACCTTATATACATGTAAGGGTGTAAACAAATAAAAATATAAGTAAAGTGGAGGTATGGTAAATAAATAAAACGTCTTTTTATACTTACTCAAAAGGTATGGTAAATAAATAAAAATATAAATAAACTAGACGTATCGTAAATAAATAAAACATCTTTTTATATTTAGTCCATAACCCTCGTTCTATTTATGAAGGCTCAAGAAAGAGCTTTTATTTAATTGAATCCTATGGGCCAAATACCATATTTGTAAAAGAGGTATGGTAAATTAATAAAAATATAAATAAACAAGAGGTATGGTAAACAAATAAAACATTTTTTTTATATTTACTCCATAAGTCACCTTATATTTACGAACACTCAAAAAATGGGTTATATTTAGGTGAAACCTATGGCCAAAATACTATGGGACAAATACCACGGACTAGATTGTTATTAATACCATGCAAAAAACCATTATTAACCCTAATATTAGAATTAATAAAAACAAAAATGGCACATGGTATTGACCCATGGTATTCACCTGGAATGTAGCCTATTTAAATGGGGAATTAAACCAGCATGTAGCCTATGCTAATGTTCACTAGGACTTTACAAAAATTTATTATTTAGTGAAAGACTCGCCAAGATCTTACAAGATTTTATAATTGAGTAAAATATTCGCCATGCCTGATGAGAGATTCGCCAAAAAATTATATATACATATTATATTATTGATAAAATCGCCTTCCATTTTTCCTATATACCATGGAGATTCGCCCATTTATTATATTTATAAATTTAGGGGGATTCTTAAAATTTTCCCTGCATAGCACTTTTATTTTGTAATTAGTTAGCTTAATTAGTATTTATAGGCCCTTTCATGTATTTGGAAAGGGTCCTCAGTTTTTGTATAAACTCAAATCAGTAAGTCACACTATTGTGCTTTTGATCTATTTTTTATGAAGACTAGGCCAGTATTCTAAATTTTGACGAAGAAAGCTTTGATGACATGTGCACTATTGCCTTTTGTGGAAGTGTTTCTAAGTTAAAAGAAGGAATTTGAATGTGGTTGATATCGGGAATGATTCAAATAACATATGGTATTATTATCTATGCTCTTGTGTCATTCTTTTATGTGAATCGGCATTCGTTTAAATTTTGCTATCATTGAATATATGTATGTGTTTTAACAACAATCCTTGTACTTTTCACTATTGAATGTCTAAGGATTGTTATTCTTTCAATCATATCTATGTCTATGATATATATGAGGAATAGTGTAATAATGTTTGCTTGATTGCTTTGTTCAACTATTTTGGCTTAGTAATTATCATATGAATAAATATCTTTGTTTACCAACAAGAGTCATCTATATGCCTGTTTGTGGATGAAGACCATCAAAAGTTACGCTAAAAGCAACAATTTCTCGGGATAGGATAGTTGTTTATAATTTTATTTTTAGATTAAATCATTCATCCATTATCATTAGATATTAGAGAATCAATCATTTATCCATCCTATTTACCAATCATTGGGAAACTGGTCCCATTATATCCAGTCGGAGCCACCACACCAAACGGAAAAGGAGCTGCCTTTAAGGTCTGGACCGGGTGGTTATCCCCGATGTTGATGCAGCGATTTTCGAGGCCTTAACACTCTATCAATGACATTTGGCCATCAATCCAAGTTATTTTTAAGAAAACAGAGCTAGTGAAGATAACTACTGAAGCTATCCAGAAAGTGGAGGAATTGGAAAATAAGCCTGAGGATGCAAATAGACTCATCCATTTCCTCAATAGCAAAAACGAGTATGAGCTACATGAGCTGAACATTGAAGGCAGAACTGCCACCATTCTAGAAAAAAGGAAGGTCCTTTCTAAAACGATCCTCATGCTTAATTTAGAAGAAAAGTGCCACAATATGCAGGTAACCATTGATAGGTTCATGGCTAAATTTCAGATTTTGAGGGAAAAGGGTCTACCCAATCCTATGGTCATCAATGATAAACTCATGACACAATTGGACTATGGAAACAGACTCAAATAGTTGGCTAAGGAACAAGCCAACTCTTCATCCATTAAATCCTTGCCAACGGGCAAAGTATTATATGACACATTTGAGAACTTATTTTTCCTTGAGCATGAGGTAAAACATTTGTTCCTCACCAAGACAAATCTTTCTAAATATACCGAGGCTAATGAGATTTACAGGAGAATGGTAAATGTGAAATTACCAAGTGCAGAATGGTGGGAGACAATGACAGATTTACTATGATAAATAAACAGCTGAAAGTTACTATGTAGTAAAAATGAAGGCAGAAGAGTAAAACAGGTAAAAACAGCACAACACGGTCAATTAGTATCAAATGAAAGATCAAAGTAAAGAAGACTCTAGTGTAAAAATTGTTGGCATTTTGGCACAGGTATGGCTCTATGGTATAGGTGTTGTCCTTGATGGCAACTCACTTTGGTGACAGATCTCAGTTCAGATGCTTAGAATGAAGGAAATATTGTATACGCATGTACAGCTTGCAGAAGTCGCGTATACACGCGGTTTATACGTTCTGAAGTCGCGTATGCGTATACACGCACTTTTATGCACATAAAAGCGCGTACATGGTGGGAAACTTATTTTTGGTCCGTGGTTGTTAGTCCTTGGAATTTGAACCTATGGTTGTGGACCATGGTATCTCGTTAGAAGAGTTGGCCCCAGGTTTTGGGCCCTTGGTATTGGTTTATTATGGTTTTGGACTGTGGTATTGTGGAAGGCCTAAAACTATAAAAGAGGAAGGAGATCATGTGGCAAATCACCATCTGAATTATTGAATATCTGATATTGTGCTAGATCTGGAATACGTGTGATCGGGTTATGGTGCAGATCTAGATCTGAAAAAGGAGGAACCTAAGCACAAGAAGGATAAGGGCTATTGACGGATCAAAATCTCAAGGCTTGAACATTGGTATCTCTGTATAATTTTGATCTATTATATGTGGCACTATCTTGATCTATAAATCTGGGTTAACTAATGTCTGAATGCTTAAAAGAATAAATTATCCCTTATAGATCTGTACGCAGGTTCAGTGAATTGCAGGTGCGTATACACGCTTTTTCTGTGAATGAAAGAAGCGTATACGTAGGTTGGTTGTGATACAGAAGCGTATACACGCAGGTTGCTGAACAATGAAGTAGCGTATATATCTTGATTTATGTTCTAGCTGCTTCTGTTTTATTTCTGCAGCGTTCTGGGTTCAGAATTGGTGTTTGATTACAGTCACTATGTTCTGGGTACAGTGGTCAGAAAAGTGCTTATTTGTTTCAGCTTTTGATTGG
Source organism: Pinus tabuliformis (assembly GCA_031772625.1). Lineage (NCBI taxonomy): Eukaryota > Viridiplantae > Streptophyta > Pinopsida > Pinales > Pinaceae > Pinus > Pinus tabuliformis. The sequence goes on from CM062814.1 coordinate 645,851,475, forward strand.
TGAAAAGGAGTTTGGGTTATGCAGAAATTCTTGATGTTTGATTGATGTTACTTGTGGATCCAGTCTGAAAATTAATGAAACGAGGTCCCTGAAAGCAAAGAGAAGGTTGCAGCCTTCTGCAGGTAGGAGCCTGCGTACTAGTATCTCAAGCTAGTACAATAACTTAGGGGGTTGGAGCTCCCTTCCAGGAAAGCTGGAGAACGAGAGAGAGTTGTAGCTCTCTGTAGGTTGCAGCCTGCGTACTGGTAAAGACTGCACCAGTACAAAACATTGTAAAGAGAAGTTTCTAATTAAAAAGAAGATAGAGACGAATTGTAGCAGGGGGTTTTCACCCATATTGGGTTTCCTCCTTATATCTTGTGTTCTTGTGTGTGACTGTCTTCTGCTCTGATTTTGGTACTGTTTATTTGTTTCTGATACACAGATTAATAACTGACATCTGAAAGATAAATCAAATTATAAGTCTGCTTTGTATACTCGGGTTTCTTTATCTGTAGTTGCGTATATACGCGGTTTTTATTAACAGAAGTAGCGTATGTCATCTGGAATTGAAAAAGGAAATATTTGACTTGATAATACTGATTCACCCCCCCCCCCCCCTCTCAGTATTATTTCCAACAATTGGTATCAGAGCAGGTCCTTTTGAAGAAGCTTGATCGCTTGAAGGAAGATCTTTCATCATGAGCAACTACGAGAGGGAAGCATCAATCATGCCACCGGTTTTTGATGGGACAAACTTCGTATATTGGAAGGTAAGAGTTACTACCTATCTTCAATCTTTGGGTACAGAAGTCTGGGATATCATAGATACAGGATATACTTTTCCAGCAGCAACTCCTACAGATCCGGCTGAGAAGAAGAAATATGAAACAAATGCAAAGGCAGTCAATACCCTATTGGGATGTCTATCTCAATCAGAATTCGTGAAAGTTATGCAGTTAAAATCAGCAAAAGAAATATGGGACAAGATTGTCCTAAGCTATGAAGGAGATGATCAGGTAAAATGAGCAAAACTTCAAACCCTCAGGATTCAGTATGAAAATCTCAAGATGTATAATGATGAAAGTGTGGCTAACTATTTTCGTGTAGATGAGATTGTTAATTGTATGAAAAATTTGGGTGAAGAAATAAAAGAGGCTGTTGTGGTTGAAAAAGTTCTAAGATCTTTGTCCCCTAGGTTTGAATCTAAAGTTTCTACAATAGAAGAAAAGGAGAACCTTCAAAACCTTAAAATGTCACAGTTGCATGGAATTCTAACTGCTTATGAAATGAGGAAAGGAGGACCTTCAGACAGGAGAGAAGCTGCCTTCAAGGCTTCCGGCAAAGGAGACTACTATGAGTCAGGACACATATCAGAAGAAGAAGAAGAAGAATCAAATTTTGTCAAAAATCTTCAAAGGGGTGCTGGACGATTCCGAGGTAAGCTACCTTTCAAGTGCTTTTCTTGTGGAAGAGTAGGTCACTATGCTACCAAATGTCCTCATAAGGATAAGATTGACAAGGGAAAGGAACCTGTTAGATGGAACAAGAAACAGAATGCAAATAAGAAAAGCTATTACACTCATGAAGATAGTGATGGTCTTTCAAATAGTGACGAAGATGAATGAGGTAATGAATATAAACTTTTAATGGCTTTTGAAGATGAGGACTACATGGATGCTATAGATGTAGAAGGTTTTTGTGAAGAGATGACTAATCTCAAAATTTGCTTAGAAGAGAAAAGTGCAATTATTGATTCTCTACAATGTCAACTGGCTGAAAGGGAAAAACATCTTGAAAAATTGGAATGTGAAATTGTTTGTCTTAGAAAGGAGATTGAGAAAACAAAAGCTATTAATCTTAAATTTGTTAAAGGATCTGAAACTCTGGATGAGATTATCAATGCGCAGCGTTCTCCACTAATTAAGATAGGTCTGGGATATAATGGAGAAACATCTCAAGCATCCACATCCAAAAGTTATCTTGATGCAGCAAGGAGGAGCGAGCAAAGGCCTGATAGAAATCATCAGGTAAATCAGGGACAACTTACCTCAAGAACAAATAAATACTATCAAGAAAATCGGGGGCAAGCTACCTTAAGGACAAATAGAAACTACAATCAGCCACAGGTAAAATCTTCTCAATTTTCCTCAAGAATGGATGTCAGTAGAAACTACAATCGGTTGGATGATAGATTTGATAATCGCAGGAGTTTCTTCAATGGTCAATGTTTCTCTTGCCATAATTTTGGTCACAAAGCAGCTCAATGTGTTGCCTATAAGACAATCATGACTAGAGAAGCCCAAAAACAAAGGAATATGACTGGGATCACGAAAAGGACCTATAACAACTTTTCGGCCCTTGAAAATGAAGTTGAATGTTCTATTTGTAATAACTTTGGTCATGAAGATTCTGAATGCAGGAGCAGGTTTTGGAAGACAACTCAGAAGGAACAAACCTCAAGTGCCAGAATATGGAGAATGAAGGAACCACAACCAGAAAGATGTGGGATAGCTTTTTATGCAGAAGGACAGGAAAATCTATGGTATATCGACAGCGGATGTTTGAAGCATATGACAGGGGATAAAGAAAAACTTGAATCATATACTGCATTAGAAAAAGGGAAGAAGGTTTCTTTTGGAAATGATTCCCCTGCAGCCATAAAAGGAAAAGGTACTGCTCAGTTGAAAGAAAAGGTCAAAGCTGGAAATGTTTTGTATGTTGATGGATTGAAGCATAATCTTCTGAGTGTCAGTCAGATGAGCGATCAAGGAACCGAGGTAATATTTAGATCAAATGGATGTCGTGTTCGTGATCTTGATACAGGTGAAACAATGATCAAAGGTAGAAGAACTCCAAATAATCTATACATATTTGAAGAAGGACAACAACAATGCTATTTGAGCAAGGATGATGAACACTTGTTATGGCACCGGAGGTTGGGACATCTAAGATTTTCACAAATAAGGAAAGCATGCAAATACCAGGCAGTTCGTGGTCTTCCAGATATCAAAGTTCCAGACAACACCATATGCAAATCATGTCAGTTTGGTAAGCAAACCAGAACTAACTTTCCTGAGAAGGAAGGATCAGCTAGCAGGCCTCTTGAGCTAATTCATACAGATGTATGTGGTCCATCTAGGAAAAGGTCACCTCGAGGAGAAGAATACTTTATATTATTCATTGATGACTTTTCCAGGATGGTTTGGATAGGACTGATGAAGCACAAAGGTGAAGCATTCGAAAAATTCAAATCTTTCAAAGCATTTGTTGAAAATGAATCAGATCGCAAAATTAAATGCCTCAGGTCTGATAGAGGTGGGGAGTTTACCTCAAATGAGTTTTTCGATTTCTGTGAAGAACATGGAATAAGAAGGGAATTCTCTACAGCTAGGACTCCTCAAAAAAATGGAGTAGTGGAAAGAATGAACAGAACGGTTCAACAAATGGCTCGTGCTATGCTTGATGAGTCTAGAACTCCTGCAACCTTCTGGGGTGAAGCAGCTTATGCTGCGGTGGTTATTCTCAACAAAACAAATGTCCGGGTAAATAGCACTCAAACTCCTCATGAGCTTTGGTATGGTGAGACTCCCTCAGTAAAACATTTCAAAATTTTTGGAAGCAAATGCTACATTAAGAATAATGATGAACATCTTGGCAAGTTTGAACCTAGAGTTGATGAAGGCATTCGTCTTGGTTATTCTCCCCACAGCAAAGCATATATATGTTACAATAAAAGACTTGGAAGAATTGTTGACAGCATTGATGTTGTGGTTGATGAAAAGGGAAACGTTCCTAGGCAAGTAAATTATGAAAATATAGAAGAAGATGAAGACTACCCTCCAAATCAAAATGATGATGAAGAAGAACCTCAAGAGGCACCAGTGGAATAGATAAGGATAGAAGAAAAGACTCCATCCAGGTATGTGCAGAAGAATCATCCAGAATCTCAGATTTTTGGGCAGAAAGAAGCAGGTGTACAAACTAGAAGAACAATTGCAGAAGCATCAAGCTATTTGGCATTGCTCTCCTCCATTGAACCACAAAATGTAAAAGAGGCATGCAAAGATGAATGCTGGGTCAAGGCAATGGATGAAGAACTTGAGCAGATCGAAAAGAACAACACTTGGTGTTACACTAAAATTTGTCACCATGACTATTTGCAGTTAGTATGGCTCCATCAACTGTCATACTATCCTCCTTGGCAAGTCTTATACCTCTACTCTTCATGTCAAACTCCAAGAAAGAGAGAAAGTCTTTAAAAATCTATATAACTTAGGGTACGCAGTTTCTCTTAGCCTTACCTGCGTGTACGCACCTCAAGTTCACAATACCTGCGTACTTGTACGCTCTGTCTGTAAAAGGATGGGTGCGTACTCCTGTAAAGGTCAAAAGGCGCGAGTTTTACTTCAAAAAAGTTACTTGTGGTCGATTCTAGAGCATTCTAGAAGTTGGTTTGACGTGTATTGAGCACCTCCAGATGGTTCATGTATCCCTATGAAAGAGGAACTTATCCCATCAAGAGGGGAGTTATCCCATTCAAAGAGGGGCTTATCCCATTGATGGTGGACCTGATTAACTTCCTCCAAAGCATTATAAATACAGGCATTGGGTCAGAGGGAGGGGAGGTTGAAAGCTGAACATTCCTAAGGGTAGATGCTGCTGGAATTAGGACTCCCTTATAGAGCTTGAGAGGAGAGATTCCCATCCTTTCTTAGCTTCATTTGGAAGTGGGTGAGCTGATCAAAGTAAAGGAGAACTCTTGCTGGACCCTGGGAGGGACCTGCACAACACCAAGGCACAGGTTGTAATGGTTTCTTTTGTTTCCACTTAATACAATTAAGCTCATTTTTCTCAACAGGTTGTTATACATGATTTGTTTCATATACTCCTTGGTCTGTATGATGAATATGTTTTATTTTATGAGTTATTCAGGTGCTATGTAATCTTTTGCTTGTTAGTGAATGCAGGTTTCGAAGAGAAGGAGGAGCTCATCCGGATCGGCGAGGCTGGACTACTACAAAGCGTTGGACTAAAGGTATGTTATAAACACCTGATTACTTGTATTCTAAATGCATATTTAGGGAAAGGTAGTGTTTAATTGTCTTGTTTGTCACTAGAAAGCCTTAGCTTCTAGGGAGGTCGGTTTTGTCCGCAAAATTGACTCTTTCCGCATGACAAAATGGCGACTCCGCTGGGGAATCCATGGATTTGATTGATTTCTCTTTTGATTGATACTTTGATTTGAGAAAAGTCGATTTCTTTCTGGTTTTTGACTGATTGACTGTGAATTTGGGTGGAATAGCTTAGGATTGAGTTAGTTTTTTATTTTTCTTGGTTTTGAGAACAGTACGCACCCTCTGCGTTAAGCACAGTGCGTACCTGTACGCACTTCTGCTTTCTACACAGAGCGTGGCCGCACCTGTGCAAACAGGCTGCCTGCGTACCCTGTCAAAAGTTGAGAAAATTCCATTTTTTCCTTTTTACCTACTAGATCTTGTTTTTAGCTTATTTGTTACTGCCCAGATCCACTGGTTACCTATCAGAAATTTTCATCTAAGCTTGTTTCATTAGCATTCCTGCTCTAAGCTTTTATCAATTGGGTGTTTTGAGTCTCTTTTTGAGAAATTCTTGATTTGTTTTCCTTTGGTCATTACTTGGAGGTTTCTCTCAATCCTTTCACAATTTTGCATCTTTTTGCTTTTGTTTTTGCAAAAAAAATTCCCCCTCATTCGCCGGGGGGGGGGGGGGGGGGGCTAAATTGTGTATGAGTGTTAATCGCCTTTGAGTGTTTTTATTTTTTGATTTTTGGAACTCTCACCCAATTTTCTCGACTTGCACTTGATTGGTTCTTAGATTACATTATAATCATCTTGTGTTTGAGAATTCTTTTGCATAGATCACATTTGCATAATTAGAATTCTCATTTTCAGAATATGAATGAAAAATGTGCATAGATTACATTTGCATACTTTTCAAGTGAATTGTGCATAGATTACAATTGCATAGTTTACATTCTGAAAAATCAATCGTAGACTTAGATCAGTTTTCTTTGATTTGAATTTACACAAAAAAAAAATAAAATAAAAAACTATTTTGGAATTGATTTGCATTAGTTTTTCTTGATAAAATTAGTGCATAAGAGAATTTGTTATATTTTCTCTTAGTGATCAATTTTTTGCATTGTTGGAAGTGAATGGAAACTCTCTCCTTACTTTAGTTAGGATTCATTGAATTGAAAAGATTACATTATCATATTCGATTGCATTCAGTTTTGAGTCAGGTCATAACACCATTGGTTTCGTATTCATTTACCCATTTGAGTAATAACAGCCTTAATAACACAGCGCTTAATTAAAATTCATCTAGTAATTTTTACATTTCTAGGGCTCTGATACACCAACATAGCTTAGGCTAGTGTCTTGGAATAGGTTTTAGTTAACTCTCCAAGATAGTAAAACCAAACAAGTAGCTTATCTTGTGGTAGGATAAATCCAATAGTTACATTTATGCTCTGGGAAAGCTCCTCTTAAAGGAGAAGCACGAGATCGTGTCCGAACCAGTGAGGGGATCAATCCTCCTTCATTGGGAACGATGCCAGATACGCACGTACTACAAACGGTAAACCTCGGATTAACCATTGTCGAGGAGCCTGGGGTCACTTGTCGGTAAACCTTGGATTATTGTCAAGGAGCCGGCAAGGGGATTGAGCTTGTTACTCTGCCCTTGCGTGCTATCGGATCGTAGACTGTTCCCCCAGGTATATTTGTTGCTGTTGGTGACCTTAGTGACTATTATCTTTAGGGTTCTACCCAAGGTGATGGTGGAGGGAAGATCCCACTGTACCTGGAGCAGACGTCGGCTAGACTCACTTGGATTTTCTGGGGGGTTCACTTCACTCGAGACGGTTAAAGTGGAGGAACTTGGTCCAGTCTATTCATTAAGCAGGTTGCCGGGGTAACTGTTCCACCCGCCACTTCTGTACTGAATTCTGCGATGTTGGATTTCATCACCAACTAGTGTTTTCGGTCCGGAAGGTTACTGTTTGTGTGTGGTTTGACTCCTAGATTTGATAGCGTGTGTTAATTTGTTTGTTTTTACTTTTAGAGACCATAGGTGTGAATTGTGAATTTTAATTGTTAGGTGTGAATTGTGAATTGTTAATTTAAGTTTTAAATTATTAATAAAATTCACTGAAGTTGAATATAATGGCAAATGTTCCGAAATTTACCAACCTAGGAACCCCTCCTAACGAGAATCCTAGTATTTTTCCTTACTTTGGAAATGTTGGTCCTCCTTATATGGCTACTTTGTCATTACCTGGATTTACAATAGGATTACCGATATGGTTATTTTCAAATTCGTTGGCCCAAAGTACTCCAATTGTTCCACCTCAACCGAATGTTTCACCTCAACAGAGTTCACCATCTCAACATCACCAACCTTCTGTTGACCCTTTACCTTCTTCGCCTAATTTTTCTTCCTCCATTTCTTCCTCTTCGCCTGGTAAAAGCCTTGATGCTAGTAACCAGGTGTCTAAGAAGAAGAAGAAAGGGAAGAAGAATAAGAAGAAGAAGAAGCAAGATAAGAAAGAAGTCAACCAACCAACCGTGGCTGTAAATGTTAGTTGTGTTGAGGAAAACTCCAACATGCATCGTAAACCCAAATACCCTTGCAGGCTTTGTAAGGGTGACCACTTCCTTGTCAATTGTCCTGGTATTCCAAAGGTCCTGAAAGTATGGTCAGAAAAATCTCATCAACTTTCCATTGATCCATCAACCAGTGATAGTCAGGTTCCTGGGAAAAAGGGTAAAGTTAGGTTTCCTTGTAAGTTATGCAAAGGGAGTCATCAAACTCACATTTTCCCTCACATGGATGAAGCCTCAAAATTGTTGGAAAACCTTACTGTTCCACAACAAGAATTTCCAACTGGTTACCGTAAACTTTCTCCCAACCTACCGTCAACTGACAGAGTGATTGATCTAATTTCAAGTACAGTCGATCACACTCTTCCATTGGAGAGTGAAACTCATGTCACTCAGGTTGATGATCCATTAGTTGATCAAGTGGTCGATTCAATTTCACATTCGGTCGATCCCACTTTCCCTTTAGACAGTGAACTTCATACCGCTCAGGTTCTTCTTGTTACATCAGATTCTTCTATGCCGGGGGGCATTTCACCTGTTCATACAGAACCCCCTCCAAGTACTGAGGTCTTTTCCTTTGATTGGAATAGGCTGACAGAACCTCGTCTTCCTTCCTCCATCCCTTTCCAAATCATTGTCAAGGCTGGTAGTAGGGACATACATCGTACTCAGGTAGATGAAGGTGCTTCTGTCAGTATTTTATCCTCAACTGTTTGGAAAGCTTTGGCTTCCCCTCAGCTTGCGCCTATTACGCAGAATCTGAAAGCTTTTAACAGAACCATTAGTGAACCTTTAGGGATCCTTCCTAAGTTTTCTCTTACCTTGGAAGGTAAAACTGTCTGTATTGATCTTATGGTAGTTCGAGGTCCCTTGGATTTCAATTTACTCCTTGGGCGAGACTATGTTTATGCAATGAAAGCTGTCGTATCGACACTCTTTCGCGTGATGTCTTTCCCTCACAATGGCAGTATTGTGACTGTAGACCAACTTTCATTCCCTAGTCTTGTTTCAACTACCAATAATATGACAACCCTAAATGTTCCTGATTATAAAGTGGTATCTACCCCGCCACGGGTTAATTATGTGGCAACTGGTCCCATGTTTTCAGTTACCGATGTAAGTGAGCCTCTCACTGTTTGCTCATCTTCCTTTGATTTAGATCCGGTAATTGACATGGAAAACTCTATGGGATTACTTGAACACGATGTTCTTATCCCTTTTCAGTCCCTTGACATGTGTTCCTTCCAGAGAAGTATTCTTCCTTCTGATGAAGACCTCTTGGAAGCCATGATCAAGGTGTGTCCATTGACATGTCTTTCTTCCAGTTGGAAGCCATGATCAATCTTGTGAGGAAAGTTCCTTTTACTGTGTCAACCTCGTTAAAAAATGAATCAGTGTGTGCGAGGATAGTCTTCTTGTATCAACCTTGTTAAAAAATGAAACAAGGAGTCTTGAGCATAGTTCCTTGTCTTGTGTCAAGCTCGTTAAAAAATGAAACAAGGGTAGGTTAAGTAGGTAGATTATAGAGAGTAGTTATGAGCATAGTTCCTTGTCTTGTGTCAAGCTCATTAAAAAATGAATCAAGGTTTTTTAGGTAAAGTTTTTGTTAGGTAGATTGTAGAGAGTAGTTATGAGCATAGTTCCTTATCTTGTGTCAAGCTCGTTTAAAAAGTGAAACAAGGGTTTTGAGGATAGTTCTTTTCCTGTGTCAACCTCACTAAAAAATGAAACAACCCCCTTTTCGAGATAGATTTCGAAAGTAAACCTTCATTTCATCCACCTGGTTGAATGCAATGAAGCTTGGGGGGCATGTACCTTGATTTGCGTCATTATGTTGGGGGCATGCGAACTTATAACAAGCATAGTTTTTCGTTTCAAGCTTGCGTAAACATGAAACCGGATCCGAGCATAGTTCTTTTCCTGTGTTAAGCTCGTTAAAAAATGTAACAAATCCTCCTCTACTTGAGTCGAGAGTTTGACTAGATCTCATAAATGTTAAGTTGTATATTTAGGTTAGTTATTTCAGTTTTTACATAATTTTCTTACAGTTTTAGGTCGAGTCTTTCAAATGATCTCGTACATGAACCTTCATTCCATCCAGCTTGTACTTAGTTGAATGAAATGAAGCTGGGGGGCATGCGCTCTAGCAGTTATGCTTAGGGGGCATCAAGCACAGTTTTCTCTCTGTTTCATGCTTGTGTAAAAATGAAACTACTTCGAAGCATAGTTTTTCTCTGTTTCAAGCTTTTGTAAAAATGAAACCTATCTCGAGTCAATTTTAGTTATTTTCAAGACTCGTTAAACTCATGAAAATCCCGAGATTATTTTGCTATTTTTCATTCTCGTAAAACAAATGAAAATGCCGAGTTCTTTCCGTCTTTTCCTGCTCATAAATTAAATTGAAAGTCGGCCATATGAGTACATTTTTATCATTTTTTCGAACTCATTAAAACTTATGAAAAAGTGAAAACCATGAGTACATTTTTATCATTTTTTCGAACTCGTTAAAACTTACGAAAAAGTGAAACCTTGGAGTTCTCTTTTAAGCCCTTTTCAGACTCCTAAAACATGAAAAGATTGCCGAGTGTTTCTTTTACACTCGTTAAAACGGAATTAAAAGACAGTCCTCTTATAGCCCTTTTCTGACCGTAAAAACATGAAAAGATTGCCGGATTTTTGTCGTTTCAAATTCGATATTGGAAATAAAACGACGTGTCCTTGATCGCTTTTTAATTTTCAGGTCAAAGACACTAATCATGAAAGTACTCCTTGGTCGTAAAGATCAAGCGGTTCTCTCAAGTATTATTTTATACTTTTTCGAGCCTGGGAGACACAAATTTACGAAAAAGGTCAACCCTGGAGCCTTCTTAAGTTTTTTCAGACTCTCTAAAATTGAAAAACACCGAGTTTCTCCTATACTGGACTCGTTAAAATTTCCCAGTAAAGGACCTGTTCGATTACAAACAGGAACGGACCACTCCTTCTTAGGGTTCGAATCTAAACTAAGTTTGACTCATCCGAAGGATGAGCTTATAATCAAGCATATTTTATCCTCCTCAAGCTTGTAAAAAATAAAGAGGTACTTGCCAGAAATGGTGGGGGAAAAGAGAGGAAAATGAACCTATTTGTTATCCTTTGTCTCAGAAGAAACCTTATCACCACTCTTGAACACGACACTTTTTCATTCACCTGGGTTGGGAAATCCTTTTCCTAACAGTTGATCAAACCACATTGAAAATCTTCAGCCGGTTCCGGGTATTAACTTTGGGTCAATTGTCACCAAGCCATCTTTCGTGTCGTTATGTGTTCATGAGGTCACTGCAAATAAACCATTCATCTGCAAAATACCTGTCATCCATTTTGACCATCCATGAGTCAGTCCTTACAGCTACATTTCTTCAACTTGATCCATGATTTCGTGTTGTGGGATTGCCTGCAACGGGTCACTTTCTATCGACATCAGCACATTATCTAGAAAGATGACCTAGAAATCGTCAGTACCTTGAAATATGCATGCATCAATGGTAGGTTTTTCGCCTTTGACAACAGTTTACATCATTGACTTTCGATCGAAGGATTCCGTGACATGTTCGACATCAACACATTTATTCACATCTCATGGATTGTACTGGGTACTTTGAGAACCATTGACATCACTGGTGGTCTCTCTCACACTTGTTAACAGTTTACATCATCGACTGGTAATCAAGTGGTTTCTACCATGTTCGACATCAGCTCATTTATTCGCATGGATAGAATCGTACTATTTCGGGAAGTAGAAATGAAGACCCTGGATCTAGTTTCCACCATCCAGGCTGCGAGGAGTTTTGTATTCATTATATAGTAGACTAATCATAAACAGATGGTTGCGTCCATACTGTGTCTACATGTGTCTATGATTATGATGTACTGCGAAATCATTCCTATATCAGCGCAGTAGTTAGTTTGTTAGTTAAAGTTTTCAATCTGAGTATGGGAATGCCTACCTCAGCGATGATATGATCTTATATATGTATTTTGTGTTGAATATTTGTAGGTTCCGACTGGGCTCTCCACAAGATAATCCTTGAAATGATAAAGTACTTCACCCTTCCTAGATGATATGAAACCCTAATCTACTACAGGCTTCGCACTTTAGGGGGCAATCTGTTACACTAAAATTTGTCACCATGACTATTTGCAGTTAGTATGGCTCCATCAACTGTCATACTATCCTCCTTGGCAAGTCTTATACCTCTGCTCTTCATGTCAAACTCCAAGAAAGAGAGAAAGTCTTTAAAAATCTATATAACTCTGGGTACGTAGTTTCTCTTAGCCTTACCTGTGTGTACGCACCTCAAGTTCACAATACCTGCGTACTTGTACGCTTTGTCTGTAAAAGGATGGGTGCGTACTCCTGTAAAGGTCAAAAGGCGCGAGTTTTACTTCAAAAAAGTTACTTGTGGTCGATTCTAGAGCATTCTAGAAGTTGGTTTGACGTGTATTGAGCGCCTCCAGATGGTTCATGTATCCCTATGAAAGAGGAACTTATCCCATCAAGAGGGGAGCTATCCCATTCAAAGAGGGGCTTATCCCATTGATGGTGGACCTGATTAACTTCCTCCAAAGCATTATAAATATAGGCATTGGGCCAGAGGGAGGGGAGGTTGAAAGCTGAACATTCCTAAGGGTAGATGCTGCTGGAATTAGGACTCCCTTATAGAGCTTGAGAGGAGAGATTCCCATCCTTTCTTAGCTTCATTTGGAAGTGGGTGATCTGATCAAAGTAAAGGAGAACTCTTGCTGGACCCTGGGAGGGACCTGCACAACACCAAGGCACAGGTTGTAATGGTTTCTTTTGTTTCCACTTAATACAATTAAGCTCATTTTTCTCAACGGGTTGTTATACATGATTTGTTTCATATACTCCTTGGTCTGTATGATGAATATGTTTTATTTTATGAGTTATTCAGGTGTTATGTAATCTTTTGCTTGTTAGTGAATGCAGGTTTCGAAGAGAAGGAGGAGCTCATCCGGATCAACGAGGCTGGACTACTACAAAGCGTTGGACTAAAGGTATGTTATAAACACCTGATTACTTGTATTCTAAATGCATATTTAGGGAAAGGTAGTGTTTAATTGTCTTGTTTGTCACTAGAAAGCCTTAGCTTCTAGGGAGGTCGGTTTTGTCTGCAAAATTGACTCTTTCCGCATGACACTTGGGAGTTGGTTCCTAGACCAAAAGATAAGAATGTCATAGGAACAAAATGGATCTTCAAGAACAAGTTGAATGAAAATGGGGAAGTTATTAGAAACAAGGCCAGGCTTGTTTGCAAAGGGTATGCTCAACAGGAAGGAATAGACTTTGAAGAAACTTTTGCTCCCGTAGCTAGACTTGAGGCCATCAGAATGTTCCTTGCCCTCTCTAGCTTTCAAAAATTCAAAGTATTTCAAATGGACGTGAAGTCAGCCTTTTTGAATGGGGACTTAGAAGAAGAAGTGTACATTGAGCAACCAGATGGCTTTATCCTTGGAAATGATCCAAATCTTGTATGCAGACTTAAAAGGGCTCTCTATAGGCTTAAACAAGCTCCAAGGGCTTGGTACTATCGGTTGGACAAATACCTTCATCAACAAGGTTTTTCAAAAGGATCAGCAGATAGCAATCTCTATATAAAAATTGAAAATAACAAATTGCTAATACTTGTTGTGTATGTAGATGATATTATCTTTGGAAGCAATGAAGAAGCTATGAGTCAAAGCTTTGCCTTGGTGATGCAAAAAGAATTCGAAATGTCCTTGCTTGGAGAACTGACATACTTTCTTGGATTGCAAATCCAACAAAATGAAGGCGATATCTTCTTTTCTCAAACCAAGTACCTCAAGCAGATTCTGAAGAAGTATGGCATGGAAGATTCGAAACCTGTATGTACCCCCATGATTACAGGATGCAGCCTCAGTACAAATGATGAATCAACAGCAGTGCATCAACCAACCTATAGATCCATGATTGGGAGTTTGCTTTATTTAACAGGTACCCGACTAGATATTATGCATGCAGTGGGAATAGTTGGAAGGTTTCAAGCCAACCCAAAGGAAACTCATCTTCAGGCAGTCAAGAGAATCTTCAAGTACCTTCAAGGAACTCAAAACTATGGCTTATGGTATCCTAGAGATACAAATCTCACTCTTCATGCTTACACAGATGCAGATTGGGTCGGAAGCGTGGATGACAGGAAGAGCACAAGTGGCGGTGCATTCTTTATGGGTTCCAGATTAGTATCTTGGTTCAGCAAGAAACAGAGTTTGATTGCTTTATCTATAGCTGAAGCGGAATATGTGGCTGCTGCATCTTGTTGCACACAACTCCTTTGGATGATGCAAACCTTGCAGGATTTTCAAATCACTTGTACTCCACCTGTCTCTATCTTATGTGATAATACAAGTGCAATAAGCATTTCAAAGAACCCATTCATGCATTCAAAGACCAAGCACATACCGATCAAGTATCACTTTCTCCGGGAACAAGTGTTGGAACAAAAGGTCAAATTGGAGTATGTTCCTTCTAAGGAACAAGTTGCTAATATACTCACCAAACCACTGCCCAGGGAAACTTTTGAATATCTCAGACAGAAGCTGGGAGTCGTTGATGCTTCATCCTGCTATTGAAGCTTGTCTATTCCAAAGAAAAGTTGGTGTACGCGAGTTGGATGAGGGGTATCCGCGTACATACGCCGATTTATGCAGGTGCAGTCGCGTATATGGAGTTCTGAAGAAAATCAGCAAGGGCAGACTCTGGTTGGAGAGAGTTTGAGATGGGTCTGTCAGAGACCATCAGGCACAGGTTCAGGGGGAGTAGATAATCTTCTAATAATGCATTGTTGGCATTACCTTAGAAGCTCTTGGTTCTAGTACTCAAGATGTTTTTGATTCAGGTGGATCAACTGCAGAAAGAAGATCAGAAGGAGAACATGATTGCTGATATGTACAGTGATTGACAGATGCTGCTGATAGTAGTTATTGATGATTTGCATAGTCTTGATATTTCATCTCTATGTCATATATCTCTTTTGTGGTATCTCTTTCATGGTGTCAAGGTCATGTAACAGCCTATATTGGTTTCCCCACTATGCCTGGGATGAAGATGAAATGTTTGGTTGTCATGTGTAAATTTCTGATGTATCCCCACTTGGTTGGGTGGATGATCCCCACTTGGTTGGGTAATGGTTGTATGTATTGAGTCTTTTGGTGCTAGGAAGGTCTTTTATGATGTATAAGTCATGGTTCTTCTTGAAGAACATCTTTTGCAGATCTTGCCTACTGTCAGGGGGAGCATGTTCAGCACAGCAGAGCAGAGATATCAGCATGTACTCAGGGGGAGCACAGCCCTTTGCCCTTGATGACAAAGGGGGAGAAGGACTTTGAGGATCTTGGGGTTGCCATCAAGTCCAAAGGGGGAGATTGTTGGCATTTTGGCACAGGTATGGCGCTATGGTACAGGTGTTGTCCTTGATGGCAACTCACTTTGGTGACAGATCTCAGTTCAGGTGCTTAGAATGAAGGAAATCTTGTATACGCAGGTACAGCTTGCAGAAGTCGCGTATACACGCGGTTTATACGTTCCGAAGTCGCGTATGCGTATACACGCACTTTTATGCACATAAAAGCGCGTACATGGTGGGAAACTTATTTTTGGTCCGTGGTTGTTAGTCCTTGGAATTTGAACCTATGGTTGTGGACCATGGTATCTCGTCAGAAGAGTTGACCCCAGGTTTTGGGCCCTTGGTATTGGTTTATTATGGTTTTGGACCGTGGTATTGTGGAAGGCCTAAAACTATAAAAGAGGAAGGAGATCATGTGGCAAATCACCATCTGAATTATTGAATATCTGATATTGTGCTAGATCTGGAATACGTGTGATCGGGTTATGGTGCAGATCTAGATCTGAAAAAGGACGAACCTAAGCACAAGAAGGATAAGGGCTATTGACGGATCAAAATCTCAAGGCTTGAACATTGGTATCTCTGGATAATTTTGATCTATTATATGTGGCGCTCTCTTGATCTATAAATCTGGGTTAACTAATGTCTGAATGCTTAAAAGAATAAATTATCCCTTATAGATATGTACGCAGGTTCAGTGAATTGCAGGTGCGTATACACGCTTTTTCTGTGAATGAAAGAAGCGTATATGCAGGTTGGTTGTCATACAGAAGCGTATACACGCAGGTTGCTGAACAATGAAGTAGCGTATATATCTTGATTTATGTTCTAGCTGCTTCTGTTTTATTGCTGCAGTGGTCTGGGTTCAGAATTGGTGTTTGATTACAGTCACTGTGTTCTGGGTATAGTGGTCAGAAAAGTGCTTATTTGTTTCAGCTTTTGATTGGTGAAAAGGAGTTTGGGTTATGCAAAAATTCTTGATGTTTGATTGATGTTACTTGTGGATCCAGTCTGAAAATTAATGAAACGGGGTCCCTGAAAGCAAAGAGAAGGTTGCAGCCTTCTGTAGGTAGGAGCCTGTGTACTAGTATCTCAAGCTAGTACAAGAACTTAGGGGGTTGGAGCTCCCTTCCAAGAGAGCTGGAGAACGAGAGAGAGTTGTAGCTCTCTGCAGGTTGCAGCCTGCGTACTGGTAAAGACTGCACCAGTACAAAACATTGTAAAGAGAAGCTTCTAATTAAAAAGAAGATAGAGATGAATTGCAGCAGGGGGTTTTCACCCACATTGGATTTCCTCCTTATATCTTGTGTTCTTGTGTGTGATTGTCTTCTGCTCTGATTTTGGTACTATTTATTTGCTTCTGATACACAGATTAATAATTGACATCTGAAAGATAAATCGAATTATAAGTCTGCTTTGTATACGCGGGTTTCTTTATCTGTAGTTGCGTATATACGCAGTTTTTATTAACAGAAGTAGCGTATATCATCTGGAATTGAAAAAGGAAATATTTGACTTGATAATACTGATTCACCCCCCCCCCCCCTCTCAGTATTATTTCCAACAAAAATGCCACAACTAGCAGCCAGCATAAAGGACTACATCTCAACTATAAAGACCATCACAACCATAATTAAAGGGACAGCAAGAAACAGTTCATTAGATGTCTCTATCTTCTTGCTAGAAGATATTTGTATTTCCTAGAATAAATCTCAAGTTGTTTTGGGATATTTTGTAATAAGTTTTTGTATAAATACTTCACAATTCGAAGTATGTAGGGTGGATTCCAAACATTTCTATAGACTTTTTCTCTCGAATCAGAAATTATATTGTATCAATCACTGGATTGGCTTACTGGATCAAGGAATAAAATCAGATATTCTACAGGATTCTTGTGTAAACCGAAATACAAATAAGTATTCTCTCATGTTCAATGTTGTTTTCTTTCAGGTTTTTCGTAATCTTTATGTATCTCTAAAATATAAATGTTATAACATGGAACGATATTTCAGAAATTGCTTAAATGCACTCTGTCTTGACTGTTATGCATTATTATATGTTTTCATCACAAATATAAGTTAAGGAATTCTTGATTGCTCCTTAGTTTTGGTGACTTCTTGTGATCTGTAGCAAAGGATTCTTTATTTCCCTTTGTTCATGATCATCCTTTGTTCTCCATTTTGATCCCGGTCTAAGTATTCTTGAGTGCCCTTTCACCCTAGTTGGAGTTACTTCCCCCATTATGATTAAAGATTTGCATTTTGCTCTGCTAGCCTACCCTGTGAACATTCCCTTTAATGAAATGGTCAAGTCCTGCTATCCATTTGTTGAATCCATAGCCCAATGGCTTGAAGACCTAGCTCTATCCATATGCTCTAAGAATTCCACCACCCAACCTTCAAATCAAAACCAAAACCCCAAAGAACACTAAGAAATAGCCTAAAATTCCATAAGAAACAAAGCTAAATTATATAGAGAGAGCCCTCTCTGAGTCATAGGTTGGCTA
Organism: Pinus tabuliformis; assembly: GCA_031772625.1. Classification (NCBI taxonomy): domain Eukaryota; kingdom Viridiplantae; phylum Streptophyta; class Pinopsida; order Pinales; family Pinaceae; genus Pinus; species Pinus tabuliformis. The sequence goes on from CM062814.1 coordinate 645,869,027, forward strand.
GAGCCTATACTTAAAATATTGGTTTGTGGTTACCTCGGTTTCTTCCTTCTTCTGATAACTTCTAAGGAAAATTCTGAGTGATAACATAGTGGCAACCATACTGGGGACTCAAATCCTCAGTCTTAATAAACCTTTAAGAAAATTTTAAATCTTTCTTTCAAGCCTCTTAAAGGGTTTATTAGAAGTTATTTACAAAATCTCACAAAAAGAAAGTAATTAGAAAAAGCTTGAAATTCTGGCTTCAAGGAGAACTCACTACACTAGGGCTAATCTAGATCCAAACCCTGCCCCAATAGTTGATAATCCCAACCTGATTTCGAGAAGACCCAAAAGAGAAGAAAGTTCAATCAGTCAAACACCTTTAATCAAAGCCGATTCATGCCCTGATGAGTGGTTGTTTTTAGAAGACCTTCCCTTTGATGTGCCATTTGATCTTTCCCTATTTAGAACAAGGTCTGAAAGTGCACTTGATGAAATTGTTCTAGATCCAGAGTTTATTGCAGACCTTGAAGTCCAAAAGGCCAATCAGTCAATTGATCAATATATTCTAAATTCTGCACAGTCATCCCTTACTAGTGCTAATAACCATGAGCTTTCTGATCCAATATCCACTACTCTTAGTTTGCCATTATTCCCTTCAACCTCTGAAGTTCATTCCCCACCTCCATTCATACCCTCTCTCCCTTACCAACCTATCATATCCCAGGTATCACCTGTTGGTCCTAGTTCATCCTCCACTACTACATCATCTTCCAGTGCCTCAACCCCACATTTTAACCCATCCTAGCTTATATCCATGGCAAATAGATATGCTCCCCTTGTCTTACATGCCCCACTTGGTGCCATGCCAGCAAATTACCAGATTAAAATCATCCAATTTGATGGCATAGGACACTACACTGCACAACACCATGTTAATGAAATGATAGACTACTTTGAACTTCATGAAATTGATATTGTGGATGTCCAAATGAGATTATTCGATCGGAATTTAGCTAGTGATGTTAGAAAATGATTTAGATCACTACTTGATAATAGTATTGATAGTTTAGAAGTATTTCAACAACAATTTTTGAATATATGGGAAAAGAAAAAGAATCCTCTACAGATCCTTTCTGAATATGAAAATATTAGGAGAGGACCCAATGAAACTGTTCAAGATTACTGCACCAGATTTAACAATATACAATGCAATTCTAGTTAATCTTAGACCCCCACCTGACTTAGCATTAATAAATTTCCCTGATGGTTTTGACACAGACATGGCATTCCATCTCAGGGAAAGAAACCCCCCAACCCTAGAAGATATGAAAAGTGTAGCATTAAGAGTAGAGGCTAATTTATTAGCTAAAAGAGCTAGAGTTAGGAATGAAAGAAGAGGATCAGATAAAGATGAGCCTTCACCTTCTAACATTAAAATAGATAACTTAGCAAAAGGCATGGAAAAGTTAATGGATAGAATAGAGAATATAGAGAGAAAACCCCAGTGGGATAATCAACAGACACCTCCAGTTAGAAACCCAAACTTTAGGAAAAATCAAAACCAAAATACTGGAAAAAATGGACTTGATCATAATATAAGACCTCCTTTCTAGGAAAATTATGCAGAAACATCCCATCCTGAAGACCCAGAGCAAGACACACAGATTAACTTGATGGGATTAGATGATGAAGGTATTTTTTTTCTGACCCAAGATGATCAGGAATTGCATATGCTGCAACAATTGCAAATCTAGTCTAGAGAGTCATTTGACTATAAACAAGGTTATGATTCTACCATCTTTGAAGTACATAAGTAGTATAACCTAAGGAGTAAAAAGAATTCTGATATCTTTGACCAAACCAAGAAAACAGTGCCAAATCAACCAAAGAAAATCAAAGAAGCCCCGATTTCTAAAGTCCTTTAGATTCTCCCCAGACAAAACCAAAATTCTTCTGGTCCTACCATTGAAGATATTACCCCTAATCGACCTTCTAATGATCAATCCTCTTCTTCAACTTCCCCCAAAAAACCAGTGGACACATCTCAAAATACTAGATTGGAAAATTCACAAAAGGAAATCCCCAATAAAGGAAAAGAAGACCATCCCACTCAAAACCATGCTGTCAAAAGTACAAACCCTCAAATAGAGAAAGCCCCTTTGCCTTTTAATTTGGGAGCAGAGGTAGCTAAGCTAAAGATTTCAGTCCCTTTGACAAAGTTAATCAAGAATGAAACCTACAAAACACAGATAAACCAAACCCTGAACCTTGCTAAAAATGAAGATTATGTTAACCTATTTGATGACCAACCTGAACTTATATTGGTCTGGATGTCAATGGAAAACCACTAGGAGGGATACCACCTTTCTATATTAGCCTTGGCATCCATGACAAAATTCTTCATAATGCATTGTTGGATTCTGGTGCCTCTCGCAACTTAATTCCCAAATCAGTAATGGAAAAACTGAACCTAGACATTAAAAGACCTTACAAGGACTTATTTTCATTTGACTCAAGTCAAGTAAAATGTCTGGGGTTGATTAAAGACCTTTGTGTTACCTTAGTTCAATATCCTTCCAAAAGTATCCTTATGGATATTGTAGTTGTTGACATCCCACCGAAATATGGCATGTTGTTATCCAAGTCATGGGGAGACAAACTTCGGGGATCTCTACAACTTGATATGTCATATGCAACAATTTCTATTTTTGGACAACCCAAGAAGCTGTACCGAGAAACTTTAATGAAATACATGGTGAGTAGCTAGGATCAACCTCAAAACTTTCCTATCTACTATGTACATTCAGACATTGATTCTTTTATTTTGTATAATATTGATGAAACACAAGGAAATCTTTTAGATAATGTTGATATAGAACCAAAAGAAATTGCAGTTTCAAAACAAAAGGAAATTGTCCAAACTTTAGATTTTTCAACTAAACAAGGTAGTCAAGCTCAGGAAAAATTGGTGGAAACAGATGATACTAATTATGAACATGATATATTATAGCATCTTGAGTTTGATGGGTTAGTCAATAAATTTGGAGCAGGAGCAAGATTTTGGATATACAATCTAGAGAATGATTATTCAGAAGGCCATGCATACAGACTAAATTTTAATTGTACTAACCATATGGCTGAGTATGAAGCACTACTTTTAGGTCTTAAATTAGTTAGGAAGCTAGGAGCTATAATATTTTTTGTCATGGGAGACTCTGAATTAGTGATAAAACAAATTAATGTTGTATATATGACCAAAGACCCTAGATTAAGTTGTTACATAGGAACCATTGTAGAAATACTAAACACTTTCTTAGAAACCAAAGTTGATGTAATTCCTAGAAAACATAATATGCAGGCTCATATTTTAGCAATGTTTGCTAGCACCTGCAAGTTATCGTTTTAGCCTAACTATCAATACACTGCTGAAGTAAGACACAAGCTCCCAATCCCAAATAATTTGAAGAACTGGAAAATATTTGTCAATGACAAACAAATAAACAACCTTTTGATTTCAGAACAAGAATTTGTAAATAGAAATATAGATACTGACACATCAGTATACCTTAAATTCCATCCCACTAAATTCACAAAATCAAATGTAGAAAACCGAGAACATGTTGAGATTGATGAGATAATTAACGAAGACACTGAAGTAATCAATCTCAAAGACAATTTCTTACCCAAGGGATTAACCCCTTTGGAAGACCTGTTTGATTCAAATGATGTCCCTAGAAAGCCCAAAATGGAACCTTTGAAATTTGATATGGAGGAGTGTAATATTGGCACTAATGAGAATCCAAAATTGATCAAAATTTCTAAGTCATTACCTCCCACTGAAAGAGTAAAATACATTGAGTTATTAAAAGAATTTCAGGATGTATTTTCTTGGAGTTATGAGGACCTCAAATCCTATGACACCAGCATCATACAACACATAATCCCTATAAAAGAAAATCAAAAACCTTTCAGACAAAAACTTAGAAGGATAAATCATGTCCTATTACCTTCAATTGAAAAACAAATCCAGAGGATGTATGATGCTAAGATAATTGCACCAATCAGATTTTCTTATTGGGTTTTAAACCTGGTGCCAACTAGGAAGAAAACCAGTGAGATCAAACTCTATGTGGACCTTAGAAACCTCAAAAAAGTATCCCTTAAAGACAATTACCCTCTACTTAAAATGGACCATATTTTGCAAAGGGTAGTTGGATCAACCAGGATCTCATTATTGGATGGGTTTTCTGGTTACAATCAGATTTTAGTTTATCTTGATGACCAAGCCAAGACTTCCTTCACTACTCCTTGGGGCACATTCATGTATGTGAAAATTCTTTTTGGACTAATGAATGCAGGAGCCACTTTTCAGAGGGCTATGGACATAGCCTTTGCCAAAGAAATTCATGATTTCCTAGTAATATACCTGGATGACATTACTATATTTTCAAAATCTGATAACCAACATTTGGATCATCTAAGGTAGGTTTTTATTAAATGTAGGAAATATGGAATTTCTTTGAAGCCTAAGAAGTCATTGTTTGGATTAGAAGAAGGAAAGTTGCTAGGTCATATAATTTCAAAAGATGGTATCCAAATAGACCCTGAAAGAATAGAAGCCATCTTACAGATACAACATCCAAGGAACATCAAAGAGTTACAAGCTTTCTTAGGGAAAATTAACTTTCTTAGGATATTTATTTCTAACTTAGCAGAATTAATTAAATCACTGAACAATATGTTGAAAAAAGATTCGACCATAAAATGGACTGTTGAGGCCAAGAAATCCTTTGAAGACATTAAACTGGCCTTAACAAGAACACCAGTTTTGATCAGTCCAAAATTTGGCAGAGATTTCATCTTATTTTCCTTTGCTTCTGAGCACACAATTACTGCATTTTTACTACAGAAAAATGACCAGGGCTATGAACAACCTATTGCTTTCTTTAGCAAGGCCCTGAGAGATGCCTCTTTAAAATATAACATAATGGAAAAACAAGCTTTTGCTTTGGTCAAAGCTATCAAGGACTTTAGAGTATATATTTTATATTCTCATATAATAGCCTATGTTCCCAATTCAGTTGTCAAAGACATCCTAACTCAAGGTGGTCCAGATGGAAATAGGGGAAAATGGATTGCTACTATTTTAAAATATGATATAGAAATCAGACCAACTAAGTTAATCAAGGGCCAAGGTTTAGCCAAGCTTATGGCTGAGTCAAACTATCAAGCCCTAGATATAAACTTTATTGCACAAATAGATAATGAAGAGGAGATGGCGACTCCACTAATCAGCCAGGCCTTTATTGAATCACCATGGTATGCTGATATCATTTATGTTTTACAAAATTTACAAGCTCCTCCTAGATTATCTAAGACCAAAAGTAGATTTTTGAAGATGAAGTCCTTAAAATTTTGCATATTAGACAATGCTTTGTTTTGGAGGAATCATGAAGGTATTCTTCTCAACTGTTTATTAAAAGATGAGTCTGACAAAGTATTACAAGAGTTTCATGCAGGTGACTGTGGAGGACACCTTTACTGGAAAACCACTACAGATAAAATTCTTAGAGCTGGTTTTTACTGGCCAACTTTGTTTTCTGATGTAAAGAAACATGTGACCTCCTGTCACAAATGTCAAATTTTTGAGGGAAAGAAAAAGCTTCTACCTTTACCCCTAAAACCAATTTCTGCTGAAACACCTTTTCAACAATGGGGGTTAGACTTCATTGGTGAAATTCACCCACCTTCCTCTGCCCAACACAAATGGATCCTCACTACCACAGACTATTTCACTAAATGGATAGAGGCCATACCTTCAAGGCAAGCCACTGACACTGTTATCATAACCTTCCTTGAAACCAACATTCTATCAAGATTTGGATGTCCAAATAAGCTCATTACTAATAATGCGGCAGCCTTTAAATCCAAAAGGATGATAGATTTCTGCAACAAGTATCATATAACCTTGGGCCATTCCATAGCCTATTATCCTCAAGGAAATGGACTGGCAGAATCCTCAAACAAAAGCCTAGTGAACATCATAAAAAAGTTGTTGGAGGACAATAAGAAAACATGGAATAAAAAGCTAGTCAATTCCTTATGGGTAGATAGACTAACCACAAAGAAATAAATTGGTACCTCTCCCTACCAACTTGTTTATGGGATGGAAGCTATTTTTCCATCTCCCTTGGGAACACCAGTAATGAAGCTGCTCCAAGAATTGCAGGTTGAACCAAATGAAATTTAAAGAAGAATCAACCAAACAATTCATTTAAAAAAAACTAGGGAAGAAGTGTAATCAAATCTCAGGTTGTGCAGGAAAGGATCAAGAAGATTTTTGATAAAAGGACCAAGGCTGAGGATTTCTACCTTGGTGAAAAAGTCTTAAGATGGGATTCAAGGAGGGAAGATAAAGGTAAACATGGGAAATTTTACTTCTGATGGAAAGACCCATATGTCATTTATGCTTTCAGATAATAATGCTTTCTTCCTCAAAGAAATGGATGGTATAGAAGCAGAAGGTGGACCAGTGAATGGTCGATGCTCAAACACTAGTTTGAAACTAACTACTGATTTTTACTTTCCATTATACATATTCCATTTTTTTTCAAAAATGTTTAGTTTGGATTAGATGGTGGTCATAGAAGTTGAAGCCTGAAGAGAAGGCCCTAAGCTTCAAAGGATTCACTATCATAAGTATCAATAATGCAAAGGCATAAAGAATAATTTTGCAAGGAAACATCAACAGCAATTCAAAGGCTACTAATTTACAAAGCTCTTGACATTTCACCAAGAAATGCCATCCCCAAGTGGAGCCATTGTTAGGTTCCTATACCAATAGGAGTCATAATTTTGATTGACTAAGGTTAAGCCTTGTAATATTGTACATACCTTTGTTTTCTACAAATGTTTTCCATATTAAAAAAATTAAAAATGTAAAGAGGGTATGTCCTAAAAGAATAATTAATGGACAAAAAGAATGAAAATAGGTCACAAAAAAAATGAAAAATATGAACCCAAAGAAAACAAAAAGACCATGAAAGTGTGCAAGTCAAAAGGCCACTACTATTTACTTCTTATGCTTAGTGAATGATTGTGTGCAGCTTGTCACTTATGCCACAATCCATGAATAGCCAATATGTAAACTTGTTTATTTCATGTTTTTAATTTCATGTCTATAGATAGAGAATAAAATCTGACCAAACAGTGTAATATTGGTAGATTATTAGATAGGTAGAGTAAATAAAGGAGCTCAACTGTTTAAACTGAGCCCATGGATGAAATAAGGTTTGATTTAGATAGTTTGCTATGTAAAGAAAAGAAAATATTGATAAGGGTTTGCAAGCTTAAATGCACCCTAATAAAGTGAAGAAAAAATGGTAGAATGAGTAGATGGGTAAGCAGAAGAAAGGTTGCAGAAGTATGGTGATTGATTAGACAAAAAGCATATTTATCATTTTTCATCATATGTACCAAATATGAATGGAAAATCAAGCATGCAATGGATTTCAAAGTCAATTAATTAACCTCCCCCATTCATTTCACCTCTTTACTTAACTAATTTCCCATAATAAAGATCAAAGTACTCAAAAACCTTTAAGTTAAAGAGGCTCGCAGCATTTCTCTGACTTTTGGAGGGACCGGACCCTCAACTCAAAGACTTATGGATATCAAGTACTAGACTCCCCTCATAAAAGATCACCCCCCCCCCCCCTTTAGTTCATTCATTTTCCTAATAATACTCCTTTTCCTAAGGTTAAAACACTTATCGCCTAGGAAAAAGCAATTCTCCCCCCATATAAAACACTTTTCATACCAAAAAACCCACAACAATGTTTCACCCTAAATATTAATGTAAATATGTGAAAACATGTAATTCACGAAAAAGAATTTTGCGTAGTGTTTTTCCCTTTTCTGCCCATTTTTCATATTAATGACTAACTTTATTATAGTAAATCCCGATAAAATCCCAATTCCTGTATATATTTAACTCCTATGTATTAATTAACCCTACACCCCAATTTAATTATAAACTATGATTTTCATCTAAAACCCGACCAAAACCTTTAACTGGTCAATTTGCGATCAAGTTAATTAATCTCCCTTTTAATCCTCCATTAATTACCCCGATGGCCTAATCTCATGTTAAGCCATTGTTAACCCTAATACCACCATAATTAAGTGCCCGTTGGGGCCCCCACTAGCCTCTGCACAGTTTCTCTACTTGACCACCGTGCGATCGTCCCCCTCCTCAACCGACGGCCCTTATCCATATCGGGCCAACCCAACATCCGTCCTTTACCCACTCGATAAAGTGGTTTCCCCCCTGTCCCCCAGTGCTACATGTCATCCGATGAGTGGAATCGAGAGGCCCCTCCCAAATACCACCGAGCGCCCAAAGGTAGTGCAAAATAAATTGTTTACCGCCCTCCCGCTACGTGACAAATTAACCACTATTCACCCCGTACCCACCAAAAAATAGCTTTTTGCGTATAAAAGCCAAAAGCCCCAAAATTGTTTCTTTTCACTAAAATTTCATCTGCAAGCCTCTATACGCATGCACGACACCTGCAAACGTCGAAGCCGTCAACCCACATACAATTTCACTCCAAAGACGCCGCAGACAACCCAGTCGGCCTTGCAGCCTATACAAAGCCCATTCAACCACTTGCAGTCGCCAGCCACCCTGCTCAGAACCAATTCACCCCAATTCCAGGTATTTAAACCAGAATTCACCAAACACCCTGTCAATTTCAAGGTAACCAGTTGCTGAGTGTTTAGTTAAGTTAAAAATTAATTAAAAATACTCAAGAGCTTGAGCCATAAACCACTGCGGAGCATCGTTGCCCTAAAAACTTTGAATCCCTCCTCACACTCAAATCCACAAGAACTGAGTATGGCTGCCCCAATTTCAATGGATGTGAGGCGCATCACTACAACTCATTTAGACCTAGATCACCTTCCCCTAGCTGACAGAGACTTCCAAATAAAAGATACCACTGTCATAGTGCTCCTGCTCAAAGTTCATTGCCAAAGTAGGGTCAAGTTCCTGAACCATGTTGATGAAATTGGCCTTTGGGAATCAAATTTGCCCAAGTACCAGTTCCCCCAAGTCCACATTTTTCCTGAAATTGTGCATATGTGCTATGCTTGCTATGTCCCCAGTCACAAAACCATCATGTCTCATGACCAGAAGGTCCTTTCCACCATTACCGCTGAATCCATCAATGAAATGTTGCAGCTCCAACCAGGACTAAACCTAACTCCCCTCTCAATTAGAGACTTATTGGACTTATACCCAAACTCAGCTCTGCCAAATTGGCCCAACTGTTCCAAACCTTCATCATAGAAGAAAAGCACATCCCTAATAATCCCCTCCATATGTAGCAACTATTTTTTCCCCTTGGGGCCAAAATATTGTTGCCATGATATCTTGTGTTTTGGGTTACTCCACAAGTGAGTATATTGATGAAATTATCTTGGCTTTCATGTCCATCTATACCCCAAGAGAACCTCCTGCAACCATTTACAACTTTGCCACATTCATAGCTAAGAGGATGCATGAGAAGTTCACAAGAATGGGAAATGAAAGGGTCTTCAAACACTCTTCAGTGTTATACCATATGTTCCTATATTATCAGTCTGATAAGTTCCCATTCACCCTCCAAAAACTAGACACCAAGGGTCAACCAAGGTCAATCATTTTCTGGACCCCATTAATCCACGAGTATCAGTATCCATACTCTTATTCAGACTTTATTTACCTATTTGTACATCCAGTTATGACAATGTTGACTGGAAACCCTCCTCCAAGAATCAGTCTAGAAATAAAGAGAGTCCTTCAACTATCAAAGCAGACCAAAGTGGGTGACTAGTACCTTTACCAGAACCACACAGAGATTAGGATATATGGTTGCATGCTTGCACCATACAAATTGCCTAGATACCTCCCTATGAGGTTGTTTGCATTAGAATATTATAGGCAAATCATCAATGCAGATGAGGTAAACTTTGTAAATGCCAAGAAAAAGGCCAATTTCAAAATAAAAGACCAACTAGGCCCCTTCATATGTAACTCTAAGGAGGCTGGGACAAAGGCAGAGTTGATACTATAGAAGATGAAGTTCTAGAGAAGTTTTGTTTGGAGATATGACCCTTTAGAATTCATCACCAGGAAGACAAAAAAGGTCAAGCTGGGACCTTTTATTCTCCATCCCATACCTGAGATTGAAGCCCATGCTAACCAATCAAAATGGGTGGAAGGAACCCTAGTTGATCAAGACAACACTAGAATAGACATAGAGAATGCTCTAATCAATCTTGAAAAACAACTTGATGAGGGTTCTTTCTTGCAGATGCCAAAGCAGTCAGACAAGCCAGAGAAATCAAGCAAACCAGAGACAGCCATGAGTACCCCCTTAGTTGTGAAAACTCCTCTAAATGATGAGAAGAGCCTAAAAGGAAGTAGGGAGGAGGCCACTACATCAGCAAGGGCCACTTCACATACTTATGCAGATACAAGCCAACCAAAAAGACAGAGAGTGAATCCTGTCTCTGAACAGGAATACACAGAGGAAACAACAGAAGTCACCAGCACAGAAGGAAACAGGAGCAAGCCCATCACCCCATCGGAAGGCACTCCTTCCACATCACAAACTCAAGGATTGGAAAGGCAGCTCAGTCTTGAGGTATCTTCCTTCAAAATTCCTGCTGACAAAGACCAAGATATCAAGGAGAGGTACAGGGAAATAAAATCCTGGAATGAGAAGCTTAAGGTCCAAAGTTATACCCAGTACCTGAAGATGACCCCTACAAATCAAACAAGGCTAATGTCAGCCTTTGATATCAAAGAGGGGAGAATGCAGATGACTTTTATCAAGCCTACAACTCAATAGCCAAAAATTGCCTCAGATTTCAAGAAAGTATATTTTGAAGTGTTGGCAAGGGATATTCATCCCATAGACTAGATTCAGCTACACAAGAAAACGGGGGAGACGATATACTCCACTTTGTCTGGAAAGTCCATATCTGCCCACCAACTACAGACTTCCTTAAACAATATATTTTCACAATTCCAGTTGGAAAAGGCCTCCTCACAGGCCAAGGACACAAGAATCAAGTCCTCAGAGGACTTAGTAATTCAATTGGGACACGATCCCATGGATATAAAAGCCAAAGAGCAGCCAATTAAGAAGAACAACGATGATATCGCTGCACTCAAGAAAGTAGCTAAAGATACCCCAGTTGCATCATCCACAAACATTAGAGGCCCCAGAAGCCCAGCAAGGACATGAAGAGCTCATGGACTTGGTCTTGAAGCTAAATGATCAACTCAAGGAGATAGAGAAGGAGTTGGACACTTTAATTCAATCAAAGCAAAGTGACTTGGCCACAACTTCCAGAATTGTCATCCCCACGGTATCTGCATCAGTTCCTTCTACACTAGCAGCATCAGTGGTACCCACAGCTCCACCTGCAACAACATTCCTAATAGCAGTAGAATCTACTACAGCAGCAGGAGCACCAGGGGACAAAGTAGCAGAACTTGTGAAAACCATGGAAGATATGTCTATCTAGGCTACAAAGATGAAAAAAATTGAAGGAAAAGGTGGCAAGTTTGGAAACTGACTGCAAACTTGCCCAACTCAAGTCAAAAGAGGAAACACAAAGGGCCCAGAGAATGGGTGAGAGGATCAAAATCCTGGAAAAGGATTTGACACTTGAGAAGCCACTTGGACAAACCAAGGAAATGTTGTGGGCCAATATCATTGACTCTGTTAATGATATTTGGCAATCAATCCAAGTTATTTTTTAGCAAATAGAGCTAGTAAAGATAACTAATAAAGCTATCCAGAAAGTGAAGGAGGAATTAGGAAATAAGCCTAAGGATGTAAATAGACTCATCCATTTCCTCAATAGCAAAAACAGGTGTGAGCTACAAGAGCTGAACATTGAAGACAGAACTACCACCATTCTATAAATAAGGAAGGTCCTTTCTAAAAGGAACCTTATGCTTAATTTGGAAGAAAAATGCCATAATATGCAGGTAGCCATTGATAGGTTCATGGCTAAATTTCATATTTTAAGGGAAAAGTGTCTTCCTAGTCCTATGGTCATCAATGATAAACTCATGACACAATTGGACTATGGCAACAGACTCAAACAGTTGGCTAAGGAACAAGCCAGCTCTTCATCCATTAAATCCTTGCCAATGGGCAAAGTATTATATGACACATTTGAGAACTTGTTTTTCCTTGAGCATGAGGTAAAACATTTGCTCCTCACCAAGCCAAATTTTGCTAAATATACCGAGGCTGATGAGATTTATAGGAGAATGGTAAATTTGAAATTACCAAGTGCAGAATGGTGGGAGACAATGACAGATTTATTGTGATAAATAAACAGTTGAAAGTTACTGTGTAGTAAAAATGAAGGCAGCAGAGTAAAACAGGTAAAAACAACACAACAGGGTCAAAGAGTAGCATGGTCAAAGAGTATCAGATGAAAGATCAAAGTAAAGAAGACTCCAGCGTAAAAATGCCACAACTATCAGCCAACATAAAGGACTACATCTCAACCATAAAGGCCAACACAACCATAATTAAAGGGACAACAAAAGCCAATTCATTAGCTGTCCCTATCTTCTTGCTAGAAGATATTTGTATTTCCTAGAATAAATCTCAAGTTGTTTTGGGATATTTGTAATAAGTTTTTGTATAAATACTTCACAATTCGAAGTATGTACAGTGGATTCCAAACATTTCTATAGGCTTTTTCTCTCGAATTAGAAATTCTATCATATCAATGATTGGATTGGCTTACTAGATCGAGGAGTAAAGATCATATATTTTACAGGATTCTTGTGTAAAGCGAAATACAAATAAGTATTCTCTCATGTTCAATGTTGTTTTCTTTCAAGTTTTTCGTAATCTTTATGTATCTCTAAAATATAAATGTTATAACATGGAATGATATTTCAGAAATTGCTTAAATGCACTCTGTCTTAACTGTTATGCATTATTATATGTTTTCTTCACAAATCTAAGTTAAGGAATTCTTGATTGCTCCTTAGTTTAGGTGACTGTTATGAAACCAGCTCACAAAAAGATAGAAAAGATAGATGAACTCCTTAGAAATAAGCCTCTTCCGGGGGCAACATCATTTACATTACGCAAATGAACAATTCTTAGATGATACAAATGACAAGACCTCATTATAGGAGTCTAAGGGGTCATAATATAATCAGAGCCGACATAACAATAATAATGTAAGGGCACAATAATAACAATAGCAGGCTTCTATGGGGCACAATAATAAAAATATGGGGACTACATGAGCACAACAATATAATAAGGGGGTTGTACTAATAACAATAAGGAGTTACACTAGTAGTATAGGGACCTAACATGCCCCTCTCCTTCAAAAAGTGTTGTCCTCAACGCTTGAGTAGTTCTTGATGCTTCTGTATAAAATTCTCGTCCTCCCATGTGGAATATTCAACGAGTAAGTTCTTCCACTTGATGGGATACTCTGAAATTGATCGATTTCGTACCTGTTGGGTTCTCATTTCTATGACTACTCCAGGTTCTTTTCCTTCCTCATCAAGTTCTGGCAATATTGTTTGAACTGGGATCTTCTGCAACTTTTGAATGAGTGGCCACACTTCTTCATCCTTCTTCCATTCATCCCTTGCTTCGTTTATCCAATTTGATTGGACAATAGAAATAACATAAAACAATGCTTCCATGTCCTCATCCTTTCTTGAGAGTGCATCTGCAACAACATTTTGCTTCCCTTTTTTGTAGATGATTTCAAAGTCATAACCAAACATATTTGTGACCCATTTTTTTATTCTTCTAAAGATAATCTTTGTTCTAAAAAGTGTTTAAGACTATCATGCTCCATTTTTACCTTGAAGTGTCTTCCCATTAGGTAAGGTCGCCATTTCTTTTGTTCATGTAGTATTGCCAACATTTCCTTCTCATAAATAGCTTGCTTGAGATGTAGCCATAAAAATAACCAATCACCTACATCAAAACTTCTTTCACTACAATGTTGATATGCTTGTTGTTTCATTCAATTCTGCACCAAAGTGGCATTATCCTTTAAAAGTTGGAGAACTTGTTGTTGATGCTCGATGTGATATTTCACTGCTTGAATCGTTTTCTTCTTGATATGTCCTTCTATATTAAGAGTTTGAGGAGTGGTAATTTCTTCCAATGCATTACAAGATATGGCTGGATTCATTTCTTGATGCTCGATGTGATGTTTCACTTCTTGAACATTTTTCTTCTTCATATGTCCTTCTATATTGAGAGTTTGAGGAGTGGTAATTTCTTCCAATGCATTACAAGATATGGTTGGATTCATTTCTTCTTTCTCGATGTGATCTTTCACTTCTTGAACCTTTTTCTTCTTGATATGCCCTTCTATCTTAAGCGCTCGAGGAGTTGTAATTCTTTCCAATGCTTTACAAGATATGTTCGGATTCATTTCTTCTTTCTCTAGGGTTCTTTCCTGGTGTATATCCTCTTCTTTTGATGTTTCTTGATCCTTTTCTTCCTCCTCTTCACAATCTATGTAAAATATTTTCTTCTCAGCACACTTATGACCTTTAGTGTATTTGCTATCACAAATGTAACAATGTCCTTTTTCTCTTTTTTCTTCCAATTGTTGTCGTGTAAACCTTGTAGGTTGTGGAAGGCTAGAAGAAAAAAAACTTCCATATTTATAGTTGTGAGTGGTAGGATTCCTTGTTTCCATAATTCCGCTTTCAATTTTTCTTGCCAACCTAAATGCCTTCTCCAATGAATCAGGTTCCCAAAGACGAACCTCATGTTGAATGTTATCCTTTAAAGTCCCTATGAAGACATCAACCCTTTTCTTCTCTAGAATATCATTTACCCTTATATTCAATTTCTTGAAATCCTCGATGTGCTCTGCCATTGAACCCTTTTGTTTGAGATTTATCAATTGGCTAAAGGTGTTACTCTTTATATCCTCATAATGTGCTATCATTTCTTCCGTGAAAATTAACCAAGTGACAAGTGCTTTATGAGAACACAACCCTTTATACCATAAAAGTTGATCTGGTTCTAAATATGAAGATGCAATACGTACCTTTTATAATAGTTTCACCTCATGTAGATCAAAATATTGCTCCATCTGTAGTATCCAATTTACTAGATCCTTGTCATCAACTTCCTCATATTGGCTTTTCTTGGTTTTAGGAGTTCGATCTTGAAACGACTATAACTCTGTGACTTTGGATTTTCCAGTTCTAAAATCACGACCTGTAGTAGCCCTCTGCATCCTCTTTCCAATGCCACTAGTTTGATCAAAATTGGATTCTCCAAGAAATAGCTATGCTCAATCTCTCCACAATGACCTGAGTATAGACTTGTTCAGTAGAGTGAAATTGTACAATGTCCCGCGGGTCACTGTTTCAACCTTAGGTTCTAAAAATGGTACCCAAGAAACTATTGTCCATCCTCTTTCTAAAACTTCTTATGAAAATTCAATTTGATGATCAAAGAGAATGTTATGACAATTTTCCCAAGGTGACCTGTTTGGAATGTAGTTCGAGGGTCTGCAAAAACCCTAAATTCCTGAGATTATATCTTCGGAAATATAGCGAAAAAGGATCTGAAATTTGGAGCCGAGGTTCAAACCGATTTATTCACAAATTGCTTTTTTTTTTGCTTCTAACACTTTGTAGCGAAAGTGTTATAGCGAATATTCCATGACGACCTGTTTTAAATGAAATTCTGGAGCTTGCAAAAACCCTAACTTCCTCAGACCATATCTCCACAAATATAGCGATACAAGATCTGAAATTTGGACCCGAGGTTCAGCATGAGTTCGTCTCCATTGGGCTTTTTTTCCACTTCCAAAACTTCATAGATAAAACGTTATAGCGAAAATTCCACGATGACCTATTTGGAGCAGCGAAACCCTAGAATCCAAAGCTCTGATACCAATTGTTATGAAACCAGCTCACAAAAAGATAGAAAAGATAGATGAACGCCTTAGAAATAAGTCTCTTCGAGGGGGAAACCTCCTTTACATTATACAAATGAACAATTCTTAGATGATACAAATGACAAGACCTCCTTTCTATATATAGGAGTCTAACGGGTCATAATATAATCAGAGCCGACATAACAATAATAATGTAAGGGCACAATAATAACAATAGCGGGCTTCTATGGGGCACAATAATAACAATATGAGGACTACATGGGCACAACAATATAATAAGGGGGTTGTACTAATAAAAATAAGGGGTTACACTAGTAGTATAGGGACTTAACAGTGACTTCTTGTGATCTATAGCAAAGGATTCTTAATTGCCCTTTCTTCATGATCATCCTCTGTTCTCCATTCTGATCCTGGTCTAAGGATTCTTGAGTGCCCTTTCACCCTGGTTGGAGTTACTTCCCCCATTACACCTAAACATTTTCATTTTCTCTATTAGCCTGCCCTGCAAACATTCCCTTTAATGAATTGGTCCAATCCTGCTATCCATTTGTTGACTCCATAGCCCAATGGCTTGAAGACCTAGCTCTATCCATATTCTCTAAGAATTCCACCACCCAACCTTCAAATAAAAACCAAAACCCCAAAGAACACTAAGAACTAGCCTAACATTCCATAAGAAACAAAGCTAAATTATATAGAGAGAGCCCTCTTTGAGTCATAGGTTGGCTAGAGCCTATACTTAAAATATTGGTTTGTGGTTACCTCGGTTTCTTCCTTCTTCTGATAACTTCTAAGGAAAATTCTGAGTGATAACACGACCCCTTCATTCAACTCGTCTGCTAACATGTGCATGGTCTTCTTGGGTATGGTTGAATCGGCAACACACTGGTGCATAGTGTCTGTGTTGATATTCAAGTGTGTGTTGGTGGTCATGCGCATCAACTTGCCAAAGTGCATTTTCATCCCCAGATGGACTTGCTTCTTGTCTTTGCCTTGGTGAGTGTGTTGAATGGGTTGGATTGCATGGTCTACTCAATGACATGCATGTTGCTGGATCCTTTGCATGTGATCAACAACACTGCTCACCATGTTTACTCTGTGTCAGCTGTTGGGATGGATCCTTAACTTGTACTGGTGCAATTTCATCCGTGAGTGTATGTTGCACCCACCATTATTCATGTTCCTGCTGCAACTCATTAGACTATCTATGCAGCTTCATGTTCTTCCTGAGCTGTTGCTTCAGCACATGAAACTCCTTCCTTGTTCCATCTTCTGCCTTCACGTGATCTTCAAGTCGCGTCGTCACTTCATAGCCTAAGTCTCCAAAGTTTCTTTCATTATCACTGGATCCACTTGATCTTGCAACTTTGCTCTACCTCTAAGTTGTCAATAACCTTCCTCTCGCATTTGTTGCGTTTGCTACATCCACTGTGTTCACTACATTCGGTATGTTGCCTTCAATTGTTGTTCATGATGTTGCTTGATTTAATGGTGTTTCTTAATGTCCTTGTCCACAAACTACTTGATGTCTTCGTGAGTAGGTAAGCCCATGGACACTTGATCGACCGCATCCCCAAGCATGCTCTAAACGATGTCTCCGTCTCTACTCTCTTGGAAACCATTGTACCTATATTGCTAAGAGGCAGATGAACACTTGTGATACCTGGAGACATGGAAACACTCATAGCAAGAAAAATGTCAATCAAAAACCAAAACGAACATGAGAACGACTTGCCACATACTTGGGTGAATGATCATGAAGGTTGCGCAATTTCGGCTAGGAGGTCAGGAGACCAACTGCCAAGACTGCACAAGGCACAGTCCGGGCTATTGGGAGACTGAATAGCTACTGGAACTACAAAATACGCAATCCAATTGGGTAGTTGGCTATTGGGATTGTGCAATGCGTGATTCCGGCTAGGAAAGACTGCTGGCCTAGGGACAGATTTGCGCAAATTTTTGGGCCAAGAAGCCACTAACCTCCAAAAATTATCAATTCCATCCAGGAGGCTAATTATAGGCTAGAATGTGCAAATCTAGAGAGGAAGGTGAGCCTTCCTTCTCCATATTGCGCAATGAAACCTTGGTGAAGTTAGAGATTGGACCAAGGTTGGCCTGACTCGCCGACAGACAACTGAAAGCAAGTAAGTCAATGAAATGCATGGAGACACTAAGTGATAGTAGAAGTGATAAAAAGTGCATGCAAAACATGAATGAAATATTCAACAAACAGATCAACATGCATGTGGGTGAGGCAGTTCACCGGTTGGGTGAACGTCCGTGCAAAACAGTTTCATGCATGCGACAACAGTGAGATAGCAACAAAAATTGAAACAAAGCTAGGACAAGCTAGAATACATGTAAATGACAATAGGAATTCAAAGAAATCAAGCAAACAACACTCACACAAGTGAATACACAAAAAGTGACAGAAATGCAGCACAAGGCATGGGAAGCGAGCTTACCCCAAAACAACTGAGCTAAATGTGCCGACTACTCCTAGATGTGATGTGGGATGTCAGAGCTACAAGGTTGATGTGAGGAATGAGCTCTGCAGCATCTGGTTGATGAGTTTTGATAACATCGAGGTTGTGACGCGCATGCCACAAATCTAGGGGAAGCGACACTTGGAGGGAGGTTTTGGAATTACTCCTTGCATGTAACCTCCAACTACTAAACATAGATCCCTGAAACAAGGATTCCTTTTCATGCTGTGTTAGGAGAAGCAGCCTATGCATCCAAGTCTATTTTTCTCGGTCCCGGAGGGAACTTGTCAACTCAACTGCACATGCAAGTGACTACTCGACTGCTAGAGAAAAATGTGCATTTCTAACTGTAAGCTAGGCTGACTGCCCCAGGGGATTGCACAATTTCTGGGCAGAGCAGCTGAATACTGCCCAGATTTGTGAAAATCCTAGGTTGAACAACCTGTTGATGGAAAAAATTGTGCAAATCCTACTGGGAGGGTTGGCTGGCAAGATTACGCAATCCTCGAGCCCAACAGGTTGTCAGAGGGAATTGCGCAATTCCTAGAGGGAAGGCTAGTTTCCCTCTAGAAATGTGCAAATTTCACTGGGAAGTTGCTCAGCTTGCCACTAGACCAAGTCCAGATGAGCAGCTTATGAAGGGAAAAGATCAAACTGTGATCGGCAGGCTGCCTTTAAGCAAGAAAGACACTAAATCTTGAGGACTTGACGAAGCAAGTCAAGCTGTTGTGAAGGTTGGTAGGGAGGCTCCAAAATAGGCTAAGGAAAAATTTTGGAGGGTGGTTGTAGCCGCTACAACACTTGGCGACACTGTGGTAGAACTCCAACTCTCTAAATGGACCTTGTTTGTGAAAAGCAAGTCTAACACCTCTGAAAGTATTGTTCAACTCTCAGCTCATTTTGGATTAACACTAGCTTGATTGTAAGATGTAGCATCTTCCAGAATCTTGGTCGATTGACACACATTCCAAGCCAAGGCGACACAGTTTTTTCGATTAGGGTTGAGGGGTATATAAGTGCACAAGCAGTATAGTCATCAGAAGTTTCATCTCTAGTGTTGCTCCACTGCCAGTAGGCCTGGACAGTACCTTAATGGAGTCACATAGGAACACAAGCATGGCTCCGTTGCCAGTGAGCCTCATCAGTACCCTGGCGGAGTTACTTGCATCACCTCCCTGTGCAGGAATCTTTTCTCTTCTTTCGCCTTATTCATTTTTCATTTGAATTTTTTACTTTTCATTTTTATTTTTTATTTTTTATTTCCATTTTCATTGTGCATAGCACTTATTCATTTCAAAGGCGGAAGAGGGATCCTAACTTATTGAGAGCAGAGGAGGTTGTTCTAGAAGAGAAGTAGTTTATTGTATCTCTGACATGCTTGTTAAGGTTTCCCCCTTCACCTTACTCTACTTGACTGAGCTGACAAGGGTTAACCCAAAAACAACCAACTAGAGCAGGTGACACTAGTCAGCGTGCAAGCGTTGTGTTTTCACCAAGGTTCACTTTGAACAATACGCATTTTCCTTCAACGTATCATGGACTATGAGTAGCAAGCTCATCATACAGAGGCAAGATGACAGATAACCAAGTAGTCATAGTTGTACAATCCCTCTTGTACTTTACCCAGCTCGTTTCATGAGTCACACATGGTTTCATGTAAACTAAACTACAAACAAAACAAGTGAACGAACTAGAAATCAATAAAGAAAAGCAAGAGCAAAAGCAAAAATGAAAGCGAAGCAAGTAAACAAACAAACAAGCGAACAAATAAGCAAACAAAGCATGTAAGCAAACAAGCACGCAAGAAAACAACTGAAAGCAAGCACTACTCCTACTCCTACATTAATGGTGCATGGGCCTGATCACATGAACTAATACTTCCAATGCAGCCATTGGAACATTGGTAGACCCATGTTGGTGAAGGCTTGGTCCGCGAATAGCCTAGTTGTGTGGACCAGCATACAAGAAAGATATAATAGTGAAGACATCCACACTTCATGTTTCAAAGTGCCCAAGGGACATAAGTGAGTGCATGTGCATGACGGACAGTCGATGGACTTATCATGGTGTTGTGCGACACTACGTGCAACTTTGAAGCAAAAGCACACTCTTGACTTCGACATGCAAGAAAACTAAAGAAACAAAGATAACTTGCATCACAAACGAGTGCTTGTAATGTAAGACTCCTCTAATGCATGAGCAATGGGATCATGTAGTTCGAGTGGAGGAAGTGTGATCTGAATGTTATATTTATCTTGAGTGATGAAGAGCCTTAAGTGTTTGAACAATTTCCTGATCAGAAGTGAAACCAACCTCAGGACAGTGAGGGCCTGACATAACCATCAACTCGGGCTGAAGTGCCTCAACAGTGTGTGGGGTTTTGACTTCGTTGACAGATGGATCTTCGTAGAACAGTGGCTTAGATGGATTAACAATGAGTGAATCAATGTCATGATCAAATGATGAGGTGAAGAAATCATGACAACCAAGATCAGAGAATTCAGGATGTTGGTCGGCATCCTCATGATTTGACGAATCACACAGAGGGGTAGATAAGAAGGAAGGATGTTCACCCTCTGTGTTTCCGGAAAGAGCATATGAAATATCAAGTGGATTTTTAATGAATGGTTGGTCCTCTCCGTTGTTGGATGATGGGCTAACATACACTGTGTCCTGCGAAAGATCAACAATGGGTGTATTCGTGGATGAATACACACATGCAAAATCATGGATGACAGGTTCACCAACCATGTTAGGAAAGAATGGAGGGGGCTCAGATGGAAGGGAGTCATCCTTCACCGAGTGTTGATGCTCAAGCTCCCACTCATACTCTTCATGAAATACAGTGCATGTTGGTTGTGCAACACCAACTCCGTCAGTGGGTTGTTCCTCATTCACAACAAGTGAAGAGTCTAGAATGGACAAACACAAGACAGCACCATCTGGAGGAACACCTGGGTGCGAAGACGGAAGTCGAAAAAAAGAATGCGTATGAGAACTCGAAGGAATCACAACCAAATCTACGTGAAAATTGTGTAGAGTGATTTTGGGAGGGTGTGAAGGTTGAACAAGTGTGTGAACATGATCCTCAACATCACAGGGTGATGGTGCAACTGTTGAATGAGGGGGAGGTGGACAGTCCATTGAGACAGTGCCTACTCCCACATGAGATTACACAGTTCCATCAATGAAGAATGTTGAGTGAGGATTGATATCAAGCTTCCTCTTGGGACGGGCATATTTCTTAAGGAAATACTCGAACCAGTTTGAAAGATAAGTAAATTTCATCTGGCTCTTTGGAGCTTGACACTGCAAGTCATGGAAGCGCTGCCAAAAATCAATAACGGATTCATGGAGAGCCCTCTGTTGCTGTAACAGTTTCCGGTCAAGATGGTCTGGATCAAAATGATAGAATGTGTCTTCAATAAGATCACAGAAGTGATCACATGAGTGCAAGGTGTTAGCCATTAGGCTAAGTACCCAATGAAATGGAGATTCACGAAGTGTGTATGCAAGCAGCAAACCGGCTTGTTCGTCAGTAAACTCATCTTCCTCATAAATCATGGAAAGAAAGTTATGTAAGTGCTCAGGCCAGGCCACTTCGCCTTCACCATCATACGTGTGAGTGGACAAGAGATTGAAAAGCTTCCCCGAGATGGAGACATCTTCACGATTCGAAAAACACCTCGGGGGAAGAAGAATGCAAGACTCCATGAAAGATATGCAAAGGTTCAAAACTAGATGAGAGGACACTGCTTGTCATTAGGCCCTCCTTCTAGCGCCAGAAATGTTGACGGTGATGGACCTGCCAACATGTCAAGGGGATCTCCCCAGTAAGAAGTCCCAATTAGACCTCAGATCATTTGGTGTAGGAGTGCCATCAGCGAGTCGTAAGGTAATGCCTTGACTGCGATGTCACATAGAGGCAAGCTAACTCTGTCAGTAGTAAGGGTGTGACTAATGCAATGAGTCAAGGAATGAGTATGAGAGGTTCCAACACTTCCAAGGGAGAGGAAGGTGAAGGTGAGTTCCAGGTTGAAAGGGATCAGTCCCAACTCGGCTAGGAACACACAACACAAAGGACATGCACAAATTCCAGCAGAGCAGTCAACACAGATGTAGCAGTCACAACATGCAAGGTAAGATAACAAGAACAACACTCACGGATTAGTCTAAGACGAGTGTGACGGTTGCTATAACAAGGTTCAGAGAAAGGTCTGCCTGATGTACGGTAGAGAAGTTGACACGGATGGTGACAGCATTAACAACATATGCAACACATTAACAACAAGATTCATATAATTGCATACAAATCCATTCATATACAAGTACATAAGTTAAACAACATATATCATTAAGGCAACCGGAACAGTCCAACTACAATAAAAACATATGCATGAAAATGTTTTGGCTTTTATTATATAAAGAAGCGTAAGTCACAATCATACAATACACCATGTAAACCTGCTAGACCCATCAATGGAACTTTAAAACCACATCTTCCTACTCCTCCAAAGAGATATACTAGCTCCATGCAGTGGAGAAGCCAAGGCATGTTACAATACTGTCCAAGCCTTCTTCAAGATAGTCTTAGTAGAATCTTGGCTGACCAAAAGCATACAATGAGTTATGAGGGACTAATTATAGCAAAGGGTGGGGTGACCCTTTACATTCCCCTTTGTGACAGTTCAACTACCCTCATGACTCTTCACCTACTCTATGATTGTTACATCCAACTGTTGACACTCGACTTACACTTGACATGACTCAACATTACAATGCGCATGTACTCATGTGAGACAACATAGCTTGAGCAAGCCTTGCAAGACATCACTGACACTCGGTCTGCTATGGTGAGACAAACTCTTTGACATGCTTGTCATAGTGAAGCTGGTGAGTTGATGCCAAGCTTGGTTGTCTGTGATGGTGTACATGTACCTCATGGTGACATCTTGTTGAAGCGAATTCTTGCCTCCGTTGCAACTAGTGCATTGGTTCAGCCCCTTCATCCAACTCGTATTCTAACATGTGCATGGTCTTCTTGGGTACGGTTGAATCGAAAACACACTGATGCATAGTGTCCATGTTGATCTTCAAGTGTGTGCTGGTGGTCATGTGCATCAACTTGCCGAAGTGCATGTTTAGCCCCAGTTAGACTTGATTCTTTTCTTTGCCTTGGTGAGTGTGTTGAATGGGTTGGATTGCATGCGTGTGCTCAATGACATGCATGCTGTTGGATCCTCTGCACGCGATCAACAACACTTCTCACTATGTTTGCTCTGTGTCAGCTATTGGGATGGATCCTTAACTTGTACTGACGAAGTTTCATCCATGAGTGTATATTGCACCCACTGTTGTTTTTGTTCTTGTTGCAACTCATTAGACTGTCTGTGCAGCTTCATGCTCTTCCTGAGTTGCTGCTTCAGCACATGAAACTAGTTCTTTATTCCATCTTCTACCTTCACGCGATCTTCATGTTGCACCATCACTTCATAGCCTAAGTCTCCAAAGTTTCTTTCATTATCACTGGATCCGCTTGATCTTGCAACTTTTCTATGCCTCTAAGTTGTTAACAACCTTCCTCTTACATTCACTTCTTTCGCTTCATCTGCTACCTTCACTACATTTGGTATGCTGCCTTTAGCTATTGTTCATGATGTTGCTACTTGATGTCCTTGTCCATGAACTACTTGATTTCTTAGTGAGTAGCTAAGCCCATGGACACTTGATCGACTGCATCCCCAAGCATGCTCTGAATGGTGTCTTCATCTATGCTCTCTTGGAAACCATTGTACCTGTATTGTTGAGAGGCAGCTGAACACTTGTGATACTTGGAGACATGGCAACACTCATAACAAGAAATATGTTAGTCGAAAACCAAAACGAACATGAGAACTGACTTGCAACATACATGGGTGAATGATTATGAAGGTTGTGCAATTTTGGTCAGGAGGTCGAGAGAACGACTGCCAAGACTGCACAAGGCATAGTCCAGGCTGCTAGGAGACTGACTGATTGCTGGAACTGTGAAATGCGTAATCCAATTGGGCATTTCACTACTGGGATTGCGCAATGCACAATTCCAGTTGGGAAAGACTACTGGCCCAAGGACAGATTTGCACAAATTTTTGGGCCAAGCAGCCATTGACCTCTAGAAATGCACAATTCATTCCAGGAGGCCAATGTTGGGCCAAAATGTACAAATCTAGAGAGGAAAGTGATCCTTCCTTCTCCAAATTGTGCAATGCCACCTTGGTGAAGGCTGAGACTGGGCCAAGGTTGGCCCGACTCACCGACGGACAAATAAAAGCAAGTAAGTCGATGAAATGCATGGTGACACTAAGTGATAACAGAAGTGATAAACAGTGCATGCAAAACATGAATGAAATATTCAACAGAAAGATCAACATGCATGTGGGTGAGGCAGTTTACCGGTTGGGCGAACATCCTTACAAAATAGTTTCATGCATACGACAACAGTGAGATAGCAACGAAAATTGAAACAAAGCTAGCACAATCTAGAATACATGTAAATGACAGAAAGCATTCAAAGAAATCAAGAAAACAGCACTCACACAAGCGAATAAACAAAAAGTGACAAAAATGTAGCACAAGTCATGGGAAGCGAGCTTACCCAAAAATAGTTGAGCTGAATGTGCCAACTGCTCCTATATGTGATGTGGGATGTCAGAGCTACAAGGTTGATGTGAGGAATGAGCTTTGCAGTGTCCAGTTGATGATTTTTGATAACATCGAGGTTGTGACGTGCATGCCAAAAATATAGGGAAAGCGACACTTTGAGGGAGGTTTCGGAATTACTCCTTGCATGTAACCTCCAACTGCTAAACATATATCCCTTAAAAAAGGGATGCCTTTGCATGCTAACTTGGGAGAAGCAACCTATACATGCAAGTTTGTTTTGATCTGTCCCAGAGGGAACCAGTCAACTTAGCTACACATGCAAGCGACTGCTCGACTGCTGGAGAAAAATGTGCATTTCTAACTGTAAGATAGCCTGGTTGCCCCAGGGGATTATGTAATTTCTGGGTAGAGCAACTGATTTTTGCCCAGATTTGTGAAAATCCTAGGCTGAACAGCCTATGATGGAAAAATTGAGTAAATCTTACTGGGAGGGTTGCTGGGCAAGATTGCGCAATCCTGGAGCCCAGTAGGCTGTCAGAGGGAATTGCACAATTCCTGGAGGGAAGGTTGGTTTCCCTCCAGAAATGCATAAATTTCACTGGAAATTCGTTGAACTTGCAGCTGGACCAAGTCTGAGTGAGCAGCCTGTGAAGGGAAAAGATCAAACTATGATCAATAGGCTTCCTTTAAGCAAGAAAGACACTAAATCTTGAGGAATTGACAAAGCAAGGCAAGCTGCTGTGAAGGTTGGTAGGGAGGCTCCAAAATAGGCTAAGAAAAAAATTTGGTGGGTGATTGTAGGCACTACAACAATAACCAACACTAAGTGTGGTTGTGTATGTGTTGACGATGTTGGAAATTCATCAACCAAGAGGGTCTCCCTGATGAAAAGTCCCAATTAGACTTCGCACCATTTGGTGTGGGAGCCCTTCAAAATCAAGGCTTAGCTGCGATGTATTCTTATATATTTTCCTTGGCTACCAATTTCAACATAAGAGAGCAATGTACAGGTGCTTTCGGATAGGAAAGTGAGTATGCCTTGTGGATTTTCAGCGGCAGAATGTAACAAGGTTATTCTATTGAAAGGGAAAGAAAAGAAAGCCTTTTAAAATACAAGTAATAGTACTAATCTAGTAAAGACACACAAACATATACATATGAATGAACCATTGGACAAATATAAAAATAGTTCACATATAAGTAACAATTGATAAAACATATACAACACACCCACAACAATATAAGTACCAAAGCCACCAAAATAATTCAATTTCCTTAGTACGAAAGAAACAACATACATCGCAAAAATTCATAATATAGTCTTACAATATTTATGACATACGCATAAAAGTGTGTTGTCTCAATGAGCTTTTGAATTAAAAAAAAATTCCAAGATACATCAAGACAATGAACACCACTAGCCCCAATAGTGGAGCATTAGAGAAACCACTTGCTCCTCCAAAAGAATTACTTTCCTCTCTAGTTCTTGGTAGGAGGAGCCAAGGTGAAAATTCCTTTGCATGAGCTATCAGGGTATATATATGACAAATGGGGTGACCATTAACCTCCCTTGTGACTCTTGGACTACCCTCATGATTGTTTGACTTCTCTATGGCCTTTTGACTTCCTACATGCCTTTGCACATTACATAGATGACTCTTGGACTTCCACTTTACATTACATTTCCCCAATATTGAATTTACATGATCCATAAAATTATGTGGAAAATAATGACTCATGACATGACACTGATGACATGGATTGCATGATGATGTGGTACTGTCAATCCATTCTTTGTTGCTGGTTTCTTTGTGTCTTCATGATAGGGGCTGCATGTTCGTCATCTTCCTCCTTCATCTGGCTTAAAAGTAAGAAATTTTCAATGTGGTCTTGATTTTTGATCTTTTATTGTACTCTGGTGTTCCTTCATCTTCTTTCCTAATGATCATCTTATCTCTTCAGTGATGAGTGTCTTCTAGCTTGGTCTCCTTCTCCTTTTCCTCTATCATCATCCTGTCATGATAAAATAGAGTATTTGCAACTAAAAATCGCTCATGACGAGCTAACATCAGTTTGAAAAATCATAATCTAACATGTTTCATGAAATCACTTGCTAGGACTGGAACCAGGTGACTCATTAAGTGATTGACTCATGGATTGTGTAGTTCTATAGGCCAAGGTCTGGGACTGAGGCTTGAGACTACGCAATGCTTAGTTCGAGATGGACAGGGTCAAAGGATTGTACAATTGAGGGGTTTAAGAGATCAATGTTGGGGCTTGAGGCTTAAGGTTTCCCAATGCCCAATTATGGAAGGACTTACTTAAGGAACTCCACAGTTGAGGGACTAAGGAGGTCAAGCTTGAGGCTTGAGCCTTGAATTTTCCCAATGCACAGTTCTGAGAGGCCAGGCTAGGTGACTACATATTTGAGGGACTTAAGAACTCAAGGTTGAGGCATGAGGCTTGGATTTTCCCAATGCATAGTTCTGGCAAGAGAACGGACTGGGAGCTTGCACATTTGAGGGGTTAAAGGGCTCAAGATTGAGGGTGGAGGCTTGAAGTTTCCCAATGCATAGTTCAAGAGGGAGAATAGTCTCATGCATTATGTTATTACGCAACTAAAGGTGTCAGGATGGAAGATTGAGGCTTAACACTTCGCAGTGTGCATTTATGGTTCGCAGTGTGCATTTATGGTTGGCTGGACGGTATAAATTTAGTTATGGAGCTCAATGGTCAAGGTTGGGAATTTTGACTATGCAATGTGTAGTTCCAAGAGGAAAAGTCTGGGATTTAGGGTTGATATTGCATTGTGTGCAGTTCAAGAACATTGAGTGAAGTCAAACTTCCCGGGAGTGAAATTTTTTGGATAAGGTTGTGTGTGCGATCAATGAAGCTCGGGTTAACATAAAAAAAACTATATCATTATCAAACACTCAAATAGTGGATGAAACAACACTGGTCACTCAGAAAAAAGGAACAACATGATGTCCTCAATGCGACTGTGATACAACATACCTCTCCAAGTGCGACACAAAAGGTTCACTTTGCGACGACGACACTTGAACGACAATGCATAAATTTATGGGAATGAGTGTAAAACATGTCTACATGACTAGAAGGACTAATCAATACCAAATTTAGCCTTTGAAACAAGCTAAAACTACACTTTACATGACAGTGACACATTCCATGCCAAAAGACGATATTTGCTACATGAAGAGAAACATGTGAGAGAAACTTATGATATGTGAACAACAATGAAAACGACACATGCCAGAGAAAATATAACATGAAAAAAACACTAATTAAGGTGAAATAAAGTGAAAGAAACAATCAAAACATGAAAGTGACACTCACAAAAGCAAAGGTGTGCAAAAGCGACAGTTTGAAAAAATCATCAAAATAGAAGTACATTCGCAACCAAAAGTGAGGGATTGACAATGAAAGCATGCACTGACTATCAATATAGGTTGATCATCGCATAAGAACTGTCTTCGTGGACTTTTTCTGTGTATGTTCAAGCTTGCATAAAATAGTTCACTCATGAACTTAATGTGGACTGAGCATGTGTGAGCACATGACATTGACACTTACAGACTGGAATCCTTAACAAAGAATCGATCAACCATAAAGTAATTGTGGAATGAATGATCACAAGATCCATAGTAGGCTCCAAAATTCAAGTGTGGACCAAATTTTGGAGGTTGTTTGTCTTAGCGACAACACTTGGTGCCACACTAGTAGAACCCCAACTTCTCTGTCTTGGTCTAATCATTCGTGCAGGGTCTAGATCCCCAGGGAGCATTGATTCATTATTCAGAATCATTTGGCTTCCCCACTTACCTCATGTACAAACATAGTCCCCTTCATCCTTTATCGGTTAAACACAATAATAAAATCAGTTATGTCACAATGTTTCGAATCAAGAGAAGGGTCATGTTGCTCACGATATTATGATATTAAGAGTATAGTTTTTCATCTTTGGTGTTTCTCTGGTGCCAACAAGCCTAGGAAATACCCCAACAGATTCACTTCAGGAACAAAAACATTGCTCCACTTCCAGCGAGCCTGAATAATATCCTAGCAGAGTGCAGGAACCATTTATCTTCTTTCACCCTTTATTTATTAAGTTTATTGAGGATTGTTCTTTGGAACTTATCCATTTCATTGGAGGAAGAGGGATCTTGACTTATTAAGAGCAGAAGAGGTTGTTCCTTCAGAGAAGCATATATAAAACCTCTGATATTGGTTTTCTCATTTAGATTTCCCCTTGTCCTTCTTTACTTGATTGGATCAACGTGAAAAGAAATCAAACATAAATAATCCAGCATAGAAACGATGCTCCTAGAAGAGATATGGGTGTCATGGTTTCACACAAAGCTCTTCTTACGCGAGGATCGTATTTTCCATTAAAACATCATCGACCAAAAGGTATGGAACCAAGACAAAGAAGAAGGACTAAAGGTTAGTCAAATGTTGCAGTGTCACAAGACCCTTTATTGTTTAGCCACATTATCTTTTCAGCCGAAGTGAACATACTTCATGCAAAGTCTTATTGAAAAAACACAAAAGAAGAGACAAGACACAATAAGAAATCAAAATCAAAAGGGAAAAACAAATGAAGACTAACCAAAAATAGGATGCAAGGCAAAAGTAAGAAAACACAAGAAATACTACAAAAAATGAGTGCAAGATGATTGTGCAAGGAAACTAATATGTAGTTACACCTACTCCTAACCTAGTCAGCTAGAAGGTCAGGGTCACATATAATAAAATTTCCAATGTAGAAATTGTAGGTGCTCCCGACCTGCATACACAAAGATACAAGCAATTAAAACATATATAAAACAATGTGCAATGGAAAATATAAGAGCTTGAATAACTTGCACAATAAATTGAAGGTCTTTCTTGTCAGCAAAACGATACGTCATAGCCACTACTCCTAAGAAAATCACATTCTTACCTTTTAGATGAAAATCATAATTAAACAAACCTCGAAAGCCTCTTGCAAATGCGTCTTCATGTGTATTTCTCACCTTAGAAAGAATGAGAAAATATCAAAACTTATTATTTGTGAAGGATATTTTCAAGTAAGATTGTTCCAACCATTCAGTGATTGGATCATGAAATTTAAGATAATCCCCTTCAAAACCTTGAAATATTTGAAAAGATTAATTTTCAATTAGAAGTGCCGAATCAGGATAAGAATCTTATAAGGGAAAATGAATTTGATTGTCTTCAGAAGGCTTGTCAAGATAGTGAGGGCCTGACATAACCATCAACGAAGATTGAAGTGCCTTAGCTACTTAACAAGTATCTGTATAGTGAGATAAACTGAACCAATTAATTAATGTGAAACAATTGTCATCGAATATGATCGTGGGAGAATGATAAATCGAATGATAGTTAATATTATGATCAGATGGACCGTTTGCAGCATGAGATTCTCGGTTAATAGATAACAAAGATAAATAAGTTTGAACATCTTTACGAATGCCTTGAAAAAATGATACATCTTCCTCACTTAACAGATATTACAAACCATTTCCTTGTAACTAGAAACACATTGCACTAGCATCCTAATCATTGAAAGAAGTGAAAAGGAGTGCCAATATAGAAAACACATGAAAATAGTCGGGATACAATGAGTGAATAACAATTTTATTCGCTAGAGAACTCATGCATTCATTAGTACTCAAGAGGATTTTAGGTGCGACAAAGAAAAAGATTATAAAGATAACATTCACAAGAAAAACCAGAAGATGACTATTCTAAAATGCATCTGATAGACATGATTCCTTCAACCAAGGATAATCTTTAAAATAGTAAATTTTGTAGTTTTGTGATTCTATGAGAGATACACACTCCAAACCCGAGTTAAGTACAAGAGACTTGCATGGAGAAGAATCAACTGAAATAGAATCTTGAATTCGATCAAAAACTGAATCTTGAAAGTTTGAAATACTATATTAAAAATACCACACATATTTCAAGAAGGAAGTTACATCCAGTAAAACCATGCAAAGAAAATAATTTTATGAGAAAACAATACAGCTAACTTAGCTCGGGGATCTTACCAGAGTTGCAAGATCCTGACATAACCATCAACGAAATTTGAAGTGCCAAGCTTCTTGACAAGTCCACGAAATTTCAAGGATTGTAAAATCACATTTTAAATATTGAATCAGATCATGCATGGTGTGTGGATAAATGCTACCAGTAATTTCAATAGGACCACTACTAACAGGATGACAACCATCTCTATCACTAATTTGACCAGATTTTACAACTTCAACAACCAAATTACTCAAGTCTAAATATTCTTCTAATCGCAAATTTAGAGATGTATGAATTGGATAAATTTCATGAGAATGTTGATTTAAAGAGTTGTCCTCATGCAAAGCTGAAAATTACAAGGAGCAAAGTGGATACTGAATGATTTGATTGTTTCCCTTCTCATCGTGGCTAACCTCACTACCTTGTGTCAATTGACAATTTAGCTCATCAGATGAAAAACTTGAAGAGCATGGAGTATCTTCATCACAAGTAGATGCATCACAAACAGTAGAGCATAAGGGATGGTGACATAGAAAGGAAGTTTCAATAAGAAATTCTTCTTTGGCTAGATTAGATTCCAGATCTAATTCTTTCAAATCAGAATATTCTCAAGAAACTGAAAGATCAACTAGTGCACTTAAGCATCCATCATCGCATACATCAACAGAGTCATCATCATCAGAATGATTGTTTCCCAAGACTACGGATCTAAACAAATTGATTCCATTTGGTTTTCTACCGATATTAGAAGATTGAAAATCATACAATAATGGAAGAGAATGATCCTAACATGAGAGACTTTGAAAAGGGAAAATAGATCAAGATCTTCACTTTCCTACCCCTCTACCTGTGTAATGTGATTGCCTTGTACTTGATTGCAATTTGAAATAGAAACTTAAAAATCAAGAGTGTGAAGAACAAGTTAGTGGAGTAGATTGATCAAGAGGATCATGATATGAAGATTCATGGTGTTACACTAAAATTTGTCACGATGACTATTTGCAGTCGGTATGGCTCCATCAACTGTCATACTATCCTCCTTGGCAAGTCTTATACCTCTGCTCCTCATGTCAAACCCCAAGAAAGAGAGAAAGTCCTTAAAAAGTCAATTAACTCTGGTTACGCAGTTTCTCTTAACCTTACCTGCGTGTACGCACCTCAAGTTCACAATACCTGCGTACTTGTACGCTCTGTCTGTAAAAGGGTGGGTGCGTACTCCTGTAAAGGTCAAAAGGCGCGAGTTTTACTTCAAAAAAGTTACTTGTGGTCGATTCTAGAGCATTCTAGAAGATGGTTTGACGTGTATTGAGCGCCTCCAGATGGTTCATGTATCCCTATGAAAGAGGAACTTATCCCATCAAGAGGGGAGCTATCCCATTGAAAGAGGGGCTTATCCCATTGATGGTGGACCTGATTAACTTCCTCCAAAGCACTATAAATACAGGCATTGGGCCAGAAGGAGGGTAGGTTGAAAGCTGAACATTCCTAAGGGTAGATGCTGCTGAAATTAGGACTCCCTTATAGAGCTTGAGAGGAGAGATTCCCATCCTTTCTTAGCTTCATTTGGAAGTGGGTGAGCTGATCAAAGTAAAGGAGAACTCTTGCTAGACCCTGGGAGGGACCTGCACAACACCAAGGCACTGGTTGTAATGGTTTCTTTTGTTTCCAATTAATACAATTAAGT
The DNA here is from genome assembly GCA_031772625.1 of Pinus tabuliformis. Taxonomy (NCBI): domain Eukaryota; kingdom Viridiplantae; phylum Streptophyta; class Pinopsida; order Pinales; family Pinaceae; genus Pinus; species Pinus tabuliformis. The sequence goes on from CM062814.1 coordinate 645,901,862, forward strand.
TCATTTTTCTCAACAAGTTGTTATATATAATTTGTTTCATATACTCCTTGGTCTTTATGATGGATATGTTTTATTATATGAGTTATTCAGGTGCTATGTAATCGTTTGCTTGTTAGTGAATGCAGGTTTCAAAGAGAAGGAGGAGCTCATCTGGATCGGAGAGGCTTGGCTGCTACAAACAGCGTTGGACTAAAGGTATGCTTTAAACACCTGGTTGCTTGTATCTTAAATGCATATTTAGGGAAAGATTGTGCTTGATTGTTTTGTTTGTCACTAGAAAGCCTTAGCTTCTAGGGAGGTCGGTTTTGTCTGCAAAATTGACTCTTTCCACATGAAAAAATGGCAACCATACTGGGGAATCCATGGATTTGATTGATTTCTCTTTTGATTGATACTTTGATTTGAGAAAAGTCGATTTCTTTCTGGTTTTTTACTGATTGACTGTGAATGTGGGTGGAATAGCTTAGGGTTAAATTAGTTTTTATTTTTCTTGGTTTTGCTAGCAGTACGCACCCTCTGTGTTAAGCACAGTGCGTACCTGTACGCACTGCAGCTTTGTACACAGAGCGTGGCCGCACCTGTGCAAACAGGCTGCCTACGTACCCTGTCAAAAGTTGAGAAAATTCCATTTTTTTCCTTTTTGCCTCTTAGATTTTGTTTATAATTTGTTTTTTGCTGCCCATATCCACTGGTTACCTGTCAGAGGTCTTCATCTAAGCTTGTTTCGTTAGCATCAAGGGTTTTAGTGAAGTTCATAGAAGTTCTAGCGCTAGGTTTGATTTTTGCATTGGTCTTGTAGTGACTTTGGCTTTAGAAGTTGTAAAAACCTTGGATATCCCTGGTCTTTTCAGTCTTCTTAGGAGTCGGACCTTTCATAAAATCCACCTTTGTGAGAAACCTACCTTTGTGTTGTCTCTTTGCAGAATTTCGAGAGAGCTTGTTGGTTAAAGCTGCGAATTTCATTCTTAAGAAAAAGAACAAAAGATTTTTATTTTATTTTTGTTTTTGACTGGTTTATGATTCTGCATGAACTAGTCCTTGGTTGAATTGTAACTGAGTAAAACATCCTGGAATTATATTTTGTAGGCTTTTACCTCATTAGATTTGCTTTTAGGTAAATTTCTCTTAGATTTGCTTTTAGGTAAAATTGATTTGATTTTCATAGATTTTTTAAAGTTGATTTTTGTTAAGTAGTGTTACATGCTTTGTTAATATAGGAAAAATACAAAAATCTCTTTTGAAGAAAAGTTTGTTTTAGTAGCATTTGAAGTCTTTGAAAAGAGAAAGGAATTTTCGTGAAGTAATTAGCGGTCATGTGTTGTATGCTTTGGAAAAGATAAAGAGATTGTTTCTTTGATTTTCATTGCCAAGAAAGTTGTCTTTATAAATTTTGCATTCTCCAACTCTCTTAGCTAGGGAATTCATTGAAAAAGAAAAATAGTTTAAATCATCTTAGGTGCATCTTTTTAGTGGATTTGAGTCGAGTCTACACACCATCAGTTTCATCTCCACTACCTTTTGTCCTAAAGAAAAGCCATAAAAATTAACGCTTAAAGTAAAATTAACTTAGTAACTTTTTATTTACTAGGGCTCTCAAACACCAATATAGATCAGGCTAGTGTCTTGGAGTAGGAGATTAATTAACTCTCCAAGACAGCAAAACCAAACAAGTAGCTCATCTTGTGATAGGATAAATCCAACTGTTACATTTATGCTCTGGGAAAGCTCCTCTTAAAGGAGAAGCACGAGATCGTGTCCGAACCAGTGAGGGGATCAATCCTCCTTCATTAGGAACGACGCTAGATACGCACGTACTACAAACGGTAAACCTCGGATTGACCATTGTCGAGGAGCCTGGGGTCACTTGTTGGTAAACCTTGGATCATTGTCAAGGAGCCGGCAAGGGGATTGAGCTTGTTACTCTGCCCTTGCGTGCTATCGGATCATAGACTGTGCCCGCAGGTATATTTGTTGCTGTTGGTGACCTTAGTGACCATTATCTTTAGGTTTCTACCCAAGGTGACGGTGGAGGGAAGATCCCACTGTACCTGGAGCAGACGTCGGCTAGACTCACTTGGATTTTCTGGGGGGTTTTTGTCATGCGGAAAGAGTCAATTTTGCGGACAAAACCGACCTCCCTAGAAGCTAAGGCTTTCTAGTGACAAACAAAACAATCAAGCACAATCTTTCCCTAAATATGCATTTAAGATACAAGCAACCAGGTTTTTAAAGCATACCTTTAGTCCAACGCTGTTTGTAGCAGCCAAGCCTCTCCGATCCAGATGAGCTCCTCCTTCTCTTTGAAACCTGCATTCACTAACAAGCAAACGATTACATAGCACCTGAATAACTCATATAATAAAACATATTCATCATAAAGACCAAGGAGTATATGAAACAAATTATATATAACAACTTGTTGAGAAAAATGAACTTAATTGTATTAATTGGAAACAAAAGAAACCATTACAACCAGTGCCTTGGTGTTGTGCAGGTCCCTCCTAGGGTCCAACAAGAGTTCTCCTTTACTTTGATCAGCTCACCCACTTCCAAATGAAGCTAAGAAAGGATGGGAATCTCTCCTCTCAAGCTCTATAAGGGAGTCCTAATTTCAGCAACATCTACCCTTAGGAATGTTCAGCTTTCAACCTCAAGGTGGCCAGTTACCGCCTGGGGGGCAGCCTCAATTAACGCCTGGGGGGCAACCTCAAGGTACACAAATTGCATCTGGGGGGAAACCTCAAGGACAGTATGTACCCGTGGTGCAATACATTCCTCAAGGTCAACCCCAGCCTCAATATGTACCCCAAGGTCAACCTCATTATCAATTTATACCTCAAGGTCAACCCCAGTATCAGTACCTACCTCAAGGGTATCTACCCTAAGGTCAGTACTCGAGTCAAGGTTACCAACCGCCCCAAGGTCAATCTTATGTTCAAGGTACGGGAAATGTACCTTTCAATTATCAATCCTACCCTCAATCCAGTTATGGATCTCAATATCCTCAACCTGTTACAATACCCTGGAATGAACATAGTGTGGGATCCATCGCAAATTCAACACGTATTGCAGCCAAGTGTACAGTTGTCATCTCAAACTGGACAACCCTTAGTTTCCGGTTCACCCCAGCAACCAGTCCAGTCTAATGTTCAAACTTCTGTACCTTCAGTAGTTTCTCAGTCTGGACCTATTGCACCTAGTACTCCATCTCAAACGACTGCGGCAACTACCGCAACATCTGTTCAATCTACCCCACTTACTTCTAGAGTATCGACAGCTCTGGTTTCTACTGTCTCTGTATCTACTCCTCAGACATCTTTACCATCGTCTGGATCTACGATTCAAACTACGGTTCAGATGCCTGTAGGACAACCTGGTTTGAGTACGGTTGTCACAAGTCAACCAAAATTCACTTATCAACCGTACCAGGGACAGTACCAATACGGTCCTGCTGTCTAGCAGCCAGTTTACCAGTATCAACCATATCCTGGGTAAACTTATCAACAACCACAACAACCCCAGTACGGTCCGGTTAATCCTGGTTTTCCGGGAGGATACAATATCCCGAACGCGATTCCTATTCCTAGTTATCCTGGATATCCTCCTCCTGGGATTGGTCTCGCGACCCAGAGTTTTAGGGATCCTAATCGGCAGTTACACAACTTTGGATTTACCAGACTTGTCGCGCCTAACGAACGATCCAATAAATTATCTTCCGTTTTGGCCGCTAATGCCAAATAAGTTGCCCAGTGACATTCCCAAGTTCGAAGGTAAGTCTGGAGAGGACCCGTCGAATCATGTGATGACTTACCACCTCTGGTGTGCCTCTAATTCCATCTCGGATGATTCGATCCGCTTACATCTTTTCCAGCGTACTCTCATTGGTCTTGCGGCCAAGTGGTACATTGAGTTACCACGGGCCTCTTTTTATAATTTTAGCCAGTTAGCTACTTCGTTTTTAACTCATTTTCAGTTGCCGGTCAAATATGATAATGGTACGGAGTTACTAACTTCGTTAAAGCAATTGACCTCCACTTATATTTCCGATCATATTCATGAATGGAGACGTCGAAGGCGGTTAGTGAAAGTTTTTATCCCGGACCAAATCTTAGCTGAATGGTTTGTTAAATCATTGTTACCGAAGATTACTGAAGATGTAGCTAAGGCCGGAGTAGTTACTGAGGAGCAAGTGATTGCTCAAGCGCAGTACCTTGACTTAGTTTACACTCAGTCAGGTACGTTACACGAAAAGATCCCAGGTCTTCCTAAGTCAAATCAAATCGCTGCTGCTCCTTCGGGGTCTCATGCCGCTGATGGCATGATTGGTACGGTGAATACTAAAAGCAAGAAGAAGTCTTCAAAGAATTCTTCTCCTATTATAACCTTACCAGACTCCCCGACAGGAGACTCTTCTGCTGAAGTTTCCGCCGATATTCACGCTGTAGAGTCATCTACAACTAAATCAAAATCCGGTGGGAAAAAGAAAGGCAAGAAGAAGAATAAAGCAGACAAAACTCCAAAGGAAAAAACTGAAAAGTCGGAAACCAATGACGAAAAACGCAAACCTCGATATCCTTGTCTTATTTGTGAAGAGGATCATTTTACAAGAGATTGCCCTCATCGGGCCGAGGTTGTGAAAATCGTCAAGGGTTCCCCAACTCCTGCTGTTTTGAAAGACCCATTTCCAAAGCAGGAGAGTAAGATGATAGGTTCTTCCTCGAGTGCCAGTGAAGAACCCATATTGATGATGTCTCATGTAAGGATTGCGACTCGATCGCAAGATTATGGTAGTAAAAGTCCTGTTGATGGCAAAGAAGCAGAATCTTCTCATTCTAATCCATCAACCTCAGCTCCCGGTTCCGATCCACTACAGATCGAGAAACCTAATCCAGACTTAGTAATCAAACCACCCGCCAAGGGTATACTTCGAAAGTCTGCTTTCAATCCACATGCGAGAGTGGCCCAGAATTATAACATTGTTGAGGACTTAGCTGTTTCACCCTCAGCAATGTCGGCTTTGGAAGTGCTGCAATCATGCCCAGCACAGCGCAAATTACTTTTGTCGGCTATAGGAGCTGTTGATGTTCAGGACCCGAACCTAATGATCTTTGATCTAGAAAATAGTACACCGCGTTTACCTCATCAAATGGCTTTCCAAATCCCAGTGATAGTCAAAAACAGGCCTATTCATCGGACTGTAATTGATGAGGGAGCTTCCATGTGTATTATGTCGATACAGTGTTGGAGATCGCTTGGTTCTCCTTCACTAAATCAATCCCCGACAATTCTTAAGGCCTTTGATGGCCGTGGGTTTCATCCGTTTGGCATTCTACAGGATTTGCCTATAGGGGTTGAAGGAAAAACTGTTAGTCTAGATGTGGAGGTCGTTGATGCCCCTCTAGACTACAACCTTCTCTTGGGTCGAAGTTGGTCTTACGCTATGACAGCGGTCATTTCATCGGTCTTCCGAGTAATAAAGTTTCCATATAATGGCAAGATCGTAACAATAGACCAGCTGGCTTACTTTTCATCTGACCCATCCTCTTCGAGAGTATTCAGCATGTCGGTAAAATGACTATCCCTTATAAGGATGTTGGAGTAGGATTAGTTAAATATGTCGGTTTACTGGGAACTTTTCCTTTTCCTCCAATCAACGCATTGTCTTCATTTGCATCTATTCGTATGATTACATCAGACACCATTGTTTATGACGATCCTTGGATCGTTCCTTCTGAATCTGAGATAGACTCATTTGGTGATGCTATGCCTTTGAGTCCATATGAAATTGCCTATGAGGCCGTGCAGTCTTTTACCGACCCGCGTTCAACCAAAATCGACCAAATGAATGTGGTCCGTGAGGAATCACTTCTCACATCAACCTCGGAGTTAATAGCGTTTCCCGAAGTTGTGTCATCTGACGAGCAACTTCGTGAAGTCCTGTGTGTAGACGATTTACCATGGGAAGATCTCCATCACAGATCTTCGTTTTTACCTGAGGATGATCGTTTTGAAAATGATTTCTCATCAATATTTACAGCTGAATATGTCAAAGAAGCTCAGAATCCAATGAAACATCCTGATTCAGAGCTGAATTTGGGAAACATCTCTCGCACTATTCCCATTGAAATTTCAGTTAAGCCCGGAATTGTTGAGCACATTCATATAGGTGCCTCATGTTCAGATGACGAAATTCAGACATACAAGGCCCTATTTCAAGAATTCCGTGACATGTTTGCCTGGTCTTATGAGGAAATGCCAGGAATTGATCCCGCGATTTTTGTTCATGAGATCAAGACTTACCCGGACGCTAAACCCGTCCGGCAACGTTTGCGTCAGATTCACCCACGAAAAGCGGCTGCAATTAAAGCAGAAGTTGAGAAGCTGTTGAAAGCAGGTTTCATTTATCCGATCCCGTTAACAGATTGGGTATCGAATATTGTTCCGGTTAACAAAAAACAGGGAACAATAAGAATATGCATCAACTATAGGGACATTAATCGAGCTTGTCCAAAGGACAACTACCCAACACCCTATATCGATCAAATAATTGACGATTGTGCCGGCAGTGAAATATTTTCCTTTATGGACGGTTTTTCCGGTTACAATCAAATCAATATTCTACCTGCCGATCAACCAAAAACGGCTTTCATTTGTCCATGGGGGACATTTGCTTATTGCAAATTACCTTTTGGGCTTAAGAATGCCGGAGCAACTTTTCAAAGGGCGATGTCTTATGCGTTTCATGACATCAAACACATTGTGCAACCGTATCTCGATGATTTGCCCGCTCATTCATTACATCGAGCTGATCACCTTGTCCATTTACGAGCAATCTTCATGAGGTGTAGGCATTATCGTATTCGGTTGAACCCACACAAATGTGTCTTCTGTATAGAAGTGGGACGATTGCTGGGATTTGTAGTTTCGAAAGCCGGCATTCGCGTCGATCCCTCAAAGGTAGAAGCTATCATCAAATTGCCTCCTCCTTCGAGTCTTCGCCAACTCCAAAGTTTGCAGGGGAAAGCAAACTTTTTACGACGATTCATTCCTAACTACGCCGAGGTTACAAAGGGTTTTACCCGGTTGTTGAAACAGAACGCTCAATTCTCTTGGGATGAGATAGCTCAGAAATCTTTTGATGCACTCAAGCACGCGTTGACCCATGCACCGTTGCTGCATCCTCCCAACTACAACCAGGATTACTTTTTGTACCTCGCCGCCGCTCATTCCACCATTGGGATGGTCTTAGTTTAGGAAGACGAATTCGGAACGGAACATGTGATATATTACCTTAGTTGGACGTTAAATCCAACTGAACTCAAATATTCACATGTGGAGAAATTGGCATTGGCAGCCGTTCAAGCTGTCAAACGTTTTCGTCACTACATTCTACTCCATAAAACTACAGTCATTTCGGATTGCAACCCTATGATCTACATTTTGACTAAACAATTGCTAGGGGGCAAGTACTCTAAATGGATCGTTATCCTGCAGGAGTTCGACTTGGAGTTTGAGAAATCTAAGTCTAAGAAATCTTTAGTTTTTGCAGAGTTAATGTGTGACTTCCTGCGTGCTGACACAGAAACTGTGGCAGAGGAGCCCATTGCGGATGAATCTTTGTTTCTCATCAGCACTTTAGATCCATGGTATGGAGATATCATCGTCTATCTCCAAACCCAATCCTTTCGGCCCGAGGTTTCAAAGTCGGAACATCGAAAAATTCGATTCCAGTCCCAACAGTACAAAATTATTGGAGATACTCTTTATCGTCGTGGGGCGGACTTGGTTTTTCAACGTTGTTTAACTCACGAGGAAGCTGAAAGGGTTCTGAATGACTATCACTCTGGAGCGTGTGGCGGTCATATGTCTGGGTATGCCACAGCCCAAAAGATATTGCGCGCTGGCTACTTCTGGCCGTCCTTGTTTAAAGATTGTATTACTGCGGTCCGGAAATGCCACAACTGTCAAGTGTTTGATCGCAAGATACGCGCTCCACCTGCTCCTCTCCACCCTATAATTGTCGTTGGTTCTTTTGCCAAATGGGGTATCGATTTTATTACATGTAACCCTCACTCGGCCAAGGGGCATGCGTATATCATCCTTGTGGTAGATTATTTTACTAAGTGGGCTGAGGCGATGCCTACATTCGAGGCAGACGGCAAGACAGCTGCAATTTTCATATTCAATCACATTATTGCTAGGCTTGGTGTCCCACAAGCGATAATCACTGACCATGGGCGCCATTTTCGAAACGTTATGATGACAGAACTTACAGGCCAGCTTGGTTTGCGTCATGATAGCTCAACTCCTTATTATCCACAAGCGAATGGTCTAGTTGAGTCCATCAACAAAGTTTTAGTTATCATGATCTGACGAATCATTGGTATTCATCGGTCGAATTGGCATAACATGTTATTTTCAGCACTTTGGGCATACCGAACCTCAGTGAAAACATCAACAGGGTTCACTCCTTTCCAACTAGTTTATGGTTTGGAAGCTGTGCTACCCATTGAATGCGAAATCCTGTCACTGCAAATGGCCATCGAATTACTTCCAGCTACTTCCGAAGAGGAGAAGCGTTTATTATACTTAGCTCAATTAGATGAGACTCGACGTGATGCTGCATTAGCGATCGAGACTCACGCAAAACGTATGAAAGCTCAGTATGATCGAAATGTGACCCCTCAAAATTTTTCGGAAGGAGACCTAGTGCTATTATATGATCAAGCTAACGATAAATTAGGTGCTGGAAAATTCGTTCCTATGTGGCATGGGCCCTACATTGTCAAGCGAAAGCTAGCAAAAGGGGCCTATGAGCTGGTAGACTTTAACGGGGACTCTTTGGGTAAACCCAGAAATGGACTTTACCTAAAGAGGTATTATGCTTAAATGATGGGTATGGAGAATTTTTAGTTAGGTTAGTTTTTCTTTCTAGCTGGTGTGTTTGTTAGTTTAGACAGTGTGCTTAGCTTAGAGAGTGTGTTTTTTGTCGTTATTCTGCTTATCTTGGTTTTACCCTTGATGTTTGCAGATGTCGATGCCTCTCAAAACATACATTGGATTTGCTGATGGTGTTTGTCGTAGTACACGGAATATCTCTTCCGCAGCTTGGGTTATCTATTCACCCTCTGACGAGTTAGTTTCTATGCATGGGGTGAGCCTCGGTCAAACAACAAACAACATTGTCGAGTACAGTGTAGTGATTGAGTTATTGTCTGAATCTATTTCATTTGGGATTCGAAGTTTGATAGTGAGGTTAGATTCTAAACTCGTTGTATTACAGCTTAATAGAGTGTATGCCATTAGAAATCTAGTGTTATTAAAGTTATTTTTGAGAGTGCGTCTCTTGGAACGTGAATTTGATTACATTGAATATCAGCATATTCCAAGGTCTTTAAATACATTAGCAGATGCAATTGCTTCTCGAATGTTAAATAGACATTTACAATAATCATACATGTAAATTTAAAAACATTTCATCACACATGTTTAACAAGATAAGCCGGTAATAATGATATATATATAGATAGGAGTGTGTCAAAAAATACATCGTCTTCGATCATAGGTTGAAAAACACCTTATGATCGGCAAAAATGATAAGTACAAAAAACCAAAATGTCACATGTGTCTACAAAAACGACCATCCAATCACTGGTGATGCTCTCTATACGACACCACTGCACGGGCTACCCTACACAAGAACCTTCTAAAAGGTCCTGGGACTGCGAATACATAGCACTGAAGCCTGATAGGAATATCGTCTATAGTAGTCTCTGGTATATCTGCCGTTAGATGCTCTAGGTCTTGTTCCAACTCAGCTAAGGTCTCTGTGGCCTCGTCCCGTGGGGCCAATGCCGCTGAAACTGGTAGTCTCCTCTCGAAAGGCCGGAGATTGGCTGGACGACGTGGGCCTACATCTGCATTTTGAAAATTATCACTGTCAGTTTTGAGACGATATAAAAAACAAAAAACAAAAAAAAATAGATAATTTAAAAACTTGTGAAAAATGAATTACCTGTGTCATCCCATTGTTCTCCCGGTGGAAGAACCATGTCCGGATCTCCACGAAAATCAACTCCAGCATAAGGAAAATCCTGTATAGAAAAGACCTGGTCCTCTAACTAGTGAAAGTACTCCGGAGTAAATCGGACAATCTCCATGCCCTCATCAGGATGACGGGCCATAACCGCAACCCTTCGCATCAATTTGGGCTCTCGGGGAAGCCCAACCTCAACAGTGAGCTGCTGTGGGATCAGCATCGAAACCCTCTCTAAAGCAAAACTCACAACTAAAGGCCCATAACCAAAAGTCTTTAGCTGTCCGTTTTTTACTCTAGTCAGTTGGCCCTTTAAATTGACCAACACAGCATCACACCAGTTGAAAATGGTGCCTCGATAGTAATCAATCGCCATCCGCATCTGGGATCCAGTGGCAATGTGTAAAGCGGCAGCCCCGCAAAGTTTGGTAACTGTAAAAGCAATCACCATAAGTTCAGGTCGGGATATAGTTTTGATCTCTATCCCCTTCTCCTGAGACTGAGTGTTACACCACTCTAGTCAGAGATTAGCGATGGACTGGCCACCCGGCCTAGTCCCGAACAGAGTCAAGTGTTCGCCTCTCTTGGGCAAACCAGTGAGGAAGTAGATATCTGAGGGCTCTATCTCGAGCTGGTGCCCTCCAATATAAAAACACTGGTCCTGAACGTTCCATCTCTCTACCAGCCACTCTAGAAAGCGCACCTGGGCCCTCATGCCAGGTATGGCCCAGTATTTGTAAAGGCCGCATGTCTTCAAAGCATCAATGGACGGTTGATGACTAATGGTGGCCAAATCAACATCTGCGTGCTCTCTCTCGCGCCAATCAAGCATGGTGGGCAATCTACACACCAGAAAACATCCATTAGAATCCATGAAATTAAAAATTGTTGGTCCAATTTGGAGAATTTGGGGTTTGCAAACCCTTTGCACGGAGTACGCACCCCGCCTTTAGGAACAGAGCGTGGGTACGCGGGTTCCTTTAAGGCAAGGTGCATACGCCTGCCATTTTCCCAACTGAGAAATGTCGGGGTACACAGGTCCCTAGTGTGGCACCTGCGTACCCCGAAAGGCAGATCTTGAAACCCCAAAGCCTCCAAAAATGACATCTAGGGCCTAAAAACAAATTCTAAATGGATGAAAATGAAGAGGAGGATGTTGTAGAATACCTGAAAGAGACGGCGTTCGATTTCGACGGTCGGATTCTCCGCAATGTCCACGAGAAGTTTCTTGCCAAAAGCCCTTTTTCTCTCCTCAATAGTAAAATGGTAAAAATGAATTGGTAAAAGCCCTTTTTATAGGTTTTTTGGGTAAATAAATGGTAAATTTATTTATTTTTCACCATGAAAAGGTATTTTTCAAAGTATTTTTATCTATCTTTAAACAGGTATGAGTAATGTGTTGGTTTTTGTGCAGGATAAAGGATTTTCAGGGAAAATTATCATTTTTTACAAACAAAAACATCAGAGTCATCTTTAAGCCCTTTTCTGACTCCTAAAACATGAAAAGATTGCCGAGCGTTTCTTTTACGCTCGTTAAAACAGAATTAAAAGATGGTCCTCTTATAGCCCTTTTCTGACCGTAAAAACAGGAAAAGATTGTCGGATTTTTGTCGTTTCAAATTCAATACTGGAAATAAAACGACGTGTCCTTGATCGCTTTTTACTTTTCAGGTCAAAGACACTAATCATGAAAGTACTCCTTGGTCGTAAAGATCAAGCGGTTCTCTCAAGTATTATTTTATACTTTTTCGGGCTTGGGAGACACAAATTTACGAAAAAGGTCAACCCTGGAGTCTTCTTAAGTTTTTTCAGACTCTCTAAAATTGAAAAACGCCGAGTTTCTCCTATACTGGACTCGTTAAAATTTCACAGTAAAGGACCTGTTCAATTACAAACAGGAACGGACCACTCCTTCTTAGGGTTCGAATCTAAACTAAGTTGGACTCATCCGAAGGATGAGCTTATAATCAAGCATATGTTATCCTCCTCAAGCTTGTAAAAAATAAAGAGGTACTTGCCAGAAATGGTGGGGGAAAGAGAGAAAAATGAGCCTATTTGTTATCCTTTGTCTCAGAAGAAACCATATCACCACTCTTGAACACAACACTTTTCATTCACCTGGGTTGGGAAATCCTTTGCCTAGCAGTTGATCAAACCACATTGAAAATCTTCAGCCGGTTCCGGGTTTTAACTTTGGGTCAATTGTCACCAAGCCATCTGTCGTGTCGTTATGTGTTCAAGAGGTCACTGCAAATAAACCATTCATCTGCAAAATACCTGTCATCCATTTTGACCATCCCTGAGTCAGTCTTACAGATACATTTCTTCAACTTGATCTATGATTTCGTGTTGTGGGCTTGCCTGCAACGGGTCGCTTTCTATCGACATCAGCACATTATCTAGAAAGATGACCTAGAAATCGTCAGTACCTTGAAATCTACATGCATCAATGGCAGGTTTCTCGCCTTTGACGACAGTTTACATCATTGACTTTCGATCGAAGGATTCCGTGACATGTTCGACATCAACACATTCATTCACATCTCATGGATTGTACTGGGTACTTTGAGAACCATTGACATCACTGGTGGTCTCTCTCACACTTGTTAACAGTTTACATCATCAACTGGTAATCAAGTGGTTTCTACCATGTTCGACATCAACTCATTTATTCGCATGGATAGAATCGTACTATTTCGGGAAGTAGAAATGAAGACCCTGGATCTAGTTTTCACCATCCAGGCTGCGAGGAGTTTTGTATTCATTATATAGTAGACTAACCATAAACAGATGGTTGCATCCATACTGTGTCTACATGAGTCTATGATTATGATGTACTGCGAAATCATTCCTATATCAGAGCAGTAGTTAGTTTGTTAGTTAAAGTTTTCAATCTGAGTATGGGAATGCCTACCTCAGCGATGATATGATCTTATATATGTATTTTGTGTTGAATATTTGCAGGTTCCGACTGGGCTCTCCACAAGATAATCCTTGAAATGATAAAGTACTTCACCCTTCCTAGATGATATGAAACCCTAATCTACTACAGGCTTCGCACTTTAGGGGGCAATCTGTTACACTAAAATTTGTCACCATGACTATTTGCAGTCGGTATGGCTCCATCAACTGTCATACTATCCTCCTTGGCAAGTCTTATACCTCTGCTCCTCATGTCAAACCCCAAGAAAGAGAGAAAGTCCTTAAAAAGTCAATTAACTCTGGTTACGCAGTTTCTCTTAACCTTACCTGCGTGTACGCACCTCAAGTTCACAATACCTGCGTACTTGTACGCTCTGTCTGTAAAAGTGTGGGTGCGTACTCCTGTAAAGGTCAAAAGGCGTGAGTTTTACTTCAAAAAAGTTACTTGTGGTCGATTCTAGAGCATTCTAGAAGATGGTTTGACGTGTATTGAGAGCCTCCAGATGGTTCATGTATCCCTATGAAAGAGGAACTTATCCCATCAAGAGGGGAGCTATCCCATTGAAAGAGGGGCTTATCCCATTGATGGTGGACCTGATTAACTTCCTCCAAAGCACTATAAATACAGGCATTGGGCCAGAAGGAGGGGAAGTTGAAAGCTGAACATTCCTAAGGGTAGATGCTACTAAAATTAGGACTCCCTTATAGAGCTTGAGAGGAGAGATTCCCATCCTTTCTTAGCTTCATTTGGAAGTGGGTGAGCTGATCAAAGTAAAGGAGAACTCTTGCTAGACCCTGGGAGGGACCTGCACAACACCAAGGCACTGGTTGTAATGGTTTCTTTTGTTTCCAATTAATACAATTAAGTTCATTTTTCTCAACAAGTTGTTATATATAATTTGTTTCATATACTCCTTGGTCTTTATGATGAATATGTTTTATTATATGAGTTATTCAGGTGCTATGTAATCATTTGCTTGTTAGTGAATGCAGGTTTCAAAGAGAAGGAGGAGCTCATCTGGATCGGAGAGGCTTGGCTGCTACAAACAGCGTTGGACTAAAGGTATGCTTTAAACACCTAGTTGCCTGTATCTTAAATGCATATTTAGGGAAAGATTGTGCTTGATTGTTTTGTTTGTCACTAGAAAGCCTTAGCTTCTAGGAGGTCGGTTTTGTCTGCAAAATTGACTCTTTCCGCATGACACATGGCATGAAGATGATAGAGGATGATAGGTGTCCCTTAAAGAAATAATACTTTCAGTGGAACAAGATTTAGGATTGAGGTTAAGAATGCTAGTATTTTCTTGAGGGGTGGAAAAATTACATTCCATGAACCATTCAAGGGTTTCCTCCATTGAATCTGGATCATGAGAGATGGATGAGAGTTGAAGAGACGAATCGATGATATTATTTCTAGATTTCCCAACTTTGGCATCATCGCAAGGAGGCACCCACATTGAAACTAAAAAGGAGGAGGACAAGGAACAAAAGGAATCAAAGGTTCCTCCTTTGAAATTAAATGTGTCTCATGATTTACAAGAGTTGGGGAAGCAGAACATCAAGAGGTTCATATTCACCATGCGAAGAGATATGAACCAAACACTCAAACTTTTGTTTCAAGAAATCCCAATCCATATCTTCTTCAGAAAATTCATAACAAAGGTGAAGGAATCTATTAGATAAATCATCAATTGATTCATTAGCATTCATTCTTGTTTTACTAATTCTTTTGATAACATCCTAAAAATCATACCTATCAAATTCTAAATGAATCTCCTTGATGAGGTGTTCAAAATAATGAATTGAAGCAGGTGGTAAGGTGTGACACCATCGACTAAATCGACCATCAAGTGTGAGGCAGAAAAAAATACAAGCCACATCTTCACAGTCAATTGCATAGTATTCACAAAACTTAAGAAAAAAATATGCATGCTCAGTAATGGATGTATCAGCCTCATTGTCAAACTTAAATTGCAACAGGTCATCAAATTGTTATGCGGACATGAAAAGTTTACCAGAGGATAGGTTAGAGAAACATTTCGGGATTATTATTTCAAGAGCCATTTAATATAAAAGGTTCAGAATAGATTCAATGGGCACAACTTGTCATCTGGCCCTCCTTCTAGCGCCATTTGTTGAAGGTATTGAAAATATGTCAACCAAGAGGGTCTCCTAGATGAAAATTCCCAATTAGATTTCACATCGTTTACTATGGGAGTCCTTCTAGAATTAGGGATCAACTACCATGTATTCTTATAGATTTGCGTTGGCTACAAATTTCAACACAAGAGAGAAATTTACATGTTCTTTTAGATCAGCAAGTGAGTATGCCTTGTGTACTGTTCAGATGCAGAATGTATCAAGGTTCTTCTAACAAAAGGGAGAGAAAAGTGAGCCTTTAAAATAAAAGTAATAATACTAATCTAGTAAAGACACACGAGCATATACATATGAATGAATCGTTGGACAACTAGAGAAATAGTTCACATAGAAGCAACGATTCTTATAACATATATAACACACCCTCAACAAGATAAGTACCAAAGCCACCGAAATAGTTTGATTTCCTTAGTATAGATGAAACAAAATACACTGCAAACATTCAAAGAATAGTCTTACAATATTTACGACATACACATGAAAGTGTGCTAGCTCAACAAGCTTCTAAATTAAGGAAAACTTCCAAGATACATCAAGACAGTGAACACCAATAGCCCCAATAGTGGAGCATTAGAGAAACCACTTGCTCCTCCAAAAGAGATATTTTCCTCTCTAATGCCTAGTAGGAGGAGCCAAGGTGAAAATTCCTTTGCATGAGCTATGAGGGTTTATATATAACAAATGGGGTAACGATTCACCTCCCTTGTGATTCTTGGACTACCCTCATGATTGTTTGATTTCTCTATGACCTTTCGACTTCCTACATGAATTTAAACATTATATATATGACTCTTAGACTTCCACTTTACATTACATTTCCCCAATATTGAATTTACATGATCCACAAAATGATGTGGAAAATGATTACTCATGACATGGACTACATGATGATGTGGCAGTGTCAATCCATTCTTTGTTGCTTCTTTATTTGTGTCTTCATGAGAGGTGGTGCATGTTCTTCTTCTTCCTCCTTCATCTGGATTGAAAGTAAGGAGTCTTCAATGTGGTCTTGATTTTTGATCTTTTGTTGTACTTTGGTGTTCTTTCGTCTTCTCACCTAATGATCATCTTATCTCTTCTGCTCCATAGGTGGCTTCTAGCGTGGTCTCCTTCTCCTTTTCCTCCGCTGTCATCTTGTCATGATAAGATATAGTACTTCCAACTAAAAACCACTCACGACAAGTCAACATCAGTCTGAAAACTCCTAATATAACAATTTTCATGAAATCATTTTCTAAGACTAGAACTAGGTGACTGATTGAGTGATTGACTCATCGATTGCATAGTTATAGAGTCCAAAGTCTAGGACTGAGGCTTGAGACTGCACAATGCGTGGTTCAGGATGGACACGGTCAAAGGATTGTGTAATTGAGGAGTTCAAGAGCTCAAGGCTGGGGCTTGAGGCTTGAGGTTGCCTAATGCGTAGTTATGGAAGGACATACTTAAGTAACAGTGCAGTTGAGGGACACAGGAGGTCAAGCTTAAGGCTTGGGCCTTAAAGTTTCCCAATGTGTAGTTCTGAAAGGCTAGGCTAGGTGTCTGCATAGTTGAGTGACTCACGAGCTCAAGGTTGAGGCTTGAGGATTGGAGTTTCCCAATGCGCAGCTCTGGTAGGCGAACAGACTGGGAACTTGGATAGTTGAGGGGTTCAAGGGCTCAAGATTGAGGCTTGAGGATTACAGTTTCCTAATGTGCAGTTCTAGAGGGAGAATAGTCTCATGGATTGTGCAGTTGTGCATCTCAAGGTGTTAGGCTAGAAGATTGAGGCTTGACACTGCACATTGTGTAGTTGTGACTGACTAGAGGGTAGAAATTGCGTAGTTGTAGAGCTCAAGGGTCAAGGTTGGGCACTGTGACTATGTAGTGAACATTTCCAAGAGGCAAGATTAGGGATTGAGGGTTGATACTACACAGTGCGCAGTTTAGGAAGCCTGAGTGATGTCAAGTTTCCCGGGAGTGAAATTTTACGGATAAGGCTAAGTGTGGTATCAGTGAAGCTTGGGTGAACAGAGACAAAACTGGATCATGATCACACACTCAAGCAATGGATGACACAACATTGGTCACTTAGAAAACATGAACAACATGATTTCCTCAATACGACAGTGATACAACATACCTCTCGTGTCACTTTGCGATGACACTTGTGCGATGTAGAAATTAATGTGTAGATTCAATACTGCTCATGAAATTTGCTAAATCACAAGACTTGAAGCTACTCTACTGATCTATGGAAGTTAATTCAACATCTAAAACAAGAATCATAGATATGCAAAATGAAACATCACACATGCATAGATATTTGTCTAAGGGAAAGAAACTGCTAAAAAACCCTTACTATTTATATTTCATTAATCAGAGAATAAAGAAGAAATACAATCTTTTCTCAAGCCTTAGCACCCTACAAGTGTATAGTCTATCCCTCTGCTTGACTGACTGAACCTAGCCAACGCTTAGCCCATTTCACGCCTTCCCAAGCTCTTGTTTCCTTGCATTGTTCCCTTGAGAAATTGCCCCTATTTTTTAGGAATTTAACACTCTGGAATTACGCAATAGCCTTAGGTCATTCTCTGACTTCATGCACCACCTGTACACATTGGAATATGCTACAACTAATACTACACAAACTTGGAATCTCCATATCAACTGGCTAACTCAAATTCTCTGCATGCAATTTTTGGTTGATTGATTAGTTATCTGGTTGATCACTAAGTGTGGTTGAAGTTCCACTCCCACAACTTGACCTCCACTAACTTGACCTCCACTATCTCTTTTGATAGTTAACACTAGTTGCATTGACAATAAATACAATTAACTAAAACAAATTACTACAAATTAGCAATCAATCATGTAGAACTGAACTCAAGCTTCCCCAAATCAAATTAGCTGAGTGACAAGATCCATGTCACCTTAATTAACTAGATCCAAGTATTCTGCTGAAATAGAAATTCAAATATTAATCTAGTTTGACTAAGGAAAATTCAAAAATAGATTTTCTTGCTGCATTTTTAACACTTCTTCTCACCAACAGAGGGATTATCAACCACCCCTATCATGCACCTGTGGAACTTGACCTTCCATCTTGACAGGGCCTTTGTCAAAATATCTTCAACTTTTTCCTCTGTTAGAATGTACTGCAACATCATAATCCGCCTTTGCACACAATCCCATAGATGGTGATACTAGATATCAATATGCTTGGATCAATTGCAAAAAATAGGATTCTCAGAGAGTTTGATAAAACTATGATTATCACATAAGGATCCATCATCTGACCAAATAAGCTAACAAGTATCTTCCTCATCCAGATCACCTCACATGTTGCTTGACTTGCAGCCATGTATTCTGCTTATGTTGAGCTGAGTTCCACTTATCTTTGCTTCTTGTTGTACCAAGAAACAACTGCAGACCCAACAATGAAAAATCCACCTAATGTACTCTTCCGGTATGATGGACTTCTCGCCCAATCTACATTGGTGAAGCCACACAACTTCACTCCCTCTGTCTGTATGTACAAAAGTCTAAACTGGGTAACACCTATGAGGTATTGTAAAACATGTTAGCTTCCCTCCAAATTAGTTTGGTTGACCTAACCACGGCTTGACTAAGTTGGTTGACTACATAAAACATGTCTGGTCATGTGTTCATAAAATACATGAGTGAACCCACCAATTGTTTGTAAATAGTCACATCCACTTCCTTGCAAGATCTGATTAGCTTCTCATCACTAGTAAGGATTAAGTCATCAACATATAAAACAGTAATCAATGATTTACCTTCTACCAAAATATGATAGAGTTTTGCATCCGCTTCACTTTTAGTGAAGCCCAAACATGTAAGATAGTTATCGATCCCGGTGTACTAAGCATGGGGTGCTTTCTTGAGACCATACAACACTCGCTTGAGTCTGCACACATGAGACTATTGATCAAAAGTATTGAATCATTATGGTTGCTTGATATACCCCTCCTCTTCAATAACCCCTTTGAGGAATGTTGTTTTCACATCCATTTGGTGGATCTTCCACCCCATCTGCACAACCAAAGCAAGGATTGATCTGATGGATGAGTACCTTGCTACTGGAGCAAAGGTCTCCTCATAGTCAATCCCCTCCACCTGAGAGTACCCCTTGGCCACAAATCTGGCCTTATACTTTTCTATGCTTCCATTTTCTGTCTTCTTCACCTTGAAGATCCATCTTGAACCCACAACTAATGGGTACCACCTCTAAAACATTGTTCTTCACAATGGATTCATACTCCTCCACCATTGCATCAACCCATACTGGTTGTTCTACTGCTTCCTCAAAAGATGATGGCTTAGTCTCTACTAGCTTAGTCATAAGAGCCATGTAGCCAATGTACCAATTTGGTAACCTTCTCTGCCTACGCTGATTTGAAGGAGCACCCACAATCTCCCTTGCATCCTGCACAAGTCTATCAACTTATTTGGTTCTCTTCATGCCTTCTCTGGATGTTTCTGCTTGAGTGGATGTCTCCACTCTCTGCTCCTCAACTTGTGGCTGCTCCACAACATCCTGAGGCTCCTCCTTTGGAGCTAAAATCTCCTCCTCTAGTGGGATATGAAGCTCCCTCTCAAGAGAGCATTGCATGGCTTTGTCTTCATCAAATTTGACATCCCTTCACACAACTGTCATTCTAAGGGATGGAAAATACACACGGTATTTTTAGGGAGTATCTGTGTAACCCACAAATACCCCCAACTCTATTGTTGGCTACAACTTCTTCCTAGACCCTTTAGAGACGTGGAAATAGACAGAGGCTCTGAAGATCTTGAAGTTCAACACATCTAGATTCCTCCCTAAGAAATCATCCTCTAGTGTGATCATACCAAGAATTTGATGACTCCTTTTCTGCAAATAAGCCGATGTGTTGCATGCTTGAGCCCATGAGTGCAGTGAAGAGGTAGGCTTTGGTCATGCAACATCACATGTGCTACTCCCAAAATGCTTCAGTTCTTCCTCTCAACCACCCCATTATATTGTGGTTTGTGGAGTGTTGTTAACTCTCGTCAAATGCCTTCTTTTGCATAGAAATTTTTAAACTCATTCGACATGTACTCACCTCCATTATTTCTACTAAGAGCCTTCACCTTCTTTCCTGTTTATTTCTCCACGTGTTCCTTGAACTCTAAGAACTTGGAGAAAGTCTCATCCTTTTTCTGCATGAAGAAGATCCATCACTTCTGTGAATAGTCATCAATAAAGATAAAAAAAAATACTTGTTCCTGGCAATGGAGGTTGTCGAGAAAGGTCCACAAACATCAAAGCGGATCGTTTCAAGGACTGCATGTGCTCTGCTATCCCTATCATCGAAAGTGGCTTTTGTGTACTTCCCCAAGGTACACCTTATACATGTGTCCTGCTTCTGTAGTGCTCCTTTGGGGAGGCTTGTGGTAATCTGTTGCAAGATCTCCAAAGCACCATGATGCAAATGGCCAAGTCTTCTATGCACAAATTCATGGACATCACAGCTCTACACCTTCTCTGCCTTTGTGCTCAATACAACACAATACTCCACATCTAGCTTGTAGAGGTTCTTCACACGAACCTCGATCTGCTTCACATGTCCTGTGGCTATTTGTCTCAAGAATTCATTTCCTTTGCTCAAGATCACATCGTAGCCACGATATTCCAAAACTGCAACAGAGACAATATTCTTCTTTAAACCCGGTACAAACATCACATCCTTAAGCCTGAGAGGGGAGCATGACTCCCTCTAAGAGGTGACTATACCAATCTCGTTCATGTTGTGCCTTCCATCATCTCACATCTTGATGTGCATCTATAGATCCTTCTCCTGCAAATCACTGAAAAAATCTCTACCCCCCGTCATATGGAACGAGGCACCGCTGTTGAGATACCACACACTTCCCATCACTATGTTGGACATGCATGCAATGAGAGTAAACTCAAGCTCAAACTATGAAGCCAAAGGTTCACCCATTGCTTCTCCCATGTTCTTCTTTCTTTCCTTCTTGTGTGGACACTTCGTTTCATATTGCCTGAATTCATGACAATGAAAACACTTGATTCTAGACAAGTCTTTCTTCTTGCCCTCCTGACTAGATTCCACTTTGGATTGGGATTTATTCCCTTTCCATTTATTTTCCTTTCCAACCAAGAAACAGGTCTCCTCATCCTATCCCTTGGATGAAGTCCCGTCTCTGATATTCCGCCTTATCTTCTCCTGTACCAAATTAGACCACAAGCGTTCCCAATTTGGTATTTTCTCCCTCCCATTCACCGAATCTTGGTAGTTTTGCTACGTCTTGGGAAGGCCTAGAAGGGTTAGGCTCACCAAATCATCCTCTGCAACAGTAACACCAAATTGACCAAGTTCATCATGACACTTTGTGAACCTGCTCAGGTACTATGGAATGGTCTCATTCTGCATCTTGATATATCGAAGATTGTCCTTGAGTGCCAATTTCATGTGGTCACTGTAACTATTCTGGAACAAATCTATTAGCGCTTGCCACATTGCATATAAATTCTCTTTCTCGTGGAGATTAGAAACAATCTGGTCTCGTACTCCCTCTAGTATGATCCTCCTCACCTTAGCAACACACTTCTTCCATTCTACTATATCATTTGCATCATATGCTGCTGGTTTCAGAATATCACTATCAATGAATTGCTTCAACCCATTATCCTCCAATATTGCCTCCATGCGGTCCTTCCATACAACATAATTTGAGCTTCCCTCAAGGGCATACTCGAGCCTTAGTCCATTTGAATCCATCTTCTCAGTCCTTAAGAAGCCCTGCAACCTCAAACCTCTTGCAATGACAACTTCAAAATCTTTGTTCTACAGTGGTTCCATCTCTCATACCGTGTAGAAATTAATGTATAGATTCAATATTTTTCATGAAATTTGCTAAATCACAAGACTTGAAGCTACTGTACTAATCTGCGAAAGTTAACTCACCATCTAAAATAAGAATCATAAACATGTAAAAGGAAACATCACACATGCACAGAGATTTAACTAGGGGAAAACAACTGCTCAAAACCCCTTATTATCTATATTGCATTAATCAACAAATAGAGAAGAAATACAATGCTTGCTCAAGCTTGAGCACACCCTGCAAGTGTATAGTATGTCCCTCTGCCTGATTGACTCAACCTAGCAAACACTTAGTCAATTTCAAGAATTCCTAAGCTCCTATTTCCTTGTGTTGTTCCCTTGGGAAATTCCCTTATTTTTTAGGAATTTCACAATCTGGAATTGCGCAATAGTCATAGGTCATTCTATGACTGCATGCACCACCTGTATACATTGGAATATGCTACAACTGATAGTACACTACCTTGGAATCTCCATATCAAATAGGTAACTCGAATTCCATGCATGCAACAATTATTTTGGGTTGATTGATTAGTTAACTAGTTGATCATTGAGTGTGGTTGAAGTTCCACTTCCAGAACTTGACCTCCACTCACTACAACAAAACAAGCAATTTGCGCCAGATTTAGCACCAGATTTTAGTGCAGTTTTTTCTCAATTGGGATGAGCAGCCTGGCGCTAAATCTGACTCTATTGTACAATTTTTAAAGCATCTTTTTTTGCACCAAATTTTTCATCTTTTTTACGCCAAATTTTCCATCATTTTTTGCATCATATTTTGCACTAAGATTTTTATTTGCTTTTACAACAAGATTTGCTTCTAGCTTTGTGCTATTTTTCGCATCTATTTTCGCATCATTTTTTGCTTCCTCTTTTGTGGCATTCTTTGCTTCTAGTTTTGTGTCGTAATTTGCATCGAGCTTTACGCCATCTTTGGCATCTGATTTAGTGCCTTTTTTTACATCTAGTTTGTGCCAATTTTTGTATCTAGTCTTATGCCATTTTTTGCTTCTATTTTTGTACTTATTTTTACATCTATTTTTGTTCCAGTTTTTTTGTTTTTTTTACACCATTTTTTCCATCCAATTTTTCACCATATGTTGAATCTGATTTAGTGCCAATTTTTTCATGCATTTTTGCACCATTTTTTGCACCCACTTTTGCATTTTATTTATCTCCCTTTTTTGCATCCTATTTTGCACCATATTTTGCATCATTTGTTACATCCAATTTAGCATCATTTTTAACACCATTTCTTGCATCCAATTTTTCATCCTTTTGAGCATCTAAATTTGCATCCTATGTTGAACCATGTGTTGCATCCACCTTTGCATCCCATTTTGTGTCTATTGTTACGTTCAATTTTGAGCCATTTTTTCCATCTACTTTTGCATTTGTTTTTGCACCAAGTTTTGAATGATTTGTTGCACCTCATTTTACATCCAATGTTGCATCTAAATTTGCATACAAAATTTGAGCCATTTTTATGCCCATTTTTGCACCATTTTTTCTTCTTTTGTGTCCAATTTTGCACCATTTTTATGTTCAAATTTGCATCATTTTTGGTATCTAATTTTGCATCCTTTTGGCATCCAAATTTGCATCATTTTTTATGCCACATTTTGTGTCCACATTTGCATCTCATTTTGCATCTAGATTTTAGTTTGAATTTTCATCTAGTTATGCATCATTTTTTACATCCTTGGTTTCACCCTTTTTTAGTCCCATTTTGCATCCTGTTTTGTGTCTTTTCTTACATCCTTTTTGCACCCCATTTTGCATCTTAATTTTACACCATTCTTTGCATCCTCATTTTGGTGTCCATTTTTGCATCCTTGTTTGCACCCAATTTGGTGTCCTTTCATATGCCCTACTTTGTTCCCTTCTTTGTGTCTAGTTTTGCACCCTTTTTTAATTTTACTTTAAAACCCTTTTAGTGTCATTGTTTGCATCTTGTTTTGATGGCTAGTTTAACATCCAATTCTACTCCCAATTTTGCATCCATGGTTAAATCCACTTTTGGCTTCTTGTTTAGAGTTTTACTTTTATTTCCATTTATGACCCCCTCTATGGGTTCATTTTACTAATTTCATTTACATAGTGAAATATATTAAAGTTTCTAAATATCATTTTTATGTAGGATTTAATGCACGGTTAGATGAACATAAAACCCTCTCAGTTTATCCTGGAAACCTAGGACAGACTAATTAAGAGAAAGGTTGTTCTAAGGCTCAGGATTCTTAGTAGATCAAGATGTAGAGTATAGATTAAGAAAAAGAGAAGGAATTCTTGTGAGTCCTCACATGCAGGTCTTCTTGGAGTTTTTAGTATAGCTAGGAAGTGCTCCTATCTAGCTCCAAAGCTTGGTCCTACACATAAGAGAGAGTAAAGCAAGCTTCACAGCATAATATCTTGATAATCGAAACTATCATAAACATATAAATATTATTAAATAAATAAATATAAACCAAAATCCCATACATTCATTAGTTAAATAAAATAAGTAAAGAATGAATAGAAACATATGGAAGGAATAACAATTGATCTATATTAATAATGGAGTTGGAGGAAAGTTACAACATATGTAGTTGCAGCAGCACCTCCCCCAACTCCTAGCTCCAAAACTCTCCCTCTCAAGATATATCTCAGTAGCGTGACAATACAAGAATTCCCATCATTTTCTCAATGGCCAAGCCTGCAATATAGAGGAGAGTGAAGGCTATGAAGATTTCCCAAATTCCTCATTAGTTCAATTTGGGAAATATATTTTCGGGGAATAATGTTTCCTCATACAAAAATGGCATTTTCCACTTTTTAGATGCTTTTGTGCTTAGGAAAAAGCTTTCCCATGCTTTATGGCTCTTTCCCGCTTTTGTATGCTTTTATTTTTTAGGAAAAAGCTAAATATGAGGATAAAGAGACCACATTCCACCATATGAGTTTCCAAAAGTGAACAAGAGTGTCAAATTCAAATTCTGGTTTGCTTATGTTTTATTTTTTTTTTAAATATATATTTAGTTTTAGTATTTTTTATTTTCTAAGAAAATATATTTAGTTATTGGTTTTTCTTTTCTATAAGAAAAATTATATTTTGTTTTTATAAAAATGGATTTTAAACATTCCATTTATGCTAAATTTGTGATTTTATGATAGGAGTTTAAATTATATATAAAAAAGTAACTTAATGCCATGTGTTGTGTCACTAAGATGGGTATTGTGCATCTCTTCCTTGCTAAGTTATAGAATGTTCTTGGGTTTTCTTAATGCAATAAAATTAATTA
This sequence comes from Pinus tabuliformis, assembly GCA_031772625.1. Lineage (NCBI taxonomy): Eukaryota > Viridiplantae > Streptophyta > Pinopsida > Pinales > Pinaceae > Pinus > Pinus tabuliformis. The sequence continues at coordinate 645,927,130 of CM062814.1, forward strand.
TCTTCTTCATTATATCTTGAAATGTTCATCTTGAACCTAATAAAACAATAAAGTTAAAATAGGTTTGCCTTTGTCCTTTGTAGATCTTTGTCCCCATTAATCTTGGTCTTAATAAATTAATTGTCTTATGGTGGCCTTGAGTGGTCACTTCCATTAGTTGCATGCTTTATAGTTTTCTATTAGTGACATTTTTTAGGCTTGATAATATGTTATTTAATTTATCGAAATGTTTTATTGTCCATATTATTGTTAAATATTAATATTAAATATGTTGGTTTTTGAGCATGATTTAGCAAAACGTTCCCAAAAGGTTTATAGATTGTATTTTATAATGCAATGATTCATTGCTTGATGAAATTGTTTTAGATATTTTTTTTTAATGATTCATTGATTGATGAAATTGTTATGGATATTTTTTTAGTATATTAAATCGTATGTGATAAAGTCAAAAGTCACCTCTTTTTAAGATTTTCATTGGTCAATTTCCCTTAAGGCCATGAAGTTCACCATTCGGTCCCAGGTTAAGGAAATATAGGAGTCATGAAGTGGAAATGTCCAAGCACTTAAATCTTGAGACATGTTTTTTTAGTCACATTATACTTCCTTTCTGTGAAAATTCTCGATGAAAATAGTCTCATGGAACATGAGGGGCCTCAATAGTAAAGGAAAACAAAGACTCCTAAAAGAAAAATGGTACACAAAGAACCCATCAATAATGTTGATATAAGAAACAAAAATATTAAGTGAGGTTCTACCTCTTATAATTAGCAAAAGGGGGAGGAATTTCCAAGTAGTAATGATTGATGCTTAGAGATACTTGGGTTGAATGGTTATTATTTGAAATGATCAGGACATCAAGGTTACCAATATGTTTACCTCTTTTCGCATTATGACAATAAAATTTTAGTTAATTGACATCGAGGACTACAATCATGTATCCAATGTCTAATACTCCAATATCGCAAATGGAAAACCTCTATTTCTCAATTCTATTTCTAGCACAAGTAATTTATACTCCCCATCTCCATGGATTATTGGGAGTGACTTCAATATTATCAAGTGTCTCGAGGAAAAGAAAGGATGAATCACAATGTTTAACAAGATATTTTGTAATCTATACCATTAAATCCATAAAGTAGTCTCCATTAAATTTGTCAAGCAATGAGTCTCCAACCCACACATGTGGATCAATGAGATGTAATACATATGTGTGTGGTGACTAACTTAATACACTGTTCTAATAACTCCACAAACTTATGTATTTCACTCCGTCACATAAATTGACAGTAGTGTGAAATAAGTAAATCAAGAGTAGACATGAAATCCTCAGGCAAAAAACATTCCCTAGATCCTCAATTAGGTTCTTAAATAATGAAGTGAAAATGCAAGGGGAAAAGAGGACTTCATGATTTAACCATCACAAACATGTGATCAAGTGTGACTAGGAGTGTATATATTCATCTATTTTCCAAAGAGGGAGTGAATACATGACTTACCATTCATTGGGCCTTATTTTATTTCTTTTCCTTTTTCTTGTATATAGGACTTAGGGAATAAGGTTTTCATAAGTTTGGCACAACTCATAGATATAACATTTACATGAATTTTCACTTCAACCTTAGAGTTTAGACTTAGATAAATCAGTATAGTGTATCTTTAATGATTTTGGCTTTCACTTTTTTATTTTATTTCATCACAAATGACAAAACAGGAAATATTTTTCCACAAATCTATGAATTCTTAATCATAAAGGTGTCATGTGATGAAAACAAATTAATGATGTTATTCTCTATGAAAATGATGGGTATTCTTGAGAAAAAATTATGCTTGTGGATGTCTCCTCTCTAGTTGAGAGGGAGTGAGGGTAGACACCATACTATCCATGTGTCATGTACTATGGCTAGGACTAACAGTCATAAGCCTAGTACATACACCAGTGGGGAGAATGGTGGATTGGATAAACATCTGGGACCAATATTCTTTGAGAATTTTTACTTTGAATGGGACTAACTACCATAAGTCAAGTACATTAATCCAAGATAAGAATAGTCATGAGGATTGACATTTCTTGGTGTCAAATATTATGATAGTAGATTAGGAAAAGATCATGTGAGGACATACCTGGTGAACATCCTGGTGGGTTAAGTGCCTAGAGAGGAAGTGGTGTCCAAATTTATGCCTCCCAACATTGTGCTTTGATCTAATGGAGAGGTAAACTTGTTAGTTAAGGCCTTGGTATTTTGACAATGTTGGCTATGATGATGTCAATCATCATTGATGCCTATCAATCCAGATCCCTTCTTATATGAATATTTCAACTTGAGAGTACTTTTTTGTCTCATTATGAGTACCTCCCTAGTTTAGAGGGAGGGTCATCATCTTCATTATCGCCATCATCAACACCATCATCGTCATCATTATTCTCATCATTTCATTATCGTCATCATTTCATTATCATCATAATCACCATTCATGTCATCGTCATCATCACCATCATCATCATCATCATCATCATGATTATGGGCATTGTCATCATTTGTTCATAATTATAGGTATCATAAGAAATATCATCAACCCAAAAAATGTTACGAGTGCTCGAAAATGGTTGTTAGGACACATGATATATTTGAGAGAAATAACAACTTTATTTTTTAGAGATGATCGGTGATCATCATCATCATTACCATTATCATCGTCATTATAATTGTCATCATGCCCATCATCATAACTAATATAATTTTTATCATAATTGTTGTCATCTTCATCATGAACATCATAATCATCATTCATGTCATTATTATTGTTGATGATGACCGAGATGAAAATAATGATAATGATGATCAGATGATGATGACTTGGAAGATGATGCCAAAGATAATTATTATGATTATGACCATGACAACATTTAAAAATTGGGAAGAATGGCCAAGGTCATTAGCATTGTCATCATCACTGTCATTGTAACCCCCATCGTCTTTATCATCATTGTCATTATCATAACAATCACAATTCATGTCATCGTCATCATCTTCATTATCATCATCGTTATAATTATTGACATTGTCATCAATTGTTCATAATTTTCAATGTAGACACAACATAAGTAGATGAAAAACAAGACAAAAAAAATTGACACAAAAGTGGATGAAAAAGTAGATGAAATAGTTTAGGCAAACTTGAACATAAAATAGGATTCAAACATGGATGAAAAAGTGGAAGAAAATAGGGGAACAATAGTAGGAATAAAACTTAACATGAATTGTGGTGAAACAAATGTGGATACAACAATGAATGTAAAAAAAAAAGACACAAACTTGAATGCAAAAGGGAGGAAAACTTGGATGCAAAAAGGAATGTAAACATGGGCCAAACATGGGTGCAATAGTGGACACAAAATTAGTTGCAAAATTGGACTAATCAAAAGTGGATGTAAAAGTAGATTCAAAATGGGATGCAAAAAACATAAACAATATTTGATGCAAACATGGACACAAAAGAGGATGCAAATGTGGATGCAATGTGGAATAAAATGTGGGTTGCAATGATAGGCATAAGATATGACACAAATCATAGCACAATAAAAGTGAATGAGAAAGTGGATGTAATAATAGACACAAAAAAAAAGATGCAAACTTAGATGCAAGACAAGATGCTATAAGGGATGTAAAAGTGGATGCAAACACGGGTGCAACAGGAGAAACAAAATTGGATGCAAAATATGGATGCAATGGAAGTACATGCAAAAGAAGATACAAAATGAGATGCAAAATCCAACACAAAAGTGGATGCAAAAATAGATGCAATATTTTATGCAAAATAGGATGCAAAGATGGATGCAAAATTGGAAGCAAACGTGGATACAACAATAAGTACAAAACATGGCACAAATTGTGTCAGAACAAAAGTGGATGTAATGATAGATGCAAAAAAAGAAGCAAATGAAGATGCAAAATAAGATGCAAAAAGGGATGTAAAAGTGGGTGTAAACATGGGTGCAACAATAGATGTTAAATAGGATGCAAAAGTTGATGCAACAAAATTCGATGCAAAAGTATATGCAATGTGAGACACAAAACCTGATTCAATTCTTGACACAAAAGTGGATATAAAAAGGGATGCAAAATAGATGTAAAAGTCAATGAAAACCTAGATGTATATGAGGATGCAATTGTGGATGCAAATTTAGAAACAACAAAGGGTGCAAAGGGAGGTGTCAAATTAGGTGCAAATTATGGCACAAGAAAAATGGATGCAATAGTGGACACAATAATAGATGAAAAAGAGGATGTAAATATGGATGCAAAACAAGATGTAAAAGTCAATGCAACAAAAGTAGATGAAAAACTAGACACAAACCTCGATGAAAAACTTGGCACAAAGGGGATGCAAAAAATATGCAAAAATGGATGCACAAAATGATTTTAAATATGATGCAAGAGATGATGCAAGTGTAGGCGCAAAAAGTGGATACAATAGAGGAGGAAAAAGTTGGTGAAACAGAATAAGGCGCCAAACTTGATGCAAAACATGGTGCAAAGGATGGCACAAAACATGGCATAAAACCTGGCGTAAAACTTGGTGTAAAATTTGGTGCAAAACCTGTTACAATACCTAGTGCTAAACTTGATGTAAGACTTGGTGCAAAACTCGGTGCAAAAATTGCATCAAGTTTTGCAGCATATTTGATAAATGGACACAAATAGCACCAAAAATGGGCTCTAGATGCAAAAAAGGAAGCAAAAAGGGATGCTAATCACAGGGTTTTGTTGTAGTGACTAGTTCTTTTGACAGTTAGAACTAGATACACTGAAAATAACTCAAATTAACTGAAATATATTTCTACAAAGTAGCAATCAATCAAGTAGAAATGAACTCAAGCTTCCCCAACTCGAATTAACTAAGTGAGCTAAGTGACAAGATCCATGTCACCTTAGTTAACTACCTCCAAGTATTCTACTGAAATGGAAATTTTAATTTCAATCTAGTTTGACCAAGGCAAAGTCAAAACTAGATTTTCTTGTTGCAATTTCAACATGCGACAGTGTATACATCTTTGGGAATGAGTGTAAAACATGTCTGCATGATTAGAAGGACTCATCAATACTAAAGTTACCCTTTGAAACAAGCCAAAACTCCACTTTACACAATAAGCGACACTTCCTATGCTAAAAGACGACATTTTCTATATGAAGAGAAAAGTGTGAGCGACATTTGTGATATGCGAACAATGGTGAAAGTGGCACATGCCAGAGAAAAGATAAGATGAAAACGACACTAAGTAAGGTGAAATCAAGCGAAAGTGATAGTCGAAACATGAAAGTGACACTTGCGAAAGCGAAGGTGCTCAAAAACGACAATTTGAAAACACGCACTGACTGTCAACATAGGTTGATCATCACACAGGCACAATCTTGGTTGAATCGTGCTATGCATGTTCAAGCTTGCATAAAAAAGTGCACTCATGAACTTACTGTAGACTGAGCATGTGTGAGTATGTGACTTCGACACTTACAGACTGTAATACTTAACAAAGTATTGATCGACCATAAAATGACTATGGAATGAACCATCACAAGATCCATAGTAGGCTCCAAAATTCAAGTGTAAACCAAATTTTGGAGGGTGTTTATCGTAGTGACAATAGTATGAAGCAAGGGATATAGGTAATTTATATTCAACAAATCCTTGAAGGGAAATTCTATTAAATCAAGCCATTCTCATGCAAACTTCTATTGTATAATTGGTCAGGTGACCATAATAATTATGGCATTAGATATTTAATTCAACCAAATCCAAAACTATCTCCAATAGTATATGTTTAAGTCTTTCTATTAACCTCTCAGCTTATCTTCATCCTTAACATCTCTTTTTTCTCTTTATCTGTGATTCTTGCCTAGACTTGTATAACTAGTCTACATCATTACAAATCCGTCATATAATTTAGACATTATTCATGATTTACAAATAAGAATTAATCCTTCACCCAGGTCAACAAAAACTCAGGTCAACAAAATTGCTATTATGTTGCATTATAACAAGACATTGCTATATCAATTACATTCGTCAAAGCAAAATCAAAAGTTGTCTGGTTGAATCTTAACATCACTCAAATACAAAGCATACATGTGTAAAAATACACGAACTCTATGATAAATGAAATTGCAAATAACATGAACAAAAGAAAATGTAAAGAAAAAAGATGGACATTTGAATATGGATAAATGAAGTCGGAAAAAATTAAAAAGAAATACTACTACATTGTGATCCAAGTAGTACAAACTTTTTAGAATGTAAAAAATAACAATCCTTTTTATAAAATATTTTATTTAATAAAATAAAATATACATTAATATTTTTTTTTAATTTCAAACATTTAAATTATATTATAATAAATTAAAAGAAAAATTTATATTATAAAAATTAAAATCATAATTTTTAACAAAAAAATCAAACTTTAAGAACTCTAAAAAGTCAATCAAATCACTTATTAACTTTATTCGTTATATTTAATATTTAAACAATTAATTTTAAAAACAAAATCTATTTATTTATTAATTTTAATATTTTTCATTATTAATTTTAAATAAAGTTAATCGATTTTTAATATAAAAAAATCTATTTATTAATTTATTAATTTTAATATTTTTCATTATTAATTTTAAATCAAATTAATCTATTTTTAATAGAGTATTTTTTAAGTGTGATTTTTCGGAAAGTTTTTAGTTTATTATTTAATTTAATTTGTCTACAAGTGAACCCTTCACAATTAAATTGTTACAAGAGCTTTTGACGATGTTGAATCTATATATACAGTCAAAAAAACTAGTTTAAATAACATAAATCGAAATTTGATCACAATTTTTTTGGACCAAAAACTCTAAAAATTCTCACTTAAATATTACTATTTTTAATAATTAATTTAAAACAAATTTATTTATTTTAATATTTTTAATAAATAAAATTACTTCATTTAAAATTAATTTATTTGTCATCAATAATTTAAAATAAATAAGGTAAAATTACCTTAAAATACATAAGGTAAATTTAAGTTAAGAGCACCATTTAATTAGTGATCATTGTTTTATAAAATATTATATAAGTTTAAATTCCTCATTGATCAAGCCAATCAAAATAAATAAATAAATAAAATTTTAATTTATTAACAATTTTAATTCAATTGGATGAACATAATTGGTTTACTTATTTACTTTAACCTTAACTAATAGAATTGATTAATTTATTAAGGGAATTTAACTAATAGAATTGATTAATTTATTAAGGGAATTTAACTAATAGAATTGATTAATTTATTAAGGGAATTCAAAAATAATCAAGTATAATATGGGACATTATAATCGTATAGATTTTCTTCATCTTTTTAATTTAGGTTTCAAAATATTAAAACAAATTTTCAAAATATTAAAACAAATATATTTGTTAAAGTTTTTAAGTAGGGATATCTGTATAGTTGAATTCATAAAGTTAAGATTCAAAAGTGTTTAGTTAAAACAATGAAACTTCTATTTTGCACTAAAATCATTTATAATAAAAATTTCCACAACAAATGGCATCAATTGATTTTTGTTTGCTCTCTATATTCTTAAATTAATGCATCTACAAATGCTTATAAGTATTTATCTTGCATTATTTGATAATTTGATATTTCAAGGTCTTATATGACTCCCACACAAGTTGCCCATAAAATCAAGTTAGCTATTAAAGATAGCTAAAAATGTTTGAAAGAAAAACATTATATAATATTAAAGGAACGCATAATTAATTATAAAAAGACATGTTAACTTAGGGGCATACCAAAGAGAAAAATATTTATAATGAAGGGGACATTGTTTTTTCTTATCAATACATTATATTATTTTGAAATATGTTGGGAATAAAGGAATAGCTATGCTTTAGGTATTTTATATTTTTATGAAAAATCGATAGAAAAATATTTATAAGTTTTAGGAGACTTTAAGTTATTAGTAGATTAGATAGGAAATAAATATAAAATTGAGATTATAACATCAATTCCAATTATGCATCAATTTATGAAGGTAAAAAGAAATTTCGAATATATATATATATATATATATATAGACACACACACACTTTAGTGAGACTTTTTGGAAGCTTTTCCAGTCTAATTTCTCTAAAATCTGGCAAGAATTAATTGAAATCACAAGCTTGATAGGTAACCCCTACACAATCGAAGTGCCCTAGGGGTTTTTCAGGGTGTTGAATCTATATATACAGTCAAAAGACAAATTTAAATAACACAAATCACTATTTCACCTTCAGGGTGTTAAATCTATATATACAGTCAAAAAACCAATTTAAATAACACAAATCAAGATTTCATCTCAAAAATTTTCCGTCGAATTCCGGCATCGAAAAGTCCGAAAAGTCGCACTAAAGACAACTCATATATATTTATAATTCAACTCAATGTTGATCATCAATCTAAAGAAGTTGTATTAATGTAAGAAGGGACTCAAATGCAGCAAGGGTTTAGATGAAGATCTTAGATTGCATTTTCAAAAATACCTCTATCTTGATATAAGAAGTGATAGAATTCATAAATGTGTTTGTTGGATTTTTTTGTAATTGTTACAATAGTATTGAAGTCCTAGTAGTAAGACTTAAAATAGATTTTGTTATATTTTATTCAAGTAATGACATGCTAATTTTATGTTTTTCTTGTATTAAGTAGATTATATATGTCAATATTATATATATATGTCGATATTATATATAAATGTGAATTTATATATAAAGTGATTTCACATTTAAAATTTTATATATATATATATATATATATATATATATATATCAAGTTACCAAAAAAAACATAAAATAAAAATGTGATTGTTAATTTTTTTTCAAAAACTTGAGTAAATTCTGTAAATTATTTTCAAAAGTTACGCATTAATTAAAAGTCAAACATGAGTTTTTACATATGGGTCATTGGTTTGATTGGGCGGGGGCAAGTGCAAGAAGAGAAAGTTCTGCTCCCTTTGCTGAGATGATAAGCACCATAACCAAAGCATAGGCGTTGGTAACATATTGAGTTCCATTTGATCCTAGTACAAGAAGAGAAAGTTCTAATCCCTTCGCTGAGATGATAAGCACCATAACCAAAAGCATAAGCGTTGGTAACATATTGAGTTCCATTTGATCCTAGAAATGTTTTTTTTTTTTGTCAAGTTGTCTGTGATCCTCCAAGCTTGACCTGTGGCTTGAGGAGTCGTGACCCAAGGGAATCTTCACCCAAGGATTGCACCCATCCTGGGTCACACCAGCCCTATGCTGACTGGATTTTTTAGCACATCTCATCCCCCTAGCACAAGACACAACCACCTCTTGTGAGATTTGATCTTGGTGGATTTTTTAGCATGTCTCCTCTCCCAGCACAAGACACAACCACCCCCCGTGAGGTTTGATATTGGTGGAATTTTTAGCATGTCTCCTCCCCCTAGCACAAGGCACAACCACCCCCCATGAGGTTTGATCTTGGGTCACCTTGCTGACGGGACCCATCCTCAACCGGTTGTGCTAGCGGGACTTGACCCTAGAAATGAAATTTTCATAAATAATGACATTTTTATAAATATTGAGATTTGATGTGTGTATTGGTTTTCATAAATATTGAGATTTGATGTATGTACTATTATGACACTTGATGGCATATAGAGCTTTTTTTATTTTTTATTTTTAAAATAAATTTTATTTCTACAAATTCTATTTATAACCCAATAAAATTAGTCATTTCATCAATAAAAAAATAGAAATTCAAATTTTAAACATTATTTTTAATTTTCAAAATATTTAGTTTAATAGTTATTTTTTTCAAAACTTCAATAAACTTTATAAAAAAATTTAAAATTTTCAGACTAATTAAAAAACAATCCATTTTCACTATAAAACAAGAGCCACATGGTGGCAATGTCACTGTTTTTTCCCACATGGCTCTTGTTTTTTTCTTTTGTGGTTTGTACTTATTAGCTACTTGTTTAGGCAACTAAGTGTTTATGTATCATATTGAATCTGAAAAAGCATAACAGTGTAAAATGTGTATCCTTCGAATTCCTTTTTCTTCATCTCAAGTCTAAATAAATTTAGATCTTTTCCCATATTAATGAATCTATGAGTTAATAGCTATGGATCAGTACTGTTCTTAACAATTCATCGAAATTCTCTACACTCTAATCCAATACAAATCCAAAAAAAAATGTGTTCTAACTTTTTATTTTAGTTTTTAAAATATATTTTTCAATCAATTCATTCAACATTTAATAAAAATGAATCTAAATCTCAAATTTTAAGTCCCATATTTATATAATTCATCTACATTAGAATTTTTAAAAACTGTAAATCTATTTATATTTAAAAAAACAACACATCTTAAATAATAAAAAATCAACATATCACTAAAAATTATATTTTCATATTTAAAATAATAATAATAATAATAATTAAACTACCTACTCAATAAATTCATTTTCGTTCAAAACCCTCAATCTAACCAAAGCTAAGCTAAAATGGAAAGCTTACAAGCATCAATACAAATTCACTAAACCAACTAAAAAAATCAAAGAAAGAGAACACATAATTTACGCTGGTTAGGAAGGTCACAAACATGTTGGTTGGATAATTTGTAGAAAATATTGTACGATTCAACTTTCATACTAGCAATTATTGTTTGTACAACATAAAAATGAACATGGACTTTAAAAAAAGTGCAGCATGTGCTATCCTGTTGACACTTATTATTGAGCAGAAAATAAGTAATGCATTTTACATTGTTGCCATATGTATTATTCTAAATAATGGAAGTGAGATCAATGAGATCAATTACGGAATGGTAGAGCCAAGGTTTGGGGCTTTTTCCATATTAAAGTCGAATCAATTAATGGAAAGAGATAGCACTTTGGCCTTTACCCATGTTGGATCTAAAATATTTTGAAATCCATGAAGTTAAGTGTTGAAAATAGTAAGAATCGATTCAAAATTATTTTAGAAAAGTACTACATTTTCAACAAACAAATTGATCATAAAGCAACATGAATTACTCATAATATGGTTAAATTATGATTAAATTAAATACATTCAAAAGGAAAAATAAAATACATAGAGACCAAATTGATCAAGCATAAAATAAATCATATAGGATTAAACTTGACTCTGATCTTCTTGTAAGAGGAGCTTTTGTCATAAGCTTTGAATGCCCACAACTATTGGAGTTATAGAGTAAATTTGTGTTTCCCTTGGACTCAGTGTTTTAGTAAACGTGCAATGTTTGTCTTCAAGGATCCTTTGATATCATGAATTGATTTGTTTTTCATCCTTTGGGTGTCATCAATGTGCCGGTTGGTGTTAATAGATTTAAAATTTTCTATGCCATACATAGATTCTAGCTGAGTCTCTTAGGTTTTGAAGTAAATCTTGGGGTTTTTATTATTGAGCATGTTGAACATATTGAAGAGACCGGGAGGCTTGTTACTGGGAATTTTGTACAAATAGTAGCCAATGAAGTTAAACGACTTAATGGAGTGTAATCTCCATTTTAATGTTGTCATGATCAACAATTCCATTTTGCGTATCGAATTTTGTGTTCCCAACCTACATCGATTGAAATAGAGTCCAAGATGAAGCTAGTGAAACTCAAATTTACCATATCGAATTAAGCTTAAAGAAGAGGTGAATTTAGATATTTTACTTGGAGATCAAGAAGAGGAGCAACTTCCTTTTCCTCCATTTTAGCTGTGAGTGACAAGTAGGCAACCGATAAGCATTGAAGCAGTCAGCCTACACCTTGTTGTTTACCAAAAATTTAAAGAAAGCTTAATGTCTTTTGTGGAAGTTGTTAATGCAATGCAGAACTCGAGAATGAACATTTCAAAGGGAGCCTTACCGATAACTCATGGCTCGACAGGAATCGATCCAGGTAATTGACAGATAAATAAGTTGTAAGCGGTCTGAAATTGTAATGAGATTGAACCTATAAACAAGGAAAATTCCAGTTCTCGAAAACCCTTGGAATGGTGCAGAGGTAGGTAGGATTTTGTTGTGGATAGTAATGGCAGGTGCTCCAAACTTGCAAGGAGTCGAAGCCGACAAGTAAATTCGATTTGACGAACTAGGTTGAGTCCTACCAAAAACAGGTGTTGACTCACGCCTCGGGACTTGAAGCTCTGGTGGTGACGATGCAATGATGTTAGCACTTTGGAAATTACAAATTCAAATGTTTACATTAGAAATATAAAAAATATTTGTGTACCTACCTCATATTAATACTAAAACATGGTTACTAAATATCACTAGACGTGACATAATAATTACAATATAACATGTATAGGCAAGTATTAGACAGGTATAATAAAGTAGACAAGGATAGAGATTATGCAGAAGGAAATTAAAACATGGTTACTAAATATCACTAGCAGTGACATAATAATTACAATATAGTGTGTCTATAGGCAAGTATTAGATAGGTATAATAAAGTAGACAAGGACGGAGATTAGGCAGAAGGAAATGTCGTAGTCTAACGAGATTGCTTTTTTGCCCTAAAAGTTATGGAAATTCTAGCCATATTTTGAAAAAAATTGGCAAGGATTTTTGTAAATCTAAGTAAAAACTGTGAAACTTTGTAATTTTAGATGTCTTAAAAGTTTTTGATGGTGCTGAATCCATTTCAACCATCAAAAACATGATTCAAACATTGCCTCTACAAGATTATTTTTAATTTGTTTGTCGACCACTTTTGACCATCCAGTCAATTCCTCTGCTTCCGTAGATGAATTAACGCATTTAATTCAATGCTCACTTGCAAAGTGCAAAAGAGCAAAAATTAAGAAGTCTGAAACAAATTGCTTTCCGGTTAATGCTTGGTTTGACGAGCACTGCAAAAAGACAAGGAGAATGTGGAAAGAGCCAAACAAAGATAACATAAAGCTCAAAGCTTACAAGTAGTTATTAAGCAAGAAAAAGGTTGATTTCATGGTTTCAAGGAGGGAAAGAGCTAATCTTCCTTGGGAAAAATAATCCCAAATTATTTTGGAAAGAGCTCCAACCGAAAAAGATACAAATTGGAAATAATATTACAGCTTCTAAATGGTTTGATTATGCAAGACAACTCTATGAGAAGGTTTCCAAGGTTGACCCTCCCCCCTTGGTCAACATTTACACTAAACTCTTCACGGTACAAGAGGTAGAGATGGGTATCAAGAAGTTGGGCGTTGGGAAAACAAAAGACTTAGCTGAACTCCAAGCAGAATACCTAAAGTGTGGCTCAAAGATTCTTGCACCTCACATTACAAAAATCTTCAACAAGTCATACAATAAGGGCTCCCCACAAATTGGACGACTAGTCTGGCAATACCTCTTTTCAAGAGCGGTGACGTCAATAATCCCTCCAATTATAGGACCATCATGATAAACCCTTTGTTTGCAAAGCTATTTGGAAGCATGCTAGAAAACAAAATTAGCAAGAGGGAAAAAGAAAGAGATAAGTGTGCTAAAGGGAAAGCAGGGTTTAGACCTAAACATTCCATAGTTGATCATTGTATAACTTTAAGGCACATCATTGAAAAAGTTTGGGAGAAAAAGGAAGAAGTCTTTTGTTGCTTTGTTGATTTCATAAAAGCGTTTGACTCGGTTCCTAGGGATAAGCTTTGGCACAAAATGGAGGAACTTGGGGTTCCTAAACATTTGAGAGCAGTTGTGCATATGCTGTATGAAAAGGTGAAAGTCAAAATTAGAAATTCAGCGGGCATTTCTGAAAGTTTTAGAAGCGATATCGAGGTCAAGCAAGGTTGCCCACTGTCTGCTACCCTTTTTGGTTTCTATATCGACAAGCTTGAGGAGAGGTTAAATTCGCAAGGGGGTAATGGTATCTATTTGGGCAAGTTTGTTATAAGACTTCTTTTGAATGCAGATGACCTTATTTTGATTGCTAAATTGACTCTTGGTTTGCAAGAGCACTTACTATCTCTTGAGCATTTTTGTAGAAGTGTGGGAATGCAAGTCAATATCAGCAGAACGAAAGTAGTGGTTTTCTCTAAGAAAAGAAAACATAACCAGCGTAAGTTTTACTTTGAAGGCAACATTTTGGAAGAAGTTGTGGATTACAAATACCTCAGAATTGACTTCAACAAAAATCAAAGCTGGAATGGTTGTAGAAAGAAAATAACTTTGGGGGGTTGGAAAACATTTTATGCTTTTCAAAATAGGTGTAGAGAGGCAGAGTTATGGGACTCGAAAACCACTCAATCTCTTTTTGGGCTTTTGATGATTCCGATGATTCTCTATGGTTGTGAACTATGGGCCAGCAGTACATCCGACATGCAGTGGAGACAAATTGAGAAAATTCAAAAGCGTTTGATTACAAACAAATTTAAGATTAAAAGTGTTGTTCCTTATGCTATCTTGTTAAGTGACACAGGGACTGCTCCTGTTGAAGCAATTGCTATGGTGAGAGTCATTAGGTATTTTTAAAAAAATGAGCAAATGGAAGGGGGTAGATGGCCTAAGGTTGTCTTTTATGTTAGATTGTACAAGAGCAAAAAAACTTGGATGCAGCAAAATAAAAAAGGGTTTAGTAAATGGGGTACTTGCTTGAACACGTGTCCCATAAACAACAAAGAGATAAAAGCTTTTGTTATGGAAAAGTTCCACAAACGTACTTGGGATAAGGCATAAGGAAGAAAGAAAAAGCACTATATTGAAGTGTTTAATCCCACTCATAGTCATCAACCAAAAGCATACATAGAGGCCAATATCTCTTGGAAAGCCAAAATTCTTATTGCTGAGTTAAGGAATAATTCTCATCAACTCCGTTGTGAAACAGGACATTGGAAAAGGCCAAAGGAAGTGTGGGAGGAAAGAGTATGCATTTCTTGTTCTTCCGAAAAAGTGGAAACAGAAAAACATTTCATTTTAGAATGTGAGGCCTTCAAAAACAACAGAGAAAATTATGCATGTATGCTAGCAGCTAGCTCTTGGAATAATCGATTTAGAGAGAGGTTTGTCCAGACGTTGAGAGCATTTATTTTGAAGCTTCACAGAAAAAAGCCGAATACATCAAGCATATGAAGAAGCAATCTGTCCCATAAGCTATCTTTAGCTTCGTAGACGTTAAAATAATTTCTTTCTTCTGGCTCATTCCCAACCCACTTCTGCGTGTAAAATAGGTCTTCTTTCTCATTCCCAACCCACTTCTGCTTGTAAAATAGGTGGAACGGAATTCGGTACAGTTTTTGCTTTTGCCCATATTTTCTTCCGTACAGCTTTGTCTTTTTCCTATATTTTCAGCCTGCCACGTGTATGTCGGCGAAAACTCTGCACGCGGGGATTGGAAAAGAAGTGTAGTGGTATATGTGTATATAGTAGAGCATCCATTTACATTGTCTACGAAGTTAGACAATACTCTCAGAACTGTGGATTTGTGAAAGCTAGGTGCCAAAATGGATGGCAAAAAGAAGAAAGTTCACATAGCGGTATTCCCCTCGGCGGGAATGGGGCAGCTCATTCCCTTCTGTGAGTTTGCCAAGCTCATGACCTCCCGCCATGGTTTCTCAATAACTTTCATCACACTCTCTTCTTCTCACACTACTTACACAGAATCTCTCAAGTCTTTAGGATTGGGCATCCACTTCATCGAGCTTCCGGATGTCAAGATGGATTTGAAAGATGAAAATGATGGGAAACCCTCGGTATTCAAATTAATGAACAAATCCAAAGGCGCAGTGGGACATGCTCTGAGGACCCTGTTGAGTGATTCATCTAACCCTGTAAGTGCTTTCATTACAGACATATTTTGCAGTAACATGCTGGAGGTGAGCACTAACCTGAATATTCCCAGTTATATTCTTTTCACTTCATCTGCTTCATTTCTTTGTCTCATGCTCCACCTTCCAACAATGGATCCGGAGATCAAAGATTTGGATGGCCCTGTCAAGGTACCAGGTTTCCCATCCATACGTTTTGCAGATTTCCCAGATTCGATGAAGGACAAGAATCACCCGCTTTATCCCCTTTACCTCAGCATTTCATATCGCATGTTCCAAGCAGATGGGATTCTGATAAACACATTTCAAGAACTGGAGAGCAGAAGCATTGAAGGTCTCGTCAATGGCGAGCTTCTTCCGAGCCTCGATGGGATCGGAATGCCCTCGATATATCCTATCGGGCCGATCATTTCTTCTCCAGATTCTGATCATCGGGACGAGAGCGCATGCCTGCAATGGCTGGATAACCAGCCGGCCTCTTCAGTTATCTTCATTTCGTTCGGAAGTTTC
The DNA here is from genome assembly GCA_031772625.1 of Pinus tabuliformis. Lineage (NCBI taxonomy): Eukaryota > Viridiplantae > Streptophyta > Pinopsida > Pinales > Pinaceae > Pinus > Pinus tabuliformis. Next base: position 645,943,426 of record CM062814.1, read on the forward strand.
GGTTTTCTCTCGCGCGAGCAGATTGGGGAACTCGCTCTCGGGCTGGAAGTCAGCAGACAGCGTTTCCTGTGGGTTCTCCGAATGCCTCCCCATGATTCTAACCCAGACCTATCTGCGCTGCTACCCCCGGGTTTCGAACACCGGACCAAGGATCGTGGCCTGGTGATCACTTTTTGGGTTCCCCAAATTTCTATCCTGGCTCACCCATCTACCGGAGCTTTTCTGAGTCACTGTGGTTGGAACTCAGTGCTGGAGAGCATTCGGAATGGGGTTCCCATGGTTGCTTGGCCCCTTCGAGCGGACCAAAAGGCCAACGCCGCCTTTCTGGTTAACGATATTAAAACGGCGGTCGGAATTCAGCGGCGATCAGATGGGATTGCAACGAAAGAGGAAGTTGTGAAAGCGGCGAGGGAAGTGATGGAAGGAGAAAATGCAAGGAAAAAGAGGGCAAGAGCGAAAGAAATAAAGGAGAGTGCCATAGCAGCTCTGGCAGATGGTGGAAGCTCTACCCGCGCTCTGGCGGCCGTTGCGGATCTGTGGAAGAAAAAACCATGGTCGGCGCAACGAAATTTGTAAAAGGAAAAACCCTCTACTGTTTCTGGCCCGTAATGGGAGAAAGGTTTGGAGTTCGATTTCCCGGGCTCCCTTTCGAACACATGTATATATTATTCCGTATTAATCCCAAGTATGGTTTCATGACAGTGCTATAGTTTCAAATGAAATGATTTCAAAGAGAGATTTCGATCTGTACGTTCCTTTAGTAATAATAATATTATATAACGTCCTTTAGTAATAAGAATATTATATAACGGTGGGCACCATAATTGTGATTTACAAATATGTAGTTTGGTTCATAAATATTACTTTTAAAAATTATATCACTTAAAAAAATTAATTTAATTTAAGTATTCTAATTTTAATATTATTTTAACTTATTTTACAAAGAAATTGAATTAATATATGAAAAGATATCCTAGTTTAATTATAATTTTAGTGTTTTGATGACTATTAGTATCTAGCTCTTTTCAGTGTTGATTTTTATAAGCTTTTAATTATTCTGTTACAATACAATGGGCCAATACCATGGCTTATTAATACTACATGCCAAAAAACCATAACTTATTTCAAAATCAACATATTTTACAGTTACTTTATTTTAATTTAATTTTATAACTCTCCATAATCAAGGTTTTAATAAATTAAAAGTGAGAATACTTTTATATATACATATGTGAAATTTATATAATATAAATAATATTATAATGAACCAAGATAGATGCATCATAACCAAGTATCCAAGGGAAGAGAGAAAACAAAGTGACTAACAATGATAGACAAAAGATAATGCATGATTCTTTTAAGTTTTTATTATTGTATTTTCTTTGACAACCAATTATGTTTTTGTTTTGTTTTTTTAGATACTTTCTTTAATACAATACAATGGCTTAATATTTAAGAGAGAGAGTGAGATGGATGAGGAATAGAGTGGGGGAGAGAGAGAGAGAGGTGGGAGAGCAAGGAGAGAGAGGAAGGAAGAGAGAGAGGAGAGAGGGAGGGAGAGAGATGGATTTGGAGGGGATAAGAGAGGGAGGAAAGAACAAAGACATTGAGAGATAGAGGTGGAGAGAGAAAGGGAGTGGCAAGGGAGAGATGAACATGGAATACGAGAGAGAGGAGACGAGGGAAGAGAGAGAAAAGGAGAGGGTAGAGATAAGGAAAGAAGCTTAAGAGAGAGAGATATGGAGATAAATATTGGGAAGGGGAGGCGGGGAGTGCGCTGGGGGGAGAGACAGAGGGAGGTGGGAGAGAAAGGGAGAGACAGGAAGGAAGAGAGAGATGATTTGGGAGAGATGAGAGAGAGGGGGATAAAGAGATGGAGTTGGAAGGGGAAAAAAGATAGAGAGAGAAAGATGGAGAGGGAGTGACAAGGGAGAGAGAAGAGCAAGAGGGAAGAGAGAGAGAGAGAGAGAGACCAGGGGAAAATAGATACAGAGAAAGGGAAGAGAGAGAGAGAGAGAGGAAGAGGGAGGGAGAGTGAGATAGATAGATATGGAAAGAGGGTGTATGTTTTGAGGGTGAGAAGGAGAGACAAGGGGAGAGAGAGAAAGAGCAATAAGGAGAGAGGGAGGGAGAGTGTGCTGGGGGGAGAGACAGAGGGAGGTGGGAGAGAAAGGGAGAGAGAGGAAGGAAGAGAGAGATGACTTGGGAGAGACAAGAGAGAGGGGGATAGAGAGATGGAGTTGGAAGGGAAGAGCAATAAGGAGAGAGGGAGGGAGAGTGTGCTGGGGGGGAGACAGAGGAAGGTGGGAGAGAAAGGGAGAGAGAGGAAGGAAGAGAGATGATTTGGGGGAGATGAGAGAGGGGGATAGAGAGATGGAGTTGGAAGGGGAAAAAATATAGAGAGAGAAAGATGGAGAGGGAGTGACAAGGGAGAGAGGAGAGCAAGAGGAAAGAGAGAGAGAGAGACCAGGGGAAAATAGATTCAAAGAAGGGGAAGAGAGAGAGAGAGAGAGAGGAGGAGGGAGGGAGAGTGAAATAGATAGATATGGAAAGAAAGTGTGTATGTTTTGAGGGTGAGAAGAAGAGACAAGGGAGAGAGAGAGAAAGAGAGAGGGGAAGAGATAGAGAGGGAGAGGTAGATACATAGATATGGAGAGAGAGAGAGAGAGTGCATGCTTGCACGCTGATATAGAGAGATAGAGGAGAGACAGAGGGAGATAGAGATGTAGATGGGGGGTGAGAGGGAATAAGAGAGAGACAAAGAGAGGGAGGGAGGAAGAGAGATAGATATGAGAGAGAGAGAGAGGTGTTTAGGGGGTTGAGATAGAGATACAAATAAGGAGAGATGGAGGGAAGTATAGATATAGATGATAGGGGGAGAGAGGGAAGAAGAGAAATGTAGAGAAAGGGAGGGAGAGGCCAAGAGAGAGAGACAGGGGAGAGAGGGAGGGAGATAGACACAGAATGGAAGGTGGAGAGAAAGGGAAGAATAAAGAGACACATAGAGACAAATACAGATGTAGAAGTTAGAGCTAGAAAATCATGAATATTTTAGTTTTTAACTAAAATAGATATATTGATTTCAGTGTAGTTGTTAATTTATAATACTAATTGATCTCTTGCACTAGATGCATTGATTTTGGTGTAGATGTTGATTTCTAATCCTATTTAATACCTTACACTAGATGCATTGATCTCAGTGTAGATGTTGATTTCTACTCCTATTTGATTGCTTGCACCGGAAGCATTGGTTTCAATGTAGATATTGGTTTCTAATCCTATTTGATCACTTGCACTAGATGTATTGATTTCAATGTAGATGTCGATTTCTAATCCTTTTTAATACCTTACACTAGATGCATTGGTTTCAGTGTAGATGTCAATTTCTAATCCTATTTAATACCTTACATTAGATGCATTGATTTCAATATAGATGTTGATTTTTACTTCTATTTTATTGCTTGCACTGGATGCATTGGTTTCCATGTAGATATTGATTCTAATCCTATTTAATTGCTTGCATTAGATGCAATGATTTCATACTGTGTAGAAATTGATTTCTAATCCTATTTGATTGCTTGCACTAGATGCATTGATTTCAATGTAAATGTTGATTTCTAATCCTATTTGATTGTTTTCACTAGATGAATTGATTTCAATGTAGATGTTGATTTCTAATCCTATTTGATTGTTTTCACTAGATGCATTGATTTCAGTGTAGATGTTGATTTCTAATTTGATGCAACTAGATGTACGATGTATAGTGATTTCAAAGTAATTAGATTAATATTGTGCATTGTTTTAAGTGTAAGCACATCTTTGCCCTCTCCATGTATATCTCTATCTCCCCCCTCAAACATACACACTCTCTCTCTCTCTCTCTATATATATATATATAGATATCTTCCGCCCTCCCTACCTTTGCCTCTCTTATTCCCTCTCTCCCTCCCTCCATCTCCCTTTGTCTCTCCTTCCCACCCCCAAAACATACACACTATCTCAAAGTGTAAGCACATAAAAATTATTCAAGGCGTGAATTGACTTCTGCGTTATAGTAATTCAACCACAAATACAATAATTGAATTTTAATGGCAGAAGTGTCCTTAGACACATAATTTTATTAATTAGGAAAATAAATTACATAAGAAAATTTGCAAGAATTTACACCCGAACACTCCAACACACTTGCAATCAGGAGAATGAGCTATATATAAGCTAAATGTCCTAACCTATTTTAGTTATGGATCACTTATTTAGTTAACAAGTGTCCATTTACATTAAATATCATCCTAACAAATCTACTAAATATTTTCCTATATTGGAGGCTAAGAAACAACATCTTTCTAGATGTCATATCTTTTACAACAAATTCTATTTCAAAAGTTTCTCCAAAATTTTATTAAATATCCTAAATAGTTAAATATTTTATTCTAATTTTTAAACTATGATTTTTGTATTTTTGGATCATCTAACATTCGCCCCTATGATCCAAAGATACATTACAATAGATACCAAGTTCATCTTGGAACTTAGTAAATTTTATCCTGTCAAGTGGTTTTGTAAAAATATCAGAGATTTGATCTTCGGAAGGACAATAAATCGACTTGATGACATCCTTTGCAGTGAGCATTCTAATGTTATGATACTTTGTGTCCACATGCTTTGTTTTTTGAATGAAAAACCGGATTCTTGGCAAGCTTTATGGCCAACCAACTGTTGATGAATAAAGATGTAGCTTATGCTTGAGGAATGCCCAAGTCCTGCAAAACTCTGTGCAGCCAAACAATTTCACACGCTGCTTCCCATGCTGATATGTACTCTGCTTCTGCTGAAGAAGTGGCCACTATAGGTTGTTTCTTGCAACTCCAATACATTGCAGCTGACCCCATGTTCATCAAATAATACCTTACACTAGATGCATTGGTTTCAGTGTAGATGTCAATTTCTAATCCTATTTAATACCTTACACTAGATGCATTGGTTTCAGTGTAGATGTCAATTTCTAATTCTATTTAATACCTTACATTAGATGCATTGATTTCAATATAGATGTTGATTTTTACTTCTATTTTATTGCTTGCACTGGATGCATTGGTTTCCATGTAGATATTGATTTCTAATCCTATTTAATTGCTTGCATTAGATGCAATGATTTCATACTGTGTAGAAATTGATTTCTAATCCTATTTGATTGCTTGCACTAGATGCATTGATTTCAATGTAAATGTTGATTTCTAATCCTATTTGATTGTTTTCACTAGATTCATTGATTTCAATGTAGATGTTGATTTCTAATCCTACTTGATTGTTTTCACTAGATGCATTGATTTCAGTGTAGATGTTGATTTCTGATTTGATGCAACTAGATGTACGATGTATAGTGATTTCAAAGTAATTAGATTAATATTGTGCATTGTTTTAAGTGTAAGCACATCTTTGCCCTCTCCATATATATCTCTATCTCCCCCCTCAAACATACACACTCTCTCTCCATATCTATCTATCTCTCCCTCTCTCCCTCCCTCCCTCCCTTTCCCCTCTCTCTCTCTCTCTCTCTCTCTCTCTCTCTCTCTCTCTCTATATATATATATATATATATATATCTTCCTCCCTCCCTACCTTTGCCTCTCTTATTCCCTCTCTCCCTCCCTCCATCTCCCTTAGTCTCTCCTTCCCACCTCCAAAACATACACACTATCTCAAAGTGTAAGCACATAAAAATTATTCAAGGCGTGAATTGACTTCTGCGTTATAGTAATTCAACCATAAATACAATAATTGAATTTTAATGGCAGAAGTGTCCTTAGACACATAATTTTATTAATTAGGAAAAGAAATTACATAAGAAAATTTGCAAGAATTTACACTCGAACACTCCAACACACTTGCAATCAGGAGAATGAGCTATATATAAGCTAAATGTCCTAACCTATTTTAGTTATGGATCACTTATTTAGTTAACAAGTGTCCATTTACATTAAATATCATCCTAACAAATCTACTAAATATTTTCCTATATTGGAGGCTAAGAAACAACATCTTTCTAGATGTCATATCTTTTACAACAAATTCTATTTCAAAAGTTTCTCCAAAATTTTATTAAATATCCTAAATAGTTAAATATTTTATTCTAATTTTTAAACTATGATTTTTGTATTTTTGGATCATCTAACATTCCCCCCCTATGATCCAAAGATACATTACAATAGATACCAAGTTCATCTTGGAACTTAGTAAATTTTATCCTGTCAAGTGATTTTGTAAAAATATCAGAGATTTGATCTTCGGAAGGACAATAAATCGGCTTGATGACATCCTTTGCAGTGAGCATTCTAATGTTATGATACTTTGTGTCCACATGATTTGTTTTTTGAATGAAAAACTGGATTCTTGGCAAGCTTTATGGCCAACCAACTGTTGATGAATAAAGATGTAGCTTATGCTTGAGGAATGCCCAAGTCCTGCAAAACTCTGTGCAGCCAAACAATTTCACACGCTGCTTCCCATGCTAATATGTACTCTGCTTCTGCTGAAGAAGTGGCCACTATAGGTTGTTTCTTGCAACTCCAATACATTGCAGCTGACCCCATGTTCATCAAATAACAAGAGGTTGATGCCTGTTCATCAATACTTTCAGCAAAGTCGGCATCTAAAAATCCACCAAGTACAAAGTTTTTAGTCTTTTTGTAAAGAAGACCAAAATATTTTGTTCCTTGGATATATCAAAGAACCCTTTTGGCTACATTCCAGTGGATGTCTCGTGGTTCCTGCATAAAGTGTGAAAGAACACTGACTGCATAAGATAGAACTAGTCGAGTGGTTGTAAGATAAATCAGGCTGCCAATCAATTGTCTGTAAGTAGTGTTGTCCACCATTCCCCCCCTTCAAATTTTGAAAGTTTCAAGTTTTGTTCCATGGGGGTAAGAAAGGGCTTGCAATCGTGCATTCCAAATCGCTAAAGAACTTTTGTTGCATACTTACTCTGAGAAATGAAAATACGATGTGGATGTTGGAATACTTCAATTCCAAGATAGTAGTGAAGTAGTCCCAAATCTGTCATCTTAAAACCTGCATGTAACTCCTTTTTCACCTGTACAATATGATCATCATTGTTACCAGTAATGATCAAATCATCTACATACATAACAAGAATCAACAGATTTTTACCCTGTTGACATACATACAAAGTTTCATCATATTCACTTCGTTGAAAGCCAACTTTCCGAAGGTATTTGTCCATTTTGGCATACCAAGCTCATGGAGCTTGTTTTAACCCATATAAAGCCTTGACAAGTTTGTAGACTTTATGTTCCTGCCCTTCAATTTCAAAACTTGGTGGTTGTGTATATATACATCTTCCTATAAATCTCCGTTGAGGAAAGCACTCTTTACATCCATCTGATGAACTTTCCATCCTTTTTGTGCAGCTAATGCAAGTGTTAAGCAGATGATGTTCCATTTTGTTGTAGGGGAAAAAATTTCCTCATAATCAATGCCTTCCTGCTGCACAAAACCCTTAGCCACAAGCCTTTCTTTGTACTTGTTGATTTCTCCATTTTGGTTGTACTTAATTCTATAAACCCATTTTCATTTGATGGGTTTAACACTTTGACGACAATCAACAAGTTTCCAAGTGTTGTTATCAATTACTTCTTGATATTCTTCAATCATACCTTGTTGCCATTCTTTATTTTTTACTACCTCTTTGTATGTGGAAGGTTCATTAAAACCATTTGTTATCAAGGAAAATTTTCCTTCACTTCTGTGTGACCCCCTTGTTCCTATTTTATTATGCTCATCATGCCTTACATCTTTTAAAAGTTGAACTGCCCATTTTGGTAGTTGATGTTAACTTGTTTAAGGGCTAGGAGATTCTGATGGACTACCAGAAGACCCAGATGGTGTTGGTGAAGTAGATGGACTGGATGAATCATCTTCAGATGAAGAAAATCAAGTTCATACAAATTTTGTGAATTTGGTTCACTTTGCATATTTCCTTTCCTTTTGTCACCTTTTGTTTCTAACTTTTTGAAGAAGATTTTCTATTTATTCAACATTCGTACTCTCAATTTCATACAAAATTACATCCCTGCAGACAATGAATTTCCCATTGGACAAAAGTCAGTACCCTTTCTTCTCATTAGAATACCCAATCATTGTGCATTTCAAACTTTGTGAGTCAAGATTAGTTCGTTTTTCTTTAGGAACTAAGGAATAACACATTGATCCACAAACCCTAAGGAGTTTAACTCGAGGTTTGAAACCAAACCATGCTTCATAAGGTGTGATTCCGTCTAAATAAGCAGTTGGATATCTGTTCCTTAAGTAGACAGTTGTACGGATTGCTTCTGCCCAATATATAGGACTTAACTTTTTGAAAGTTAACATAGATCTCGCCATTCCTAACAAGGTGTGATTCATTCTTTCTACAACTCCATTTCACTGTGGAGTGTAGATATTTGTAAGATGTTGCTTTATACCATTGTCTATGCAATAACTTTGAAATTAATTTGAAGTGAATTCTCCTCCATTATTTGTTTTAAGAGTGCCAATCTTTTCTTTGACTTCATTTTCAACAAGTTGGTGAAAAGTTTTAAGCTTTTCAAATGCTTCTAATTTTTGCTTCAAAAAATAAACCCAAGTCATCCGGCTAAAATCATCAACAAAGAGTAAGAAATATTTGCATCCTCCTAGCGATGTTTGTAGGATCCACAAATGTCACTATGAACCAACTTCAAATACCTATTTTCTCACCATGAACTTATCGGAAAATTCTCTCGACTTTGTTTTCCATAAATGCAAGCTTCACCTTTTGAATTTTCCTTCTTGAAAGTTGGAAGGCCTTTAACCATTCCCTGTTTTTTCAGTTGAGAGAGACTTTCAAAGTTTATATGTCCATATCTCACATGCCACAATATTATAGGTGAAATATTTGTTCTTGTTGCCCCTACAAAGTCAGAATTCCTTGAAATAATTGTCCCTTTCATCCTTAATGGTTTTCCATCTTCATATCCTATCATCACTATTTTCATAATCTGTTTGATTGAGTTAATTTTAACTAAGCCATCCTCCATAATCACCTGATGTACTTCTTGTCAAATCGTGACTAAAGACAATAAATTATTCTTAAAGGTTGGTACTCATCATGTGCTTAGTATTTAGCTCAAAAATCAAAGTTCTCAGAATGGCTTGAAACTTGAACGACTGCGTCCATCTCGGTGAAACGATCCCAGTGCAACTCATTTCACTAAAAACCGAGTTCGTATGAGGAAGATATTGAGTTATGTCCACTTTGCTAAACAAAATAAATTTTGCAAAAAAAATGAGTATAGTCACTGCATAGTCAGCAATTTGTACTGCTGACATGGCAGGTGACTGGGACGAGTCAACGTGATTCAACACTCAATTTGGTTTCGACAAGTGTCAGATTTTGGTTGGTCACAAGTGTGGTGATGTGGCATATTATCATTGGTTGAAGGTGGTCCAATGAGGAGGGGACAAGTGGCAACACGGAGGCTGCCATGTGTCCCTCCCCAAGGGACCAGTTATGGCACTTACCAAAAGTTTATGGCAAGCCAGGGGGTCGAACACAGGACCTGCTCCAACCAAACTTCGTGCCTTACCGCTATACCATGACTGTGTTACTTAACCGTTATGGGTTCCACACATATATCAAGTTTAAACATGTTATGGTTGGGGGTTAGGAGGACCAGCCCTCCCATGTGAACACTCTGGCATTAACAGCAGCTATCCATTTAGTGGTCATGGTTAATACCGGCCAACAAATAACATATGGGTGGCAACATAACCATTATAGTTAATGCCACATGTGACCACTCACGGAAAACCACAGACTGATAGTTAACTAACCACGTGATTAGCGATTGTTAATTTGGATTAACTCTGAGTTAAACACGCTTACTCATAATTAAACTGGAGTTTAATTAGGCAGAATTTTTGGCAGACCCACCAAATTCAGCACCAACTCCAGTTTTAGCAGGGCTAACTCGATTTCCTCTAGTTTTAGTGGAGGATTGCTAGGAGAAAGCAGTTTTGGTCATGACTGGAGAAAAATTCGACTAAATTCCTTTTCATATCGAATTCCAAAATTCATTTTCATATCGATGACTGTTTTTGTCAACTTCTTAATGATTCGATGCAAACCTTATACATATGTGGTATCCTTTTCTTTGATTTCAGCCCCTTTGTTATCACTCCCATTATTCTTCTTGGATGCTTGAGAGGCTTTCTTTTCTCCGGTTGTATGATGACATGCTATGAGACTGAGCATTTCATTCTTGACTTTTACTGCTTCATCGATAGCACCCTGTAAGGTTTGTGCGTTACTCCTTTTGACCCACATCACAGTAGGTGTTGGATAGCGGATTCCTTGCGTAATAGTTTTGGGGCTTAAAGCCCACAATTTTGGGTAATGGTATTGTAAATGCTCTGTGAGGTGCGCGGAGTGCGAATTGTAATAAGTCAAGTTAAAGGGTAGTCCGCCCTAAGATATTGTAATTTAATCTAGAAAGTGTCGGCCTACCCATGGTCTGTGGACCATGGGAATGTATAAATAGAGCGAGGCTCTAAGTGTAGAAGGTAGCTTTTGTTCAGATCTTAAGTGTATGGGTTTCTGAAAGTAATATTCGCTCTGAGTCTGTAAGTCCGAGTCATGGGTTGTTGTAGTAGAAGAGGCTTTGCAGCTATGTGCACAGAGGCCTAGTAGAGTCCGCAGCTGTGTGCATGGACCCCTGCAGCTGTGTGCACAGGGTAGGAAGTGGATTGTAACTGGAAAAGCATTAATAAAGATAAGTTGGTTTTGGAATATCGCATATCTGTTGCTGTTTATGCATCTGTTTACAGTTTATTATTGTGCACACATCTATTTATGTTGAATGGTAAAGAAAAGCATTGGGCCCACTTAATTTAATTCAAGATCTATAATACTAATAAGCACAGTAAAGGGTAAAGAACAGTTGCACTCATCATCCAAGTCGCGTGAAGGTAGTTGCACTGAATAAGCAGTTGTGCGGAAGTAGCATAGCGCGTAGGACTGGTTCGCTAACTTTCCAGACTTCTTCAAGACATCCCTAGGGTGCAGAAACCTGGTTCCATCACCCTCCCATACTACCTTGGGTGAGACCTCAGTCCGCGCTCCGCGGACTATTGCTGAAAGGGCCGGTAGTTTCGGGATTTGTTTGGCTAAAACACTTCTGAACCTGGGTCAGGCCCCAATAAGCCAACAAATGGTTCCGTTGCCGAGACTGGGATCTGCCTAAGGGATGTCTGATGTCGGAACATTGGAACCCTACGAAGAAGGAAATTGAAGATTGGTTGGATCAAAAGCTTCACGAGTTCATGATACAGGAAAACAAAACCCCGCAGATATCTAAGAAGAGGTGGTTGGATCGCTACGTATATATGGAAATCCATGAAATCTTCTTTCTGTCCTCCTCTTCAGAGCTGTATGCTTGGATCGTGAGGTTAGCTGATAGCCAGGGAAAGTATAAGCTCGATAAACCAATAGTGTGGACTTTGGAGTTGGTGTGCAGGCTAGAGGCATCAGAATATAAGATCGCGCGGGCCGTAGACCATTGGTTCAATTGGATAATAGGAGGGTTTATCACTGAATTTGCGATAGACACGACTGTAAGCTACAGCGAAGTAGAAAGACGTTTTCTCAAGGGACTGCGAGATAAGTACATCAAATCTTTGAATACTTGTATTAAGATGTTGTTATGTGAAAAACGGTCGATGCGAATACATTAATGAGTGGAACGACGTGAAGCAGAAAGGTCTACAAAGGTATCGAAGGGTTAGGAAACAGTCCTTTAATTTCACCTCCGTGAGCGAGTGAGGAAGAGCACGCTTGGGTTTCTCCGAGGAGTGCGGTCAGTTTGATAAGGCAACTCATTCTGCAGTTATCATCCCCACTAACACCACCACCCACGTCACCTCCATCTTCGCCCACACCACCTCCACCAAATCAGCAGTTTAGCATGGCGAGCGCGATCAAGCTACCTGTATTCAAAGGAGTAGGGAACGAAGATCTAGATCAGTTTTGGTTCGTAGTAAGAGCAGTGTGGGAAGCACACAAGGTTACATATAACAACATTAAGAAAGCCACATTGGTAAGCGCGCTGTAGGATCGCACGCTGACATGGTATATCAAGCACTCAAATGATCATCCAAATGCCAGAGTAGCGGAGATCCAGATTGCGTTGAACATAGAATTTAGCCAGCCGAAATCAGAGACGTAGTCGATCATCGGATTTAAGGAGATCGCGATGCTTCTAGGCGAAACCCCCTAGGATCTGGATCACAGGCTGAAAAGTACAATCCATGAGGCTAATATGACACTGACAGATGCGCAGCACCGTGTGTGGTTTGTGGCGTCTTTGACACCACACCTAAGGACAGCGCTGTCACAACAGAAGCTCTCAACCCAGGCAAAAACATTGGAAATGGCGATGAGGTTGCATGAAACACCGATACAAGATCTGGGTTGGGAGTCCAACAAATCCACGTGCAGCTACATAACCTATGCTTGGAGATGCAAAGTTTGAAGCAGGATAGGGCACCCCGGCCAGAAGCGCGCGAAGAAGTGTAGTGCATAAAATGTAAAGGCCACAGCCACGATAAGGATCACTGTCCGGTATTCGCGAACTACTTGGCAGGAGGGGGGCAATGCCATTGAGACCAGAGGCACAGGTAGGGCCAAGTGCGGCACCCATGCTCTGATGCACGATCTGTCAGGTGGGAGGAAAGCACACAACGGACAACTGTCACCTGTTGCAGAAGTATACACAGACTCCGCAGCAGTTGTTTTGTAATTTCTATAGATCAGTGGGCCACGATGAGCGGACATGTCGGAGCTATGAGCTAATGATGGATAGGACCCCAGCTTATCGAATGCAGATAGAAACGTGAGGCCTCGATCCAGCCACAACAATAGCACGTGGGGGATTTCAAGGGCGAGGATGAGGACAAGGAGGAATGGGGCCCGAAAGGGGCCGTGGACAGTTAATCTGTTACAATTGCGGAGGACCAGGGCACTACGCTCACGATTGTACCAACCCAACAAGAATATCTTGTCCGTACTGTGAGCATTTTGATCATGAAATGGTAGATTGTTCGACACTGATCACGCAAATGCGCGAGAAAGGGGTGCTACAGCCTACTCTGACTCAAAATATCCAAATGATGAGGTCTAAACCACGCGATGAAGACCCCAATGTGAACATGATGCTCATAAGTGGCATGACCATAGGGGAAGATAAGGGGAAGAAGTCTGAGGAAGATACATGTGTTTGCAAGGCTCCTACAAAGGAACCTGAGTTTGACTTGGAACGTGCAAAGGAGATGTTTATGGAAGCTAAGAAGAGCTTGGCGGAGGCCTCTACTTTAGGTAGTAAGGATCAACCAGAGACAGGAATGGATCTTTCTATGCTAACTACCCTTTTAGAGATATGCATGAAACTGTTGCGCGACAATAAGGCAGTCAAAGGACTACAAGAGCTGATTGCTAGGTGCGCAGGGTCAGGTGAACCACGCGTAGTTCGGAAACTAGGAAGGCATGCACTACACACCGGGAGGGAAATGAGATTGATGGTGCAGATCAGCGAGTATGAAATGGATCAAGTAATCTTAGACTTGGGTTTGGATGCGAATGTGTTAGCAAAGAAGACATGGGAACACATGGGCAGGCCCGCGTTACAGTGGTCTCCTATTCAATTACGAATGGTGAACCAACAAAAGATCGTACCCATGGGAAGACTACAAGGAGTAACAGTGGATATCGAAGGTGCGAACATGCAGACAGACTTTGAGGTAATAGAGATTGTGGATGACAGTAACCCCTACCCCACATTGCTAGGAATAGACTGGGCCACAGATATGAATGGGGTCATCAACCTGAAGAAGCAAAAGATGATTTTCGAGAAAAAGTCCCTACGCGTAGTAGTTCTGCTAGATCTAGCCAAAGGAGAGCGCTACACTGAACCCGTGCGCGACGATGGAAGCGACGATGAGCTGGATTGTATCTACAATATAATTGCGTGAGACCAGGATTGGATAAACCTAACTACAGATGGAAGGGTCTCGTGGGAGCGCGTAGCTTCCTGCCCTTCGGATTCAGATGAAGAAGATGAATGTTGGCACAATCGGTTGAGCAAAGTGACAATGCTAAATTGTAATATGATGACTAAATCACTGCGTTGTGTAACAGCCCAAGCTCGAGATCTAGCAACATATGATGGGTTGACAGCGGTGGATGAATTCTTGAACAAGTTATAGAGCATAGTACCAGAGCACCAACAGTTCAATGCATTGAAGTGGGCGCTACGTGCAACACCTGCGCATTGGTGGGGAACACATCAAGGAAACTTTGAAAACTGGCGCGGCTACAGGAGGATGATGCGGCTATGGTTTGGGAAACTGGAACTATGAATAACCGAGAAATACGATGGACGCGATGACCCACACACGCACCTCACAAAATGGACCAAGGCCTATGGAGAAGAACCTCAGCCTGAATGGGTACACTTATTCTATCATACCCTGGATGTCATACCAAGGAACTGGTATACCGAGACAGAACTCTGACATGGTACGGGCGAATGGGATGTCTTGCGCGAAGGATTTTTGTTAACATTCTCATTTGAAGACCCATGGGCGGATACTGTTGACGATGCACTGCAAGCCATGAAAGCCACCATTTTCAAAATACCATAGGAACCACGGGAAATAACTCAACCAATATGGTCACCTCAGTTAAGATATGCCATAGAATGTTACAACGTACAAGTGGAGGACGATGATGATGACCCCCGAAATATTAATATTCCAGAAACTGAAGGGAGTTGCGAAGTTCGAGGACCATCAATCGAGGACCCCGACATCACTGCGCCACTGAAAACAAAGCAGGTAAACATTGGTACAGATGCGGAGCCGAAGTATGCGATGCTTGGGGATTATTGGGATGATGCCATGGTGGATAAGGTCATCGAGTTACTTCACGAATATCAAGACTTGTTCCCAACCAAAATCACGGAGTTAAAGGGGATCCTTGGCGACTTAGGAATGATGAAGATTACTCTGAAACTGGACGTGAAGCCAATTAAGCAGCGGCCTTACCATTTGAATCTAAAGTATAAGGAAAAGGTCCGCGAAGAGTTGGACAAAATGCTTGCAGCAGGAATTATTGAGCCAGTGGAAGAATCCGACTGGGTGAGTCCTATGATAGTGCAGGAGAAAAAACAGAAGGGTGAAATTCGAATCTGCGTGGACCTCAAGAAGCTTAATGATGCCTATGTTCACGATCCATTCCCAACACCGTTTACAGATGAAGTATTGGAGAATGTTGGCAGATAGGAAGCTTACTCATTCATGGATGGGTTCTCAAGGTATCATCAGATCAAGATTGCACCGGAATATAGGAGAAAGACAACCTTTGCAACCGAATGGGGTTGTTTTCAGTACACTATTATGCCCTTTGGACTGAAGAACGCGCCAATGATATTTTCGTGCGTAGTGGTGGCTGCATTCAAGGAGTTCATCCACAAGTTTTTGGAGGTCTATTTCAATTATTCGATTGTATTTGGGTTAGTTAAAAACCATATAGCAAGCTTACGGTTGATGCTGGATACTTGCCGATGACACCAGATTGCGCTGAATCTTAAGAAGTGCACCTTCCTCGTCCCCTTTGGAAATTTTCTCGGCCATGTGGTCTGCAAACAAGGCCTGATGGTGGACCCTGCGAAGATTGTTGTCATTCTCAATCTGGAAGCACTGTGAAGTGTCAAACAACTACGCACCACGTTGGGGCACACTGGCTACTATCAAAAGTTTATTAAGAGCTATGCACAAATCACGGCACCAATGGAACAATTGTTGAAAAAGGACGCTACATATTGTTGGAATGATGATTGTAAGAAAATTCTGGAGGTTCTCAAGGAAAAAATGGCATCTGCTCCCATTTTGGTTTTCCCAAAATGGGACATCGAATTTCATGTACATGTTGATGCGTCGTGTATCACACTGGGCGCTGTACTCACGTAGGAAGGTTCAGAAGGCATCGATCACCCGATCACGTTCTCAAGTTGGCAATTGTCCAAAGCCGAAAAGAACTACTCAACTACTGAGCGCGAGGGACTAGCGATGGTATACATGCTCCAGAAATACTGCCACTATATACTTGGTGGGCACTTCAAGATGTATACCAATCATTCCGCGTTGAAATACCTGGTGAACAAGCCTGTGTTGGGGGGGCGCATATGTAGATAGTTGTTACTATTTCAAGAGTATGACTACGAGGTCATCGTAAAGCCAAGGCATTTAAATGTAGGACTAGATCACCTATCACGAATTGAGAATGGTGAGGAGCTAACAAATTTGGAGGAGGGACTACCTGATGCACAGCTCTATGCAGTGTGCATCGTAGATGGCCACTTCGAAGATATAATCCATTTCTTAACCACAAGGACCACGCTACAGGGATATTCAGTCTAGTAGAAGAAAGAATTGGTGGTACGCGCGGTGGATTTTTCTGTTATCGCGGGGCATCTCTACAAAATGGGAACGATGAGATATTACGAAGATATGTACCTGAATTTGAATGGGGGAAAATCCTTACAGAAACACATGGGGGGCTGCAGGAGGACACTATGTGGGACGGGAAATGGCACAGAAGATTCTTCGCACCGAACTATGGTGGCCAACTCTACATCAAGATTCAAAAGCGTACTATCGGGCCTGCGATGTATGTCAACAGATTGGGAAACCATCGCGAAGGGATGAGATGCCCCTCAATCCACAGATGACGCTGCAACCATTCAAAAAATGGGTGATAGACTTTGTGGGGCCCATCAAACCTCAAGGGAAGACGAGTGCGTGCTATATCATCACCGCGACAGAGTACCTAACTTGATGGGTGGAATCATAGTCGGTTAAGGACTGCATGACCGCTACAGCTGCGAAATTTTTGTTCGACAACGTGTTAAATCAGTTTGGATGCCTGAAAATTCTAATGAGTGACTGCGGAACGCACTTCCTAAATGAAACTATTAGCGCACTCACTGAGCGGTTCTAGGTGTATCATCAGCAAAGTACGTCATACCACCCGCAAGCTAATGGGACAATAGAAGCATTCAACAAGATTCTAGAAACTACGTTGACCAAAGTATGTAACGCGCAGCGAAACAATTGGGACTTGCGCATACCTGCCGTCTTATGGGCATACAAAACCACATGCAAGAAATTGACGGGTGAGACACCTTTCAGGTTAGTCTACGACACAGAAGCCGTCATGCCAATGGAATACATTTTACCCAGTTTATGAATAGCAACGATGATAGGCATGGCAGACCACGAAGCTTTGGAAGAGAGGCTCGCGCAATGGGAAGAACTTGAGGAAGAACAATTTCTCGCGGGATTCCATCAGCAGGTACAGAAACAACGTGAGAAAGCTTGGCACGATCACCATATCAAGTTGCACACATTCAAAGTAAATGATTTAGTATTGCTATATGACAGCAAGTTCGAAACATTCCCTGGAAAACTTCGCATACATTGGTTGGGACCATATGTGGTGAAAGAGGTCACAGACGGAAGCGCGGTCCAGCTCGCCAAGCTTAATGGAGAGCCCTTCCCAGGAAGAGTAAATGGAATTCGCCTAAAGCCCTACACGAGTGGGCCAGCTGTCTAACTAACCGACCGAAGCACAGTCTCAGCGCTCCAAGTAGTTGAAAGAAGGTGCAGGACTATAAATGAGTCTGCAGGAGAGCTGTGCGGAAAGAGGGTTCCACGTAGGGCAAGTCTGTCGTAGGAATCACGGTTGCGCATAAGGGGCTGCACTGCTGCGCAGACAGACTAGAAAGTGATCATTGAGGTCACTGTTCATGATAAGATGGTCAATTTAAGACAATGAGGAGCAGACGACGAGCAATTAAGACACGCAGTCAGAACTGGATTTGAAACGATCTGTTGCCAATATCGCATTAATGAGCTAGCAAAGGGGGGAATGGTTGAATTTGAATTTTAGCAGGCCTATAAATCATGATTGGTCATCCACCGAACAAACTGTGGCATCTTGAGACTTAAGTCATTGCGCTATCCAATCGGTATGGACCCGTCGAACTTCGACGCTTTGAGAGTAAGCCCCGTGGTTGTGACATTATAGATGCAGGACCTTCGGGACAAGGTAATTTCAATAGCCAAGGCCGCTGCACCGAGCCCAATGTTAGTGGTGGCAGATTTATCGAAAATTCCCCGACAGATAGCAGGACCAGTCTGGATGTCGCCGCAAAACCCATGGTCTAGTAAGCGATCTATGAAAGATAAGAACAAGACGGTGAATCTTGTGATAAAAGATAGAATTTCGTTGAAAAGCACGTCCCTAGGCTGTGTGCCCACGATGAAACTTGAAGATTGGGACCTCGCGGACAACAACAACTCTCTTGCAAAAATGCAACACAAGCTTCAGCAAACATTGAGTATACTGGACCAAAGATCGCAAGCTTGCTGCTCTTGCACAAAAATTTCACACATTTGACATCTCAGCTAGAGCTAAAATCCTATGAGGGGTCGCTTTTTGTTAACCTAGCAGAGCAGAATGAGCATCATCAGTTAAGCGAATTAGTAGGGGCAATGGAGTAGGAGCTTGAAGAAGCGTTGCAGGAGGCAAGGATGGAGCAACAAATTGTAGTACGTCACTCACAGGGATGGTGGACCATGAAGCCTTGGTAGCGTGCCTCACCACACTGACGAGTGACTCGGGACGAGTCATGATGATTGTGTTGGGGGCCTATTGGGTAGCGGATCCCCCGCGTAACAGTTTTGGGGCTTAAAGCCCACAATTTTGGGTAATGGTATTGTAAAGGCTCCGCGAAGTGTACAGAGCACGAATTGTAATAAGTCAAGTCAAAGGGTAGTCTGCCCTAATATATTGTAATTTAATCTAGAAAGTGTTGGCCTACCCATGGTCCGCAAACCATGGGAATGTATAAATAGAGCGAGGCTCTAAGTGTAGAAGGTAGCTTGTTCAGATCTTAAGTGTATGGGTTTTTGAAAGTAATATTCACTCTGAGTCTGTAAGTCCGAGTCGCGGGTCGTCGTAGTAGAAGAGGCTCTGCAGCTGTATGTGCAAAGGCCTAGTAGAGTCTGCAGCTGTGTGCGCGGACCCCTACATTTGTGTGCACAGGGTAGGAAGTGGATTGTAACTAGAAAAGCATTAATAAAGATAAGTTGGTTTTGGAATATTGCATATATGTTGCTCTGTTGCTGTTTATGCATCTGTTTACAGTTTATGATTGCGCGCATGTCTATTTATGTTGAATGGTAAAGAAAAGCATTGGGACCACTTAATTTAATTCAAGATCTATAATACTAATAAGCATAGTAAAGGGTAAAGAACAATCGCGCTCGTCATCCAAGCCACGCGAAGGTAGTTGCACTGAACAGGCAGCTACGCGAAAGTAGCACAACGCGTAGGACTGGTTCGCGAACTTTCCAGACTTCTTCAAGACATCCCTAGGGTGCGGAAACCTGATTCCAGCACCCTCCCATACTACCTCGAGTGAGACCTTAGTCCGCGCTTCACGGACTATTGCCGAAAGGGCCGGTAGTTTCAGGATTTGTTTGGCTAAAACACTTCTGAACCTGGGTCAGGCCCCAATAAGACAACAGTAGGGACAGGGAGAGCAGTGATGTAGAATTCCATGAGTACCTCCTCGGTAGGTCTAACGTTAGCCTAGATTCTGTTTAACAAGGTGTTGAACCAGATGTTAAAGTCCTTGACCTTTTCTTTGGTTTCCATTTTCAAATGGGATAGTTCTAGAACTAAGGCAGCAAGGGTTTTGTCATCACCATACTTGTCTAAAAAGGCCTGCTGAAAGGTAACCAATGAGGTGATCGATCCCGTTCTCAAGATAAAGTACTAGGTGAAGGCCACACCAATCAGAGTAAAAGGGAATAGGCGGCATACTATATCTTCATGGGCTACCCCCAACATGCGCACGGCCAAGAAGAAAGAGTGAATATGGTTTTCAGTGGTGTCTCCCTTCTCAAGGTCGAATTTAGGCAATACTCTTTTTGCATTCTTGGGTAAGGGATGTTGCTGCCTAGGTACCGCTACGGCATCCTGAGTGAGCCAGGGAGGGAGTGCTCCTGGAGGAGGTGGGAGTTGGTTCCCACCCGGTTGAAGCTGGTTCCCACCTGGAAGAGGAACGTTAGCCATATTGTGGATAGGGATGTTCTGGTTGAAGGTTTCTTCGAGGATTTCTTTATTAGGATTTCCCAAATCAGGCCAGGGATTACCTTCAGAGAGTGGATCTTCAGGAATTTCTTCCCAGGGAGTGTCTATACTTTTCAAGGACTCTAGCAAAATATCTTCAAGAGATGGGGCTGCAGAGGTCTCTTCGTTTATGGAATAGATCCTTGGCTTTCTTTTAGTTGTTGAAGGTAAAGAGTGAAAGATGGGGAGCTGAGAGAGGGAACGAGCATAAGCCCGAGTAAGTACTCTGACTGGTTGTTCCTGAGTGACAGGATACTCCCACAGTGTCTCTTCTTCGAAATGAGGCTTTTCCAAATGGGAGGAAGTATCTTTTCGACCTTTACAATCCATGCATTAATTTTTTCGAATCCATGAAATTTATAGATGAAATCATAAAAAAGTTGTGGACAATGGTTCAAGCCCTCCTTCTAGCGCCAATTTGTTGACATGGTGAATTTTTGCTATACCAACAAGGGGAACTAACCAAATCATAGACCCCAATTAGATTTGCTTTCGTTTGGAGTGGCTAGTTCCAACGGGTTTAAAAGACCCCATGAACTATTGTAGGTGTTGAGAGATTGTTTCCGAGAGGAAGACTTCAATTAAATCAACAAAAGAAACAACTAACCTATATGCATCAAATCCTATCTACACTACTGTTAACTACTCTAACCTAGTCCTAACTATCCTAATCTATCTTGCAGGAGCATAACAAAAGAGAGGTTAAACATCATATATATATTCCAAGTCCAAATGAATCAATTACTGGTTCACATAAGAACAAAGATGTATTAAATCCTAATTGCAATACACTTACTTATACAGGAATACACATTCCTTTCCATACAAATAACACTTGCAACTGATGTTTAACAAAGTCTCGAATCAACAACCTTTCATGAATTAACAATGTTATTGAATTATATTCAAATAACCAAGAATAACCATGAACTACTTGTTATCAATATGCACAAAGCAAATCACATTTATCTTTATGCCAGCAACAACACACTGATTCTAATCAAGTGAGAGAAAAGGGGAATAAGTCTGAAACAACAGGCTCCTTCTTGAACCAAACAATCTTCGTTATTCACAATAAATCAAAGCTGTTCTCTCCAAACAAAAATCCCTTCTCTCCTATCTGGAGGAAATACTTATGCAGCTAGAAATGACTCTCAGTCTTCCCATAACCTTTCACCTTCCCCCTGTTCTTTTGAATATACAGATCATAATACACATACGTAGAACAGTCAGTGTCACTACTGACACGTAGAAGGCATATCTGCTGGGGCGCTTCCTTTCCCAAGGAATGAATAGATGTTGATTAGAAGAGGATGACAATGTATCATCTCTTCATGATGAAACCTAGGACACTTTTGCTTTCGGCATACACAGGGAAGGCGTGGAAACCTGATTGAGAACGCCTAAGGCTGCATCTTTAAATGGAACACATCTGCATATATGGAATCTCCAAATTTTCTCATGCGTTTATTTTACTCCTCACTTGTAGAGATAATTAACATTAGTTTTATGATTATGAAACAGCACAACATGATCATAAACAAACCTTATATTCAGCCACAGTTTCCATTTAATCTAGCACGTAGAGCAACTATAATTATCAAACCACCAGGCCTTGCTATGACACGTATTCTCGTTTCCCCTAATATTCAATTTTACTCAAGGATTGCCTTAACAATGTTTCTAGGACAGACCTATTCATTTTACAAGATTTTTCCTTGAAAACCTGGACCAAAGCCTTTCATCACAATACATAGGAAAACACGTGGCCGAGCCATAAGGCCTGACTTGAAATGGTATACACCCGGGCCTATAGTTATCATCGGGCCCGCTTAATCGCATTGCGCCTTATGTTTAAACACTAAACTCTATCGATTGCGATAAGCGATTGGGGGGGGGGGGTGCAGACCCGAAATATATGCATTATGTTTAATGATCCCAGCGGGTCCGCAATGTAAGACTTCCCTTTGAAAACCCCAACCTCAATACTTTTTGAAAAAACACAGGAATATACGAGAAAACCCGCGTCCGGCCATAGGGCCAGACTTGAAATATTATATACTCGGATTCATAGTTGTCGGCAGGTCCAGAATATCACAGCGTGCCTTATATATAACCCTTGGGTCCCGCCGATTGCGATATGCGATTGGGGCTCCAGACCCGATAATATATATATATATATATATATATATATATATATATATATATATATATATATATATATATATATATATCTATATATATATATATATATATATATATATATATATATATATATATATATATATATATATATATATATTGCAGTTAATAAAGCCATCGGGTCCGGTAGATAGTGGTGCGCCATATATATAAGCCCCGGAGCTGGCCGATTGCGATATGCGATATAGTTCCGAACCTGATATATATAAAATATGGTTAATAATACTGTCGGGTCCGGAGTATAACGGTGAACATCATGCCTTAGTGTTGATTCCAATAGGATAAAAGGGGTGATTTGTGCATGCTTTGCAAAGTATTTCCACTGTAAAGAGTTGTGATGGAAATAATGATGCGATAGAAGGTTTCGTGGGTCGAAAAAGTTCCGATGAGGATATGAATGAAGGGCTTAGAGAGGGTTATAGATGAATCATGCGGCAGGGATTTGTTAAGGGGGCCTTAACCATTTAAAAATTGAAGATTTGACTTGGAAAAGAGTTAAAATCCCTGGGATAAAACAGATCATTCGGAGGGGTGAAAGATCAACTTCTAGGGAGCCCAATCAAAATTGCTACTAGGGAAAATTTTAATAGGGTGGTTGTTGTGGCCACCAACAAATGGCGAACCACTGGGTGAACCAGTTATCTCTGTTTCTAAATAAACCTTGGATCAAAAGAACATCAGGGTGTTAAGATAAAATTGAAATGTAAACTGTACAAATGGACAAGCATGGGTTCCACTTCAACATTAATTGCTTCAAGTGGGATAAAGACAAATAGATTCTACTTACTGATAAGGTTTTGACAGCCATTCTCCAATGGTAGTATTATGGAATTTATTGACCTTCCTTTACCTGTTTCCTACTTTCAAAAATCCTTTCGGGGCCATCACTGGTCTGTCAATACCTGTTTAGGTGTGTACCTCAGCTCTTTATTGCTCATCAAACTTGATGTAGATATGTTTATCTGCACTTTATATGAGAATTTCAGTGCTATATTTTCATATGATTGAATGGGGCGTAGTCATGGATCATGCCATATTTTTAAACTGCTTAAGCAAGGTTGGGCTTGCTGTGTCAACCGGTACTCTGAGCCCAACAACAGTCCTTACTCTAACTAGCTTCCCAAACAACCTATCCTTCTAGATTGGCACAAGGACTTGACATTTCATTTTCTTTTAAATAAGTCCTTCTCGTTTCAGGCACAAGGACTAGAGCACAATTGGATTCGCCACATAGTATATGACAGTGAGTTTAGCCCATGAAAGGAGATGTACTTGTAGATGACAGGTATTGGAGAATTTAGTGTGGTGTATGTGACCAATGGAGAATAACTGCAAACCTTGCAGGCAAGCATAGGCTAGGTTTGAGTGGGATTTATTTAAAATGCAACGTTCCTCCATGCCAGTCTAACTGTAGTTACACATTTTTTGTTTTATAAAGATGCATCTACATGCTCCATGTTTCCACGTTATCAACAGATCTCGCCTAGTTCCAAACAGATGCTAATAAGTGGCTTTGGTTTGAATTCCACCTCTGATTTTCCAGTTCTCATGGGCTCATTGAAAATTTGTTTGATTTGCAAGGTAATGATGGATTTAGGATTAGCAGACTCATCAGCAAGTTAATGAAGGAGGCAAAAGCTGAAGGTGGCAAATGGGAGCAATCTGAAAAAGGTAAAAACGAGATTGGAGGAACGAAATCAGTTGGTTGAAAAGGATTGCAATTCAAAATAGAAGGAAAATAAACTTTGCAGAAAAATAAGAAAGGAAAAGATGGAAATGTAACTAAACTAACAGCAAAAATAAAATGAATCCTAACCTATTTCAGGAGGTAACTACCATGTGGTGGCTACTGGAAGTATCTCTTCAGATGGAAGTTTCTCCCTGTAAAGTTTTCAACCTGTAAATTCCTTGACCAATTTTTTCCACAAATTGGAATGGGCCCAACTATAAGTGTTGGAATTTCGTGTGTTTACCTTTTGGCTCATTCAACTTGTCCCATTTCAGGACTAGCTCTCCTACTTGGTAATATTTATCTCTTGCCAAATGGCGATCAAACCACCTCTTCACAACCATTTGGTGATTTTTGAATTTATTTCTGGCTTTATCTCTCAATTCCTCCAACCTCACTAGTTGGTTGATCCTTTCTTGAAGTAATGTTGAAGGGGTTCCTCTTGAAGCTTGGGAGATCTGTAAAGAGGGAAGGGTAACATTTGGAGGCAATATGGATTCCTATCCATAGACGAGGAAGTATGGGGAGTTTCCTAAGGCCGCTTTTGGGGTGACCCTATTGGCCCAAAGGGAATTTGTTAGAGCGTTGTGCCAGTTCCTCTGGTTGTCAGTGATAGATTTATGGATTATGCATATGAGGTTCTTGTTTGAGGACTCTGCAACTCCATTTCCCTAAGGGTAATAGTTTGATGCATACCTTATGTGAATTGATTTATCAATAGCAAACTCAGTCAATTTCAGTGATGAAAAGTAAGAAGCATTATCAAATATGAGAGCGTCAGGGATGCCATACCTGTTGATGATGAATTTCTCAATAAATGATATTACCTCATCTTCATTTATCTTTTGAAGTGGGATGGCTTCGGTCCATCTGGTGAAGTAATCGGTCGTTGTGAGTATATACTTATGCTGTCGTGGAGTTTGGAGTGATCTCGCCTATGACATCTAGGCCCCATTACTGGAATGGGAGATAAATCATAACAAGCTTGAGGGGAACAACTGGCTTTCTTTCTCATCTTGTGGTGGTTTGACACACCTTTCATTTGCGAGCATAGGCGTGCGAGTCTCTGAACACTGTGGGCCAATAATATCCAACTCTTAATATTTTGTGAGCAGTGGTCTCTCTGCCGTAGTGACCACCTATTGGGCCATCGTGCATTTCTTTCAAGACATGATCAACATCATCCTTTTCCAAGCACCTCAGCCAGATTCCATCATAATTTTTTCTGCATAATGTGTCATTGGCCAAGTGATATTGATTAGATTTTAATCTGAGCGCTCTCCTTTGTGATGCATCCATGTGTTCAGGACAAGATCCCTATGTTAGATAGAAGCGTATGTCATAATACCACGACTCAGAATCCAAAAGGGCTTCTGACGCTTCGTGTTCGTAAATTAGCGTCTCATTGATCCATAGGGGCTCCTCCCTGAGTTTTACTTGTTCATTTTGCATGCTCTGCGCTTCTGGTTCTTTAGATGCCACTTCTTTATCCTCCAAGGCTTCTGCTGCAAGCCTACACAATCCCTGCCTCAAGCTATCTTTGCCGGCTTGATCTTGAGGTTGAATTCTTGAAGTGTGGTTATCCATTTCCCTCTTCGTTCACCCATTTCCTTTTGCACGAAGATGGCTCTTATAGCAGGATGGGGAACGATTAATTTAGTCTTTGACTTTAATAAATAAGGGCGGAAGTGTTTTACGGCTTTAAAAACCGCAAAGCCTTGTTTTTCCATGTCTGGGTAGTTCTGTTCTGCTCCCTGAAGATTAGAGATCATATAAGAAATAGGGACTTCGTTGCCATCATCATTTTTTTGAGTGAGGATCACGGCATATGAAAGATCAGAAGCAAAAGTGTACAACAAGAATTCCTTGCCAAAATTGGGTCTGACCAATGTAGGAGCTTCTACGATGGCTTCCTTGATTCGCTGAAACGATTTCTTAGCTTCATCGCTCCACTTATACACAACATCCTTTTTCATCATTAGTTGCATAGGACACACTATTTCTACGAAGCCTGAGACAAATTTCCTAATGAAATTGATCTTCCCGAAGAAACATTGCATTGCCCTTTTATTTGCTGGGGGTTTTATTCTCATGATGGTCTCTATTCTTTCAGGATCAATAACAACCCCTTCTTTAGAGAGGATATGGCCCAATAATTTCCCTTTTGTGACTGCAAAGATGCTCTTCTTGGGATTCAACGATATTCTGTATCTTTGGCATATTTCAAAAATTTGTTTCAGGTGATACATATGATCCCTTTTGCGATATGAATACATGGTAATGTCATCCATGTACACTACTACTGATCTGTTGATCAATCCTCGGAAAGCTATGTCCATGGCTCTCTGGAATGTGGTGCCCGCATTAATAAGTCCAAAAGGAATTTTACGATATGCGTAAGTGCCGCATTTAGTGTTGAAGGTTTTCTTCAGCTGATCCCCATTAGATACCAACACTTGATTATATCCTGAAAACCCATCCAATAGGGACAACATTTTAGACCCAGAAACACACTGAAGAATGTGTTCCATAGAAGGGACAAGATAGTTATCTTTCTGTGATGCTTTGTTTAGGTTTCTGAAATCGATACATAGCCTGATATCTCCATTTTTCTTTCTTACTGGCACGAGATTGGCTACCCAACAGGTGTGTCTGACTGGAAAGATGATTTTAGCATCCAACATTTTGTTTAATTCTTTCTTCACCAATGGTTCTAGGCTTGGATGCATCTTGCGAAGCTTTTTTTGGTAGGGCTTAGCCTCCTTTTCCAAAGGAATTACATGCTGCATAACACTGGTATCAAAGGTTTTTAGGTCGCCATATGTCCATGCAAAGATGTCCTTGTATTCTTTAAATAGCTTGACAAATGCAGCCTTCTCTTGTGGAGAGCACCCCAAGCCCAAATTGACATTTTTTGGGTCTTCTTTGGTTCCAAGGTTGACTGATTCATACTTCATGGATGAGCTATGCGTTTTGCAGTTAGTCGGCTTCTTAATTTACCATGCATGTCATACAAGTGCTCCATCTTGACAACTGACTTGGGAATCATATTGGATTGATCCTTTTCCTCATCTTCCCTCTCATTTATAAGGCTGTCGTGCTCTTTTTCATCAATGATTGCATTCTTGAATGTCTTCTCATAGTGCAAGAACTCAAGGATTTGCTTGTCATCTTCGAACACTTGCCAATTTGAGATGTTATCAGGGATGGATGGTCTGAAAATCAATTCAACATAACATTTGTTCTTCTTTAACCTAAAATTAGGCAAAATTCTTGTAGCCATACCAGCCATCAGATCGGCATCTTGGTTTTGTCCTTGAGGTATGTATGTGATATTAAAAGAATCAAAACTATCAATTAAGTTCCATACCTCATGTTGGTACCTTACCAAGTGTGGAAAATTGCAGTGTATCCTTTTCCTCACCTGATCCACAATTATCTGTGCGTCACCAAAAACTTTAAGATTTTTTACATTCATATCAATGGCTTTCTTCAGGCCTTGCAGCAAGCCTTCATATTCTGCCGTGTTGTTGGTGCATGTGAACTCCAACCAGTTGGCCATCAGATGTTGGTTCCCTTGTGGATCAACAAGAACGCTCCCAGCACCTGCACCTTCAAGGCAGTTAGAGCCATCAAAATAGAGTGTCCAAAATATAGAGTCTAGTGTTACATCAATTGAATTGCTTCCTACGAAACTAGTTCTATCATCTACTATATTACAAGGTGGTTCATCAGTTGGATTACAGGGGAGAGCTTCCAACTGTGTGTTTATTGTAGTTTCTTCAATTGTTTCTACATGGAATTCTCCAAAACAGGTTTCTGTGGCACAAACATTGAAACTATAATTCCCAAGGATAGAGTTGGTAAACATTACAGGTTCATTGGGACTGTTTAGCTCTGTCACTACATACTTCATGTATCTTTCTTGATCAACTCTCAGCATATCACCTTTTCCCTTCTGAGGTAGCAAGAGATGGGACTAATCAATTGAGAAGTATCCATTCAGTTTTGCTGACTAGTCCCTACTAAGCAGCATTCCATAAGCCTCGGGTATGTCGACTACAACTATATCAATGACTTGTGTGTACTGTGGTTTAGTAGTCATCCGAATCAATACATATTTCAATTCCCCAATTACTTTCACATTTGTCTTGTCTAATTGCATGATTCGAGTTCAAGTTTTCTCAGGTATCACATGAAGTCTTTTAGCAATAGCGTAAGGCATCACAATGGACGAGGCACCTAAGTCTACCAAGCAATTGTGTATGTTCATGTTGAAGATTTCAAATGTGATAAGGAAAGGGGGAGTCATGGATTTTTATTTCCTTCCTATCATGGCTGCACTAACATCTTGGGGGTTTTGATTCATTTTTGATAGGGTGGCTTCCATGGCTGCTGGCTTTTGGGCTGTACTGGGAGTACTAACAGGCCTGGAAACCAACTTCTGGGTTTGGCTGCTCAGAATGGTGGGAGGTTTGCAATTTCGTTCATTCATAGCTTTTAAGAGCAGATCTCTCTGCTGCATTAACTTTAACAAATCAAAATATGTGATATTAGCTCGAGATTTCTTAAGATCATCCACAATATTGTAATCAATGTTATAAATAGGATAGGCCAGAGTAAACATACCAGTTTTGCCATTCTTAGGTGGGACTTTACCATTGTGAGTCGCCTTCGTTGTATTTGGAGATGCATTTTCTTTCTAAGGATAGCTCACGACTGACGTATTCTTGGAATCACCACTAGGTTTATTCCTCTCAAAAGGAACCTTGGGGTGGATACCTTCAAAGGGCAAACATTTTTCTTTGTCTGATCTACAGGCTTCATCACCCGCGAGTGGCCCTTTACTTCGTGTATGGATTTCATTAGTGTGGATTTCTTCCATACTATCTCTTTCATCGTCACCGTTCTCATTTGTGTAGAAATCCCACAGTACATTGATTTGAGATTCTTCTTCCAAGGGCTCTTCTACTTAGTATTCTTCCTCATCTTCTTGTTCTGGCTCTAGCTCCACTATAGGTTCTTCTTGGTTAAGGAGTGATCTGATAAGGGCCAGATCTTTTGTATTTAAATTCCCTTCATTGGGTGGAGCAGGCAATGCAAGTGGATCATGACCACCTTCTGTCTTCTTACAATAGAAAGGTTTGAAATATTTTATGTTGTTATACTCTCCTCCACTCCCGCTTGTACTCTCTTCGAAATTCCTTTTCATATCGATGACTGTGTTTGTCAACTTCTTAATGATCCGATGCAAACCTTCTACATCTGTGGTATCCTTTTCTTTGATTTCAACCCCTTTGTTATCACTCCCATTATTCTTCTTGGATGCTTGAGAGGCTTTCTTTTCTCTGGTTGTATGATGACATGCTATGAGATTGATCATTTCATTCTCGACTTTTACTGCTTCATCAATAGCACCCTGTAAGGTTTGTGTGTTACTCCTTTTGACCCACATCGCAGTAGGGACAGGGAGAGCAGTGATGTAGAATTCCATGAGCACCTCCTTGGTAGGTCTAGCGTTAGCCAAGATTTTGTTGAACAAGGTGTTGAACCGGATGTTAAAATCTAACCTTTTCTTTGGTTTCCATTTTCAAATGAGATAGTTCTAGAACTAAGGCTGCAGGTGTTTTGTCATCACCATACTTGTCTAAAAAGGCCTGTTGAAAGGCAACCCACGAGGTGATTGATCCCATTCTCAAGTTAAAGTACCAGGTGTAGGTCGTACCAATCAGAGTAAAAGGGAATAAGCGACATACTATATCTTCATCGGCTACCCCCAACATGCGCACGACCAAGAAGAAAGAGTGAATATGGTTTTCAACGGTGTCTCCCTTCTCAGGGTCAAATTTAGGCAATACTCTTTCTACATTCTTGGGTAAGGGATGTTGCTGCCCAGGTACCGCTACGGAATCCTGAGAGAGCCAGGGAGGTAGTGCTCCCGGAGGAGGTGGGAGTTGGTTCCCACCCGGTTGAAACTGGTTCCCACTTGGAAGAGGAACGTTATCCATATTGTGGATAGGGATGTTCTAGTTGAAGGTTTCTTCGTGGCTTTCTTTATTAGGATTTCCCAAATCAAGCCAGGGATTACCTTCAGAGAGTGGATCTTCAAGAATTTCTTCCTAGGGAGTGTCTATACTTTGCAAGGACTCTAGCACAATATCTTCAAGAGACGGGGCTGTAGAGGTCTCTTCGTTTATGGAATAGACCCTTGGTTTTCTTTTAGTTATCGAAGGTAAAGAGTGAAAGATGGGGAGCTGAGAGAGGGAACGAGCATAAGCTCGAGTAAGTACTCTGACTGGTTGTTCCTGAGTGACAGGATACTCCCACCGTGTCTCTTCTTCGAAATCAGGCTTTTCCAAATGGGAGGAAGTATCTTTTCGACCTTTACAATCCATGCATTAATCTTTTCAAATCCATGAAATTTATAGATGAAATCATACAAAAGTTGTGGACAACGGTTCAGGCCCTCCTTCTAGCGCTAATTTGTTGACATGGCGAATTTTCGCTATACCAACAAGGGGAACTAACCTGATCACAGACCCCTATTAGACTTGCTTTTGTTTGGAGTGGCTAGTTCCAACGGGTTTTAGAGGACCCCGTGAACTGTTATAGGTGTTGAGAGATTGCTTCCCGGAGGAAGACTTCAATTAAATCAACAAAAGAAACAACTAACCTATATGTATCAAATCCTATCTACACTACTATTAACTACTCTAACCTAGTCCTAACTATCCTAATCTATCCTGCAGGAGCATAACAAAAGAGAGGTTAAACATCATATATATATTCCAAGTCCAAATGAATCAATTACTGGTTCACATAAGAACAAAGTTGTATTAAATCCTAATTGCAATACAATTACTTATACAGGAATACACATTCCTTTCCATACAAATAACACTTGCAACTGATGTTTAACAAAGTCTCGAATCAACAACCTTTCATGAATTAACAATGCTATTGAATTATATTCAAATAACCAGGAATAACCATGAACTGTTTGTTATCAATATGCACAAAGCAAATCACATTTATCTTTATGCCAACAACAACACATTGATTCTAAACATGTCAGAGAAAAGGGAAATAAGTTTGAAACAATAGGCTTCTTCTTGAACCAAACAATGTTCTTTATTCACAATAAATCAAAGTTGTTCTCTCCAAACAAAAAGCCCTTATCTCCTATCCTAAGGAAATACTTATGCAACTGGAAATGACTCTCGGCCTTCCCATAACCTTTCGCCTTCCCCCTGTTCTTTTGAATATACAAATCAGAATACACAAACGTAGAATAGTCAGTGTCACTATTGACACGTAGAAGGCATATCTGCTTGGGTGCTTCCTTTCCCGGGAATGAATAGATGTTGATTAGAAGAGGATGACATTGTGTCATCTCTTCATGATGAAACCTGGGACACTTTCACTTTCAGCATACACAGGCAACGCGTGGAAACTCGACTGAGAACGCCTAAGGCTGCATCTTTAAACAGAAGACATCCACATATATGGACTCTCCGAATTTGCTCATGTGTTTCTTTTACTCCTCACCTGTAGAGATAATTAACATTAATTTTATGATTATGAAACAACACAACATGACCATAAACACACCTTACATTCAGCCACAGTTTCCATTTAATCTAGCACGCGGAGCAACTATAATTATCAAAACACCAGGCCTTGCTGTGACACGTATTATCGTTGCCCCTAATATTCAATTTTACTCAAGGATTGCCTTAACAATGTTTCCAGGATAGACCTATTCATTTTACAGGATTTTTCCTTGAAAACCCGGACCACAGCCTTTCATCACAATACACTGGAAAACACGGGAAAACCCGCGGCCGAGCCATAATGCTGGACTTGAAATGGTATACACCCAAGCCTATAGTTATCATCGGGTCCGCTTAATCGCATCGCGCCTTATGTTTAAATGCTAAACTCCGTCGATTGTGATAAGTGATTGGGGGGGGGGGGAGTTGACCCAAAATATATGCATTATGTTTAATGATCCCGACGGGTCCACAATGTAAGACTTCCCTTCGAAAACCCTAACCTCAATAATTTTCGAAAAAACACAGGAATATACGGGAAAACCCGTGTCCAACCATAGTGCCAGACTTGAAATACTATATACCTGGATTCATAGTTGTCGGTGGGTTCGGAATATCACAACGCGCCTTATATATAACTCTTGGGTCCCGCCGATTATGATATGTGATTGGGGCTCCGGACCCGATAATATATATATTGCGGTTAATAAAGCCATCAGGTCTGGTAGATTGTGGTGCGCCATATATATAAGCCTCGAAGTTGGCCGATTGCAATATGTGATATAGTTTCGGACCCGAAATATATAAATATGGTTAATAAAACTGTTGGGTCCAGAGTATAACGGTGAACATCATGCCTTAGTGTTGATTCCGATAGGAGAAAAGGGGTGATTTGTGCTTGCTTTGCGAAGTATTTCTGCTGTAAAGAGTTTGATGGAAATAATGATGCGATACAAGTTTTCATGGGTCAAAATAGTTCCGATGAGGATATGAATGAAGGGCTTAGAGAGGGTTATATATGAATCATGCGGCAGGGATTTGTTAGGGGGGGCCTTAACCATTTAAAAATTGAAGATTTGACTTGGTAAAGAGTTAAAATCCCCGGGATAAAATAGATCATTCGGAGGGGTGCAAGATCAACTTCTAGTGGACCCAATCAAAATCGCTACCAGGGAAAATTTTAATAGGGTGGTTGTTGTGGCCACAACAAGTACTTACAGTCATAGTCAAAGTTGCAGCAATCATGACACTTCAGATGGATGGGTTTTTTACAACAGTTTCATTTGCTTATCAAGTACAAAAAAGGAATCTACAATAAGGTAGTTGATATGCTTTCTAAGCCTATTGTAAATTCATCTATTATACTCAACCATAATTATGTTTTGCATGAAAGTCACATTGAGCAATATGCATATGATAATGACTTTCGAGATGTGTATGCAAGCTTGAGTCAAGGAAACCAAATTGAAGAGTTAGATTACCATGTACATAACAATTTGTTGTTTCACTTGGGCAAGTTAGTTATCCCACAGGGAAAAAGAAACAATACCATAAGGGAGGTGCACACTTCATTGATTGCTAGACACTTTGGTGTCGATAAGACAATAGCGAATCTCCAAAGATATTGTTATTGGCCAAGCATGTATGATAATGTATCTCGTTTCATTAGAGGATGTTCTTTGTGTGCAACAAGTAAGCCTAGCAATAGAAAAATAGGATTGTACACTCCACTTTCGGTACCTTCACATCCATGGGACAGTATCTCAATGGATTTTGTAGGAGGTCTTCCATTGGCAAGGAAAGGTCATGATTACTTGTATGTAGTTGTAGACATGATTAGAAAAATGTGTATACTAACACTATGTAAAAAACAAATTACAGCTGAAAAAACAGCTCATTTTTTCTTCCAAAACATTTGGGTTCATTTTGGTCTTCCTACTTCCATTGTAAGTAATCAAGATTCTTGATTTGTTGGGAATTTTTGGTCAAATTTGTGGGACATGATGGACACTAAGTTGAAGAAGAGTACAAACTTTCATCCGCAAACAGATGGACAAACCAAGGTGATCAACATGACATTCATTCATCTTCTTAGAGGATATTGCAGCAAACATCCCAAGTTGTGGGATGAACAATTGCATTACATATACCATGCATATAATAGGGCAAAGCATTCTTCCACAAACACATCGCCATTTGAGTCATGTTTTGGGTACATTCCAAGATCACCATTGGACTTCATCTTTGAGAAACATGTCACCATCGATGGTCACAGTGACATCGATAAGGCAAGGAAGTTCATAGAGAAAATTCAATTGATACATCATACAATGCAGGAACAACTTGAGAAAAGTCAAAGCAACTACAAGGCAAGGCATGACAAACACTGTGTTGATCACAAATTTCAAGTTGGAGACGAAGTTTGGTTATATATTAGCAAAGAGAAACTTCAAGGGTAAGGTAGAAGTCTTAAGCCAAACCGTTATGGTTGTTTTAAAATTCTGGAAAAGATTGGTAACAATGCATTTAAGCTAGATTTGCCTCCTTATATGCAAATAGACTCTGTTGTTAATGTTGAGAATTTGAGATTGTTTGAGCTTCCTTCGATTGATGATTCAGGAGAGCATGTTTAGCTACCATCAATAGATGATTTCTCACCAGAATATATTGATGAGCTTCAGCAAGATCTCATACTTGACAGAAGAATAAGAACTTTGAAGAGAGGTAATGTTGAATACCTTAGGGTGGGACTCAAGGCACAAAATCCTTCTAAAACAAAATGGTTGCAGATCAAGAAGGTGAGGGATTTGTACCCTCACCTACTAAAAAATTTATAGTTTTTTTGGAGTCCAAAAGGATTCTATTGGGGAAGAATGATCAAGTGCTCAATATTTAGCTCAAAAATCAAAGTTCTCAAAATGGCTGGAAACCTAAAGGACTATGTCCGTCTCGACGAAATGATCCCAACACAACTCGTTTAACTGAAAACAAAGTTCACATGAGGAAGATATTAAGTTCTGTTCGCTTTCCCAAACAAAAGAAATTTTGCAAAAAAAAAGTGTACAGTCACTGCACAGTCAGAAGTCTGTATTGTTGATGTGGCAGGTAACTGGGTAGAACCAACGTCGGTCAACACTCAATCTGGTTTTGACAAGTGTTAGATTTTGGTTGGTTACAGGGGTGGTGACGTGGCATATTATCATTGGTTGAAGGTGGTCCAATGAGGAGGGGACAAGTGGCAAGCCCAAAGGCCGCCATGTGTCCCTCCCCAAAGGACCAGTTATGGCACTTACCAATATTTTATGGTAGGACAGGGGGTCGAACCCGGGACCTGCTTCGACTAAAGTCTGTGCCTTACCTCTATACCATGACTGTGTTACTTAACCGTTATGGATTCCATGCATATATGAAGTTTAAACATGTTATGGTTGGGGTTTAGGAGGGCCATTTCGCGGGCCAGCCCTCCCATGTGAACGCTACGGCAGTAACAGTAGCTATCCATCCGGCAGTCATGGTTAATACAATGGCCAACACATACCATAACTGGCAGCAACATAACCATTATAGTGAATGCCACATGTGACCACTCATGGAAAACTGCAAACTGATAGTTAACTAACCACGTGATTAGCGCTAGTTAATCTGGATTAACTCTGAGTTAAATGTGGTTACCCATAATTAAACTCGAGTTTAATTTGGCGACACTTTTGGCAGACCCACCAAATTCGGCAGCAACTCCAGTTTTAGCGGGACTAACCTGAGTTCCTCCAGTTTTATTGGAGGATTACTAGGAGAAAGTAGCTTTGGTCATAACTAAAGTAAAATTTGACCAAATGGAGCTCAGAAAAAGGTGTTCCTAGCTGATTTTGACATTCAAAACACATTGAAGCAGGTTTTAGGAGCAGTGGAGCTTTGTAAATAACATTTTTATGTATTGAGCTAATACAGAGGCCCAAGCCATGGAAGATGGACCAAGGAGATGTAGCCCAAGAGGGGTGAACTCCTTCATCAAAACACTGTGTTAAGTGTTCAATTTGATGGTTTGCTATACTTTTCAATGCTGCTGCTCAACACTTGTTTTTCATTCTATTTTGCTCATGTATTTCACATAAAACTTGATAAAATTTGCCTGTTTCCAATCACAATACCGTAAGAGAACCATGCACATGAAGCAATTGACAAGCATTTATTTATAAATATGAAGTTGAAATTAGCAAAACAAAAATAACATTCAACAACAGATCAGGTACATACAATACATTTGAAATCATTCTTTCTCCAATGTCAGGTAGATAAACTTTAACTACACCTTTTCCATAAGGAGTATGTTTTGTATCATCAACAAAATAGATTGAATTGAGATGGCATTGTTGGAAGTTACAAAAGAAATCACGTCGAAAAGTCATGTGTTGGGTTGCTCCTGTATCTAAAATCCAGACATCTTCATAATCACTTCTAAGATAGGTGGAGACCTGTAACGCTATTGATTCTGAACTTTGAATTGTAGTAAAACCATATTCTGAGCCATCACAATCATCTTGATCATTTGGAAACTGTGTTGTGTTTTGATGAAACTTTGGAATTTTATCAATGGAATTTCTACAATCCTCATCAAAATGGCAAACTTTGTTACATCTTCTGCAAACAATTTGACTTAAATATCTGCCTCTGCCTTGATTTTGTCCTTTGCCTCTGCTTTGTCCTCTGTTCTGAGTTTGTTCTCTGCTTAAAATTTGTCCTCTTCCTTGATTATAACCTTTTCCTTGATTGTTTCCTCTACCTTGAAAGTTGCCTCGTGCTGAACTGTTGCCTCTGTTGAAGGTGTTTCCTTTGCTTTGGCTTCTACCACGACCTTTTCCACTGTGTGCTGCTAGAATTTGATTGAAATGTCCCCTTCCTTTGCCTCTAGAACTATTAGTTGAGGATTTACTTGTGTTGGCCTCTATGAAGAAGCCATCTTCCCGAATTTGTTTTTTATTCCCAAAAGTTTTGTCGTGTTGAACCAACATTTCACTTAGCTCATCAAAATTTAATTTATCTAACTTTCCGCTCACATGTAGAGTTTTCAAAAAAATGCGTCTAAGAAGAAGGTAATCCAATAATTAAAATTGTGGTCATGAAACTATCATCTACTGTTAGAAATCCAACATTTACTATTTCTTGCTTAATTTTTTTAAGACTAGAAATATATTCAAGAACATCTCCTCCTTTAGTTATTTTTTTTTGAAACAATTTTAATTGTAGATCAACCTTTTTTTATTTAGGTTGTGTATCAAATAGAGCTTTGAAAGTACACAAAGTAGACCATGCATCTAAGGCATTATCAATATGAATATAAATCTCATCGTTAACTGAACACTTTATTAGAGCTAATGCCTTGGCATTTTTGACTTCCCATTTTGCAAGTAAAGCTGCATCTGTGGGTTTATTAGGCTTAACATCTCCATCACATATTCCTTGCCACAGTTCATTATATATTAGAGTGCCTTCAATGAGACATTTCCATGTCTTGTATGATTTTTTCCCTTCAAGCTTATCAGAATTAGAGAACAAATTAACTAACTTTGACATTGTAGTATTGAATAAAGCACAAGAAAATCAAGATGACCAACAAGACACATGCAACACACCACGCAAAAAATGGTCTATTGGGGCTTGGCCTTGACCCTCGTATAGTTATTGAAGGAGAGAAAGGACTGAGATTTTCACTTGGCTCTAGTCAATTTATCTTAAGAATTTACAATGAAATCTTTCAAAATTTCACTGGTTTACAATTCCCTTGCAAAGTTTTCCTCAAAAAATACTCTGACCCCCCAAGTAAAAAATTACTTTGAGTTACAATATCCCTCCAAACTTGTAAATTGATGCAATTTCACCTTTTCTCTCCAATAAAAAATTACAAAGATAGAATCTCCTTATTACTCCAAAAAATTGCAAAAAAAAAAAACCTTTTCAAACAATCCTCTTGTACCTTATTACTACTTTAATAAAAAAAAAAAACCTTATTTCTCCCCCCAAAAAAAATAAAAATTTCCTCTTCATTACACATATTACAAAATTTGAAAATATAATTACAAATAGCTTCACCTTATCTCTCCATTAACATTAATCCCTTCTTAATTTCTTTAAACTCTCATTTAAAAAAACTTTTTGAAAATCTTTAAAACATGAATTAAAAAGTGAATGGAGGTAATTTATAAAGTGAATGCTTATCTCCTTTTTGAAATGTGAAAGCACACACAACACCAAAACAATATGTACACACAACAAAAAAAAGCTTTAAAGGCATTCATTCACTTATCCTCCACGCTATCTTTCTGGGCGACTTTCAGGCTGGCAACTTCCACCACTCAGGTTCTGAACGCTGGATTCTTCACTGCATCGAGTCACAGGTTTGCAATCTTCCTCTGCCGTGTTTGTATCATCGGGATCAATGGTGATATTTTCCTTCAATAAAGCTATTTTCAATGCAGCTGTGGCTTTTGTTGGTTAACGCTGGCTCTTATTGTTGGTTGAATTCTTGGCACAACGCATCAACAATGTGAAAGTGGCTGGGCTCTTCTTGATTCCTGTTTTAGCAATAGCTGGAAAATCTGGAGCTCGTCCTCCACTTCCGCCGCCACTACCAAGCGATCGAAAGTTTAGATTTGGTTCAAAACATGGAGGAATTGGTCGCCAGATTGGAAGCAATAGTTTCCAAACTCGAATTTCTTGAGTCTAAAGTCGGAGCAGCTTCCTCTCCCTATACATCATCATCTGCTAGAGAAATTCAAGCACCACCCACATCGTCTGTTGTCGATGAAAGCATTAATGAATACGATGAGTTGATCGAGAAATCACTCGGAAGAGTTTTGGGTGTAGCGGGAAAGATGGGTGGCCAGGTTTTGGAAGGCACCCATCTTCTCAGGGATGCATTAGCTGCGTAGAGGGACCTTCTCCTCAACTTCAAGAAATGCAAGAAACCTGATCTCGAAGGTTTGACAAAGATGATTCAGCCACTAAATGAAAGCATTATAAAGGCAAATGTTTTAACAGAAGGAAGGAGAACTGAATCTTTCAACCACTTAAAGATTGTTGTAGAGAGTTTGACAACACTAGCATGGGTTGACTATAACAGGAAAGAGTGCGGACTGAGCCTTTCGGCTGCTCACGTGGAAGAGCAGAAGTTGCTTTGTGTAGTAAGTCACAGACACAAAGGGGGGCTAAATTTTGATAATAACGGAAGGAACATTTTTTTAATCATATTTTGATAATAACGGAAGGAACATTTTTTTAATCATAATAAAAAAATTTGATTTTCAGATTTAAAAAAAAAATTCTAAAATCGATGACACTAATTAAATTTCTTTTCCTTAAAAAAAATTACATACAAATCAACAGATTGCATACCAATCTGGCCCTGACAAATTGATGGAGTTTCTCAAAACCTAGAAAGTTGGAATCTCCTCTTCACATCAGCCACATCTATGGTGCTCAAATACCACAATAATGACAAATGTGTCCTCAAACACAATTTTATTAATCAAGAAAATAAATTATATAAGAAATTTTGCAAGAGTTTACACTCGGAGACTCCAACACTCTTGCAATCAGGAGAATGAGCTATATATGAGCTAAATATCCTAACCTATTCTAGTTATGAATCACTTATTTAGTTAACAAATGTCCATTTACATTAAATGTCAACCTAACAACTATACTAACTATTTACCTATATTGGAGTCTAAGAAACAACATCTTTCTAGATACCATATCTTTTACAACAATTTCTATTTCTAAAGTTTCTCCAATATTTTAATAAATATCTTAAATAATTAAATATTCTATTCTATGTTTTAAGCTATGATTTTTGTAATTTTGGATTATCTAACAAATTTTCATTTTAAATAAAATGTTCACTTACCTTAAATGTTTGCTTCTTGAAACTGCAAACTGCTTTTAATTGGATACATTTTTATTATTCCCATTTTCCATCATTCAACATTGTTAATCACTTTGCATTCAAATGCGGTAATAGAAAATAACTACCATTGAAAATTATTTGAGGTTTAACACTCCATAAGTCACAATGATTGATTTTGGAGAAAATTATTATTAATATTGGATAGAAACATAGACAAGGTATGATGTTTACTACAGTGGCTTGAGTAAAATATTTGAATGGTCTATGATTTCAACTGCTCTTTTCATATGATTGATATGAGAAAATGGAAAAAACTAATAAGTGTGACAATAAGAACAATAGAAGAAAATATTTTCAAATTGATCACAATGAATATTGTTTGTAATTGACTATATTCTTATTATTCACATGTTCTATCATTCAACTTTGTTGCATTGCCACTTTGCACTCAAATTTTTATTTCTCATTTTTCGTCATTCAAGTTACTAACAATATTTCTCTCTCAAAAAATGGAGGGAACTAAGCAAATTTAAAATTAAATTGACCAAATTAATCTTAGAGATATTTAACATATTTTAAATGATCAAAATAATTAGATGTTCAACAAATTTTGTATGACCACACATGCCTAAAACCAGCCTAGATCCATTTTAACCCCAGATTTATGAAGCTCTGATAGGGATCAAATCTCTCGAGGTGCAAACCTTTCCTCAAGTTTTCCACTTAAAAAAAAGGTTTGCATGTCGAGAGATTTGATTCCTCTTGGCGCTTGATAGATATAGGGTTAAGATGGATCTAGACTGGTTAATAATTAGAGAAAGAAATCAAACTAGAATATTTATGATCATTCATAAGAATAATAAAAAAATAAATTATCAAATAATTACATTATGATTAAATTAAATTGAAATTAAAATTAAAAAATTAGTCAAATTGACCAAAAAAAAATATGGCTTTCTTTTTTAATAATAAATTAATGAATTTATTTAATTGTGATATGATTTTTTGAATAATTAATTAAAATTTGAGAAATTTCCAAACCTATATCTCCATAGATAGGTAAAAAAATAATGTATTTGTTTAAATATTATTTTAATCAACATTCACATTTTAATAATAAATATTATTTCTCTTTATTTTTAATAATAAATAATATATGTTGAAATTAATAATAGAAAAATATTATTTGTTTGGCTAAGAGTTCATTTTTTTAGAATGTAAGGAAACATGTTAATACCCAAAGATCAAAAATGATAGCTTGCCTTCTTATGGATTGCTAGTGGGTAATCGCAGTTGGGCAAGTTTTCTTTGAATAATAGTAATTCGTGGGCTTGGTTTTCCTTGAACAACCATGATGAGTTAGCCTGCATTTGTGGATAGTAAGCAGTGATGGTTGCCCCCAATACTTATTTTGACAACTAAATTATGATAGGTTTTCTCACTTCTCAAAATGGAGGCTTTTCTGATTCATAATTAAAGAAAAACTCTTCCGAATAAATTACATCAACTTTTTAGGACCGATGAATTTCCAACCCTCTAAGGTTCATCATCAGGAAAAAAATGGATAGTGAGATCAACATATCACATAATTATAGTAAAGTTGCAACGATAAACTCAAAACGATTATAAATTAAATAATATTATAATAAATTCGAACCTATATATATATATATATATATATATATATATATATATATATGAGGTATAGAAAAATTTTCTAATGTTATTAATATTTTTACTTAAATAATAAATAATTAGAAATTGCTTCAAGAAATAGTCAAATTACGGAGTAAAATATATAACAACTTATACAAACTTATAAATATTATTTTAATATAATAAAAAGTTATAATATTATTATTTATTTTAATAAATACTTATACAAATAATCCAATATTTTTAATTTAATAATAATTATATAATATATAAAAAGGAAAGGTAGAGGATGAATACATAATAAAAATCTTAAAATATAAATAAAAAGAAAGTTAAAGGGTGAAAATAGATAAATAATAATGATAGTGAATGAATAAACAAATGAGTAAATATTATATAATAATAATAAAATAACAAGAAAGATATAAAATATCACACAAATATATGTTAAAATGATATCAAAATACCAAGAAAATAAATAAATAAAAGGATTATTAACGACTTAATAATAGGAAATGAAAAGAATCTAAGGAAAGATATAAACAGGACAAGGAAAGGAAAATTTATGAATGGGAGAGAAAACAAAAAGGAAGAGGCCTAAGAGTATAGGGATGGGATCCAAAAACTGTTGATCTTCCATCCATCATCCCTGTTAGCTCTGAGGTGCAGTGTTGCTATTTTAACGGACATGTCCCATGTTTTAGCTCTGATGGTCCACGTCTCCTCTTGCTCCGCTTTGGCCATAAGCTGAACTTCAAAAATTATACACCCACGCTCATAAATATCGGTGGGTTTGCTCTCGGTTCATCTCTTTTCCGCTGCACTCTCCATTCTCCGATCTCTAATCAGATCGATCTCCGCCGTCCATTTCATTCACCGATCCAACGGTTATCGCGCATCGCTTAATCGCCCATCAGCGTATCGCAATTCCATCGCATTGTCCACCAACTGTTCACCTCTGCAATTAACGATCAGATCTTGACCATTGATCATATTGATCCGATGGCTCCTGTGCACTCTCTCATCTATTCTTCCTTGGCTCGATCTCTGCCACCTAACCAACATCCCGACCATCGATCCACACCATCCAATGGCTCCGTATCCCACTTCCCACCAGTCACCCGGGGAGGAAATTTGTTAGCTTTGTCAGTGTTTTTGACAATCAGACAGTTGAATTGCAATAACAGAATGCATGGTCGAAAAGGAAAAAAACAACAGCATGATGCAGCCGAACCAACAGAAATGATCATGGAAAATCGCTGGCACGAGTAAACCACCTGATAGCGTGGAAAAATTACCAGAATTTGATTACCGTGTTTGTTAGAAACAAAGCTCTTCGAGCTCATGTTTGTCTAGTTACGACATCAAGTAGTTAGAAGACAAAGGGGATAGATTAATACATCTCGAGCCTCAGAGAGTTTGAGAGTATTGTAAAAAGCCTATAAATGGCTGAAAGTTCGAAGTAAGACGAGTTCAACTTTTGGAGACTGTGGATACTTTGTTCCTCCCAGCGTATCATCTTCATTCCAGTAATGCAAGCTTCTTTTGCTGTTACATGTTCAATCACAATCTTCTCCTCTATTCTAAGCTTGCACTTGAATAGGTTATTCATGTTTTCTTCTGTATCGAATGCCAGATAACTGTCATCTTATATCTGCGTTGATAAATTAGATTTGTAAGCTTCATTTACTTTCTGTAGCTAGCCATTCATATGTGTTTATGTATGTATCTACTGGTACAGTCAGGGTTCTCCATCTATTCAATGAATCTATAAAATGTTGAGCATTAGTGGTCGAAAGCCTTGTCAAGTTGAGGGTGTTCATGCATGTCTTGAGTGAAAACGGAGTTGAAATAGTCATATGACTTGATCCAAACCCTAATCCATTCCAATAGTTCAGAAAACGATATTGAAGATTTATATGTTTCCAGGCATCTCTGAGCTACAACCTAAGAGAGTTTCCTGGAGTGCTAACATAATTGACGCAGTTGCCGGGGAGAGGAGACTGAAGCTCAGCTTCCCTGGGGGACGACACAGATCCAACCTTGATGACAGACAAAGTCTGGACACTATTTGGGTTGTAGTCATCTATCTGGCGACTCCACTCCATAGTTTTCGCTCAGTTTGTGAGGCATACTCGGAGAAATCCTCAGAAGCCACGAGCTAACACAATACCTGACCCTGAAAAAATCATCAAAAAAAGAAAGGCGTTGCAGAAAGGAGCATTAGGTTCAGGGAGCTCTAAATAATATTATATATCTCTTCAAGAAAATCCTGTAATAGAACAAATACATGTTGAGAGTATAGCATCTAATACTAGCAGTGAAGAAAAAATCTCAAAGATTGATAGAGCTCCTTATTCTTTATGTTCTCCTTTCGTTGTAAGCCCAAAGGAAGCCTCTCCTCCTATCCATCATACTCCTTTAGTCCTATCAGTCACTCCTTAACCCTCTATCATTCAGATTTCCAGTACCCTTATAGCCACCACAACTATGGCAACACCTACCAAAATGGAAAGAATCATAGCTGCTAGGTATGGACCTCTAGTACTGCCCACTCCTTTGAATGCCATGCCTACTGG
This sequence comes from Pinus tabuliformis, assembly GCA_031772625.1. Lineage (NCBI taxonomy): Eukaryota > Viridiplantae > Streptophyta > Pinopsida > Pinales > Pinaceae > Pinus > Pinus tabuliformis. The sequence continues at coordinate 645,987,338 of CM062814.1, forward strand.
AGAATATTAGAAGTATATGCCTAAGTTCACTGGGATTGAAGGTGTTATAGCTGAGGAACATCTTGAATCATTCTATAGCTATGTTGATAACCTAGACATTAGTGAAGATGATGTATGGATGAGAGTCTTTGTCCAAAGTCTAGATGGAGAGGCTAGAAAATGGTTCAGAGAACTGACCCCAAGGTCTATAGAAGATATTGAGGCTTTAGATGATGCATTCCTAAAGCATTGGGCGGATAAGAAGGATCTACTCTACTACCACACCAAGTTTTGGAACTTAAAGAGGGAAAATGGTGAGTTGTTGTCTGATTTTAATAAGAGGTTTAACAACATGTACAACAAGATACCAGCTGAAGTAAAACCCACCACTACCTCTGCTAAACTCCCCTATGCCATTTCCTTTGATTTTGACTTCTATCTACTGTTGAGGGAGAGACAATGTGCTACCTTGGCTGATATGCAGGATGCAGCCTTGGAAGTAGAATCAAACATCATGGCTGTAGAGAAGCTCAAGGGGAATGTTGATAGAAGGAGACAGAGGGGCGAATCTTCATCATCTTCAGATCCCAAGATAGATAAAATGACCAAGATGATAGAGTCATTAGCCTCTGAAATCTCCAAATTAAAGGTTGAGCAGCACCCTGGGAAAGGAAGAGTTCCTAATACCTTTGCTCCTAGAAACCCAAATCCATATAGAAGAGCTAATGAGCAGTTGTAGATTCTGCAAAGAAGCAAAGATGCCAATGAAGACCAAAGGGTGAAGACCCCTTTCTAGAATGTAGTCATGGAAGAAGAGTAGTTTGAAGAAGATGATGAGATCCATTGTCTAGAAGACAAAGGCAGTGCCTCCTTTTTGACCTTAGCTGCCTATGAAAAGTCATTATTCAATGACTAGATCAGCCAAGAGTGGGATGGTGGAGCTGTTCTGCAAACTGATGATCAACACAGATATGGTCTGAGGTCAAAGATGAATAATGCCAAGGAAACTCCTGTTCAGAGAGTTGTTGTCCCTGCAATACAACAAGCTAATAAGCAGAAACGACCGACAGTTGATCCCATCATCCTCAAATCTCCAGCTCACGAGGTAAGAGGCCTTGACAAGTCTCCTTCTCCTTTCAGTTTTGAATCAGAAATCCATAAGTTAAGCATACTTATACCTCTAATTGAACTAGTGAAGAATGAGTCCTTCAAGAGATCTATCCTCGAGGCCCTTGATCCTAAAGCCATCCAAGCCTCCATTGACTATGTAAATCTGCAAGATGACAAACTAGCTATTGTTCTCAGCCCAATGATTGAAAATTGTGATGATAGCTCCCCATCATTCTATGTCTCTTTGACTATTCATGACAAAATCCTTCACAACTTCCTTCTCGACACAGGAGCCAGCCATAATCTAATGCCCAAGGCTATCATGGGTGAGTTGGGTCTTGACATTACCAAGTCTTACCATGACTTGTTTTCTTTTGACTCTAGAAAAGTGAAATGTTTGGGATTAATCAAAAACCTGGCCAACAACTTGTCTCAGTTGCCCATAAAGAGCATGATGATGGATATTGTGGTAGTAGATGTACCCCCCAATTTTGGCATGTTGCTTTCCAGAGGTTGGATCAAGAGATTAGGTGGAACATTGCAAAATGATATTTCATATGCTACTGTCCCAATTTTTGGAGGTGAGAGTAGGAGATTATACAGAGAAGCTCAGTTGGCTTATATCATCAATGACGAAAGGAATCCCACTAATCATCCCATCTATGCTGTCGACACTAATTTTGGAGCCTGTATTCTTCAGATTGAAGAATCCCAGTTGGCCTCTATGCAGCTTAGGAAACCGGTTTGCCAGATCACAGAGGAAGAAGGCCCGCAAATTTGGGGCATGTTCTTTGATGGGGCTTGCTCTAAGGAAGCCGCAGGGGCAGGTGTAGTCCTTGTGTCCCCCACACAAGAATGCATTCATTTATCTTTCAAGTTAACTTTTCAGGTCACAGATAACATAGCAGAGCATGAAGCCTTGATATTTGACTTAAACGCTACTAAAGAAATGGGGATCAAAGGTCTGAAGGTGTTTGGAGATGCAAACCTTATCATTCAACAGGTGAACAAAACTTTCCAAGCAAAGCATCCAAGGTTGAAATAATACAAAGATGAGGTATGGAAGCTCAAGGGCTCTTTTAATAGTTTCATCATTTCTTACATCCCTAGAATGAAGAACTAGATTGTTGATTCCCTTGCTGTGTCTGCTAGCACGTTTATTCCTCCTTTGCCTCCTAAATTGACTTATGAAGTTTAGGTGAAATATAGACCATCTCTGCCTGACAATGTCAAATATTGGAAATTTTTTGAAGATGATGATGAAATTAATAGGTTTTTACAAGTCATTGATGAATTTTCTGAAATGGATATTAACCAAGAAAATGAAACCATTGAAGAATGCAACTAGTCCAAGCTAAAGGACGAGATTGGTCAAGATAGCATCGTTCAGCTGCCTAGTAACCATATACCCAAAGGATTGGTGCCCCTAGAGAAGTTGTTTGATCATAATGATGTACCTTATAAACTTGCCAAAAAAGAAAATGAGTCTGCAGTTCATAGACATATTGTAGGGAGTCCAACCCATCCAAAATACATAAATCTGTCCACTCACTTGTCTTCTGCCCAAAGTTCTGAGTATTGCACCTTGATGAAACAATTTGCTGATATTTTTGCTTGGGAGTATAGTGATATTAATACCTATGACACCAACATCATTCAGCATAAGATTCCACTAGAGAAGAACACCATCCCTTTTAAGCAGAAATTAAGACCTATCAGCCCTCTCTTATTGCCTTTGATTGAAAAGGAAATCAAGAAGTTGTTGGATGTCAAGATCATAGTTCCCCTAAGGTATTCAAAGTGGATAGCTAACCTTGTGGTAGTAAGAAAGAAGAATGGAGAAATCAGGCTTTGTGTTGACTTCAGGAATCTGAACAAATGTTCTAAAAAAGACAACTATCCCCTGCCTAAGATGGAACACTTGCTGCAAAAAGTTTCAGGGGCTAGAGTCATGTCTTTCTTAGATGGAATTTCAGGTTACAATCATATTGTTGTACATTCAAAAGATCAGGAAGAGACCGCCTTCACTACTCCTTGGGGCACTTTCATGTACTCCAAGATGCCTTTTGGACTGATGAATGCTGGGGCTACTTTTCAAAGGGCCATGGACATAGCCTTTGTGGGAGAGAAGGACAAGTTTGTCCTTATTTACCTTGATGACATAATAGTCTTTTCCAGCAGTCACAAGGACCATTTGCAGCATTTGAAGAAGGTGTTTCTAAAGTGCAAACGGTTTGGAATTTCTGTGAACCCAAAGAAGTCACAGTTTTCTCTAGAAGAATGCAAACTTCTGGGACATATTGTTTCTGTTGAAGGTGTGAAGATCGATCCAGAAAGAGTTCAAGCAATTCAGAAATTGTCCATCCCAAGGTCAAAAAGGGACATTCAATCTTTCCTGGGTAAGATTAACTTTGTCAGGAGGTTTATTCAAAACTTTACAAACCTAGTGAAGCACATCACTTCCATGCTGAAGAAAGGATCAGAAATAAAATGGACAGATGGTGTAAGAAGCTCTTTTGAAGACATCAAACAAGATATCATGGAAGCTCCCACTCTAATTAGTCTAGATTATACTAGGGATTTTTATATCTTCTCTTTTGCCTCTTATGATACACTTGCAACAGTTCTATTGCAGAAAAATGATGAAGGTGTAGAGCACCCTGTGGCCTTTTTTAGCAAAACTCTAAGGGAGGCTAAACTAAGGTATGACCTTATTGAAAAACAAGCTTATGCTCTCATAAAATCTTTAAAGGCATTCAGAATTTATATTCTGCATTCCAAAGTGGTTGCGTATGTACCTTTAGCCTCAGTAAAAGATGTCCTAACTCAGCCAGATATTGATGGAAAGAGAGCTAAATGGATTGCAAAATTCATAGAGTTCAACATAGAGGTGAAGCCCACCAAGCTTGTCAAAGGCCAGGGCTTGGCTAAGCTTATGGCTGAGGAAAATTGTAGTTTGTTAGACATCAATTGCATAGGTTCAAATTCAGGTGGTGAGCGGACAGAGGAAGCAGCAGAAGAGCAAGAGCAGAATCAATCTTTGGCTGAAAATCTAGCCACCTGTGAATGGTATTCCAATGTAGTTCATTTTTTGCAGAAGCTAGAAGTCCCTCCAGGGCATAGCTCAAGTCAAGCCCGGGCCATTAAGCTTAGATCAACCAAATTCTGCATTAATAAAAACCTGCTTTATTGGAAAGACCCATCAGGGATCCTCTTGAGATGTCTAGACAAAGGACAATTTGTGGAAGTCATGCACCAGTTCCATTCTAGCATCTGTGGAGGGCATCATTATTGGAAAACCACAGCCCACAAGATCCTGAGCGCTGGGTATTATTGGCCTACTCTGTTCTCTGATGTGTTTTATTTTGTGATTCTTGTGACAAATGTCAGAGGTTTGCAGGAAGACAACAGCTAAAATCTTCACCCTTGAAGCTAGTACACACAAATGGTCCCTTCCAGCAATGGGGCTTGGACTTCATAGGTGAGATCAATCCACATTCCAGTGGCCATCACAAATGAATCTTGGTAGCGACTGATTATTTCACAAAATGGATTGAGGCTATACCCACTAAAAATGCTAATCATCAGGTTATGATAAAGTTCTTGAATGAGAATATTTTCACTAGATTTGGTTGCCCAACCAAACTAGTCACTGATAATGCAACAACTTTCGGGGCAGAAGAATTGGTGGACATGTGTGAATCCATGGGCATTCAATTAGTGCATTCTACCTCATATTATCCTCAAGGTAATGGCCTGGTAGAATCATCTAACAAGAGTCTTGTAAGGATAATAATAAAAAATGCTGGAGGACAACAAAAAGAACTAGGATTCTAAGTTGAAGTTTGCACTGTGGGCTTACAGAATTACCAACAAGAAGTCCATAGGAAATTCTCCATTTAAGCTGGTTTATGGCGCTGATGTTGTTTTTCCTATCCAGCTGATTCTCCCTGTGGCCAAATTATTGCAAGAAGAACATGATGAAGAGAACGACATGGTGAGGAGAATGAGTAACTTGGTTGAATTACAGTAGATCAGAGAACAACTGGTTGAGAAGTCAATAATTCATCAGAAGAAGATCAAAGAAACCTTTGATAGAAAGGAAAAAATGGATAGTTTTCAGGTTGGTGACTGGGTTCTCAAATGGGATGCATTGAAGGAAAAGAAGGGCAACCATGGTAAATTTGATGCCTTATGGACGGGACCATTTGTCATTGCTCAAGTTCAGATGAACAATACTTTCATTCTGCACAATTTGGAGGGGGAAGGTGTTTTTGATGGCCCAGTCAATGGGCGGTTTTTGAAACTTTACTTCATATGAGGCTTTAAGGCCTTAATATTGTAATAGGTTTTTTCAGTTTTTGTTTTCTATGCAAATAAACTCCATGCCCAATGGAACACTAGGAGATAAGTTTGTTTTGGTTGTTACTGGAAAGGCAGTAGTCTGCAGTTCTTGAAACCTCACAGGGAGGCTTTCATCCCCAGAAGGAGCTAGTGTTAGCCCTGAGGTGCAGTGCTGCTATTTTAATGGAAATGTCCCCTATTTTAGCTCCGATGGTCCATGTCTCCTCTTGCTCCACTTTGGCCATAAGCCAGACTTCAAAAATTATACACCCACGCTCATAAATATCGGTAGGTCTGCTCTCGGTTCATCTCTTTTCCGCTGCACTCTCCATTCTCTAATCTCCGATCATATCGATCTTCGTCGTCCATTTCATTCGCCGATCCAATGGCTATCGTGCATCGCCTAATCGCCCAAAGGCGTATCGCAATTCCATCGCACTGTCCCAACCCTTCACCTCTGCGATTAACGATAAGATCTTGACCATTGATCATATCGATCCGACAGCTCCTATGCACTCTCTCATCTATTCTTCCTTGGCTCGATCTTCGCCGCCTGACCAACATCCCGACCGTTGATCCACACCATCCAATGGCCCCGTATCCCACTTCCCACTAGTCAGCCGAGGAGGAAATTTGTTGGCTTTGTCAGTGTTTTTGACAGTCAGACAGTTGAACTGAAATAACAGAATGCATGGCCGAAAAGGGAAAAAACAACAGCACGATGCAATTGAACCAACAGAAATGATCATGGAACATCGCTGGCACGAGTGAACCACCTGACAACATGGTAAAATTACCAGAATTTGATTACCGTGTTTGTTAGAAACAGAGCTCTTCGAGCTCGTGTTTGTTAGAAACAGAGCTCTTCGAGCTCGTGTTTGTTAGAAACAGAGCTCTCCGAGCTCATGTTTGTCTAGTTACAACATCGAGTAGTTAGAAGACAGAGGGGATAGATTAAGACATATAGAGCCTCAAAGAGTTCGAGAGTAGTGTAAAAAGCCTATAAATGGCTGAAAGTTTGAAGTAAGATGGGTTCAACTTTTTGAGACTGTGGATGCTATGTTCCTCCCAGCGTCTCATCTTCATTCCAGTAATACAAGCTTCTTTTGTTGTTACATGTTCAATCGCCATCTTCTCCTCTGTTCCAAGCTTGCACTTGAATAGGTTATTCATGTTTTCTTCTGTGTTGAATGTTAGAAAATTGTCATCTTATCTCTAAGTTGATAAATTAGATTTGTAAGCTTCATTTACTTTCTGTAGCTAGCATTCATATGTGTTTATGTATGTATCTGATGGTATAGTCAGGGTTCTCCATCTATTCGTTGAATCTATAAACTGTTGGGCATTAGTGGTCAAAAGCCTTGTCAAGCTGAGGGTGTTCATGCATGTCTGGAGTGAAAACAGAGTTGAAACAATCATTTGACTTGATCCAAACCCCAATCCATTCCAATAGTTCAAAGAGCGATATTGAAGATTTATATGTTTCCAGGCATCTTTGAGCTACAACCTAGGAGAGTTTCCTGGAGTGCTAACAATCCCTATTTAGTGAAATAGATTTTTTTCGATTTCAATGACTTCCCTCAATTTATGGTGATGGACATAATCAATCCTAGCAAGGACCGGGGAATCATCTAAATATATGTGGTGTTTTGTCTTTTCAACATGTTCAACTAAAGTACATAGGCAATTCCTATAGTGTCTTAGGCCAACTGCATGCTCTTGTAACCTTTGATTTATGGAATAACCAGTTTCTCCAATGTAGGGGGTCCCACAAGAACATGGAATAAAATAAACACCCTTTATGTTTTTAGGTTCCACTAGGTCTTTGACTGGTCTTAAGGAGCCACAAATGGTTTTCAGGGGTCTAAAGGTGGAAGAAACATTGTGGCTCTTGAGAATCCGAGAAATCTCATTTGAAGTCCCTTGGATAAAGGGAAGCTGGACACTAGAGGCCACTTCAACGGGCTCTTTTTTAGTCCTATGACCTCTGCTAGCTTTTAAAAAGGCTTTGATACCTTGGTATCTTTTATAGCCATTCAATTCAAAAACATTAAGGATATGGGTTTTCTCCTTCCCTAGATGGCTTTCATTAGAAACCATTAAATCGTGAGTGACCAATGTGTTGAGAACACCTAGCTTCTGGGCTACATAATGATGGGAATTCACATGTAAATATTGTTTAGTGTGATTTTTTTTTATGAAAGACCTGGTGAGAGAAAGAACCATCATCTTTTTAGACCAACGCATCAAGGAAGGGCAGGCTACCTGTTAATTTTTCTTAGGGCTATATTGTTCTTTGCTTTGATAATTGCATTTCTTTATTTACACATTAAATTCACCCCATAACATCATAACATTATTCAAATTCACATCGTTATTTAGAAACATATGCAACTATGTAGAAAGAACAATATCATCATCATCAATGTAGCGGAACATAAAGGAACAATAGAAGAAAAGAATTCACACATAGAGACACCTGGATTGGACGGAGACCAGGACAAAACCCACCATGGGGAAAAACCTTCGAATTCTTCTTCTTATTAGATTGTCATTGAATTATTCAGCAAAAGAGAGTACAATGATCCATAGCTTCATCCATAAAACTATCCAACAAAAATAAACTAAACAATATCCTTGAGATGAACCCAACCATGCTCATAATCAAAACCTTGATTCAGAAGCCTGTAATGAACTGTCACCATTTGCAGTCAATAAGAGAAAACTTTGGACAACTGAAAAACCAAACCCTAGTTTCCAGTCACATGGAGGACATGTTGTGCGAGTGACTGAAAGACTTCAGTCACACAAATGAGTCATCGAATGAGTGATCGTAGCTAATATTTCTTTGTATTATGCCTGTGACTAAGACCTAAAACCCTAAAACAGAGATGCGAGCTTCAGACCCTACAATTTCACCTTCGTGCGAACCCATTCCTCTACAGATCTGCATCAAACTTGTGTGAGCCAAAAACAAGAAAGATAATAGAAGAATTTATAATGATAATGTCCAAATGAGGTTGAGGTCACTTGTATTTATAGTCTTCCAAAGATGTCCAATTTGCTTTATGGCCGACTTGATCAAATATGCACATGTGGACTTATGGTACAAAAATACACTTTCCCTTATCCAAATTTGATTATCTTTAGGTCAATTTTGGTCCTCTCAAAAAGAGGAATTCAATGCAATCATTATCTCCATCAAAATGAGCTGTCCAAGGTGGAATTTTACCCTAGTTTCCAATTTTAACACTCCCTCTCAACTAGGGGTAATTCCACCTGCATCATGTCATGTGTATCCTGTCATCAAATAACATCCACTCTCAAGTATCTCATCATCATGTATCGTCACTATTCATCTCGATTCATCTCTTGCTTATTCTTGCTTATCTTTTTATTGTCCCTTCTCATTTGTTGAACATTCTCGAATCTAAAAGAAGAAGAATTTAACATCAAAGGGGAGCTCAATTTACCACCCTCTATCCATCTAGGAGCCCCTGCTACCACCCGGAATCTCTGCCAATGGGGAGCTTAATGCTACCACCCAGGAAACATCAACATGGAGCCAAATTTATGACCCACATCTGTTAGAGCCTAGATTTACCTCAGGCTGAAAAGGTAAGGTTCTAGGTCCACATCAAACCACGCTCAGCCTCGTAGCTAGCCCTACGAGGACAGGAGAGGGCTCTCTCCGGGTCAATCTCAGCAAAAGATAACAGGATGGGGCTTGAGATGACTGATTTAACAACTAATCTTAGGCTAGGTATGAAGTGAAAGGATTTGATTTGATTGTTTTGGGGGTTTTTTGTTAGAAAAATGGAAAGGCGAATTTGGGTCTGGGGATGAGGCCAAATTTTTACAGAGTTCTGATTGGGGCAAGGAAGGCAATCGTTTTGATGCTTTGGATTGAATGAATGAATGGATTAGACTGGTGAGGAGCTAAGGAGGGAAAGAGGGTCTCAAGAGTCCTCCTCAAACAGATGAAAACGTGTGGAATTAAACAAAATTTCAAGGCAGAGCATAGCAGTCCAATGAATTCTACCTTAATCACTCATTTGTTTAATTGCAGAAGAAAAGAGAAGGGAAAATGATACACATAAACATTAGTGAACTTACAAATACATATAGAAAAACACCATCAAACATAGAGCCACGTGGATCCCAATAAGTGCTGCAAAACCCTAGTCTTTCCTTTGCCAAAATTGCATAAATGAAATGTACAATAGAGTGCCAAGCAATCCCAAGTGTCCAACCCTGAAAATGACTTAGAAATTACATAATATAGACAAGCCAAACCTATTCCCTTGCCTCTAGGGGTCAAGCTCATCATTCTAGGAGCTATTTGAACCAATTCTAAACAAGGAACTGAAATCTAGGTAGTCAAACAACTTACCCCTATATGCTAGGTTCATTCACTCACATTTCACCTTTTGGCTAATGAATCTTCTAGAAAAAGTAAAAATGTGCCAATATTACATCATGGTTATCAAATTACATCATGAAAATTCAAGAATAACATCAAGAAGCAAAACTGGTCAAAGTTGGGCGAATTGCTGAGCTCAACACTGAAAATAGGCAAAAATCCTCTATGCGCCGCGCCTGATTCTCTATGCGTCGTGCCACTTTGGAGCTGATTTTGAGGCACTTCTTGAAGTTAAAATTGAGCCCAAGTGTGCTTGTTGGAAAGCCCTGCCTGTCTACATTCCAACCTAAGTGGAATTTCTGAATTTGGATGTCATTTTCCCCTCCAAAACTTCAATCTCCCAAGACTGCTTCCTGTGTGTCAAAATAGGGGTAGTGAGGTCATTTTTTGAGTGTTTTTTACCTCCTGAGGACTCAAAACTTGCCCAAATTTCTTGGCCATGCACCAGCAACCATGATTTTTCATGAAAAATCTAGAAATGTAAAACTTTTGTGATTTGGAGCTCCCTAGCAAAAGCGCGCGCCACATGGCACGACGCATAGGGAGAAAAACTCTGTTTTTTAGTGCCAAAATTTGTCAAAATGCCAAAAAATGCCCCAAATTTCTTGAAATTTAGGCTGGAGCTTCTCCATCAAGTGTGATGCTGGGCTAAAGAGGCTTCGGCCAATATCCAAAGATGATCATGCTCCTTTTGCCTCTTTTGCTTCCTTATTGACCTCTTTAATTTAGCCTTTAGATTCCTTATTCGGGCATTACAAACCTTGTTCCGCGCCATGTAGTGGAAAGCCATGTGTCTCAAAAATGCTTTGTCTCTATCGGCCTTGTCCAGCAGTCCCTCCAAGTGGATGTTGATTCTTTCGAGCCAAGACTCCCGATCCTCATTAATCTCTTGCTCCAATGAAGTGAGCTCAATCCTCCTCCTTTGTGCAGCTTGGCGATTCTCGCGGATGTTTTGTAACTCCATGATTGCTTGCTGATCTTCAAGCTGTTTGTTCCTTTGCTCCAGGTATTTCATAGTCCACTTAGCCCTCTCCAAGTCAAGGGATAAGGCTTTGATCTCTGTTTGCTGCTCCTGGATGATCTCCCTAAGTTTGGCACTTTCCGGGCCCATATCTGTATCATCATCATGAATGAGAATGAAGTCGGTCTCTTGTTCACCTGAAGGCCCCTCATCCTGCATTGGCCTCTTGCCTTTATCTTGTACCTGTGGTGCTGATGTCAGAAGCAAGGCCCCTTCCACACCGGGTGGAGATAACACTCGCTTCGCTGCTGCAAACAAATGTCTAGTGCCCCTCTGATATGTGATGAATACCGACACACTAGCGGTCTCATGGCGCTCATACTGATGAGAAGGTCCACTTGTCTCATGCTTAACCTCTAATAATCCCTGTGAAGCTCTGAAGAAGTCACGAGAGATGAAATCATCCCAAGTGATGCCCTGTAATCCAAGCTGATGAACCACCAAAATCTTAATAAGAGCAAAATGATAAACATTGTTAAGTTGCTGCTGAGGGGTTTTGTGCTGCACAAGGGTGGTCATCCTCTCTATGTTCCGACAAATGAAATACAGAATGTTCATCATCTGTACCCTAGTGAAATGCATGAGCAACCTGATGTGATAAGGATATAAACGAGAGAACCGTCCCTCACAGCTGAAATATTTAATGATTAATTTCATTAGTGGAGCATATTCATCGGAATGGAAACACTCTCTTGAGCTGCCTCAAGAAACCGGTTTTAATATATGGCTCATAATGTTGTTGGTCAATCTTCTTCCTCTTGGTCCATGGTTCCCCAATGTTTGGTATGCCGGTTGCCAGTGAGACAGATTCTGGTGTAAGTGTGAAGGTGACACCAGCTAAGGTAGCCTGATCTCCATGTAAATGCAACACAAATAGACGAGCCAACTCATGATGAAATTGAACATTAGCAACTTTCTGACAAAACTCATAACATGACTGATGCTGAAAACAAAACATGGCAAGAGGGCAGGCCTGTAATTCAGTGAGGGTGATTGGTTCTTCTCTGATATGTCTGCCACCTCTATGAGGCCTCGGGTGCATGTTCCTCCATGGGTGAGTCACTTTGGGTTTCCATTTCATAATCAGATGAATGCTCAGATGCCATGACTGCTATTATTCAAACTGCCTTGGAGAAATAGATGCTGGTGTATGAAAACTGTGTTGAACTGCTCTTTTAGTGATGTGCCTAAACTTTGAAATCAAGAGAAATTTGCACGTTTTTGGCGTTTGGAGGCCGTTCTAGAACTTTTCGAGCCAGTCGGTTGTATGCGCCATGCAGATTGCCCAACACGCCGTGCCTTCCCGGTGTGCTGCCCCTGTGTTAATTTACACTGGATGATCATGCCCAATGCGTCGTGCCTCCCCAGTGCGCCGCGCCACCTGCTCTATGCGCCGCGCCCAGTTTTGAACACAGCTTTGGCTTGAAACTTGACAATTTCGCCCTCTCACCACTAGACTTTGACCCTCTTTGATCTCTTGGAGGCAAATGAATGTTTTAAAACCATGTGAACATCTTATAGTGATGGATTTGATTTTTGTTTCTCACAAACCCACTTTGTAATGTTTTGACTTGGCACTTTTTCCACAATTAATAAAACTCTGTATTTTTGTTTCCCTTTTGATTTTTTGGCTTGAGTGATGAATCTTTTGTCAATTTTTTTTTTTGCAGGGATAGTGGCATGTTTTGACAAAGGAAGACCAGGGATGCGCCTGGAGATTTCAACAACTGAAAAACTTTTTGAAAATTACATGACAATTTATTACAAAACGAAATGACGAATTTTCTTCAAAACAGAGTTTTGAAGAAAAGTCATAGTCGAGCATATGATGATGAAAATATTAAAAATGAAAACTTATTAAGGACCTCCCTCATGAGTCTGCTGGCATTATTAGACATTGTTGAAGACCAAATTGACTAACCCTAGACCTAATGACTGAAATGACTCTTACTGATCTAGAAACTGAAACAGGACTGTAAGTGACTTTAAAACTTGATTTTGATGAATAGACCTGAGCCAACATGGATAAGGCATGAGGGGTAATGAATGAAAAGACCCTTCCATCAGATTATGGCATGCCCCTAGCGAAATGCAACTGAGTGAATTGAGCAAGACACCTAAAAATGAAATGCAATAAGAGAAATGATCTCTGATGGAGGGATGACCAGACCGACTCTAACATTGGCTCCAATGGGGATGGTAGCTCCTGGGAGGTGCCAAGAATGGCAGATCTCTGGAAGAGCTAGACAGTGCCTTCGTCCATTGGGCTATGGAGTCCATTATTTCAAGAAATCCACACAAGACCTTTGACTCAATTTATTTGACTGAAACTTGACTCAAACCGACTCAATTGTGAAACTGAAATGACTGAAAAACTGACTCGACAAACTGAACTCAAAACTGAAATCTTTCTTCAGAATTATAGCCTTCACTTCGGGCCCCAGACTGAAGAAAAGATCACAACGCACACTTGCAATGAAACTGAAATAAAATGGTATTTACAATGACAATGTAAACAGCAGAAATAACTCAGAAATGATACCGTTTGAGCAGCCGACCATTGACCGGCCCTTCGGGACAATCTTCCCCGTTCATCTCCTTCAGAAGAAAGGCATTCTGACCTCGATATGTTGCAATCTTAAAAGGACCTTTCCAGAGATTTTCAAACTTACCGTGCTTGCCCTTTTCCTCATTCCTTGCATCCCATTTTAGCACCACATCATCCAACTGAAATTTGTCCGCCTTTGCTTTTCTGTCATAAATCTTTTTAATTCTCTCCTGCAACTTGAACGTGTTTTGAAAAACTTCTTCTCGTGTCTGCTGCAAATGAATCATTTGATTTAGTCTTCTCTGCATTGGATCATCTTCACTACCAGCCTCCTGAAGAAGTTTGACTACCGGAGCTGCGAGAGAGGTAGGAAACACTGTATCAACTCCATAAACCAGCTCAAAAGGGGACATACCAATGGATTTCTTTTGACTCACTCGATCTGCCCAAAGTGCATGGACCAACTTCTTATGCCAACTTTTCTTATTTATTTCCAGCAACTTCTTAATGATATTAACTAACGATTTGTTGGAGGATTCCGCCAATCCATTGCCTTATGGATGATATGTGGTTGAGTGCCCCAAAGTAATGTGATATTTATTACAAAACTCAACCATCCTTTTTGACTTGAAAGTTGTTGCGTTATCAATGATTAGCTTATTTGGGCAACCAAAACGAGACAAAATATTATTCTCAAGGAATGAAATTATTACCGCATCCGTAGCTTGCCTAGTGGGAATTGCTTCGATCCACTTCGTGAAATAATCTGTTGCCGTGAGGATCCATATATGCTAACCTGAAGAATCAGGATGAATTTCACCAATGAAATCCAACCCCCACTACTGAAATGGGGCACTCACCTCAATGGGCTTAAGTGGCAAAGGCTGTAATTTCTGCTTTCCTTCAGAAACCTGACAGTTATGACAGCTTTTGACAGTCTTATATACATCAACAAACAATGTTGGCCAATAATATCCGGCCCTCAGAATTTTATTTGCTATTGTTTTCCAAAAAAGGTGACCACCACAATCTCCTTTATGGAAATCCTCCATGACCTGCTTCGCTTCTTCTTCCACCAAACAATTTAACAAAACACCACTAGGATCTTTCCAATAAAGTGCAGATTTCAAAATACAAAACTTAGCAGCCTTTAACTTAAGAGTTCTAGCTTTGTTTCTAGCCATACCAGGTGGCGAGGACAAATTTTGAAGAACATATATGATATCTGAATACCACGGAGAAAGAACAAAGATTTCAGCTACCTGAATTGATGGACCTTGCTCATTTTCATCGGACATAGCAGCAATCAGATTTATGTCTAAGACGTGCAGATTTGATTCAGCCATTAACTTTGCCAATCCCTGTCCTTTAACAAGCTTTGTGGGCCTTATCTCTACATCATACTCCAGCAAAGCTACAATCCACTTGCCTCGTCTTCCTTCTGGGTCTGTTTGTACCAAAATATCTTTGACAGCAGCATTAGGAACATAAGCCAAAATATGGGAATGCAGAATATATACGTGGAAATCTTTCAATGCTTTTACAAGTGCAAGGGCTTGCTTCTCAATAATGTTGTATTTCAAAGCAGCATCTCTTATAGTTTGGCTGAAGAAAGCAATTGGTCTTTCATGCTCATCTTTTTTCTGCATTAATACAGTTGCCATAGTATGCTCCAAAGCAAATGAAAACAATATAAAATCTTGAGTGTAATCTGGGCTGATTAGAACCAGAGCTGAAGAAAGAGCCAATTTTACTAGATTGAAAGATTTTATAGCCTCTTCGGTCCATTTCACTTGGCTGTCCTTTTTAAGCATGTTTGTAATTTCTCTTAGGTGTTCAGCAAGATTAGGTACAAAGCGGCGTAAAAAATTCATCTTACCATTAAAATATTGAATCTCCTTCTTGTTCCGGGGAAGATCAATTTGCTGAATCGCTTCTACACATGCTGGATCAATACGAATGCCATCTTTTGATATGATGTGTCCAAGTATTTTGCCTTCATCCATGGTGAACAAGCTCTTCTTCGGATTCAACGACACACCATATTTTTTGCACTTTTGAAAAACAGTTTTCATTTGATACATGTGTTCTTCATATGAATTAGAAAACACCGTCAAATCATCAAGGTACAGAACCAAGAAGACATCCTTCTCATTTGCGAAAGCCATATCCATTGCCTGCTGAAATGTGGCACCTGCGTTCTTCAAACCGAAAGGCATTTTAGCGTAATGAAAAGTCCCCCACGGAGTGGTGAACGTTGTTTTGTCTCGATCATCTTCATGGACCAAAAATTGGTTATATCTAGAATAACCATCGAGTAGTGACATACAAGATGCTCCAACTACTCGTTGAAGTATGTGATCCATTTTTGGCAGCGGATAATTATCCTTCAATGAAACTTTATTGATATTTCTAAAATCAATGCACAAACGAATCTCACTTGTCTTCTTTCGTACGGGCACCAAATTAGATATCCAATCAGAAAATCGGATGGGAACAATGATTCCTGATTTGTACAACCTATTTACCT
Organism: Pinus tabuliformis; assembly: GCA_031772625.1. Classification (NCBI taxonomy): domain Eukaryota; kingdom Viridiplantae; phylum Streptophyta; class Pinopsida; order Pinales; family Pinaceae; genus Pinus; species Pinus tabuliformis. The sequence goes on from CM062814.1 coordinate 646,003,293, forward strand.
CCTTCTCAATTGATGGCAACAATTTTGGATTAAGCCTTCTTAACTTTTGTCTGAAAGGTTTCTGATTAGGCTTAATAGGAATTGTGTGCTGAATTATATTGGTATCATATGTCTTCAAGTGGGAATAGTCCCAAGAAAACACATTAGCAAAGGATGACAACAAATTGATATATTTGGCTTTTACCCTTTGTGGCAATGCTTTGGATAGCTTTACCATCTTCGGATGTTCAGCTGTTCCAATATTCACCTCTTCGACTCCCTTCTCTATTGGCTGTAATGTTGGTTTGCGGGCTACGTCATCATGATCAAAGAGTTCTTCTAAAGGTATCAAGCCTTTAGGAATTACATTATCCTTGAGCTACAACACTTCCATTTGATTTATCTGCACATCATCATTACCATCATCATGTTCTACATCAATTGAGGTATCTTTGAACTTACCTTTATTTTGCAGAAAATCATCAATCTCCTCATCATCTTGAAAAACTTGCCAATATCTCTGATTGTCCGGGACAATCAGACGATGTTTCACATGGATTTCAAATTTATTACTTGAATTCATAGGAATCTTCAAATTACTTGCTGCCTTAGCAAGTGCATCAACAATACTATTTTGAATATGAGGCACACACGTTAAGGTATAATCTGAAAACAACTTCAAAATGTCTAGAACAGCATTCCGGTATGCCTGCATCCGAGGATGCTTTGCTTGATATTCACATTTAACTTGTTTAATCACCAATTCGGAGTCGCCATATACAACAATCCTCTTAGAATTCAGCTTTCTTAGAATTTTTAGGCCAGCAATCAAAGTTTCGTACTCAGCCTCATTGTTTGAGCAATCAAAATAAAGTTTGTAAGAACATCCCTCTCAACTAGGGGTAATTCCAATTTTAACACTCCCTCTCAACTAGGGGTAATTCCACCTACATCATGTCATGTGTATCTTGTCATCAATTAACATCCACTCTCAAGTATCTCATCATCATGTATCGTCACTATTCATCTCAATTCATCTCTTGCTTATTCCTGCTTATCTCTTTATTGTCCATTCTCATTTGTTGAATATTCTCGAATCTAAAAGAAGAAGAATTTAACATCAAAGGGGAGCTCAATTTACGACCCTCTATCCATCCAAGAGCCCCTGTTACCACCCAGAATCTCTGCCAATGGGGAGCTCAATGTTACCACCCAAGAAACATCAACATGGAGCTAAATTTATGACCCACATCAACATCAGAGAGATTAGATCAATCTGGAACAACATCGAGGAGCTTAATCTCAACTCGGAATCTCATGGGGGAGCTAAACATCTACAATTTCATATCGAGCAATAGGTGATATATGGTGCCACATCTCAACCCATCCTATTTCCTACTGATCTTCCCAACAATGACCCTTAAGATTCATGTTGTAGAACACCTGCATCATAATCCAAGCTTGGGCTAGATACTCGACTTACCAAAAAGTAAGGATGACATGCCCCAAGTCTCCTCAACCCAAAGCCCAGACGGGGATGGACAATCCCAACAAGCCCAACTTATGGGTATCATTCCAACCAAGGTATCCTCTGTAAAGTGAAATAAAGGGGAGCAACATATCCAACCCTATGGGTAATAGATAAGGGTGATTCCCTATTATCCAGAGATCCCTCAACCCTAGGAGCCCTCCATCTCAATTACATACCCTGGGAGCTCAGATGGGGGGGAAATTTGGCTCAATGTCCTTGATTAGGTATGCTCTCTATAGATCAGAAATTTATCATTGTGCTCATATTTGGTAATCATTATGTCTCAATAACAACAATCTCTCATTCACACAAGGAATCAAATCAAATATAATATTAGAACTATATATATATATATATATATATATATATATATATATATATATATATATATATATATATATATATATATATATCTATATATATATATATATATATATATATATATATATATATATATATATATATATATATATATATATATATATATATATATATATATATATATATATATCACAGAAAGTATACCATAGTCATCCTCCTTCTCATGGCGAAGCCAACCACAAGCCTAAGCTTCTCTTGTATAGCAACATTGTCTCAATATATGAAGGTATCTCAGTCTCAGCTATATACGAGATTCTCTACTAATCATATTCACTCATTATTATCGCAATGTATCCCTATCATATTCAAAAATTACCAAAAAAAAATTATAAAGATATTTTTCATCTTGCCTCACATCTGCTCATGCCAGCAACATCACACACAACCTTAGTCGTGCTTAAATCTACGAACTTCTCATCAAAAACATCATTGTAATTCTCATACTAAGGCAACACCCAAATATGCTTATTTCATCAACAATGATCCCAAACAACATTAGTACATCCATGCAATCACATATCACATGAAGAATGTATCAAGCCAAAAAAATGATCATCCCATGTAGATATCTCGAAGGGTGCTCAATGGCAACTCAATGTGTATGAAGCGGCTCAATCATTTAGGTTGTTCCATGCAAAACATTATATATATATATATATCAAACCAAAAAATTGATCATCCCATCCAGACATCTCGAAGGGTGCTCGATGACAACTCAATGTGTATGAAGCGGCTCAATCATTCAGGTTGTTCTACGCAAAACATTATATATATATATATATATATATATATATATATATATATATATATATATATATATATATATATATATATATATATATATATATATATCTATATATATATATATATATATATATATATATATATATGCAGATGGGAGTCCACATGGAACATCACTGCTTCAATCAACTATTGGTTGCCAAGTTAGGTTCAAGTATATCTCTTCACAACTTCTTGAAATTCAATCAGAATGTCCAAGGATTTGAATTTACACTTTCCAAAAACTCTTTAGTAGCTTTAGGATATTGATTTTATTTTTCCAACTTTAGAACGTAATCCATCATGTCATGGTTCTTCATGTCGAACTTCAGAGGCCATCTTCCTTTTACTTTGATCATTAGAGGCTCATTACCTGTCAAGAGAAGACCATCAGAATATAAAACCAAAATCAAATTCATACCTTGGACCACTTTTGAAGTAAAGGTTTGGATCGACACATCATCCTGACTTCACTAGATAATTGTCAATGCAGACATATCAGGCTCAGGGAGCTTGCTTCATACAATTACTTTTGAAAACATAACACTTAACCAAAGAATATGCTTAGCCTTACACAAATCAATATTATGCAATCAAATCAACCAAGTTAGCTTATCAAGCCTTAGATGTCAGATCAAAACTAATATCAAAATCATCAATTGTTAGGGGAGTTTTGAGGTCTAAAATGGGCCTCCTAAGGAAATTGTAAATTAATAGTGGAAATAATAAAATAAGATTAGATTACATCATCAAATTTTAGAGAGAAAAAAGAAAAAACTATTTTTTTCAACTAGTATTTTCAACTTATCTCCCTATTGGTTTACTCAAATTTCGAGTGGAAACACTTGTTGGATGTAAAATTTGATTCCTCATCCAAGTAGTACCCATGTTGCATACTTTTGACAGACCCTACTACACGAAAAATGAGAAATACATGAAAAACGTGATTGCAATTAAGTTTTTTCATGTATTTCTCATATTTCATATAGCAGTGTTCTGGAATTGATCTAAGACAAACAATTATGGTATTACAGACTCATGTGCATGGATGTGCCTATGTTATTTTATGCAACGGATCGATAAGATTGTGAAATACACAGGCACTGAAGTAGTTAGAGAAAACATAACAGGTAAATATATAAACACAACAAGTTTAATAAGGAGTTCACCCAATACTCCTGGGCTACATCTCCCGGTCCAGCCTTCAATGGTGGCCTCTCTATTATGTTTTCAAAGCATAGTTTTTACAAAAATGAGCTCAATTTGAGTCTCACATACAGATATAAATCAGCAAGATTGTACTTGGATCCCCCAAGTCTCTGGAGTACACAAACTCTCTTTACTAATACTCGACCTCTATTGGTCACAACAGTATGAGCCCAATCTAAGACTCATACATGACAGGCATATACAGAAGAGTTCGCTTGAACCTCTCAAGCCTTTCCTGGATTATACAGACTCTCTGACTCTCTCTGGCTATGTCTTAACTCTGGCTTGATGTTGCCTTTGCTTCTGCAGGTTAACTCGGCTTCTTCCCTCTGCTCTTAGCTTTCCGCTTCTAACTTACTTGCTTCTTTCTCTGTCAATTCATGGCTTTAAAGCCAATCTGCTTTCTAACTGTTCGTTTCCGCTTCCCAGCTTTCTGGTTTCCCTGCCTCTATCCGTTTGAATCCCTCTGTTCTGCGTAATCATCACTGTATAACGCCTCACAGGGAGGTGGCCACCTATTTCATAACGAATTGAGTGTCATTTCTCTTAGACATTTTCAAAACAACTATTTATTCCATTAACTCCAAGAATGCCTGTGAACACGATTTTCTATGAACGCATTGTTCGTGTCAGACTTCAAATCTTATACAACTCCGCCTGTTTGCCTCGTCAAATCTGGTCACCCATCAGAACGCATCTCCGCCATTGATCTGGAGCCTCCAGATCCAACGGTCATCGTCCATATCGGGTGGATAAGTAACATGATGTTTACCCATCCGATGTGAGTGGTTTTCTCTCTCTTCCGTAGACGCATGGCACCCCTTGTGTGGCATTGGGTGGGACTCGGTTGAAACCGCTTACCACTCGAAGCCCTTTCGATATTCTACCGGTTTTTGTGGGACCCGCCTCTGATGGAATCGGCATGATGTCCATTATATTTTATAACCTTTCAGGTCCAGTTGCTCGGGGCTTTTCCTTCTTTGAGGGGTTTGCTTAGCGATATGCGATTAGCGTATCAGAAACTACCCCCGTTTCTTAAATTGACCTCTGGTTTTGCTAATTTGTGGCAGCGCACGTTACCATGGGCCGACGGTCTACGTGCTTGACCAAGGGTCCTCGTTGCTCTACGTTGTTCACAAATTGGAACTATTTCAAGGATATCTTTGATAAGCTTGATCTTTATAAGAATTTGAAACTTTGGCATGATTTTTAAAGAGTTCATGAAAACTTAGAGAGTGTTCTAGGATCCAATTTGGATCACGGCCTTCCCACTGAAAAAGCTTTTGGACCACCAAAAGTTGGTTTTTAAGCATCAATCAAGTGAGGGTATAGATTCCTCACTTTCCCAATTTCTATCCATTTTGCACTGCTTGGTTTTGAACCTTTGAGCCCAATCCTGAGGTACTCAACATCCCCTCTGCGCGTAGTTCTCACCTTCTTGTCCAGAACTGTATCTTCCTGCAATTCATTGAGATATTCATGCAACAGATCATCAATAGAAGGAAATTGACTCTGCTCTTCGATATATTCAACCAATGAAGGTTCAAATAGTCTCAAGCTTTCTACATTAACAATTGAATAGATGTGCATGTAAGCTAGCAAATCAAGGCGAAAAGCATTCTCAACAATTTTCTCAATATTTTGAAAGGTCCATACCTTATTGGCTTCAACTTCTTACCTTCACCTTGAATTTTGTCTTTGCTAATATACAGCCAGACTTGATCACTAACTTGGAAACTATGCTCAATCCGATGTTTATCATGCCTTGCCTTGTACTTGGCTTGGCTCTTTTCCAGCTATTCCTGTACTGCCTGGTGAATCTCTTGGATTTGTTCAATGAACTTCGTTGCCTTGTCCACATCACTGTGTCCATCAACCGCTATGTCTTTACCAAAGACAAAATCTCAGGGAGACCTTGGTGTGAAACCAAAACAGGTCTCAAAAGGAGATCTCTGTGTAGAAGAATGTTTAGCTCGGTTGTAAGCATGCTACACATAACACAAATGTTCATCCCAAAGCTTGGGATGTTTTCTGCAATAGCCTCTGAGCAACTGGATAACTGTCCTGTTGACCACTTCTGTTTGGCCGTCTGTTTGCGAATGAAATGTTGTGCTCTTCTTCAGTTTGGTGTCCTTCAATTCCCACAAACTCGACCAAAATTTCCCAACAAATCAGGAGTCTCGATCAGATATAATGGAAGTGGGTAATCCAAAATGAACCCATACATGCTGAAAGAACAACTTTGTAGTTTGTTCAGCTGTAATCTGTTTGTTACATGCTATTAAAATATACATTTTGCTGAACCTATCCATAATCCATGGAAACAATTTCCCAAGGGTGAGAAGGAACTAGTAATGGAGTGTACAAGCCTAGTTTTCTATTGTTGGGCTTGCTTTTAGCACACATGGTACACCCTCTTACATATCTAGAAACTGTTTCATGCATTTTTGGCCAATAACAAAATCTTTGCAGCCTTGCAACTATTTTACTTACACCAAAGTGACCTGATATTAGAGAAGTGTGTGCTTCTCGAATTAGCTTTACTCTTTCAGTTTGTGGAATGCATAACTTTCCAAAATGACACAAGAGTTGGTCCTTAACATGATAATCCAATTCTTCTACTTGTTTACCATGACTTAAAGTTGCATATACATCTTTAAAATCTATATCTTGAGCATATTGTTCAATGTAGCTTTCATGCAATACTGAATTATGCTTAAGTATAGTAGATGCATTTATGATTGGTCTGGACAACATATCTACAACTTTATTGTGTATGCCCTTTTTATATCTGATGACAAGATGAAACTGTTGTAGAAAACCCATCCACCTATAGTGTCTTGATTGTTGCAACTTAGTTTGTGAGTGCAAATATTGAAGTGGTTGATGATCAGTATGTATAACTATCTCTTTTCCCAATATGTAATGTTTCCTCTTTTTCACACTCTATACTAATGCATACAATTCTTTATCATATGTGGGATAATTAACTACTGCAGAATTAAATGTCTCAGAATGATAACACATGGGTTTACCATGTTGCATCAACACTGCTCCCATGGCATAGTCACTGGCATCTGTTTCAATCTCAAATGGTCTTTGAGGATTGGGCAGTGCTAGTACTGGTGCTATACTAATTTTTTCTTTTAAGGTGTCGAAGGCTTTCTGTTGTTTGCCTCCCCACTGGAACACCTTGTTCAATCCTGTTAAAGCATGTAAGGGAGCTGCAATCAAGGAAAAGTTAGAAATAAAATTTCTCCAATACTGTGTTGCTCCTAGGAAGCTTCTAACTTCTGCAGCAAATTTGGGTTTAGGCTAGTTTACAATGACTGCAACCTTAGAGGGATCTATCTTCAATTCACCACACCCTACAATATGACCCAAATAATTCAAATATGTTTTTCCAAATTCACATTTTGAGAGCTTAACATAAAGATTTTCTCTTTTCAAAACATCTAGAGTCTGCTTTACATGCTTCAAATGTTCTTCCCATGTTTTACTAAATATAAGAATGCCATATAAATATACAATGAAAAAATAATCAATAAAAGGTCTAAGTACATCATTCATTACTCTCATGAAAGTAGAAGGAGCATTAGTTAAGCCAAAAGGCATAACCAACCACTCATACAATCCCTGCTTTATTTTGAAAGCAGTCTTCCATGCATCTTGCTCTGCAACTCTGACCTGATGGTAGCCACTATGCAAGTCCAACTTGGAAAAATAAACAGCTTCTTTCAATTGATCTAGTAGATCATCTATGTGAGGAAGGGGATAACGATTTTTTATCGTTATCTTATTCAGTGCTCGGTAATCAATGCACATTCTCCATGAGCCATCTTTCTTTCTCACCAATACAATTGGAGACCCACATGGTGATGTGCTAGGTCTTATAAACCCTTTCTTGAGCAGCTCCTGTACCTACTTCTTGATTTCTGCATTCTCTAAAGCGGACAACCTGTACATTCCGATGTTAGGCAATGGAGCATCTTGCTGCAATTTAATATCATGTGTATTTCCTTTTTGGGTGGCAGACCTTTAGGTTCTTGAAATAGTATATCATATTCTGAAACAACTTTTTCTAAATCATCTTCTTGTTTAGCATTACAGCCCTCAAATACATTGGTTTTATCAGGTTTGTTTTCCTTTACAACCATCAGTAAAAAATGTTTGCATGAATTTAAAATTCTTTTCATCTGCCCTGAGTTTATAAGAGTGTAATTAGTCTTGAGTTTATGAGCTCTTACAATATATTCAATTCCATCCCTATTGAGTTGATACTTGTTTTCAACTCTATAGAAAATAGCTTTTCTATCATACAAGTAAGGACTTCCTAAAACAATTCCACATATATCCAAGGGAACAATATCTAACTCAACCTCATCTACAAATGTTGACCCAAAAGAAAACCTAAGTTTACATTGTCTAGTCACTTGTAGCTTTGCTTTATCACATAACCAACCTAATGGATATGGTTTCTTGTGAGTTGTGGTTAGTAATCCCAGCTTCTTGACAATTGCTTCAGAAATTAAGTTTACTTGTGAGCCACTATCAAACAAAGTATCAATCTTTTGATGCTTGGAAATAACTCTAATATGAAAAAGCTCATGTCTTTTCATCTCATTTTCTTCATTATCAGTAGATTGTGCATAATTACTAGTAGATGCTTCAAAATTTTTAACTTTTATACCTGTGGCTGTGATTGTTGTTTCATCCCCTGAATCTGACCCCAAATCTTTTTGAATAGCTGCAACAGTCTTCTTCTTTTTGCCATCGTACTTCTTGGGCCTCAACTCCGAATGCAGAATCCAGTAGTGTTCATCATCATGCCCATCCTTCTTGCAATGAGTGCATGAAGATTTGGTCTTTTGTACAGTATTTGTCTTCCTCACTTTCCATTTTTGTTTTCTATTTTCCTTATTCTTGCTTGCAGTGGGTTTTGATGATCCCCCAACTTTTGGGTTCACATTCTTGCCTCTAGTCTCTAGATGTGTAGCCTGAACAGATACCTCATCTATGCTAGTGGGATTAAACATGAGAATGGTATTCTTTAAATAGTTGTGTAGACCACCTATATACTTCAGCAAAGTTTCAGGTGAGTCTAAAGAAATTCCTAGAATCAAAGCTCTTTTTCTAAATTCTTGGGTGTAGCCTTGTACACTTTTCCCCTTTAATTGTCGAAGAGTTTTCCAACTCATCATGGCTTGCTACATATAAGCTAGTGGATAGAACTGTTTTTTAATTGTAGAAACAAATTCACTCCAGATAGAAAGAATTTTACCATGCTTCTTCATGTCAGCTTGTGTCATGCCTTCCCACCATGCCAAGGCAGTGCCTCCAAGGCATAGGCTGGCCAGCTGAATCTTACTCTTGTCTGAATCAATGCTTTGCACCCTGCAATATGCATTAATCTGTCGATCCAGCTTCTTTGCATTCAAATCTCCATCATATATCGGCAAATCAAATTTAACATCTAATTTAATTAAAGATGCCTTCTTCTTTTTATTTTCAGGACTATCAAGAGGTGTGGGAATTTTATCTTCTTTCCCTTTGCCTTTGGAGTGGTCATTGAGGAGAGATTCTTCTGCTCCTTTATCGTGTTTGGAGTTTGATGAATCTTCATCTCTACATTTCTTAAATTCTTTATACATTTCTTCTACCATGGCTCTCATGGTCTAGAAACTAGCCATGAACTGGGAGTCTGATTCCATGGGACTTTCTTCTGACATTTTCCTCTTAGGATAGACTCTTCCAATTTCTGGGTTAGCTTCAACCAACTCTCCTTCTCCTAATTTAAGCTTTGATCTAGTTATCATTCAACAAAAAAATCCAGCACAAGCTTGTCTAACCTTAGTAACCTAGAGCTCTGATACCACTTGATTTGGAATTTATCTAAGACAAACAATTAAGGTATTACAGACTCATGTGCATGGATGCACCTATGTTATTTTATGCAACGGATCGATAATATTGCGAAATACACAGGCACTAAAGTAGTTAGAGAAAACATAACAGGTAAACATATAAACACAACAAGTTTAAGGAGTTCACCCAATACTCCTGGGCTACGTCTCCCAATCCAGCCTTTAGTGGTGGCCTCTCTATTATGTTTTCAAAGCAGAGTTTTTACAACAGTGAGCTCCATTTGAGTCTCACATACAGATATAAATCAGCAAGACTGTACTTGGATCCCCCAAGTCTCTGGAGTACACAGACTCTCTTTACTGATACTTGACCTCTATTGGTCACAACAGTATGAGGCCAATCTGAGACTCATACATGACAAGCATATACAGAAGAGTTCGTTTGAACCTCTCAAGCCTTTCCTGGAGTACACAGACTCTCTGACTCTCTCTGGCTCTGTCTTAACTCCGGCTTGATGCTGCCTTTGCTTCTGCAGGTCAGCTCGGCTTCTTCCCTCTACTCTTGGCTTTCCGCTTCTAACTTACTTGCTTCTTTCTCTGTCAGTTCATGGATTTAAAGCCAATCTACTTTTTGACTGTTCGTTTCCGCTTCCCGGCTTTCTAGTTTCCCTGCCTCTCTCTCTCTGAATCCCTTTGTTCTGTGTAATCATCACTGTATAATGCTTCACAGGGAGCTCGCCACCTATTTCATAATGAATTGAGTGCCAGTTCTCTTGGACGTTTTCAAAATGACCGTTTATTCCGTTAACTCCAAGAATGCCCGCGAACATGATCTTTTGCCAATGCATCGTCCATGTCGGACTTCAAATCTTATACAACTCTGCCTATTTGCCTCGTCAAATCCAGTCACACATTGGAACGCATCTCCACCGTTGATCTGGAGCCTCCAAATCCAATGGTCATCATCCATATCAGGCAGATAAGTAACATAACATTTACTTGTCTGATGTGAGCAGTTTTCTCTATCTTCCGCCGGATGCGTGGTACCCCTTGTGTGGCATCGGGCAGGACTCGGTTGAAACCAATTACTGCTTGAAGCCCTTCCAATATTATGTTGTTTTTTGTGGGACCCTGCCTTTGATGGAATTAGCGCGATATCCATTATATTTTATAACCTTTCGGGTCTAGTTGCTCGGGGCTTTTCCTTCTTTGATGGGTTTGCCCGACGATATGTGATTAGCGTATCAGAAACTACCCCCATTTCTTAAATTGACCTCTAGTTTTGCTAATTTGTGGCAGCACGCATTACCATGGGCCGACGGTCTGCACGCTTGACCGAGGGTCCTCGTTGCTACACGTTGTTCACAAATTGCAACTGTTTTGAGGATATCTCTGATAAGCTTGATCTTTATAAGACTTTGAAACTTTGGCATGATTTTTAAAGAGTTCATGAAAACTTAGATAGTGTTCTAGGATCCAATTCGGATCCAGCAGGGTCCATCAAATGTATGCAACATGGGTACTCCTTGGATGAGGAATCAAATTTTTTCATCCAACAAGTACTCCCGCTTAAAATTTGAGGAAAACCTTAGGGAGATAAATTGAAAATACGAGTTGAAAAAGTAGTTTTATTATTTTATTATTTTTTAATCCTTTTACTTTTTAACTCCAAAAATGGTGAATCATCCCCCATGGTTGACATCATCATCTTGAATCCTATTGGTTCTTATAAAGTTTATTTTGGTTGTACATTTTTCTTAGTATACCCATTTTAGACCTCAAAATTCCTCTAATGATCACTGTATCGAATTATTTGGACTAGGTGACAAGTAGAGAGCATATCAAGCCATCCTCATGATCATAACATGAATAATTTCTTCTACTATATATGAAAGGATACATCAAGGACAAGTCATATAAGTTTCATGTGTATACTAAGAATGAGTCATATAAGTTTCATACATTCATAGTGAGATTGTTGCATAATGAATCACAACTGTTTATATTTCAACCAATGTGTCAAGGCTAATGATGTCAACACATAACATCTATTGAATACCAATATAAGTCACTGAAATTCACTATGCCCATATAACATTTCTATCAAGGCAAATAATTAGTCGCCAAATCAAATCATTTGTAACAGCCCTGGTGAAAAGTTTATGTAATAAAAGTTAATAAAGGCAAAAAATAAGACCATGGGTAAGGGACATGTATTCCAACCTGAATGTTGGGAAAATATACCCTAGTGGGCATCACTGGATGTGTGTTTTGGCTAAGAAAATTGGCAAAGGAAAAGGCATTAAAAGGAAAAAATAAATTTTGGGCACATTTATTTATGAAAATAAAGGAAATTAGGAGAAAGGAAGGAAAAAGGTCACAGGTTGCATGTGAGGAGGAAAATGAAGGAAAATAATGGAAAATGAAGAAATTAGAGGCCTCATTGATAAAATCACTTCTGAGGATCAGTTGGCAGGTTGCTCAGTGTTAGGCTCTTAGTTAGTGTTAAGCTTCTTGGTCAATTCAAGTTTGGAGCTCTCTCATTATTCTCTCTCTCTCTCTCACTCTTGGTCACTTAGAGATTTCTTGGAGCACTCTAAATTTGGATCAAGGAAGGAAAAACAAACAAAGGGAAAGGAAGGAAAGCAAGGATCAAGGAAAGGAAATCATGATCAAGCAGCGTCAGTAGGAATACATGCAAGTAACCTTTTGTATGTGTGATTTCCTAGCTGGTTTGGACATGCATGACTTTGCATGTTGTTGTATGGTTCTCTTGCTGTTGGTGGCATGGTTTTGCCGCGTTATAACAATGGGTTTTAGCCTAGCCTTGCCTTTATCCAGATGCCATGGTGTTGGAATGTTTATTTCATTTTTTGAGCTTTGGTTTGCTGAATGGATTTCAAAAACTGGGGTGGAGGTGGTCTCAAGGTTCACTCCTAAAGGCCTAGGAAATCCTTGACCGATTTTGGCGGGATACATGGTAAAGCCCGAGGGAGAAGTCTCGGTTTAGGGCCTAGTGATCTGGGTTTGGATTGCGGTAAAGCTTGAGAGATTGCTCTCGGTTTAGGGCCTAGTGGTCCAGTTTGGATCGTGGTAAATATTGAGAGACAATGAGATGGAAAATTCCTCAAGGATAGTGATGGATTCCGGATGGCATTCCAAGTTCTATTCGATTGTGACTGAAGCACCAATTTTGGTGTGATCACAATTTGATGAGGGTGGAGATGGTTTAACCTTTGGCTTCCCTTGGATTTTTTTGAATTGGGTTTTCTATGAGATCCCACATTCATGCTTATAATATGGCACGGGGGTGGCTGGCTAAAAGAGAGATTTAGTTCAGCCATGTCTGTGGTCAGGTGGTAAGTGGAAGTCCCAAACCTGGTCAGATTTTCCTATGATTAATAAAAGCTAAGTTCTCTTACTTTTGCACGGATTTATATGTGGATTTCATGGATGTTATATCTATGATATTTATATGGTTTTATGCTACTTATAAGCAGGGTTGAATGACTGGTTTATGTCATGGTTATTTCATATATTTACTTGTAACCATTAAATGGATGGATGCAAGACCTAATTGATGATGTAGTAGCCCAATGGAGAAGGAGGTGATCCTTCTGATTATGTTTCATAAGTTGTTTTAGTTGTTTATGCTCTGTCTTGTATCCTAGACCTATAGGTTGCATTGATGCCAAGTGTTTGATAGAATGTTAGTCCCGGTTGGGGATGCTCAGGCCTAGTCCTGAGGGTGATTTTTTATTGATCAACATTGTTATCATGTTTTTAATGAATTTTGGAAGTTACAACAAGTTTTGGGTAGAGGCCAGGATTCTGGGCTAGAAAAGTGGCTTAAATCCCGGGGTCACTGGCACAGAACTAGCAATTTTGGTCCACAGTCGCTGGCAAGTAGGCCTGTGAGAGAGAATTTGGGTTTCTGGTCACTCCCTTGCCTATAGTATAAGAGTGACTATGGCCTAAGAGCTCTAGAATAGCAGTGGGATCCAGGGACATGCTGTCTGAGTTGTTGACTTCTCACCCGAGGGTTTTGTTGATGATGTTGGATGACTGTATGTGATTTTTTGTCGATTCCACTTCCTTAAGGTGACATATGAGGTCAAATATTATCATAGTAGCATCTCTCCTCATGTTTACCCCGATTTGCATGGTTACTTTGGGTATACCTAGGAGGGGGTGTTACATCATTAGTCATCAAGTCAAAACCCAAATTTGTTATCACAGTGAGATCTACAGCCCAAAGAACATCTAAACATCAAGTCAAAGTTCTAAATCATTATCAAGCATCATGTCAAAACTCCAATCACTACTTATCTATATCAATTAGCCAAATCTAGTCAAACCCTTGCAACTGTTATCAAATATTGTCATACACAAGCCTCAATGGTTAAATCATAATGACATATTGATATGCATATCCCGATCACATGCAAACACAAGTTTAGTCAACATATTCACATTATAGTAAGTCAAACATTCAAACTTCCCTACTCATAGAACTTTCTGTTGTCTACTCCATGTCTGTAGGACTAACATCCTTCACGTGAACTTTTGATTTCATGCACAAAAATTCACTTTTGTGTCCTACAGGCATAACTGCACCCATAGGCCTTCTTCCATGTGGTTGAGAGGCTTCAGTCACACCCTTAAGCTTGCTTCCATGCGGTTGAGGTTTAGAGTTGCACCCTTAGGCTTACTTCCATGCAGTTGAGGCTTAGAGTAAGGAAAACTCTTTCTTCTTAGACCAGAACTTTGTTGCAGACCAACAATATCATATATTTGTCTATTCATGTCCATAAATCTCACTTCAATAATAAATAATATTCTATACATATAATGCAAATGATAATAGGAGTAGGGATCTTATGGAGAGATTCTCCCTCTAAATGGGAAGCCACTTCAGTCATCTTCATTCAAGTCATCAAACTGTCTATAATACTATCATGCATCGACATATTTGTTAGATCATAAAGTTAGACTATATATTTATCATGGTCATATCATGTTAGCATCAACTACTTCACCATTACATCATGACATCAATATTTCATCAAGGGTTAGTGTCAAATAGCTAATAAGAGTATACTTCAAGAATCATGATCACAACATTAATTCTTTGTCACATAACTCAATCCATAAAGTCATGACATTCAATTTTACCATATGTCATGATTACTAAGCGCATCAAAACATAACCATGGTCAACAAAATATCTTGAATATCAATCTCATTGTTACACTTCTATCATCATGGCTACCATGCTTTTCACAAACATTATCAATAGTATCAAGTTACCATCTATTAGAATCAAGGAGCTAGCCTTCTTTATGGGATCAAGATATCCAAAATGATAGAAAACATCAAGTATACCAATATATTAAAGATTAATATTAAGTAAATTCATAGAATCAAGAATTTCATCATGTCTAAAAGATAAGATACTTGTTCACTACCAAGTGCATCATTTCATCATAGGTATCATGAATCAAACTTCTTTTCACATGAGCCATTTGTGAAGGTGATATACTCATCATACCTTATGGCTTACCTTTCCATCCAATATTGTAGTTGAGCTATAACATTGAACCAATACACCATACATACCTTGTAGTATTCAGATACATGTGCACCTTCTTATTTTACATAGGAAACTTGTAGCACTTTGTCACCTTTTCATCAGGTGCCTCTTTACCTTTTATGATGCTAGTTATTCTCTTCCTACACTAGCCATGATCCTCAAGAAGGATCCACTTATCACAACTCATCAAGAGGTTAGAAGTGTTCAAATACTCAAATATACATGCAGTAAGTATGAGTAATAATCAAAACAATAATCAGAAGTATGAGTAATAATCAAAACAATAATCAGATCCATAAGTCTAAACAAAAGTAAAGACATAAAGGAGCACCATAAATTGAAAAATACTTATCTTTAATGAGAGGTGATCATCTCCCTCTTGAACTAGCCTTCAAGATCCATCATTGCCCATTGTCCATATAAAAATGTTGCCTTCAATATTTCAACCAACTTTATCAACAACCAGGCCTAATAGAGACTATCCCATCTAGGGCTTCATCAAATCTAACACAAGTGCTTGAACATATTCACATTAGTCATGCTAGGGTTTCTAAATTGCATATCTCAAATATTTGCCATAAACCAAGGTTTCTTCCAAACCCTAACCTCATAGTATCCATCAAACCCTAATAACCAAATTGCCTAGGGTTTCCTTCAAACCCTATAATTATTTTAGGTCTCCTCCATCCTCTCTTGCTTCCATCAATGGTGTCATCATAGGGGTGATCTCCATGACTTTTTTTCAGCCCAACTCTGATACCATGTTAATTTTTCTTAGGGATATATTGTTCTTTGCTTTGATAATTGCATTTCTTCATTTACACATTAAATTCACCCCATAACATCATAACATTATTTATATTTACATCATTATTCAACAACATATGCAACTATGTAGAAAGAACAATATCATCATCATTAATGTAGAGGAATATAAAGGAACAATAGACGAAAAGAATTCACACATAGAGACACTAGGATTGGTCAGATACAAGGGAAAAACCCATTATGGGGAAACCCCTTTCAAATTCTTCATCTTATTAAATTTTCATTGAATGATTCAACAAAAGAGAGTACAATGATCAATATCTTCATCCATACAACTATCCAACAAAAATCAACTGAAGAATATCCATGAGATGAACCCAACCATGCTCATACTAAAATTCCTTATTCAAAATCCTGTTATGAATTGTCACTGTCTACGGTCAATTGCCGAACACTGCGGTCAATGAGCGAAAACTTCGGATAATTGAAAAACCAAACCCTAGTTTCTATTCGAATGGAGGACATGTTGTGTGAGTGAACCAAAGGCTTTATTCGCATGGACGAGCATGACATCGAGCGACTGTAATCGATATTTCTCTGTGCTATGCCTACAAATAACACCTAAAACCCTAAAACAGAGATGTGAGCTTCAAACCTTGCAATTTCACCTTCGTGCGAACCCATTCCTCCATGGGTCTGCCTCATACCTGTGTGAACCAAAAACAAGAAAGAGAATAGAAGAATGTCTCATGATAATTTCCAAATGAGGTTGACGTCATTTGCATTTATAGCCTTCCAAGGGTGTTCAATTTTCTTTAGGGCCGACTTGATCAAATATGCACATGTGGGCTTATACTACAAAAATACACTTTCCCTTATCCAAATTTAATGATCTTTAGGTGGATTTTGGTCCTCTTGAAAAGAGGAATTAAATGCAATCATCATCTCCATCAAATGAGCTATCCAAAGTGAAATTTGGCACTATTTTCCAATTTTAACACTACCGTGAACTTCAATTTCCATGGTAAATTTGATGGATCTTGATTGATTGTTGAAATGCTGAAAAAACAGATCTAATTTCTCATGACTATGGGGCCATAAAATGAAAGTGTCATCAACAAACATTTTCCATCTCTTTAACGGAAATTAAGTAAAAGCTAAAATTTAAAATTTATTTTCCATCTCTTTAACAGAAATTAAGTAAAAGCTAAAATTTAAAATATAAAATCCTCTGCGAACAAATTAACAATGATGAAAAAGAAAAAAATATAAAGTATAAAAAACATTATTTTTTTAAAACGTATTAAAATAACATATTATAAATTTCAATCCTTGAAAGATATAATTGGTCATCATTCTATTATAAAATTTATATAAACTGTGTAATTCAAAGTTCAAATTCCATAAATCAAATTAATAATCATTTTTTTATATTTTTAATTTATATTTAGTATTCAAATTTATATATTACAAAATACAGTGTCCTAAAATTGATGAATAATATACTTGTGTAATCATTGTTGGCCATAATTGAAATATATCGTTTTAAAAAGATACTAATGTAATTGCTTTACAAAACCTATAAACTAACTAAGCTTAAGATGGCTATTGACTTCCAAGTGGGTATGTTGAGGAGAAAAATGTTATGGAATTCAATATCCATATCTTTTATCATGAAATATAATTATCATCTTATTTCATAATTATTACATTTTCTTGTGTTTCAAACTTAAAATCATAACCTATACTTTCTAATTGATGTAATATGGCTATATCACTTTAAAAAAAACGAGAATGCTAGACCAAACAAGGAGCCACTGCCGTGGCGGTAGTCCCCGCTGGGGTCTGCAGGGACAACACAATACAATTATGAGTAGAAATTGCAAGTTAGCTAACAGCTAATGGATTGCATCAAGCAGGAGCTGGACTGAATTGCAGAACTTGGAAAAGTTGTTGTTGTTAGTCTTCTGCAGAATAGATCAATCATTTGTCATTCAGCATTTGGAGCTTTTGTTTTTTCTGCTGTACAAGCTCAACCATCTTAGATGGCCGTAGAAAGGGCATAAGAGCGTGGTTGTTGCTGTAAAGTTGTATGTACTAAACATTTTTGGAAATTTGGTGTAATAACCACATAGAGATTACAAGTTCTGAGGAACATCAATGAACAAAATTCAGACTATAGATGTTTGTCATTCCCTACCTGTACTTCCAGTTGAAATATGCAATGGAAGATAAAATAATACCCTCTGAATGATTGCTATAGGCTTTTTGGGGCAATATATCCTTGACAGAACTTAAAAAAATGACAACCTTGTGTGTTTAAGATACACCTATACGCTAATAGCTGCTTGGCAATAATTCTAGAGAGTGAGGGCAGGTAAGCTACTTTGCCTCCACTCCCGCTTAGGCGGGTCATCTAGCTACAACGCATGTAACATATAAGAAGGCTAAGACTTTTCACTTGCACTGTTAGGTGGCTTTGGTTACCAACATCAAACGCATGTTTTCCTAGTCAACATAATATGTGCCTAAAAATACATTATTCATTAAAGTTCTTAAATGTCCAGTATAGTAGTGCATATTGAACATAGTCTTCACCTTTACGGGGGAAATTTCATAAATATTTCCCACTCATTTCCAGTGACTGCATAGTTGGAAGTAATATGTCAAAGGTCAAGAAATCAATGGCGAAATGCAAATACGATAAACAGGTAACCAGTTCCTAAATAACAGTCATCAACAATTATCAGCATACTTGTAGGTGCTATCGATTTCATCAACCAAAAAGAGCTATTGAACAATGTGATATTAAAAAATAAAACCAAATGGACCTTTTATTAGGCGTCTTCAAACCATAAGTGAGAAGGAAGAGGAAATAAATTTATAACAGGAAACTGGGAGGAGTTCTCAGATTTGGAAGGACGTGACAAAAAGTGGTACATGAGCAATTACCTGAAGATAGGAAAACTTGTTTCTTGAGATAGGAAAGCTTTTCATCCACCTATTCCAGGTATGACAAGAACCATTATGAACTTAAAGAAGCTTTATTTGAATGAATATGCTAAACGGAAATGCACAAAATCATTTAGGAACAGGGTTTGGAGATACAAAGTGATCGAATTCAGCCCTTTCAGATGATGACAATCTCTCCTCAAAAATGTGAGCTGTAACTCAAATATACTCCATAATCATTGTGCAAAACTATACCCAGAAGAAGGAAAAGAATTGAACCCAAAAGCCACTTATTTCTATTCCCTGGTAAGGATGCTATAGAGGCAGAAGCAGTAGATGGATAGTCTAATAGCCAAGTACTTGTTGTAGATTCGTATGCTCCTCTGGATAGTCTAATAGCTGAGTACTTGTTGTAGATTCCTATGCTCCTTGTTCGAGATGTTATTGTTAGTGCTTGTTTCTTGGTTTCTTTTTTCTTTGTGCTTCTACTTTTACGATGTCCATAATCAGAAGAGTTATGAGAACAAGTGCTAAGGAGTAAGTTGGCTTATGCTAATGGATTCCATGTTATGTGAAGCAGAGAGATGTATGTCAATATGTAGGTGCAGAAGGTAGTTTTGTTTTGTAGGAGAGAAATTAGGCATTGCTTTTGCCAATTTATAAAAGAGTTCAATGTGTTTGCAAGCTGGTTTTAAGTGTGAATGGAACTGGGTTTTTGAGAATATTTTACTGGAAGCAAGAGGTAATCATTTGAAAAGATTGAAAGACAGTGGGTAATGGATGTTTGTATAGGCTTGTTCAACCTCGTGGAACGAGCGTTTTTGGAACCTATGTGCTAAAAGAGATGCAACCAAAAAGTGTTGTACAACCAAATAGGGAAACCCGTGCAAGATCGCAACACTTCAATGCGGGATAAATTTCTGACAAGTGCAGAAATAAATACATATACGGACTAATTTGAAATGGGGTTGAAATACTTCAAGATCAGATTGGAGAGGATATAATCCAATATGAAGAGCATTTATTGGAGCAAACCGGTGTTTAATGATCACCATAAAACAAAAAACTTACCATTTCAATGTTGCAAGATGGAAGGTGCAGAATTTGATATGCAATCGGTGCAGTTAAGTGAGAAATCGGTGCAATTAAGTGATCTATCTGACATTGGAGGTAGATGGCATATGAAATGATGTATGTGACGACAAAAGTAAATCGGAAATTAAGTGATGTATCTGACATCAGAGGCAAATCTCAAATAAAATCTTGGTGTTAGATTGCAAGTGAGGTTTTGGCAGTTGAGTGTGACAGGATCGAACTTCTCATTGCACAGAAGAAAGGATATGACAGTCAGTGATATGACAATCTATAAAGGGAAAGAGTGGAAGTAATGAGGGGAAGATACATACCCATAACTCCACTCTGCATAAGCATAGGGTTCTATAGATGGGAAGCAGAATTTACATAAAATGGCTAAGCTGTGGTTATATGTGTTTAATATACTACAAGGATTACTCCATATCCTTTGATTTATTTTATAGTGTTTCCACAAATCTTTGTGAACTCTTTGGGAAATTCCCAAGCTTACCTAAACATATACTAGATAACCAAGTATGGTATAGATCCTGTGTTTGGAAATTCTGCAGACCTGGGAGCATGAACCTAATCAAAATGATGTCGCATTTTACAAAAGGACTATGGGCAATAGATTATATTACACTCACTTTCTGGTAGGTCCAAGCCATTCTAATAAGTATGGCAGTAACTAATAGGAAATTAAAGTTTAAAGGGCAAACTTGGTTGGGCACTATCTGAATTGTAGTAGTTATCAACCACAAACAATTGGCTAGATAGGACAAGTAATTAGTCTATGAAAGACATGTTTAGATTCTAGAAAAAATATGGTAGCCCAGTTCTAATTGCAAGAAAAGATGACATTTGTAAGGTTCAAATCAATAACAGCAAAGATCAGACAACAGGTTAGGGTTCTATAGATGGAAAGAAAAATTTACATAAAATGGCTAAGCTGTGGTTATATGTGTTTAATAGACTACAAGGATTACTCCATATCCTTTGATTTATTTTATAGTGTTTCCACAAATCTTTGTGAACTCTGTGGGCAATGCCCAAGCTTACCTAAACATATACTAGATAACCAAGTATGGTATAGATCCTATGTTTGGAAATTCTGCAGACCTGGGAGCATGAACCTAATCAAAATGATGTTGCATTTTACAAAAGGACTGTGGGCAATAGATTATATTACACTCACTTTCTGGTAGGTCCAAGCCATTCTAATAAGTATGGCAGTAACTAATAGGAAATTAAAGTTTAAAGGGCAAACTTGGTTGGGCACTATCTGAATTTTAGTAGTTATCAACCACAAACAATTGGCTAGACAGGACAAGTAATCAGTCTATGAAAGACATGTTTAGATTCTAGAAAAAATATGGTAGCCCAGTTCTAAGTGCAAGAAAAGATGACATTTGTAAGGTTCAAATCAATAACAGCAAAGATCAGACAACAGGTTATCATGCCTTATGGGGCAATTTACAGCCTTTGTTCATTTCATTCCTCTCAATATTGATCTAGATAGAACATAGGAATAATTGGGGGAAGCATATAATAAATTACAATAATGCACAGCCCAACTGGAAAAAACACAAGCACAGACCATGCTACAGCAAAAGCACAAGAAACTGCCTCAATCTTTGAAAATGACCCAATTTGGTTAATGACACAAGAAACTGCCTCAATCTTTGGAAAAAACGTATTCTTAAACAAATAAAAATAAATATCATTCATACTCTTTTCACAACAATAAAGTTACACTGGATAATTTTTGTTAATATTCATGGAGCACTTTGTACATTAGTAAAACCTTTTATCGTTCAATTTAATCTCTTACTTTAAAAATATCTAGTTCATAGGATTAGCTTGATCTTGTCGCATATGTGACATTTATGGTTGACCGCTTGCGCTACAAAAGGACTGTGGGCAATAGATTATATTACACTCACTTTCTGGCGGGTCCAAGCCATTCTAATAAGTATGGCAGTAACTAATAGGAAATTAAAGTTTAAAGGGAAAACTTGGTTGGGCACTATCTGAATTTTAGTAGTTATCAACCACAAACAATTGGCTAGACAGGACAAGTAATCAGTGTATGAAAGACATGTTTAGATTCTAGAAAAAATATGGTAGCCCAGTTCTAAGTGCAAGAAAATATGACATTTGTAAGGTTCAAATCAATAACAGCAAAGATCAGACAATAGGTTATCATGCCTTATGGGGCAATTTACAGCCTTTGTTCATTTCATTCCTCTCAATATTGATCTAGATAGAACATATGAATAATTGGGGGAAGCATATAATAAAATACAATAATGCACAACCCAACTGGAAAAAACACAAGCACAGACCATGCTACAACAAAAGCACAAGAAACTGCCTCAATCTTTGAAAATGACCCAATTTGGAAAAACAGAAACAGGAATCAAGCTATATCACAAGCACGAGAAATTGCCTCAATAAAATAAATTTCTAGAGTACAGTTGGAAAGATATATTAGTTTGAACATCTATAATTAATCCAAAACTTCAAAGCAAAGGTTACCGGGACATTGGCTAACTCATAAGGTCATACCTTATCTGAGAAATAATCATGATGAGATTTATAAAATTCACCTTCCTCATACCTGTGTTCATGTACTATCACTTAGATATCCGGTTATGGAACTATATAATAATAAAACGGATTGCAAAGATGAGTTGTACATAACTAACAGAAATACAATCTGCAATGAGACAAAAATGGTTACATTAAAATTTAACTGCATACCATAGAAACAAAGAAGGAAGAGGTGAGAAGACTGATGGGTCTGGCAAAAAGAGCAGAGGGACATGGATATATAGCATACTTGTATGTTTTTCCATTCCTTGTTTTTTGTTCGAGGCATTGATGCAAGAGACTATAATGATGTTTCTCAGAACTCCTGATTTTGCTTTTCCTGGTTATACTAGCATTAGCCTTCCTACAAAAAATGTACAGCTTAATATTCGAGAAAATCCTGATTATTTCGGAGAAAATATCAAATTTGTGCCTTCTAAGTTTTTGGGTAGACGTATCTGGGGTTCAGATATATCAGCAAGACACGGGGAGCACCATCCAATCAGGGATCCTGAGCTTGCACTCGTAAGTATATTGAACTATTAACATGTTTCACGTATATTGGCTGATTGCAACTATTTACAGAGAATTCAGGCAACCATACAACTGCAATAATTAGTTGAAACAGAGAATGCTAGTGCTTTAGAAGGTCACATATCATATATCTTACATTATAGACCTACAATGTTAAGAACACTGTAAATGTGATCTCAAACCAGTTTGTGACGAACATTTTCTGAACTGAAGCTAAGGACAGAAAACAATCCTTAGCAGAATTGAGTTCCTTTGACGTAGAAACATTTTATTGCTAACTTGCTCGGGACTAATGATGCGGAGTGAAGAGTTCCACACTGTTGACCAAGGCCGCATTCCCATGGACATTTCTTGGAACTTAAGGTAGCCACAGGGGCACATGAGGCAGGGGTCAAATTTGTAGCACCAGGAGATGAGAACAACCTGACCTTGTTTCAGGCCGAAACCCCCACCCCAAGCATTCCTATTAGGCCTGCCATTTAACAGTCAGCTCACAACAATTTCAAGAAATAGTATATATACAAACAATTTGGTATATGAAACTCTTGAATTCAAAATCTATCAGTCTTGTCTTCGTCCAGGTTGAAGAGGGATCTTCTAGGTGAAGACCGATTTTCTTTCTCATATACATCTCTCCATGACGTATTTCCTAATGCTCTCCAGCCCCCTGTAACCACTGTTTGTTTACTGGGGGTACACCTATATCAGCTTTGTGCACAATCGTACCTTGTATGCTAACGGTCACAGGATTAATATGGCCTTCTTACAAAGCCTTTGTTTATGTTATAAAGTAGACATAACACTACTCACATTATTTTCTGGGATGTTTCCATGATAGGTGTGCTCTGATCTTTCGAGGAGCCCTCAACTTCTACTGCTGTTTAGTGTTGCAACTGGCCTACAGGGTCTTGGATATGACCTCGAAGTATGGTTTCACCTAGAGGTACCAGGCAAGCTCCGTTCCATTATAGATGTTGTTTATTGAAAGAGCAGAAAGTAGCCACATAACATAAAATGATGTCGATATGAAACAATATTAAACATGTATATTCTTTGATTATTGTTGTATTTAGCAGTACAAAGATAAAGTAAG
Source organism: Pinus tabuliformis (assembly GCA_031772625.1). Lineage (NCBI taxonomy): Eukaryota > Viridiplantae > Streptophyta > Pinopsida > Pinales > Pinaceae > Pinus > Pinus tabuliformis. The sequence goes on from CM062814.1 coordinate 646,027,643, forward strand.
TCCTCAAGTCTTAACACTATTCTGTTATATCTTGTTTGACTATGGTAAGAACTATAAACAGTGGTTTTGTAGTACATGGAAAAGATTGGTCATTAAGAAATTTTGTAAAATGAACAGTTATTGTGACTTGCACCTGTCTTCATTTGGGCACAATCAGAACCAATAAAGTAATAAGTTATTTTCTCAAATTTCATTTATAGCTTTATTAGGAGCAGAGCCACTTCGGGATCAATACCCACCCTCAGCGTGGTAATAGGCAGATACAAAGGGAGCTAGGGCACTAGGAACAGAGGCGGGGGCATCTCCAACCAGACTTAAAGACATACTTATTCGCATATTAAAACTAATAGCATGAACCTTTGGAGATTGAAAACAATTCACTAATATTTTCTTCTTAAACAAAGAATGCGATGGTGTCTAATTCTCAATATAAATATGTGTGAGATTGGATCTCATATCATTGGATACAAGAGCCTCGGAACTCACAATTGCCATTAAATTCAACACTGCGAAAATTCCATGTTGTGACTGTGAAATTCACTTCCATTTTATGTGCATTCTTTAAATTATTACCCCTAACACTCTATCGAGAAACTAAATTCTTATATATACATGCGCAGAACCCCACAAACAAGTCATTACCTTATGTTGGGTATAATTAACGAAAGTTGTTGCAGAAAGAATAATTAAAGAAAGTTGTTCGTATCAGATGATACAAATGGCACTGAAATGCTTAGGGAAAGAAATACAACCAATATAATAAAAATATTCAAATCTTGCGCGTGACTCGAATTTAGAGGGGAAAAATATTCAAACAAAAAGGAATCCTATGAAAGTCGAAATGCAAAATGCCATAATATATTGATAAAGCTGGAGAGTTGCTCTAACAATATCCAACTAACTATGTTCCAACCTGGATTCATGGACAAGATGGGGATGCAAAAGCTTTCAAGGTGATATCACCTTGCCTTGTAAGGCAAGGCATTGAGAGTTGGATAAATAGACCTATTTGATTGAGCTACCACTCCTACTATTTCCCATTTGTGGGGTACTCTATCTCTATCCCCCTTGGCACTTTCCTTTGAGGGTCACTTGTTTACTTTCCATCCATTCATAAATACATCATCTCTTCCCTTGGGAGATATCTAGAGAAGTGTTCTCAGCTTGTCTAGCCCTCAACAGATTAAGCCTTGGTGTGGAGTATACATTAATAAGTGGTATGAAACCCCCACCCCAAGCATTTCTATTAGGCCTGCCATTTAATAGTCAGCTCACAGCAATTTCAAGAAATAGTATATATACAAACAATTTGGTATATGAAACTCTTGAATTCAAAATCTATCAGTCTTGTCTTCGTCCAGGTTGAAGAGGGATATTCTAGGTGAAGACCGATTTTCTTTCTCATATACATCTCTCCATGACATATTTCCTAATGCTCTCCAGCCCCCTGTAACCACTATTTGTTTACTGGGGGTACACCTATATCAGCTTTGTGCACAATCGTACCTTGTATCCTAACAGTCATAGGATTAATATGGCCTTCTTACAAAGCCTTTGTTTATGTTATAAAGTAGACATAACATTACTCACATTATTTTCTTGGATGTTTCCATGACAGGTGTGCTTTGATCTTTTGAGCAGCCCTCAACTTCTACTACTGTTTAGTGTTGCAACTGGCCTACAGGGTCTTGGATATGACCTCGAAGTATGGTTTCACCTAGAGGTACCAGGCAAGCTCCATTCTGTTATAGATGTTGTTTATTGAAAGAGCAGAAAGTAGCCACATAACATAAAATGATGTCAATATGAAACAATATTAAACATATATATTCTCTGATTATTGTTTTATTTAGCAGTACACAGATAAAGTAAGTCCTCAAGTCTTAACACTATTCTGTTATATCTTGTTTGACTATGGTAAGAACTATAAACAGTGGTTTTGTAGTACATGGAAAAGATTGGTCATTAAGAAATTTTGTAAAATGAACAGTTATTGTGACTTGCACCTGTCTTCATTTGGGCACAATCAGAACCAATAAAGTAATAAGTTATTTTCTCAAATTTCATTTACGGCTTCATTAGGAGCAGAGCCACTTCGGGATCAATACCCACCCTCAGCGTGGTAACAAGCATATACAAAGGGAGCTAGGGCACTAGGAACAGAGGCGGGGGTGTCTCCAACCAGACTTAAACACATACCTATTTGCATATTAAAACTAATATCATGAACCTTTGGAGATTGAAAACAATTCACTAATAATTTCTTCTTAAACAAAGAATGCGATGGTGTCTAATTCTCAATATAAATATGTGTGAGGTTGGATCTCATATGATTGGATACAAGAGCCTCGAAACTCACAATTGCCATTAAATTCAACACTGCAAAAATTCCATGTTGTGACTGTGAAATTCACTTTTATTTTATGTGCATTCTTTAAATTATTACCCCTAACACTCTATCGAGAAACTAAATTCTTATATATACATGCGCAGAACCCCACAAACAAGTCATTACCTTATGTTGGGTATAATTAACGAAAATTGTTGCAGAAAGAATAATTAAAGAAAGTTGTTCGTATCAGATGATACAAATGGCACTGAAATGCTTAGGGAAAGAAATACAACCAATACAATAAAAATATTCAAATCCTGCGCGTGACCCCTGCAAAATGCCATAATATATTGATAAAGCTGGAGAGTTGCTCTAACAATATCCAACTAACTATGTTCCAACCTGGATTCATGGACAAGATGGGGATGCAAAAGCTTTCAAGGTGATATCACCTTGCCTTGTAAGGCAAGGCATTGAGAGTTGGATAAACAGACCTATTTGATTGAACTACCACTCCTACTATTTCCCATTTGTGGGGTACTCTATCTCTATCCCCCTTGGCACTTTCCTTTGAGGGTCACTTGTTTACTTTCCATCCATTCATAAATACATCATCTCTTCCCTTGGGAGATATCTAGAGAAGTATTCTCAGCTTATCTATCCCTCAACAGATTAAGCCTTGGTGTGGAGTATACATTAATAAGTGGTACTTTTTCATTTCTAAATCTAGGTCAGTTTGGTCAGTACTAATAATTTGCAGAGCAGGGCTAGTATTATTATAATGGCATGTGGACTAGTGAAATCTCTGGTGGGTTTTCTCTTGCTGTGGAACTTCTGCATGTATGTGGGTGTAGGTGTTATTGCAGGATGGGCTCTCAACAAAGCCCTCGACCACACTTATTCTACTGGTAGCTATTAATGTCTAACCCCAAAATACATATTATTGTTCTAGGCATAATTTGTTTTTGTGCTGTTGAGAGTTTTGCTGATTGATTGTCGCCTTTCGGGGCTCCATCACCTCCGGGTTTGGACTACCTAGAGTTTGGCTCCTAGTGCTGCATCTGCCATGACCGCTTGGGCTTTCACACTACTTGTTATGGGGTATGTATATATAATAACTACAAAGCTACATAACTTGTGATAACATAATATAATATCTAAGTCGTCTATGAAGTGAAATGGAAGACGATATAATTATTTTTCGACACAAACTGCAGGTTGGCATGCAAGGAGATCCAAACCCACCCTCAGCGTGATAATAGGCAGATACAAAGGGAGCTAGGGCACTAGGAACAGAGGCGGATGACACCACCCTAATAAATTTGGTGCTGATTGCTAGCGCTGATATTCTACTTTCATTGTTGAAAGCGCAGTGTTTTACTTTGAAACCATGCAATCAACTGGAAGGCATTAAGAACAATATGTTGCATATGTAAAGAAAGCATATCAGTTCTGTCCATCAAATTGATTCAAGCATTTTCTTTATACGTGAATATTGTGAAAGAATAACGCATACCAGAACACCGCGGTTTGCAATAGATCGCCAATTAAAGTGGAAAGGTTGTCAAATTGCACTAGACCTCAAACGCTATACCAATTCACTGGTCTGAAATTGTAATGTATAAAACCAAAGAGAAACTCTATCGTAACAAGGTAAAGACAAAGCTTTTAAATAGACACTTGTCACACATGCAAAAAGAAATGTATAATACAAAACCATATTTCAAACACGTAAAATACCGTGGGGCCCACAACTTTACCTCTGTCTCGTTTGAATGTCCAACGTGTCTACCTCCTACCTTCAGTTTGCAAAGCCTCGTCTAAATGGGAAGCTTGAGACCATGTTTCCTACGGAACCACACACAAAAAACAAAACACTTATCATAATGCTTCTCTAAATACAAAAACACACGTATCAGTTCAACCCTGCAAATCATTTTGAGCTCACATTCCAGTTCACATTGTTTTCTACGCTTTTGAGCTTGAGCTTGAAGAGACTGCAAGAGCTATTCCAGTTCTTTCACAAAGTCAATTGCACCTCCAATAATGGAGGCCTGGTCTCCCTGAACAAAGACATATATGACCCAAATAAATCCCCGAGCCATAAATTTCATATAAAGTTATAGGAATTGAAATGACAATATAATGGTGTAGAATTTGTACCATTTGGATGAAAATTCCTCAGATTGTGGCACTTTTCGTTTGGAGCTAGCTCTCAATACTATGATACAAGAAAGATTATTCACACTTTCTTTGTAGTCCTCCAACTTAGGGCAGGTGGCAGCTTTCAGTCGTGCACAACAGCCAACTGTTGGTATAACTGTGATGACCATGAACAGGAAGGGTATCCAGGTAGTGGAGAACACATGTTTTACATGCAAGAGGGGGCCCACATGGTAAGATTCATGTCGAGTTCTCACCACTAAAAAAATGAAAGTGTTTATTTAATTTAGTTCACAAAGTTAGTTCAAAAAACATGAAAATGGAAGTGTTTATTTAATTGAGTTCTCAAGTATTTGAATGTATCTAGAAATCAATTGAATGAGAGTATTCCCGTTGAATTATAGAACATGTAGAACTTGACCAAACCTTATTTCTCTTACAATAAATTTTCAGGCATTATTCAAGAGGGTAGCTGGTTTTTCTATTTAGATCCAACATATTTTGCAGGAAATCCCAACTTGTGCAGACCACACTTGGGCAATTGCACTTCGCGAGGTCAAGCCCACCGTAAGCATGGCCTAGCACCGCTGCTCTTCTGTTTGTTGCTTTTGTTGCTTTTGGTAGTTGGGGCAGCCATATATAAAGGTAGAGCTAGGGCCGTCCAGAAAATAGTCGACACCAGGTTGTGGGAAATGACGACCTTCCAAAAGCTGGACTTTGGGTGCGATGACATTGTACAATGCCTAAAAGAAGAAAACATCATCGGCGAAGGAGGAGCGGGAGTGGTGTATCGAGGCATCATGCCCAATGGCCAACAAATTGCAGTGAAGAAACTTACGGGTATTCGCATCGGTTCTTTAAACGATCATGGATTCTCTGCAGAGGTCAATACTCTCGGCAAAATCCGGCATAGGCATATAGTAACATTGCTGGCCTTTTGCTCCAATCATGACACTAATCTTCTGGTGTATGAATACATGCCTAACGGAAGCCTGGGGAGCTGCTCCATGGAAACAATGGAGGGCATCTGAATTGGGATAGTAGATACAAAATTGCAGTGGAGGCTCCCAAGGGGTTGCGCTATATTCACCATGATTGTTCGCCGCTTATACTTCATCGTGATGTGAAGTCCAACAATATACTTTTGGATTCCAATTTTGAAGCACATATCGCTGATTTTGGCCTGGCTAAGTTACTGCATCATTCAGGTACCTCTGAGTGCATGTCTTCAATAGCAGGCTCTTTTGGTTACATAGCTCCAGGTAAATTGTCGTTTCATTCTTTATCATTTTTTACTGTTTGTGCTCAAGTATTTGTGTTTGGGTTACCTGAGAGTTTTAGGCTACACATTGTATCGCTGTTTTTTGAGATTCCCCCTGAATTAAAAATAAATGGAAAATAAAGTGATGACTTTACTATTTTATGTGATAATCATCTTTGTGATAATTATTGAATTGACAGAGTATGCGTACACTCTGAAAGTGGAGGAGAAGAGCGACATATATAGCTTTGGAGTGGTTCTGGTTGGGCTCATTACAGGCAAACGACCAGTGGGAGAGTGCGAATTTGAAGAGGGCATGAACCTCGCCGGTTGGGTGAAGAAGATGACGAAGTTAGAGAGAGGAAGAGTTATGGAGATTATAGATCCGAAGATCACATATTACCAGAAGTAGGATTGTAACAAAAAAAAGTTTTTTAACTAAAGTCCATACTGGGCCATGTAAGTAATTATGTTTTTTTTTTTTTTTTCTGAAATGTACCTGATTTTTCGTGAGCTTCAGTCTTCCCTCCTGTCTCCCATGTACCTGCTTTTGTCTCACAGAAATCAACTAGTACACTCTTGTGGCCCGAACTACCGCTTACAGATCTAACTAGCCAGAAAATGAAAGAAATGCACTCGAGAAAGAACGACAGACAGACAGCCCCGCTTCTGGGTTTTCACACAGAACAAAGGATCCCAGGTAGGTTTCATCCAATGAGAAATCCAAGTGTTGATGCATCAAGGCTGCATAGTGACAGATGGATAACATGCGTAAGAATACGTATAAACTTATGCATAAACCAGAACATTCAACCTACGCATAAAATAGAACATCCAGCTTAAGAGTCTAAGCACGGGCAAGAAAAAACTTAGGATAAAATAACTTGCCATCACTAAAATCACATCGGGGCAAGAGACGCTTGCAATAAGAGGGTGAAATCGAAACTTTGGTTAAAATTTTTTGGAGAGAAATCGCCAGCAATAAACTTTGCTTAAAACTGTTTAAACACCCGAAATTTACGGTCAACCGAAAAAGTAATACCGGGTCAACGCCAGATCGAACACTATAGTCCCTGCTATGCCGGAGGCAGGGACTAATAATATATTAAAATAGTTGTGGTTTTTTTATTTATTATTAATTATATATAAGTTTTTTTAATTAATTATTTGTTAAAATGTAATTGAATATATCTATTTATCTTAATCATAAATTTAATAAGTGTTTAAAGAAATTTATATTTTGGGTGTAAATCTTTTTTAGATTGTAAATATGTAATTTTTAGATATTTGATCATTTTGAGAACTTGATAGATCCATGGATTTATTGTGGTCTCTTATTTTGATTTATTTAAATTGCGTTTTTCAATATATAAATGGATTCAAATTCCTGGAATTATCCTTGAACACTTTGATTGTGTACATTATACATCTTAGACTTTGTAATTTAAAGAAATATTTGTTAGATTTCTAACAAAATGAACTGAAAAATATACTTGAAAAAAGATAAAAAAAATATAAGATAATAAAGCTACTTGAAATGTTTTAACCATAATTTTTTTTTTTTCCTATTGCTTCATATAATATATACATAGCTTCCTTTTAAACCATATATACTATACACACAATTAACATTGAAATATTTCACTTAACATGACTACTGGAATATTTTATTTATGGATTATATTGTATATAATAAAATGTGTTTTTGTTATTAATATATTTTAAATATATGTCAAAAATAAAAATATTTTATTTATAACTCGTATTTAATTTTTTTTTATTATTAATATTTTTAAAATGCCACATATTTTTATTTCTATCAAGTTGTTTGGATTACATTTGGCTTAACTTATGGCTTAAGAAATGCATCTAAGCCATCAAAATCACCTAGGGATCGCACCTTGCCTCGACCACACCAATCATTAAAGTGGTTGGATTTTTGTCTATGAAGTCTTGAATGGGTGACCTTCACATCACAAAGTGGCTTAACATTACACCCCGTCATCATCTATTCTACCCATCAGGGCTAAAATGTCACATATTAATTTCATATTAAAATCTAAATGAATTACACATATTAAATAATTATTTTTTTACTTCAATCACTGGTTTCATCATCACTAAAATATTTTATTATAGATAACATTAACTTATTTTTTTAGTTTACTCTCTTCCCCCACATGCATATAAAAATTTGATATTGAAATAAATAAATTAACATGAATATTTAAATAGTTTGTTTAAGAATCTTATTAAAATATTTTTAAAAAGTATAATAATTATATAACTCTCTCAAACTCAAAAGTATATATATCACTTTTAAGTATTTTATTTTTATATTAAGTTATGGACATCGAAATATTTTATTTATGTCATGAGATTGAAATATTTTTACCATATTGTCAAGTCCTACTAGCACACCGTGTTGAGGATGGGCCTCGCCAACAAGACGACCTAGGATCAAACATCACAGGGGGTGGTTGTGCCCTGTGCTAAGGGGAGGAGAAATGCTAAGAAAATCCAGTCAACTAAGGGCTGGTGTGGCCTAGTTTGGGTGTGATCCCATGGTGAATTTGACGGATTAGATGCCCCTGGATCACGGCTCCTCAAGCCACAAGTCAAACCTAGAGGATCACAGACAACTTGAAAAAAACAAATTACCATATTTCCTTCATATTAAGTTGTAATATTAGTGTAACATATTCTTATCAAAATGATACACTAAAATTTTTAACCTTAAATAACTTTTTAGCTACTTCTTTGAAGCATTTTAGACTTTAAAGGATCTCAAGGATCCTTGTCCAATGTTTACTTTGAGGTTCATACTCTAGTGTAAAATCATAGTGAACCAAGTTGATAATGTTTCTGGCCTTTTTGCTTCGAAGGAAGACATGCTATATATGGGAGTTGCAAATATTAAGTCATCATTTACATGACTTTTATAAAATCATATCTACTTTTCAAGGTTTTAGCGGGTATTCTTATGGATTGAAATGGTCAAAACTATTTAATGACCTAGTTAGGCTATAGTTGCATATATTTTCATTAGATAGATTTTCTATTCTTTCCTTCCTTGCTTCATCCTCATTCATATCTTATAGATATGCTAGGGTTTACGATGTTTTCATTCAATTAATTTTGTAAAATATCCTTTAGCATTTCTCCCAAATTTATGTTTCTCTACGTGAATGGAATTTTGTTTCTAAGAAGTTGTTAGGACAACACTTATGTGTGTTCTTGTATTTCCAGGGTTTGGACAAGTTGCAATTAGACCAGAAGGCTTACTACTACTAGAAGCATCTCATAATGGGAAGCATATACTATTAGGCTAGTGATATTAGAAGATACATCATGGTCCATCGATGATTCATTGACGGAATATTGTTGCAGAGATCAACTTGGCTTCATCCATAGTTGAGTTTATAGGTCTAGATTTAAGCCTTGAAATACTTGGGTTTCTGTCCTTATCGCAAGTCTCAATCCCAACTTGCAGTGATACCATGCCTAACCTCTAGAACTGTGATTTTCAACTTATACTATAGGGATAATCTCACAAAGTTGAAAAGAATAAGTTTATTTTCTAATGACTTATACTCCAACCTCTAGAACTTCAATTTGCGACAAAGACAATATCATTAGAGAAATTTTGAGGAAAAAAATAGGCTTAAAAAAATGTACAAAAAAATAAACTTTATAAGAACTAAGAGGATTCAATATGATGTTGTCAACCTTGGGGGATGATTCACCATTTTTTGAGTAAAAACATTAACTTATCTCCCTACTACCTTTTCAACTCATATTTTTAACTTATCTCCCTATGATTTTACTCAAATTTCAAGCAGGAGCACTCATTGGATGCAAAATTTAATTTTTCATCCAAGGAGTACTAGTGTTGCATACTTTCAATGGACCCTAGTACACAAAAAATGTGAAATACATGAAAAAATATTATTGCAATCATGCTTCTTTTTTTTATGTATTTCACATTTTTTGTGTAGTATGATCCATGAAAAGTATGCAACAATGGTACTCCTTGGATGCAAAATTTAATTTTTCATTCAAGGAGTTCTCCCACTCGAAATTTGAGTAAAATCATAGGGATATAAGTTGAAAATATGAGTTGAGAAAACAGTTTTTTACTTTCTTTTTTTTTAGTCCAAAACTCAAGATGTGGTAATCGAATCTTATTTTATTATTTCCACTATCATTTTATAATATTCCTTAGGAGGACCATTTTAGACCTCAAATTTTCTCTAATGGATATCTTCCCAAGTCACAAGTCACACTCATAGTTTCTAGTGTCTTATTGACTACTAGAAATGTGACTTGTGACCAAGGCTATAGAGCCAACTCCTCAAGTTGCAAGTCACAAATTTCGTGCATAGTGTCTTATTCACTACCTATTAGAAATGTGACTTGCGACTAGTCATTCCCCACATCACACTTTGGAAGTGTGACCCAGACTTGTCGTATGCGACTTAGAATCAAGTTGCAATTCTCCACTACAACTTTCATTACAAAGGGAAATTGTGACTGAAAAGTGCGACTGCGACTATAAAGGGAAACTGTGACTACAAAGTGCGATTGCGACTACAAAGGGAAACTGTGACTGTGACTACAACGGGTGACTCTGACTACAAAGTGCAATTGCGACTACAAAGGGCAACTGTGACTACAAAGGGCAATTGTGACTACAAAGGGTGATTGCGAAACAAAGTGCGATCACAATCTGTGATAATCATAATCTTCCTTTATTGCATCATAGATCAACTTTGGAGGCAGTTTTACTCCCCCCTATATATTTAGCTCAGAGAAAATGATATTGTTAATATGTTTTGTCATATTTATGAAAATAATAAATGTAAACCCATGTAAAAGGAAATATGTGGAATACAAAAGGTCATAAGGAATATGAAACGTCACGAGAAATGTGAAAATCCATTGCCCCATATGTATAAATATACCCCCACGCCTCATTTAAAATGGCCTTTTAGCACTTGATCTTGGCTAGAAATTAGATACTTATTTTATGCTTGGGGATCTAGAAGCACTCGGCTCTTAGCAGATAGTAGGGCAAGTTGTAGTGAGATTAGGGTTTTGTCTTGAATACGGTGGGAGAATATTACATTCCACTACTAGAGTTTGATGGGTTTGTGGAGCATGTACTTGATTATGTGAGATGAATAATGAGAAGCTTTTTAACTCCATGCATTGATTCCTGTGCATTTTCATGGTATTTGTAATGGCTATCTGGTATCTTTATTGTGGGTGTGTGCATGATCTCATATTGGTTATAGGTTAATGAACTAATTCATGACTTATGGCTTATATGTTTTCTTTGGATCGTTTCTCTCTCATTTTATGTGATATTAGCAACTAACTGTGAACTAATTTGCAATTGACTTCTAGTAATTTCTTACTTGTATGTCTTAGATGGTCTCAACTAACTGGTTCCTCTTAAGGCATATTGTTCTTATCATTATTCTATTACATTCTTGTATTGTATTTTCAAGCCATCAATCGTGGGTTGATTTCGTTCCCATTTTGCGGTATTTCATTCTTGTCCTCACGCTAACATCTTTGCACTTTGAAAACCAAGAGAGAAATTATCATGGTGGTAGTTGACCCCACATATTGGATGGGGCTCCTATCCCAAATGGTGTGAGGTATAATTGGGACTTTACACTAGGGATACCCCCTAATTGTTGGTGGGACATTTTTCCCTGTCAATAGATTTGACACTAGAAGAAGGCCTAGATGAAAAGATGAGCCTGTGGAGCCTATATCTAAAGATTCTCATGAAATGGTCCCATCCCAAATATTTGTCCTAGGTTGTTTTTCTAAAATATTAAACCTTTTAATTCCTCATAAATAGTTCATTACTTGCCCCAGAATAAGTCTGATGGCCATGGTGAAGTATATGTATGAGAACATATGCTTCAATTTCTTCAAGATTGTATTTCTAATGATGTGTATTGTGAAAATGTCACTTGCAAAATTTTCACCCTAATGCTTGAAGGTCACGTCAAAGAACGGTGCAAAACATTACCAGATTTGTCTATCCATTCTTTAAAATAATTCGTTAAGGAGCTTCCTTATTCTTTTGGTAGGTATGATTGTCAAAGCTTGTTTCAAAACATCAATGATATTAGAGTGAAACTAGGTGAATCATTTGATGTTTTTGCTGATAGATTTAACCATCTTCGTTAGAGAGATGTGGATTGGATTTATTTTGATGAAAAAATTTGGCAATTGGTTTACCTTTCTCTACAATAATTTGAGTCTAAAATAAATGTTTATAATCAATTATCCAATGATCCTGGTGATCTACAAGATACAAATCAACTAGATCTTATCCCTAATTTTCTTATACCAAATTTTGGAGTTCGGAAAATCTTAATACTTAGAGAAGGAAGTTAAGTTACTACCTATGAGATCTCTCATCCTCCTACTTCATTACCCAAAGAAATCATTTCTTGTGCCAATAATGAAACCTCTCTTATCAATAAATTAGGTAATGAAAAGATTTTTCAAGAAAAGGAGTAAAGTTGTCCTATTGTTCAAGTTGTTATTGATTTCTTGAAAGTAGGGAAACCTAAAAATAAAATTGGTAAACCACCTCTTACCATTGAACATATTTCAAAATCCATTCATGAATCTACTCGTAATATGCTTCTACCTTTACCTACTTGCAATGACCAAGGTTTTGTCTCGGATAATACTAAATGTTTGACCAACCCCATGGAGCATAGTATGGATGTTGATCTGTTGATGCAATACTGAAATATTGAATTATATTTGATTGGAAGTGATGTTTCTTGATTTTTTTCTTTTCATCCTATTTTATCCACAACTCATAATTCATTGCATCCATATTCACTCCATGAATATGCTACCATAGAAACTACTTCAAATGATCTAAATTTTCATTATGATGGACTAGGTAGCGAACAAGGTAGTAATGCCTTACATCTATAGGAAGAAAGGAATGAAAATGCATCTCATTTCTCTTCTGATTCCCAAATGCCAACATGTCAAGGTGATGATTCCCCTACTCAAGTCATCCACAAAAACCCTTTGGTTAACGTCTCTTCACCCATGATTGATGAAGAAGCTAATGTGATGAATGATCAATTTGACAACATCTAATAATTCAATCAAGCAAACAAATTTGGAAGTCGTCATCCTCTTGACAATGACCTCACTAACATATGTGATGATGGATGTTTGTATCATATATCTATTGTTTTGAAAACTACTCTAGAAGGTATGGATGTGCAAAATCTATATTTTGAATTTTATTTTATTATAGAATAATTTATTATGGGAATTGACATGTCTTCCTCCTAAACCCACTACTCATTGTATGCTGAATTTTCTGATGAATCAACTACCATTGAAAATTATTTAAATCTTTTAGACCCTCATTCTGACAATTTGGATCTTGAGAAAACACAAGGCAATAAGGTTTCATCTATGGAAGAGGAAAGCAATGGATGAATTTCACATCTTTCTTGTGGTTTGCAATCTCCAACATTGGAAGGAGTTAACTATTTTGTTCAGGTTGTTCATGAAATCCCTCCAATCAATTCATTTCCATTTATGATCCAAGAAGAATCTTAAGTCTTGCATAATCTATTTGGTGATATTGAAAAATCTGATCAAACTGGGGATTCTAGTAGTTTCCATCCTATTAATAATGATCTCATTAATGATGATTGTCTACATGCAATTTTTGATCTGACTGAGCCCTTGGAATGTAATAATCCAACATTTGAAGGCTCAGGGGCTTGTCAAAAAAGTGAGGCACTTTAGCTCTCACTGACGGTTATGTAAGGTTCTCATGATGTTGATAAGATAGCTAAACTAGGTCAAATTATTTTTTTTTGCAAGATTATCTTCTTAGCACCATCTCGCTAGATGTAGACTCATTTTTGAAAGATTCTTAGGATTTTCAAACTATCCTTTTTAAATATAAAAATAAATTCTATGATTGGTTGGAAGAATCCTCTCTGACTAATGCTTCAGCAAGAAAAAATCCTTTCATCTCTCTCCCACTAAATTTAGAGTTAGATTTGAAGGGATGCACAACTTTGTGAGGTTTCGAGGGTTTTCATGTTCATCATTCTATGTATCAAGATCAAATTGCAACCTGGCTAGGGCAATATTTTTTGCAAAAAGGTTTTTCCAATAGATAATAACTCCTTCCTCTTATGCATGATATGAAGTTAAGCATTTTTGTTTTTCACAAGGCATTCTATTGGGTGATAGTGGATGTTCAAATCAGTTGGTGGAGCATAATTTGTGTGCTAATGGGTTGATTCTTCAAACTGATATGATTATGCAATATACAAATATTGAATTTGATTTGATGTGTTTTTCCTTGAGAGAGTCTTTTATTATGCTTTATGTTTGTTCTCATTATTCCTTGTATCCTAACTTGTTTGCCAAATATGCTATACTAGAAATAATTTTTAATCTCCTCGAGTCCCATTTTGCTGGCCTAACATGTAATCAGATGCAAGGTAATGATCTCTTACATTTGGAAGAGGAAAACAATGAATTATCAACCCATCTTTATTTTGATTTCCGATCCTCAACATGTGAAGATGAAAATTCTACAACCGAAAACACTCATGAAATCTCTCTAGTTGGTTGATCTTCACTTTTGAGAAATGAATAATCATGTGTTAAATGACCAAGATGATCAAAACATTGGATTTAACAATGATCATCCAGCTAATCATGATCCCATTGATACATTTGATGATATTTGTTTGTCTACATATGTTGATTTCACCGAGCCACTAAATTTTGATGATCCACCATTTGAAGTTTCAGATGTTTGTCAGGATGGTAGCACACTTCATATCTTGTTGATGGTTATGTTAGGTCCTCACATTCTCAAAAATATCCTTGATGGAGACCAGATTAGTTTTTCCTCGCTAGATTCATCTCGTATCACAATTACACCAAACAAATGTTCATCTTTGAAAAAATTTCAGGGTTTTCACGCCGGTCATTTTGAATATCACGATAGAATTGTTGATTGGTTGGAAGAATATTATCTAGCATATTCCTATGTAAGAAGAAGCCTATCATCTCTCTTATGTTTGATTTAGGGTTAAACATGAATGAATTCATATTGTGGAAAGATAGAACAATCCTTTCTGACATGCTTTCTTGCCAGCGAGCAAGACCTTCCTGCTCATGTGCATGTTTTAAAGGTAAACATCTTTGTTTTTTCACATTATTTCATATCGGTGCTAATCATAGACATATTTTGTGTTTAGAGGTCAGGAGAAACTCCTATGTATTTACTGGAAGTTTGACTTCACATAATCCCAATCTTCCATTCAATTAGATTAGGGTTCATGTTTACTTTTAGTTGTTTTCTTGTTAGAATAATTATGCACACATTTTCTTTTATAGTTGGTTTCATGCTTGCATTATGTTCATTTACATTTAGTTAGTCCACTGCATTGATTTTCATTCAATTGTTGTTTGCATTATATCACATTGTTCATTTAGATTGCATTTGGTTTAGTATATGCTGCATGGATCATTTGCTTCGTAGTCACTCTCCTTTTTTTGCATTACTATTTTCATCTACATTTAGTTTAGCATTTCATGCTTCACTTTCCTTTTCATTTAGCCTTTTTTCTTTGCATTGCTTCATGTTGCTCCAAGCCTACATATAAATAAAACCCTAGAAGAGCTTATTTACCCATTTTGACCTAATGCTGAAATCCCATCAATGGTTGTGCATGGTTGTGATGGCTTCTCCATGAGGAAATTTATTGTAGATCGAAGTATTGAAACATCTTCCAGGGCATCCTTTACATGATTTTGATATGTTAGCAAGAAAAATATGAGTTTCTATTTTTGGGGAATTCTAATAATTTCATATGACATATATCTATAACTTGAAGTTTGTTTCTGGTTTGGTCCTAATATTTCATTGTGTGTTTTCACTATCCACCTGTCAGTTAGATATGTGATGTAGAGGTATGTCATGAGGGAAAACGTAATTCATAAAATATTTTAGCTTATTTAAAACAAGAAATAACCTCTCTTTCCCATAAAATAAGTCAAGGTCCCTCATCTTCCTTGGTGCAATGAATTCCCTAACAAACGATGCCAATATGAATAAAAAAAGAAAAATTAAATAAAGGGTAAAGGAACAAGAAAGACTTCCTACACAAAGAAGTGATGCAAGAAACTTTCTCTAGGCTATGGAAACCCATTGGCAGTGAAGCAATGCTTGTGATTTATTGAGTGACTCCGCTGGGGATATGGACACTTCCTGGCAGTGGAGCAACATCATAAACTCACTTCAAGTTTTGAATATAATAAGCCCTTTGTCATGGTATCTTTTTCATTGTCAAAGACTTGCAGTGTGAACTTTTGGTTTGCTATCCCAAGATCTAACAATACCTTTCTATGAGATAGATTGATGGCACATTTGTAAATGTTTAATTAACTCAAGTAGTAATCACAGTAATAGTTTAATGCTTCCTTTCTTTTATTTTAAGAATCTATATTTTAAAGATATGAAGGAAGAGATAATGACCTCTATCAGTGGTTTGCCAATTGTTGTAGCTGCTATAACACCACCCAAAAATTTTCAGCCAATATACCTAAATTTTGGGCCCCCCTTTTCCTTTCAAGGTTTTAATGGGAATCCTTGTGGATTGAAAATGTCAAAACCATTTAATGACTTATTTATCATCAGAGGCTACGGTTTTATATATTTTCATGAGACACATTTTCTATGTCTATCTGCCTTGCTTAATCCTCATTCCTATCTTATTGATACACTATAGTTTGCGATGTTTGCATTCAATTAATTTTGTAAAAATCCTTTAGAATTTCTACCCCATTTACGTTTCTCTACATGAAAGGTATTTTATTTATGAGAATATTTTAGGACTATACTTATGCATGTTCTTGTATGTCCATGGTTTGGACAAGGTTGCATTCAGACTAGAAGGCTTACTGATACTAGAAGCAACTCTTAATGGAAATCAAATACTATTAGGAAAATATGATTAGAAGATACATCATGGTACATCGATGATTAATTGATGGCATATTATTGCAGAGATCAACTTGGATTCATCCATACTTGCCTCTACAAGCCTAGCTTTAAGTCTCGAAAGACTTTTGTTTCTTGTCCTTATCACAAGTTGTAATCACAACTTGTAGTGATACCTTGTCTAGCCCTTAGAACTCTAATTTGAAACTTAGACTATAGGGATAATCTCATAAAATCACAAAGCACAAGTTTGGTTCCTAATGATCTATACTCTAGCCTCTAGAATCCCGATTTGTGACAAAGGCTATATGATATCTTCCCAAGTCGCAAGTCACACTTACAGTGTATAGTGTCTTATTGAATATATTCTAGAAATGTGACTTGCGACCAAGACCATAGAGTCAACTCCTCAAGTTGCAAGTTATAATTTTATTGCGTAGTTTCTTATTCATTGTCTCTTATAATTGTGACTTGCGACTAGTCATTCCTCACATTGTGCCTTGGAAGCACGACCTAGACTTGTCGCATGCAACTTAATCCAATTGAAATTCTCCATTGTGACTTTCACTACAAAGTGCGATTGTGACTACAAAATGTGCCTACGACTACAAAGGATGATTGTGATTACAAAGCTGGAATGTGACTACAAAGGGTGACTATGATTATAAAGTGTAACTACAACTACAAAGTGCAACTGTGACTACAAAGTGCGACTACGACTAGAAAGGGTAACTATGACTACAAAGTGTGACTATGGCTATAAAGGGTGACTGTGACTATAAAGTGTGACTACAACTACAAAGTGTGACCACGATATACGATAATGAAAATCTTCCTTCATTGCATCACAGATGAACTTTAGAGGTGGTTTGACAACCCCCCTTAAGATTTAGCTCATAGAATATGATATTGTAAATATATTTGGTGTGTTTATAAAATTTAATAATTGTAAACCCATGTAAAAGGAAATACAAAGAATACAAATGGTGATAAAGAATAAGAAATGTCATGGGAAGGTGAAGAGCCACCACCCCATTTACATATGTTGATACCTAATCTTTGGGGATTAGGAAAATATTATAAATATTGTAAATATGGAAATGAGAAAATGAAGAGACATTGGAATATGAATTCCAATACTATCCCTCTTCTTGTATATATTTATGATTTTCCTAATCGAATTTATCATTCATGGAGTTACCAATGCCTGGCCTAACATGGTATTAGAGATACAGGTCCCAATTTAGTCTTTTTCTACTATCTAACTCTTATCTACTACCATTTTCCTTCTCTGTCCTCTGTCCCTCTGCAAAATGTTTAACCATCCACTTTGCATTGATCCATTACTTCATTCTATGCTTTGAGAACTGAAATATGTTAATTCATTCTCTGTGTATTAATCTTGAAGGTCATGCATTGTCCATTCTCCACATTCGTTGGTATGTTAGAAGCCATAGGTTGGAGAGAATGTTAGCCACATATGTAAATTTCTTTGCATTGAGTCTGTGCATAATGGTATGAACTCTTGGTATATGAGTTGGTGCGTTTGAAGTCCATGAGTTCTGTGGTCACTTGGTATCATCGCAATATTGTTTTACTACATACCTTTTTTACACGTGTTGGTGCATTGGTAAATGGTATCATATATGCATTGTGATGGGCATTGGCTCTTGTATGTGATGGTATGTTATATGTGGTGATATATTATATATGATGGTATATGTGAGGTTTATGGTATATTATATGAATTCGTTACGTTGTATTGAAGTATTGACATATATATTGAAGTATTTACATCTACACATACTACATTAAATTAATTTTTTTATATTGGATTAGTATTTTTAATAGAAGGGTATTAAGCATGTTGTTCAAATATTTACAAAAAAAAAGGCAGAGAGTAAGGCTTTGATTTCTTTGGAAATTGAAAACTCTTTGGAACCCTTTCAATTGTCAGCAGATAGTTCCTTTTTGAAAAATTCATTCTCTTATTTCCATAATTGGAGTAATTCTCTCAGGGAAAGAGAACTATGATGAATGATCCAGAAATATAAAGAACTCCTTCATTTTCAATGAACTTTGGAAAGGTGTTTGTGAAGGAGAAGGTGGAAATCCTCCTGAAAATCCCACATCTGACATAGATATCACCACATGGGAGAATAAGAATAGCAAGGCCCATGCCTTGATTGCAACATTAGCCAATGAAGAAGTGATTCGTCACATTTCACCATTTATAAATGCCTTTGAAGCTTTAAAGAATTTGAAAGACTTATATGACTCACACTCTGAGCCTGAAGTAGTTAAACTTATGATAAAACTCTTCAATATTGAATTGAAAGATGATGATCCACTTACCCTAGCCTCTGAAATCATAGATATTATGCATGATATAGAAACTATCGAAGTTAAAATAGATGTTCCTCTCACAAATTTTGTCAAGGAACTATATCGCATATTACAAGCAAGTGGCAAACTTAAGGAGATTTTCTTAGCTCTCTTACAGAGAAGTTTGCAGAAAGAGAGAAATATTTTGGGAAGAAGAAGACAACTACTTAGTCTTCTAAATAAGTTGCGTACCTTGCATAGAAGGAGAAGCATAATGCACTAGATTCTTCTAGAGGAAGATGTGGTAGAAGAGGATGTCGAAAGAAGAATAACAGAGGCGGGGGGGCAAACAATACGAAGGAGGAAAACCAGATCTTCATTGTATTCAATGCATAAAAAATGGACGTGATGCTTCCATGTGCAAGCTCTCTTGGGACATAATCAAACAAGAAAGGAATGAAGAGAAAGGAAACTCACAAGATCTAACGAAAGGTAAAGCACCTAAATATTCTCATTATATTGTGCCACATTGCAATATTAGAGTAATTACATACTTTCTTAATGCTTCACTTGCTTTTTCAAAAGATGCATGGTTGCTTGATTTAGGAGCAACCTTCCACATGACCTTTCGAATAAGTTTCCTTGAATAATTCAATGGGAATGTAAATGGAGTAGTATACTTTGCAGATAAGTCAAAACTAAAGCCATCTGGACTTGGCATCATTAGGCTTAAACTACATGGTCTCCCTCAAATTTCTTCTACATGATGTTCTCTACCTCCCACGGTTGTAGAGAAACCTGTTGTCCTTGGTTCACATCCACCATCAAGGACACTTGATTCACATGTTTGATGGCAATGTTGAGGTGATAAAAGCATCAAACAACTCACTTGTCTTGACTTGGATAGAAGAAGAAAAACTCTTGAAGCTACAAGGAACCTCTGCTCATGCACAAAAGCATTACATATAGATCTCAGTATGATGAAGGTACACATCCATTTAATCTATTATGGCATGCTAGATTTGGAAATCTGAATTATGATAGTCTTTACTTATTTAATATAAACGGTGTTATTAGTTTTTCAACCATTCCTAGGAAACTTAAGCAATGTGATGCTTGTATATTAGGAAAACACAACAAACAATCATTTCATGATTCTCATTCCAAAGCACATAAAAATCTTGAATGGATTCATTCTGACTTGTGTGGCCCTATTCCTATTCCTTCTACAACTGGAAATATATACATGATGAATTTTATTGATTACTACACTAGAATGTGTTGTGTATATCTATTGAAGAACAAATCTGAACCTTTTGAAACTTTCAAAAACTTTCATTCAAGGATTGAAAATAATACACAATCTCTTATTGACTCTATTCATACTAATAATGGAAAATAATATACTTCAAATGAATTTGAAAACTATCTTGTCCAAGATGCGATCGAACATCAAAAAACAGTTCCTTATAATCCTCAACAAAATGATGTAGTTGAAAGAAAAAACTAGACAATCTTAAATATGGTACATTCAATGATGTTTTAAAAAAATGTAAAGTTGATGTTCTAGGGTGATGTAGTTCTATATGTAGTATATAATAAGAAAATGTGTCCATCTCATGCTCTAAAAAACAAGACTCCATACTAAATTTGGTATGCCCACATTCCTTCGGCGAGACATCTCAGGGTTTTTGGTTCCACCTATTATGCCTTGATACTAAAGGAACAAAGAAACAAACTTGGTGCAAGGATTAAAAAAATTACCTTCTTGGGGTACTCAGATACCTCCAAAGCATATTGTCTCTATGATGAAGTAAATAAGAAGTTTATATTGTCTATAGATGTAATTTTTCTTGAATCTTCCAAGATTAATAATGTTATTGAGCTACAACTTGATTGCTTGGACATATTTGGGCATGAAAAATATTTTTAGGAATTTGATAGTGAGATTCCACATCTTGAAGGGGCATCCCTATCCTAGATCAATCTGTGGAATCTCCTTCTGAAGAACTCTCTCCCCCTCATGAAGCTCCAACCATTTCATCAAAAATACACTTTTAGTGATGTGATTGAGAGAAGTGGAAGGCTAAGACTTGATTCAACCCCATTTCAATCAACTGAACAACCTGGGCTGTCTCAAAAAGGTCCTCCAAAATGGATCACAAAGACGCTTGAAAGTGTTCATCCTGATGAGGTTGGAAATAAAGGAACAATAAGTTATACTAGATATAATGGAGGTGATGCTGATGATTCTGATTCAATGATTGATATCAATGTTTCTTATGATTGTGAATTAAATTTGTCTACATATGTCAAACCAAATTCCTTCAAAGAAGTTGCTTCTCATGATGAATGGAAAGAAGCAATGTCAAAAGAGCATGGTGCTCTGATAAAGAATGGAACCTGGAAGCTAGTCACGGGGGCTTCACTCGCTAAAACTCTGACATATCACCTGTGTTCATGGCATACTAAAAAATACCCTTAATTTGAATACATATTGGAAAATACCTCTAAAAATCACATTATTTAACTCACTACCAATACAAACCCAATACACCTTCCAAATTAACAATAACCCCTACTTTCATTAGATATTGTAGGTATCCATTTTTTCATTAACATTTTTTATACCCCTTTATTTTTTCATTAACTTTGAGCTCCATTTTTTATACTTTCCAATATAAAGATCCTTTAACTCGTATAATATGCTCAATATATTATGTCATTATTTCCTAAATATATATCCCCCAATATGAACGCACTTAGTATGGTATTTCTCCCCTAGTGAAGCCCCTGTGAAGCTGGTGGACCCTCCATTGGGAACCAAATTGATTGACCGTAAGTGGGTCTTCAAGAAAAAGTATAAAGCAGATGGTTCACTTGACACGCATAAAGCTAGGCTCATGAAAAAAGTTTTTGCACAAAAAGGAACGACCGATTATGAGGAGAATTTTGTCCCCATAGCAAATTGGGCTACCATCTAGACTATCTTTTCCTTGGAAACTCAAAATGGTTGGAAAGCCCATTAAATGGATGTAAAAACTTCTATCTTGAATGAAGAGAAAAAATAGAATGTTTTTATGTCTCAATTAGAAGGATTTGTTGTGAAGGGATAGGAGCATAAAGTATGTAAGCTTATTAAATCCTTATATCGCCTCAAGCAAGCACCGCGTGCCTGGTACAAGAAATTGATTGACCGTCTTCTAAAATTAATTTTCAAACACTATGATCTTGATGATAAAACTTTATTTGTCAAGAAATTGTATTATATCTTGTGGTGTATGTATATTATCTACTAATGATAGAGAATAATGAAAATTACATTGCATCCATAAAGAAAAAATTGAGTAAAGGTTTTGAGATGAAAAGTTTGGGATATGTTCACTACTATCTGGATATTGAAGTGACCCAACAAGAAGTTTATATTCCTCTCTCAAAATAAGTATATTGGGGATTTTTTGAACAAATTTGGCATGGATGAGTGCAATCCCTTGACCACTCCAATGGAACAAAATTTAAAACTCACATCCAAAGAAGGAAATGGAGTTGAGGATGCAATAAAGTACATACAAATCATAGGAAGTCTCAACTACCTAACTACTACCAAACCAAATATTTCATTTGTTATTGGAATCCTCTCCAAGTTTATGCAAAAAAATTGTGAGGGTCATTGGTCTACTACAAAAAGAGTTCTAAGGTACTTGAAAGGAACTCAAGACTTTTGACTCAAGTATACACAGGTGGATAACCTCATCTTGATTGGCTACTCTGACTTAGATTTTGATGGAGATAAAAAATGGAGTATCTACTTTAGGCTATGTTATGAGTCTTGGATTAGGAGTTTCCTGCTAGAGGTCATGCAAAAAATGAGTTCTAGTAGATTCTACAACAAAGTCTGAATATGTGGTAGCTGCTGAAGCAATGAAGGAAATTGTGTGGCTTTGGAAAATTCTTGAAGATTTGTAGGAGAAACATGGGCATTTGACTCATTTTATTTTCAATACTTCTACAATAAAATTAGCCAACAACCCAAATTTACATGATCCAACTAAGTATATCAATACAAAGTATCATTTTATTCAACATCATGTTGAGTATAAGATAATTCACCTACACCATTGTTACTGATCTAAAATGGATCCAAACACCCTCTAAGTCTTCAAAATCAAAAACTATCGCATAGGGGAAAACCTTTAAAAAAAAGGCGAATTACACTATCGGGAAGGAAAAACAAGAAGAAATGGCCAAAAACAGAGTTATCGGAAGTCAAAGGAACAATGCACAGGAGTCGTCGGATCTGGCCAATCAACGGTCCAGATCCAAATAGCATATTGCAATCGGCGTTGATAGGCGGATTCCATCGGAAGTGGCCTTATGAGAAATTGCGATAGCATCGATGCGATTAAATGAGAGCCATTGATCTATGCACACAGATCAACGGTCCAGATCTACTCGCGCCATCGCATCGCCAAAACACACACAGAAGGACTATCGGGGCCCGAGGACTATGCGATATGCGATTGCGATATAATCGCATCGCAATATTGCATCGGAGTAATACAAAGGAGCGGGGCCGATAACAAATGCGACTGCGATAGCTGGACCCAATAAGATTATGGATGATATTTGATAATATTACAAGTTCGGAAAAAGGGCTTTTTCAATGTATTTCGCATTTTCATTAAATAAACGAAAAATCAAAGGAAATGCGAATAAAGCGATGAATCTGGAACCGAAAGGGTTTATACATGCAGATATATATATATATATCTATATATATATATATATATATATATATATATATACATTGAGTTCTGTAATGAGCGGGGTTTCGAGCGGGCCTTAGGTGGTAAGTGGTATTGGACTAGCTCCGCCCGATCCCATCCACTGGCCGACACGTGGCATGGGAAAACCGCCTTTTCGGGCAGGTAATCTCCGTACATCTTTGCCGCCTGAAATGAATCTCAGCCGTTGGATCAAGATCACTCAGATAAATGGTGGATATGTGATTGCAATATAAAGGCAGACTCGATGGAGTTCTAGGGCGGAATTAATGATTTTTGAAGTTCGATAAATGACAGTTTAGCGGATTTTTCCCATGTTTTTGTGTATTTCTCAGTGTAAACAGAGAAAGAATTTTTTTTGGGATTTCCAAGGCGCAATGGTCCCTTCCGTTATAGAACAAGTGGCCACCGTCCCTGAAGATGTTTAGCAATGATTGCTAACGCTCAGAGGGGGATTTGAGTGGACAGAGGCTAAGGGCCAGAGAGCCCAGAAGAGGAAACGAACAGACAGCGTCAATTGGCTTAAAAGCCACAGAAGACAGAAGACAGGGACAAGCAGTGCTGAGACATAACAAAGACAGAGATAGAGAGTGAGAGGGAGAGTTTATGTACTCAGAGAAGCTTGAGGGATTCAAGAAAACTCCTATTGTTTTGTATCTGTTGTGTTGAGACTCAATTTGAGCTCACATTTTGTAAAACTCTGCTCTGGAAGAGATAATAGAGAGGTCACCACTGAAGGTTGGACCAGGAGACGTAGCCCAAGAGTTTTGGGTGAACTCCATATTAAACTTGCTATGTTTATTTGTGTGTGTCTATTATGTTTCTCTAAATGATCAATTGTCTATATTATTCGCAATCTTATTGATCTGTTTCACTAAGTAATATAGGAAAATCCATGCACATGAGTATGTAATACCTTAAAAGTAATCTAAGATCTTCATAAACAGATCAAGTGGTATCAGAGCTTTAGGTTTGCTAAGGTTAGACAAGCTTGTGCTGGGTTTTTTTTTAATGCTAACTAGGTCAAAGCTCAAACAGAGAAAAGGAGAACTTGTTGAGGCCAATCCAGAAATTGGAAGAGTCTATCCTCGGAGGAAAATGGCAGAAGAAATTCCCTTGGGAGCAGAACCTCAATTCATGGACAGTTTCATGACCATGAGAGCCATGGTGGAAGAGATGTATCGAGAATTTAAGAAAGGTCGAGGTGAAAGTACTTCAACCTCCAAACAAGACAAAGGAACAGAGGAACCTCTTCTAGATGCCCATCCAAAAGGCAAAGGAAAAGAAGAGAGGACTTCTCCACCATCTACTCCATCATCACCATCCTCATCATCTTCTTCACATAAAACTAGCCTTGAAAAGAAAAAGAAGAAAACTGTTGTGATTAAATTAGATGTGAAATTTGATTTGCCAATTTATGATGGTGAATTAAATGCAAAAAAGCTAGATAACTGGATTAGAAATATTGATGTATATTGCAGGGTGCAGAACATTAATTCATAAAGGATAAAGATTCAGTTGGCTAGCCTTCGCCTTGGAGGAACTACACAAGTGTGGTGGGAAGGCAAGACACAAGTTGATTTGAAGAGACATGGTAAAATTCTTTCTACCCGGAATGAATTTGTTTCTACCATTAAAAAAAAATTCTATCCACTAGCTTATATGCAGCAAGCAATGATGATTTGGAAAACTCTTTGCCAATTAAAGGGCCAAAGTGTACAAAGCTATACCCAGGAATTTAGAAAAAGAGCTTTAACTCTAGGCATTTCTCTAGGCTCACCTAAAACTTTGTTGAAGTATTTAGGTGGTCTGCATAGCTATTTGAGGCACACCATTCTCATGTTTAATCCCAGTAGCCTATATGATGTATTAGTTCAGGCTACACATCTAGAGGCTAGAGGCAAGAATGTTAACCCAGAGATTGAGGGATCATCAAAACCATCTGCAAGAAAAAACAAGGAAAAGAAGAAGCAGAAATGGAAGGAGAGGAAGGAAAACACTGTATAGAAAGACAAACCTTCATGCACTCACTGCAAGAAGGATGGACACGATGATGAACACTATTGGTCTTTGCATCCAGAGCTGAAACCCAAGAAGTTCGGTGGTAAGAAGAAGAAGACTGCTGCTGCTATTCAGAAAGACTTAGGGTCAGACTCAGGTGACGAAACAACAGTCACAGCCACAAGTATAAAAGGTAAAAAAATTTAAGCATCTACAAGTAATTTTGCACAATCTATTGATAATGAAGATAATGAGAGGAAAAGACATGAGCTTTTTCATATTAGAGTTATTTCCAAGCACCAAAAGATTGATACTTTATTTGATAGTGGTTCACAAGTAAACTTGATTTCTGAAACAATTGTAAAGAAGTTGGACTTACTAACAACACCTCACAAGAAGCCATATCCATTAGGTTGGGTATGTGATAAAGAAAAGCTACAAGTGACTAGACAATGTAAACTTAGGTTTGTTATTGGGTCAACTTTTGTAGATGAGGTTGAGTTAGATATAGTTCCCTTGGATATATGTGGTCTTTTTTTAGGAAGTCCTTACTTGTATGATAGAAAAGCCATTTTCTATAGAACTAAAAATAAGTATCAACTCACAGAAGACAGAATAGAATATATTGTAAGAGCTCATCAGCTCAAAAATAACTACACTCTCATAAACTCAGGGCAAATGAAAAGAATTGTAAATTCATGCAAGCAATTTTTACTAATGGTTGTAAAGGAAAAGAACCCTGATAAAACCAATGTATTTGAGGGTTGTG
This sequence comes from Pinus tabuliformis, assembly GCA_031772625.1. Taxonomy (NCBI): domain Eukaryota; kingdom Viridiplantae; phylum Streptophyta; class Pinopsida; order Pinales; family Pinaceae; genus Pinus; species Pinus tabuliformis. The sequence continues at coordinate 646,054,316 of CM062814.1, forward strand.
ATGCTAAACAGAAAGATGATTTAGAAAAAGTTGTTTCAGAATATGATATCCTATTTCAAGAACCTAAAGGTCTACCACCCAAAAGGGAAATTGTACATGATATTCATTTGCAGCAAGATGCTCCATTGCCTAACATCGGAATGTACAGGTTATCTGCTTTAGAGAATGTAGAGATCAAGAAGTAGGCACAGGAGTTACTCGATAAAGGGTTCATAAGACCAAGCACATCACCATGCAGATCTCCAATCGTGTTGGTGAGAAAGAAAAATGGTTTGTGGAGGATGTGCATTGATTACAAAGCACTGAATAAAATAACAATCAAGAATCGTTATCCTCTTCCTCACATTGATGATCTATTAGATCAGCTGAAAGAAGTTGTTTACTTTTCCAAGTTGGACTTGCGTAGTGGCTATCATCATGTCAAAGTGGCAGAACAAGATGCATGGAAGATTGCTTTCAAAACAAATCAAGGGTTGTATGAATGGCTGGTTTTTCCTTTTGGCTTAACTAATGCTCCTGCCACTTTCATAAGAGTTATGAATGATGTACTCAGACCTTTTATTGATGATTTTGTAATTGTATATTTAGATGACATTCTTGTTTTCAGTAAAGCATGGGAAGAGCATTTGAAGCATGTAAAGCAGACTCTAGATGTTTTGAAAAAATAAAATCTCTATGTGAAGTTATCAAAATGTGAACTTGGCAAAACATCTTTAAATTATTTGGGTCATATTGTAGGGGGTGGTGAATTGAAGATAGATCCCTCTAAGGTTGAATTCATTGTGAACTAGCCTAAACCCAAATCTGCTACAGAAGTTAGGAGTTTCCTAGGAGCAGCACAATATTGAAGAAAGTTTATTGCTAACTTTTCCTTGATTGCAGCTCCCTTGCATGCTTTAACGGGATTGAACAAGGTGTTTCGGTGGGGAGGCAAACAGCAGAAATCCTTCGACACCTTGAAAGAAAAAATTAGTACATCACCGGTACTAGCATTGCCAGATCTTCAAAGACCACTTGAGATTGAAACAGATGCCAGTGACTATGCCATGGGAGCAGTGTTGATGCAACACGATAAACCCATATGTTATCATTCTGAGACATTTACTTCTGCAGTAGTTAATTATCCCACATATGATAAAGAATTGTATGCATTAGTACAGAGTGTGAAAAAGTGGAAACATTACCTAATGGGCAAAGAAGCAATTATACATACAGATCATCAACCACTCTAATATTTTCACTCACAAACTAAATTGCAGCAATCAAGACACTATAGGTGGATGGGTTTTCTACAGCAATTTCATCTTGTCATCAGATATAAGAATGGCATACACAATAAGGTTGTAGATATGTTATCCAAACCAATCATAAATGCATCTACTATACTTAAGCATAACTCAGTATTGCATGAAAGCTACATTGAACAATATGCTCAAGATGTAGATTTTAAAGATGTATATGCAACTTTAAGTCATGGCAAACAAGTAGAAGAATTGGATTATCATATTAAGGACCAACTCTTATATCATTTGAGAAAGTTATGCATTCCACAAACTGAAAGAGTTAACATAATCCGAGAAGCACATACTTCTCTTATATCAGGTCATTTTGGTGTAAGTAAAACAGTTGCAAAGGTTGTGTTATTGGCCAAGAATGCATGAAACAATTTCTAGATATATTAAAGGGTGTACCATGTGTGCTAAAAGCAAGCCCAGTAATAGAAAATTGGGCCTGTACACTCCACTTCTAGGGCCTTCTCGTCCTTGGGAAAGTGTTTCCATGGACTTTGTTGGGGGATTGCCAAAGTCTAGAAAAGGTCATGATTATTTATATGTTATTGTGGATAGGTTCAGTAAAATGTGTATTTTAATACCTTGTAACAAGCAGATTACATCTGAACAAACAGCGAAGTTGTTCTTTCAGCATGTCTGGGTTCATTTTGGGCTACCCACTTCCATTGTATCTGATCGAGATTCCCGATTTGTTGGGAAGTTTTGGTCAAGTCTATAGGAATTGATGGACACCAGACTGAAGAAGAGCACAGCTTTTCATCCACAAATAGATGGACAAATAGAGGTGATCAACAGGAAAATGATCCAATTGCTCAGGGGCTATTGCAGCAAGCATCCCAAGCTTTGGGATGAACATTTGTGTTATGTGCAACATGCTTACAACTGTGCCAAGCACTCTTCTACACAGAGATCTCCTTTTGAGACTTGTTTTGGTTTTACACCAAGGTCTCCCTTGGATTTTGTCTTTGGAAAAGACATAGCAGTTGATGGACACAGTGATGTGGACAAAGCAACCAAGTTCATTGAACAGATCCAAGAAATTCACCAGGCAGTGCAGGAACAGCTGGAAAGAAGCCAGGCCAAGTACAAGGCAAGGCATGACAAGCATCAAATTGAGCATAGCTTCCAAGTTGGTGATCAAGTCTGGTTGTACATCAGCAAAGACAGAATGCAAGGTGAAGGTAAGAAGTTGAAACCAATAAGGTATGGGCCTTTCAAGATACTTGAGAAAATTGGTGAAAACGATTTTCGCCTTGATTTTCCAGCTTACATGCACATCTATTCAGTAGTTAATGCAGAAAACTTGAGACTGTTTGAACCTTCATTGGTTGAAGATCCCGAAGAGCAAAGTCAGTTGCCTTTTATTGATGATCTATTGCCCGAATATCTCAATGAGTTGCAGGAAGATACAGTTATGGATAGGAAGGTGAGAACTACGTGTAGAGGGGATGTTGAGTACCTCAGAATTGGACTCAAAGGTTCAAACCCAAGCAGTGCAAGATGGATAGAGATTGGACAAGTGAGGAAGCTATATCCTCACTTGATCGATGCTTAAAAACCAACTTTTGGTGGTCCAAAAGCTTTTTTAGTGGGAAGGCATGATCCAAAATGGATCCAAAACACCCTCTAAGTCTTCAAAATCAAAAACTATCACATAGGAGAAAACCTTTAAAAAAAAGGCAGATTACACTATCGAGAAGGAAAAACAAGAAGAAATGGCCAAAAACAGAGTTATCGGAAGTCAAAGGAACAATGCACAGGAGCCGTTAGATCTGGCTGATCAATGGTCCAGATCCAATTGGCATATCGCAATCTGCGTTGACAGGTGGAGTCCATCGGAAGCGTCCTTAGGAGAAATTGCGATAGCGATCAGCGCGATTAAATGAGAGCCATTGATCTATGTGTGCAGATCAATGGTCTAGATCTACTCGCACCATCGCATCGCCAAAACACACACAAAAGGACTACTGGGGCCCGAGGACTATGCGATATGTGATTGTGATATAATCACATCGCAATATCGCATCAGAGTAATACAAAGGAGTGGGGCCGATAACAAATGTGACTGCGATAGCCGGACCCGATAAGATTATGGATGATATTTGATAATATTACAAGTCCAGAAAAAGGGCTTTTTCAATGTATTTCACATTTTCGTTAAATAAACGAAAAAACAAAGGAAATGCGAATAAAGCGATGAATCCAGACCCGAAAGGGTTTATACATGCAGATATATATATTGAGTTTCGTAATGAGCGGGATTTCGAGCGGGCCTTAAGCGGTAAGTGGTATTGTACAGGCTCCACTCGAACCCATCCACTGGCCAACACGTGGCATGGGAAAACCGCCTTTTCAGGCGGGTAATCTCTGTACGTCTTTGCCGCCCAAAATGAATCTCAGCCGTTGGATCAAGATCACTCAAATCAATGGTGGAAATGTGATCGCGATATAAAGGCGAACCCGATGGAGTGAATTAATGATTTTTGAAGTCCGATAAATGACAGTTTGGCAGATTTTTCTCGTGTTTTTGTGTATTTCTCTGTGTAAATAGAGAATGACCATTTTTGGGATTTCAAAGGCGCAATGGTCCCTTCCATTACAGAACAGGTGGCCACCGTCCCTGAAGGCGTTTAGCAATGATTGCTAATGCTCAGAGGGGGATTTGAGTGGACAAAGGCCGGGAGCCAGAGAGCCCAGAAGAGGAAACGAACAGACAATGCCAATTGGCTTAAAAGCCACAGAAGACAGAAGACAAGGACAAGCAGTGCTGAGATAGAGCAAAGACAGAGATAGAGAGTGAGAGGGAGAGTCTGTGTACTCAGAGAGGCTTGAGGGATTCAAGCAAACTCCTATTGTTTTGTATCTATTGTGTTGAGACTCAATTTGAGCTCACATTTTGTAAAACTCTACTCTGAAAGACATAATAGAGAGGTCACCACTGAAGGTTGGACCAAGAGACGTAGCCAAGAGTTTTGGGTGAACTCCATATTAAACTTGCTGTGTTTATGTGTGTGTGTCTATTATGTTTCTCTAACTGCTCAATTGTCTATATTATTCGCAATCTTATTGATCTGTTGCACTAAGTAATATAGGCAAATCCATGCACATGAATCTGTAATACCTTAAAAGTAATCTAAGATCTTCATAAATCGATCAGTTACACAAACGAATAGACTATAGACATCTTCACCAAAGCGCTTGGAAGAGAAAAGTTTGAAAGATTCAGAATGATGCTTAGACTCACCAACATCCCTTACTATTAAAGGGGGGGTGGGGGGGTGGTGATGACACCTTTGGAAGAATCAAACTTCAAAATCATGGGTATCAATACAATAATGCAAGTTTCAGGGGACAATAATCCACAAGAACCTTCTCATTCTTTAGAGGAGAAGAATCCACAAGAACCTTCTCATTCTTCAGAGGAGAAGAATCCACAAGAACCTTCTTCCAGTTCAGTACTTGTACCTCTTCCTCTACACATTGATGAAAAGTTCTTATTATCAGATTGGTACAAAGATATTGTGCATTTTCTATATGATTTTGAGTACCCTCTTGAATTCACAAAGAATAAATGTAGATCCCTCAGACTCAAGGCAATGAAGTACTGCATAGTAAATGAAAACTTGTATTGGAAGGATCCCTTGAATATCCTCTTACTATGTTTGACTGAAAGTGAAACAGATGGAGTAATTGAGCAGTTTCATGAAGGATTTTGTGGAGGACATTATGCTTGGAAGGAAACTGCACATAAAATACTGAGAGAAGGTTTCTACTAACCACAAATATTTGCACAGGTTGGATCAAAGGTGAGACTTTGTATTCCTTCTCAGATATTTGTAGGAAAACAGGGTTAGCAACACTTCATATTGTTCTAGTTTCAGTGGAAGTTCCTTTGTTGTAATGGGGATCATATTTCATTGGTGAAATAATTCCTTATTCATGTAATGCACACATATGGATATTAAAAACCACTGCTTACTTCACAAAGTGGGTAGAAGAAATTCTTGTAAAGAATGCAACAGACACAATGGTGATAAAATTTATTGAAGAAAACATTTTGTCTAGATTTGGCTACCCAAGACAAATAGTTACAGATAATTCTCAAGATTTTAGTAGCATTAAGATGATTGAATTTTGTCAAAAATATCATATTTATTTACATCACTCTACACCTTATTATCCACAAGGGAATGGGTTGGCAGAATCATCAAATAAAAGCTTGATCAAATTCATCAAGAAGGTGTTAGCAGATCATAAAAGAAATTGGGACAGTCATCTAAAATATGTAGTATGGGCAAACATGGTTTCACCTAAAAGGTCTACTAGTAAATCTCCTTTTCAACTTGTTTATGGAATATAAGCTATTTTCCCTACTCAATTAGCATTTCCAGTCATGAAGTTTTTTCAGGATTCATATGAAGAGGCTGATGATTTTTCAAGAAGGATAAATCAAATTATTGAGCTAAATCAAGATAGAGATGAAGTTCAGCATAAACTTCGACAATATCAAGACAAGATGAAGAGTTTGTTTGACAGAAAATCCAGAGAAAGAGATTTCAAACAAGGAGATTTGGTTCTCAGATGGGATGCAAGAAGAGAAGAGAATAAAGAGACAAGCATGGAAATTTTGATAACATATGGTTAGGACCTTTCAACATTATAGAGGTCAAAGGAAATAATACATTCATCCTTCAAAATCTAGAAGGAGAATATTTCTCATTTCCAGTCAATGGGAAATATCTCAAGCATTATATCTTAGTATTGAGTGTTTTTTAGCATCATCATTATATATTTCTAGTTTTCTTTACATTTCCAGAACAAGTGTGATTTTTACAGCAAAGACTCCATAGCCCGAGGAGAAGGCACATGGATTTGCATGTTCTCTACATCCCGTAGGGGAAGCAGTCCCCAGATGGAGCCGATGTTATAACTTATTTTTACCCTTGGAATTTTTTTACAAATTTCTATTGATTTCAAAAATTAGAAACATAAAAAATAAGAAACCAAATGAAAATTCAAAAAATCAAAAAGAAAGAAAGAGAAAAAATAAATAAAAGAAAAATAGAGAAAAGAGAAAAAATAAATAAATGAAAAGATAGAGAAGTATTATTATGCATGAGAATAAGCGAGCAAATTTAAATTCCACTCATTATATTTTTAATTCGACAATTAAATAATATATTTTCAATAATATATCGTAAATAAACCTTGATTTGACTTTCTGCAAAGGAAAATAATCTTCACACAACTTTCAATGGTCGAGATTGCACGCACCCATATCAACAATGAGAAATGGATTTTGGGAGCCCCCGCACTAAAGACAGTTAACCAGGGGGTATCAAAAGTGGTTTCCCCTATCCTGCTCTAGCATATGTGTAGAGCTCCTATTGATTACAAGACCCCCCTTACCTCAAACCACATATCACTGCTACCCCCCACACCCCCCCGCGAAAAAACGCAAAGCCACTTTTCCCCTCCACCAACCTTCCCACTATTTTCTAGCCTCCACCAACTCTTCGCTATTTCTAGTCATAACTATTCCTCCCGATAAATTGACCAGATGACCATTATCGCATTAATCACTCCCACCAATGTCTAATTCATTCAATTCCCTGCGCCATTAACGGTTAATCTGACAAAAATCTGTTATGAGCATCATAATAAAACCATTATCCTTGCTAAACTAAATTATTTCACCTTCCACCTACAACCAGAGAATTCTAAATGTGATTTGAGAAAACTCTAGTGACCATCAGCTATCAATTACCATCATTCCTGGGTAAAATTCTCAATCATTTCCTGTGATTTTATTCTTTCCAAAATGGCCAACCATAAGGGAAAATCGAAGTTGTAATTAACCTAGATGAACTACCTTTCATTGACACCCAATTCAAAATCATAGAAACCCAATGTGAATTTGATCTATATGATCTTTAAAATTGGGAATTCCCTAAGTATGAGGACACCAACGATGAATTTTCCTTCTGGGGATCCTTGTTCCCTTAGTTTTGTTTCCCCCAGACTCATCATTTTCTAGAATTTTTCACTTGGTGTGATGCCAAATACTTGCTAAGTCAAAGAGCTATAGTTGTCAGAAATTATGAAATTTTGTTCTCCATAACCTTTGAATCAATCTATCAAGCCCTGCAATTAAATCCATAGGACCCCCTTCACCCTTTTTCTAATGATGCACTTATGGATATTTATCAGAAGCTTACTTTTCGACATAGAGCTCATATTTTTGAGTCATTCCTAATTGATAATTCTGAATTGCCTAGGACAAATCTAGCCTATTCCTCTACAATATTTCTTGAGATATCTATGCAAGTAGTTTCCATAGTTAATTGTCTACTAGGGTATCCAAATGATCAGTGGGTAGACGAGGTTATCTTAGGGTTCTTATTAGTGTTTTCATCTAGCAAGAAACCCTCAATTATATTCACTTTCAGTCAATTCTTACCAGATATAAATCATGATCAGTTTCTCAAGTTCAGTATTAAAGGATCATTTAAGCACTAATCAATATTGATCTATTTTTTTTTATATCACCAATTAGAAAGATTCAATTTCCCTCTACAAAAATTAGATGTTGAAGGAAAGCCACTATCAATAATTCTTTGGACCTCATTAGTGAGAAAATTTTTTGAAGACTACTCTTTTAGTGAAGTTATCAACCAATTCTTGCATATTGCACTTTTTCTGTTAAGCAATGATGCAGTTCCTAGGATTTCTACAGAGATAAAAAGGATTCTACACCTAACTGAGCAGTCCAAAGTTAGAGACTGGTATTTATATTAGAACTTTTCAGAGATTAGAATCTACAATTGTTGGCTTCCACCTTATATATTCCCAATTTTTATGCCTATGAGGATTTTTGCTTTAGAATTTGTTAGGAAAATAATGAATATGGATGATATAATTTTTGTGTCAAGAAAACAGAAAACTCATTTTAAATTAAAATGAAAAAATTGGTCCATTTATTGTTAAAACTAGGGTAGCAGAAAAGGAAGTAGACATTCTACTTAAACAGATAAATTTCAGACTCAATTTTAGTTGGCCTTATGACACCCTCATGTAGAATTTCCCACTGTAGATCACCTAATAATGCAATATACTAAAGCAAAACACTTGATATACTTCTACAAACAAACTTGTGGAAGCTTAATCGATTTTGAGCAAGATCAAATAGAACACATATATCAGAGAATGAGAAATCAATCACACATGAACATAGAAGAATACTCCGAGGAAAGCCTCAACTAAAAACCCCGATCTCTGTATTATCATACAAGTGGAAATATGTCCGGATTACACAAAGATTTAGCTCACAAGCTATCCAGCTCTTAGTACAATCCCTCAATGTTGCTCATACACTGAATAGACACAACATATGCCTTCCCTTAGTCCTCCAAGCCTCCTATTTCCTTGCGCAGTTTCTCCAGGGTCCTTTGGCTGCCACCTATGTGAATTCACCTCTCACACAACTCACAAAACTCAGAAGTAACTGCACAATCTCCAAGGAATGAATTCCTTTTGCATGCAAGAGATATCCTCAATGGAATATTCCGGCAACTGATAGTACACTGTCCCATCATCTGATCTAAACTGGGTCTCTAACTGAACTGACATGCATGAGTTATTTATGAGAGAATATTCAATTATCTGAAGTGCAATAGTTACATGCATGCATGCATTAACTAACTGAACTCACAATCAGTTCAACAAACTGTTGGAACTAGTCTAACTAGACTTAACTCAGTTAACTGAGCTAAATAATTACAACTCAAAGTACAACTCATCCTGATCACTTTAATTAAGGGATAACTTCCTCAATCAAAGGGGAAACTGTTGCATGTCTTCACATAGACTTCATGTTTGATTTTCTACAATTAATTAACTCAAGATGAATTAATTAATTATTTTACAAACAGCTGCTAAAATCAAATCCGAATTTTAATTCTCAATTTTAGTTCAAGGACTAACTAAAATTGGAATGTATCCCGAAATGCTATTTATAGCAGTGCTGTTTTTAGCACTTTTATTTTTAGAATTTCTTGTTGCTATTTTCAACACTCCCTCTCAACAAGAAATGGATTATCTGTCACCCCAATCCTGTCTCTGTGGAACTCGAACTTGCATTTTGACAATGCCTTAGTCAAAATATCTACATCATGTTCCTTGGTCGAAACATACAGCAACAACATGATCCTCTTCACCACATAGTCTTGAAGATGATGATACCGGATATCGATGTGCTTGGACCTGTCATGAAATATTGGATTCTCAGAGAGTTTGATACAACTTTGATTATCGCAATAGATCATAGTTGGATCCATCCTCTGAACAAACAATCCAACTAGAATATTTTGCATCCAAATGGCCTCACATGTTGCCTGACTGGTAGCCATGTATTCAGCCTCTGCTGAGCTAAGTGCAACTGACCTCTGTTTCCTGTTGTACCAAGAAACTGCAGCTGAACCAAGGTTGAAGATTCCTCCTGAAGTGCTCTTCCGGTCTGATGGACTCCCTGCCCAATCTGCATCTGTGAAGCCCTGAAGCTTCACTCCCTTTGTCTGTCTGTACCACAATCCATACTAAGATGTGCCTCTGAGGTATCTCAGCACATGCTTCGCTGCCTTCCAAAACAGCTTGGTAGGCTGAACCATAGCTTGACTTAGCTGGTTCACCGCAAAGCACAAATCTGGTCGTGTGTTCACTAGATACATCAATGAACCCACAAGCTGCCAATAAACAGTAGCAGCTACTACCTCACTTGAAGTAGCATCATCCTTCCTTCAGTTACCAGCTAGAGGACTTTGCATGGGCTTGCACTTCTCCATGTGGAATCGCTTGAGTATCTCATTGGCATACTTGCCTTGAGACACAAACACTTCCCCATCCTTATGCCACACTTCCATGCCTAGAAAGTAGTGCAAAAGACCCATGTCTTTCATCTCTAACTCTCTTGCAAGGTCCTCCTTGCAAGACTTGATCAACTGATCATCACCTGTCAATATCATATCATCAACATAAAAAACAATGATCAATGGCTTACCTTCTACCATAATGTGGTAAAGGTTCGCATCTGCTTCATTCTTTGTGAAGCCCAACCCGGTGAAATAGTTGTCGATCCTGGTGTACCAAGCACGAGGTGCTTTCTTCAGCCCATACAAAGCCCTCTTGAGTCGGCACACATGCGACTCGTGATCGAAGGTCTCAAAACCTTTCGACTGCTCAATGTACACCTATTCCTCAATCTTGCCATTGAGGAACATATTCTTCACATCCATCTGATGGTTCTTCCAACCCATCTAAGTTGATAGTGCCAACATTGATATGATAGATGAGTACCTTGCTATTGGAGAAAAATTCTCATCATAGTCAATCCCTTTGACCTGCGAGAAACCACGGGCAACAAACCTTGCCTTATGTTTCTCAACACTGCCATAAGTTGCTTGCTTTACCTTATAAAGCCGTCGGTAACTCACCACTGACTTGTCCTCCAGTCTTGGGACAACATCCCAAACACAGTTCCGAATGATGGAGTCGTACTCCTCCACCAATGCATCAACACACATTGGTGTTGCACTGCTTCCTCAAAAGAAGAAGGTTCGGTCTCTACACACTCCCCAACAAGGGCCATGTAACCAGTGTACCACTCGGGTGATCTCCTTTGTCTGCGGTGAGAGGATGGTTGTCCCACATTCTCTCTCGCATCCATCACCAATCTGTCAGCTTCCCTTGAGTGTTTCCGCCCATCTCTAGAAGACTCTACATGAGTGGATATCTCCACTCCCGGATCCTCTACTTGTGGCTGCTCCGCATCAGTCTGAGGCCTCCTTAGGAACTAAAAGTTCCTCCTCTGCATTCAACTTGAGCTCCCTCTCAAGTGATACTCGCATGGATTTCTGCTCGTCGAACTTCAGATCTCTGCGTACCACTGTCCTCTAACTTGTAGGCAAGAACACCCGATAGTTGTGGGGTGTATCAGTGTACCCCACAAGTATCCCCAACTCAGTTGTTGGATCTAGCTTCTTCATGGCATCTTTGGTCACATGGAAATAAACCAATGATCTAAAGGCACTGAAGTGACTCACATATGGTCTCTTCCCGAAAAAGGCCTCCATTAGTGTCTTCATCCCCAGTATACGAAGCGGGCTTCTGTTCTGCAAGTATACTGTTGTATTGCATGCCTCAGCCCACAAATGAAGTGGTAAGCTTTGGTCATGCAGCATCGCCCAAGTTGTTCCCACAGTCGATCTACTCTTCCTTTTAGCCACCCCATTCTGTTGTGGGTTATGGGGTGCCATCAACTCCTGTTTAATTCCTTCTGCTGCGCAAAAGTCCTTAAACTGTTGGGAGACATAATCTCCACCATTTTCACTTTGCAAGGCCCTTATTTTCTTTCCAGATTCTTTCTCTACCAAGGCTTTGAACTCACAAAACCTTGAGAAGGTTTGATCCTTCTTCTACATAAAGTAGATCGGATAAGAATTCAGGATCCAACATCCACGAGAAAAATCATCAATAAAAATAACATATTACCTTTTTTTAGTGGTGGAGGCTGTAGAGAATGGTCCACACACATCTATATGAACTTGCTCCAGGATTTCTCCAGCTCTACTGTCTCAATCCTGAAAGGAAGATTTTGCATACTTACCTAAGGTACAACCTTTGCATGTATCCATTTGCTCAAGTTTTCCCTTGGGAAGTCTGGTAGAAATATGTTGCATGATCTTCAAGGCCCCATGGTACAAGTGGCCTAATCTTCTATGCTATAACTCACCAATATCTTGGCTCTACACCAAATTTGCTTTGGAACTCAATGCAGCATAGTCATCTACCTCTAGCTTGTAGAGATTCTTTACTCGAATCCCAATCCTCTTGGTCTGTCCAGTGCCGATATGCCTCAGGAATGCCTTTCCTTTACTAAAGACTACATCATAGCCTTTGTCTTCTAACATAGCGACAGACACAAGATTCTTCTTCAGACCCGGCACATACTTTACATCAGTCAGGGTGAGAGGAGCTCCATGCTCCCTCTGAAACACAACCGTACCTTCACCTGAAACACGGTACTTTCCATCATCACCCATCTCGATCCGCATCTAGAGGTCCTTCTCCTCCAAGGTACTGAAAAGATTCTTGTCGCCAGTCATGTGGAATGAAGCTCCACTGTCCAGGTACCAAACACACCCCACCATCGATGAAACCATACATGCGATGAGGGTGAAATCCAATTCAAACTATGAGGCCAGTGCCTCACCATCTGATCCCTTCGAGGATCCCTTCTTGGATTTCTTTTGTGGACAATTCGTAGAATAATGGCCCACCTCATGACAATGAAAGCATCTCACTTTTGATTTGTCAATCTTCTTCCCACCATGGGAAGAACTAGATTTGGAATGGGACACCTTCCCTTTCCATTTCCTCGCCTTACTCGCTAAGGCTAGATTTTCTTCATCGTCTTGCTTTCATGAAGATCCATCTCTGGTGCTTCTCCTTATCTCCTCCTGCATCAAATCTGACCAAAGTCATTCCCAATCTGGCAGTTTCTCTCTTCCATTTACCGAGTCTTGGCAGCTATGCTAGCTCTTAGGAATACCAAGGAGAGCAAGACTCACCATGTCATCATCGGCTGTCGTGATCCCTACACTTCCAAGCTCATCCCTGCAGGTGGTGAGCTTGTTCAGATATGTAGAGATCATGTCGCCCTTTCACACTTGACTTTCTGAAGCTTGTCTTTTAGCGCCAGCTTCCTCTGATCGCTACTATTCTGATATAGATCCTTCAATATTTTCCACATTGAAAACGGTGTCTCCTTCCCATGGAGACTCGAGACTATGTGGTCTCGAACTCCCTCCAGAAGGATTCTCTTCACTCTAGCCACACATTTCTTCCATTCCGCCAATTCTTGGGCATTAGTAGCTACTGGCTTGGGGACTTCTTGAGCAATGAAGTCCTTCAAACCATTGTCCTCTAATACCACTTCCATGTGATCCTTCCAAGCTATATAATTCGAGCTGCCATTAAGGGCATACTCGAGTCTCAAACCGTTGAACACCATTGGTGAAATTTGAGATGTGATAAGAATTTGAATTCTATAATTAGGAAATTCAAACTTCTCCCTTCTCCCTTCTTTGTATATTGTTCTTTTCTTTGATCACATTTGCTCTGATACCATGTAGAATTTCCCACTGTAGATCACCTGATAATGCAATATACTAAAGCAAAATACTTGATATACTTCTACAAACAAACTTGCGGAAGCTTAATCGATTTTGAGCAAGATCAAATAGAACACATATATCAGAAAATGAGAAACTAATCACACATGAACACAGAAGAATACTCCGGGGAAAGCCTAAGCTAAAAACCCCGATCTTTGTATTATCATACAAGTGGAAATATGTCCGGATTACACAAAGCTTTAGCTCACAAGCTATCCAGCTCTCAGTACAATCCCTCAATGCTGCTTATAGACTGAATAGACACAACATATGCCTTCCCTCAGTCCTCCAAGCCTCCTATTTCCTTGCGCAGTTTCTCCAGGGTCCTTTGGCTGCCACCTGTGTGAATTCACCTCTCACACAACTCACAAAACTCAGAAGTAACTGCGCAATCTCCAAGGAATGAATTCCTTCTGCATGCAAGAGATATCCTCAATGGAATCACTGATAGTACACTGTCCCATCATCTGATCTCAACTGGGTCTCTGACTGAACTGACATGCATGAGTTATTTATGAGAGAATATTTAGTTATCTGAAGTGTAGTAGTTACATGCATGCATGCATTAACTAACTGAACTCACAATCAGTTCAACAAACTGTTGGAACTAATCTAACTGGACTTAACACGGTTAACTAAGCTAACTAATTACAACTCAAAGTACAACTCATCCTGATCACTTTAATTAAGGGATAACTTCCTTAATCAAAGGGGAAACTGTTGCATGTCTTCACATAGACTTCATGTTTGATTTTCTACAACTAATTAACTCAAGATGAATTATATTATTTTACAAACAGCTACTAAAATCAAATTCGAATTTTAATTCTCAATTTTCGTTCAGACACTAACTAAAATTGGAATGTATCCCAAAATGCTATTTATAGCAGTGCTATTTTTAGCACTTCTATTTTTAGCATTTCTTGTTGCTATTTTCAACACCTCGGAGTGATTTCAAAGATAAGGACTAAGCAAAATTTGGCACCTTATGTACACATATCAAAACCAGAGATTGAACAATTTTCAAAAAAATAAGAATGGGAATAAATTACTCTGCAAGAACTGAAGAGCAAACCTCTAGTCAGGCAACATTGGAGACTCCAAGAGTGAAAGAAAATGAGCTTAAACAACTGGGAGAAAGTGTCTCACCTACAAGTTAAACACCTAAATCCTCTACTTTCAAAGTTTCAAAAGAAGAAAATCAATAAATATAGAAGAAGAATCCTCAGAAGGCAGATATTCAGAAGAAAAAAATACAGCAGCATTATCAAGCGACCCTGCTTTTCCATTTCAGCAAACTAAAGAAATATTTATTTATTCCCCCACTTCTCATGTTTCTCCATATTCAGGACAACAACATATATTTTCTAGATTTAGGGAGATGAAGAGAAAGAATGAAGCACTCAAAACCTCCACCTATGTTGAGTTTTGGAAACAATATTCCACTACTCAACACAGGTTTTTATTTGCACTAGACCTTGATAAAGGGCAATTTCAGTTGGCATTCCTTGAGCCAAAAGTACCAATTCCTAAGAGTGCAGATGATTATAAAGCTTCTATGTTTTCTTTTGATACTAAGAAAATACACCCTATAGATCAAATTGATCTCCAAAAACAGGCAGGGGAAATGATTTATTCTACATTGACAAGCTCAGTCATAGCAGCTTCAAAGCTACAAGCCTCCTTAAATAATATTCATTCACATCTTAAATTGGAAAGAATGTCTTCTCTAGCCAAGGATACCAGAATAAAGGGGCTGGAAGATTTGGTGATAAAGCTAGGAGTGGATCCTAGTGATGTCCATGTTGTTGAAGAAATAATCAAAAGAAGAAATGCAGACATTCAAGAACTTAGAAAGCAGCTAAAACTACCTATAACAGAACATCCATAGGAAAAAGAAGTAAGGCAATTGGAAAAAGAGAAGGAGAACATGCTGAAAATGACTGTGGAACAAAGCATCCAGATTCAAAAAATGAAGGCCAACATGGAAATCCTACTAAAGCAAAAAGAATAGCAGACAAGTGCAGGAACATCTACAGTGCAGATAGAGGTATCCAGTGAGGAAACAACATAAATATTATCAAAGGCTATGGGATATTTATCTTTAAGGAATGTGGAGATTGAGAAGCTAAAAGCAACATCGCTGAAAATAGAGGAAAACAAAATCAAATCAAAGAATCCATATATATCAGAACTACAGAAAAAATTCAAGCTAACAAAACAACTTGAAAACTATGAAAATTAGTCATTGATAGTGCAGATATTATTTGAAGAAAAGGAAAAAAATATGGGTTGATATCAATTCAACCATAACTTAAATCTAAACATTTATTGAGACCATATTTGAACAAGAAGAACTGGTGACAAGATCAAATGTAAGCACAACATAAATCAAAGAAGACTTAGATCATAAGCTAGGAGAAGCCACCAGGATATTCAAAGTGTTGAATTCCAAGACTAAAGAAGAAATGGAGGAATTATGAATTGAAGACAAGATTGATACAACCCTAGAAGTAAGAATAATTTTGACTAAAATAAATTTAATGTTGCAATTAAAAAATAAATGTCAAAACTTAGAAGGGCAGGTAAAGAAATTCCACAAAAAGTTTAATATCTTACATGAGACGAGACTTCCACCTCTAAGAGATTTTAGTAGCCAATTGACTCCACTGGAAAATTACCAACATAGATTACTAAAATAACATGAAATAGATCAAAATTTGCTAAAGTGAAAGGAGTCATAAGTGGTAAAGCATTCATTGAAGGCCTAGAATATGATTTATTTATCCAACATGAAATTCAACATTTATTTATCACTAGGCCAACTTTTGAAAAGTACACAAAGGTTAACGTAGCATACATAAAATTAATTAATTTTTCCATTCTTGATGACAAAATATGGGACAAATTACTTGAACTTATCGAGTAAAACTGAATGCAGTTTTGTACGGTACCAACACAGAATAACAGGAGTTGATTGCACATTTTTAGGACCAACACAACGAAAGGAGCATAAAGAGCAGAATAAGATTTTTAGGTAACAGTCATCAACAACACCCTTGAATAGAGTGTTGAATATGCAATTAGTTTCAAAAAAGTTTATTTTATATTGTATTTGTTTGATATATCCAAATCATTTTGGATAAAGATTGTATTTTGTAAAAGAATTATATTAGATTTAGATATTTTTGAATTACACTCTATAAGTATTTTGTAATTCGAAGTAAGAAGGGTTGAACCCTTGTGATGATCCAATGACATTATTGTACTCTTCTGAAAGTTTTTGAAGATAATCAAAGGATTCTGACTTCACTCTTAACAACATTTGTGTTCATGTGAGTCTTTCTAGTTTATTCATCTATGTTTTTCATCATATATTCAAGGTAACATAGGAGTTAGGGTAAGGCTAAGTTAAGTATTAACTTCCCTAATAGCCCACTACAAAGTTATCATCTTTATGGAGATTAACTAATTGAACAGTCTATTTAAATTAGTTCCTCTGCATCTTTAAATTGTTTCCTTCTGTCATCTCTTGAATATATATTGTTTGGCTATAGAATTCTTCTACACGCATCAACTATATTTGATTAATTAAGTATTCAATATGAATGTTTGATTATTGCACATCTTCTCCCTTTCTACTTTCAAAATCAATTCAAATATTTTGTGCTTTTATGAATGAAAATCAGCCCTTTGAACTTCTCAGAAATATTTGGATTATAAAAGTGTTAAAAGTTTAATGCATTGGTCATCCAACTCAATTAAAAACCATTACTTATATTCTTTGGCACAATTCTCCAACCTAGAACTGTATACAAAGATATAACATAATATATGGGTGTACTCCAACACCATATCGTCTCTCTCATAGCATAGAATTGTCCATGTTGTGTATTTATTGTGAAAATTTCATCTATCACAACAAATGGAAATTATTTTTCTAATTGTTAATTTGTTTAACGATTTATTTGTTTTCTGCTACGAAAAATATCAAACAATTCACACCGTGATTTTCGCAAATAAACTATGGAAGAAAAATAGTGTTGGAAACTGAAAAATATAACACCACACACACACAATAAAAATGATACCATTATTTTTGGACAAATTTCCGCGGAAAAACACAACTTGGAAAACCAGTGCAACAACTGAGGGTTTTATTATTATGTAGAAGTGAAATCTGAGTACAATAAATGGATGTCCAACTGACAATCCAAATAGAAAATATCTGACATAAATAATTAAAGAGAAAATTGTCTCACCCCACAAGCAATCCTGACACTGGCTTTTCTAGAAAAATTGGACATCCAAACCCCAACGTAGGCCCTATGTGCAGTCCTTGCACTGCCTCTCACACATGTGGCTTGAATCTGCCTCTGAGAAATTTGTCTAGCCTGCCTCTTTTGGTGGAAGTGACTATTCATTCCTCTGGAAGACTTTCCTAGCCTATGGAATCTGAATCAACTACCTCACTAGCTAAATTGAACTGCTCTGCTTCAACTAGTGCACAGTCCTTGCGCTGCTTCTGTGTGGATCACCTTTGTCACTTGCTGCTGCCTCTCTGGATATGGAAAAATGCCTCTAGGTCACTGTCCCTACCCCTCTCCGTCTCTGCTTCGATATCTGGCTCTCTAGCAATTGTTGTTTCTCTCTGGAAATTGATTTGCCAAGAAAATCGAATTGTTGAAGTGTATTCTCCGAGTGTCAATTGACTTATTATAATCCACTGTTGGAGCACTAATGACCAAGTTTAAAACTTAATTAATTATTAGGTTCATATCAGAGTAGATCCGTATGATTTTCTAGACTATTTCACCTTAAATTAATTAATTTTGATTAATTAACCATATTCCCTAAGTTTAGACTTAGGAAATATTTAAAAACCGACTAATAATCTAATTAAGTCATCTCTAGGTGGAATTTCCAAAAATTATTTATGGGTTTTAGAGATCTCATGTATTCTAGCCTCTCCACCAAATTTCATGTCTAGAACACATTTGGCGCTAAAAAAAGTAACACTCCCTCTTAGAGAGGACTATGTTCTAGTGCTACACACTTTGCCACAACACTATGTCTTTGTACCATCTCCTGTCATGCTTATGATGTCTAGATGCTACTTACCAACAACAAATGCACAAATATGATGATGCATATGTGCTACTTCTAACCCTGTTGTACTACTATGAGCACTTCATCTGCTCTACAACTCCCTCTCATTTGTTGCTGCTACAACTACAACTGAGAAGCAACCAAAATACTGAATCAACTATGTTCAGTTTGATGCATCTGTCTCTCGAGTCCTGATTGCTACTAGCATCTGCATTGTCACTGAAGAATCTGCACTATTGCCAACTTTGCACTGAGCCACCTACTCTATTGTCAACACTACACTATGCTCCTTAGCCTCTCACTGCTACTAGTTTGCAACTGTCACTCTGGTTATGGCTGCATCAACTGCCATTAATCCATCCTACTACTTAATATTGTGGACTCCCATAGCCAAGTAATGATCCATGAGGTTGACTCCTCAAGGACCTTGCCCAATCTCTATATCCCTCTAGGGTTACAACACCAAATCACCACACCTCACTCTTGGAGGAAAATATGCGAACATAGCAAAATCTTCCTCTATATTAGAGGAAATATTTTCTATTTCCATGGATGTTGCCTATTAGTCCTGCTTCTCCCACTTGTCCTTCTTCCTGAGAGGACACTGGGTACTGTAGTGGCCAAGCTCACCACACCTGAAGCACTTGACCTTTGATAGGTCCTTCTTCTTCTTCTTAGGCTCCCCCTGTCCTTGACTGGGAGCCTTTGATGTGGGGATCACATTCTCTTCCTCCTTCACACCCTTCAATCCGCTACTACTACTGCCACTGATGTAGCTGTTTAGAAGAGCTCGTCTTAATTCCTCCTACTGCAAATTAGCCCACATCCTTTCCTAACCAGGAAAAGTGTATTTGCACAATATGCTTTGGACAAACACTTACCAGTCCTCCGAGATACTATTTAGTTCCAATTGTATAATCTATGAAGGTTGAGGTGTAGCCCCAATAGCTGCAGGTTTATCTTAGACTTCCTGAATCTCGGTGAGGAAGGGATCTATGCCTTATCCCTTTTGCATCCTAATACATCTCATATTTTCTTCTAGGAACATCTTTTGTTGCTCGAAAGTGCCTTGATATAGCGTGGAGAGAGCATCCCAAATATTTTTGGCCATTCCCTTGGCCGCTATATGTGAGACTATATGATATTAGACTCCATCTAAGATCAACCGCTTTGCCCTTTTCATCTCCTTCCTGTATTCTTTGAGCTGATTTTCATCCCACGGAATTGTCACCGCATTATCTATGTAGGCTTTCAAGCCATATTCATCTAGAAGGAAGGACATCCTAGCCTTCCAAATGTTATAGTTGGAAGCTCCATCCAACCTATCTTGATCTCTAAGCCCAGTTGTGGCCATCTATGATCACAGAACTCCCTCTTTCCTTGTGCTTGGCTACTACTCCGCTACTTGCACTCCCTTCTAGAATGCATGGATATGCTAGCTGCTACTACCAATCTGCCTCAGAAAATCGAACTTGTGAGACTTGAAGTTCCCTGAGAGAAATTTTCCCTTTGTGCATGTGCTTTTCTCTTCCACCCAATGTTGATTTTACTACTGCAAAACCCTCTGTGTCCAACTAGAAATGTGGCTTGAGGAGTCGCGACCCAAGGGCATATAAGCCATCAAAGTCACCTAGGGATCGCACATGACCTGGGCCACACCAACCCTATACTGATTGGATTTTTTAGCATGTCTCCTCCCCCTAACACATGGCACAACTATCCCTTGTGAGGTATGATCTTGGGTTACCTTGCTGACGGGACCCATCCTCAGCGAGTTGTGCTAGTGGGACTTGACCCTAGAAATGAAATTTTCATAAATAATGACATTTTCATAAATATGGAGATTTGATGTGTGTATCGGTTTTCATAAATATTGAGATTTGATGTTTGTACTATTATGACACTTGGTGGCAAATAGATTTTTTTATTTTCATAAATAATGAAATTTTCATAAATATTGAGATTTGATGCATGTACTATTATGACACTTAGTGGCATGTAGAATTTTTTTGATTTTTTATTTTTAAAATAAATTTTATTTCTGACAAATTCTATTTATAACCCCATAAAATTAGTCATTTCATTAATAAAAAAAAAAGAAATCAAATTTCAAAAATTTCAATTTTTTTTTTTAATTTTCAAAATATTTAGTTTAATAATTATCTTTTTCAAAACTTTAATAAACTTTATAATTTTTTTTTAAATATTAACTAATTAAAAAACAATCCATTTTCATTGTAAAACAAGAGCCACATGGTGGCAATGTCACTGCTTTTGCCCACATGGCTCTTGCCTTTTCTTTTGTGGTTTGTAATTATTAGCTACTTGTTTAGGTAGCGAAGTGTTTATGTATCATATTGAATATGAAAAAACCTACCAGTATAAAATGTGTATCCTTCGAGTTCCTTTTTTCATCTGAAGTCTAAATAAATTTAGCTCTTTTCCCATACTAATAAACCTATGAGTTAATAGCTATGGATTGATATTGTTCTTAACAATTCATCTAAATTCTTTCCACTCCCAATACAAAATCCAAAAAAAATTGTGTTCTAACATTTTATTTTAGTTTTTAAAGTATATTTTTCAATCAATTCATTCAACATTTAATAAAAATGAATCCAAATCACAAATTTTAAGTGCCATGTCTATATAATCCATCTACATTAGAATTTTTAAAAATTGTAAATCTATTTATATTAAAAAAAAAAAAAAAAAAAACTAAACGGACTGTGCGGTGAAAAAAATAAAATTGAAAAAGAATGGAAAATTTAGCTTAATTTACAATTCTAATTTACTAAATAATTAAATTACAAAGAAACAAAGACATTGCCTGAACATTTTGTCATCGGAGAGGCATTGTGGACACGTAACGGAGAAAAACAAATTTTAGGATGGTTTGAAAAAATTGAAAACTCAAATAGTGAGCACGATACAGAACGATGGTGAGCAAGAGAAGCACCTGCATCAAGGTGCTTGCATGTGGCAAGAGTGGCATTGATGCTTCAGAGCTCTCTTGCACTATAGATTGTAAAAATCAAAATAACTGTCGAGAGGGTTTTTATTTTTATTTTAATCCGATGCAAAATATATCTAAAAGCACCACATTTTTTTAAAATTAAAAAATAATGTTGTGCATTTCTTGAGACGCCCTAGAGCATTTCTGTATAGGTACCACATCGATGTTGTGTTTTTACTATAACACCACTATTTTTTTAGAATTTAAAAACCGCTTAGCGGTGCTCTTTAGAAGATGCCCTGAGGCGTTTTGTTAAGCTTACCCATCAAGGCTTCATTGGAGAATAACACTGCATTTCTATGAAGTTTTAAACTATAGTGGTGCGCCTTATTGGTATGCACCGAGACATTTTACAATGTGAAGGGCATTAGTGCTATCGACTATTCAAGCATCGGTGCTTTATCTTATCTAACGCATTGTGTTTTTTTTTTATTTTATAAAAATAAATTTTCGACAGTGCACCATGTTATTTGCAACACCGGTGCTTGTATGGATAGTGAAGCACTAATGCATTTGTAGAATTTAGACTCACCGTTCAAAAAAACATCCACTAAAACATTCATCGCCCACCTTCACTAGTGACCTCCACTACAAAAAGATTTTTGGGCTATTTTTATAGGGGCTCCCGCAAAAATCTCCGCTAGAAGGTATTTTCCTTTTAGTGGAAAGTGACGCAACAATCATAGTTCATGGTGTCACACCAAAAGTGTCAAAAGTGTGTGAACAGTGAAAACTTACTAGAAGAAAATTATTGTATAAAATTACTATTTCTTAAATAATAAAAAATCAACATATTATTAAAAATTATACTTTCAAATTTAAAATAATAATAATAATAACAATTAAACTACCTACTAAATAAATTCATTTTCGTTCAAAACCCTCACTCTAACCAAAGCTAAGCTAAAATGAAAAGCTTACAAGGATCAGTACAAATTCACTAAACCAACTAAAAAATCAAGGAAAGAGAACATGTAATTTATGCTTGTTAGGAAGGGCACAAACATGTTGGTTGGATAATTTGTAGAAAATGTTGTACGATTCAACTTTTATACTAGAAATTGTTGTTTGTACAACATAAAAATGAACATGGAATTTAAATGAGCCATGCGTTATCTTGTTGACACTTATTATTCGACCGAAAATAAGTAATGCATTTTACACTGTTGCCATATATACTATTCTAAATAATGGAAGTGAGATCAATTATGGAATGGTAGAGCCAAGGTTTGGGGCTTTTAGTCATATTAAAGTGGAATCAATTGATGAAAAGAGATAGCACTTTCGCCTTTATCCATGTTAGATTTAAAATATTTTGAAATCTATTAATTTAAGTGTTGAAAATAGTAAGAATTGATTCAAAATTATTTTTAAAAAGTACTACAATTTCAATAAACAAATTGATTATTAAGCAAAGTGAATTACTCATAACACGGTTAAATTAAATACATTCAAAAGGCGAAAAAAATTACACAGAGACCAAATTGATCAAGCATAAATTAAATAGCACAATATCAAACTTGACTATCTTCTCGTAACACGAGCTTTTGTCATAAGTTTTGAATGCCTACAACTATTAGAGTAATAGAATAGATTTGTGCTTCCCTTGGACTTGGTGTTTTAGTAAACGTGTAATGTCTGTCTTCGAGGATCCTGTGATATCATGAATTGATTTGTTTCTCAACCTTTGGGTGTCATTAATGTGTCGGTTGGTATTAATAGAATTAAAAATTGCCATGCCATACATAGATTTTGGTTGAGAGTCTCTTGGGTTTTGAAGTAAATGTTGGAGTCTTATTATTGAGCATGTTGAACATATTGAAGAGACTAAGAGGCTTTTTATTGGGAATTCTGTACAAATAGTAGCCAATGAATGTAAATGGTGTAATAGAGTGTAATCTCGATTTTAATGCAGTTATGATCAACAATTCCATTCTATGTATTGACCCAATTTCGAATACGAATTTTGTGTTCCCAACCTTCATCGATGTAAATAAAGTCCAAGATGAAGCTAGTGAAACTCAAATTTACCATATCGAATTAAGCTTAAAGAAGAGTCAGATTTAGCTATTTAACCTAGAGATCAAGAAGAGGCGAAACTTTTGTTTCCTCCATTTTAGTTGCGAGTGACAAATAGGCAATCGATAATTGCTCAAGTGACAAGCCTACACCTTGTTGTTTATCAATAATTTAAAGAAAGCTTAATGTCTTTTGTGGACGCTGCTAATGCAATGAAAAACTTGAGAATGGACATTTCGAAGGGAGGCTTATTCGTAACTCATCGCAAGAATCGATCTAGGTAATTGACAGATAAATAAGCTATAAGCGGTCTGAAATTGTAATGAGATTGAATATATAAACAAAGAAAATCCCAGTTCTCGAAAACCCTTGGAAAATTCAAGGACAAAGATTAGGCAGAAGGAAATTCCCAACCCACTTTTGCTTGTAAAATAGGTGGAATGGACTTCGGTACAATTTTTTAAACTACCCTTATTTTCTTCGGTACAAATTTGTCTTTTTCCTATATTTTTAGCCTACCACGTGTATGTCATCCAAAACTCTATAGGGGTGATTGGAAAAGAAGTGTAGTAGTATCATGTATATATTATTATTATTATCCAATGTTAAGGTCACAGTCAAGTCAGACATCACATTGGTGTATGAGATCCCTTTGTTTGTGGGACAAGGGACCCACTTCGGCACCGTGATTTGACTATTTAATCGACTAAAATATACATATTATACCCCTATGTTTTGAACATGTGACCTCTTAAGAAGAAACACATACTCTTAACCATTAAACCCACCCAAACTGCAAATTTAAATCTACATCCATACTCTTAATATAATGGAGCATCCATTTACATTGTCCACGAAGTTAACCAATACTGCCAGACATGTGGATTTGCGTAAGATTGGCGCCAAAATGGATTGCAAAAAGAAGAAAGTTCACATAGCGGTATTCCCCTCGGCGGGAATCGGGCAGCTCATTCCCTTCTGCGAGTTTGCCAAGCTCATGACCTCCCGCCATGGTTTCTCCATAACTTTCATCACACTCTCTTCATCTCACACTGCTTACACAGAGTCTCTCAAGTCTTCAGGATTGGGCATCCACTTCATCCAGCTTTCGGATGTCAAGATGGATTCCAATGATGAAATTGATGGGAAACCCTCGGTATTCAAATTAATGAACAAATCCAAAGGCGCAGTGGAACATGCTCTGAGGACCCTGTTGAGCGATTCATCTAACCCGGTAAGTGCTTTCATTACAGGCCTATTTTGTAGCAACATGCTGGAGGTGAGCACTAACCTGAACATTCCCAGTTATATTCTTTTCTCTTCATCTGCTTCATTTCTTTGACTCATGCTCCAGCTTCCAACAATGGATCTGGAGATGAAAGATTTGGATGGCCCTGTCAAGGTACCAGGATTTCCATCCATACATTTTGCAGATTGCCCAGATTCGATGAAGGACAAGAATCACCCGCTTTATCCCCTTTTCCTCAGCATTTCATGTCGCATGTTCCAAGCAGATGGGATTTTGATAAACACATTTCAAGAACTGGAGAGCAGTAGAATTCAAACTCTCGTCAATGGCAAGATTCTTCAGAGCCTTGCTGGGATCAGAATGCCCTCAATATATCCCATTGGGCCGATCATTTCTTCTCCAGTTATCTTCATTTCGTTCGGAAGCTTCGGTTTTGTCTCGCGCGGGCAGATTGGGGAGCTCGCCCTAGGGCTGGAAGCCAGCATGCAACGTTTTCTGTGGGTTCTCCGAATACCTCCCCATGATTATAACCCAGACCTATGTGCGCTGCTACCCCCGGGTTTCGAACACCGGACCAAGGATCGTGGCCTAGTGGTCACTTCTTGGGTTCCCCAAATTTCTATTCTCGCTCACCTATCTAGCGGCGCTTTTCTGAGTCACTGTGGTTGGAACTCTGTGCTGAAGAGCATTCGGTATGGGGTTCCCATGATTGCTTGGCCCCTTCGAGCGGACCAAAAGGCCAACGCCGCCTTTCTTGTTTACGACATTAAAACTGCGGTCGCAATTCAGCGGCGAGCAGATGGGATTGCAACGAAACAGGAAGTTGTGAAAGCCGCGAGGGACGTGATGGAAGGAGAGAATGCAAAGAAAAAGAGGGCAAGAGTGAGAGAAATAAAGGAGAGGGACATAGCATCTCTGGCAGATGGTGGAAGCTCTACCCGCGCTGTCCCGGCCGTGGCGGCTCTGGGGAAGAAAAAACCATGGTCGGCTCAACGAAATCTGTAAAAAGAAACCCTGGACTGTTTCTGGTGTGTAATGGGTGAAAGGTTTCGAGTTCGATTTCCCGGGCTCCCTTTTGACCGTTGCTTTTTCTTAATATAAGAGATACGAACATATATACATATATGCCAATGTTATTCCGTATTAACCCTAATTGTGGTTACATGACAGTGCTATATCTTTAAATGAAATGATTTCAAAAAGAGATTTCGATCTGTACGTCCTTTAGTAATAAGAATATTAGATAACGGTGGGAACCATACTTGTGATTTACAGATGTGTAATTTGGTTCATAAATATTTCTTTTAAAAATTATATCACTTCAAAATAATTAATTTAATTTGGGAATTCTAATTTTAATATTATTTTTAACTTATTATTTTTAACTTATTATTTTTAACTTATTTTACAAAGAAAATTGAATTAATAAAATTATCACTTAAAATAATTAACTTAATTTAGGAATTCTAATTTTAATATTCTTTTAAATTTATTCTACAATGAAAACTGAATTAATATATGAAAAGATTAATAAGAACATAGGATTGTCCATATAGTTAGAAGGAATAGTGTTTCCTCTTCATTCAAACTTGGATCATTAGAAATTATCTTGGTTTGGTTAAGGATCCTATTGCTCTGAAGGATATGAAAGGAGTTTCCCTGGTTTTATGCTCCTTGGGTATTTTCCTTATATTGGAGAAACGGGTCAATCAATTAACCAAAGGATCCATGAGCAAACTGCAGACATAAGGCATAATTGTTCCCGCTCTTTGGCTCTTGCTAACCATGCGAAGAAATCTAAACAACACGTCTGTATTGAGGATTCCAGAGTCATTGCTAGGGTTGATCATTTTCACCATAGGAAGCTTAGGGAGGCTATCGAAATTGAAAGGCATGCTAGAAATCCCAACAGAGACGATGGTTGGAAATTGAGTAAGAGTTGGATTCCAGCCCTATCCTCATGATCCTCTTGTCTCTGTCCTTGTATATTTTCCTTCCCTCCCCCTTTTTTTCCTTTATATATTTTATCTTATTATTATTTAACATAATTATAATTATTCTCAATCTCCTAAGTACTTTATTTTATTATAAATTCCCTCTCTTTTTCTTCATTGATAGCATATATTATCCCTTATCTTTAACTTAATTAATATATGCTATTGAACTCTTAATTGCTTCATTAGCATATGATATTTTGGATCTAACTCTTAATATTTTAAATCTCAACTCCTCTTTACCTTATTCTTTTTAGTATATAATAGTTTAGATCTAAACCTCATTAGTATTTAATAGTTTTATATTCTCCTAACAACTGTTGTTAGTGATATTTATAGGTTATTCTTAACCATCTTAAAAAAATTTAGAATATTCTTAACAATACTAATTTATAACTAAATCTATAATAATAAATAATTCCTATCCCCTTTTAGAATATTTTGAATCCTACCCTTAACCACTCTTAACCTTATAACCTGATTATTGATTAAAATTATATAACTACTATTTTTATTTTATTATTATATAATCTCCCATCCTCTTTTTATTAAAGAATTTTTTCTAACTTTCTTAACAACTCATTACTATTATTTATCATATCAACTAATTTATAACTATATTTAGAATAACTAAATTATTAAATAATTCCATTATAACTTTTAGAATTTCTATTTACCTAATCTTCGACTGCTAGGTTTTCAATGACTGACTTTGGGTTAAGATGCATCCTTGCTATTTATTCTTTAAGACTGTATGTTTTTCCCACATTGATGCATCCTTGCTATTTATTCTTTAAGATTGTATGTTTTTCCCACATTGATACATCCTTGCTATTTATTCTTTAAGATTGTATGTTTTTCCCACGTTAGTTGGCTGGAAACGATGACCAAATCCTAGTGATTAGTTGGCTGGAAACGATGACCAAATCCTAGTGATGTGATTAATCTGAAAGACATTTATCTACAATATGGACCAAATCCTAATAATGTGATTAATCCTAAAGACATTTATCTACAATATGGATCACAAAAGTCTCATATCTAACATAATAAAAAGATTATTAAAACTTAAAAAAAATAAAAGAAATTATAAGAAAGAAAAGAAATTTTGTAAATTTTATTGAAAATTATAAACAATTTATTAATAATTAGAATAATTAAATCATTCATAAAATAATAAAAAATTAAATTATCAAATATTTAGATTATGATTACATTATATTAAAATTAAAACATCTCAAAAAATTCTAATATTATTAATATTTTTACTTAAATAAACAATAAACTAAAAGAATAAAAAATTAGAATATAATAAGGTCAGGTCTATAATTTTAATATAATAAGAAATTATAATATTATTATTTATTTTAATAAATATTATTATATAAATAATGATTTATAAAAAGATGTTGCAATTTTTTTTTTAATTTAATAATAATGTAATATATAAAAATGAAAGTTAGAGGATGAATACATAATAAAAATTACGAACTACTAGCGGGTTATTCCAGGTGGTGTAGTTTTCCTTGAATAACGGTGATGAGTCAACTTGCATTCGCGGATAGCCGCTAGACATGGTTGTCCTCACTGTTGGTTTGACAACTGAGTTATGATAGGTTTTCCCACCCTGTTAAAAAAAATGAAAAAATATTATATAACAATAAAAGAATAACAAGAAAAGTATAAAATACCACACAAATATAGATTAAAATGATATCAAAATACCAAAGAAAGACATAAACAGGACCACGAAAGAAAAAATTATGAATGGGAGAAAAAAACAAAAAGGAAGAGGCCTGGGACTATAGGGATGAGATCCACGAATTGTTGATCTTCCATCCATCATCCCTATTTAGCAGTATAGACCTTTTTCCCACTTCGATGGCTTCCCTCAATTTACCGTGCTGGACATGATCAATCTTAGTAAGGAACCAGGGATCCTTTAAACATATGTGGTGTTTTTTCTTTTCAACATGTTTAATTAAAGCAGAGAGCACCTAACTTTTGCGTTGGATAGTGATGGGAATTCACATGTAAATATTGTTTAGTGTGAGTTTTTTACGAAAGACCTAGTGAGAGAGAACCATCATCTTTTTTTGAGATCAACACATCAAGGAAGGGCAAACTACCTGTTAATTTTTCCTAGGGCTATATTATTCTTTGCTTTGATAATTGCATTTATTCATTTACACATTAAATTCACCCCATAACAACATAACATTATTCAAATTTACATCGTTATTCAACAACATGTGCAACTATGTAGAAAGAACATTATCATCATCAATGCAACAGAACATAAATGAACAATAGAAGAAAATCATTCACACATACAGACACTAGGATTGGTCAGAGACTAGGGCAAAACCCAATATGGGGAAAACCCTTCAAATTCTTCTTCTTATTAGATTTTCATTGAATGATTCAACAAAAGAGAGTACAATGATCCATATCTTCATCTATACAACTATCCAACAAAAATTAACTAAACAATATACTGAGATGAACCCAACCATGCTCATACTCAACCCTGATTGAGAAACCTGTAATGAACTGTTACTATCTGTAGTCAACTGCCAAACACTGCGATCAACAAGCAAAAAATTTGGACAACTTAAAAACCAAACCCTAGTTTCTAGTCTCATGGAGGACATGCTATGTGAGCGACTGAAAGACTTCATTCGCATGGATGAGCCAGCCAATGAGCGACTGTAGCCTGCAACTGAGACCTAAAACCCGAAAATAGAGATGCAAGCTTGGGACCCTGCAATTTCACCTTCGTATGAACCCATTCCTCCTTGGATCTGCCTCAGACCTGTGTAAACCAAAAAAAAAAAAGACAATAGAAGAATGTCTAATGATAATGTCCAAATGGGGTTGAGGTCACTTATATTTATAGCCTTCCAAGTGTATCGAATTTTCTTTAGGGCCGACCTGGTCAAATATACACATGTGGGCTTATAATACAAAAACACACTTTCCCTTATCCAAATTTGATTATCTTTAGGTCAATTTTGGTCCTCTCGAAAAGAGAAAGTCAATGCAATCATCATCTCCATCAAATGAGCTGGCTAAAGCGGGATTTGGCCCTAGTTTCCAATTTTAACACTCCCTCTCAATTAGGGAGAATTCCACCCGCGTCATGTCATGTGTATCATGTCATCAAATCATATCCAATCTCAAGTATCTCATCATCACGTATCATCATTGTTCATATCGATTCATCTCTTTCTTATTCTTTCTTATCTCTTGATTGTCCTTACTCATATGTTGAACATTCTCGAATCTAAAAGAAGAAGAATTTGACATCATAGGGGAGCTCAATCTACCACCCTCTATCCATTGAAGAACCACTGCTACCACCCATAATCTTTTCCAGTGAGGAGCCTAATGGTACCACCGAGGAAACATGAGCAAGGAGCAAAATCTATGACCCGCATCAACATCAGAGAGCTTAGCTCAATCTAAAACAACATCGGGGAGCTTAATCTCAACCTGAAATCTCATGGGGAAGCTAAACATATACAACCCATATTGAGCAATAGGTGATATAGGGGAGCACATCTCAACCCATCCTATTTCCTATTGATATTCCCAACAATGACCCTTAAGAGTTAATATAGCACTTGCATCATAATCTGAGCTTGGGCTAGATACTCGAATTTCAAAAGGTAACGATCACATGCCCCAAGCCTCCTCAACCCGTTGGCTAGATGGGGAGGGACAATCCCAATAAGCCCAGTTTGTGGGTATGATGCCAACTGTAAACTCTATAAATACCAAGATAAGGGAGCAACATCTCCAACCGTATGGGTAGCAAATAGGGGATCAACATCTCCAACCCTATGGGTAAAAGATAGGGGTGATACCCTATTTTTTAGAGATCCCTCAACCCCATGAGCCCTCCATCTCAATTTCACGCACTGGGAGCTCAGACAGGGGGGAAGAGTTGGCTCAGTGTCCTCGATCAGTGATGCTCTCTATAGATTAGAAATACATCATTGTGCTCATATTTGGTAATCATTATTTCTCAATAACATCAGTCTCCTGTTCACACAAGGCGTCAAATCAAATATAATATTAGAACAAAAAATATATATATCACAAAAAGGATACCATAGTCATCCTCCCTCTCATGGAGGTGTCAGCCGCAGGCCTAAGCTTGTCTCGTATAACAACATTGTCTCAATATATGAAGGTATCTCAGTCCCAACTACATACAATATTCTATGCTAATCAGATTCACTCATTATTATCGCAATGTATCCTTGTCATATTCAAAACTTTCCCAAACAACTTTCTAAAGAGATTTTTCATCTTGCCTCACAGTTGGTCATTTCCACTTTCCAAAAACTCTTCAATAGCTTCACAATATAGCTTCTTGACCATCATGCCATGGTTCTTCATTTCGAACTTCAAAGGCCATATTCTGTTTACTTTGATCATCAGAGGCTCATTACCTGTTGGGAGTAGACCATTAGAATATAAAACCAAAATCAAGGTGATACCTTGGACTACTTTTGAAGTAGAGGTTTGGATCGACACATCATCTTGGCTTCACTAGATAATTCTCAATGCGAACATATCACGATTGGGGATCTTGCTTCATACAATGCTTTCAGTAAAAATAACACTTGACCAAAGAAATATGCTTAACCTTACACACATCAATACTGTGCAATCAAATCAATCAAGTTAGCTTATCAAGCCTTAAATGTTAGATCAACAATGATATCAAAATCATCAATATAATTGTATCGAATTCTTTGGACCAGGTGACAGGTAGAGTTCATATCAAGTCATCCTCTTGATCATAGCATGACTTATTTCTACTACTAAATATGATGGATACATCAGGGACAAGTCATATAATTTTCATGTGTATACTAAGAATGACTCATATAAGTTTAATCCATTCATAGTGATATTGTTGCATATTGAATCACAATTGTTTATACTTCAACCAATGTGTCAAAGCTAATGATGTCAACACATAATATCTATTGAATACCAATATAAGTCACTGAAATTCACTATGCCCATATAGCATTGTTATCAAGGCAAATCATTAGTCGTCAAATCAAATCATTAGTCATCAGGTCAAAACCCAAATTTTCTATCACGGCGAGATCTACAACCCAAAACATATCTCAACTTCAAGTCAAAGTTCTAAATCATTATCAAGCATCATGTTAAAACTCCAATCACTACTTACCTATATCAATCATCCAAATCTAGTCAAACCCTTGCAACTATTATCAAATACTATCATACACAAGACTTAATGGTTAAATCATAATGACGTATTGATATGCATATCCAGGTCACCTGCAAACACAATCTCAACTTCAATTCAAAGTTCTAAATCATTATCAAGCATCATGTCAAAACTCCAAACACTGCTTATCTATATCAATCAGCCAAATCTAGTCAAACCCTTGCAACTGTTATCAAATACTATCATACACAAGCCTTAATGGTTAAATCATAATGACATATTGATATGCATATCCCGGTCACCTACAAACATAAGTTTAGTCAACATATTCACATTATAGTAAGTCAAACGTTAAAACTTCACTCCTCATAGAACTTTCTGTTGTATGATCCATGTTTGTAGGACTGACATCCTTCAGGTGAACTTCTGATTTCATGCACAAAACTTAACTTTTGTGTCCCACAGGAATAATCACACCCATAGGCCTTCTTCTATGCAGTTGAGAGGCTTCAATCACACCCTTAAGCTTGCTTCCATGCAGTCGAGTTTTAGAGTTGCACCCTTAGGCTTGCTTCCATGAGATTGAGGCTTAGAGGAAGGAAAACTCTTTCTTCTTAGACCAGAATTTTGTTGCAAACCAATAATATCAAATATTTGTCTATTCATGTCCATAAATCTTACTTCAACAATAAATAATCTTCTATATATATAATTCAAATGATAATAGGAGTAGTGAACTTATGGAGAGATTACCCCTCTGAATGAGAATCCACTTCAAGCATCTTGATTAAAGTCATCAACTTGTTTATAATACCATCATTCATCAACATATTTGTTAGATCATAAAGTCATACTATATATTTATCATGGTCATATCATGTTAGCATCAACTACTTCACCATTACATCATGACATCAATCTTTCATCAAGGGTTAGTGTCAAATAGCTAATAAGAGTATACTTCAATAATCATGATCACAACATTACTTCTTTGTCACATAACTCAACCCATAAAGTCATGACATTCAATTTTACCATATGCCATAATTACTAAGCGCATCAAAACATAACCATGGTGCTATAGGATAAAATGCACGGTGTATGGAGAATGGAGATACCCTCAAGGGTCTTCCCGGGACCCTTGGCAGACTGTAAGATTATATGCAGCTGTCACAAAGTTTACATGCATGTCCATAAACAATAACTAACTATCAAAGCAAGACAGATTCATTACCTCAAGTCTCCGTGTAGATTTGCTGGAGAGCACAATGCAGCTAGGTGGAAGTCCCTTGAGCTGGCTCCAGATCAAGTCCTACACATAGAAGAGACAAGCATAATCATAGCATACAACCTTGATAACTAATACATGAATATATAAAAGACATCTAGTTACACATAACTAAGCTACTCATGCTAAAAGGTATTGGACAAACAACTAAATGAATGATAGTACCAACACCACAAAGTAGACAATACAACTGCAGTTCTATATTAATGTTGGAAGAGTGATTACAACCATCTATTGCATCAACCTTCTCTTACCCCTCCAGCTCTTCTCTCTCTCTCCCTTCTTACCAACTTCTTATACTTAGATTTGAGATTATGCTCGACAATCAAGTAAGCTATCCTTTCAAATGATCTGACCTTCACCATAGCCCTAGCTTTGCTTATGTAGCAATTGAGTTAGGGTTGCCAAGTTCCTCCATGAGTCTCTTAAGGTAAAAGAAATGATGTTTCCATGCTTTTGAGCTCTTTCCCATTTGCCTCCTTCATTAGGATTAGAAATCCCACAAATAGGTCGAACTTTAGATGTTTCCTTACTTTTTTGAGTAGATTTAGGAGGGAATATAGAGATATTTATGAGTCAATTCGCTCCTTTGACCTCTAGATTCTCATTAGGATCCACTAACGCTGTCCCCGAACCAACAAGTAGAGTTAGTAGGGTCACTAATTCTCCCTTAGGCTTACAGAGAAGCTTTATAAAGCATGTTGTCAGTGTTTAGCCAGCATTAGTGTGGAAACAAGGCTTGTGATCTTGGTCTTTGCTTCAGCTATCATGTATTTCCCCTCTGAGCTGATGAGGGGGTCATTTTGCTGTATAACAGATGCCCCCTAAAGTATGAGATCATAGGCTGTGACAAGGGTCGAAATAATTTACTTAACTGTAATTTTCCTTCTTCGACAAAAAGTGAGGGAGGATCAGAGCTTTGGGTGGTACGGGAAACTTGATACAACACATATATATAAAAGAACTAAAATCATGTCCTGAGTCGGGCATTCCCACGCTCAATAGCTATGTCAGAGTGATTTTCTCATCAAAGAGATATGACGATGCTGGCCGCCGATAAGCAAAATGCAGATCCAGTGTCATAATAGGATCATTTTGATGAGTTGTCTCCAAAAAACAATATACACAACTTGGGAGAGGAAACAAGGCTGAGTGATGCAAGCCTCTACCCAAGGTCTTGATTTCCGCTTCACCGAACAACATAGATCGATACATGTGAATATATGCGTTGATGTCGAACATGCACAAAATCATCTGATTACCAGTCAATAATGGAGACCGTTAATAGACGCGAGGAAGGCCACCAATAATGGTGATGGTCTCCAAGATGCACAGTACAATCTAGCGAGTGTGAAAAAATATTTTTGTCATCGAACACTCGTAGAATCGCTTAACCAAGAGCTAATAATGAGAACTCCTGATCAAACACAAGGTGACCTACCACTAATGTCTGCAAGTACCAAGGCACTAAATGTGTTTTTGGGTTGTCTTCCTAGATAGAGTGTTGAAGTTGATAGGAAGATACCTGTCGAGAGGTAGGCAATAATGTGTCCTACATCAATCGACACGAAACAGGACGAGAATGATTTGTTTTTTGAGGAATCTTTGATCATTGGGTCTAAATGACAGAGGGCATGATGAAAGGATATGCTTGATGGGTTGATGGAGGAAACAAAAGGTTAACCCTTGAACAATAGAAGGCACGACAACGGCTTTAACCATGCAGCACTAGACTCATGAACACCAAAGAGTGTTAGGATACAAAGATGCAAGAACATCAGGGTATTTAGGGTAAACTCATAGGATGGTAGGATTCATATTGAGAGGTCATCACAAGGAAGGTTTATCTGAGGGAGTGCCATGTTCAAGGGAACGACTGCTGCCAAATGATGCTTTCTAATACTGAAATACATTTGTATTGTCCACTTTCCCTTCTGATTAGTTTAGCGAGTCCAGACGGGTAAACTCATCGATCTTTTCATATTTTAAGAGTCTGAAAACGACCACAAAAATAGCTCCCTTGCCCTATCTGATTAGTTTAATGAGTCCAGACAGGCAAACTCGTCGATCTTTTCATTTTTGGAGAGTCTGAAAAGGATAGTAAAAGAACAACTCTATACCTTGTCTGTTTAATTTAATGAGTCCAAACGAGACAACTCGGTGGACTTTTCATATTTAGAGAGTTTGAAAAGATTGTAAAGAATGACTCCAGGGTGGTCCCTTTGTCATAGTTGTTAACCGGGTGCGACAAAAGGTTAATAGTATACACGGATTGATCACTTTTCCGTGAGTTAATCTATTGAATCCGAATAAAGAGAAACCTATTTTCAATAGATGTTGACCTCATTTTGTTATGAGTATGAGGAGACGGACTAGAATAATTTTTTGTCGTGAATTTTTAATGAGTCATGCGACGACAACTCAATACCTTCATCAAATTTTAATGAGTCAAATGAAGAAAACTCAAGGTATATTTTTCAGTTTATTGAGCGAGGAAAAATAGGTAAAAGAATTGCTCATTCCTTCTTCGTAGATTTAACGAG
Source organism: Pinus tabuliformis (assembly GCA_031772625.1). Classification (NCBI taxonomy): domain Eukaryota; kingdom Viridiplantae; phylum Streptophyta; class Pinopsida; order Pinales; family Pinaceae; genus Pinus; species Pinus tabuliformis. Next base: position 646,090,274 of record CM062814.1, read on the forward strand.
CTCAAAGAAAGGGAAAAACTCGGGGATTTTTCGATTTTAAGAGTGAGAAATGGTCCCAAAAAAGCAAGTGCTCTAGTTGCTGCTGTAGATTTTTAAGGAGCCCGGTGACAAGAACTCGTGCTTTTTCAGTTTAACAAGCGAGAAAAGTACCGAAAAGAATGCTCGGGTCATATTTATAAATGTTTAACAAGCCTAGAGAAAAAACTCAGGATTTTTTCAGTTTTATGAGCGAGAAAAAAGCACCTAAAAAGAATGCTCTAATGATATTTTTCAGTTTAATGAGCTAGAAAAACAACAAAAAAGAGTTGCTCGGACCATTGTCGTATGTGTTTAACGAGTCCAACGATGAAAAACTCAAGGATTTTTCAATTTAAGAGCAAGAAAAAGTCCCAAAAAAGAACATGCTCATATCTTCTTTGTAGTAGTTTAACAAGCCCAAAGAAGGAGACTCGAGGTTTTTTGGATTAACGAGTAAGAAAAATACCACAAAAAGAATGCTCGCTCTTCTTCATGGTAATTTAACGAGCCTGAAGAAGGAGAATCGAGGATTTTTCAGATTAATGAGCAAGAAAAATACCATAAAAAGAATGCTCGACACTTTTTGATCTCATGCTTGACAATAGAAGGGTCCATGCCACGCATTTCCTCATAAGACCAAGGGAAAACATCGCGGAAGTCCTTAAAAGGGTAGTTGAAGCTCGCAATTTCCTCAGGATTGCAATCGGCTCCAACTTGTATATTTTCCACAATGCCTGTCTTGACTGAAATATCAATGGGCAATGTCTTTGAAAGATTACCCATGTTTCCTTTCAAGTCCAAAGTTTGGATAGTAGTATATGGTGAGGAAATGATTTCAGGTGCGTCAGATGATAGGATTCGAAGGGGCATCATGTTTGAATCAGATATCGAAAAACGATGGTGCGAGTCCTCCCAAAGGTCCTTCTTCTAAACTCATGATCTCTATAATAGCTTCGTCCTTAGGTAGGACTTGATTGAGGGGATCGAAAGAAGGAGCAGCTATGGGAGGGACGGTGGTACCGTTGGCCATGACCAAAGTGACCGGAGACTCGGATGCAAATTGAATGTCCTGGTAGGCCAATTCAGCTGGTGACAATGGCATTTGTTCTCCGTAAGTGTCAATGTCTGAAGGGGCCAGGAGGATCCGAGGATCGGTCAGATCGTGAGGAATGGATGAAACCATAGAGATTGTCTGTGGAACTGTGGGCGGAAGAAGAGGGAAACAACCCATTAGGGAAGAGCCCTTCAATAGACCAATACCAATATTGGCGTAAGAGTCAAGTACACCACCCACTAAGGGTGCAGAGCTGCTAGGTACCGAGGAGTAATATGGGGTGCAAAAGGACAGCTGGTCCATTGTGACTATCTTTCCATCTAAGGGAAATAGGATGATATGGAAGACCAAAGACACAATGGAATTCATGGCATAAGTCCAATTGCGGCCCAAAAGCAGATTATAGTCGAGTTTATCATCCATGACTTCGATATCCACTGTTACCATTTTCCCACTCAGAGTGATAGGGTAATCGACAAGGTAACCTTTTGGGATGAAAGTGTGGTCGTCGAAAGCTTTAAGGGAATTCGATGGCGGGGATAGGGTTGGAGAACCCAAAGCGAGCCAACATGAAGTTGACATGATGCAGGTAGAAGCACCTTCATCGATGACAGTTCTATGTATACCTTTACCTTTCGAAAAGATTTGCACCTGAAATGCAAGCTGGTGGGAAAGGGGAGGTTTACATTTTTCCATGTTGAAAATTGCAAGCATGGAATCCTGTGGGTCGATACCACCAATAACCGAAATCAAAGCTTTCCTTTGTGCTGGACATGTTTGTAATACTTCGAGCACCAACATAGTCGACGACGCTTGTGCCAAGTCTTCTATAATGCTGTAGTTTTGGGTGGCACGTGCAGATGTATTGTGCATTGTGCGTCGAAGTGCCCCTTTAGGGGGGCGAATCACAAGGTCAGCAACCGGCCTTTCGATATGAAAATCGTTGGGCGGCGGTGGGTTTTGACTTGAGGAAGGTTCCTCTGCATGAGCAACAGGAGCTCCATAGGATTTGGCTCTTGTTTGTAGATCTACCATTTCAAAGGTGTAAACGGTAGAGGGTCCTTCACCAGCTGAAGGATGCTGCAAACTGTTGAAAAATGTGCAACAAGAAATGCTAAATTTATGAAGTGCTAAAAATATAACTGCTAAAAGTAGCACTTCTAAAATTAGCAGTTTGGCCAATGAGAATTTTGGCCACCTTGGGTGAGAGGTGAAACTGATAAAAATAACATCTTCTAAAAATAGCATTTCTGAGTCCCTTCCTATTTATAGCAGTCCTTGGTCTATCTATAGGAAGTAAATTTGAATTTGGTCTTACCAGCAGTTTGGAATATTAATTAATTAATTCTCCATGAGTTAATTAGTTATGGAAAAGCAAACTGAAGTCTTTGTGAGAACATGCAATTATTTCTCCACTAATTGGGGAATGTGTCCTTGATTTGCTCCACTGATTGAGGAATTAAGGATGAGTTCTATATTGAGAGGATCAGTTGACTTAGTTTAACTTAGTCAAGTTTAGTTAGATTAATTTAACAAGTTGTTAAATTAATGAGATATAGTTTGTTGATGCTTGCATGCATGTGACAACTATTATTTTCAGATAACTGTGTATTCACTCATGGATAACTGATGCATGTCAGTTTAGACAGAGACCCAGTTGAGATTAGAGAAGGGACAGTGTACTATCAGTTGGATGAATATTTTTACTATAAAGGAAGCTCATCAATGATGAGGATTTATCTCCTTCAGGTTTGTGCAGTTAGATCAGAGGTTAGTGAGTGTGTGAAGAGGCCAATTCACACAGGTGGCAGCACTGGACCCCAAGGAAACTGCACAAGTAAATAGAAGGCTTGGAGGGCAGAGGAGAAGGTTTGTGAAAATCCTTTGACTGTCTATGAGCAGCAAAGGGATTGTACTGAGAGCTGGATAGCTTCTTAGCTAAAGCTTTGTGTAATCTGGACTATATTTCCACTTGTATGATAATACAGAGATGGGGTTTTAGGCAGGTGCTTTCCCCGGGTAAATTATTCTGTGTTGTGTGTGATTGATTCCTTCTTATTAGTTATATGTGTTCTTATTGATGTTGCTCATGGTTGATTAAGCTTTCGCTAAATTGTTTGTAGAAGTAGATCAAGTGTTTTGCTTTAGTACATTGCATTACCAGGTGATCTACAGGTGGGAATTTCTACATGGTATCGGAGCTAGCTGATTTGTAGGAAAAGTTCTACATGGTATCAGAGCTAGTTGACTTGTAGAAAAATTCTACAAAATTCTACATGGTATCAGAGCACAGGGGATCAAGGAGAGAACAGTATACTAAGAGGAGATTTCAAAGTTTTGAGTTTTGGGCCGAGAGTTTGCAGAGTAAATCAGAAAATTTTTGTACATAATTTTCAGAAAAAAATTGCAGATTTGGATTCCTTGTGGAAAAATACCCAAATTAAAAAAAAACATCGTATGAATCGGAGTTTGGATGAGGAAGATATCGTTGATTTAAAATCAGCTCTTTTTCTAGAAAATTTCGTGACGACGGGAAAGTGGAAATAGTTTGGTGTGCTAGCCAAGAACCTGTATGCACTTGAGGTACAAGATGCATGCAAAGATTTGAGGAGCAAGGCAAAGGTTAGATACTTGGTGGTTGAGAGGGAGAGTAAATTACCTCTTAACATGCAGCACCAGAAGAAGTCTCAGATGATTGTGGAGGAGCCACGATTGGTGAAGCAACTTCAGGAGGTTGTGGAGCAGCCACAACTGGGGAAGTTGAGAGGAGACATAGTGGAGGCATCCACTCATGTAGAGACCTCTAGTAGGGGGAAACTTCAAGCCAGGTTGGCAGAGGGATCACATGCAACCATACCTCCAGGTAGGAGGTGGGGCGATATAGAGTGATCGTCCCAAGGAGGAGGGGTAGGATCCTTGAGGTACCCAAACTCTTGGATGAGACCTTGCTATGGGAGCCCTAATGTGGAGTAGTAAGAAGTGAATGATTGGGTAGAGACAGATGTGGATGAAGCGGCAGAGAGAGCTACAGTGCAGGGAATGCCAAGACAGCGCAGAGCATGCAGGGTGCAACAATGCAAGAGGCACAAGTGTGTTGCACAGTGCAGGGTAGCACAGAGAAGGGTGCAACGGTGCGAGATGCATGGAGATGTTGCAGTAGCGCAGAGGTCAGAGAGGGAGCACTTGTCAGTAGCAGGTAGAGCTTCAGCATCAGAGTATGTTTCTAGCCCAACAAAGTGGTCAGTTGGGAGTTTTTTGTTCCAAGTGTTGCTGGAGCAACCGCACTTGGTAGATATGTTGCATGCAGAACATTCTAGAGTTACAGGATTAGGTTCAAGAGGAAGTCTTTCTTCTTGAGAGGGAGTGTTGAAAAATGTGCAATAGGAAATGCTAAATTTAGGAAGTGCTAAAAATAACACTTCTAAAAATAGCAATTTAGCCAATGAGCATTTTGGCCACCTTGGGTGAGAGGTGAAACTGCTACAAATAGCATTTCTGGGCCCCTTCCTATTTATAGCAGTCCCCGGTCTATCTATAGGAAGTAAATTCAAATTTGGTCTTACCAGCAGTTTGGAATATTAATTAATTAATTCTCTATGAATTAATTAGTTATGGAAAAGCAAACTGAAGTCTTTGTGAGAACATGCAATTATTTCTCCACTAATTGGGGAATGTGTCCTTGATTTGCTCCACTAATTGAGGAATTAAAGATGAGTTCTATATTGAGAGGATCAGTTGACTTAGTTTAACTTAGTCAAGTTTAGTTAGATTAATTTAACAAGTTGTTAAATTAATGAGATATAGTTCGTTGATGCTTGCATGCATGTGACAACTATTATTTTCAGATAACTGTGTATTCACTCATGGATAACTGATGCATGTCAGTTCAGATAGAGACCCAGTTGAGATCAGAGAAGGGACAGTGTACTATCAGTTGGACGAATATTTTTCCTATAAAGAAAGCTCATCCATGATGAGGATTTATCTCCTTCAGGTTTGTGCAGTTAGATCAGAGGTTAGTGAGTGTGTGAAGAGGCCAATTCACACAGGTGGTAGCACTAGACCCCAAGTAAACTGCACAAGGAAATAAGAGGCTTGGAGGGCAGAGGATAAGGTTTGTGAGAAGCCTTTGACTGTCTATGAGCAGCAGAGGGATTGTACTGAGAGCTGGATAGCTTTCGAGCTAAGGCTTTGTGTAATCTGGACTATATTTCCACTTGTATGATAATACAGAGATGGGGTTTTAGGCAAGTGTTTTCCCCGGGTAAATTCTTCTGTGTTGTGTGTGATTGATTCCTTCTTATCAGTTATATGTGTTATTATTGATGTTGCTCATGGTTGATTAAGCTTCTGCTAAATTGTTTGTAGAAGTAGATCAAGTGTTTTGCTTTAGTACATTGCATTACCAGGTGATCTACAGGTGGGAATTTGTACATGGTATCAGAGCTAGCTGATTTGTAGGAAAAGTTCTACATGATATCAAAGCTAGCTGATTTGTAGAAAAATTCTACAAAATTCTACATGGTATCAGAGCATAGGTGATCAAGGAGAGAACAGTCTACTGAGAGGAGATTTCAAAGTTTTGAGTTTTGGGCCGAGAGTTTGCAGAGCAAATTTGAAAACTTTTATATAAAATTTTCAGAAAAAATAGCAGATTTGGATTCCTTGCGAAAAAATACACAAATTTAGAAAAAAAATCAGTTGAATCGGAGTTCGGATGAGGGAGATATCGCTGATTTAAAATTAGCTCTTTTTCTAGAAAATTTTGTGACGACGGGAAAGTGGAAATAGATTGGTGTGCTAGCCAAGAACTTGTATGCACTTGAGGTACAAGATGCATGCAAAGCTTTGAGGAGCAAGGCAAAGGTTAGATACCTGGTGGTTTAGAAGGAGAGTAAATTACCTCTCAACATGCAGCGCCAGAAGAAGTCTCATATGATTGTGGAGGAGCCACGATTGGTGAAGCAACTTCAGGAGGTTGTGGAGCATCCACAACTGGGGAAGCCGAGAGGAGACATAGTGGAGGCATCCAATCATGCAGATACCTCCAGTAGGGGGAAACTTCGACCTAGGTGGGCAAAGGGATCACATGCAAGCATACCTCCAGGTAGGAGGTGGGGCGATATAGAGTGATTGTCCCAAGGAGGAGGGGCAGGATCCTTGAGGTACCCAACCTCTTGGATGAGACCTTGCTACGGGAGCCCCGATTTGGAGTAGCAGGAAGTGACTGATTGGGTAGAGACAAATGTGGATGGAGCGGCAGAGAGAGCTACAGTGCAGGGAATCCCAAGAAATCACAAAGCATGCAAGTTGCAGCAATGCGAAAGGCACAAGTGTGTTGCACAGTGCAGGGTAGCACAGAAAAGGGTGCAACGGTGCGAGATGCATGGAGATGTTGCAGTAGCGCAGAGGTCAGAGAGGGAGCACTTGTCAGTAGCAGGTAGAGCTTCAGCATCAGAGTATGTTTCTAGCCCAACAAAGTGGTCAGTTGGGAGTTTTTTGTTCCAAGTGTTGCTGGAGCAACCGCACTTGGTAGATATGTTGCATGCAGAACATTCTAGAGTTACAGGATTAGGTTCAAGAGGAAGTCTTTCTTGTTGAGAGGGAGTGTTGAAAAATGTGCAACAGGAAATGCTAAATTTAGGAAGTGCTAAAAATAGAACTGCTAAAAATAACACTTCTAAAAATAGCAGTTTAGCCAATGAGCATTTTGGCCACCTTGGGTGAGAGGTGAAACTGCTAAAAATAGCATTTCTGGGTACCTTCCTATTTATAGCAGTCCCTGGTCTATCTATAGGAATTAAATTCGAATTTGGTCTTACCAACAGTTTGAAATATTAATTAATTAATTCTACATGAGTTAATTAATTATGGAAAAGAAAACTGAAGTCTTTGTGAGAACATGCAATTATTTCTCCAATAATTGGGGAATGTGTCCTTGATTTGCTCCACTGGTTGAGGAATTAAGGATGAGTTCTCTATTGAGAGGATTAGTTGACTTAGTTTAAATTAGTCAAGTTCAGTTAGATTAATTTAACAAGCTGTTAAATTAATGAGATATAGTTTGTTGATGCTTGCATGCATGTGACAACTATTGTTTTCAAATAACTGTGTATTCACTCATGGATAACTGATGCATGTCAGTTCAAACAGAGACCCATTTGAGATCAGAGAAGGGACAGTGTACTATCAGTTGGATGAATATTTTTCCTATAAAGGAAGCTCATCCTTGATGAGGATTTATCTCCTTCAGGTTTGTGCAGTTAGATCAGAGGTTAGTGAGTGTGTGAAGAGGCCAATTCACATAGGTGACAGCACTGGACCCCGAGTAAACTACACAAGGAAATAGGAGGCTTGGAGGGCAGAGGAGAAGGTTTGTGAGAAGCCTTTGACTGTCTATGAGCAGCAGAGGGATTCTACTGAGATCTGGATAGCTTCCGAGCTAAGGCTTTGTGTAATCTGGACTATATTTCCACTTGTATGATAATACAGAGATGGGGTTTTAGGCAGGTGCTTTCCCCGAGTAAATTCTTCTGTGTTATGTGTGATTGATTCCTTCTTATCAGTTATATGTGTTCTTATTGATGTTGCTCATGGTTGATTAAGCTTCTGCTAAATTGTTTGTAGAATTAGATCAAGTGTTTTGCTTTAGTACATTGCATTACCAGGTGATCTACAGGGGGGAATTTCTACATGGTATCAGAGCTAGCTGATTTGTAGAAAAATTCTTCAAAATTATACAAACCACCGTTTCCCCCTTGTGGGGGTTGGGGTTGGTTTGCAATGAGGTGTTGCTGCTGCTGAGTGGGGAAAGGATTATTAAGGACAACGGGGGTCCTACCAGTATCGTTTTTAGCAATGAAATCGGTGCATTCTTGAAGACGCGAGAAACAATAGGTCATGTGGTCTTCAGCATAGATTTTGTAAGGGAATCTGGAGGATTTATCCTTTCCATCGTCAGGAGGTGCAACAACCTTCTGCTTTGGGTTTTGCTGCTTTGTTGACTACTACTCAGAAAGAGCAGTCTTTTTCTTATTCTTCTTGCTCTTACCACCAGGTTTTTGCGCAGACTGCACAGAGTTTATCGCGGTGGCAGGAAGAGAAGTCGATTTGGTAGAGGGGTCCACTGACATCTGGTCAATGTGACCACTGAGTTGTTTTACAGCAGCCCCAGAGGTTGCGCCGATAATCCCATCGGCGTGTGCTCTGGGGTGCTAAGTAGCGGAAGCATTGGAGTTGCGAGGGGCATTGGGGATTACATTGTAAAGAGTGCTAGACTATGAATATATTAGATCTAAGTGTTGGGCATGATGTATGGATTGGTCTTCTGTGACCACACTACCTAAGGTGACAGCCTTAGCGATTTGGGGGAGTAGGGACTTGCAGAACCAGTCCTCTAAGAGATAGTCTGGGAGGGGAGCTTTGACTAACCTCCACCTACATCTCCATTCATGTATATGATCAAAGATGTGGGTGGCGGTATCTTGACGTAATGAAGTGAGGAGTTCCATCCCAGTCTCATAGCGGATGGGTAGCTGGAAGTGCTTTAAGAATTCCATCGCTAGAGTGTCAAAGGTATTTACTAATGCGCGTGGTAACTCGATGTACCACTTGGCTGCGTTTCCAGTAAGGGTGCAGGAAAAAAGACGTAACCGAATACTATCATCCACCATGGAGTTAGAAACACACCAAAGATGATAGGTGGTGATATGGGTACCCGAATCCTCCCCTTGTTTCCCTTCGAACTTGGGGATGTCTGTCGGTATTTTATGCGGGATTGGCAGCCAGAGTAAGTTATGATAGATGGGGTCATTTGTAAGTTTGTACAAGTCGGGGATATCCAATGTTGCCAAGAAAGGCAGAGTGTGTGATGCCCCCAACTCGGACCAAGGCGATGACATATGACTTGAGGATCCTTGCGGTCCTCCCATCGTTTGAGTCCCAATATTATACATAGGTTGCATGGTATAGTAGTTTCCTTGGGGTATGGCATTGTAATGTGGATTTCCATGGGGATTGTGATGCTGGGGTATAGAATTGCCCCCAAGATAAGCAGTGCCCCCTTGACTCATTTGAGGTTGTGAGTAGGGTGCCCCCATGGATTGGTTGGGACCTCCTTGAGGATTCCTGCCCGCCACAAAACTAACCATATGTCCTTGACTAACATAAGGAGTGCTCATGTCAATCAGTGACTGACCATGCATGCCTGAAAATGGAGGGGGAACTGTTACGTTCCTGACCAGTATATGCATATTGGGAGTGCCCCCAGATACTTGAATCTGGGGGTTAGAACTATACAATGGATGCCAACCATATTGTTGGTTGAAGGGACCCACGCTAACCATGCTATATTGAGCGTTATAAGGAGCGCTATATGTAGCACTTGTCGAAGGCATAGAGTTTGACATTGAAGGGATGGAACCCGACATCGGCTGGGTTCCACTCACGGAGGGTGTCATGTGAGGGTTTGTACCTAGGACAAATGGGATAGCAGGGTTCGCCATCAACGGTGTGGTAGTGACTGTCAACTGGGGAAGTGGTGGAGGACCAAAAGTGTCCAAAAAGTTCCACAACCCGTTAGTCGTCGATGGGATGGATGGAAATGTTCCAACTGAAGACACAGGGGGTACAGGTGCCACGCGAACCAAGAGTGGGTCCAACAGATTCGTGATCAGAGGGTTATAGGGAGGAAGAAATCCTGCAGTAAAGAAATCCTCTGGTAAGCTTGAATCGTCAGTTGTCCAAACAGATTCTGTGTGAGATCTTGGAGACTGATTTCCTGAAGATGGGGAATCTGGTTCACTGGAGCTCGGCGGATCTTCCACAATGAGTGGAGGAAGTCCTAACAATCATCTAGATTGATGACGAGGGCCGGATGTAGCCATGGTGACCGTTAATTTTTATCAATAAATTTTATCGTGATATTTGTTAAAGTCTCAATGATAACACTCGGGTGCCTAAAAAATAAAAAATAAAGATAAAAAATACACTAAGTGAAACAATCAGAAAATAGAGGGAAATGACCCTATCTGATAAGCACTGATCACTGGAGATGAAACCCAGTATCACAATGAATAACAGAGAGGGCTGGCCAAATGTACAGTTACGGTTACTCTAGAGCTTCACCCGAACCTTAGATTGAGGGGCCAAGTACTCTCGTGAAGATGAGCACCCTCCCAAAAACTGAAGACAGAGTAGGTCCATTTGTGTTAGGTACCAGGGCAGCCCGCCCCAGTCACCTTGTGTTAGTCCCTAAAAGTATGGCCACTAAGGATACCTCAGATCACAGACACTACCGGGGGGGACATAGTCACAGATAGTACGCTGTGTGGGCAGGATACCTGAGTCCCCGACTCAGCTTTGAAATCCCCGAAGGGATCCCCAATACACAAAATACCCAAAGGAGTTGTAAGCGAAGGCAGGCTACCTTCACTTACAGTCTGATGTTGTCTCATATTTAGCTCTGCTTTGACTGGAGTGGTCCCGATAGTATGAGTGCAGAAGGAATTTTCTCTCTTTTAATGACACTAGTTTTGGTTTCTGATCTTGGGCAGTTTACTCACATTGCCTATCCCAAGATCCTAGCTTGAACTAATGTTTGTTTTCTCTATAAAGAGTTACTGATTGATTTTAGGTAGATTTTATGTGTACTTTTTTAGTGTCTTCGGTAGGGGTGTTGACATATGATATTTGGTGGGACTCTGACTCAAAATCATGCAAGATACCATGCTTGAAAATATTCAATTTGATGAAATAAGTTGTATTCTACAAGTGAGAGTCTTTCAGACATTCATATTTTTTCCATGCATCTTAGTCGTTATAACATGAGCATAACCAAAAAAAATATTTCCAATGCTTTCTAACAACTATTTGAAACAAAAATAAAGCAGATTTTAACCAGCTAAGCAGAAGAATGAACAAAAAAATGTTGATTTTTATTTTATAAAAATGTTTTAAGAAAGAAAAAAAAAATCTATTTCCCAAAAAAAAAGATTTCTTTTAGGACACATATCTTGCTAACAAAGTACAGTTGTAGATCCTTTTTCAGTCCATGAGCAGGTTTCCCATCCCTTTGAGTTTACAGACACTGCTGCATGTCAAAATTTGGGTGACTAACGCTCTGTAGTAGAGGCCACAGAGAGTTATTGGTCTACTAACACACTGTTTGTGCAGACATAGAGCTTTATAAAGCTTTGTTTGCTCTGCTAACCTACGTTAGTGTGGGAAAAGAGTTCAAAACAGGGCTTTGGGGATCAGATCCAGGGCTAAACATATGACGAAATAATGCAGCAAGGTCTTTATGGGCCAAAAAAGCAATGTAGAAGTATAGGGAGGTCTTAGAAGGAGGAGGAAACCAGGAACTGTCTAGGTGAATCAAAAACTAATGTATAGTCCCCAGTGGAGTCACCATTTCTGCTATAGGATAAAATGCACGATGAATGGAGAATGGAGATACCCTCAAGGGTCCTCGGCAGACTATAAGATTAACTGCAGTTGTCACACAGTTTACATGCATGTCCATAAACAATAACTAACTATCAAAGCAAGACAAATTCATTACCTCAAGTCTCCATGTAGATTTGCTGGAGAGAACAATGCAGCTAGGTAGAAGTCCCCTGAGCCGGCTCCAGATCAAGTCCTGCACATAGAAGAGACAAGCATAATCACAACATACAGCCTTGATAACTAATATATGAATATATAGAAGACATCTAGTTACACATAACTAAGCTACTCATGCGAAAAGGTATTGGACAAATAACTAAATGAATGATAGTACCAACACCACAGAGTAGACAGTACAACTGTAGTTCTATATTAATGTCGGAAGAGTGATTACAACCATCCGTTGCATCAGCCTTCCTTTACCCCTCCAACTCCTCTCTCTCTCTCTCCCTTCTTACCAACTTCTTATACTTGGATTTGAGATTATGCTCGACAATCAAGTAAACTGTCCTTTCAAATGATCTGACCTCCTCACTAGAGCCTTAGCTTTGCTTATGTAGAAATTGAGTTAGGGTTGCCAAGTTCCTCCATGAGTCTCTTAAGGTAAAAGCAATGATGTTGTCATGCTTTTGAGCTCTTTCCCATTGCTTCCTTCATTAGGATTAGAAATCCCACAAATAGGTCAAACTTTAGATGTTTCCTTGCTTTTCTGAGTAGATTTAGGAGGGAATATAGAGATATTTATGAGTCAATTCACTCCTTCGACCTCTATATTCTCATTAGGATCCAATAACGATGTCCCTGAACCAACAAGTAGAGTTAGTAGGGTCACTAATGCTCCCTTAGGCTTACAGAGAAGCTTTATAAAGCATGTTGTCAGTGTTTAGCCAGCGTTAGTGTGGAAGCAAGGCTTGTGAGCTTGGTCTTTGCTTCAACGATCATGTCTTTCCCCTCTGAGCTGATGAGGGGATCATTTTTCTGTATAACACATGGTCAACAAAATATCTTGAATATCAATCTCATTGTTACACTTCTATCATCATGGCTACCATGCTTTTCACAAACATTATCAATAATATCAAGTTACCATCTATTAGAATCAAGGAGCTAGTCTTCTTTATGGGATCAAGATATTCAAAATGAAAGAAAACATCATGTATATCAATATATTAAAGATTAATATTAAGTAACTTCCTAGGATCAAGAAGTTCATCATGTCTAAAAGATAAGATACTTGTTCACTACCAAGTGCATCATTTCATCATAGGTATCATGAATCAAACTTCCTTTCACATGAACCATTTGTGAAGGTGATATACTCATCATACCTTATGGCTTACCTTGCCATCCAATATTTCAGTTGAGACATAAAATTGAATCAATACACCATACATACGTTGTAGTATTCATATACATGTACACCTTCTTATTTTACATAGGCAGCTTGTAGCACTTTATCACCTTTTTATCAGGTGCCTCTTTACCTTTTCTGATGTTAGTTATTCTCTTCCTACACTATCCATGATCCTCAAGAAGGATCCACTTATCACAACTCATCAAGAGGTTAGAAGCATTCAAATAGTAAAATATACATGATAGAAGTATGAGTAATAATCAAAACAATAATCTGATCCATAAGTCTAAATAAAAGTAAATACAGAAAGGAGAACCATAAATCGAAAAATATTTATCTTTAATGAGATATGATCATCTCCCTCTTGAACTTTCCTTCATGAGCCATCACTGTCCATTTTCCATATAACAATGTTTCCTTCAATATGTCAACCAACATTATCAAAAAACAGGCCTAATAAAGACTATCCCATCTAGGGATTCATCAAGTCTAACACAAGTGCTTGAACACCTTCACATTAATTATGCTAGGGTTTCTAAATTGCATATATCAAATATTTGTCATAAACTAGGGTTTCTTCCAAACCCTAAACTCATAGTATCCATCAAACCCTAATAACCAACTTGCTTAGGGTTTCCTTCAAACCCTAGAATTATTTTAGGTCTCCTCCATCCTCTCTTGTTTCCATCAATGGGGCCATCATAGGGGTGATCTCCATGAATTTTTCTTCAGCCCAACTCCAATACCGTGTCAATTTTTCTTAGGGCTATATTGTTCTTTATTCTGATAATTGCATTTCTTCATTTACACATTAAATTCACCCCATAACATCATAACATTATTAAGATTTACATCATTATTCAATAAAATATACAACTATGTAGAAATAACAATATCATCATCGATGCAAAATAACAAAAATGAACAATAAAAGAAAATAATTCACACATGGAGACACCAATATTGGTCAGAGACTAGGGTAAAACCCATTATCGGGAAAACCCTTTCAAATTCTTCTTCTTATTAGATTTTCATTGAATGATTCAAAAAAAGGGAGTACAATGACCCATATCTTCATCCAAACAACTATCCAACAAAAATCAACTAAAAAATATCCATGAGATGAAACCAACCATGCTCATACTCAAAACCTTGATTCAGAAGTCTTTAATGAACTGTCACTGTCTACGGTCAACTATCGGATAATGCGGTCAATGAGCGAAAACTTCAGACAACTGAAAAACCAAACCCTAGTTTCTAGTCACATGGAGGACATGCTATGCGAGTGACTGAAAGGCTTTAGTGACATGGATTACCAGGCCAATTAGTAACTGTAATCGATATTTCTCTATGTTATGCCTACGAGTGAGACCTAAAACCCTAAAACAAAGATATAAGCTTTGAACCTTGCAATTTCAACTTTTTGAGAACCAATTCCTCCGTGGATCTGCCTTAGACTTCTGCGAGCCGAAAACAAGAAAGAGAATAGAAGAATGTCTCATGATAATGTCCAAATGAGGTTGAGCTCATGTTGTAGTGGTTGCAACACCCTCCAAAATTTTGGCCTACACTCAAATTTTGGAGCCTGCTATGGATCTTATGATCGGTCATTCCTTAGTCAATTATTGGTAAGCTGATGATTTTAGGCTTCCTTCTTCGATCTCAAGAGTCGTTCATGCTTTTATCTTTATATAACAAGTGTCATCTTTGAGCATGGGAGTTATCGTTTGTCATGCAAAGGGAAGTTTTGGTTTGCTTCAAGGGGAAATCTTTGTGAAAATGAGTTGTTACCATCATATAGACATGTTTTACATTCATTTCCAAAGTTTCATGCACTATTACACAAGTGTCATCATTATCCTTACAAAGTCTATCTTCGGAGCCACAATTGACGTAAGCTACCACAAGGGTTGTTGCATTAAGCGAAGTATGTTTTCATATGTTTTGGATGATCTATGTTGTATCACTAAGTGTCCAAGTGTATGGTCATAGTCAAGTTCTATCTCTATTCACATCGGTTCCACTAATCCCACACTTAGCCAACTTCCGGAGGATTCCTAGCAACCTAGCCTCATCCAAACTTTCTAAACTGCACACTTCGCATCTGCAACCCTCAAGATTTTTCCTTGCCTATTAGAACTATGCAATGGGCAGAATGCCCAGCCTCCCTTGGCATCCAAAATTACACAGATGCTTCCTCCAGTGTCCTTCCCTCAACCGGAATTCACTACCTCTAGAAACTACGTATTTCTATCCCTCAAGCCTCTCAACTACCCAGTCGCCCTTGCCTCTTGAAACTGTTCACTTTTTCCTCCTAGGTCCCCATCCCGCAGCACCCACTTCTTGCGTGAACTACGCAATTTTTTCCCTCAGTGAGCATTGCGCAAATTTTTCCCTTAGTGAGGACTATATAGAAAATTCCCTTAATTTGGCCTGAGCTACACACTGCGTAGTTTCAGTGATCAAGCTTGACACTTGGCTGCTTGAACTGAACAATGACACAGTCACTAGGCCTTCTCCCTTAACTTGTCACTTAGTCCAGACCCAGTTCATGAATCCAAGTGCTCTATCTTACGTTAGTGGTTTCATACTGATGTCATCTCGTCATGAGTGAGTTGCAGATGCAAGTATTCTCTAACATTGTGGCAAGATGATAAAGAAGGTGACAAAGGAGGAGGACATACTAGATGAAACTCAAGTAGCTAAGGAGAAAATATAATCATCAAATAAGAAGACCAAGGAACCCAAGGGTATGATAGAAGATCGGGACCACATGAAGACTCCATCTGATTCACAACCCTTTGGAGGGTAGGTACAAAAAACAAAGCACATATTTATGAAATACACCTCTTAGTGTATTATGAAGGACAACTTACCATTATCATATCGTTATCTCTTCAATGAAATGTATGGTTGCAAACATTGAAAATAATTCCATGTGTTTTCGCTATGTGTTTCGTTCCCTTTTGTATGTTGGGTTAACTGTCTTCTTTTGGCATGTTTAAATGATATGTAATGTTGTGATCCTTTTTTGGTGGTTTAGAAGGTTGGTCTTTGTGTATATGAGTTGTCCTACCCATGTAAACACCTATCACACTCATACATAAAGTCTTAAGCACTATTGCACAAGTGTCGTCACAGTCATCCTAAAGCCTATATCAAGTGTCGCACTTGTCGCTTCTTGTCATGAGACAGTCACACATAGGGTAATGCTCTATTTGTTGCTTCAATGGTCTATGTCGTCGAGTTTTCGACTCAGCTTCATCGGGCCACGACTGAGTTGCGCACTACATAGTCTCAGCCCTCATTGATGTGACCTTGCTTCCTGGAACTACACAGTCACTGTCCTCCAAGGAAATTGTATTGCACAATTACAAAGCCCAACAACCTTTCTTCACCCCCAAAATTGTGCAATTATTCCTCCCAGCCTGACTTGAACTGCACACCTCGCATTTTCAGTCCTCAAGATTTTCCCTTGCCTACTGGAACCCCACAATGCGTAGAGATACCAACCTCCCTTGGTCTCCAGAACTACGTAGATGTTTCCTCAATTGTCCTCCCCTCAATCAAAGCTCACTGACCTTAAGAACTGCGCAAATTTTTCTTCCAGGCCTCTCTGCTGCCTAGTCCCCCTTGCCTCTGAAAATGACATATAACTTACCTCTTAGTGCCTCATCCCACATCAGCCAATGTTGGCTTGGACTGCACAATTATGAATCCCAGTGGCCACTGCACAAACTATCTTGAAAAGTTCCTCGGTCAAGCCTGAGCTGTGATCTATGCAACCTCAGTGATCAAGCTCTCTCCCTATCATCTGGAACTGTGCAAAGGTAGAGTTCCAGGGCCCTCTCTCCCAACCTATCTTTTGTCCTAGGCTCAACTCATGGATAATAATGCATCATCTTAGACTAGGGAGTTTTCAGATTGGTTTCATCTTGTCATGAGTGAATTGTAGGAACATATACACTATCAAGTCATGGCGAGATGATGAAGAAGGAGAAGAAAGAGGGAAGCATTCCTAAAGACTCACCTATAGCTAAAAAGACAAGGGAATGTACCAAGAGAAAGTGAAGGAACACAAGTGTGCAACCACCTACCAAGATTGAAGATCATTGAAGACCCAACATTACCAAGTTATGAGGAGGAGAAGAGAATCATATCCAAGAACACATCTAGCACTCAGCAGCAACAATGACTCGACATTGCAACATCATCAAGCCAGTCCATGTCAGTAGTATCATGTCAAGCCATGTCATGAGTTTTCATACACCACATCACTACTGTGGGCCACGTATATTGTAAATCAAACGTATTATAAAGTGGAAGTCCAATGGACACACATGAATATGAATATTCATGTAAGTTGAAAAGTCATAGGAAGTTGAATAGTCATGAGGGTAGTCAAAGAGTCACAAGGGGTAAGCTTCAACCCTCAGTTATATATACCCCCTAATTTTATGAGTAAAGGACTTTTCACCTTAGCTCCTCACGCAAGGAATTAGAGAGACCAACTAGTTCTTTGAGGAGCAAGGAGTGGCTCCAATGTCCCACTACTAGGGCTAGTGATGTACAATGTAAATACATGTATTGGAATTTTTAATTAATAACAACAACCTTTTAAGGCCAACACATTCTTCATGCATGAACTATGAATGTTTGTAAGACTATTCCGTGGACGTTTGTATTTCATGTTTTATTTCACATATACTAAGATAGTTGAACTATTTCAGTTATTTTAGTGCTTAACTTATTGAGAATGTGTTGTAATGGTTTTTAGTAATGTCTCATCCTTGTGGACTCTCCACATGATACTAGACAAATCATTCCTTGTTTGTTGGCTGTAACGATCATCGCATCCATTGTGGACTATTCTGCTGGGTGTCAGACATATCCTTCCTTGTTTGTGGGTTGTAACGACTGTCGAATATGTTGTGGACTATTCCATTGGATGTTAGATAGGTCCTTCTGGTTCGCGTGTGTCTCTTCCTAGGTGGTATTATTACCTCTCACTTAGAGGCTCACTTTTTGCTCCCCCTTTGTAGTAAAAGAACTTAGACATAGTTGCACTGCACACTCACCATGCACACTCCAGTTGCTTTTCGAATACACCATTGCATCACTCCCCTATGCTGACAGCTACAGCCAAGGAAAATATTTAAGGATTTGGAAACTAGACCTTTATACCAGATGGGACTCCTACACCAAACAATGTGAGGTATAATTGGGAATTGATACTAGGTAGATCCCCTTGGTTGACAAATTTCCAGCACCGTCAACAAAATGGTGCTAGAAGGAGGGCCAGATGACAAGCTGAGCCCATTGCATCTGGTTTGAATCTCTTATCTAAAATGGCTCATACACAAATCATACTCTTGGGGTGTTTCTCCAATTTTTCCCTTCATCAATTTTTAGCCCTCGATGAGCCTCTCAATCACTTGTCCCAATTAAAGTTTGATGGTGAGGATGGAACATCCATAACCGATCACATTTTTCGATTTTCTTAAATTTTGTGAATATTACAAAATCGATGATGAAGAGTTGGCTTGTGTTCTTTTCTTCCTTACCGTTGAAGGTCATGCTAAAGGGTGATTCCATACCTTGCCACCCACTTCCATTCATTCCCTTTGCCACTTCCTCAGGGAGCTTCATCAAGCCTTTGATAAGTATAATTATTGATATATTTGTGGAAGAATTAAATGTTTAAGAATGAAGCCTGATGAATCAGTTGAGGATTTTTCTGATTAGTTCCTTCACCTTTGTTGTGAAATTCCTGAAAAACATTTGAACTAGGATTTCTTGAAACAAGAGTTTGAGTGCTTGGTTCATGTCTCTTCATACGGTGAGCCTGAACCTCCTAATTTTTCTTCTTCCCCAACTCTTGTGAATCATGAGGCACCTCAAATCTAAGAGGAGGAGCTTACTGCCCCTTTTGTTCATTTTCCTCCTCCTTTTCTGATCACAATTAGGGTGCCTCCTTATAGTGATTGTAAAATTGGAAAATTTGTGAATCAGATCTCCAATCCATCTTCTCATTCTTCTTCTGCTTCATTGGAGGAAATTTCAGAATGGCTCATGAAGCCTACAGCGAAGACTCACTCCTTAATTCTGCAAGATGATGTCATTGTTCACAACTATGGTCACAAAGATAATATGTATTTTTGTTGTCCTCTATCATTTACATATCCTGACACTTTGTACCAAGACCCACTTGATTAATATGATTCACAAGCTAGTTCTTCACATTCTCCTGATTCTCAAGCTGCTGGCCTAGATTACGATCAAGTAAAAAGTAGTCACAATACCCAAGTAGAGGAGCAGTAAGGTGAAGATGCTTCCAATCTTTCCTCTCTGTTTCAGAATCTTCCATGTCAAAACAATGAGTTTCCATTCTTGAATGATTCTCAATTTGCTAATGTCAGTGGAAAATAAAATACAATCAATTCTTTCAATCAACCCCCAACCTTGGGCAGTGATCATTCCAATGATGATAACTCTATTTCCATATGTCGTGATGAATGCCCAAGAACATCATATGATCTTTCAGTTTCTCATGAAGATTTTAATTTAGATCTAGAATCTGGTTCGGTCAAAGAAGATGTTCATATCGAAACTTCCTCTTCACCTCACTATCCCTTGTGTCCTACCATTTGCAACACATTTTCTTGTGATGAAGATACTCCATGCTCTTCATTTTATTCATCCGATGAGTTATCCCCTTGATTGACACAAGACAGTGTGGTTGTACATGACTAAACTAAAAACGATAAAATCAATGAGTACCCTTCCCATCCCTTATCATATCTTATCCTACATGAAGACAACTCTTCAAATAATCTTGCTCATGAGATCTCACCAATTCATTTATCTTTGAATTTGCAATCAAAAGAGCCTCTCCAATTGAGCAATTTGGTTGTTGAAATTGAAAAATCTGGTAAAATTTGTGACAGAGATGGATGCTATACAATGAGAAGTTGTCTTATTGAAACCAGCAATAAAAACTATCCTCAAGCCATGCATGATTTGGTTCAAGCTTCAAAATGTGATTCTACAATCCTGGGAAGTTCCGGGACCTACCAAGGAGTTGAGGCACTTCAACTTCTATTGATTGTTATGTGAAGCTATCACGACTCTGGTAAGCCCCCCGAAATAAATCATATATAATTTCTCTCGCACAATCAGTCTATCTACATGGTTTCACTCGATGTAAATTCTTGTGTAAATTTTTTTTGGTATTCTGGGTGTGACCTTTCAAATTTTCAAGATTTTACTTATGACCAAGTTCAAGAATCTATTGTAGTTCATTCATCTACACACAAATATCTCACATCAAAATCGAGTTGGGAATGTCAATCTCTCATAGATTCATTGAATTGCAAAGTTGATTATCTCAAGGACATTCTTTTCCCAAAGGAATCATACTTATTGAATTTATCCCTTAATGGCCAACTCCTCGGTCTTCTTGCAAATTCTTTATTGCAAATATGTCCTTTCATCACACCAGAAATCTTATTGAGTGATAATGAATGCACAAGTTGTCACACAATCAAGTTCTTCACCATTCACCATGTCCCAACTGGTCTCATACATTCATGGTGCTAGCATCCTTTTTAAACTCTTTTAATGAATACGATGCTTGTACAATTTTTCACTAGTTGCAGGAAGGTGGTCTATCATATTTGGCTTGCAAGGAACTTGGTTTGATTGTTCAGAGAATTCACGAGACTGTTCGAATTGAGTTTTCTTTTTTCATCGCAAACTATGAATTTGATGCTTCAATCAGCTCATCTGATCATTATTCTGTCCTTGATGACTATCTTTTAGCTTATCATTTTCCCATCAGCACATCCAATGACTATTGTTTTACACCCCATGATCTTCATTGTTCAACAAATATCTATTCATAATTTTTTCAAGTAGGTAAGGCACTTCAACCTTCGCTAATGATTATGGTAGGTCCCACTGTCTTGACATGACTTTTGAGTGTGATCAGATCTATTTTTCCTCACACAATTCCCATCGTGATCCCTCTCTTGTAATTGAAAATTCACATTTTCCAAGATTTTGGGGTTTTCAAGAGGGCCATCATGAATTTTACGATCCAATCGTTGAATGGCTGGAACAATCTTACATGGAAAGCTTTGTTGCAAACAAAAAGTTTCAATCTTTCCTCGCGCTTGCTAAGGAGCTCAGTGTAGATGAAGACACATCTGCAAGAGGCTTCTGAGGTTTGTTGAAAAATGGTATTCATCGAAAAGGTAAGCATGTGGATTGGATGAAAGTATTGGTTGTGACACACCTTTCTACCCATAGGCAAGACCTTCCTTTTCTTGTGCAAGTTATTCAATTTTTTATTTTTTCCATTACACAATGCTTTATATCCATTTTAATTGTTTGTATCTCTGTGGATGCAGGTTAGGAACAATTATGTTGGACTCACTGGAAATCATTACACGTGGCCCGACCTTCTAACAGTTAGGTTTGGAGTAGGATTAGTTTCATCCTAGATTACCCTCTCTTGCACCCATTCAACACTCGTTCCTTGTAGTTTTTCCTCGTTTTATTATTATGTTTCTACACTGTGTTTTCTTTAGCCAATTTGTTCTCTTATCTTCTAGTTTTGTTTCTTGGTTCTGTGTTTTTTTCTTTTTGTTTTGCTTTCTTTCTTGTTGAGTTTTTCCTTTTTTTTTTCATTATGCGAATAAGTGTTATTCCTGGACCTGTTTGACTTCTTAGTATGTGTGTGGTTGAACTATAAAGAGTCTTGTGACACTTCAACATTTGGCTAGCCATCTGTCTGTCTTCCTTGTGTTGGTTACATCTTTTGGATGGTGAAGTTCTGATGGAAAATATGATCCATACATAAGGATAGTTTTGGTCCAACCATGAACCCACATCTGGTCTAGAAACCTCATGCCTATACTTGATTTTTCTGCTTTGGTGTTCTCGAGCTTATCCAACTAGTAGAAACAAATAAGGAGAAAAATCTAAATGAGAAAACCTAAATTAGAGGTCTCTGTATTCTTCTCTGAAGGAACAACCTCTTCTTCTCTCAATAAGTCGGGATCCCTCTTCCGCCCAAAAATAAATAAGTGCCAATGCACAATTCTCTTAAAAAAAAAGGTGAAAGAAGAGAAAGGCTTCCTATGGAGAGAGGTGAAGCAAGAAACTCTATCGGGGTACTGTCTAGGCTCTCCGACAGTGGAGCAATGTTTGTGTTCCTGCATGAATCCGACGGGGTACTTTCCAAGCCTGGTAGTAGCGGAGCAACACCAGAGATGAAAAATCATAGTCTGAAAATCTTAAGCATGTAAGCTACACTACCTTTCCCAAATCAAAACATTGTGATTATGTTGAATATTTTGTTGTGTTCGACTAAGAAGGTATAGAGGGGGTCATGTATATTCATGGGGTAAGTGATAAGGCCAAGTTAATCTGCACGATGAATCAATACTCCCTGAAGAACCAAGGCCCTATACGGAAGGAGTTAACAAAAACAAAGAAGCTGGATTCTACCAGTGTTTCACCAAATGTTGTAGTGGCTACAACACCCTCCAAAATTTTGGACTACACTCAAATTTTGGATCCCACTATGGATCTTGTGATCAATCGTTCCTTAGTCACTTATTAGTAAGCTAATGATTTCAAGCTCCCTTCTTTGATCTCAAGAATCGTTCACACTTTTATCTTTATATAACAAGTGTCATCTTCGGGCATGGGAGTTATCACTTTTCATGCAAAGGGAAGTTTTGGTTTGCTTCAAGGGGAAATCTTTGTGAAAATGAGTTGTTCCCATCATATAGACATGTTTTGCACTCATTTCCAAAGTTTCATGCACTATTACACAAGTGTCGTCATTATCCTCACAAAGTCTATCGTCAGAGCCGCACTTGTCATAAGTTGCCAGAAAGGTTGTTGCATTAAGCAAAGTATGTTTTCATATGTTCTAGATGATCTATGTTGTATCACTAAGTTTCCAAGTGTGTGGTCATAGTAAATTTCTATCAATGATCACATCGGTTCCACTAATCCCACACTTAGCCAAATTCCGGAGGATTCCTGGCAACCTAGCCTCATCCAACCTTCCTAAACTGTGCACTTCACATCTGCAACCCTCAATATTTTTCCTTTCCTACTGGAACTGCGCAATGCATAGAAATCCCAGCCTCCCTTGGCATCCAAAACTACGCAGATGCTTCCTCCAGTGTCCTTCCCTCATTTGGAACTCACTGTCTCCAAAAATTGTGCAGTTCTATCCCTCAAGCCTCTCCGCTGCCCAGTCCCACTTGCCTCATGAAACTTCACAATTTTTCCTTCCAGGGCCCCATCTCACAATAGCCACTGGTTGCCTAAATTGCGAAATTTTGTCCCTTAGTGGGCACTGCGCAAATTTTTCCCTGAGTGAGGACTGTGTATAATTTTCCCTCAATTTGGCCTGAGTTGCGCACTGTGCAGTCTCAGTAATCAAGCTTGACCCTTGGCTGCTCGAACTACGCAATGGCACAGTCACTGGCCCTTTTCCCCTGACATGTCACTCAGTCCCAACCCAGCTCATGAATCCAAGTGCTCTATATTAGGCTATGGATTTTAGTCTGATGTTGTCTCGTCATGAGTGAGTTGCAACTGTAGGTATTCTCTTACACTATGGCAAGAAGATAAAGAAGGAGATGAAGGAGGAGGACATACTAGATTCCACTCAAGGAGCTGAGGAGAAAAGATAATCATTAGATAAGAAGACCAAGGAACCTGAGGGTATGATATAAGATTAGGACCTGTTGTGGCTAGCAACAACCCCCTCTTCTTATTTAGTTTTATCACTAATACTAAATAAGTGGGGACCCTTATTCAAAAATTTAAAAAATCGATTAATGCTTGTATTTCATTTTTCAATAAAACTTACTATCATAAAATTAGGAGAATACCCTCAAAAAATCTAAAAAGACTTAAGTTTTATGATAAGTTAGAATAAATCACCCTTAAAACGTGTCGCATCGTAAAAAGGGTCATGGATGCCTTCTTACAAGAAGAATTCTAAAAGTGCGAAATTGCAATGCGAAATCACACATCAAAAGAGCCTCATCGCATTGCATGCCTCAAACATCACTTACGATGAAATGCCTTAAACCGCCGATATGCGATGACACATCTTGCGAATCGCATTTCGCAGAAAACACATTGACTGATGATTACCACACACAACGGATTAGCGATGTTGCGATCTGCGATATTGCGAAGCAAATCGCAAAATCGCCTTATCGCAGATCTGCAGGGCTCCTTATTCAAGAAAGATTTTTTTTCATAAACCGAGGCCCAGTTATGTGTGTTAATGTTAATTAATGAGTTAGTTGACAATCATTAATAAAATATGGTTTTGATCTTATCAAGGAGCCATTTCACGTAAGGTGGTATATTTTATATGTTTTCGGCATTTAAAGCTTTCCTGTCACCTTTTTCTTACCATTATTCTCACCTCATTTGTAAACTGCAGGAACAAAGAGCAGAGAAGTATACATAGCAGTGTTCAGGATATTATGGGAAAGAAGGGTAAAGCTCCGAGTTCTGAAGATAAAGAGTTGACGCCCTTGTACATAGACACCACTTGTAACAAATATGCCGGTATTACTACTTGGGAAGGCATGTATAGTTTACTTGAGGAAGAAGATCCCAAGGTAATGGAGGTTACGGCTACTGCAGGCTCACACAGGTCTTTTGAGGCATCTATTACAGATCTAGCATGTTCGTTCTTGCATAGGATAGCAACGAGGCCCAAAATTCTTCCATACAC
This sequence comes from Pinus tabuliformis, assembly GCA_031772625.1. Taxonomy (NCBI): domain Eukaryota; kingdom Viridiplantae; phylum Streptophyta; class Pinopsida; order Pinales; family Pinaceae; genus Pinus; species Pinus tabuliformis. The sequence goes on from CM062814.1 coordinate 646,114,928, forward strand.
GGACATGGTTAAATGGGTGCTAGATAATGCTGATATCACGTATAGAGAATTTAAAGCCTAGAACCAAGAACATATAAGTCGTTCTTTCCACAAAGTTTTGGCTTTATATCCTCTAACAAAAAGCGCACAAGAGGCAAAAATCACACCAGGGAAGCCCGGATCGTGAAACGGAGGCAGTTTCCGATGCGCGATTAGCGCCTAGCGCTAATCACGCATCGCCAGGCAAAACCCCTCGAGATGGAAAGCCTCTAATTGCTCAGTCACCTGTAAGCTCGAAAATTTGTAGGAAAAAAGTGCTAAAGACGGAAGGTAAAACTGGAACTCAAAACCAGTGGTATTTATCTTCAAATAGTATGTAAATATCTACCAAATGTACAGCATCTACAAACAAGCTAGAGACAGAAGGCTCAAGAAAGGGCAAAGTCAATCAAAAGGTTAACCAAGTTGAATTGGGATTCTTACTGGACGTACTTGGTAAAACCACACAGCCAGTGCATGACTCTCAAATGTATCGTCAATTCTGCCAAGAAGATGGCGCCAGCTCTTACCGATTCCGTTTTCGCAGGATAGCTAAAGTCGGAAGTCGGCCAACCAACTGTCCTCACACAAATGTTGAACGCTTGCGACTACAAGGAACAAATACATAGATAGTTAGTTATTAGTTTTAGTTTTAATTTTGCTTTATTTTTGCCTGAAATGAGGACGGTCATTTAAACCGCATCCCAAATTTTTGTAATAAATTATTTTTAGAATTAGTTAGTAGTATTTAAACCCTTCTCATGCATTTAGAGAAGGGTCCAGAAATTTATCAAAAACTTGTCCTCAGAACATGCACTTTTGCACCCTCCGAGGAGGTTTTGATGAATGAATGGAATAGGATTTATTGATATTTGCGTTTAATATCTACTACTGATGTTGCACTTTTGTACTCTTAGTGGATGTTGGATTAAGAAGAGATAGATCATTATTGCTTGAAGCTCATGAGTAGAACCAGTTATAAATGGTACTTTTATCTCTTAACTATTTCTGCTTATGTGTTATGGTGATATTCATGTTCAATTATTTATAGATGAATGCTTAAATGCTTGAGTTATCATTTGGAACTTTTGTACAGTGATAGCTATTTATTTGTGCTTAATATATGAGTAGCTTATTATGCGATATGTTTTTCAAAACTGATTCGTCTAACTTTTTATACGAAATGGTTCATCTTTATTGAATTCTTTTCTCATAGCAGTTGAATGATCTTTATTACCAACTGTTATTTGAAATCATTTTAGATCGCATAACAGAAAGATTACATCTTGGGTTAGTTTAGAATTAGATATTTCTGTTTATTAGAATACAATTGCATGTTGTTAGATTAGATTTAGAATAAAATGCATTTTACTTAGGAATCATTAGGAAAGAAATATCAATTATCAACACACACACACACATATATTGGGAAACTGGTCCCATATCCCCAGTCGCACCCACTATACCAAACGAAAAAGGAGCTGCTAACCAAGGTTCGGACTAGGTGGGTATCCCCCTTGTTGTAGATCCAATTTTCGGGGCTTCAACAGGACCACATGAAGAATCCATTTGATTGACAACCTTTTTGAGGGTAGGTACGAAAAACAAAGCACATCTTTCATGAAACACACCTCTTAGTGTAGTATGAAGGAAAACTTACCGTTATCATATCATTATGTCTTCAATGACATGTATGGTCGCAAACACTTACAATCATTCCATGTGTTTTTGCTAAGTGTTTCATTCCTTTTTGTATGTTGGACTAACTGTCATCTTTTGGCATGTTTGAATGATATGTAATGTTTCGATCCTTTTCTGGTGGTTTCGAAGGTTGGTATTTGTGTATACGAGTTTTCCTAGCCATGTAAACGCATGTTGCACTCATACACAAAGTCTTGAGCATTGTCGCACAAGTGTTGTCACAATCGTCCTAAAGCCTATCTCAAGTGTCGCACTTGTCACTTCTTGTCATGAGACAATCACACAGAGGGTAATGCTTTATTGGTTTCTCTGGTGGTCTATGTTTTCGTGTTGTCGAAGTATGCTAAGTGTGTGATCACAAGTTCAAGTTCATCACAAGTCTATCTTCCTCCCGCACTTGGCCATCTTCAGAAAATCTTCTCGACTGGGCAACTTAGCTCCATCGGACCCCGGATGAACTTCACACTGTGCAGTCTCATCCCTCATTGGTGTGACCTTGCTATCTGGAACTGTGCATTTCATAGTCATTGTCCTCCATGGAAGTTGTATTGCACAATTCCAGAGCCCAACAACCTTCCTTCACCCCTAGTATTGTGCAGTTGTTCCTCCCAGTCTGAGTTGAACTGTGCACCTCACACTTTCAATCCTCAAGCTTTTCCATTGTCTGCTGGAACCCTGCAATGGATAAAGAGCCCAACCTCCCTTGGTTTCCAAAACTGCGCATATGTGTTCTCCAATGTCCTTCCCTTAGCTGGAGCTCACTTACATCAAGAACTGCGCAGATTTTTCCTCCAGGGATCTCTGCTTCCCAATCCCTCCTTGCCTCTATAAATTGCACAGAACTGAGCTCTTAGGGCCTCATCCCGCATCAGCCACTACTGACTTGAACTACACAATGTCGACTCATAATGGCCACTACACAATTTCTCTCGCCAGTGGGCACTGTGTTGAAAAGTTACTCGGTCAAGCCTGAGCCACTCTCTACGTAATCTTAGTGATCAAGCTCTCTCCCCGTCACCTGGAACTGCACAATGCACAATTACTAGGCCCTCTCTCCCAAACTGTCACTTGTCCCAGGCTCAGTTGATGGATAATGATGCATCATATTAGACTAGGGGGTTTTCATATTGATGTCGTCCCATCATGAGTGAATTGTAGGAACATGTACACTATCGAGTCATGGTGAGATGATGAAGAAGGAGAAGAAAGAAGGAATCATGCCTAAAGACTCAACTGTAGCTGAATGGACAAGGGAACCTACCAAAAGAAAGCGAAGGAACACAAGTGTGGAACCACCTGCCAAGACCGAAGATCATTGATGACCCCGCATTACCAAGTTATGTGGAGGAGAAGAGAAAGCATATCCAATAACACATCTAGCACCCAGCAACAACAACGACTTGACATTGTGACATCATCAAGCCAGTCCATGTCAGCAATGTCATGTCAAGCCATGCCATGAGTTTTCATATGCCACAACACTATTTTTGGCCATGCATATTGTAAATCAAATGTATTGTAAAGTGGAAGTCCAATGGACACACATGAATATGAAGAGTCATGTAAGTTGAAAAGTCATAGGAAGTTGAACAATCATGAGGGTAGTCAAAGAGTCACAAGGGGTAAGCATCACCCCTTGGTTATATATACCCCCTCATTGTATGAGAAAAGGAATTTTCACCTTGGCTCCTCCCGCAAAGCATCAGAGAGATCAGCTAGTTCTTTGAGGAGCAAGGAGTGGCTCCAATGTCCCACTACTAGGGCTAGTTATGTGTTGAAAATTGGCAACAAGAAATTGCTAAAAATAGCACTGCTAAAAGTAGCAGTTTGGGCATCAATGTTGGATTGGGCAACAGGGAATGAAAAATGGAAGTGCTAAAAATAGAAGTTCTATTTTTAGCAGTGCAGTGTGGATTCCTATTTTAGTTAGTCCTTGGACTAGAAATAGGAAGTAAAATTCGAATTTGGTCTTACCAGTAGTTTGAATATTAATTAATTAATTCAGTTTGAGTTAATTAGTTAAGGAAAATCAAACTTGAAGTCTTTGTGAGAACATGCAATAATTTCTCCATTGATTGGGGAATGTGTCCTTGATTTTCTCCACTAATTGAGGAATTAAGGATGAGTTCTATATTGAGAGGATCAGTTGACTTAGTTTAACTTAGTCAAGTCCAGTTAGATTAATTTAGCAAGTTGTTAAATTAATGAGATTCAGTTTGTTGATGCTTGCATGCATGTGACAATTGGTATTTTCAGATAACTGAGTATTCACTCATGGATAACTGATGCATGGTAGTTTAGACAGAGACCCAGTTGAGATCAGATGAGGGACAGTGTACTATTAGTTGCCAGAATATTCCTAGTGAATATTCCTTGCATGAGAAAGGAATATTATTCCTTCTTGTACTGCGTAGTTGGACCTGAGGTGACAGTGGGTATGATTTGGCCAATTCACACATGTTATGTAATTAGACCCCAATCAAAACTACGCAAGGAAATAGGGGCTTGGAGGACTTGTGGAGCCTATATATATAGGCCTAGATAGTCCATGAACTACATCATCAGAGTACAGAGAGAGCAGGATAGCTTTTGCGCTGATTCTTTTTGTATGTTGTTGAGGATTTCACTTGATTGATAATACAGAGATGGGGTTTTAGGCTGGTGCTTTTCCCAGATAAATTTTTCTGTGTTATGTGTGATTGATTCCTTCTTATCATTTATATGTGTTCATGCTTTATGTTTCTCATGGTTGATTAGCTTCTGCAAAGTTTATGGTAGATGTAGATCTAGTATTATGCTTTAGTACATTGCATATATCAGTTTGATCTGCGGTGAAATTTCTACATGATATCAGTAAGCTAGCTGATTTGTAGAGAAAATTCTACATGGTATCAGAGCACAGGTGATCAAGGAAGAACAATATACAAGAAGGGAGAAGTTGAAGTTTTTGGTTTCTGAATATTGAATTGAGTTCTTATCACATCTATTTCACCAATGGCATTCTATGGTTTGAGACTCGAATATGCCCTTGATGGAAGTTTAAATTATATAGCCTAGAAGGATCACATGGAGGCAGTATTAGAAGATAATGGTCTAAAGGACTTCATTGATCAAGAAGTCCAGAAGCCAACTGATGCTACTCAACTGGCGGAATGGAAGAAGTGTGTGGCTAGAGCTAGGAGAATCCTCTTGGAGGGAGTTTGAGATCATATTGTCTCGAGCCTCCATGGGAAGGAGACTCCGTTTTCAATGTGGAAAACATTGAAAGATCTTTATCAAAATAGCAGTGATTAGAGGAAGTTGGCACTGAAGGACAAACTTCGAAAGTGGGGACACGATCTCTATGTATCTGAACAAGCTCACCTCATGCAGGGATGAGCTTGGAAGTGTAGGGATCGTGACCTCTGATGATGACATGGTGAGTCTTGCACTCCTCGGTCTTCCTAAGAGTTGGCATAGCTACTAGGACTCGGTTAATGGAAGAGAGAAACTACCAGATTGGGAACAACTTTGGTCGGATTTGATGCAGGAGGAGATAAGAAGAAGCACCAGAGACGGTTCTTCATCCATGGAGGATGAAGAGAAATGTGCCTTAGCGAGTAAGGTGAAGAAGGGGAAGGAGAAGGTTTCTCTTTCCGAATCTAGTTCTTCCCATGGTGGGAAGAAGTTTGACAAGTCGAAAGTGCGATGCTTTCGTTGTCATGAGGTGGGCCATTTTGTTACAAATTGTCCACAGAGGAAATCCAAGAAGGGATCCGGGGAAGGATCTGAAGGTGAGGCACTTGCTTCACAGTTCGAGTTGGATTTCACACTCTTCGCATGCATGGTTTCATCCATGGTGGGAAGTGGTTGGTTTCTTGACAGTGGAGCTTCTTTCCACATGACTGGTGACAAGATTTTGTTCAATACTTTGGAGGAGAAAGATCTCCAGATACTCATAGCGATGGGTAATGATGAAAAGTATAGTGTCTCAGGTGTAGGCACGGTTATTTTTCAGAGGGAGCATGGAGCTCACCTTACCTTAACTGATGTCAAGTATGTACCAGGACTGAAGAGAAACTTGGTGTCAATTGCGATGCTGGAAGACAGAGGCTATGATGTAGTCTTCAGTAAGGGAAAATTTTTCCTTAGACACATCATCACTAGACAGGTGAAGCAGATCGGTTCATGGGTCAAGAACCTGTATGCTCTTGAGGTTCAAGATGCATGCAAAGACTTGAGTAGCAAGGCAACTGATGGAGACTTGGTGGTTGAGAGGGAGGGAATATTACCTCTCAACATGCAGCGCCAAAAGAAGTCTTAGACGATTGTGGAGGAGCCATGATTGGTGCAGCAGCTTTCGAAGGTTGTGGAGCAGCCACAACAGGGGAAGCTGAGTGGAGATCGAGTAGAGACATCTACTCATGTAAAGACCTCCAGTAGGGGGAAACTTCAAGCTAGGTGGGATGAGGGATCACATGTAGCCATACCTCTAGGTAGGAGGTGGGGTGATGTAGAGTGATCGTCCCAAGGATGAGGGGCAGGATCCTTGAGGTAGCCAACCTCTTGGATGATACCTTGCTACGGGAGCCCTTATGTGGAGTAGCAAGAACTGACTGATTGGGTAGAGATAGATGCAGATGGAGTGACAGAGAGAGCTACAGTGCAGGGAATCCCAGGACAGCGTAGAGCATGCAGGCTGCAACAATGTGAGAGGCACAAGTGTGTTGCACAGTGTAGGGTAGCACAAAGAAGGGTGCAACGGTGCGAGATGCATGGAGATGTTGCAGTAGTGCAGAGGTCAGAGAGGGAGCACTTGTCAGTAGCAAGTAGAGCTTCAATATCAAAGTATGTTTCTAGCCTAATAGAGAGGTCAGTTGGGAGTTTTTTTGTTCCGAGAGTTGCTGGAGCAACCACACTTGGTAGATGTGTTGCATGCAGAACATTCTAGAGGTACAGGATCGGGTTCGAGAGGAAGCCTTTCTTGTTGAGAGGGAGTGTTGAAAATTGGCAACAAGAAATTGCTAAAAATAGCACTGCTAAAAATTGCAGTTTGGGCATCAGGGAATGAAAAATGGAAGTGCTAAAAATAGAAGTTCTATTTTTAGCAGTGCAGTGTGGATTCCTATTTTAGTCAGTCCCTGGACTAGAAATAGGAAGTAAAATTCGAATTTGGTCTTACCAGCAGTTTGAATATTAATTAATTAATTCAATTTGAGTTAATTAGTTAAGGAAAATCAAACTTGAAGTCTTTGTGAGAACATGCAATAATTTCTCCACTGATTGGGGAATGTGTCCTTGATTTGCTCCACTGATTGAGGAATTAAGGATGAGTTCTATATTGAGAGGATCAGTTGACTTAGTTTAACTTAGTCAAGTCCAGTTAGATTAATTTAACAAGTTGTTAAATTAATGAGATTCAGTTTGTTGATGCTTGCATGCATGTGACAACTGGTATTTTCAGATAACTGAGTATTCACTCATGGATAACTGATGCATGGCAGTTCAGACAGAGACCCAGTTGAGATCAGATGAGGGACAATGTACTATCAGTTGCTAGGATATTCCTAGTGAATATTCCTTGCATGAGGAAGGAATATTATTCCTTCTAGTACTGCGTAGTTGGACCTGAGGTGACAACAGGTATGATTTGGCCAATTCACACATGTTATGTAATTGGACCCCAATCAAAACTGTGCAAGGAAACAGGGGCTTGGAGGACTTGTGGAGCCTATATATACAGGCCTAGATAGTCCATCAGCTACATCATCAAAGTACAGAGAGATCAGGATAGCCTTTGAGCTGATTCTTTTTGTATGTTGTTGAGGATTTCCACTTGATTGATAATACAGAGATGGGGTTTTAGGTTAGTGCTTTTCCTGGATAAATTCTTCTGTGTTATGTGTGATTGATTCCTTCTTATCATTTATATGTGTTCATGCTTGATGTTGCTCATGGTTGATTAGCTTCCGCAAAGTTTATGGCAGATGTAGATCTAGTATTATGCTTTAGTACATTGCATATATCAGTTTGATCTACAGGTGAAATTTCTACATGATATCAGTGAGCTAGCTGATTTGTAGAGAAAATTCTACATTATGTACAATGTAAATATGTGTCTTGGAAGTTTTGCTTGATAACAGAAGCCTTTTAAGGCCATCACGTTCTTCATGCATGAACTATGAATGTTTGTAAGACTATTATATGAATGTTTGTATTTCATGTTTGCTTTCACATGTACTAAGATAGTTGAACTATTTCGCTTATTTTAGTGCTTAACTTGTTGAGAATGTGTTGTAATGCTTGTTAGCACTGTCTCATCCTTGTGGACTATTCCGTAGGATACTAGACAAATCATTCCTTGTTTGTTGGCTGTAATGATCGTCGCATTTGTTGTGGACTAATCTGCTGGGTGTCAGACATATCCTTCCATGTTTGTTGGTTGTAACGACTGTCGCATCCGCTATGGACTATTCCGCTGGATGTTAGACATGTCCTTATGGTTCGTGTGTGTCTCCTATTGGGAGGTACTATTACCTCTCACTTAGAGGCTCACTTTTCTCCTCCTTTTGCAGTAGAAGAACCTAGACACAGTTTCCCTGCACACTCACTAGGCACACTACCCTTGCTTTTCGAAGACACCATTGCATCACTCTCCTGTGCTAACAACTAGAGCCAAGGAAAATATTTAAGGATTTGGAAACTGGGCCTTTATACCGGATGAGGCTCCTACACCAAATGGTGTGAGGTCTAATTGGGACTACATTTCGGGGAGAGCCCCTTGGTTGACAGATTTCTAACACCGTCAACAAGTCACTTGTATTTATATCCTTCCAAGGGTGTCTAATTTGCTTTAGGGCCGAACTGATTAAAAATGCACATGTGGGTTTATAATACAAATATACACTTTCCCTTATCGAATTTGATGATATTTAGGTGGATTTTGGTCCTCTTGAAAAGAGGAATTCAATGCAATCATCATTTCCATCAAATAACCTGCACAAAGTGAAATTTGGCCGTAGTTTCCAATTTTAACACTACCATCAACTTCACTTTCCATGGTAAATTTGATAGATCTAGATTGATTGTTGAGATGCTAAAAAAAAAATCTAATTTATCATAGCTACCATAAGACGAAAGTGTCATTAACAAATCTTTTTCATTTCTTTAGATGAAATTAAGCAAAAGCTAAAATTTTAGATTTAAAATCCTCCATAAACAAATTAACGACAAATATATATATATATATATATATATATATATATATATATTACAAAATAAAATTACTAAAATCTATGAATAATATTGCTTGCCATCATTGAAATATATTGGTTTAAAAATATACTTACTATTGTAATTGCTTTACAAAACGTATAAATTAACTAAACATAAAATGGCTATTAACTTGCTCGTGGATATGTTGAGGAGAAAAATGTTATGGAATTTCAATATCCATATCTTCTATCATGAAATATAATTATCATCTGATATAATGTAAATATTTATAATTATTATGTAAATATTTTATTATTTTTAATAATCTATTAATACAAAAGATAGCGCAAAAAACTAAATTTACTCCTTGTGTTTTAAACTTAAAATCATAACCTATACTTTTATAATTGATGTAATGTGACGGCGTCACTTTCAAAAAAACGAGAATGCGAGGTTAAATAATATATTAAAATAGCTGTAGTTTTTGTTTATTATTATTTGTATATGCATTTTTTTTTAATTATTGGTTGAAATGACAATTGAATATTATTTATCTATTTTAATTATAAATTTAATAAATGTTTAAAGAAATTAAATTTTTGGGGTGTAAATTTTTTTAGAATGTAAATATGGAATTTTTAGATATTTTGATTATTTTTGGTATTTGATAAATCCATGGATGTATTGTGGTTTCTTATTTTTAGTTATTTAAATTATATTTTTCAATACATAAATGGATTCAATTCTTAGGAAATTTTCTTAAGCACTTGGATTGCGTAAATTATATATTTTAGACTTCGTAATTTCAAGAAATATTTGTTGGATTTTTAACAAAATTAACTAAAAAATATACTTGAAAAATTACCAAAAATATAAAATAATAAATGTTTTAACTATAATTTTCTTTCCTATTGCTTTATATAATATATACATAGATTATTTTTAAACTATATATAATATATGACTCACATTGAATTTTTTATTATTAATAATATTTTTAAAATGCTACATATCAAGTTGTTTGATTTTTCTAGAGATTACATCAGGCTTGACCTGTGGCTTGAGAAATGCATCTAAGCCATCAAAATAACTCAAGGATCACACTTTGCCTTGACCACACCAACCCTTAAAATGACTCTATTTTTTCCCATAAAGTTTGGAACCGGTGACCTTCACATCACAAAGTGACTTAACAATACAACCCATCATCATCTATTCTATCCCTCAAATCTAAAATGCCATATATTAATTTCATATTAAAATTTAAATGAATTACACATATTAAATAATTAAGTTTTTACTTCAATCACTGGTTTTCGTTCATCATTAAAATATTTTATTATAAATAACATTAACTTATTTTTTTTATTTTACTCGCTTCCCCCATCCCCCCCCCAACACATAAAAAAATTCATATTGAAATAAATTAATTAACCTAAATATTTAAATATTTTGTTTAAGTCTCTTACTAAAATATTTTAAAAAATATAAGAATTATATAACTCTCTCAAACTGCAATGATCAAAGCAAAGAAAAGTATAGCCCCAATAAAATTGAATAGGTATCTTGCCCATCCTTGATGTGTTGGTCTCAAAAAATGATGATGGTTCACATTGAACAACATTTACATGTGAATTCCCATCACTATCCAACCCAGAAACTCGGTGTTCTCAACACATTGGCCACTCAGGTTTTAAGGGTTTTTTATGAAAGCCATTTGGGGAAGGAGAAAACCCATCTTCTTAATGTTTTTGAATTGAATGGCTATAAAATATACCAAGGAATCAGAGCCCTTTTAAAAGATAACAGAGGTCCTAGAACTAAAAAGGAGCCCGCTGAAGTGGCCTCTAGTGTCCAACTTCGTTTTATCCAAGGGACTTCATATATGATTTCTTGGATTATTAGGAGGCACATGGTTTCTTCCACCTTTAGACCCCTGAAATCCATTCGTGGCTCCTTAAGATCAGTCAAAGGTCCCATGGAACCTAAAAATATGAAAGGTGTTTATTTGATTCCATGTTCTTGTGGGACCCCCTACATAAGAGAAATCGATCGTTCCATAAATGAGAGGATTCAAGAGCATGCGGCTGACCTAAGACACTGTAGGACTCACTTCTTTGCTTTAGTTGAACATGCTGAAAAGGAAAAACACCACATATGTTTAGAGAATTCCTGGGTCTCTGCTAGGATTGATCATTTCCATCACTGTAAATTGAGGGAAGCCATCGAAATCGAAAAAAGTTATATTTCGCTAAATAGGGATGATGATGGAAGATCAACAGTTCGTGGATCTCATCCCTGTACTCCTAGGTCTCTTCCTTTTTGTTTTTTTCTCCTGTTTGTAAATTTTTCTTTCATTTTCCTGTTTATATCTTTCTTTAAATTCTTTTCGTTTCCTATTATTAAGTCGTTGATAGTCTTTTTTTTGGTATTTTGATATCATTTTAATCTAGGGAGGCCTTGGAGATTGAAAAGAGGCCAACCACTTTAGATTCTTTTTGTTTCCTATTATTAAGTCGCTGGTAGTTTTTTTTTTGTATTTTGATATCATTTTAATCTAGGGAGGCCTTGGAGATTGAAAAGAGACCAACCAATCTAAATAGAGACAATGGCTGGAATATCAACAGTTGTTGGGTCTCTACCCTTTCTTGTTGAATTTTTAAGTTTTTATTTATTATTTATTATTACTATTTTTCTTTTATTTATCTATTAGTATCCTTTTAATCCTTTATTGTTTTCCGTCTCCGTGTATCCTTTTGGTTTGTTTCGTGGTTTTAGATAAAACTTCCTCTCTCTTTTTTTCTACTTTGATGGTTATTATCATATTTTTATTCTAGATTATTATTTCCCATTTCTACGGTTTTTTTTGGAATATCCTTTGCCTCAATCTTAATTCTGAATCTTATTCTTTTATTTCTAAAAAATAGAATATTAATTTATATAATATGCATTCCAATTAATTTTAATTTAATTTAATTTATTTAAAGGTTTTGACTCAATCTATATTGAATTCTCTTCTTTTTATTTGGCTTAATTTTAAGGATTTAATTCAATTAATTAATCTTATGTTTAATTATTTAATCTAATTAATTATTATTTTAATTTATAAATTTTTTATTAATTTAATACTTATTTTAATCTAAACAAATCAAAATAAAATAAATAAAACAAATGCTCATGTACAATCTTACTATCATGTTGTGGGTGGCCATCTGAACACTCTTTCTCAGGTTTTGGCTACAACATTTCACTTTTCGAACTAGTATAGCTTGTCGACACAATTGCATTATTTGATGAGGAAGATAAGTCATGTTCCTTCATATTGACCTCACTTGAACTTGAAGTTGGTCCCACATCCATTTTATTTTTGGGCAATGCAACTTCTCTTTTGTTGATGATTACTTCCTCATCATCAATATAATCATCGGAATCTATCTTAATCTTCTCCTTTCTCTCTTCCTCTTTCCCATAATCCACTTTTCTTTTTCAAATATGTCGTCTTCATAATTATCTTCAAAAATATCTTCTTCTTTTGCTTCTTCCATGTCTTCCTCTTCATCATCATCAATGTCTTCTTCCTCATTGTTATGATATTGTTCATCTTCCTGTTTCTCAAGATAGTCCTCATCCACATCATCTTCATCTGGATCATCATCTTGATCGATATCATTCTCATATTCATCATTATCTATTATATTTTCATTTTCATTATCATCATTCTAATCAACATCTTCTTTTCCTGCTTCACCTTGTTTCATTTCTTCATTGTCGCTATTATCTTCCTTATTATCGATTTCCTTTCGACATGCTTTAACTTCTGCAACTGATTTTTGTAAACGTTGAAATGCTTCTTGAATTTTAGTAAACTGATTCATGAATTCAAGATGTGAACGTAATGACATATTTTGAGGTGAACAAAGTTCAAAAACTTGCATGGTTATATTGTGTGACATGAATTTGATACCATTGAAGCAACACAACTTATAACTTGTTGGATTAAACGTAAAAATACTCGAAGGTATATGTAATAATTTATTAATATATTAAAATGTACAAGTGATGTAGAATGTTTACAATGAGTACCTGCATATATACTAGGTAGGTGTCCCTTCATGACTGGGCATGTCTTTTATACATGCCTTTTTGCTTAACTAGATGAATAATTAACATAATCATTATTTGAATGTTTATCATTTACATTATTTATATTTATTTATATTTATTTTATGAATTATATTCATAACATATCTCATCATCACTTATCTTCACTGTTCATCTCGATTCATCTCTTGCTTATTCTTGCTTATCTCTTGATTGTCCCTGCTCATATGTTGAACATTCTTGAATCTAAAAGAAGAATATTTTGACATTGGAGGGGTGCTCAATCTACCACCCTTTATCCATCGAGAAGCCACTGCTACCACCCAAAATCTCTACTAGTGGGGGGTCCAATGCTACTACTTATGAAACATTAGCGGGGAGCCAAATCTATGACCCACATCAAAATTGGAGAGCTTAGCTCAATCCAGAACAACATCGGGGAGCTTAATCTCAACCTGAAATCTCATGGGGGAGCTAAAAATTTACAACCCCATATAGAGCAACAGGTGATATAGGGGAGAACATCTCCACCCATACTATGTCCTACCGATCTTCCCAACAATGACCCTTAAGAGTCATGTGGTAGAACACCTGCATCATAATTCAAGCTTGGGCTAGCTACTCGTCTTACCAAAAGGTAAGTATCACATGCCCCAAGACTCCTAAACCCATTGGCCAGATGGGGAGGGACAATCCCAACATGCCCATCTTGTGGGTATGATGCCAACCAAGGTATACTATGTAAAGACCAAGATAGGGGAGAAACATCTCCAACCCTATGGGTAACAAATAGGGGTGATACGCTATTTTATAGAGATCCCTCAACCCTAGGAGCCCTCCATTGCAATTCCACCCCCTGGGATCTTAGACATGGGGGAAGAGATGGCTCAGTGTGCTCGATCAACGATGATCTCTATAGTTAGAAATATATCATTGTACTTATATCTGGTAATGATTATATCTCAATAGGAGCAGTCTCCTATTCACATAGGGAGTCAGATCAAATATTATATTAGAACAAAAAATATATATATTAGAAAAAGGATACCATAGTCAAACTCCTTCTCATGGATGTGCCAACCATAAGCCTAAGCTTGTCTCATACAACAACACTATCTCGATATAAGGTATCTCAATACCAACTATATACAAGATTCTTTGCTAACTGGATTCACTCATTATTATCACAATTTATCCATGTCATATTCAAAATTGCCCAATCAACTTTCTAAAGAGATTTTTCATCTTGCCTCACACCTAGTCATGCTAGCAACATCGTACTCAACCTCGATTGTGCTTAAAGCTATAGATTTCTCATCCAAAACATCATGGCGGATCTCGTACTAAGGCAACACCCAAATGTTCTTATCTCATCAACAATGATCCCAAACAACATCAATACATCCATGCGGTTACATATCATAGGAAGAATGTATCAAACCAAAAAATTGATCATCCCATGCATATATCTCGAAGGGTGCTCGGTGGCAACTCAATGTGTATGAAGCGACTCAATAATTCAGGTCGTTCTATGCAAAACACACACACACACACACATATAGATGGGTTTCCACATGGAACATCAATGCTTTAATCAACTATCAGTTGCCAAATGAGGTTCAACAATATATATTCACAATTTCTTGAAATTCAATTGGAGTGTCCAAGGATTTTCATTTCCACTTTCCAAAAATTCTTCAATAGCTTCACGATATATATTTTATTTTTCCAAATTCAAAACATAATCCATCATGCCATGATTCTTCATTTCGAACTTCAAAGGCCATCTTCCTTTTACTTTGATCATGAAATGCTCATTACTTGTCAGGAGTAGACCATCAAAATATAAAACCAAAATCAAACTCATACCTTGGACCACTTTTGAAGTAGAGGTTTGGATCAACACATCATCCTCACTTGACAAGATAACTATCAATGCAAACAAATCAAGCTCACAAATATTGCTTCATACAATGCTTTCTGCAAACATAACACTTGACCAAAGCAATATGCTTAGCCTTACACAAATTAATATTGTGCAATCAAATGAACCAAGTTAGCTTATCAAGCCTTGGATGTTAGATCAAAATTGATATCAAAATCATCAATATCACTGTATCAAATTGTTTGGACCAAGTGATAGGTAAAGCTCATATCAATCCATCCTCATGATCATAGCATGAATTATTTCTTCTACTAAATATGAATGGATACATCAGGGACAAGTCATACAAGTTTCATGTATATACTAAGAATGAGTCATATAAGTTTCATCCATTCATAGTAAGATTGTTGCATATTGAATCACAACTGTTTATACTTAAACCAATGTGTCAAAGCTAATGATGTCAACACATAATATCTATTGAATACCAATTAAGTCACTAAAAGTCACTATGCCCATATAGCATTTTTATCAAGGAAAATCATTAGTCGTCAAATTAAATAATTAGTCATCAGGTCAAAACCCAAATTTTATATCACGATGAGATCTACAACCCAAAACATATCTGAACATCAAGTCAAAGTTCTAAATAATTATCAAGCATCGTGTCAAAAATCCAATCACTACTTATCCATATCAATAAGCCAAATATAGTCAAATCCTTGCAACTGTTATCAAATACTCTCATACACAAGCCTCAATGGTTAAATCATAAAGACATAGTGGTATGCATGTCATGGACACCTGCAAACACAAGTTTAGTCAACATATTCACATTATAGTAAGTTAAACATTCAAACTTCCCTTCTCATGGAACTTTCTGTTGTCTACTCCATGTTTGTAGGACTGACATCCTTCAGGTGAACTTTTGATTTCATGCACAAAACTTCACTTTGTGTCCTACATGCACAACCACACCCATAAGTGTTATTTTCTGTGGTTGAGAGGCTTCAGTCGCACCCTTGAGCTTGCTTCCATGCGGTTGAGGTTTAGAGTCACACCCTTAGGCTTTCTTCCATGTGGTTGAGGGTTAGAGTAAGGAAAAATATTTCTTCTTAGACCAGAACGTTGACAATATCAAATATTTTTCTACTCATGTCCTTAAACCTTACTTCAAAAA
The DNA here is from genome assembly GCA_031772625.1 of Pinus tabuliformis. NCBI lineage: Eukaryota > Viridiplantae > Streptophyta > Pinopsida > Pinales > Pinaceae > Pinus > Pinus tabuliformis. The sequence continues at coordinate 646,131,007 of CM062814.1, forward strand.
TAAATAATCTTCTATACATATAATGCAAATTATTATAGGATTAGAGATCTTATGGAGAGATTCTCCCTCTCAATGGGAAGCCACTTTAGTCATCTTCATTCAAGTCATCAACTTGTCTATAATACCATCATGCATCATTGGATATGTTAGATCATAAAGTCAGACTATATATTTATCATGGTCATATCATGTTAGCATCAACTACTTCACCATTACATCATGACATCAATCTTTCATCAACAGTTAGTGTCAAATAGCTAAGAGGAGTATACTTCGAGAATCATGATCACAACATTACTTCTTTGTCACATAACTCCATCCATCAAGTTAGGACATTTAATTTTACCACATGCCATAATTACAAAACACATCAAAACATAACCATGGTCAACAAAAGATCCTGAATATCAGTCTCATTGTTACACTTCTATCAACATTGATACCATGCTTTTCACAAACATTATCAATAGTATTAAGTTACCATCTATTGGAATCAAGGAGCTAGCCTTCTTTATGGGATCCAGATATCCAAAATGATAGAAAACATCAAGTATAGCAGTATATCAAAGATCAATATTAAGTAGCTTCATAGAATCAAGAAGTTCATCATGTATAAAAGATAAGATGCTTGTTCACTACCAAGTGAATCATTTCATCATAGGTATCATGAATCAAACTTCCTTTCATATGCATACATGTTGGGAACGGGATCCCCCAAAGGGCAGTTTTGGGGCTAAAAGCTCATGTTTGAGTCAAATTTTGTAATAAAATGGTAAAGACTCTGCATTTTGTGGTCGCGGAGCACGAAGGTGTCATAAGTTATAAAAGGTTGTTCGCCCTTAGTTTTGTAAAGTAAAGTCGGTTGTAAGAGATCTACCCATGGTCCGCGGACCATGGGATTGTATAAAAAGAGCTAAGCTTTAAGTAGTTAGAGTAATCAATCATGTAGGAGAGTCATAGCTCTGAAGTAAGAAGTCTAAGTTTCGGGTCGTAGTGTAGGTAGAGGCTCTACAACTGAGTGTGCAAAGGCCTAGGGTAGAAGTCCGCAGCTGAGTGCGCGGACCCCTGCAACTGTGTGCGTAGGGTGGATAGAGTCTGTAATCACTTGGAAGATATTAATAAAGAGAAGTATTCTGCAATTTCTGTGTCTTTGTTCCGATTGATGCATCTTTTCATTTTATGTATGAATTTCCTTTATAATGCTTATATGGTGCACGAACGTGTATAATTATGTTGGATAACTGAATGCGTATAAGAATATCTGTTTACACAGTGCTAACCGTGAGTATCTAATAAGACAAGTAAGATTCTTAGGATAACTTGACAATCTGTGTAATACGCTGCCGCAGCAGCGCGAAAGAGTCTAGATCGTGGGTTAGGGCTGCGCGAAGGTCAACCATACCCTTTCGCGAATGTATTGAAGGACAGAATAGAGGGCTCATCTTGCAAGCCCTAGAGCGAAGTGACCTGCACGAAGGTAGAATAAAGGGAATAAAATGACATCATGACCATCTCAGGGTGCGGAAACTTGGTTCCATCATCTCCCCATACTGCTTCAGGTGAGAGTTCAGTCCATGCTTCGCAGTTTGATGCCGAAAGGGCCAGTAGTGTAGGGATTTGTTTGGCTAATTAATGCTGAACCTGGGTCAGGCCCCCTCAAGCCAACAAATGGATCCGTTGCTAAGACTGGAATCTGCATAAGAGATGTGTGATGTTGTATCACTGGAGTTCAACTAAGAAAGATATTGGAGATTGGTTCGATAGGAAGATCCAAGAATTCGTGGCGCAAGAGAGCAGAAACCCATGACTGAAAAAGGAGCAGTGGCTGGACAAGTACCTGTATACAAAGATCCATGAGATTTTTTTCTGCTCCTTTTCGATTTATCTATACGAGTGGATTGCGAAGCTAGCAGATAGCCAAGGAAGGTGGAAACTTGACGGTCCTATTGTGTAGACCCCAGAGCCAATGTGAAGGTTGGAAGCCTCGGAGGATAAGATCGCCCCCGCTATCGATCATTGGATCGATCATGTCATAGGAGGATTTGTAACTGAATTTGCATTCAACACATCAGTCAGCTACAGTGAGGCGGAGTGACGCTTTTTCAAAGGATCGCAAGGTTATGTAGCTAACTTGATTTTCAGGGCTACACGAAGTGGAAAAACTTAGAGAAACGAAGGAAAAAAGGGTCCTGAATATAGTCCATTGATTTTGCCTCCGCGAGGTGACAAAGAGGGAATAGCACAAGTTTCTCCGCGAAGTGCTATTCAGTTAATAAGGCAAGGATTCCCGCGAATACCACCTCCACCCACACCACCTCCAACTTCACCACCATCACCTGCAACTTCACTCGTACCACCTCTACCTCCACCGCAGTTTAGTATGGAAAATTTAGTGAAGTTGCCTTTATTCAAAGGCTTGGGGAATGAGGACCTGGACCAATTTTGGTTCATTGTAAAAGTTGTATGGGAAGCTCAAGGCATTACAGATGATAACATGAAGAAGGAAACATTGGTTAGCGCTCTGAAGGATCGCGTGCTAACTTGGTATATCAAGTACGCTAATGATAACCCAAATGATGGAGTAGCAGACATCCAAACAACACTGAATAGAGAATTCAGTAGGCCTAAATCTGAAGCACAGTCTATTGTGGGTTCAAAGAAATCGTGATGCAACTAGGCAAGACACCTTGGGAACTTGATCAGAGGTTGAAGTGTACAATCAGTGAAGCTAACATGAACCTAACAGACAGATAGCATCGCGAATGGTTTGTGGCTTTGCTCTTGCGACACTTAAGGGTTGTGTTGTCACAACAAAAGATAACAACTCAGGCAGAGGCCTTGGAGATCGCAATGAGGCTACATGAAACACCGATGCAGGATCCAAATCTGGGGGTTCAACAAATCCATGCGTAGTTGAAAAATCTTTGCCTTGAGATGCAAAGCTTGAAGCAGGACATAATAGTTTGACCAGAGGTGCGTGAAGAGGTATGGTGTCTGAAATGCAAGAGTCAGGGGCATGACAAAGACCATTGTCCGATATTTTTGAACTACCTTACAAGAGGAGGACCAATGCCTTTGAGGCTAGAAGCTCAAGCAGGACCGAGTGCAGGGCCTGCATTGTGGTGCGCTATATGTCAGGTAGTAGGAAAACATGCCATGGACAACTATCATTTGTTGCAGAAGTTTGTCTAGACACCACAACAACTATTCTGCAACTATAGGTCGGTAGGGCATGATGAGCGTAATTGCAGAAGCTATGAGTTGATGATGGATAGCACTCCTGCCTATAGGGTTCAAGCTGAAACACGCCCCCCTGACTAGAGCACTGGGATGGCACGGACAGGATTTTAGGGGCGTGGACGAGGCCGAGGTGGAAGAGGACCTGGTAGAGGTCGAGGATATTTGATTTGCTATAATTGCGGAGGACCAGGACTTTATGCCCACGACTTTACTATCCCAACACATCCGTCGTGCAAGTATTGCACTCTGTTTGATCATGAAACGGAAGAATGTCCTACACTGATAGCTAGGATACGTGACAAAGGAGCGCTATCACCGCAACCTACTCAGAACCTACAGATGATGAGGTCTAAGCCATGCGAAGAGGATCCAAACGTGAATATAGTGCTCCGGAGCGGAATCACAACACGAGATGACAAGGGGAAACAACCAAAAGACAGTACATGGGTTTGCAAAGCTCTCGCTAAGGAGGTTGAGTTCGATTTGGAGCGCGCACATGAAACATTCATGGAAGCAAAGAAGAGCTTCACTGAGGCCTCCACCTTAGGAAGCAAGGATAAGCCTGATTAGGAGATGGACCCTTATATGCTTACAACTTTCTTGGAGACTTGCATGACGCTACTGAGTGATAGAAAGGCTGTGAAGAGGCTGCAGGAGCTCATAAATAGATGCGCTGGAAACACTCCTGCTGAGCTGTGTGTAGTATGAAAGCTTGGTAAGCATAAAACACGGACAGGACGGGAGATGAGACTGACCGTGCAGCAAGGAGAGTATGAAATGGATCAGGTTATCTTGGACTTGGGGTCAGACGTGAACGTCCTACCTAAATAGACTTGGGAACAGATGGGGAGACCTGCATTACAATGGTCTTTGATTTAGCTAAGGATGGTGAATCAACAGAAGATCATCCCCATGGGGCGGCTACAGGGGGTGATTGTGGATATTGAAGGTGCGAGCACGCTGGCTGATTTTGAAGTAATAGAAATTGTGGATGACAGTAACCCCTATCCTGCGCTCCTTGGAATTGATTGGGCTACTGATATGAATGGGGTAATCAATCTAAAGAAGTGAAAGATGATATTTGAGAAGAAATCGCTATGTGTGATAGTACCCCTAGATCCTGCTAAGGGATCACGCTATACTGAACCAGTCCACGATTATGAGAGCGATGATGATCTGGACTATATCTATAAGATAACAGCGTGAGACCAAGATTGGGTGAATCCAACAGCAGATGGATGAATTACATGGGATCGCGAGAGTTCATGCACCTCAGACTCTGATGAAGAACTAGAGCGCTGGCAGAATCAGTTACATGAAGTAACCACACTGAGCTGTAACATGATGACCCGATCGCTGCGCTGTGTGTCATCAGAGGTAAGAAATATGCCTACTTATGATGGCATGAATGATGTAGATATTTTTTTGGATGCATTTGAGAGGGAGGTACCAGAAAATCAGCACTTCTAGGTGTTAGACTAGGCACTGCACGCTACGCCCGCAAGGTGGTGGGGTACACACAAGGGAAGCTTTGATGATTGGCACGAATGTAGGAGAATGATGAGAAATTGCTTTGGGAAGCCAAAGATGCGAATGACAGACAAGTATGATGGGTAGGATGATCCACACGCACACTTGGCCAAATGGGCTTAGGCTTATGGAGAGAAGCCCCAACCTGAATGGGTGCACTTGTTCTGTCATACCCTGGATATTGTCCCGATGAACTGGTATGTAGAAACAGAGCTTCGCCATGGGGCAGGTGAATGGGATATTCCACGTGAAGGATTCATGATGACATTCAGTTTTGAAGACATGTTTGACAGTATTTACGAAGCACTACAAGAGGTGAAAGCATCAATCTTTAGGATACCACAGGATCTTTTAGCCCTGATTCAACCTGAATGGGATACTTAGCTGAGTCACACACTAGAACGTTATAACATAACTACTGAAGAAGAGGACGAGTATCCGTGAAAGATTAACATCCCTAAAATAGAAGGTTGCCTCGAGGTTGAAGGACCGTAGGTTGAGAATCTGGATATAACCGTGCCCCTGAAAACGAAACAAGTAAACATTAGTACATACGCAAAGCCAAAATTCGCGAAGATTGGAGATTACTAGGATGATGCAATGGTGGATAAGGTCATTGAATTACTCTGCGAATACCGGGATTTATTCCCTACCAAGTTCACGGATCTGAAGGGGATAATTAGGGATCTAGCTATGATGAAGATCACGTCGAAACCCGACGCGAAGCTAGTTAAGCAAAGACCTTACTGTCTCAATCCAAAGTATAAGGAGAAGGTCTGCTTAGAGCTAGACAAGATGCTCGCAACAGGCATCATTGAGCCTATGGAAGAATCTGACTGGGTAAGCCCAATGGTGGTACAAGAGAAGAAGCAAAAGGATGAAATAAGGATATGCGTGGATCTCAGAAAGCTGAATGACGCTTGCGTACATGATCCTTTCCCAACTCCGTTCACTAATGAAGTGTTGGACAATGTAGGTGGCCAGGAAGCATATTCCTTCACTGATGGGTTCTCGGGGTACCACCAGATCAAAATCGCGCCGGAGGATAGGAGCAAGACAACCTTCACGACTGAGTGGGGTTGTTTTCAGTACACTATAATGTCATTTGGATTGAAGAATGCGCCTGCGATCTTCTCGCGCGTAGTTGTTGCTGCGTTTAAAGAGTTTATTCATAAGTTCCTGGAAGTATACTTTGATGACTGGACTGTGTTTGGGTTGGTAAAACACCATGTAGCAAGCTTGCACCTGATGCTGGATACCTGTCGAAGATATCAGATCGCGCTCAATCTAAAGAAGTGCTTGTTTTGTGTTCCTTTTGGGACCCTGCTAGGTCATGTGGTTTGCAGACAGGGACTGATGGTAGACCCCGCAAAGATCGCGGTGATACTGAACGTGGAAGCGCCGAGGAGTGTGAAACTACTGCGCGCAACCCTGGGACATACATGATATTATAGAAAGTTTATCAAAGGCTATGCCCAGATCACCGCGCCTATGAAGAAATTGTTGAAGAAGGATGTCACATTCTGCTGGAACGAAGATTGTAAGGAGAGCCTGGATGTATTGAAAGAAAAGATGGTCACTGTGCTGATCCTAGTTTTCCCAGACTGGAAGGAGTTTCATGTACATGTCAACACATCATGTATAATGCTGGGAGCAGTACTGACACACGCTAGTTGAGAAGACCTGGACCACCCTATCGTGTTTGTAAGCAGAAGGTTATCCAAGGCAGAGAAGAACTATTCCACCACTGAACGCGAAGGGTTAGCTATGGTATATGCGCTCCATAAGTTTAGGCACTACTTGCTAGGAGGCCATTTTAAGATGTACATAGATCATTCCATGCTAAAGTACCTGTTCAATAAGCCTGTGTTGGGGGGAGAATCTGCAGGTGGCTCTTATTGTTCCAGGAGTATGATTTTGAAGTTATTGTGAAGCCTGGACGACTGAACGCGGGACTAGACCATCTGTCACGCATCGAAACAGGGGAAGAGCCCACTAATTTGGAGGAAGGATTGCCTAACGCACAACTATTTGTAGTGCACATCACAGATGGTAATTTTGAAGATATAATACACTTCCTAATGACAGGAACTACCCCAGAAGGATACACTGTCCAATAGAAGAAGGAATTAGTGGTGTGCGCAGTAGATTTCTCTGTCATAGCTGGGAATTTATACAAAATGGGGTCTGATGAGATATTGTGACGATATGTACCTGAGTTTGAAAGAAGCAGCATCCTCGCGGACACTCATGGGGGCACCGCGGGAGGACATTATGCAGGGAGAGCGACCACACAGAAGATTCTACGCGCAGGGTTGTGGTGGAAAACCCTCCATCAGGACTCAAAATTGTATTGTAAAGCGTGTGATGTGCGTTAAAGGACTAGAAGGCCATCGCGGAGGGATGAGGTGCCTTTGAATCCTCAAATGATTTTGCAACCCTTTGAGAAATGGGCGATAGATTTTGTGGGACCCATTCAGCCCCAAGGAAAGACAGGAGCAAGGTACATTATCACTGCAATAGAGTATGTGACTCGTTGGGTGGAGGCACAGCCTGTGAAGGATTGCACATGCATGACTGCTGGGAAGTTTCTCTTTGAATATGTACTAATGCGATTTGGCTGTCCAAAAATCTTGACGAGTAATCGCGGTACGCACTTTCTGAATGAGACAATTAGCGCACTAACAGAGGAATTTCAGGTATATCACCAGAAGAGCACGCCTTATCACCCGAAGGCTAACGGGATGGTGGAAATGTTCAATAAAGTGCTCAAAAATGTGCTGATTGGGACCTACGCATACCTGCAGTACTATGGGCTTATCGAACCACATGCAAGAAGTTGATTGGACAAACCCCTTTTAGGCTTGTCTATGGTGTTGAAGCCGTAATTCCTATGGAATATATTGTGCCTAGTCTGTGCATAGTAGTGCTGATAGGTATGATGGATCATGGAGCCCTGGAGGAAAGGCTCGCACAACTAGATGAACTTGAAGAAGAGAGATTTCTAGCTAGATTTCACCAATAGGTCCAAAAGTAGCGCAAAAAGGCATGGCATGATTGACATATTAAGCTGCGCATCTTTAAGGTAAATGACCTCATTTTGTTATATGAGAGTAAGTTTGATAAATTTCCAGGAAAGTTCAAGATGCACTGGTTAGGGCCTTATATCATTAAAGAGATTACCGACGGAGGAATGGTATAGCTGGTCAAATTGAATGGAGATCCCTTCCTAGGAAAGGTGAATGGCAGTCGCTTGAAGCCATACACCGATGGTCCAGCCATGTGACTAGATGAAGGCAACACAGTCTTAGCACTCCAGGTAGCAGAAAGGAGGCACAAGACTATAAACTACACTGCCTGGATTGGGGAGCTGCGCGATTGGAGGATTGCACGAAGCAAGGAAGTGCCACAGGGTTCATGGAAGCACAAAGGGAGCTGCGCTACCCAAGGGGAAATTGCGCAGGCCGACTGGAAAGTGACTGTTAAAGTCATTGTTCATGATTTGACGGTTGAAATGTGGCCAAATGGAGTAGGCGACCGAAATTTAAGACGAAATTTATGGCTCAGATCCTTGAAAATTTGCTGCCAATCCGACATTAATGGACTAAATTTGGGGGGAATGGTCGGATTTGAATTCAAAATTCCCCATAAATTACAAATGTCTATCCAGCAAAAAACACTTGGCATTTTGAGAGTTGAGCTGGTGTACATCAACCAGCAGGGCTACGCCAAATTCAAAGCAGACTTCCATCAAGTATCCTTCAGGGCACGTAAGGACCCTATGCATAAATGGTACAACTTGCCATTTCTTGCAACAGATGATGCCATTGATGCGGTGCTTAATTAATGGCCAGCAGAGTGGCACTCTGCAACAGATTTGGCGGTGGGTGGGAGAAAGTCTGCCGCGCAGAAGAAAAAGGGGGAGGCCAAGCTTAAGATGACACAATTGGCCGAAAAGAGGAAGAAGGACGTTGCTGATAAGGCTCAGGCAGAGCGCGAGGCCGCGCAATAGATAGGGAAGAAGATAGGTGGGGAAAAGTGAGGTTCTGATAAAGGCACGAGGTCGCCTTCACTTGAGACCGAGGAGGAGACAGATGAACAGCACGGCACGAGCCCTCAGGAGATGTCTGCCCGCATTAAGCACCCAAGAAATCTGGAGAAAGGAGGACCTAGGAAGAAATCAAAGGAGACCAAGACCTCGCTGGACGCCATCACACTAACAGAGGGCGATTTGCATGATATCAATGACACAGTGAGGGATGTCACCGTGGAGGCCCTGCAATAGTTTGAACAATAGTAGCATATCATCTTAGGGGCCATCCAGAAGGGTTGCAAGAGTTGCAGACCCGCGCGTCGTAGGATGGTATGGTGTCTACCACCCTGGCTATCGGAACTTCAGAGGTTGTCGATATGCTGCGCACAAAGACTTCTAGTGTGACAGTGCTGCCGGATGGAGCACTGACCACAGAGAATGAGGCTGGCAGGCCCACTGACAGTGCGTTAAAGGGAGTCGGATTGAACATGGTAGCGCTCCCGCGCGAAGCACTCCATCTCTTGCAGGATGGAGTAATTGCAGAACTAAGGGCTCGAGAGCACCGTGCCCTCCAGGTGATCAGTGAACAGCGGATCAATAACGAGCAGATGGCCATACAGAGAAATGTTGTCATCACCTTTGAGACTGAAGCGACCAATCAGAGAAATCACATTTTGCAAGTCGTTGAGGAGGCATGCAGAATGGTCCCAGAGTTGGCCATTCCAGAGGAGGAGCTAATCGAGGTACACATCCGCAAGTTAGCCATAGGGGTGTGTGACACTCAAACTAAGATGGCATAGGTTCAATTGGAGTTGAACCTGTAAATTACAGAGTTACAGTTGAGGGCCCAGCCTTCAACTCTGCCAGAAGTGAAGGAACAACGGGTGACCACTGTCACAGAAGCAGTTGTGGCAGTGGATAGTGTAGTAGTAGACTGCACGTAATTGTTTGAACAGTCATTTGAGGTCCTAACCAGCTTGCAGGAGGACCCCAATGTACAGAGGCTAGAGACGAAAGCGCGCGAGCTACAACAACACTACGATGAGGTTAAGGGCATAGCATGAACCATCGCGCTGACACAGAGACTAGCCAAGCTGCAAAAGGCCAAGCAACTAAAGGAACAGGTGGACACAACGCTGCACAAGGAAGCAGTGCTCAAGGTGATACTAAAGCCCTGGCTGGATGAGGCTTACGTAATGATAGGGAATATCGAAGGCAACCTTGCAACTCTGCAGGCAATGCAACAAAAGCTTCAGACTAACAGCGTAAGAGCAGTGACCGAGAAGACAGTAGAAGACGCAAAGTAGGTGGTAGCTCAGTGCACGACCGAAGTTGCGGTCATACAGGTAGAGCTAGAAGGGATTCATGCAAAGATCTCCGCGCCTACCGAGTGACTCGAGTGCAAGTCACGATGTTTGTGTTGGGGACCTATTGGGAACTGGATCCCCAAAAGGGTAGTTTTGGGGCTAAAAGCCCATGTTTGAGTCAAATTTTGTAATAAAATGGTAAAGACTCCACATTTTGTGGTCGCGGAGCATGAAGGTGTCATAAGTCATAAAGGGTTTTCTGCCCTTAGTTTTGTAAAGTAAAGTCGGCTGTAAGAGATCTACCCATGGTTCACGGACCATGGGATTGTATAAAAAGAGCTAAGCTCTAAGTAGTTAGAGTAATCAATCATGTAAGAGAGTCATAACTCTGAAGTAAGAAGTCTAAGTTTCGGGTCGTAGCGTAGGTAGAGGCTCTGCAGCTAAGTGTGCAGAGGCCTAAGGTAGAAGTCTACAGGTGAGTGCGCGGACCCATGCAGCTGTGTGCGCAAGGTGGATAGAGTCTGTAATCACTTGGAAGATATTAATAAAGAGAAGTATTTTTCAATTTCCGTGTCTTTGTTCTGATTGATGCATCTTGTCATTTTATGTATGAATTTCCTTTACAATGCTTATATGGTGCATGAACGTGTATAATTATGTTGGATAACTAAACGCATATAAGAATATCTATTTAAGTGGTGCTAACTGTGAGTATCTAATAAGAAAAGTAAGATTCTTAAGATAACTTGACAATCTGTGTAATACGCTGCCGCAATAGCGCGAAAGAGTCTAAATCGAGGTTTAGGGCTGCGTGAAGGTTAGCCGTACCCTTTCGTGGAGGTATTGAAGGATAGAATAAAGGGCTCGTCTGGCAAGCCCTAGGGCGAAGTGACTTGCATGAAGGCAGGAATAAAGGGAATAAAACGACATCACGACCATCTCAAGGTGTGGAAACTTGGTTCCAACATCGCCCCATACTGCTTCGGGTGAGACTTCGGTCCGCGCTCCGTGGGCTGATGGCGAAAGGGCCAGTAGTGTAGGGATTTGTTTGGCTAATTAACGCTGAAACTGGGTCAGGCCCCCTCAAGCCAACGATACATGATCCATTTGTGAAGGTGATATACTCATCATACCTTAGGGCTTACCTAACCATCCAATATTACAGTTGAGACATAGCATTGAACCAATACACCATACATACCTTGTGGTATTTAGATACATGTGCACCTTCTTATTTTATATAGGAAACTTGTAGCACTTTGTCACCTTTTCATCAGGTGTCTCTTTACCTTTTCCGATGCTAGTTCTTCTCTCCCTGCACTAGCCATGATCCTTAAGAAGGACCCACTTATCACAAATCATCAGGAGGTTAGAAGCATTAAAATAATCAAATATACATGCAAGAAGTATGAGTAATAGTAAAAAAAAAAAATCAGAGCCATAAGTCTAAACAAAAGTAAAGACACAAAGGAGCACCATAAATAGAAAAATACTTATATTTAATGAGAGGTGATGATCTCCCTCTTGAACTAGCATTCAAGAGCCATCACTATCAATTGTCTATATAACAATGTTGTCTTTAATATTTCAACCAACTTTATCAACAACCAAGCCTAATAGAGACTATCTTGTTCATGGCTTCATCAAATCTAACACAAGTGCTTGAACATCTTCACATTAGTTATGCTAGGGTTTCTAAATTGCATATATAAAATATCTTCCATAAAGTAGGGTTTCTTCCAAACCCTAACCTCATGGTATCCATCAAACCCTAATAACCAAATTTCCTATAGTTTCTTTCAAACCCTAGAATTCTTTTAGGTCTCCTCCATCCTCTCTTGCTTCCATCAATGGTGTTTGGGTGATCTCCATGAATTTTCTTGAGCCCAACTCCGATACCATGTTAATTTTTCTTAGGGCAATATTGTTAATTTCTTTGATAATTGCATTCATTCATTTACACATTAAATTCACCCCATAACATCATAGCATTATTCACATTTACATCATTATTCAACAACATATGAAACGATGTAGAAAAAACAATATCATCATCATCAATTCAGCGAAACATAAATGAACAATAGAAGAAAAACATTCACACATAGAGACACCAAGATTGGTTGGAGACCAGGGAAAAACCCATTATGGGGTAAACCCTTTCAAATTTTTCTTCTTATTAGATTGTCTTTGAATGATTCAACAAAAGGGAGTACAATGATCCATATCTTCATCCATACAACTATCCAAGAAAAATCAACTAAATAATATCCATGAGATGAACCCAACCATGTTCATACTTAAAAGCCTAATTTAGAATCCTGTAATGAATTGTCATTGTCTTTGGTCAATTGTCGAACATTGTGGTCAACGAGCGAAAACTTCAGACAACTGAAAAAGGAAACCCTAGTTTCCAGTCACATGGAGGACATGTTGTGCGAGCGATTGAAAGGCTTTAGTCACATGGATGAGTCGTTCAATGAGAAAATGTAGCCAATAATTCTCTGTACTATGTTTGCAACTGAGACCTAAAACCTTAGAACAAATATTTGAGCTTCAAACCCTACAATTTCAACATCGTGCAAACTCATTCCTCCACAGATCTGCCTCAAATCCGTGCGAGCCAAAAACAAGAGAGAGAATAGAAGAATGTCTCATGATAATGTCTAAATGAGGTTGAGGTCACTTGTATTTATGACCTTCCAAGGGTATCTAATTTTCTTTAGGAATAATCTGATAAAAAATACACATGTGGGATTATAATACAAAAATACATTTTCCCTTATCCAAATTTGATGATCTTTAGGTTGATTTTGGTCCTCTCAAAAAGAGGAATTCAATGCAATCATCATCTCCATCAAATGAGTTGTCCAAAGTGGAATTTGGCCCTAGTTTCCAATTTTAACACTACAGTGAACTTCAGTTTCCATGGTAAATTTCATGGATCTAGATTGATTGTTGAGATGCTGAAAAACATATCTAATTGATCACGACCATGGGGCCATAAGATGAAAGTGCCATCAACAAAACTTTTCCACCTCTTTGACTGAAATTAAACAGGAGCTAAAACTTTAGATTCAAAATCCTCCATAAACAGGCTAACAATGACATAAGAAAGAAGAGAGAAAAATATAAATTATAAAAAAAATATATTAAAATAAAAAATTAAAATTTTCAATTCCTGAAAAATAATTTAATTGACAATCATTCTGTTATATAATTTGAATAAACTATGTGATTCAAGATTCAAATCCAATGATCAAATTAACAACAAAAAAAAATAATTATATTTTTTATTTTTATTTTTGATTTAATATTTACTTTTATATACTACAAAATAAAATGTACTAAATATGTTTGTATAATCATCGCTGGCAATCATTGAAATATATTGTTTTAAAAAGATGCTTACTATTGTAATTGCTTTAAAAGACCTATAAATTAACTAAGGGTAAGATGGCTATTAACTTCCTCGTGGATATGATGAGGAGAAAAATGGTATGTAATTCAAAATCCATATCTTTTGTAATGAAATATAATTATCATCTAATATAACGTAAACATTATAATATTTATTAAATTATTATGTAAATATTTTATTATTTTTAATAGTCTATTAATACTAAGGAAAAGATAGCCCAAAAAGCTAAATTTACATTCAGAAAATTAAATTTGAATTCATAATTATTATATTTTCTTGTGTTTTGTACTTAAAATCATAACCTATACTTTCTGATGGATGTAATATGACTATATCACTTTCAAAAAACGAGAAGGCTAGTCAAAATAATATATTAAAATGGTTGTGTTGTTGTTGTTATTATTATTATTATTTATATATGATTATTTATTATTATTATTTGTTGATAGTATTCGAAGAAATTAATTTTGTGGGGGTGTAAATTTTTTTAGAATTTAAATATAAAATTTTTAGATATTTGATTATTTTGGGTATTTAATAAATTCATGGATGTATTGCGTGTGCTCTTTTATTTTTAGTTATTTAAATTGTACTTTTCAATATATAAATAGATTCAATTTCTTGGAAATTTCTTGAACACTTGGATTGCCTATATTATACATCTTAGACTATGTAATTTCAAGAAATATTTGTTGGATTTTTATCAAAATTAACTAAAAAGTATACTCGAAAAAAGAGAAAAAAATAAAATAATAAAATTACTTGAAATTTTTAACTAATTTTTTTTTTAATTCCTATTGCTTTATATATTATATACATAGCTTCCTTTTGAACCATATAATATAGACATAATTAACATTGAAATATTTCAGTTAATATGACCATTCAAATATTTTATTTATGAATTATATTGTATTTAATAAAATGTGTTTTTGTTATTAATATATTTTTAAATATTTGTTAAAAATAAAAATATTTTATTTATAACTTACATTGAATTTTTTTTTATTATTAATATTTTTAAAATGCCATATATTTTATTTCTATTAAGTTGTTTGCTTTCTCCACGGATTACATGGCTTGACCTGTGGCTTGAGAAATGCATATAACTCATCAAAATCACAGAGGGATAGCACCATGGTCACAATGACCCTTTTAACATCACAAAGTGGCTTATGACTTTCACATCATAGAGTGGCTTAACAGTACACCCACAGGGGCTTCACTCAATGATCTTTTGATATCACGTGCATTCATGGCATACTAAAGAATACTCCTAATTTGACTATATATTAGAAAATATATCTAAAAATCACATTATTTAACCCCCTACCGATATGAACCCAATACACCTTCTTAATCTAAAAAAACCCTACTTTCACTAAATATTGTAGGTATTCATTTTTCATTAACATTTTTTATACCCCTTTATATTTTTGCATTAGCTTTGAGCTCCATTTTTTATACTGGCCAATATAAAAACCCTTTACTCCTATATATCCCCGAATATATTATGTCGTTTTTCCCTCACTCTATATCCCCCAATATGAACCCACGTGATATGGTATTGCTCCCTAGTGAAGCCCCAGTGAGTACACCTCATCATCATCTATTCTATCCCTCAAGGCCAAAATGCTACATATTAATTTCATGTTAAAATTTGAATAAATTACACATATTAAATAATTGAATTTTTACTTCAATTACTGGTTTTCATTTATTATTAAAATATTTTATTATATATAACATTAACTTATTTTTTATTTTACTTTTTTCCTCTCACATATATAAAAAAATTAATATTGAAATAAATTAAGTAAAGTAAATATTCAAATAATTCATTTAAACTTTTTACTAAAATATTTTTTTGCAAAATATAAAAATTATATAATTTTTTCAAAATCATATATATATATATTATTTTTAATTATTTTATTTCTATATCAAATTATAGAATTCAAAATATTTTATTTATGTCATGAGATTAAAATATTTTGACCTCATATTGGGTTAATAATATGAAATGTAACATATTCTTAGCAAAATTACACACTAAAATTTTTAAACTTAAACAACTTTTAGCTAGTTCTTTGAAGGAATTTAGACTTTAAAAGATCTCAAGGATCCGAGAAGAAATAAGAAATTAAAATCAATGCTTATCCAAACCCCAAATGGGCTACATTGCTGGGGGAGATATCTGGATTCAATGAACATTTTTGTATCAATAATACGCGCTTAAAGAAGGAGCTTGGTTTAGTTTTCAAATTTCCACAAAATATATTTAGAGAGATTAATACCACATTTGGCACCCATATCAGTATCTCTTATACTCATGTCCTCTCTCAGACCCATGGAGCTTCAGTGGGAAATACCCTATACCGCCCTTGGTTTATTTTATTTCAAGACCATTGGGTAACAACCCTATAATTAATTATGGAACCAAGACGGGTTTAGATAAACCTTTGGTGCTAGAACTTGCAATGAATAATCTGGAGGAGTTTATCCGGATAGCACACACTGATGAGCCTCTCTGGTTAAAGGATTCCAACGGTCTCATGGGTAGAAAGTTGTTTGATTTATATTTTATATTATTTCAATGGAATCAAGGCTGTAACAAATGTACCAGTCATGCTTTTGTGGTTTGTTATATTAAAGCTGCAGAGGAATTGTGAAGCAAAGCTCTTCCTCATTAGACCAAATAAAAATAAATATGCTAGTGATCAGGTTATTTATATGACATTGGCAAGCAAGAAGAAGTATATTCATCTCTTTAATTGTTAACTTGAGAGATGGTCAAAATCTGGGCAAATTTCATGGTAGTTCACATAAAACAAATTTCAGATGTGTTTTATGAGAAATTGAAGGTGAATTTTAGAAATCTGCAACACGGGTTTTCTGTAGAATGTCCTCAACTAAATGAGCATTGAGAATTTTTTCAAAATCGTTAACAGTTCGAGAGATTTTGTTTGTTTTATAGAGAGTATTACCTAGATTTCATGATGGAGTGTGAGCACTGTTACATACATTTTGGCATATGAGTTAAGGGATCCATTTGCTAAGACAAAATCTTATGGTACACCATTAATGGATCTTGGGATTAGTTCATTGTAGTTGCAAATGCAATAGTTTCAAAACAAGCACACAACGTTGGCTCAACAAAGAAGAGAGTAGTGGTCATTTTGACATTTCTAATCAATATTCATCCTCAATATTGAGGCTTCTTGGATGTGCAATTGTCACAATTATAAAGCAGTTATTCTTTGTGGATTAAATCGTTACTTTATTTCAGATCAAAAGGGTGCAAATATCTTTAGTCTGAACAAAGAGGGTATCTTCAGTATTTTTTGAATATTGGGGCCTATAACTTGTCAGTGTCCAACTTAGGCTATCATTTCTTCTTCCCAAAGAAAACCATTAGTTCGAGAATAACTTTAGTTCGAGAAAAAATAAGTATTCCAATCAAAGTTTAGCTGCTTGATGATTTCCTTTGAGTGTTAACAACCAATTCAGATCAATTTATAGAGAAAATTTCTCATTGCATGTGCAATTTGGCAAATGTTTCCTGTAAATGTGAACCCAAATGCATAAGCTTTTTCGTTATGCTTATTGCGTATGCCAACTTGAAAACCTTGGAACAAAGCAAGGAGGTTCATGAAACAATTGTTAAAGGTGGCTATGAATTGGATGTTTCCATTAGCTTCGCACTTACAGACGTGCAAAATGTGGGTCAATGGAGAATTCTTGCTATGTTTTCCTTAAAATTCTGTATAAATTAATGTGTAAATTGAATACTTCTCATGAAATTTACTAAATCACAAGACTTGAAGCTACTCTACTAATCTATGGAAGTTAATTCACCATCTAAAACAAGAATCATTCACATGCAAAAAGAAACATCACACATACACAAGGAAAGCAACTACTCAAAACTCCTTACTATCTATATTGCATTAATCAGAGAATAAAGAAGAAATAAAATGCTTGCTCAAGCTTGAGCATATCCTGTAAGTGTATAGTTTATCCCTCTGTCTGACTGGCTGAACCTGGCCCAACACTTAGCCAATTTCAAGCCTTCCCAAGCTCCTATTTCCTTGTTCCCTTGGGAAATTGCCCCTATTTTTTTATGGATTTCACACCAAGGAATTGCGCAATAGCTTTAGGTCAATCTTTGACTGCATGCAACACCTGTACACATGCGAATATGCCACAATTGATAGTACACATCCTTGGAATCTCCATCTCAACTGGGTAACTCAAATTCTCTGCATGAAACAATTATTTTGGGTTGATTGATTAGTTAACTTGCTGATCACTGAGTGTGGTTGAGGTTACACATCCACAACTTGATCTCCACTAGTTCTTTTAACAGTTAGAACTAGTTAAACTGACAATAACTCAAATTAATTAAAATATATTGCTACAAATTAGCAATCAACCATGTAGAACTGAACTCAAGTGTCTCTAACTCAAATTTACTGAGTTAACCGAGTGAGAAGAGCCATGTCACCTTAGTTAACTACCTCCAAGTATTCCACTGAAACTAAATTTTGAATTTTAATCTAGGTTGACCAAGGCAAAGTTAAAACTAGATTTTCTTGCTGTGTTTTTAACGCTCCCTCTCAGCAAGAAAATGATTATCAGACACCCCAGTCCTGCTTCTATGGAACTCGAATTTTCCTCTTGAAAAGGCCATTGTCAAAATATCTGCATCTTATTCCTCTGTCGGAATGTACTGCAACAACATAATTCGCCTCCACACAAAATCTCGTAGATGGTGATAGTGAATGTCGATATGCTTGGATCAATCATGAAAAGCTGGATTCTCAGAGAGTTTGATATAACTCTAATTGTCACAGTAAATCATTGTAGGATCAATCTTCTGACCAAATAACCTAAAAATAATCTTTCTCATCTAGATAGCCTCACATGTTGCTTGACTTGTAGCCATGTACTCTGCTTCTGTTGAGTTGAGTGCCACATATATCTATTTCTTGTTGTACCAAGAATTTATTGCTGACCCAACACTGAAAATTCATCTTGATGTGCTCTTCATGTCTAATGGACTCCCCACCCAATATGCATCTGTGAAGCCTTGCAACTTCATTCATCTATCCGTCTATACCAAAGACCAAACTGAGTAGTGCATCTGAGGTATCTCAACACATGTTTTCCTGCCTTCCAATAAAGATTTGGTTGTCTTAACCATTCCTTGACTAAGCCAGTTAATTTCATAACACATGTATGTTCGTGTGTTCACCAAATACGTAAGTGAACCCACAAGTCGCCTATAAATGGTAGCCTCCACTACTTCACCTGAAGTAACATCCTCTTTCCTCTAGTTTCTTGCTAGAGGAGTCTCCATGGGTTTGCACCTGTCCATGCGGAACCTCTGAAGTATCTCATTGGCATACTTTCCCTGAGAGAAAAACAGTTCCCCATCTCCTTGCCATACTTCCAATCTAAGGAAGTAGTGCATGAGGCCCATGTCCTTCATCTCAAACTCTCTTGTAAGGTCCTCCTTGCAATATCTAATCAACTACTCATCACCAGTAAGGATCAAGTCATCAACATATAACACAATAATCAATAATTTACCTTCTACCACAATGTGATAAAGGTTTGTATCTGCTTCACTTTAGGTGAAGCCCAAACTGGTGAGATAACTATCGATCCTGGTATACCAAGCACGATGTGCTTGCTTGAGTCCATACTTGAGTATGAACACATGTTAATCTCTGTCAAAGGTATCAAATTCTTTTGGCTACTCAATATACATATCCTACTCAATAACTCCATTGAGGAATGCTTCCTTCACATCCATTTGGTGGATCTTCCAACCTATTTGCGCTAATAGTTCTAGAATTGACCTGATGGATGAGTACCTTACTACTGGAGCAAAGGTATCCACATAGTTAATTCCAACAACCTGAGAGAACCCCTTGGTGACAAATCTGGCCTTGTGTTTCTCTATCCTTCTATCTGCTGCATGCTTTATCTTGTAACTTCATCTTGAACCAACCACTTATTTATATGCTGGTCTTGGGACCACTTCCCAAACACTGTTTTTGACAATGGAATCATATTCCTCTACCATAGCATCAACACATATTGGATTCTCTATAGCTTCCTTGAATGAGGATGGCTTAGTCTCTAAAAGCTCACTCATCAGAGCCATGTAGCTAGTGTACCAATCCAGTGAGCTCCTCTTCTTGCGCTATGATGTGGGTGCTCCAACATTCTCTTTAGGATCCCGCAATAATTTGTCAGCTTCCTCGGTTTGATTCCTTCCTTCTATGGATGTCTCTGATTGAGTGGATGTCTCCACTCTCTACTCCTCTGCTTGTGGACACTCCACAACTTCCCGAGGTTCTTCGTTTGGATCCAAAATCTCCTGATTAGGCAACAATTGAAGCTCCCTCTCAAGAGAACACCTCATTTCATCCTCCTCATCAAATTTCGCATCCCTTCTGACCACTGTCATCTTGAGAGATGGAAAATACACACGATAGTTGTGAGGTATGTCTATGAACCCCACAAATATGCTCAATTCTACTGTCGACTCTAGATTTGTCCTTACTTCCTTGGAAACATGACAATAAACTAATGATTTAAAGATCCTGAAGTATGACACATCTCGTTTCTTCCCTGAAAAATCTTCCTCTAGTGTACTCAAGCCAAGAATCCTGTGAGGACTCCTATTCTGCAAATAGACTGTTGTGTTGCATTCTTCAGCCTCGAAGTTCAGGGGTAGGCTTTGGTCATGCAACATTGCCCATGCTTCTCCCACAATACTTTGTTCTTCTTCTCAGCCACCCCATTCTATTGTGGGTTATGGGGTGCTGTGAAATCCCATCAAATGGCTTCCTTTGCACAAAAAAATTTAAACTCATTCAACATGTACTCACCTTCGTTATCACTTCTAATAATCTCCACCTTCTTACCAGTTTCTTTCTCAATAAGTGCTTTAAACTCAACAAATTTGGAGAATGTCTAGTCTTTCTTCTGCATGAAGTAGATCCAACACTTTCATGAGAAATAATATATGAATATAACATAATACATGTGCTTGGAAGCAGAGGCTGTTGAGAAAGGTCCACAGACATCAGAGTGGATCCTTTCAAGGAGTACATGTGCCTTGCTATCCCAATCATTGAAGGTGGATTTTGTGTACTTCCACAACGTACACCCTTTTTATCTATGACACTGCTCTAGTTCTCCTTTGGGAAGGCCTGTAGAAATTTGATACATGATCTTCAAAGCACCATGATGAAAATGGCCAACCCTTCTATGCCATAATTCACCAACATCTCGAATCTGCACCTTCTATGCTTTTGTGCTCAATACTGCATAGTCTTCCACATCTAAATTGTAGATGCTATTCACTTAAACCTTGACCTGCTTCACTTTTCCCATGGCGATATGTCTCAAGAAAGCCTTCTATTTTATGAATATCACATCGTAGCTATGGTCTTCAAACATAGCTATGGAAACTAGATTCTTCTTCAGACCCGATACAAACATCACATCCTTGAGCCTGAGATGGGATCCAGACTCCCTCTGAGAATTAACTGTACCAATACTGGTCGTGCTATACCTTCCATCATCACCCATATCGATGTGCATCTGGAGATCCTTCTCCTCCAAGTCATTGAGCAATTATTTGTTCCCAACATGTGAAATGAGGCACAATTATCCATATACCACACCCTACGCATCACTGTGATTTCCATGCATGAAATGAGCGTAAAATCAAGTTCGAAATGTGAATCCAAAGTTTCAACCACCACTCCTCCTGTGGTATTCTTTCTTGCTTTCTTGTGTGGACACTTCGTTGCATAGTGCCTGAATTCATGAAAGTGAAAGCACTTGATTTTGGACAAGTCTTTCTTCTTTCCCCATTGACTTGAATCTGCTTTGGATTGGGATTTCTTCCCTTTCCATTTCTTTTCCTTTCTAGGCAAGGCACATTTCTCCTCATCCTCGCCCTTGCATGAGGTCCCATCTCTGGTGTTCTACCTTATTTTTACCCGCACTAGATCGGAACATAATCGCTCCCAACTAGGTATTTTCTCTTTACCATTCACTAAATATTAATAGCTATGCCATCTCTTGGAAATGCCCAAAAGGGTTAGAGCTACCAAGTCTTGTTTAGGGACAGTCACACCAACCCAGCCAAGTTCATCATGACACTATGTAAACATTCTCAGGTACTGCAGAATTGCGCCATTGTTTTCCATATTGATACTTCAAACCTTTTCCTTGAGTGCCAACTTCCTATGGTCACTATAGTTCTTGAATAATTTGGTCAGTGCTTTCCACATCTCGAATAGAGTCTCTTTTCCAAGGAGATTTGAGATAATATGATCTTGAACTCCATCCAATATGATTCTCCTCACTTTGACTACATCCTTCTTCCACTGAGAAAGATTATGGGCATCATATGCTTGGGGGTTTTCTACATCTTTCTTAATGTATTCTAGCATTCCATTATCATCCAATACTGCCTCCATCTAGTCCTTCCATGAAACAAAGTTTGAGGTGCCTTCCAAGGCATACTCGAGCCTGAGTCCATTGAAATCCATCTCCTATGTCCTGAAGAAAACCTGCAATACTAATATTAAAATTCGAACTGCAATTACTACTTCGAAATATATTCTCTACAGTGATTCCAGCTTTGATACCATGTAGAAATAAATGTTTAGATTCAATACTTCTCATGAAATTTACTAAATCATAAGACTTGAAGCTACTCTACCAATCTAAAAAAATTAATTCACCATCTAAAACAAGAATTATTCACATGCAAAAGGAAACATCACACATACACAAAGATTTATCTAGGGGAAAGCAATTGCTTAAAACCTCTTACTATCTATATTGCATTAATCAAATAATAGAGAAGAAATAAAATGCTTGCTCAAGCTTGAGCACACCCTGCAAGTGTATAGTCTATCTTTCTTCTTGATTGACTAAACCTGGCCCAACACTTCACAAATTTCAAGCTGTCCCAAGATCCTATTTCCTTGCACTATTCCCTTGGGAAATTGCCCCTATTTTTTAGGAATTTCATTCCAAAGAATTGAGCAGTAGCCTTAGGTCAATCTCTGACTACATGCACCACCTCTACACATGGGAATATGCTACAACTGATAGTACATTTCCTTGGAATCTCCATCTCAACTGCGTAACTCGAATTGTATGCATGCAACAATTTTTTTGGGTTGATTGATCAGTTAACTTATTTACCAGTGAGTGTCGTTGAAGTTACGCATCCACAACTTGACCTCTACTAGTTCTTCTAATAGTTAGAACTAGTTAAATTGACAATAACTGCTACACATTAACAATCAATCACGTACAACTGAAATCAAGTGCCTCCAACTCAAATTTACTCAGTTAACTGAGTGAAAAGAGCCATGTCAACTTAGTTAACTACCTCCAAGTATTCTGCTGAAATAGAAATTCAAATTTTAATCTAGTTTGACCAAGGCAAAGTCAAACTATATCTTCTTGTTGCATTTTCAACAAATTCCTCATCACAATGCAACAGTGTGAAATGAAGAATCACCTTTGTTGGTGCTTTGTCTACATTCTACCATGTAGGCCTAATGGATAAGAGTTGGAAATATTTTGATAACATGAGAAAGCATTTTCACATCACACTTACAATGGATCATTATGGATGCATAATTAAACTTTTTGGTAGAGATAAACCCCTGTATGAAGTGCATAATTTTATCGAGAAAATTCCAAGGAAAACTTATGCTCTTATTTTGTTGTGTTAAATTGAGACAACAAAAATATTTTATGATTTGAATCCTAAAATTGCTACACCATATGTGTCACTGTTCAAACATCTATGTTTTTTATGGTTGTGAGATGAAATCCTAAAGGTGGGGAAGTTGTTGAAAGAAAGGTAAAAAAGCAGCATGAATATAGTTGGTTTGATGTGAATAAAGTTGAATGTTTCTCTTAGGAGACAATTATCTATCAGTTTCTAGAAGAATAGAAGTTGGAAAACTACAAAAATTAAAGAGAAATGTGTTGATTATGAAACAAATCAGTTGCATTCCATCTTTGACAGTTTTGAGATCATTTTTCAAAGACGCCATACGATTTTCTTTCTTAACTAGTAACTATGATTTGGCGAAAAATTTGTTTTCTAGATGCGTAGCCTTGGGTGGAGCCATCACTAACAACATTTACTGAACTCTTGAAAGATGTGGTTTTTGAGAGAGAAGTAATTTAGAGAATTACCTTTTATATTTCCCAAGGGGATGCAAAAGTTGTACGCAGATGGTAAAGGCTTTAACATTTGGAAAAATGTATATTCCTCAAAGATAAAGGTAAAGAACAGTTTGTTAAGTACAGGTAGAAAAGTTGACATTGTTTAAATGGATAACATGTTTTGGGGAAGCAGTGGAACATATTCAAATTTCCACCCTTAGATCAACAGTCTATGAATCAATTCTTATATTTAAAGGAAGAGGATTTTCTATTAATTCCATATTCCTAGAAATAATTTTTATTTTTAGTATATTTTTAGATTTTTATTTTTGAAAATTTTAACAACTTCAGGATTATGTTTTCTATATATTATTTGATTTCAATGTAGTAAGGTTTGGCTTTTGATGCCAAGATTTGTAATTTGTATTATGGAGGCATTTTCCTTTAAGGAGTTTTAGTCTAAATATTCGTGCTTCAACATTTGGTGGATTTGTTCCATATATCAGTACTTTCTAGTGTTTTTAATATATCTTTGTTTCATGCATTTAAGGTTGTATGGATCCTAAGGAGAGGATAGGCTGAGTATCGACCTCCCTTAGTTCCCTCGGTAGAGTTATATTATTTACTCAGTAGCTACATAAACTCTCTTTATTTTAGTTCCTATGCATTTGAATATTGTTGCCTTTTGTTTTAATTCCAATTTGTACTATAGTTGAGCCATGAATGCCATCATGTGTGCTTTCTGTATGTTACCAAAAATTGATATACTTAGTTTGGGTGAAAAGTTAGTTTTTTATATTCTTGTAGTATGCCTTAATTATATACAACAATGGGTTTTTGATAGGGTTGAGAGTAGGAATTTTGTTTGGAATTCTGGGGGGAAATGTATTATATCTAAAGTAGCCAATCTAACTCATCAATGACCACCTCTTTAAAACCCGTTAATCTAGCCATTGTACTAAAATAGCTATTGTTCATTGCAACGAACAATCATTAGCCTCGTAACACTTGAGGGAGATCCCTCTGGTTCAAGGGCTAGCTTGAGCCTAAAGTAGGGTGAGTTGATTTCTTGGCATATTTTCTAGCCAAAAATTGTCTTCACGAAATAGATACAACAATATCAACAATGAATGAAGTGAGCACAACGAGGATGGGATTCTTAATGTTTTATAAGGCCTTTTTTTATAGTAGACATTGTTTTGTTTTTTTAATTTAAAGAATATTTTGGTTTTTATTTTAAAAGGGACACATGTCAATTTGAGGTTGACAGTAGCTCATTGGAAAAATATAAATTAGAAGTACAAAATTTATTTACTCATGGGTAAGTGTAAATAAATTCAGGGCCTCGAATGGCCAAAAAACAGTGTTTAAGCCTAAAAATACCTTAAATATTTATGATTTGATAAACTATAAAAGGAAATTACCAAGATGGAGCACCATGTTGAGTTAGTGGAAGAGGTGGGTGGCCACTTTCCACTTAGATTGGTATTCTCCCTTTAGGAAGAAATTATCCCCATTACATCAAGTTCCCTTATGAGATGGGGAATTTTTACCTTGGTGAAAACCATTAGAGAAATTTTGAGGTCTAAAATGGGCCTAACAAAAAATGTACAACCAAAATAAACTTTATAAGAACCAATAGGATTCAAGATGATGATTTTAACCATGGGGTATGATTTACCATTTTTGTGTTGAAAATGCAACAAGAAAATATTAGTTTGACTTTTCCTTGGTCAAACTAGAGAAAGTTTGAATTTCTATTTCTGCAGAAATCTTGGAGGTAGTTAAATGAGATGACATGGCACTTGTCACTCAGTTAACTCAGTTAATTCAAGTTGGGGAATCTTGATTTCACTTCAATATGTTTGATTGCTAATTTGTAGCAATATATTTTAGTTAATTTGAGTTATTTCTAGTTTAACTAGTTCTAACTGTTAGAAAAACTAGTGGAGGTCAAGTTGTGGAAATGGAACTTCAACCACACTCAGTGATCAACCAATTAACTGATCAATCAACCCAAAATAATTGTTGCATGTAGAGAATTCGAGTTACCCAGTTAAGATGGAGATTCCAAGGAAGTGTACTATCAGTTGTAGACTATTCTAATGTGTACAAGTGGTGCACATAGTCAGAGGAAGGACATGAAGAAATTGTGCAATCTAGATGAGGGAATTTACTAATTAATAGGGGGGAATTTACTAGAGGAACAATGCAAGGAATCAGGAGCTTTGAGGACTTGAAAACTATCTAAATGTTTGCCGGAGTGAGTCAGTCAGGTAAATGGATAGACTATAAATTTGCAGGTTGTGCTCAGGCTTGAGTAAGAATATGTATTTCATCTCTATTCTCTGATTAATGCAATACATATAGAAAGGGGTTTTGATTAGTTGCTTTCCCCTAGATAAATATATGTGCATGTGTGATGTTTCTTTTTGCATGTCTATGATTTGTGTTCTAGATGGTGAATTGACTTCCACATATTAGTAGAGTAGCTTCAAGTCTTGTGATTTAGTAAATTTCATGAGCAGTTTTGAATCTACACATTAATTTTTACATGGTATCGGAGCTGGAATCACTATAGAGTAGAGATTTCAAAGTTGTCATTGCAGGAGGTTCAAATTTGAAGATCAGTGTTGTAGGTTTTCTTCAGGACTAAGAAGATGGATTTCAATGGAATAAGGCTAGAGTATGCCTTGGAAGGAACCTCAAACTTTGTTGCATGGAAGGACTACATGGAGGCAGTGTTAGATGACAATGGGTTGCTAGAATACATCAAGACAGATGTTGTAAAGCCTCAAGCATATGATGCCTAGAATCTTGCTCAGTGGAAGAAAGATGTGGCCAAGGAGAGGAGAATCATATTGGAGGGAGTACAAGATCATATTGTCTCGAATCTCCACAAAAAAGAGACTCCATTTGTGATGTGGAAAGCATTGACAAATTTTTTCGAGAATAGTAGTGACCATAGGAAGATGGAACTCAAGGAAAAACTTCGAAGTATCAAGATCCAGAAGAATGACACAATTCCGCAGTACCTGAGCAAGATTACACAATGTCGTGATGAACTTGGTGGGGTCAGTGTTAATGTCCCTAAAGAAGACTTGGTAGTTCTACCCCTTCTGGGCCTTCCTAAGAGCTAGCATATCTATCAAGATTCAGTGAATAGGAGGTAGAAACTACTAAGTTGGGAGGACTTATGGTGTAACTTGGTATAGGAGGAAATAAGGTGGAATAGCAAAGATGGGACCCCATCAAAATAAAAGGAAGAGGACTTCATATTAGTCAGCAAAGGAAGGAAGGAAAAGGGGAATAAGTCCCAATGTGAGGCTAATTCCAGTGAAGAGGGAAAGAAGAAAGGCTTGTCCAAAATTGAGTGCTTTCACTGTCATGAATTTAGGCACTATGCCATGAAGTGTCCACACAATATGGAAATCAAGAAGGAGCCTACAGAAATAGTAGGTAAAGATTTGGCTTCATAGTTTGAGCTTGAATTTACCCTCATCGCTTGCATGGAGAGCATAGTGATGGGGAGTATGTAGTACTTGGACAGTGTTAGGTCCCTATAATACTAGTGATTCCCCCATTACTATTGTCATTGTAGCCCTTATTTTTATTGTTGTGCCCCTATTGTCCCCATATTGTTATTATTGTGCCCTTATATTATTATTATTGTGTCAGCTTTGATTATATTGTGACCCCTTAGACTCCTATATATAGAAAGAAGGTTTTGTCATTTGTATCATCCAAGAATTGTTCATTTGTGTAATGTAAAGGAGGTTTCCCCCTCGAAGAGGCTGATTTCTAAGGCGTTGATCTTTCTTTTCTATCTTTTTGTGAGTTGGTTTCATAACATTTGGTATTAGAGCTTGGATTCTAGGGTTTTGCTGCTCCAAACAGGTCATTGTGGTATTTTCTATATGAATTTTTTTCTGCGACATTTCAGAAGCTAAGAAAAACCTATTTGAGCCGAAATCGTTCTGAACCTCAGGTCCGAATTTCAGATCTTGTATCGCTATATTTTTGGAGATATGATCTGAGGAAGTTAGTGTTTTTGTAGACTCTCGAATTACATTCCAAACACGTGACCTTGGGAAAATCATCATAACTTTCTCTTTGAGCATCATATTGAAATTTTGTAAGATGTTACAAAAATAGGACGAACTGTAGTTTTCTGTATATCTTTTTCAAATCCAAAGGTCGAAACAGTGACACATGGCATGTCGTACAAGTTCACTCTACTAAAAAATTATAAAATTAGGTCATCTTGGGAGATTGGGCATAAATCTTTCTTGGAGAATCCAATTTTCATCAGACTAGTGGAATTGGAAAGAGGACTCATAGGGATATCGCAGGAAGAAATTTCAGATCTTGGAGATCCACAATTACAGAGATACAATAGATTCAATATAGAGCTTCTAGAAAGCGAAAAATGGCATGTAATCTTTTTAAATTTTTGAATAAGTTTGGGTTGAAAAATTAGTCTGAATTTCAAAGGGCATAGTAAAGCATAATTATAATTAATTGATGCCCCAAAAAAAGAAAACGGAAACACCTAGTAAGAAACCTAAAATCTCTAGCATGACTCATGAAGAAGAGGAATAAATGCAAAATGACATATCAAAATTACAAGACGAAATGCAACAAAGTTCACTCTCACAAAAGGTAACAAAAGCTATGATTGATGGTTTAAAGAAAGGCATGGAAGCTAAGATGAATGGCGTGGAAGCTAATATGAATGGGGTGCAAGTTAAGATGGATGGGGTGGAAGCTAATATGGATGGCATGGAAGCTAAGATGAATGGCATGGATGGTATAGAAGAAAAACTGAAAGGAGACATGGAAGATTTGAAGATAGATTTGACTAAGTTACTACAAGAAATGCTTGCTAATGGTGAAAGGGTAGTAACGGAAACGCATGATGAGAACAAAATAAATGTTAAACATGATTTCATATACTCTAACGTTAGATTGAAGACCCACCATATTCCAAAGATCGATATGAGGAAGTTTGATGGAAAGGATCTCGTAACATGGATACTACAGATGGAGCAATATTTCAATCTCCATCATGTGCAAAACACACAAAAGGTACACATTGCAACTTTATATTTGCAACCAAATCAATTTGTATGGTATCGATGGCTTTTCTCTAGTAAAAAAATTGTCACTTGGGAAATTTTTATGGAAGAAATGATAGGAAATTATAAGGATAAAAAAAGAAACACTTTTTTTAGCCAATTGATAAATCTAAAACAAAAGGGTTCAATGATGGATCACATTGAGGACTTCCAAAAATTGAATATAAGGGTAAAATATATTCCATAGGAGCATAGGATTGAAGTGTTCATAGGGACTTTAAAGGATAACATCCAACATGAGGTTCGCCTTTGGGAACCTGACTCATTGGAGAAGGCGTTCAGGTTGGCAAGAAAAATGGAAAGCAAAATTATGGCAACAAGGAAGCCTACCACTCACAACTATAAGGATGGAAGTGTTGTTTCCCCTAGCCTTCCACAACCTACAAGGTTTACTCCCCAAAAATTGGAAGAAAATAGAGCAAAAGGGCTTTGTTATAGTTGTGATAGAAAATACACTAAAGGTCATAAGTGTGCCGAGAAGAAATTATTTTGCATAGATTGTTAAGAGGAGGAAGAAAAGGAACAAGAAATGTCAAAAGAAGAGGATATACACCAGGAACAAACCCTAGAGAAAGAAGAAATGAATCCGACCATATATTGTAATGCATTGGCTGTAATTACCACTCCTCAAACTATCAAGATAGAAGGACATATCAAGAAGAAAAAGGTAATAGTGTTGATTTATTCGGGAAGTACCCATAATTTTATTCATTGTAAGATAGCCAAGGAATTGAATTGCTTCCTATATCCAACACTAAAGTGTCAAGTGATGCTTGCAAGTGGAGGAACCATAAATTGATCTGGAAAGTGCCATAATATCAAGCTATCAATGGGAGAATATGTATTGAATAGCCCAATGCTTTCCATTCCAATGGGTGGTGCTGATGTTGTACTAGGAGTCCAATGGCTACAATCCTTGGGTACAATAGCTTTTAATTTTCAAGAAATTTTCATGAAATTTTCTTCAGAAGGAAAGGAAGTTGAATTAAGAGGTATCACAGGGAAACTAGGAAAGATAATCATCTCTAATGGAATGACAAAGATTCTAAAGAAAGAACAATGAGGCATAATTGCACAATTATGTTCGCTAGAGGTTCCTACATTGAAATCATCTATTTTCGCAAATCTCCAAAAAGTATTGGACAATCATTCCAAGGTATTTGAGACTCCCAAAGGTCTCCCACCTATTCGTGATCATGATCATGCTATTAATTTGATTCTAGGAAGTGTTCCTCCAAACATCAGGCCTTACAAATATCCATATGCCCAAAAGAGTGAAATTGAACGTATGGTTGCAGAAATGCTAGAGGCTATTATAATTCAACCTAGTCAAAGTTCTTTCTCTGCTCCAGTAATAGGTGAACAAGAAGGATGGATCATGGCGCATGTGTCGGGATTATAGGGAGCTCAACAAGCTCACTATTAAAGATAAATTTCCCATTCCTGTCATTGATGAACTATTGGATGAATTGCATGGATCAATTTACTTCACCAAGTTGGATCTTTGTTCAAGATATCATCAAATCAGAATGAAGACTGAAGACATTCCGAAAACAACATTTAGAACTCATGAGGGTCATTATGAATTTTTGTTCATGCCTTTTGGCCTTACCAATACACCTTCTACATTTCAAGGTTTGATGAATTCCATTTTCAATCCCTTAGAAAATTTGTGTTAGTATTTTTTTATGATATACTAATCTATAGCAAGTCATGGAAGGATCATGTTCAACATGTTGACAGGGTGCTCAAACTATTGGAGAAGAAACAATTATATAATGAAAGCTCCAAATGTTTCTTTGGAGTACAAAAGGTGGAATATCTGGGTCATGTTGTATCTCATGAAAGTGTTAAGGTAGACTCTAGCAAAATTAAAGCCATTAAGGAATGGAAAATGTTGGGTCCCTATAATACTAGTGATTACCCCATTACTATTGTAGTTATACCCCTTATTTATATTGATGTACCCATGTAGTGCCCATATTGTTACTATTGTGCCACATAGAAGCCCACTATTGTTATTGTTGTGCCCTACAATATTATTGTTATGTAGGCTTTGATTATATTGGGACCACTTAGACTCCTATATATAGAAAGGAGGTATTTTCATTTGTATCATCCAAGAATTGTTCATTTATGTAATGTAAAGGAGGTTGCCCCCTCGAAGAGGCTGAATTCTAAGGCGTGGATCTCTCTTTTCTATCTTTTTGTGAGCTGGTTTCATAACATTTGGTATCAGAGCTTTGGATTCTAGGGTTTCGCTGCTCCAAACAGGTCATCGTGGCATTTTCGCTATAACTTTTTTTCTGTGATGTTTCAGAAGTCGCAAAAAAAACCCATTTGAGAAGACATCGCGCTGAACCTTGGGTCCGAATTTCAGAGCTTTTCGCGTGATATTTTCGGAGATATGATCTGAGGAAGTTGGTCTTTTTGCAGACTCCTGAATTACATTCAAAACAGGTGACCTGGGGAAAATCGTCATAACTTTCTTTCTGAGCATCGGATTGAAATTTCGTAAGAAGGTACAGAAAGAGGACGGACTGTAGTTTCTTGTGAGTGTTTTTCAGATCCAAAGGTCGAAACAGTGACTCGTGGCACGTCGTACAAGTTCGCTCTACTGAACCAGTCTAAAAGCAAGTCACTGTGGGAGATTTCACATAACTCTTCCTTGGAGAATCCAATTTGGCTCAGACTTGTGGCATTGGAAAGAGGACGCAGAAGGCTACTACAGGTAGCAATTTCAGAATTGGATGATCCGAAATTACAGAGATACATCAGATTCAATATCAGGCTTCTATAAAGTGAAAAAAGGTGTGTAGTTTTTTTTTTAATTTTTGTGTAAGCTTGGTTTAACGGAATTCAAAGGGCATAGTAAAGCATTATTATCGGTAACTGATGCCCCGAGGAAAGAAAATGCAAACACCTAGTAAGGAACCTGAAAGCTCTAGCATGACTCATGAAGAAGAGGAAGAAATGCTACATGATATATCAAAATTACAAGAACAAGTGCAACAAATGTCACGCTCACAAAAGCTAACAGAAGCTAAGATAAGTGGCGTGGAATCTAAGGTAAATGGCGTGGAATCTAAGATAAAGGGCATGGAAGCTAAGATGGAGGATTCGATGGCAAATTTGAAGATAGATTTGAATACAAACATGGAAGAATTGAAGAAGTTGCTACAAGAAAGGGTCACTAATGGTGAAAAGGTAGTAAAGGAAACTCATGATGAGAACAAAAGAAATGTTAATCATGATTCCATAGACTCTAATGTTGGATCGAAGACTCACCATGTTCCAAAAATCGATATGAGGAAGTTTGATGGCAAGGATCCCGCCACATGGATATTACAGATGGAGCAATTCTTCGATCTCAATAATGTGCAAAACACACAAAAGGTACGTATGGCAACTTTATATTTGGAACCAAATCAGTTTGTATGGTATCAATGGCTTTGTTCTCGTAAACAATTTATCACTTGGGCAATTTTTACGGAAGAATTGATAGCACATTATGAGGATACAAAAAGCAACACTTTTTTTAGCCAATTGATAAGTCTCAAACAAAAGGGTTCAATAATGGAGCACATTGAGGAGTTCCAAAAAT
Source organism: Pinus tabuliformis (assembly GCA_031772625.1). Classification (NCBI taxonomy): domain Eukaryota; kingdom Viridiplantae; phylum Streptophyta; class Pinopsida; order Pinales; family Pinaceae; genus Pinus; species Pinus tabuliformis. The sequence continues at coordinate 646,163,507 of CM062814.1, forward strand.
TGAACATAAGGGTAAAAGATATTCCAGAGGAGCATAGGATTGATGTGTTCATAGGGTCTTTAAAGGATAATATCCAACATGATGTGCGCCTTTGGGAACCTGATTCATTAGAGAAGGCATTCAGGTTAGCAAGAAAAATGGAAAGCAAAATTATGGCAACTAGGAAGCATACCATTCACAACTATAAAGACGGAAGTGTTGTTGCCCATAGTCTTCCACAACCTACAAGGTTGACACCACAACAATTGGAAGAAAAAAGAGCAAAAGGGCTTTGTTACAATTGTGATAGCAAATACACAAAAGGTCATAAGTGTGCTGAGAAGAAATTATTCTACATAGATTGTGAAGAGGAAGAAGAAAAGGAGCAAGAAAGGTCAAAAGAAGAGGATATATTCCAGGAACAAAGCCTAGATGAAGAACAAATAAATCCGACCATATCTTGTAATGCATTGGCGGGAATTACCACTCCTCAAACCATCAAGATAGAAGGACAAATCAAGAAGAAAAAGGTAATAGTGTTGATTGATTCAGGAAGCACCCACAATTTTATTCATTGTAGGGTAGCAAAAGAATTGAATTGCTTCCTATATCCAGCACCAGAGTGTCAAGTGATGATTGCAAATGGAGGAACAATAAATTGTTCTGGAAAGTGCCATAATATCAAGCTATCCATGGGAGAATATGTATTGACTAGCCCAATGCTTTCCATTCCAATGGGAGGTGCTGATGTTGTACTAGGAGTCCAATGGCTACAATCCTTGGGTACAATAGCTTTTAATTTTCAAGAACTTTTCATGAAATTTTCTGTGGAAGGAAAGGAAGTTGAATTAAGGGGTATTGCAGGGAAACCAGGAAAGATAATCAGCTCTAATGGTATGACAAAGCTTCTAAAAAAGGAGCAAAGAGGTGTAATTGCACAATTATGTTCGCTAGATGTTTCCACATTGGAATCATCTATTTCTCCAGATCTCCAAAAAGTCCTGGACAATCATTCCAAGGTATTTGAGACTCCCAAAGGTCTCCCACCTATGCGTGATCATGATCATGCTATTCATCTGATTCCAGGAAGTGTTCCTCCAAACATCAGGCCGTACAGATATCCCTATGTCCAAAAAAGTGAAATTGAACGTATGGTTGCAGAAATGCTAGAGGCTGGTATAATTCAACCGAGTCAAAGTTCTTTCTCAGCTCCAGTAGTATTGGTGCACAAGAAGGATGGATCATGGCGCATGTGTCCAGATTATAGGGAGCTCAACAAGCTCACTATTAAAGATAAGTTCCCCATTCCTGTTATTGATGAATTACTGGATGAATTGCATGGATCAATTTACTTCACCAAGTTGGATCTTCGTTCGGGATATCATCAAATCAGAATGAAGATTGAAGACATTCCGAAAACAGCATTTAGAACTCATGAGGGTCATTATGAATTTTTGGTCATGCCTTTTGGCCTTACCAATGCACCTTCAACATTTCAAGGTTTGATGAATTCAATTTTCAAACCATTCCTTAGAAAATTTGTGTTAGTATTTTTTGATGATATACTAATCTACAGCAAGTCTTGGAAGGATCATGTTGAACATGTTGACAGGGTGCTACAACTATTGGAGGAGAAACAATTATATGCAAAAAGATCCAAATGTTTCTTTGGAGTCCAGGAGGTGGAATATTTGGGTCATATTGTATCTCATGAAGGAGTTAAGGTAGACCCTAGCAAAATTAAAGCCATTAAGGAATGGAAAATCCCCACATCCATAAAGCATCTGCGAGGATTTCTTGGGTTGACAGGGTATTATCGCAAGTTTGTTAAGAATTATGGGAGAATAGCAGCACCTCTAACAACATTATTGAAGAAAGATTCATTTTCATGGACTCGGAAGCAACAAAGGCCTTTGAACATCTTAAAGAGGCAATGTGCCAAGCACCGGTCTTAGCTACACCGGACTTCACAAAAACCTTTATTGTGGAATGTGATGCTTCAGGAAATGGAATTGGTGCTGTTCTAATGCAAGATGAAAGACCCATTGCTTTTGAAAGTCGTCCAATCAAGGGAAAGTTTTTAAGCAAAGCTATTTATGAGAAGGAAATGTTGGCAATACTCCATGCACTTAAGAAATGGCGACCCTACCTAATGGGAAGACACTTCAAGGTAAAAACGGATCATGATAGCCTTAAATACTTTTTAGAACAAAGATTATCCTCTGAAGAGCAACAAAAGTGGGTCACAAAGATGTTGGGTTATGACTTTGAAATCATCTACAAAAAAGGGAAGCAAAATGTGGTGGCAGATGCACTCTCAAGAAAGGATGAGGATGTGGAAGCATTGTTGTGTGCCATTTCTATTATCCAACCAGATTGGATAAACGAAGCAAGGGAGGAATGGAAGAATGACGAAGAAGTGTGGGCACTTATTCGAAAGCTACAACAAGATTCCAGTACTTCTGATACATTTAGCTGGAAAAATGATTCGTTATGGTACAAAGATCGCTTATACCTCTGTAAGAATTCCCAGCTAAAACAAAAGATTCTTATGGAATTGCACACTTCTCCCTTAGGAGGGCACTCAGGATTTTTAAAAACTTACCACAGGGTTAAGAAGGAATTTTTTTGGGATGGCCTTAAATCAGATATTCAAAAGTTTGTGGCGGAATGTTTGGTTTGCCAACAAAATAAAGTTGAAACAATTAAGACACCGGGTCTATTACAACCTTTATCCATTCCAAGCCAACGTTGGGAGGAGGTTTCAATGGATTTTATCACAGGTTTACCCAAGTCTGAGGGAAAGAGTGTCATCATGGTGGTAGTTGACAGACTTACCAAGTATGCACACTTTTGTGCATTATCACATCCATTTAAAGCCAGTACAGTTTCTACTGCATTTATGGAAACAGTTCAAAAGCTACATGGAAACCCAAAGATTATTGTAAGTGACAGAGATCCCATTTTCACTGGAAATTTTTGGACAGAATTATTTTCTTGTCTTGGTACTCAGTTAGCTCATAGCTCATCTTATCATCCTCAATCTGATGGGCAAACTGAGATAGTAAACAAATGTTTGGAAGGATATCTTCGTTGCTTTGTATCTGATAAACAGACACAATGGGTCAAATGGTTGCCTCTGGCTGAATGGTGGTATAACACTTCCTTCCATACAGCAACAAAAATGACCCCATTTATGGCACTTTATGGGTATCAACCACCATCCATCACATCATATTTAAGAGAAAATTCTAAGGTTCAGGCAGTGGAACATCACATCGAACATCAACAACAAGTCCTCCAACTCTTAAAGGATAACCTCGTGTTGGCACAAAATAGAATGAAACAACAGGCAGATCAACATCGCAGTGAAAGAAGTTTTGATGTAGGTGATTGGGTATTCCTACGGCTACAACCATATAAGCAAATGTCCCTCAAGCAAGCTAAGAAGGATAATAAATTATCACCAAAGTATTATGGTCCGTACAAGGTGTTGCAAAAGATTGGTACTATGGCATACAAATTGGAGCTTCCTGCAGCTTCTCGATTGCACCCAGTTTTCCATGTTTCATGTTTAAAGAAGGTTATAGGCGACAAGCTCCCAGTTCAAACAATATTGCCAGAACTTGACGAGGAAGGAAAAATTATATTGGAACCGGAAGCAGTCACAGAAACAAGAACTCGACAGCTACGAAATCGATCAATTTCAGAGTATCTTATCAAGTGGAAGAACTTATCCGCTGAAGATTCCACATGGGAGGATGAGAATTTTATGCAGAAGTATCCAGAACTACTCAAGCGTTGAGGACAACACTTTTTTGAAGGAGAGGGGCATGTTGGGTCCCTATAATACTAGTGATTACCCCATTACTATTGTAGTTATACCCCTTATTTATATTGTTGTACCCATGTAGTGCCCATATTGTTACTATTGTGCCACATAGAATCCCTCTATTGTTATTGTTGTGCCCTACAATATTATTGTTATGTAGGCTTTGATTGTATTGGGACCACTTAGACTCCTATATATAGAAAGGAGGTATTTTCATTTGTATCATCCAAGAATTGTTCATTTATGTAATGTAAAGGAGGTTGCCCCCTCAAAGAGGCTGAATTCTAAGGCGTGGATCTCTCTTTTCTATCTTTTTGTGAGCTGGTTTCATAACAGAAAATCCCCACATCCATAAAGCATCTGTGAGGATTTCTCAGTTTGACAGGGTATTATCGCAAGTGTGTTAAGAATTATGGGAGAATAGTAGCACCTCTAATAAAATTATTGAAGAAAGATGCATTTTTATGGACTCTAGAAGCAACGAAGGCCTTTGAACATCTTAAAGAGGGAATGTGCCAAGCAATGGTCTTAGCTACGCCGGACTTCACAAAAACCTTTATTGTGGAATGTGATGCCTTAGGAAATGGAATTGGTACTGTTTTAATGCAAGAAGAAAGACCCATTATTTTCGAAAGTCATCCAATCAAAGGAAAGTATTTAAACAAAGCTATTTATGAGAAGGAAATATTGGAAATACTACATGCACTTAAGAAATGGCGACCCTACCTAATGGGAAGACACTTCAAGGTAAAAATGGATCATGATAGTCTTAAATACTTTTTATAACAAATATTATCTTTAGAAGAGCAGCAAAAATGGGTCACAAAGATGTTGGGTTATGACTTTGAAATCATATACAAAAAATGCAAGAAAAATGTTGTGGCAGATGCACTCTCAAGGAAGCATGAGGATGTGGAAGCATTGCTTTATGTCATTTCTATTATCCAACCAGGTTGGATAAACGAAGCAAGGGATGAATGGAAGAATGATGAAGAAGTGTGGGCACTCATTCGAAAGTTACAACAAGATCCAAGTACATCTGATATATTTAGCTAGAAAAATGATTCGTTATGGTACAAATATCTCTTATACCTATGTGAGAATTCCCAACTCAAACAAAAGATTGTTATGGAATTGCATGCCTCTCCCTTAGGAGGGCACTCAAGATTTTAAAAAACTTACTACAGGGTTAAGAAGGAATTTTTTTGGGATGGCCTTAAATATGATATTCAAAATTTTGTGGTGGAATGTTTGGTTTGCCAACAAAATAAAGTTGAAACAATTAAGACCCCGGGTCTATTACAACCTTTATCCATTCCAAGTCAACATTGGGAGGAAGTTTCAATGGATTTTATCATAGGGTTACCCAAGTCCGAAGGAAAGAGTGTCATGATGGTGGTAGTTGACGGACTTACCAAGTATGCACACTTTTGTGCATTATCTCATCCATTTAAAGCCAATACAGTTTATACTGCATTTATGGAAACAATTCAAAAGATACATAGAAACCTAAAGATTATTGTAAGCGATAGAGATCCCAGTTTCACTGGAAATTTTTGGACATAATTATTTTCTTGTCTTGGTACTCAATTAGCTCATAGCTCATCTTATCATCCTCAATCTGATGGGAAAATTGAGATAGTAAACAAATGTTTGGAAGGATATCTTTGTTTCTTTGTATTTGATAAACATACACAATGGGTCAAATGGTTGCCTTTGGCTGAATGGTGGTATAACACTTCCTTCCATACTGTAGCAAAAGTGACCCCATTTATGGCACTTTATGGATATCACCCACCGTCCATCACATCATATTTAAGAGAAAATTGTAAGGTTCAAGCAATGGAAGACCACATCAAGCATCAACAACAAGTTCTCCAACTCTTAAAGGATAACCTAACTTTGGCACAAAATAAAATGAAACAACATGCAAATCAACATCGCAGTGAAAGAAGTTTTGGTATAGGTGGCTGGGTATTTCTACAGCTACAACCATATAAACAAATGTCCCTCAAGAAAGCTAAGAAGGATAATAAATTATCACCAAAATATTATGGTATGTACAAGGGGTTGCAAAAGATTGGTACTATGGCATACAAATTGGAGCTTCCTGTAGCTTCTCGAGTGCACCCAATTTTCCACATTTCATGCTTAAAGAAGGTTATTGGTGACAAGCTCCCAGTTCAAACAATATTTCCAGAATTTGACGAGGAAGGAAATATCATATTGGAACCTGAAGCAGTCATAGAAACAAGAACTCAACATCTACGAAATTGATCTATTTCAGAGTATCTTGTCAAGTGGAAGCACTTACCCATTGAAGATTCCGCACGGGAGGATGAGAATTTTATACAGAAGCATCCAAAACTACTCAAGTGTTGAGGACAACACTTTTTTGAAGGAGAGGGGCATGTTAGGTACCTATAATACTAGTGATTCCCCCATTAATATCGTCATTGTAGCCCTTATTGTTATTGTTGTGCCCCTATTGTCCCCATATTGTTATTATTGTGCCCCATAGAGGCCCACTATTGTTATTATTGTTCCCTTATTATTATTATTGTTATGTTGACTTTGATTATATTGTGACCCCTTAGACTCCTATATATAGAAAGGATGTTTTTTCATTTGTATCATCCAAGAATTGTTCATTTGTGTAATGTAAAGGAGGTTTCCCCCTCGAAGAGGCTGATTTCTAAGGCATTGATCTTTCTTTTCTATCTTTTTGTGAGCTGGTTTCATAACAGACAATGGTGCCTCATTCAACATGATTGGGAATAGAGAAATTTTTAGTGACTTGGAGGAGAAAGATCTCCATATGAACATTGAGTTTGGAGATGATGGAAGGTACAACGTGATTAGGATTGGTACAATCACCTTTTAAAGGGAGTCAGACTCCCCTCTCAGGCAAAAAAATGTGATGTTTGTTCCGGGACTAAAAAGAATATTGTCTCCATTGTAGTTTTGGAAGACCGTGGTTACAATGTGATCTTCGACAAAGGAAAGGCATTCCTGAGACATAGCCATAGGTAAGGTGAAGTAGATTAGGGTTTCAGTAAAGAACCTATATGAAATTAGGTAGAAGATGTATGCAAAGCCTTGAGGAGCAAGGAATAGACTAGAGATATGGTGGTTGAGAGGGAGCATGTTATACCTCTCAATATGCAGCCTCAAAAGAAACCTTAGGAAGTTGTGGAGGAGCCACAAATGGAGAAGCAGAGAAGAGGTAGAGTTGAAAAATCCACACAAGTAAAGACCTCCAGCAAGGGGAGAGTTTGAGAGAAGTGGGTAGAGGGAGCACATGCATCTATATCTCTAGGAGTGAGGTGGAGCGACGTAGATCCCTAGTCCAAGAGTTGCAGGTTGGGCAGGGTCCATTGAGGCATTCTCCTCATGGACCATTACCTTGCTATGGGGGCCCATAATGTTCAACAGTAGGAGGATCAATGTTAGTCAAATATTGAGGAGTGCAGAGGAGTGTTGACAACAAAGAAGGAGGATCAGTAGTAGAGTCAACAATAATATAGTTTTCCCAGTAGACAATTGCAGACACAGTTAATTCAGTTTATTTTTTTTGGATGCTTCTCAAATGCAGATGTTGTAGTAGTAGAAACAATAGTTAGAGGTGTTTCATGCAGTACATTCCATAGGTGTGGGATAAGGGTGGTTGATAATCCCTTTCTAACTGAGAGGGAGTGTTGAAAATGCAGCAAGAAAATATCAGTTTGACTTTGCCTTGGTCAAACTAGAGAAAATTCGAATTTCTATTTCAGTAGAAACCTTGGAGGTAGTTAACTGAGGTGACATGGCACTTGTCACTTAGTTAACTTAGTTAATTCAAGTTGGGGAAGCTTGAGTTCAGTTCAGTATGTTTTATTGTTAATCTGTAGCAATCTATTTCAATTAATTTGAGTTATTTCAAGTTTAACTAGTTCTAACTGTCAGAAGCACTAATGGAGGTCAAGCTATGGAAGTGGAACTTCAACCACACTTAATGATAAACCAATTAAATGATCAATTATCCCAAAATAATTGTTTCATGCAGAGCATTTGAGATTCCCAGTTGAGATGGAGATTCCAAGGTACTGTACTATCAATTGTAGACTATTTCAATATGTACAGGTGGTGCATGTAGTAAGAGGAAGGACCTATTGTAGCGGCTGCAACATCCTCCAAAATCTTGGCTTGCACTCAAATTTTAGAGCCTTCCTTGGTCTTTCCCTTTCTGGTTGGAAACACTTGAGCTCATTCCATGATCCCTCTTAAAGTCTTTTCACCCCTTTTGCTTGTTTGGTCAATTGTCGTCTTTTGGCATGTTTGATTGTTTTACCTTGCTTGTGGTCCTTATCTAGTGATTTAGAAGGTTGGTCTTTGTTTATTTGAGTTTTCCTAGCTATGAAAACATCTATCACACTCATACACAAAGTTTTAAGCATTTTCGTACAAGTGTCGTCACAATCATCCTAAGTCCACCCTAAGTGTCACACTTAATTAGTGGAATTTTGAGGTCTAAAATGGGCCTCCTAAGAAAAATGTACAACCAAAATAAACTTTATAATAACCAATAGGATTCACGATGATGATGTCAACCATGGGGGATGATTCACCATTTTTGGAGTAACGAAGCAAAAAGATTATAAAATAATAAAATAATAAAACTACTTTTTCAACTCGAATTTTCAACTTATCTCCCTAAGGTTTTACTCAAATTTTGAGTGGGAGTACTATTGGAAGCAAAATTTAATTCCTTATCCAATGAGTACCCATGTTTCATACTTTCAATGGACCTTGCTACATTTAAAATGAGAAATACATGAAAAAACGTGATTGAAATCACATCTTTCATGTAGTAGGGTCCATCGAAAGTTTGAAAAATGGGTACTCCTTGGATAAGGAATCAAATTTTGCATCGAACGAGTGTTTCCGATCAAAATTTGAGTAAACCCATGAGGATACAAGTTGAAAATACGAATTGATTTTTTTCTTTTTTTCTCTCTAAAATTTGATGATGTAATCTAATATTATTTTGTTATTTCCACAACTATTTTGTAATTTCCTTAGGAGGCCCATTTTAGACCTCAAAATTCCCCTAATGGTCACTTTTGTCCTAAGATAGTCTCATAGAGGGTAATGCTTTGTCTTGTTGTTTCTGCGGTCTATGTTGTCATGTCATAGAAGTATGCTAAGCGTGCGATCACAAGTTTAAGTTCCTCATAGGTTCACCTCTTTCCAATAGTAGTCATTTCTCTGAAAATACTTCCGACCAGGCAACTCACCTTCACCAGACCCTGACTGAACTGCACACTGTGCAGTCTCAACCCTCAGTGATGTAAGTTTTCTACCTGGAACTACGTAGTGCATAGTCATTGTCCCCCAAGGAGGTTGCATTGCGAAATTCCAAAGATGAGCAGTGTGCCTTCATCCCCAGAATTGCATAGTAACATCTCCCAGCCTGAACTGAACTGCACATTTCGCAAAATCAGTCATCAACCTTCTTCACTACCTGTTGGAACCCCGTAATGTGAAAAATTACCAAGCTTGCCTTGCCTCCCAGAACCATGCAGAAGTGTCTCCTTAGTGTCCTCCCTCAATTGGGACTCATTGATCTCAAGAAATTCATAGACCTCCCTCCCATGGTCCCATCTTGCATCGGTCACTGGCTATCTCAACTGCGTAATCCTACCTCCTAGTGGCCTTTGCACAATTTTTCCTAGTAGTGAGGACTGTGCTCAGAACTTCCTTAGCTAAGCCTAAGCTATGATCTACACAGTCTTAGTCAACCTCCCATCTTGTCACCTAGAACTGCACAATGTGTAGTTACTGGGCCCTTATCCCCAGCCTGTCACCTGTCCCGGGCCTAGTTCATGGGTAAAAATGCTTCAACTTAGACTAGGAGATTTTGGATTTGATATATTCCCATCTTGAGTGAATTGCAAGAACAGGTACATTGTTGGATCATGGAAAGACGATGAAGAAGGAGAAGAAGGAGCAAACATGCTTGAAGACTCACATACCACTGGATGGACAAAGAAGATTATCAAGAATAAGAGAAGGGACTACATACATGCAACCACCTCTTAAGACCAAATATCATTGAAGACCTCGCATTGTCAAGCCATGTAAATGAGAGGATAAATCACATCCAAGAACACATCTATCACTCAGTAGCAACAATAGCTTGACATTACCACCTCAGCAAGCTAGTCCATCTCAGCAGTGTCATTTCAAGTCATGTCATGAGTTGTCAAAGGCAACATCACTATTATGATCCATTTGTATATTGTAAATCAAATGTAATGTAAAGTGGAAGTCCAATGGACACACATGAATATGAAGTGTCATGTTAGTTGAAAAGTCATAGGAAGCTGAATAGTTATGAGGGTATTCAAAGACTCACAAGGGGTCAAGCAACACCCCTTGGTTATATATACTTTGTCATTGTATGAGAAAATGACTTTTCACCTTGGCTCCTCCCATAAAGAATAGAGAGTTTCAGTCATTTCCTTGAGGAGAAAGGAGTGGCTCCAATGTCCCACTACTGGGGCTAGTGATGTATGATGTAAATATGTGTCTCGTAACTTTTTCTTAATAAAGAAGCCTTCTCGGGCCAACACTTTTCCATGCATGACTTATGGATGTTTGTAAGACTATTCTGTGAGAATTTATATTTCATGTTTGTTTCACATGTACTAAGATAGTTGAACTATTTCGGTTGTTTTAGTATTTACCCTGCTGGGAATTTGTAGTTATGGTTGTCATTTCTCTCTCATCCTTGTGGACTACTCCATAGGATACTAGATAGACCTTTCCCCGCTCATTGGTTATAAATACTGTCACATCCGCTGTGGACTATTCTGTTGCATGGTAGACAAACCTCTCCTTGTTCTTTAGTTTTAATGATTCCCACATCCGTTGTGGACTATTTCGCTCGATGTTGGACAGACCTTCCTCGTTCATGTGTGTCTCTTCCTAGGTGGTACTATTTCCTCTCACGTAGAGTCTCACTATTCTTCCCTTTTGTAGTAAGAGAACCTAGACATAGTTACGTTGCACACTCACCAAGCAAACTCACCTTGATTTTCAAAGGTACCATTGCAACATTCTCATGTTCTGAAAGTTAGAGTCGAGGCAAATCTCTAAGTATATGGAAACCAATCCATCATACCTAATGGGACTCCTACCCCGAACAGTTTGAGGTCTAATTGGGACCTCATATCGGGGATATCCCATGAATGTTGGCAGATCCAACACCATCAACATTTCTGGCGCTAGAAGGAGGGCTACAGGTAGTTTATGGCTGATTGTCCCATCAATCCCACTAATCCATTTTCTAATCAAGGCAGTAACATTCACTCCCTCTCCCCTATCCACAATTGTGAAGTTAGTAATTCTTCACCTCCCAATCCTGAACGTGAAATCCCGTACCATCATATCTGGGCTTTCCGTCCCATCACCCGTCAATTTTCAAAAGTTGTTTGACTGATTCCAAGAGTGTACTCTCTTTCATTCTCTCAAAAGAAGAAAAATACTACCCCCACAAGAGTAGTCATTACATCTATTAAAGAAGCAATATTTTCCACTCTTGAGGAGCTGGCAGAAGTCGTGAAGAAAGATGTCAGAACAGGAAGTAACTCCTCAAATCAATTCGTACTATTCATTCAAGTTGGTATTTATCATATACATGAGGGAGAGACTATTCATTTCATCTCCCGGTGACTCTTCATATTTTCCATTATTTATTTACATCAGTTACACTTTTCACCCAATCTTGATGATTAGGTGTCAGCATTCCCCCCCTTAATTTGAAGGGATGTTGGTGAGTCCAAGCATCGTTCTGAATCTTTCAAGATTTTCTCTTCCAAGCGCTTTGGTGAAGATGTATGAAATTTTCTCATTAGTGGAACAATGGTGGAGATGGATTGTTTTGGCCTCAACATGATGTCGAATTAGATGATATTTAGTATTGATGTGCTTTGTTCGATCATGGAACTTTGGGTTCTTGGCCAACTTTATTTCTGAGGTATTGTCAATCATGAGTGGAGTCGATTGTACTTTTTTTACTTGCAAATCTTCAAGAATTTTCCTGAGCCACACAATTTCTTTTGTTGCCTCAGCTGCTGCCACATATTCAACTACTATTGTGGAATCTGCTGGAAGTGATTGTTTGCGTGATCTCTAAGAGATAGCTCCTAATCCAAGACTCATAGCATAACTTGAAGTAGATACCCTAGTTTCTTTGTCTCCATTGAAGTCTGAATCAGAGTATCCAATCAAGCTGAAGTCATCCACCTATGTATACTTGATTCCAAAGTCTTGAGTTCCCTTCAAGTACCTTAGAACTCTTTTTGCAGCAGACCAATGTCCCTCACAAGGCTTTTGCATAAACTTGGAGAGGATTCCAACAACAAATGAAATGTCTGATATGGTAGTAGTTAGGTAGTTGAGACTTCCTACAAGCTGTCTATACTTTGTTGCATCCTAAAATTCTTTTCCTTCAATGGATGTGAGCTTTAAGTTTTGTTCCATTGGAGTAGTAAGAGGATTGCATTCTGTCATGCCAAACCTGTTCAACAGATCTCCAATGTACTTCTTTTGAGAAAGAAATATGGACTTTGGATGTTGAGTTACTTCAATACCAAGATAGTAATGAACATAGCCCAAATCAGTCATTTCAAAACCTTTCCTCAATTCTTTCTTTATGGATGCAATGTAGCTTTCATTGTTCCCTGTCATCAAAAGATCATTTACATACACCACAAGATATACAACTATTTTTCCAACTTTCTTGACAAATAAAGATGCATCGTCAAGATCATAATATTTGAAATTGAGTTTCAGAAGATGCTCAGTTAGTTTTTCATACCAGGCTCGCGGTGCTTGTTTGAGGCCATACAAGGATTTCACAAGTTTTCATACTTTATGTTCATGTCCTTTCACAAAAAATCCTTCAAGCTGGGACATATAAACATTCTCTTTTAGATCTCCATTCAAGAAATCATTTTTTACATCCATTTGATGGAATTTCCAATCGTTCTGAGCTGCTAGGGCAAAGAATGTGTGGATGGTAGCCCATTTTGTTGTGGGAGCAAAAGTCTCCTCATAATTTATCCTTCCTTCTCTGCAAAACCTTTTGCCACAAGCCTGGCTTTGTGCTTTTCAAGTGAGCCATTTTCTTTATACTTGTTCTTGTAGACCCACTTGCAGCCAATTGGTTTGGTTCCTAATGGAGGATCAACCAGCTTCCAAGTTCCATTCTTTATCAGGGCATTATACTCCTTTTGCATCGCTTCTTTCCATTCATCATGAGAAGCAGCTTCTTTGAAGGAATTTGGTTCGAAATCTGTAGAAAAATTCAATTCACAATCATAAGAAACATCCATATCAACAGGTGAATCAGAGTCATCTACATCACCTCCATTTTGCCGGTTTGAATTTCTAGTTCCTGTCTTTCCAACCTCATTAGGATGAACACTTTCAAGTGTCTTTGTTAGCCACTTTGGGGGACCTTTCTTAGATGGTCCAGGCTTCTCAATAGTGAGTCTCCCAATTCTATCAATCACATCACTTAAAGTATCATTTGTTGTTGGAGTTTCATGCAGGGGAGAGAGTTCTTTAGAAGAAGATTCCATAGGTTGATCTAGTATAGGAACCCCCCCTTCAAGATGTGGAATATCATTATCAAACTCTTGAAATGATTTTTCATTTGTGAATCTATCCAAGCGATCAAGTTGCCACTCAACAACATTGTTAGTTTTGGATGATTCAAGAAAAATTACATCTCTAGATACAACAAAATTTTTATTGACTTGATCATAGAGATGGTATGCTTTGGAGGTGTTTGATTACCCCAGGAAGATACACTTACGACTTCTTGCACCAAGTTTGTTTCTATGTATCTTTGGTATCAAGGCATAATAGGTGGAACCAAAGACCTTGAGATGCTTTACCGAAGGAACGTGCCCATACCACATTTCATAGGGAGTCTTGTTTCTGATAGCATTAGATGGACATCTATTCTTTATATATACAGCACATAGAACTCCATCAGCCCAAAACATCAATTTTACATTTTTGAAAAATATCATGGAGCGCACCATATTTAAGATTTTCCAATTCATTTTTTCAGCTACACTATTCTGTTGGGGATTATAAGGCATAATTGGTTGATGTTTGATCCCATGTTGGCGAAGATAGTTTTCAAATTCATTTGAAGTATATTCTTTTCCATTATCAGTGCGAATAAAGCCAATATGAGATTGTGCATCATTTTAAATCCATGCATGAAAGTTCTTGAATGTTTGAAAAGCATCATATTTGTTCTTCAATAAATAAACCCAACACATTCTGGTGTAGTCATCAATAAATGTCATCATATATTTATTTCCATTTGTAGAAGGAGTAGGCATTGGACCACATAAATCTGAATGAATGAGTTCAAGTTTTCTATGTGCTCTTGAATGTGAATCATGAAAAACCTGTTTGCTATGCTTTCCTAGAATGCAAGCATCACATTGCTTAAGTTTCCTAGGAATTGTAGGCAAACTAGTAACACCATTTTTCTTCAACAAGCGGAGGTTTCCATAGTTCAAATGTCCAAATCTAGCATGCCATAATAAACTTGATGGACGTGTACCTTCTTCATAATGAGAATTGTATGAGAAATGTTGTGCAGGAGCAGAGGTACCCTCCAGCTTGAGAATCCTTTCTTCTTCTATCCCCCTCATGGCAAGTGAGTGGTCAGATTCTTTTCTCACCTCAAGCTTACCATAAAACATATGAATGGAGTGACCTTGCTGGTGGATGTGGACCAAGGACAACAAGTTTCTCTTCAGCTATGGGAGATATAGAACATGATGTAGAAGGAAGTCTAGAAGACCAGGCAATTTAAGCTTGATTGTGCCAAGCCTTGATGGCTTGATTTTTGATTGGTCTGAAAAGTATACTATTCCATCAACATTGTCAGTGAATTCTTCAAAAAAATCTTTTCTATGAGTCATGTGGCAAGTTGCTCCTGAATCAAGCAACCAATCATTTTTCCAAGAAGCAAGTGAAGCATTAAATAAATCTTCATTTACTCCGATATTACATTGTGCCACAACATAATGAGCAAATTCATGTGATTTACCTTTGTCTGTGTCATTATTTTTACCTTTCCATTGGTTTCTTTGCTGCTCAATTTTGTCCCAAGGTAACCTGCATGTAGAGGCATCATGTGATCCATTCCTTTTGCATTGTATGCAGTGCAAATCTAACTTTTCTCCTTGATAGTGTCTGCCCCCCTACCTCTGAAATATCTTAGTCTTCCTCTTCGACCACTTCTTCCTCTGGAAGAATTTTGGGTAAGATTATTTTCTTTATGAGCAAGGCACACAGCCTCTTCAGAAGATTCAGGGGTTGTCTTCTTTCCAAAAGCTTTCTCTCTTTCATCAAATTTTTTCACAAGAAAGTCAAAGGTAATATCTTTGAGATTTCCATTTTCTTGCAATGAATCAAGATAATTGGAGTGAGTAGGATAAAGTGCCTTGAGAAAAGAGATAAGAGGAATATCCAATTCAAGCTTAGTGGCTTTGATATCATGCATTATAGAACTATTCCCACAATAGACATGATTGAATGCATTGTAAAATCTGTGTGCTGTAAAAAAAATGCTTCTGGCAATATACTGTAAAAAAAAATTGTACTTTTGGTGGCAAACTCTGTTTAACTTAAAAAAAAAAATGAGGGATAATTAAAATAGTAGTGTATTAAAACCAGCAGTCTTAAATCCACCACATGAAGTTTCATCACCAAGGAAATGCACAATATGTTGGTTCATTTAGAATGTACTTCGACCAGAAATTAGAGTTGCATAACTCATAGAACAAATCAATACATATTCAAAGTAGCAGTCTAATGAGTACATAGGAGGCAATTATATATCAGAAAATGATCTTAAATGACACACATATTTAAGAGAACGGAAGCTTCGGCCCTTTCACCACGAATCGTTCTGGCCAATACCATCCATCACATTACGGTCTTCCAACACAGACCTGGAAATGTTTGGTCGTGCCCACTAAAAACAAAAGATTCATCAGAATCTCTTTGCAAGAGCTTTAACTCTCCAAGAAGCGGGGCTCACGAGAGCGGAAACAAGAGAATGGGAATATCTTCCTAGAGAGATAGCGGAAACCGGAGCAGGATTACAACAACAAAAGCCACAAGCCATGAGATCTTGGGGAAGGCATGAGTAGCATGTACAGAAGAGCATAGTGTGCATTCATATGACTGTCGAGTGATATGGAATTGATTCCGAAAATGGTCTGCGTGTTGGCTACAACATGCAGGATGGAATTGGTGAAGTGGAGGTATGCAGATTCAAAACAATGTAAAACCACAATGTATACCAGGTTCTTTACACAAGCAATGGCGGGCTGCAAAGAATGTTACAACCTGACTAGTATGACAAGAATATCCAATGATGCACAATTCAAAAATGTGGAATTGTTGAGCACCAAGAATACCACTACATTTCCAGCCAAGAGGTCGAGGTCGATACCACTACAATGAAACGAAACTACCATGCTTTCGTTGTGCCAGATTAAGGTTCTGGTCCGAAAGGTGTGCGTTCATATCCCACAACTGTCACCAGAACATAAAAACACATATGACAGTGGTTTAGGAATATGGGTGCAGGCCTAAGGAGCATGGCAGAGGTGTGATTTCTGCAAAATAGGCAGGAAACTGACACCAGGAGTTACACAAAAGCTAATTTTGGGAGTTGGCTCTAATACCATGTCAGACCAGATAGTAACTCCTCAAATCAATTCATTCTATTCATTCATTTTGGTCTTTATTATATACATAAGGGAGAGACTGTTCAATTCATCTCTCGGTGACTCTTCATATTTTCCATTATTTATTTACATCAGTTACACTTATTCACCCAATCATGATGATTAGGTGTCAACAAAAGAGAAGGAACCCATGCTCTTTTGAAAGGAAGAATCAACCAACCTCTTACTCTCGGGTTCAGGCTCCGACGAAGGAGGAGAAGGGGAAGGAAATGAAGGAGGAGGAACCAACAGACTCAAAAGAGGAATAATCAAAATTAGAAGAGGAAGAGGAAGACAATGAAGAGGACAACATGGAAGATGAAAATCTGGATTGGACGACCCAGGGCCCATTGGCACTTCTGGGTGTCCTACACAAGATGCCAAGACATGTGGAGAAGCCCTTAACGAAATATGATCCTTTCAAAACAATGAAGGTAGAATATCACTTAGACACTTTCTACCTACATCCGCAGACAGTTGAGGTACATTACGATGACATTGCAAGTAGACTGTTTCCATGTACCTTGGCTGGCAGAGAAGTTGTATGGTACCACAACCTTCCTCCAAACTCCATACAGAATTGGAGGGTATTCAAAAGGATCTTTCTTGAAAATTTTTCTGAAGACAAGACCCCTTGCCATGTTACTGAAGGAGTTGGGTAGTCTTAAGATGGAGGAGAAAGAAAAGGTCAAAGATTTTAATCAGAGGTTCAACCATATTTTGGACAAGTTCTCAGACGACATCAAACCTCACAACTCCATCACTATCGACTACTACACTTCTGCCCTACCAACCAGTATTGCGCAATTCGTCACGCAAGCTATGGAACCATATTTAACATAAAATTATGAAGAGGCTATTTCCATAGAGAAAGACCTGTGCACTATTGGAATCATTGTAGGGAATGAACCCACTAAGGAATCCAAAGACATGGGTAAGAGGTCACAAACCTCTATGAGCAAGGCTAAGGAAAATGAAGCGAGCGATATTGAGAACCTTACTCGTCTCGTCAAGTCCCTGACTACCGAAATGGTTGAACTTAAGCAGATGACAAGCGAGACTACCATGAGTAGTAGGCCCCCCAGGTACCCGCAAAAGAAGAATGTAGCGTCTAGCAACAACAACAACCAGCCGACCAAATCTGCGCAAAGATCCAACATGGTTCTGAACTTTGAAAAAATCGCCACACATTCATACTTCACGTTCCATCACGCGCATCATCCAGAAAAAATGTGCCCAAACTAAAATCTTAGAATGAGTGGTATGGCTACGTAGTTGCTTAACACAGCCATGGTTGATGAACAAACTGAGGCTGACGATGAAGAAGAAGATGCTATAGCTGATGAAGCTTCAAGCACTGGGCATATAGTAAACATGTATCAATATACTCTCGCAACCTAGAAGACCACCACCGAAAAGGGGCCTTCGAGTGATGGTCTGACCCTGAAGAAAAATAACTGAGACAACTTGAGAATTCAAGGAGACACCACTGTGATTGAGATACCAAAGCAAAAATTTAGAGAAAATCCGTTAATGAAAATGGGTCCATTGGTCAACTCAACATAGAACACTGAGAGCATGTCCGGGAAGAAAACTTCAATGAGAAGTGTTTCCACAAGCAACACAGGCATAACCATCCCATCGAAACCATGAATTCAGTTCCACCCCTAGACAACTCAGCGAGTCTTCCTGCAATAGAGTATAACATTGTAGAAGACATGAAGAAGGCTCGTGCAAATATATCTCTATTTGAACTTACAAAAATCATGAGCTAGCAGGACATTATTCTATGAGCACTTGGGGAAACCTATACTAGTCATGTCACCTCTTCAAGCAAGGGATCTAGTAAGTCTCTTGACACTCTCGCATCTGTGCTTAATGCACTCTGCATGGAGGAGGTTAACTCACTCTGCCCACCATTCTTGTTATCATTTGAGATCTTTAACTTCAATGTTCACAGCTGCTTGGTTGATTCTGGTGCTTCAGTTAATGTCATGCCACTCTCCATTGCTAAAAAGATCAATGCTCAATGGAGTAAGACAGAGGCACATATCATCCAACTAGACAAAAATTGTGTACCAGCAATTGGTGAACTTAGGGATGTGATTATCTGAATATCATGTGATCGACGAGTTCATCAATGCATAAATATTGTAATTGTCGACATCTCGGAAGCATAAATGATATTTCTCAGCAGAGACTATTCAAGCAAGCTGCAATGATACTTTGCCACTGATTGGCCAAACTTATGGCTTCTGTATAAGGGCAGGAACAACCATATCTGAGTACTGTCAGAGAGATACATGAAGCACAATGTGACTCCCTTGGATGGACAGAACGAGCCATTGGCTTTCGTAGAATTTTTTTTCAACAATTGTTTCCTAGAGACACAGTTGGGTAACTATCTTGAAGAGTGATCCCCTATCCCATTAGACACACAGTTGGGCCTCCTTCTATGCCCAATTGATAAAATGAAACTTGTACAATAAGTGCTAGTGATAGCAGCAGTAGTAGTACTATTGCAGTAAGTGGTCCCTGTACAAACGATATGTGGACAATGTACTTTGACAGATCCAAAATGTAGGAGGGATATGAAGCTGGTTGTGTTTTAATAGACCTACAACAAAGAAAAAATTTAATCTCTAGTCGCTTGGATTTTCAATGCATGAATAACATTGTAGATTATGAAGCACTCGTCTTGGGCTTATAGAAAAACATTGACCTCAAAGTTATTGTCTTAAAAGTGGTAGGTGACTCCGAAATTGTGGTTCGTCAGGTACGTAACACTATAAATTATGTGCCACCTTGTCTTAAGAGTTATCAAAAAGAGGTATGGTGACCCATTTGTCACTTCTAAGCTTTCAATATTATTTCAGTACTAAGAATGCACAATGCACCTGCAGATGCCTTGGAAAACGCAACTACTAGGATGTTACCATTAAGGGACAATTTTTCTATTGAGATTTTGTATAAACCATCTTTCCTAGAAGAGATCACTAACTTATGCATTTTTGATGATGATAAACAAATATTTCATTTCATGGCCAATGTTGACATCTTCAAGGATGCAACGATAGATGAGGATGAGCACGAGCAGGCTCTGCAGGACACAACTAGTCCAAGCAAAGGCAACCTCATCCCTAAGGGTGTGGTATCACTGGATAATTTGTATGACCTGCACAACCATTTTCAGGGACTTGTGAATGTTAACACCCGTAGCTCTATATCGTCGCATGAACAGATCAATATGGGAACATAAAAAGATCCAAAGCATGTGATTCTTGGTACTTGTTGTACGCCACAAGAGCAACAAGATTTTATATTCCTTTTCAAGAAGTACTGTGATGTCTTTGGGTGGATGTACGATGATCTTAAGACATATTACATGCAAATAATCCAACATATAATACCGATCAAAGAAGGGGCCAAACCTTTTCAATAGAAATTGAGAAAATTTCATCCAACACTTGAGCCCCTCATACAAAAAGAATTGACGAAGTTTCTGGATGTTCGGATTATTTATAAAGTGTGACATTCAACATGGGTGTCCAACTTGGTCCTTATCAGGAAGAAGTCTGGGGAGATAGCTTGTGTGTATATTTGCGTAACCTCAATCGTGCCTCAGGAAAAGAAAATTACCCAGTGTCATCCATGGAACACATATTGCAGACAATATCTAGAGCAAACATGTTTTCTTTGCTAGATGGTTTTTCTAGTTACAACCAAGTTTTGGTAGCAGAGCCTGACAGACTCAAGACTACATTTCGTACCAAATGGGGTACGTTCGTATTTCATAGAATGCCATTTGGGCTTGTTAATGTAGGTGCAACATTTAAGTGTTCAATGGACATCACTTTCCATGGGCTTATTAGATTGAGCATTTTGGTCTACCTCGATGATGTAACAACATTCTCAAGACAGTGGTCAGACAACCTGCGCCACCTCAAGAAAATTTTTGAGCGATCCCAGAAATACGGGATATCCTTGAATCCTAAGAAGAGCATCTTCACAGTGTCTAAGGATAACCTACTTGGACACATTATTGCTAAAAGTGGGATCAAGGTAGATCCATACAAGGTTCAGACTATCACGCAGATTCCCCACCCCGTGAACAAGAAAGCGATGCAGTCTTTCTTGGGGAAGATCAAATTCCTCAAAAATTTCATCTTCGACTATGCTTAGGTCATTAAGCCTGTATAGGAAATGATCAAGAATAACGCAATCTACAGTTGGGGAAAAATGGAAAAGGATGTGTTTTCCCATATAAAGCAAGCAATATCAAAAGCACCAATATTGTATAGCCCATACTTCAAAAAATATTTGTTGCTATACACTTTTTTTTTTGACACTTCTATCGCTATTGTGCTCACTCAGAAGGACGAGTAACCCATATCCTTCATGGGCATGAGCCTACAAGGACCATAGCTCAACTATCCCATTGTGGACAAACAAGATTATGCAGTATACAAGGCGGTGAAACACTTTAGACCCTACTTATTGAAAAATCATTATATTATCTTTGTTCCACACCCAACAGTCAGATCACTGCTTGTTCAACAAGAGTTGGGTGAGAGAAGGGTGAAATGGATGATCGGACTACAAGAATATGATCTTAACATCAAAACAGTTCACACCATCAAGGGTCATGGTCTTTATAAGTTATCAGCGGAAGCGGTTCATGCACAAGAGGAAGAAGAAGAGCTCGCAGGCTAGGATCAAGGAATAGAAATGTACAATGTTGAGCAAGCCTCTCCCACTTTAGATGGAAACTCTTGGTACACATAGGTGCACTGGTACTTTGAGCATGGCACGATCCCTCTCATTTCTCTTTGCAGTAGAAGAGGGTACTATAACTCAAAGTTTTATCATATTAGATGGTGCATGGGGTGCTATACATAAATCACCATAATGGGGTTTTGCACAGGTACCTGGAGGCACAAGATTCAAACATGGTTTTACGTGATCTCCACGATAGACTAGCTAGGGGACACTTCACAGGTAACACCACAACACACAAAGTCATGTAGGCTAGTTTCTACTAGCCTGCATTATTTGAGGATTCTCATGCTTACGTCCGCAAGTGTCTAGTCTACCAAAGGTGTGATGATATTAATCGAAAGTCAACAGCCCCATTGCAGCATGTTGCAGTGGAAGAACCATTCCAACAATGGAGCTTAGATATAATTGGCGAAATTTTCCAACATTCATTGGATCAACACCACTATATCTTGATTGCAACATATTACTTCATGTAGTGGACATAGGTAGTTCTACTAAAACAAGTGAACGATCAAGAAGTCATTAGATTTCTACAACATAATATCATTTCCAAGTTCGACGTTCCTACGTCACTTGTTTTTCACAATGCAATGTACTTTTCTTCGTTAAATATTTATGAGTTTGCATTGGAAAATGGCATTGTGTTGAAGCATTCTACTAACTATTACCCACAGGGGAATGGTCTTGCTGAATCCACAAATAAGAACCTCATTCACATCATCAAAAATACCATATTCTCTAAGCATCAAAACTGGCACTCCGCTTTGGTGAATGCTTTATGGGTTGACTGAGTTACACCTAAGCCTTCTTTAAATACCTCCCCTTACTTCCTAGTGTACAAAAAGGAAGCCATCCTTCTGCTGAACATATACTTGCCTGCTCTCCAATTATCCCAAGAATCCCAAGGAAAACCATGTCTTTTAGTTCAACATAGGATTGACACTTTGCACAAGTTATAGGATGAAATGTTGAAACAAAAAGCACAGTTTTCACTCCATCAGAACTGTATCAAGAGATGGTTTGATAGAAAGTTTACAAGGAAGACTAGCTTCAGTGTGGGCGACTTATTATTGAAGTGGGATAAATCCCACGAAGACAAAGGAAAGCACACTAAGTCTCAATATTTATGGATTGGTCTATACAATGTCCACGAAAATCTTGGCCAATACATGTATCATATTCAATCAATTGACAGGAAGATTGAATCTCTCCCTGTCAATGGCTAAGACTTAAAATATTATTTTCAATGAAGATTTGGGGTTGCTCTCCACACTATGTACATAGTCTTTTGTTGTTTGTTGTTTATGTTTTCTTTGGTTTTCTGTTTTTTTACTCATGTGAATAAGTGTTGTGCTTTACTACGTTCTAGCTTCCAAATGTGTGTGTGGTTAAAGCTCAAAGAGTCTTGTGACACTGCAGCCCTTGGCCGGTCCTGTGTATACCTTCTTTTTATTGGTGGTAAGTTTTGGCTGATGAATTTATGACAGAAAATACGATCCATCCATAAGGAAAGTTTTAGCCCAACCATGAACTTCTGTCTAGTTTGGGAACCTCATGCCTATGCTCAATTTTCTGCTTTGCTTTTTTCAAGCTTATCCAACTAGTAGAAATGGAGAAGGGGAAAATCTAAATGGGAAAAACTAAATCAGAGGTATTTATATGCTTCTCTGAAGGAACAACCTCTCTTACTCTCAATAAGTTAGGATCCCCTGTCCACACCAAAATAAATAAGCGTCGATGCACTATTGTATTTAAATAAATAAATAAAGGTGAAAGAAGAGAAAGGCTTCCTGCATAGAGGGGTGACGCAGACAACTCCACCGGGGTACTATCCAGGCTCACTAGAAGTGGAGAAATGCTTGCATTCCTATGTGACTCTAACAGGGTACTGTCCAACCCTGCTAGCAATAGAGCAACACCATAGACGAAAACTATACTCTTAAAAACATAAGCCCGCGAGCTAAACTACCATTCCTAATTTGAAACATTGTTTTCTGGCTAAATCTTATGTTTTTTTCAACCGAGAAGGTACAAAGGAAACCATTTCTTCCCATGGGGTAAGTGAGGAAGCCAAAGTAATTTGCATGATAAATCAATACTCCCTGAAGGACTAAGGCCCCGCACTAAAAAATGAACCAAGATAGAGAAGTTGGTATTCAGCCGGTGTGTCGCTAAGTGTTATAGCGGCTACAACACCCTCCAAAACTTTGACTTGCACTCAAATTTCAGAGCCTTCCTTAGTCTTTCCATTTCTGGTTGCAAACACTTGAGCTCATTCCATAAGCCCTAGATTCTTTTCACCCCTTTTGCTTGTTTGGTCAACTATCATCTTTTGGCATGTTTGATTGTTTTAACTTGCTTGCGGTCCTTTTTTGGTGATTTCAAAGGTTGGTATTTATGTATTCGAGTTTTCCTAGCTATGAAAAAATCTATAACACTCATACACAAAGTTTTAAGCATTGTCGTACAAGTGTCCTCATGGTCGTCCTATGTCCACCCTAAGTGTCACATTTCTTGTGTTGGGTGTGGAGCATGATTATCTTCTTTATTTAGAGGTCTTTATTTCAGTGGGATGTATACTCCAAGAAGACTGCACAACCATCCATGCGGGGGGGAATTTCCCCCCTCGTGGGGCTCCGGGGGTTAGTCCGCCTCACTTGCAGGGTCTAGGGCCCCCGAAGCTCATAATAGATGTAAAATTGCCTTGTAAAATATTGTAATTTCCTAGTCAATCTGGACCGTTCATTAGGCGGATGATCTGACGATAGAAGTTATGATTAATTTAGGGTTTTTTCCCATAGAAGGAAACCTCTTGCTATATATGAGGGAATTGTATTTGATGTTGTGTATACGTGTATTCTGAGTGAGAAAGGGAGAGGATATTATGTGAGAGCGAAGAGGGAATTACAACAAATTTGTTGTAGGTTGTATCTCTCTGGATAATATAAAAGGACTGGCTGTTTCTTTGTGGATGTAGCCCAAATTGGGTGAACCACATATATATGTGTGTCTCTTGCTTTATGTGTTTTCTGTGTTTATGTTTCTGCAATATTTTATGTGTTCCATTGCTCTATACTATATAATTTTCTAACATGTCACTTTTGTCCTAGGACAGTCTCACATAGGGTAATGCTTTGTCTTGTTGTTTCGGTGGTCTATGTTGTCATGTTTTTGAAGTATGCTAAGTGTGTGATCAAAAGTTTAAGTTCCTCACAGGTTCACCTCTCTCCCACACTTAGCCATTTCCATGAAAATCCTTCTGACCAGGCAACTCACCTTCACCGGACCCCGATTAAATTGCAAACTGCAAATTCTTAGTCCTCAGTGATGCAACCTTGCTACTCGGAACTGCAAAATGCACAATCACTATCCCTTAGGGAAACTACAATGCACAATTCTAGAGCTGAGAATCCTTCCTTTATCCCCATAATTTCATTGTAACTTCTCCCATCTTGATCTAAACTGCACATTTCACAAGATTAGTCATCAAGCTTCTTCCCTGCCTGTTGGAACCACGCAATGTCAAGAAGACCAAGACTACCTTGCCTCCCAGAACTGCACAAAAGTGTCTCCTCAGTGTCCTCACTCAGCTAGGACTCACTAATTTCAAGAACTATGCAAAACGTCCTCCCACGGTCTCATCCTACATCAATCACTGGCTGTCTCAACTATTCAATCCTGCCTCCCAATGACCTGTGTGCAATTTTTCCCAGTAGTGAGGATTGTGCTCAAGAGTTCCTCAGCCAAATATAAGCTGTGCGCTGTGCAGTCTTACTGACCAACCTCCCAACCTGTTACCGGGAACTGTGCAATGAATAATTACTAGGCCCTCATCCCCAACCTGTCACTTGTCCTAGGCCCAGTCCATGGCTAACAATGCTTCAACTTAGACTAGGAGGTTTTGGATTTGATGTCATCCCTTCATGAGTGAATTGTAGGAACAGGTACACTGTTGGATCATGGCGAGACAATGAAGAAGGAGAAGAAGGAGAAAACATGCTTGAAGACTCACATACAACTAGATAGAAAAACAAGCTTATCTAGAACAAGAGAAGGGACTACATGCTTGCAACCACCTATCAAGACTGAAGATAATTGAAGAACCTGCATCATCAAGCCATAAGGAGGAGAGGATAAAGCACATCCAAGACCACATCTATCACTCAATAGTAGCAGTGGCTTGACATTGCCACCTCAACAAGCTAGTCCATGTCATGAGTGTCATGTCAATTCATGTCATGAGTTATCAAAGGTCACATCACTATTATGAGCCATTTGTATATTGTAAATCAAATGTAATGTAAAGTGGAAGTCCAATGGGCACACATGAATATGAATATTCATGTCAGTTGAAAATTCATAGGAAGTTGAACAATCATGAGGGTAGTCAAAGAGTCACAAGGCATCAAGCATCACCCCTTGGTTATATATACCTCCTCATTGTATGGGAAAATGACTTTTCACCTTGGCTCCTCACGAAAAGCATAGAGACTTTCAGTTAGTTATTTGAGGAGCAAGGAGTGGCTCCAATTTCCAACTACTACGACTAGTGATGTATGATGTAAATATGTGTCTTGGAATTTTTTCTTAATAAAAAAGCCTTCTCGGGCTAATAATTTTCCATGCATGACTTATGGATGTTTGTAAGACTATTTTGTGAGCATTTATGTTTCATGTTTGTTTCACATGTACTAAGATAGTTGAACTATTTTGGCTATTTTAGTGCTTACCTTGTTGGGAATGTGCTGTTACAATTGTTATTGATGTCTCATCCATGTGGACTACTCTGCAAGATACTAGAAAAAAATTTCCCCACTCATTAGTTATAATGACTGTCACATCCACTGTGGACAATTCCACTGGATGGTAGACAGGCCTCTCCCTGTTCTTTGGTTTTAGTGACTGCCACATTCGCTGTGGACTATTCTGCTAGATGTTGGAAAAACCTTCCTCATTCACGTGTGTCTCTTCCTGGGTGGTACTATTGACTCTCACTAAGAGGCTCGCTTTTCTCCCCTTTTGTAGTAAGAGAACCTAGACATAGTTACATTGCACACTCACCTTGCTTTTTGAAGATACCATTGCAAAAATTTCATGTGCTGAAAGTTAGAGCTAAGGAAAATCTTTAAGTATATGGAAATCAGGCCATCATGCTGGATGGGACTCCTCTTCCAAATGGTGTGAGGTCAAATTGGGACCTCATATCAGGGAGATCCCTTGAATTTTGGTGGATCCAACACCGTTAATAGGACCTAAAGGAATTACACAATCTAGATGAGGGAATTTCCTAATTAATAGGGGCCAATTTCCTGGAGGAACAATGCAAGGAATTAGGAGCTTGGAGGGATTGAAAATTGGCTAAATGTTGGTCAAAGTCAGTTAGTTAGGAAGAGGGATAGACTATACACTTTCAGGTTGTGCTCGGGCTTGAGAAAACATATCGATTTCATCTCTACTATCTGATTAATGCAATATAGAAAGGAAGGGGTTTTGAGCAGTTGATTTTCCCTAGATAAATCTTTGTGCATGTGTGATGTTTCCTCTTGCATGTCTATGATTTGTGTTCTAGATGGTGAATTGACTTCCACATATCACTAGAGTAGCTTCAAGTCTTGTGATTTAGTAAATTTCATGAGAATATTTGAATATATACATTAATTTCTACATTTTGGAGTAAAAAAAAAAAAAAAAAAAATAAATAAAAATAAAAAAAATTCAACTTGTATTTTCAACTTATCTCCATATAGTTTTACTCATATTTTGAGTGGTATCACTCGTTGGATGAGGAATTTAATTACTCATATAAGGAGTACCGATGTTTCACACTTTCGATGGACCCTACTACAAGACAAATGAGAAATATGAAAAATGTGATTGCAATCACGCTTTTTCATGTATTTCTAATTTTTCATATATTTCTCATTTTTCATGTAGAAATATCCATCGAAAGTATGAAACATGGGTACTATTTGGATGAGGAATTAAATGTTTCATTCGACAAGTGCTCCCACTCAAAATTTGAGTAAAACCGTAGGGAGATAAGTTGAAAAGTAGTTTTCTCATTTTTCCCTCTAAAATTTGATGATGTAATGTAATCTTATTTTATTATTTCCACTATTATTTTGTAATATTCCTTAGGAGGCCCATTTTAGACCTCAAAGTTTCTCTAATGGTTTCCCTTATTTGACAACTTGATAAAGTGTATACTCTACTAATAAGTTCCCTTCATCTTAGCGCCCATGATTCAATCCACTGTAGCTTAATAAATGTAGTTATAGTTGAGTTCTATAAGTAATAAATTCTCAACAACCTTTGATGTGCCCAATAGAGGTGGAAAATATGGTAGAAACTACTCCATGTTAAGTACTACATGTAAGCCAAGGAATGTGGGCATACTTAATTCAAAAGCATTTTCACCCATAAGCTTTGTGACAATTTAAGGCCCATATCATAGTGGTCTTATTTTCTTGTAAGGGCTTGTGAGTGCCGATTTTTGAAATTGCAACCACACTTTATCACTAATCTAAAACTTTATGGATCCTGATGTTGGTTGTGTTGTTGTTTATACTTGACAGGATTTGTATAACATATTATGAACCTATTTTTCAAGATACTAGATCTATTCAAAAGTTCATCTACTCTATTTGTCTCTATATAAACATGGGGTGAATATTCTTATGAAGTTGCAATGGAAAACGCTACATAAGTGGGGGAAAAGGTTAGAACCTTGAGCACCCATGAAAATTATTATGGCTATTAGAGTTGTGGATGGTTATGTTGTGGTGATGTTGAACGTATGCAAGTTTCTTATATCCCATGTGCATTAATCCTTATATTTATACATGCATAAGACATGAAAAATCATTATATTGACCACTTCTATTTTTCCATCTATTTGGAGGTGGAAGGAAGTGAATTTGAATAACTTGTTGTCAATAAAAAAACATAAGCTATACCAATAGGTACTAAGGAACCTACCATCCCTATCTAAAATATTAGTTTCAAGTATCCCAAAATGAACCTAAACATCCTCAAAGAAGATCTTAGTGGGGGATTTAGTTGTGAGACTCTTCTTACATAGTGTCATAATGACCATATTAGAGAATTGATTGACTATCACAAATTCACAATCATTACCATGCTTGGAGGAGGAAATTTTTTACATGTAATCTGTTAGACTCTGTCTCATGTCAGAGATTGATTCTTCTTCAAAACCCTGTTTTGAAAAAGAAATCATTTAATGTATTGAGTTAAAGTATGTAATTTACGCTCCAGCTCTTCAAAAGACAGCAGCGACTTCAAAACTCCTATCTGCACAAGCACAATTCAGAAATATCATTAGCAATCAGAGGCATTACAGTAGTATCTCATTCTGCATTGAAATAAGATTTGGGAAAAGGTCCAAGATGAAAACTGCAGAGGATTCAAGACTTTGCCTTGTATTACATCTTTCAAACAGTTTAGATGCTAGAACCCTTTTATTCCTCACACAAGAAGGCAGTCTCACAAGCAACAAATCGAAACTATTCTCTTCATGCTCCTAGACAAAAGTTACAAGACAGCAGGATCAAAGTGTAACAACTTTAAAATATCAGGTTCTGCAAGCCTTCTGCAGGTGGTGATCATGGCTATAATGGCGATGCTTCCTTTTTCTCCTTGGGGTCTCTCGGATCGGGCTTACCGTTTTACATTAGTGGGCACTGGATTCTCCTATTCTTATTCCATATATTTAATAGATGGGAGGCCAAGGGCATGGAATCTTCAAGCTATTCAATTATGGCTCCAGTCACTTATTGCTACCAAGGATTTCATCTATCTTCTGTACTGCTTTGTCTTTGTTTCTTCACCGATGGCCATTAAGTTTGCTTTGGTACCAGTGTTATGTCGGTCTTTTGAGTTAGTGGCGAAATTTTTAAGACGCAACTTCAGCAGTGCCAATCTTTACAGAAAATACGTGGAGGACCCCTGTCTGTGGATAGATACGAACACAGCAACACTGAACATTTTGAGTTCAAACTCTGAGATTATGCTATGATTTTAGTGATAATTTTTCTTTTCACAAGGCAGAGAAAATGGATAAAATATGGGGTTTAGTTGAACTGGTCAAGCTAGATCATTCAAGCGCTAACATATTGGCGACCATACTGGGGAGAACATATTAATCGTTTGCTCATTGTCGTGTTATTTCATAAGTCTTAGACGGAGCCTGAAGTTACGCCAGAAGCCTTCGAAAACGCTCTTGTTTTACATTAGCGCAAGTAGATAAACGCTGCTTCAGTCAATCTTCGTGAGCTTGTGAATACGACCACTTCGATTGCATTTTACCCCAGTACATATATCAAGTTCAGATCTGATGCTGATGGTGGACAACAGTCAGACACTTATGCAGGCTGAATCATTCACCTGGCGACTCCAACTCGATCCAGACATTCCAGTGCCTGTTGATATGTTCATGCAATGGTAGGGTATGTGGCAGACCCTGCACTTTGTGAAGCTCTAGATGGCGTTAGAGAGTTGCTAGCGGATATTGAAATTAATGAAGAATTTTTCAGTATTTTCCTTCAATGTTTGAAATCTCCGAAGCTTCATCTTGAAGGCAAAACTAGATTTTGTGAGTTAGTTGTTGAAAGAGTTGAAAATGAGATTCAGTATCTCGATGAGCAGATCCAGTCTTATGATTTCCAAGACCCTAAAAAGTTCTTGGAAATCCTTCTTCCTTCGAAACAAGTAACAACAGACTTGCCTATAGATGTATACATTGACAATGTGCAGCTGGAAGTATGCATTGCAAAGTTGGGGCAGCCAACAGAGTCTGGTTTCCGTGATCCTATTGCGGCATATATGGACATGTTTTTCACTCTGATTGACAGATCGGACTGTCTTGTACGTGACCAGGCTCAGCACATGCATGAAGGGCTGCCAGCAACCGCGTCTGTGATTTCGTGGCAGCATTCTCAAGCGGCTTCATTTTCAGGTCTACTTGCATGGTTAATTTGGCATTTTAGTATAACCTGATCTATTATATGTACAGCAGATTAAAGTAGGTTTTGTACATAAATAAGCAGCTATAAGGGCAGCATCTTGTTTTGGTTTGCTTGAAGTTTGTTTGAGTTCAGTTTCAGTTTGAAAATAAGTCAAGTGTTGATTTGTTGATGATGACTCCATTGCCCAATGGGTGGAGGCACTGTCTGCTCTTCCAAAGTTCTGCGGTTCTTGGCACCTCCAGGAAGCTGCAGCTGCCATCCCAAATGGAGCCGATGTTAGAATCTGTCTCATGTCAGAGATTGATTCTTCTTCAAAACCCTGTTTTGAAAAAGAAATCATTTAATGTATTGAGTTAAAGTATGTAATTTACGCTCCAGCTCTTCAAAAGACAGCAGCGACTTCAAAACTCCTATCTGCACAAGCACAATTCAGAAATATCATTAGCAATCAGAGGCATTACAGTAGTATCTCATTCTGCATTGAAATAAGATTTGGGAAAAGGTCCAAGATGAAAACTGCAGAGGATTCAAGACTTTGCCTTGTATTACATCTTTCAAACAGTTTAGATGCTGGAACCCTTTTATTCCTCACACAAGAAGGCAGTCTCACAAGCAACAAATCGAACTATTCTCTTCATGCTCCTAGACAAAAGTTACAAGACAACAGGATCAAAGTGTAACAACTTTAAAATTCAGGGTTCTGCAAGCCTTCTGCAGGTGGTGATCATGGCTATAATGGCGATGCTTCCTTTTTCTCCTTGGGGTCTCTCGGATCGGGCTTACCGTTTTACATTAGTGGGCACTGGATTCTCCTGTTCTTATTCCATATATTCAATATATGGGAGGCCAAGGGCATGGAATCTTCAAGCTATTCAATTATGGCTCCAGTCACTTATTGCTACCAAGGATTTCATCTATCTTCTATACTGCTTTGTCTTTGTTTCTTCACCGATGGCCATTAAGTTTGCTTTGGTACCAGTGTTATGTCGGTCTTTTGAGTTAGTGGCGAAATTTTTAAGACGCAACTTCAGCAGTGCCAATCTTTACAGAAAATACGTGGAGGACCCCTGCCTGTGGATAGATACGAACACAGCAACACTGAACATTTTGAGTTCAAACTCTGAGATTATGCTATGATTTTAGTGATAATTTTGCTTTTCACAAGGCAGAGAAAATGGACAAAATATGGGGTTTAGTTGAACTGGTCAAGCTAGATCATTCAAGCGCTAACATAATCCATGGATTCTAACTCCAAATACTTGTTTGGAGTAGGTAGAGGAGTGTACATTCCCTACTTCTTAACAATAGCTTCAGTGATGACATATATTATTTGACATGCTACCAATATTTTTGCTAGTAGAAATACTTCTAAAGTGCTACTATCGTATTTTACACACTAAAGCACCTACTACCTTGTTGTACCTACTACGACACCACCCAAAAGTTTTGAGCAAGTATACCTAAATTTTGGGTCCCCCTTTGCTTTTCAAGGTTTTAATGAGTATGATTATGGATTGAAATTCTCAAAACCATTTAATGTCCCAATTATCATCAGAGGCTACAATGGCATATATTTTCACGAGATACATTTTCTATGCTTTCCTTCCTTGCTTCATCCTCATTCCTGTCTATTATGCGAAATTTTCACTATTGCTGACAAAGGTGAATTCCCTAGATCTAGTGGTTTGATCTAGAACAATAGAAGACAAAAAGATTCAAGTTTCCCTTAGAGAAATTAGAGAATGGGAAAGAAGGCTACTGTAGTGTTGTTTTAATAAATCCTAATTGACTGAGACTACAACATTTAATTGTCAACCCAGAGTAGGTCTTGTTGTTTTAATGGAGTTTGCACTGTCTGTGTCGATACACTACAACCAAGAATGAGAAAATGGAGAAAACAATAAAATATGTCACTGAACCAAATTGCCGAATCAAATAATTCATGTAGACATAAAAACACACCACATAATTGAATCACACTTTGCAACTACCAAAGTAAGGGTGCACCACACAGTGACTAATATCTACTCTAGTTGGTTACTACCATTTTGTTGATTAACTCAATGTAACAACATAATATAAATTGGAACAAAAATTAATGTAATTCACAATTTGTACAACAAAAACAAGAAACCATAAATCAATTAGCAAAACTAGAATGTACACTAACTCTTTCACTGCAGTCCCTACTAAAGAGGAGGGCCCTTCCTCCTCAGTAGGGTGCATGAATAACACAAAAGTAATTAACGAATCAGTTGAAGAGTAGTAACAACATCACCGTAATGATTAATATTAAAAATAATTCAGAGTTATAGAAGCAGAGTAACAATACTCTTCTATATGTCGTGTCCTTGTACATGGAAAATCGAGTTCCTTTATAGTTATTATATACCCGAAATTAGAAACAGATCAATCATGAGAATCTCACGATTCTCATGCTGATAAAAAATAAAAGTAGTTACAACCTATTTCTAAATACAAATATACATTAGTTAGGATTGCAACCACTTGGGTCTATTGCTTCCAAAATAACAATTTCTACCGCTGACAGCTGTTATGTGGAATAGTACCCACAATTGCTAGCTCTGGTGCAACAACATTCGGCGAGTGAATAGCAGTTCGGGATGTTACGGAAATCGCTAGCGACATCACCCTTGGTGTAACAACAGACCTTTGTATCAACGCGTAGTGTAACAACATCTTGTAAAAACATTCACTGTGTAACAACAACTTGTAACAACATCCAATGTGTAACAACAACCTGTAACAGCATATAGGGTGTAACAACGAACTGTTCTACCCTTCTCTGTAGTTAATAAATGCTCCCTGTCTACTCCATAACCTTGTCCCCGTGAGCAACGCTCGAAAAGGAGATTAGATTCCCAAAATACTCCTTCAATGCTCCCCTAGTTAGCCAAAAAAAAGGATAAAGCATCATATTATTCAGTAAAATACGACAAAATAACATGATAGTAGAATAGGCTATAAAACTGAGAAAAAGGGGAATTAATCATGTAATGTTCATAGGCCTGGAGGATAAAAGGATCAAAACTGGGGAAAGAAGGTGCAAAAAATAAGTAAAAAGCCACACCCAACATCTCCCCCTGACTGAATCAACTACGTGTCCCCATGCAGAACCTCATCTTCTCCTGCTATACCCCCGATGCAAGTCTATGAAATTGTAGGCACCAACAGTGTCTTCACCCAGAGCTTTGTACCCTTGAATGGCCATCAAATGACATGGCTAGGATTCTTCTTCATAATCACATAGGTGGTAGTCCGAATGATACTCCTCTACTGGCAACCAAATCAAAGGAAATTTAAATATGAGCCCAATCCAGAACACCCCCAATGTCTGCACAATCTGAGCATACTCAAGCACTCGTGTAACAACAACCACAAAATTTATGTATTGAAAAGGATCTCCTTCTTGTAACTCAGCGCTATAGGCCTCAGTGCATTTAAGACATCCTGCTAGTGCTCAACTTTTCATATGTTCATACAGGTTGAGGAAGATCCTCACAATCCTTTTCCTATAGATGGTTGACTATTCCCTGATCTCTAGAGTTCTTAGGAATAGCTTAAAATCATGCCTAAGTTCATAAACCATCCCTGGTTCAGCTCTAACCCACAATGTTATCCTTTCTTCGTTGGCTTATGCTGATTTCATGGCCAGATGCCACTCAATTTGGTTCCTCATAAACAAAAGGAAGGTCTGCAACTGAAAATCTCCCATATAGAAGAAGACACTTGCTACCATTTTCCTGCTGACATACTCACACTTTATATTATGAAAAAAATAGCTTGCAAAGCAAGCTTTGTTCGTCAAAATCGCAGGAGCAAAAATTTTCAAGAAAAGTTCAGGTTGAAGAACCCAAATAAGAACTATTCTAAAAAACTGCCTTCAATTGAAATAAAAAATATCGTTCCCAAAGGAACACTGGATATGACAGGGATGGTCGCTTGCATCCTAGCAGGTTTAGGGCAAGGTCATAGAGCTTGGTCTTATCATTCATCAGGTCCGAGACCTGTTGATGTAGCTGATACAGCTGTTCATCCTTCTTCTTCATAGCTTCCTTGTGCCTCTGTGCTTCCCATTCTCTCTCCCATTCTTCCTTTAGCCATTTCTCCCTAAGGGAATCCATCATCCTTTTATGTGCCTTGAGCGAGATCACCCCCTCTTGTAGAGAGAGCACCTGCTGCTTCCATTTCTATAGCTCTGGTAACAACAACATCTTTTCAGAACACCATCCTTCATCAGGACCTAGTGTTCTCCCACATGCACTATTAATTGAGGGTGTAACAGCCTCCTGAGGGTGAAACTGCTCCACTTTGGTTGCTGGTTCTTTTGTAACAATAGCTTCATCAATGGATTCTGTTACAATTTCCTTATCTCCTTGATCAACTTCCATTCTCACTGCTGGTTCTGGTGTAACAGCAGTGTCATCCACAAACTTTTTTATATCGTTTTGCCCCAGGTAGGTTTCTGTCTCCACTACTGGTTCTTGTGTAATAGAAGTGTCAACCACAGGCTTGTGGATGTTAGCATCTCCTTTATTTCCTTGGCTGCCTTCCACCTCCACTGTTGGTTCTTGTGTAACAGAAATGTTAGCCAAGGGATCCTGTGTATCCACTACTAGATCACTTTATATGGATTTTTCCCTCTCAGTTGCTGGTTCTTGTGTAATAGAAATGTCCTCAGCAGGTTCTTTTGTGTCAACTTCCTAGATTTCATTTTGTGTTTCCCTCGAGGTGGTGTCTGCTACACAGACTTTAAACCCTACTGCCACTAGTTTCTCAGCATAGGTCGTGCACACAGTGCCCGGGACATCTCCCCTTCTGGCCCTGTCCACGGCCTCAGCCAAAGTGTCTAGCCCTGGGGCTCTTGTCTCTACCTTTGTCTTAGCTAGTTGTTCCCTTAGCTCTCTATTTTCTTTTTCTAAATTTTCAATTCTTAACAACAAGGATTGAGTTTCTCTCTTACCAAGTGAAGAAGATTCCTCTTGCTGAGATTGCTCCTCATCCTTCTGCTCTACTTCCTTTTTGTTCTTCTTTGACATGGATGGGGACTTTGGGTGCCCGCTAACCCTTATCCTCTGCTTTGGCTGCCTATCACCAATTGGTTTGTCAACTAGCCTCTTACCAACCCTTATTGTCGAAGGCTGGGGCTTCTCCTTTGTCACCGCTGGAGCTTCCTCAGACGTCTCGTTTTTCCTCCTGCAAGTGGTCCTGGCCTTCTTCCTCATGAATTATTCCCAATTCCTGCCTTGGCAGCTAAAGGCGTCCAACATAATGAGCTTGATAAGGCCATGGTTGGTGGTGCATGATTCTTGATGCACAGCTGTTTTCACGACCGCGGCCATATGCCTAATGTTTCCCAACAAGAAGTAGGGAAGATTGATCAACTGCTGATGCTGAAGGTAATTTATCAACGAAAAGTGGTAATTGAACATAATTTTTTCCCTTCAATCGCAAGTAATTTACTCTATGAGGTAGAGGGAAACATCAACCCATGGCTGGGGAAGTGATAACCTATCGATCCCCCTTCCTTTCTTTACCAGTGACTCCTCCTATTGGAGGAAATCCTCCTTCAGGGAGGGGTCATTAAACTTCCTGTTAAACCACCTCTTTCCTTCCACTGCTAATCCCGTCACTCGAGAAATCACCTCTTATGTAATCTCTAGATTCAACCCTCTAACGTTCGTCTGGTTTCTCTCCAAATTCTTTGCAATTTCCATGGCAACACTGCCGTCTGATCCCTCCAACATTTGGAAGAACTCAAACGAGTTTGTGTCCTTAAAGATCTGGCATGCATCGGGGCAATTCTCCAAGGCTTCTGTGGACGCTGGCTCATGCCAAATTGCTACTCCACCCATTTCTACACAAATTCAATGTTGTTTCTCTTCCTTCTCCTTTCCTTTAGAAGTTCTGGGGCAGTCGTCACACCACTTAGTTGTTTCAGCCTACACTATTATTTTCCCACCTCTCTGAGCACCCTGAATGGGGATGCAATGCTCGAGCAGGGGTAAATGGTAGGGTGGTAGGGTGGCGCAGGTGAGGATTGCAAATTAGGATTTTTCAATCATGGTTCGTACTACACAGTAATATTTACTTATTAATGTTGGGTTATGGGAGGTCTCGTCAAAGGTACACTTCCCCTTTTTGGTATGATCAAGAATTATCAAGTCACCACGCCTTAATTGCAGGTTTTTTGAATAATCACAAGTCATGTGATCGTCATGTCGCAATATGATTCACTCCCCCCAACTTAAATGTGACAACCCTCCTTGGCCATCAAAAGTAATGTTAAGTTGCCATTATTACCAAATAAAGGCGAATAACAATATTACCTTTGTATGACGTACCTGGGTGATGTGGGGAGAAGTCATGGGTGGCACAACGCGTGAACCTAGCTCCGATGGCAAAACGCGTGAACTTAACTCTGATGTCGAGAATCACGATGATGCTTGCTGTTTATTACAATAAAATATCTTACTTATTTCTAAAAGTCATTCGTTGTTACAGGTGTAACAACCAAGACGACTAGTATATATTATTTAATTTTTACAAAAATAGAGAAGAAAAGATCATGTAACAACACTATCGTAAGGTAGGCTTTGAAATAACAGATGTTGTTACAAAGTGTCTAACAACCACCACAAGGTGGTTTTCAACTGCTACATAAATTGTCTGTTTGTGCTCGGGAAAGGTTTTCACAACTAGATTATTATTATTATTATTATTTTATAGAGTTTGAAGGTGTAACAGCTGTCAACTGTAGTTTATTTTCAGCTGTCACAATTATTGGAAAAATTAGAATTTTTGCAGCACTAGGGTTTTCCCCTATTCCTATAATCCGAAGATTTGAATTTGTGACAATGTTGATGAATGAATCTCTTGAATCAGGTTGTGATATAACCGAAGATAGTTCCCATTTGCAAGCAATGGTGTCCTCGCACTGTCAATGGTCACCAAATTTACAACCCCATTGTCAAATACTGCATCTACCTTATAGGGACCTAGCCATATGGTGGAGAGCTTACCCTTGAAGTCTTTAAATCTTGAGTCATATAAGAGAGCCCAATCTCCTTTCTGGAACTTCTTCTTCTTGATGGATCTGCCGTGCCACTTAGCTCTCTGTTTCTGGATAATCTATGTTTGCTAGATAGCAACTAACCGTTTCTCCTCCAATTCATTGAGTTGGTTCAATATATGCTTTTGTGCTGTAGCCAGACCCAAATTGACCTACAATGCTATTCTTAGTGTCTTGATTTCGAACTCAATGGGGAATAAGGGATTTTTACGATACACAAGTTCATAGGGTGAGAATCCCGTAGTATTCCTCCATGTAGTCTTGTATTCCCACAAAAATTCTGGAAGTTTATCGGCCCAAGTTCTTCGGTGACTAGCTATAGTCTTAGTAAGGACCCCTTCAATGAATTTGTTAGTTCTTTCCACTTGGCCATTTTCTTGTGGATGATAAGGTGTTGTGATCTTATGATGGATTTTATATTTTTCAACCAACTCCTGGATCCTATGAGATGTGAACTGGGGCCCTCCGTTTGTGACTATCTCCTTGGGTATGCCAAATTAGACAAAGATGTTTTCAAATAGAAAGTTTGAGACAACCTGCTCTGTGGCTCTGGTTAGTTTCTTTGCCTCAACCCATTTTGTGACATAGTCAGTGCAGACCAAGATGTAATATTTCTGTCTAGATGAGGGATTAATTGTTCCCACAAAATCTAGGGCCCATTTCTCAAAAGGTTTAAGATGATTTGGGACTGTAACAATATCTCATATAATTGCAGTGGTTGGCCCATCCTTTGGAAACTATCACATCCCTTCACGAACTTCTTGGCATCCTAAAATATTGTTGGCCAATAATACCCTATTGAAAGGACTTTGTATCATGTTTGTTTGTTTGCAAAGTGCCCTCCATAAGGTTCTTCGTGACAAGCTTTAAGGATGTCAAAGACCTCATCCTCTCTAACACAATGTCTAATCTAGAAATCTGGTCCAGTGTGATAGAGGTTCCCATATATCTAGGTATACGTAACACCTTGCTGTATGATCTTTCTTTTCTCCTTGGAGGACAAATACTATGGAAAATTCCCTATAGCAAGATAATTGGCTATATATGCATACCAAGGTGAGTAAGTAGAAATAGCAATATTCATCTGGGAAAGAATCCTCAATAGGAATGAAATTGTCATCAATAGTTAACCTAGAAAGAAAATCAGCTACTACATTATCTTTTCCAGGTTTATCGACAATTGTGATATCAAATTCTTGTAACAAAAATAACCAGCGTGTAATCCTACCATTGGTAATTGGCTTATTCATTAAAAAACGAATGGTAGAATGGTCAGTGTGTACAAATACTTAATACCTGGTGATATAATGTCGGAATTTATTGATGGAGTGCACGACTGCTAAGAACTCCTTCTCGGTCACTGTGTAGTTGAGCTCAGTTGGGGTTAGATTTTTGCTTATGTAGTAAATAGCATAAGGTTTCTTATCCTCCAGTTGGCCCAAAATAGTGCCTACAACAATATCAAATGCATCTATAGCTATGTGAAACGACAGTTCCCAATTAGGTCCTTGTAAGACCGGAGTTGTTGATACACAACATTTACATTTTAAAAAGGCATGCTCACACTTCCCTGTCCACAAAAAGTTGACATCCTTCATGAGCAAGGAAAATAATGGCGATGCAATTTTTGAAATTTTTTCTATAAATCTCTTGTAATACCCTGCATGCCCCAAGAAACTATGTACCTCTTTTTGCATTTTGGGGGTTGGAATTTTTAGAATTACCTCTATTTTTGTAGGGTCTACCTTGATTCCTTTAGCAGAAATGTAGTGTCCAAGCACGATCCCTTCAGTCATCATCATGTGACATTTTTTAGTGCTCAAAGAAACATTAGTCTGTACACAACGTTCCAACACTTTTTCCAGATTAACTAATGCTATTTCAAAAGCATCTCCATAAGGTGTAAAATCATCCATGAATATTTCAAGGCAGTCATTCAACAAGTCAGAAAAAATTCCCAGTATTGCCCTTTGAAAGGTTGTTGGCGCATTACAAAGTCCAAAAGGAAGTACTCTATATGTGAAGGTTCCCCAAGGGCAAGTAAAGGTTGTTTTATCCTGATCCTCTGGGGCAATCTGTATCTAATTGTAGCCACTAAATCTGTCCAAGAATGAAAAGAATTTATTTCCAAAAAGGGTATCAAGGACTTGATCTATAAATGGTAAGGGAAAATGGTCCTTTTGAGTGGCCTTATTGAGTGTTTTGTAATCTACACAGACTTTCCACTTGCCATTATTTTTAGGAACGATGACAAGATGTGACACCCACTGACTGTCAGATATAAAATAAATAAAATTAGCACTTAGGATTTTTTGTAATTCTTCCTTCACCACCTCCTTTAGTGTAGGGTTCATGCAGCGTTGTGGTTATCTAACTGGTTTGCAACCATCCTTCAAATAAATATGGTGAGTGCATAGGTTAGGGTGGATCCCTTTCCTATTTGTATAGTCCCATGCAAATGCCTTTTTATATTTCTATAACAACTGTAACAACAGCTGTTTTTTCTCAATAGTCAAATTGGGGTTGATATTCAAAAACTTCCCAAATTCTATCTCAATTGGACTGATGTCAATATTCGGAGTGGTTCTGATTTGTTCAAAATTAATATCTTCCACCTCTTCTTCCTCGTTTGCATTTTTAACATAGGTGACAGAAAGCGAGTTACTAATAAAACCATTAATGACATCATCTTCTGTCTCATCCTTGAAATATTGGGCATTCCCCAGAGTGAGGAGTGGCAGGGAAAGATCTAATTTAGGCTCAAACTCATCCCACCAAGGGTTGTATACATTCACATTTGGTTTTGGGGGGTAAAGGCTAAGGTTATTTATTGCCTGGCCATCCGAGATCACCATATATCCAGATCTGCAGCCTATAAATGCATCCACAATGGCCAACCAAGGTCTCCCTAAGATCAAAGGATGTCCCCCCAAATTGGATTTGGGCTGTAAGATAAGAAAGTCATTTGGATACCTCCAGGAAGCTATTGTAATCACTATATCCTCTAACACCCCCTCGGGTTTAACACGAGTCCTGTCTGCTAATTCAAGTACAGTAGAAGTATGTCTAAGTCACTGTAGCCTAAGAGTGGTAAAGAGGTCCTTTGTCATTACATTAATGCCAGCACCGAGATCGATCAACGTGTTAGCTATGGGCTGATCATTAATGTAGACAGTAACCGTAGGATTTCGCGAATCATTACACTTAGTTAGAAGAGACTGAGAAAACATTAATTTGGATAATTTCCCCATCACACGTATGGTGGAAGGTCCTTTAGGCTTCCTCCCAGGTTTCTTAATGCACAAATCTCTCACTGTTTTAGCATAAATAGGTACTTCCTTAAAGTTTTGTAGCAGAGGAATTTGTACACGCAGATTTTGCAGCTCAAGAAAATCATATTCGGGCTATGAAGTCATCCCAGGTTCAGCTAATCTCTGAGGGTACGGAGGGTCTTGAGTTATGACAGTTGAATCGCTTGTTACATGTGTATCAGTCTTTCCTAAGTTGGTTGTTACAACAGTAACAATCCTTCACGGTTTGGTTGTAACAGACGTAACAACTTCCTCTATATCGGTTTTTGTAGGCACAGTAGCCACCTCAGAGCCTCCAACATCTCTTCTAGATAGTTCACATTCCTCCTCTATAATGATAGGGGAGTGACTTGGTTTAATTACCTTGCCCGATTGCAATTGTATTTCATTAAGCCCCATGGGGGTAATAAGGTAGGTCTAGAAGGTAGTCAGAGCCTCTATGCCCTGAGCTGCTTTATTGTTTGGGTTTGGGTTAGGTTTCACAGGTAGTTGGGGTCGCATAGGCGGTGGAGGAGTAGGAGTTTGGAAAGGAGGTAACTGCAGCTGTTGTTGCATGGGTAATCCATGTAAAGCTGAGTTTTGGGCATTTTGTCTCCACTTTTGATTCTAAGGATATGGTTGAGATTGAGGATATTGGATAGAGAGAGATGGATACCACTGGTTCTAGGGTGAAGGAAACTGCACTAAAGGAGTAGGATATTTCCATGGATATTACTGAGTATTATATGCATTTTTCCACAAATTGAAAGAGGAAAAATCTTGATACAGACCTAGAGGTCATGGTTGCCATGGCCTCCTTAGTGCCATGAAATAAGAGGACTGAACTTTCTTTTTTGATTCTCTAAGTACTATCATCAGTCTAGGAAGCTCTAAACACTGCCCTGTCGAATGTTCCATCTCACAAATATTACACAAGCTGATGCTGTTCAATTCACATTCCCCCAAGGGATGTTTCTTCCAGCAATTCAGATAGAACACAACCAGATGTGTGTCAGCTTCTAGTTATGCCTTCTTGATCTACGTTGTCATTATCTGGACAGAGAGAGTACTGAGGATATTGGTCTTGAAATTTTTGAAAAAATTCCCAATATCAGCTCTTGTTACTCCTCCTCCTCCAGATTTTTTTATTCGGGCAGAGGTATCTCGAATTGTGCCCCTCCCCTTTAACGATCCTCCAGAGCATCTTAGAAAGAGATTTACAATTTTAGCGAATGTTGCTTGCGATATATCCCCCTTCCCTAATAGGTTCACGGTGTCAAGGTAATCATCTCTCACTCCTCTGATAAATAGAATCTTCAAGATTTCCTGGTCTAAATCGCTATGTTTAGACCTTTGCAGATTATAGTGGAACTGCTTCACATAATCTTCTAGGCTCTCATCCTCCTTGTGTGTCATTCTAAATATCTCCTCCCTTAAGTCCCTAGTTCTGCAATAGTCTTGGTACTTTGATAAGAACGTCTCATTCATATCATTCCATGTTTGAATAGAAGCAGAGCCCAGTCCCATGAACTATCTCAAGGCTACCCCTTTTAAAGTAGCAGGAAGTAATTTTAATTTATGAGCATCTGAGATATAATCATAATTTCTGCATAAGACATCAAAATCAACTAGAAAGGTGTCTGGATCTTCCACAGTCATCCCATGGAAGGATGGTAAGGATGATAGAGGAATATTTTTCATAGGAGCTTCACCTCTGATATCCCTGATTGGGAACTCAAAAGTGGTGATAGTAGCATCTGTTTTAGCGTTGTTGTCATTGTTTTCCCCCATGACTAATCCTTCTAACCCTTGTTGTAAAAAATGTCCTTCAAACTGTTCTTGTGATGGTCTTGCAGGTGTGATTAATGGCTTAGGTATCCTTAGGACTGGCTGTTTCACCGCACTACCTGTATTTGGGTATTGATAAACGAACAAGTGTTCTTCCATCTCAGGTGTTTGATGTTCCCCCTCAGTTTCCCCTTGCCCCTCGGTCCTCAAGTTCTGGCTACTAGCTTCCCCCTCCTGCTCTTGAATTGGATTCTTGATCTTGGGGGTATGGGTGCTAGCTTTAGAATGATATGGTCCCAAGATAGAGGAATTAGAGGTTTCTTCTCTTGCTATGGGAGTAACAACTTTCTGCGGCCCTATTTTCCTTGCATCCCTTTGAGAGATGGACTGTTCTTTTTCTACCTTAGATATTAGTTCTTAGATAAATGTTTTCCTTCCCAAATCTACACTCTTCCTTTCCTTTTTACGACCCATTTTTCCTATGACTAATTAGAGTGGGGGTAGTTTTGGTATCTTTGTAATTCCTACAGTTGCACACATGGACCCTATGTGTATTAATTCACACCCTAAGTGTCTCAGCCTTCGATAGTGGTGAGCCCTCCCAGGTATGTTAGAGAAATGTGCAAGTTCTTACCTCTCGTCTTATTGCCCAGTGACTGAAGAGCTGAAGAAATTCTAAATAAAACACCAAAATTCCCTAAGTGCCCTAGTGATCACAATGGTGAGCCCGCCCAGGTATGTTAGAGCAATGTGCAGGTTCTTACCTCTCGTCTTACTGCCCAACAATTGTGGTCTAGGAACACTATCATCAAAAAAACAACTTGGCTGATTGTATCATCAACTACCATCCCCAACAATGACGCCAAAATGTAGTGTTTTTTTAATCAATCCTAATTGACTGAGACTGCAACATTTAATTGTCAACCTAGGGTAGGTCTTGCTATTTCAATGGAGTTCGCACTATCTGTGTTGATACACTACAACCAAGAATGAGAAAATGGAGAAAACAGTAAAAGATGTCGCTGAACC
Organism: Pinus tabuliformis; assembly: GCA_031772625.1. Classification (NCBI taxonomy): domain Eukaryota; kingdom Viridiplantae; phylum Streptophyta; class Pinopsida; order Pinales; family Pinaceae; genus Pinus; species Pinus tabuliformis. The sequence goes on from CM062814.1 coordinate 646,207,096, forward strand.
AAATTACTGAATCAAATCATTCAAGTAGACATAAAAAAACTCCACAGAATTGAATCAAAATTCACAACTATCAAAGTAAGGGCACGCCACACACTGACTAATATCTACTCCAGCTAGTTACTATTGTTCTATTGATTAACTCAATGTAACAACATAATATAAATTGAAACAACAATGAATGTAGTTCACAATTTTTACAGCAACATCAAGAAACCATAAATCAATGAGCAAAACTATAATGTACACTACCTCTATCACTGTAGTCCTTGCCAAAGAGGAGGGCCCTTCCTCCTCAATAGGGTGCAGGAATAACACAAAAGTAATTAATGAATCAGCTGAAGAGCAGTAACAACATCATCATAATGATTAATATTAAAAATAATTTAGAGTTACAGAAGCAGAGTAACAATACTCTTCTATATGTCATGTCCTTGTACATGGAAAATCGAGTTCCTTTATAGTTATTACATACCCGAAATTAGAAACAGATCAGTCATGAGAATCTCATGATTCTCATGCTGATAAAAAATAAAAGTAGTTACAACCTATTTCTAAATACAAATATACATTAGTTAGGATTGCAACCACCTAGGTTTGTTGCTTCCAAAATAAACAATTCCTACTGTCGATAGCTGTTATGTGGAATAGTACCCATAATTGCCAGCTCTGGTGCAACAACATCCTGCGAGTGAATAGCAGTTCAGGATGTTACGACAATCGCTGGTGACAAAACCCTTGGTGTAACAACAGACCTTTGTATTAGCACGTAGTGTAACAACATTGTGTAATGGCATTAAATGTGTAACAACAACCTGTAACAACATCCAATCTGTAACAGCAACCTGTAACAGTGTATAGGGTGTAACAATGAACTATTATACCCTTATCTATAGTTAATTAGTGTTGCCTGTCTACTCCATAACCTTGTTCCTGCGAGAAACACCTGAAAAGGAGAAGAGCTTCCCAAAATACTCCTTCAATGCTCCCCCAGTTAGCCACAAAAAGGAATAAAGCATCATATTATTCAGTAAAATACGACAAAATAACATGACAGTAGAATAGGTTATAAAAGTGAGAAAAAGGGGAATTAATCATGTAAAGTTCATAGGCCTAGAGGATAAAAGGATCAAAACTAGGGAAAGAAGGTGCAAAAAATAGGTAAAAAGCCACACCCAATAGCTACCTAGAATCTAAAGCAAGCCTTCCTTTCCTCATTGCTTGTAAGCTCCAGCTCTAGCTCTAAGTGCTATAATTAGAACCTAATCACACGGCTTAGACAAACAAAGGAACCACAATCCACATAAAATAATTTAAAATCTCTATTCAATGAATCAACATGGCATTGAATTACAAGAGTGAAAACATAACACAACAAATATGGAAAACAATATGCTCTTTGTATTGATAAATATAGGAGAGAGTTTACAACCATAAATAGAAGCCGATCTTGTAGATATATCGCTAAGTTGACTTGTCCTTCCTTGTCACAAAGCACACCTCAACATCAACCCTAATGTATGAATATGATGACTCCTTTAGGTTCAAAGAAGCAACATAAGAGTTTGATCAATCTCCAAAAGGCAACCCAGACCTTATGGGAGACAATGAATTTATAGGAGTGTGGTAGTTTGGGAATTATTATCAATTACCAATCCAAGATTTATATTTACATATGATGGTAGGATGAACTCAAGGGATAATAGATGAAGTATCCATGATAGGATCAGATAGGAATTAGAGCCTTCTGTCTGAGGTAAATAGTTAAAACTACCTTGGAATCTTTTGGAAGAGGAAACTTTGGAAATTTTTATTTTTTCCTGAATTTCTAGAATTTGTGCACCTATAGAAGGAAGCAACAAGTGTTGACCAACACTGGCTATCAGATATGAAACATGCGTTAAAAGAAAGTGTCTGAAGAGGCAAGGTGTTTTGAATGAAAACCAATTCTTTTGAGCTAATTATCCTGTAAACTCAAACTTTTGGAGAAGTGACGCTTATGGATTTGTGAAGGGGTTATGATAAAGTGTTCTAGGATGTTGATTAATCTAGTTTGCAGGCCTATTTGTAAAATATGACAAAATGTCCTATAAAATATTCCCCCCTAAAGTACAAAGTCATAAGAAATGGATGAGGACTAAAGTGCTTTACCTTGTGATAAGTTCAGATCAAGAACAATTGGTCGAGATCATCATCTATTAAAATACATTTTCATCATGATATCACTACTGAGGGGGGCATACCCATGCTCAACAGATAAGCCATATTACATGTACAATGATAAAAGATTTTTTCCACTAATGAAAAAATGTCGACTTATGCTTGAATATTCTTTTGCATGATCATAGTCATCATCATTTGTAATCTTGTATGAATCTTGAAACATAGCCCGAATGAATGAAACTAGATCTAGGGTCTTCTATCTCTTTCACTCAATCTCTTAATGTACGAGTCTAACCATGTGAATAAATGGGTTGGATTCGAACATGGAAGGCACCATCTAATTACTTGCCAATGATTTAAGACATTAACAGACATGAGAGAAACCACAGAAGATGTTAATGGCTCTAAAGGTACTATAGTATAATCTAAGTGGTGTGAATGGGTGAGCTGAAGTCAAACACCACACAAAATATTTTGGTCAAAGGCTAATGATGAAGACCTGTCATCGAAAGTGAGGAAAATTTCCACTGATGTATGCAATATCCAAGGTACCAAAAGGAGTTTCTAAGAAAACTTCATGGATAATCAGCTGATTTCAATAGGAAGCGACCCATCACAGGAGAGCCTTAATGTATCCTCCATCAATGACACGAAATGGGTATCAATATTTGAGATAGAATAATGTTGATGTATAGCTGGTTCAGGAATGTCATACATGAATGAAGGCTTAAGAGTATCATAGAAGATATACACTAAAGGACTTCTCTTGAACATACCGTTGACACTTCTATGGAGATGGTAGCATTGACTCAAAACTGAATGTGATGGATTTTAACATGGTGTGATGAACCAAAAAGGACAACAGATTTCCCAACCCAACAACCATAAAGACGAAGTGAAAGAGTGTCATGTTCAAGAGTAGATCACTGCCATAAATAGGTGAAGTATCCCATTTTCCCAATTTCCCCAACCATTTTTTATCAGTACCTCTTTATTTTTGACAAACTTGAGGAGGATAACATATGCGTTATTTATAAGTTCATCCTTCGGATGAATCCATCCAAGTATTTTTAACGAACCCTGAGAAGGAGTGGTTCGGTCCCATCATGTTTGACAAGTCAAATGATATTTGATGCTTTTATGAGTCCAACGAAGGTGCAAATTTTCTCCTTTTTCATGTTTAGAGAGTTTGGAAAAGAGATGCAAAAGACAACCTCAAAGGTTCATTTTCATAAAATTGTCTCTTGAGTCTTAAAAGGCAGAAAATGATACTCAGGAGAACCTCTTAGCCATGTTTGACTAAAGTATTGTTTTTTGTGAATAGTCTATCTCAGTCCGAAAAAGGGTAAACTTATACTGAGTAGATTTATTTTCATTTACTTTAATGAGTTCGAAAAGACAAGTGCTTGACAATATTTTCATGTTTAGTGAGTTTGAAAAGAGCTGAAAGAGGACTGCTCCTGGAGGAATTAGTGGTATAAAGGGTAGCAACTGGCTGTGGTCATGATGGAACTTCTCAAAACACATATAGGTCGAGAGGCTGGCTAATAATACCACTCTCGTAGAGGTTCCTCAAGCAATGTAAAAAACCAAGTGAAAGCATATGATAAACCGAGAAGATAGTGATGATGGAATGAGAAAACCAAGGCTCATATGGCATAAATAGGTTGACAAAAATGGAAATCAAGAGAGATAGGATGAGAATGGTCTCATTTTTACACAATCTTGAAGCAAAGGAGAAATTTATGCTTGAGAGTGATTGGTTTTCATGCCCCTAGCATAATAATGAAATTCTAAGGACATTGTTATTTTGTTTTCTTCTCGAAAGTGTACGAAAATAAACCATTTTAAGCTAAGGATGACAAACAATCCTAAAAATATAAATGGTTGTTAAACATTGTAGATCTACAGAAAATGATAGAAACAAAACCTGCCAAAGCCCTAATCTATGCAACATGCATTGTTAAAAAATAAAATGGAATAATAAAAGAAGCACAAGTATCTCCAATAATCCAATGGAAACTAGATATATAAAAAATATATTTTATTAAACAACACATGTGAAGGGAACAAATAATGTTACGACCCCCCTCTATGGGATGGGTTCTTAGCTATCCTCAATGTCTTCAACTTTTATAGAGTCTCTCTTTTCTATAATGTGTAAAACCCAACAAACAAAATGTTTGAGCTCAATGAGAACTCAAATGGAAAATAAAATGGTGTGTGACAATAATAATAATCAAGGTTACAACAATGAGTGCAACATTGAAAATGATCAAAAGTGAAGAATGAATGGAAAACCCTTCTATTTATAACAAAATATTAGGTTATTCTTGAATAATGAGCAATAATAAAATATTATTAACCCCGTTCTAGAATTAACCATTTGGAATATTTTATTATATTTAGTTTGGAGGGAAAAAGTATTTAAACTTTTATTTAGAAATAATAATAAATAAATGATTTATCTCAAGAGTCATGGTTAATGAATAATAAACAAATAATGATTTATTTAATTATTCCTAAGGGATTTAGTCAAACTTGACAAGGAATAATAACCAATTAGTGATTAATTAATTATTCCTAGAGAAAAATAAGATAATTAATGATTCATCTATTTATTTCTCATAACCGGTTCAAATGTGATAAGGAATATGAATTAAACAATGGTTTATGTAATTATTCCTAGAAGATAATTAAATAAATAGGGATTTATTTAATTATTCTTCATGGGTTTAATTATAAACGACTTAACAAATATGGCTTATTAAGTAATTTGCACAGTGAAAGCAATTTTACTAAGTTAAAATTGGCCCTACATGGTGTACTTTGATCCATCTAGTAAATTATGGCTAGATGATCAATTTTTTGTGATAACAAATTGCCCCCCAATGTACGAGTGTTAGGAGCAAAATGTATGACCGAAGTACATCGTAATGACACAATAAATAGATAACAAAGTGTAGTCAGAGAGAGTCTAGAGAGAGACTCATGGAGCTGGAGTGAAAGAGGATAGTGACAGAGGGGGTGAGACTAATGCAAGTATCCTTTTATGTTGTGGTACCAGATCTCAGTGAGGCGGGGGATACATATCTATATCCACTGAGATAACTTATTACAAAAATAATAATGCACCCAGAAACATGAAGCTAAGAAAGAAAGTACATGCTGAATGGTACATGACATGCTGACATAACAGAGCTAGAAAATAATACAATGTGTCCCATATACATAATGTGCCTGGAAAAAACATGAGCCAGGACTGAATACAATAATATCTAAGTACATGAGATATAATGGCCCTTCCCTCAAAAAATGGGTGGGAGGGAGGGTAGAACAACTGAAGAAGCCTTGCTGAACAAGAAAGGGCTCTGCAAAACTGAATGGATCATCTGAAGGAGATATGCATGCTATGAATGTTGCAAGCAACAGTAACTGAACCCATCAAATATACGGAACTGCATCTAAGGATGTAGTGTAATATGAAGTCATCCAGGCATGTGGGGGGATACCTAAAGGGCCACCCCCTCATGAGGTCTGAAACATCTCACACACACCCAGGAATCACTGGTACAATCTGCTACATCACTAGACCATCAAGTGTATGAATCACGAGCATTAAACAACCAAGTCAAAGGGAAATGGTGAGTCTCTTTGCTTGATCCGAGGCACCGAACAAGAGTGGAAGCTGGAACCAAGATACACTGCCCTCTAGGTCTTCCTTCTGGAATAGATGTGATGATGTCAATAAAATAAGGCCTACCATAGGTGAGGCAATGAGGATCCTCAACTAAGGCACAATGGAAAATAGTAATGTGACTGATGGACTTGACACCAGGGATAATGGCGAAAATGGGATTGAGGGATAAACAAAAGAGTTCCCTTGTCAGAGCATAAAGTGCATGGTTGACTTGGTAGCGACTGAATCGACTCCAAAGGGGATAGTGGAATGTACAACTAAAGGCCAAAATGGGCAATACAAGATGAACACTATGCAAATATGGATGGAATACTGTGACATGATACAATGGGACATGAAATAGACTCCATGGATGTAAAGGTGACTCATCACGAATGCTCTGAACAAGGGTGACTTGATGATGCTGCCACACAGAATAGGCCCAGTGGGGACCATGAAGACATAAGAAAATGATGGTTACTCATGACAAAAATTGACACATGAGATGACAAGCATTAAGGGGAGGTGGTACCCAATGTACAAGTGTCGCATATGATTAAATTATATTTTAAGAGGCGACGAAGTGACCCTTCTTGAAAACATGGCTTTCAGGTGAAGTGTCAAATCATAAAAAACTAAGAAAGACCCATTAGATTACTCTATGAGAGATTTCCAATGGTGCAGATGGTTCGTAAACCTGAGTTATGGTTTGGTCATAATGGGCGACAAAAAAACTGTGGGTTTTTCTATAAAGGGATGTTTTCCCTCCAATTTGAATTCATTTGCTAAGTGAGTTGTGGTGAATTTGGGGAGGAGGAAAAGGCCCTAAATATTGTGGAGATCGTAGTGGATAAACCAACCGTCGGAATCAGGATCTACGATTTTCAGGTAGGTGGCCTTACTCATCTCTTAAGTTTCAGTGGTTTATTTCCTGATTTTGGCACCGTGCAGCTCCGTGGGAGACCCCTGCTCTTCTTCTCGGCCGGATCACACTTTTTGGGCCTAGAATTGTGTTCTGGCTCATAGGAAAATAGGAAAACCTGAGATCATAGTTTATGGGTAGAAAAATACGATTTGGAGCTCAGAAAGAGGGTGGTTTGTTGGCCTCGTGGGAGCTATAGGTTGATCAATGAAGGCCAAGACATGTGGTGTTTTGCAAGTATGGTAGAGTTGAAAATCAAGTGGCACGAGCGAGATTTGGACACCCTTCGATTTGAGATTCAGAGGGATCAAGGGGTTCAAGGGGCGTTAGCTCGCTACGAGGTTCTCAAGTTGGTAGAGAACCCAATTATGAGGCAAGTGAGCCCTTGTTATTGAGGATTGTGATCTATTGGGATCTAGACTAGGAGGTCTTTCTGGTGTAGGGGCACAAGATCAAGTTCACGTTATAGGATATTTAATTTTTTACCAGACTCCCTCCCCTAGGGGTGGTGGGGGTTATACATATGGTTTTTCTTCGTGGGAGGAACATTATAGAGTTTTTGGAGTGCCATCGTCCACAAGGTGTGTATGTGAAGGGCACAACCATCCCGATCATTGATCTAGATAGTCTAGATACATGGGCTATTGCCGTAGTAGTGATACGGGTCTTGGGCAGCCAGGCATTCCACCACATCACTAGTGGGCAGATAATTCTTGTTGAGAGTGTTTTGGCAGGGACCTACTATGGATGGGTCCAAATGATGTTGTCATCTGTGAAATGATAATTGATTCTATGCAAGAGATAGGTGAACCATGACTGTGCATTTGGTACAGTGTTGTGTGCTTTCTTCTTTGAGAAGATACCCACCATCTGCCCTCATGTATAGATCCAGGATGGGGGCCAACAGTGGCCTAGGATACGCCGCTAGGGGTAGCTACTGCAGAGAGGGGGAGAAGGGGGGTCGGGCAAGTGTTTCGACCCAAATTTTTCGCACACTAGGATCAAATGCCCCTCTACATTTATGATTATCCTTATAGTGGGATGAACTATCGGGGTGATCCTAACCTACCACTTCCACCTGAGCGATCATGAGGACCAAACTGTAAGTGTTAAGTTGCTATTTTTATGGTGCATTTCATATTTTTGTCACATGTATATGGTAGTGAGTGTAAAATATGTGGCATGCAGATATAGCACCGGTAAAACCTGCAGGATATGCAAGCCGAGCTGCAACACCAAGGGCTGCAGATTAGGGAACATCATCATCACGATAGGGTCCATAAGACAGTGCGCTACTCGTTGATCTGCTCCATAGGTGTGATTTTCTCTTGATTGGAGTTTCTAAGTGTGGATGGAATGAGTTAGACGATCAGTAGATAGATGAGTGTACATGCCTTCCCTCAGAGTGGTGAGGCATCATGTAGTGCATGGCGATGGTTATTCAGGTAGTGTGTGATTTACGGGTAGATGGAGCAGAGCCTTTAGTGTGAGATCCACCAGACAGTGACTAGGAATGAGGACATGTGGGTCCATTTTGTTTTGATTTTTGTAACATGCTATGGGCATGTCAGATGTATTTAGAGCTATGGTTTCCAAACACTTATATGTTTTATGTGATACATAATATGATTATGCATTTTTATATGATGATGATGATTCACCATGTGTTGTGTTTATGGTTATCTTCTGTGGTATACATGTGATAAATTCCAATCTAGTATTTTATTTTCAATGGTATCTACATAGTTATTTTAGGCTCTAGGAACATGAATGAAAGTGATGGTTTCAAATTCATGTACCAACAACTTAACTCGTAGATATTTTCTAAATAGGACTTGGTTATGCACATGATACACACCATTCAATTGCATGACAAGAAGCAAGGAATCTAAACGAACATGAAGATGGAGGATGCGATAATCAAGGGCATCGATTGACAAACCTATCGCTGCATCATATTCGGCCTAGTTATTGGTGGCAGATACAATGCACACGCCATTCGATTGGACTAACGTATGCAAGGGGGTGAAAATGGCCCAGGCTACCGAGGCTAGATTCCTGGAGAAGCGACTCATGCCATTGGCATAACCGATATACAGTGTGGATGATGGATCCATCTGAAAGGTGCAAAAGACAGCCAATGAGATGATGTAAGCTGCCTAACTTCATAACAAAAATAAAGACATGCAAATCAATGGGATATGCTATGAGTGAAATTTCTTGAGGTAGAATGCATTGGGAGGATTAGGAAGGAAGTGACCTTTGAAATCCTCCAAAATAGATGCCCCCTTGCTTAAGTGCAAAGCTAACCAGGGGTAGACCTAACTTCCATGATGTCCTCATCGGAATGAAAGATGGGTGGATAGGAGGAAAGCTAACTACATGATGCGGCAGAGGTGCCTGGTGCATCATCTTGATAAAGGAGGTTCACATACGCATAATATAAAATGGTAGATGACAAACGAGTAGATGGAACATCCATAGATGTTGAGACCAGGATTTTCGATGAAGGAGGTTTGATATAAGCTCTCGTAGAAGCCCCAAAAAGGTTTTCCTACAAGGAACGCAAGGATGACGACAAGTAAAGGATATGGCCCATGGATTCCATCATCTCGACATCAGGGGGAGGGATCATGATGATGGGACCAGAGTCTCCATGTTCTAGTGTACTAGTGGTACCAGAATCGATAAGTAGAGGATTAGATGATCCACTACGAGTGACCTCGAAGTCACGAAGTGCTTGGAGGGAATTGCGAAACTCCTTGAAATAAGGGAAACAATGGGAATAATGACCATAATTATCACACAAGGGTGATTTGTGCACAATGTTTTAAGCCTTTTGGCTGAATCTGGTAAGGTAACTTGGACCTCAAGGATACTAGACTCAGGAAACGCTTCATGAACCAATGGTTTAAGATGAGGAAGTTCAGGATAGTTATTGGTGGCATGCCCAAAAACTTCACACAAAGCGCATGGAGGTGATGACTTTGGGGCTTTGTGGTCTAGAGGAGCTTGGGGAGCCTTGTCCTTAGGTTCTTTCCCTTTGGCTTTTCCCCCCTATCGGGATGCTTTAGTAACAAGAGTGGGTTCCTATTGAGGTTGCGGTGGAACTGAAGCAGTGATAGGGGTCATATGGACCGTTGAACCAGGGTCAAAGCATGGTATGGTCTGAGCTAACCAGTCAGAGTGTTCATTGGGGGATCAATGTACTAGACTACGATCCCCAAAGTCATATTAGGGGGAGTCAACGAAGCCATGGAAGGTACATAAGAGATTCTAGGAGGAGGAAATAAGAAAGTTATTTGTCCTATAGGGAAATGTCCCGATGGAACAAATCCTAGATGGTTAACACCTACAGGAACTATTCCTGGTGGGAACAAAGGAGAGGCACCCACAAGAGGAGGAGGTCATGGGGGGGTGGATCTAGATGGCTAAGTTGAAATGGTAACAACAAGGTGTTGAGGAGCTGGCTGTTGATTAGAGGTACTAGGCTCCTTTTGAGCAGCACATGACGCTTGTAACATGAAAACACTCAAAGAGCTAGGCTTAGAGATAAGAGGGTAGGACCAGGGAAAGCACCTAATGATGAGGAATATTTGTAGACTCCAAGTGAAACAGTAGTGGTAGGGGTAGAAGACTATTTTTCAGACATCGACGAGATAATGGACTCAGGGGAGGTCAACGATGATGACTCATAGTATGTCAACTGATTGATAATGGCGATCTTCCCTTCATGGGGGAACACATCTTACGGAAAACTGCAGATGCAATGGCTGACATGGAATAAGTGTAACTACAACCTAAGAGAATGTTGTAATATAGAGGGGCATTAATAACCTGTATGTCTAGATGAACAGTCTTGCCTGCAAGAGTCACTGGACAATTGCGATACATGTCGAGAGGCTAGGAGGAGTGACCATCCTAAGCACACAAAGTGATGGTGGATGGGGAAAACTTAGGTGACTTGATTTTCTTCCAAACAACAATGGGCATCACGCAAGTGGATGTACCTTCGTCAATAATGCATCAGGATATGATGGTATTACGGACTTTCATTGGTAGCTGGAAAGAAACGGATGGAGGTAATGGAGGTTGTTCTGACTTATCAATAGGAAAGATAATCAAATGATCATATTTAGGATCTACTATGCCTAAAGTAGTTAGTAGAGAATTATTTTGAGATGGGCATGACTGGAGCACCTCCAGCATTGACATGGTAGCAAGTGATTGTGCCAAGTCGTCTACTATATTGTATGTATGGGCAACTCAGTTAGAAGCCACATTACGGCGTAATGGTCCCTTTGGGATCTTAGGAATTGGCTCAACTTTAGGTTGAGGGATCTGTAGCAGATCATTTGGTGTTGTAAGAGGCTCAGTAGATGCTTTGGTTTTGGACTCAGTGGCAGAAAAAGTCGATGGCTTGTCATTTTGACGTGATCAAGTTTGCAAGTTGATATCAAGGGTGTTTACCTCGCAAGAATTCATCATGAGGATCTGGTAGTCACCAGGACCAGAAGGTTGGGGAAGGTGGGCTGCTTGACCTTGTTGAGGTTGAGCAGCAACAAATCCTTGTTGAGGGAAAGGATTTGTGAGCATGACCGATTGAGATGGCGTAGGATTCTGAGGCAATTGCTGCATGGGTGGTTGACCTCTAGAAGCTGCTTGGGCTTCCCACATTTGGCGCATCTGGGGTAAGAGGGGACATTCATGAGTATAATGGCCATGTACACCAAAACATGCACAAGGCTTGTTCGTATGAATAACCTTATTTTTCTTGGGTTGGTCACTCTGTTGTTGGTTGTTGGTGTTAGGCTAGTTCCCTTGGGGTTCATTATGTTGAATACCTTGGTTACCCTTGTTACCCTTCCCTTATATTTTTCTTCAAATTTTAGGGATTGGTCGCACTCTATTGTGCAAATACTTGACCCTGAGGGGGCGGTGGCTGTTGGGGCTGAGGATGCATGGGAGGCTATGGTGCTAATTCCTAAGGGGCTGGAGCACTCTACGATGCATAGGCGTAAGATGGTGAAGGGGAAACAGTCTACTAGACAGGTTGAGCACTAGCTAGCCCTGACATCTACTGATGTGATTGGGTAAATGCATATGATGTGCTTTATCCTGAATACACATTGCTGGCAGGAGGGGGATAAGTGTTGGAGGAACTGGTGCCCCCCACGTATGGCCATAACTCTGTTGAGTATGTCGTAAAGGATGTGAAATAGCTCCAAAGATACTGTTGGTGGCGTGAGATGCCCCCAATGCATTGGCACCACCAAGATAGGGGAAGTATGGTATAACAGTATAGCATAATGGATTGAGCATAAATCAAGTCATATCTCAGAGCAGTCTGGAGAGGCTCTTCCTCCGTCTAAGGAAAGTGAGACGCGACATCTTTGGCAATAGGCGCTAAAAGAGTTGTAAGAAACCAATCGAGGTAGACACGGTCTTCGAAGGGTGGAGCACAACACATGCTCCTCCTTCTATGCCATTCTTGAACATGATAAAAAATATGGGTGGCAGAGGACAGATAGAAATTGGTCAAGAGCTCAGTACAAATTTTGTATCGGAGAGGAAACTAAAAATATGAGACGAACACTTTAGCAAGCGTTGTGAAGGTGGAATGAGAGGGGGTGAGCTGGTCAACATACCACTTTGCAGCATCTCTAGTGAGTATGCGTTGGAACAACTGAAGACAAATGGAATCATGAGTGATGGAGTTGGATGCATATCACATATGGAAGGAGCGGACGTGATTGGTGGGGTCTTCTCCAGACTTACCCTCAAACTTGGGAATGTCGGAGGGGAGCTTGGTCAGCATAGCTGGTCAACCAACATCATGATGTATAGGGTCATTTATCAACTGGATAAAACACGAGAGGCTTAACCCAGCCATGAAAGGTAGCATTGGAGCTGCCGGAATGGTTCCTATAATGGTTCCGCTAGATTTGACTACTAGGATAGAGCTAGAGCCAACACTAGGTTGGTTTTGCTACACCTATAGTGGGTCCTGACATGATGACGGTATGTGGTGAAGGAATCTCAGAATTAGATGAGGAATCAGATGAACCAGAAGAGGAGTCAGTATGGGGACTCGGGGAACAATGAACTCGAACCCTGAGAGGAGGAGTAATATACCCAAGCAGAAACTGGGGATGAAGGCCTAAGATTCTTCATGACAAATGCCTTGGTGATGCAATGGTTGTAAGACACAAGTGACACGGGAATGGCGAAGGGAGATCAACAAGATGTTTTTGTCTCTATGTGGGGAGATAAATTAATTAAGTCTTGGCTTGGTGGTGTAAACCAAGAGCCCTTCGCTTAAGGTGTGCTTGTGTGTGTAAGTGTGTTTATTAATTAAGCCCAGATCATATTTGAAGAAAGAAAAAGATTGTTGAAATAAGCTGAAATTAAAAACAAAAAATAAATAGCAAATCAACTCTCTAAACCCCACCCAAACTGGGTTTGCAAACACTATGTTGATTGGTGACGAAATCAAGTGAAAACACACTAAAAAGACCAAGAGATCTAAGTGTCAGTGTGAATGAGATCAAATGACACTACGCTGCTAGAAAGTGGTGCAGCAACAACAAAAAACCAGTAAGGAAAATTGCTGCAGAAGATAGGGAGATGGGTGTGAAACCTAGGGAAAGCAGTGGCACCCTAAGGAAAATGACCAAACAAGGTTCAAGAGGGAAATTTGGATGGAAACAACCCATTTGTGAAGACCTGAAAAGGGAAGGTATAGATCTGGAAAATATGGCTGAAAGCTTTGCAAAAAACTCAGACTTCTTACTTGGCTAAACTCCTCCTATAAAGGTGGAAGTGTACTAGAAGCCCTAAGTGGCTAAATTCCACTTCGACGAGAGAAAAAAAATAAATCAAGGCCTAAGCAGAGTAAGACAATGGTCAACCAACCCAGTAGATAACTCTCGACAAAACCCAGAAACAGATAAGAGAAAATCCCAAAAACCCTAAAATCGCAGGTACTGACCTGTTTAGGGGGACATTGCACTTTTTGGGTTAGAAGGTGTGCTCTAGAACTCCAGATCGCACTTTTGGGGCAGAAAAGTGTGATTCTCGCTCCTTGGTTCTCGGTCGGCAAGTCTAAGAAAACCTTTCCGTCTTTGTCGCAGCTGGTTCCTGTGACCTGCAGAAATGACCAAAAAACTTTTGAAAGTTAGAAATTTGATTGATCTAGGGTTAAAATGCTAGTAAACAACATTAATGGACTGAAAAAGAAAAACCCTAAGCTAAAAACTGAAGGTCACCCAAGTTTCTGAATCAGAATTAAAAACATAGTGGAGTTGCTAATTTGTTATTGTGTTTTCTTCTCAAAAGTGTACGAAAAGAAGCCACTTTAGGTTATGGATGACAAACAATCCTAACAATATAAATGGTTGTTAAACATCGTAGATTTGTAGCAAATGATATAAACAAAACCTGCCAAACCCATGATTTATGCAACAGACATAGTTAAACAACAAAATGCAATAGTAAAATAAGTGCAAATAACTCCAATAATCCAATGGAAACGAGATATATAAAGAATATATTTTATTAAACAACACCTGTGAAGGGAACAAATAATGTTACTAGTCCCCCTCTATGGGATGGGTTCTTGGCTATTTTCAATGTCTTCAACTTTTTTAGAGTCTCTCTCTTCTACAATGTGTAAAACCCAACAAACAAAATGTTTGATCTCAATGAGAACTCAAATGGAAAATAAAATGGTGTGCGACAATGATAATAATCAAGGTTACAATAGTGAGTGAAACAATGAAAATGATCAAAAGTGAAGAATGAATCGAAAACCCTTCTATTTATAACAAAATATTAGGTTATTCTCGAATAGTGAGCAATAATAAAATATTATTAACCCCATTCTAGAATTAACCATTTGGAATATTTTATTATATTTGATTTGGAGAGAAAACATATTTAAACTTTTATTTAGAAATAATAAATAAATAAATGATTTATTTATCAACTCAAGAGATATGGTTAAGGAATAATAAGAAAGTAATGATTTATTTAATTATTTCTAAGGGATTTAGTCAAACTTCACAAGGAATAATAACAAATTAGTGATTAATTAATTATTCCTAGAGAATAATAAGACAATTAATGATTCATATATTTATTTCTCATAATTGGGTGAAATGTGACAAGGAATATTAATTAAATAATGATTTAATTAATTATTCCTAGAATATAATTAAACAAATAGTGATTAAATATTTAATTATTCTTCACGGGTTTAATTATAAATGACTTAATAAATGTGGTTTATTAAGTAATTTCTCACAATAAAAGCAATTTTGCTATGGTAAAATTGGCCCTACATGGTGTACTTCGATCCATCTAGTAAATTATGGCTAGATGACCAATTTTTTGTGATAACAGACATGTCCCTCAAGCTTCATTTCATTCACCTAAGTAGACTATTGGTTACTAATAGGTGGATGGAATGAAGGTCCAATTACGAGATCAAGTGAAAGACTCAACTAGGAATTTACGAGATCTAATCAAAGTCTCGAATTGGAAGGGGATCTATTTCAATATTTAACGAGGTTGACACAATAAAATAACTATGCTCATAGAACATGTTTCATTTTTTAACAAGCTTGATATAAGAAAAGGAACTCTTCTCCAGGAATCATATTCAATTTGTTAACGAGATTAACATAATAAAAATAACTCTTCTCTGGGAACCTTGTTTCATATTTTAAGGATCTTGTCACAACTCTGCTCTTAGACCTTAGTTCATTATTTAACAAGCTTGAGAATACTTGAATATGGAAGGATGAGCTCAAGGGATAATAGATGAGGTCTCCATGATAGGATCACATAGGAATTCGAGCCTTCTATCTGAGGTTAATAGTTAAAACTAACTTGGAAGCTTTTGGAAGAGGAAGCTTCAGAAATATTTTTATTTTTTCCTGAATTTCTAGAATGAGCGCACCTATAGAAGGGAGCAACAAGTGTTGACGAGTGTTGGCTATGAAGTATGCAACATGCATTGAACATAGGTGTCTAAAGAGATAAGGTGCATTGGGGCTAAAAATAGTGTTTTTGAGCTTATTATCCCAGAAACTCATACTTTTTGGAGAAGTGATGCTTAGGGCTTTGTGTAGGGGTTATGATAAAGTGTTCCAAGATGTTGATTGATCTGATTTGCTGACCTATTGAGAAAATGTGACAAAATGGCCTGTAACACTATGATAGGGTTTATGACATTTGAATTCAAGTAATTTTGTAAAATATCCTATAGAACTACTTACCCATTTATGTTTCTCTACGTGAAAGGAATTTTGTTTCCGAGAAGTTGTCAGAACTATAATTATTTGTGTTCTTGTATTTCTAGGGTTTGGACAAGCTGCAATAAAACTAGAAGGCTTACTTCTACTAGAAGCAGCTCATAATGTGAAGCATATACTATTAGGTCAATGATACTAGAAGATTCATTGTGGTCCACCAGTGATTCATTGATGGAATATTGCTAGAAATATCAACTTGGATTCATCCATACTTGAATTTACACGCCTAGCTTTAAGCCTTGAAATACTTATATTTTTTGTCCTTATTGGAAGTCACAATCGCAACTTGCAGTGATACAATGGCTAACCTTTATAACTATGATTTTCAACTTAGACTTTAGGTCTAATCTTAGAAAGTCTCAAAGTGCAAGTTTAGTTCCTAATGACGTATACCCACACCTTTAGAACTTCGATTTGCGACAAAGGCAATATCATTAGAGAAATTTTGAGGACAAAAAGGGGCTTAAAAAAATGTACAAAAAAATCAACTTTATAAGAATTAATAGGATTCAATATGATGATTTCAACCATGGGGGATGATTCACCATTTTTGGAGTAAAAAGGTAAAAAGAAAAACAATAAAATAAAAATAAAAACTACTTTTTCAACTCCTATTTTCAACTTATCTCCCTATGATTTTACTCAAATTTCAAGTGGGAACACTCACTAGATGCAAAATTTAATTTTTCATCCAAGAATTACCCATGTTGCATACTTTTGATGGACCCTAGTACATGCAAAATGTGAACTACATGAGAAAACATGACTATAATCAAGATTTTCATGTATTTCACATTTTTCGTGAAGTGGGTTCCCTCAAAAGTATGCAACAAGGGTACTCTTTGGATGTAAAATTAAATTCTACATCCAACAAGTGCTCTTGCTCAAAATTTGAGTAAAATCATAGGGAGAGAAGTTGAAAATACAAGTTGAGAAAGTAGTTTCTTCCTTTTTTTCAATCCAAAACTTAATGAGGTAATATAATGTTATTTTATTATTTCCACTATTATTTTGTAATATTGTTTAGGAGGCCCATTTTATACCTCAAAAGTTCTCTAATGGATATCTTCCCAAGTCACAAGTCACATTTACATTGTCTAATGTCTTATTGACTATCTTCTAGAAATTCAACTTATGACCAAGGCGATAGAGCCAACCCCTTCAAGTCGTAAGTCACAACTTTAGTGAATAGTGTATTATTCACTACCTCTTAGAAATGCGACTTGCAACTACAAAGTGCGATCAAAATCTATAATAATCATAGTCTTCCTCCATTGCATCACATATCAACTTTGGAGGCGGGTTGACTTCCGCATTAAGATATAGCTTGAAGAATATGGTATTGTAGATGTCTTTTGTCATATTTGTGAAAATAATAAATGTAAATCCATGTAAAGGGAAATATGAGGAATACAAAAGGTTACAAGAAACGTCAAAATCCATTGCCCCATTTGTATAAATACACCCTCATGCCTCATTTAAAAGGGCCTTTTAGCACTTGAGCTTGGCTAGAAATTAGATAGCCATTTTATGCTTAGGGATCTAGAAACACTCTGCTCTTGGTAGATAGTAGGGTGAACTATGGTGAGACTTGGGTTTTGTCTTGAATATGGTTGGAGCATATTACATTCCACTAATAGAATTTTATGGGTTTGTGGAGAATGTACTTGAGTTTGTAGCATCAATGATGAGAATCTTTTTTACTCCATGCATTGATTTCCATGCATTTTCATGGTATTTGTAATGACTATCTGGTATCTTTATTATGGGTGTGTGAACACTCTAATATTGGTTATAATTTAATGAACTAATCCATGACTTATGGTTTATATATTTTATTTGGATAATTTCTCTTTCCTTTTATGTGGATATTAGAAACTAACTATGAACTAATTTGTAGTTGACTTCTACTAATTTCTTACTTTTATGTATTAGATGGTATCAACTAACTAGTTCCTATTAGGGAATATTATTCTTATCATTATTTTATTACATTCTTGTATTATATTCTTCAAGCTATCAATCATGGTTTGATTTCATTCCGATTTTGGGGTATTTCATTATTGTCCTCATGCTAACATCTTTGCACTTTGACAACCAAGAGTGAAATTATCATGGTGGTAGGAGACACCACATATTGGATAGGGATCCTATCCCAAATGGTGTGAGGTCTAATTGGGAGTTTACACTAGGGAGACCCCCTAACTATTGAGGGGACATTTTTCCTCGTCAACAGATTTGGCACTAGAAAAATGGCTAGATGACAATATGGGCCTATGGAGCCTATATCTAAAGATTCTCTTGAAATGGCCCCATCCAAAATCTTTATCATGGGTTGATTTTAATTAACACTAAATCTTTTAATCCCACATAAATAGTTCATCACTTGTCCTAGAATAAGTTTGATGGATATGGTGATATATGCATTAGAACATATGCTTCATTTTGTCCAAGATTGTATTTCTAATGATGTGCATTGTGAAAATGTCGCTTGTAGAATTTTCACCCTAATGCTTGAAGGTCACGTTAAATAATGGTGAAAAACATTACCAACTATGTCTATCCATCTTTTCGAATAGTTCATTAAGGAGCTTCATTATACTTTTGGAAGGTACAATTGCCAAAGTTTGTTTCAAAATATCAAGGATATATATATATATATATATATATATATATATATAGATATAGATATAGATATAGATATAGATATAGATATAGATATAGATATATATATATATATATATATATATATATATATATATATATATATATATATATATATATATATATATATATATATATATATATATATTAACAAAGGCGTTACTAGTTTTCTATTCCAAAAAAAGAAAAGGAGGGAGACAAGCTTCCATTACATCAAGCCAAAAAAGGGTGAGGGCATCCTCAAAGAGAAATAGAGGATCAATAGTCCTTTTCTTCCAAGCACCTCCCCTTTTGTTTCTGAGATTACAAAATGCACTATCCTTATAAATTCTTACATATTGATTTAACAACAATTTACACCTACATAACAACAAGAGCTAGTAGTAGAAAGACTTAACAATACTGAAATGAATGAGGCATTTACAATTACTTTTTGTTGGCTGAGGGTTCCTGAGGCCAATTATTGTTGCTTTGAACATTGGAGTTATCTTTGATCTGAGTAATCAGTGAGCTCTTCAGATAATTGATCTTTGCCTCCAAATGCTTGCATTTGTGTGTTAGCACAGACATTTCTTTCCTATATTCTTATATTTGTCTCTTTAGGAAGGAATTCTCAGATTTTGCTATGTATTTGTAGTCGTTGACTGTTTCTCTGACCTGCTCAATCATGAATTTGTTAGCTCGACAAAATGCGTAGTTTTCTCACTTTGGTACATTTGCAAGGAGATTTCGTTCCATATTTCTGGGAGGGAGAGGGTGATCAGTCCAACATATCAGAGATGGGAAAATAGGAAATAGGGAGAAGAGACGAAAGCAGTCACTAGAATGTCCTGCGAAGACCCATAGCTATCGAAAAGGAGATCGGGAACTGAAAGTAGAAGTGACAAGAGCTGCACGAAAGTAGAAGAAATTGAGAGGAAATAAGAGATGCGCAGTGATGGGGGCTACAGGAGCTGCACGGAGGTGGGGGAAATAGGAGTTGCGCAGTAGTGGGGGCACCAAAGCTACGTGAAGGAAAAAAGATTGCAGATGCCTCCAGATTTGTACGAAAGCTAGAGTAGCGCGAAGGCTAATGGAATAGGGAAATTCCCACCAGAGCTGCATGAAGTAATAGGGCAAGGAGAGATCAGAGAAGATAAGGTTAGTCCCCAAAAGGGCACAACTATGACTATTTGAAGAGAGAAGGTTACTACTGAGACTGAGGGGAAGGAGAGAGAGCGCAAATATAGCATAGTATGATAAGACAAACTGAGGGGGAGAATATATAGTTGTGCAGCTTGCCTCCACAGAGATGAGAATATATGAATTTTACGGGGAGCTTGAGAAGCTGCCAGATACTTGTTAGCCGTAGAATGACTGTCACGGCTGATTTTGGGGATTTCCTTTGATTTCCTGATCTTCAAATATCTACTCATTCAAGCCGAAGTGACTATTTCCCAACTTGATGTTCCCTCTTTGATTTCTATTCTCTACACATTATGGCAGGAGTTCCTATGGAATTGGTTTCTAAGCAATCACATTATCAATTCTAGATTCTCCCACAGGACAGTTGACTGCCAGATTCGCCTACATGTTGGCGGTACGATTATTCTCTCTAAGAATATGCTTGGAGGTGACTTCACCTACAAACAACTAGTTTTTTTCCACCCTTTTTGTTGTTTGTCTCAGGGCCTTGTTCTAGGGGCTTCTTTTTTCCACTATCGAATGGATTATTATTGAAGAAGCCCCCATTATGACCGGATTCTTCAAATTGCGTTACCTTAGGATTTCCATTCCCAACAAGAGGCCATATGCTTCTGCTATTTTATTGGATAGTTCTCCTAATCCTCATTCTAAAGTAACAGTATTTTTCCCTCTTGGATCAAAGAGAACACCTCCCTCTCTAGCCTTTCCTAGGTTGGAATTTGAAGCCCCATCAAACAGTAAGTAGGGCCTATTTAAATTTCCTGTCCATGTTTTGAGATCCTCTTGTTTCATTCTTATTTTCCAATTTTGCAAATTATTAGGATATTTGCCGATGCATATTTTTTGTTGCTTTCTCATCGTGAATTCAACCCAGACTCTTTCCTCATGCTGTAGTTGTTGGAAATCTATTTCTTTAACTCCTTTAGAATTGATGAAATCAGATGATGTGCTCCATGTTTTGGCCAGGATTGTTCTAGTATTTGGAGTGCGGTCTTTAAATATCCTCTGATTTATTGCTATCCAAACTTTCCAACACATAAATGAGGGAAAACTCAGCCAATATCTTTTTACTGTTTCTTTTCTTTTGAAGGAATATGGATATATTTTTCCCTAGGTTGATAAATCTCATGATAAGGTAGCGAATGTTGGATACTAACCTCTATGGGACTGACAAGCCCTTTCCAGCAGTCCCTGCCAAAGGGGCATTCCGAGAAAAGATGTCGGATATTTTCTTCACTTCCATGACACATAGCACAACACGATGGACCTTCATATCATTTCTTTTTAAGATTATCAATGGTTAGTATTTTTCCTTTGAGCAGCGTCCACATGAATACTTTGATTTTTGTCAATGTTTCATTTTTCCATGCCACCCTCCATAATCTCCAGTCTCGATTTTCTTGCTGATGTAAAGTGGCATATCCTGATTTGACTGAAAAATATCCTCCATCAAGATCCCAACGAAGGGAATATTTTGAATCTATACTTAGCGGAGCAGCCACCTTAAGATATGGTATTAGGGACTTCCACTAAGGGACAAGGCCATGAGGGAGGATGGGGATCCTCCAATCCCTCCATTCTCCATCTCTCCAAAGAGATATATCATCTTCTTGGATCATGGAGATTTTCTTGGCAGGCTATGGGCTGATTTCCCATTATTCTATCCTTCCATATTTTTATGGATTTACCATTACCAAGTATCTTAGAAGAGTTTTCTTTAATGAGGAAAATGGTTTTTTTGATAAGATTCCATACCTGGGAGCAGGGCCTGATTGGATAACCTTTTCTCAATAAGAGGTTTCTATTGTGGTTCATCTATTTTTCTTCTAGGATTTGCTTCCACCAACTTCTCTCTCCTGTTATTAGTCTCCATGTTATTTTTTCTCCTAGAGCCAAGTTCATTATTCCTGGTAGTCTTATTGCCAACTGTCCTTTCTCATAGGGTTGAGTTACTTCATCCCATTTTGCAAGGATATGCTTCTTTGTCTCTACTTTACCTCCTTGCCATAGGAAGCCCGTGATTACAAGCTCAATTTGTTTGTGTATGTTTATTGGGGCTAGTATAGCAGCATACTGATAGATTGGGAGAGCTATGAGTAGGGCCTTTATTAATACCACCCTCCCTGCCATATTGAGCCAGATCATGCCCCAGTTCTACACTTTTTTTTTTTTTTTTCATTTTCTCAATGTACTTATTCCATATGTCGGTTTTCAAATTTTCTTTTGAGATTGGGAGTCCAAGATATTGGAAGTGGCTCCACTTCTCTTGAAATAGAATTTCCAAAGTTTCTGATATTTTTTTGGGACTGCGGGATGAAGTGTTCCATCCATAGATTCTGCATTTTTGATTATTTAGTAGCCCCTTGGAGGCTTCCATAAAATTTTTAGTACCTTTTTTATTCTTCTTTCCATTATGTAGGAGGCCCCTCCCATTATCAAAGTGTCATATGCAAATAGGGAGTGGTTTATACTTTTTACTTCAGGAGAGATTGAGAATCCAATGGTAGTCCTCTCTTGTCTAGATTTCTTAAGACTTCTGCTCAAGGAGTATGCCATTATAATGTATAAGAAAGGGGAGAGAGGACAACCTTGTCGTAGCCCCCTTGAACTCTAAAAATATTCAATTGGTCTTCCATTGACCAGTGGAGCAATCCAAGGACCCACAATACATGATTTTATTATATCTATTACCTTTTTGGAGAAACCAAATCTCTATAGGACAACCGCGAGAAAACCTAGGTTGACTTTATCAAAAGCATTAGCTATCCAGTTTGACAATCATTCCTTTTTATTTATTTTTCATTAGGCTAGAGTGCAAAGCTTCCTACACTATTAGAATGTTGTCCAGAATTTGTCTTTCAGGGACAAATCCTCCTTCACTAGGGGATCTTTGAGGTCTAAAATGGGCCTCGTAAGAAAAATGTACAACCAAAATAAAATTTATAAGAACCAATATGATTCAAGATGATGATGTCAACCATGGGGGATGATTCACCATTTTTGGAGTAAAAAAGTACAAAGATTAAAAAATAATAAAATAATAAAACTACTTTTTCAACTCGTATTTTCAACTTATCTCCCTAAGTTTTTACTCAAATTTCGAGCAGGAGTACTCGTTGGATGAAAAATTTAATTCCTCATCCAAGGAGTACCCATGTTACATACTTTCGATGGACCCTACTACACGAAAAATGAGAAATACATGAAAAAACGTGATTGCAATCACGTTTTTCATGTATTTCTCATTTTTCGTGTAGCAAGGTCCATCGAAAGTATGCAACATGGGTATTCCTTGGATGAGGAATCAAATTATGCATCCAATGAGTGTTTTTGCTCAAAATTTGAGTAAACCCATACGGAGATAAGTTGAAAATATGAGTTGAAAAAATAGTTTTGTCTTTTTTCCCTCTAAAATTTGATGATGTAATCTAATCTTATTTTATTATTTCCACTATTATTTTATAATTTCCTTAGGAGGCCCATTTTAGACCTCAAAAATCTCGTAATGGATTTTTTGATATTATTTCTGGAATCAATACTTTGATTCTATTTGCTAGGATTTTTGTTGTGATTTTGTAGGAGGAGTTACATAGAGAAATAGGCCTGAATCTACTAAAGGAGTTAGCATTTGACTCTTTTGGAACAAGAGTCAGGAAGGAAGAGTTTGTGAATCCTCCAACCTTGAATTTCCTAAAAAAATTTCTTATCATTCTTATCAAATATTTTTTAATAATGGTCCAATTGTTTTTATAGAAGGAAATAGGGAACCCATCTGGGCCAGGAGCCTTATCCAGATGCAAATCCCAAACAACATCTGCTACTTCCTTTCCTTCAAATGTTCTTGTGAGTTCATTGTTTTCTGCTTCACTAATTTTCCTGGGTATGTGCTGAAGATATTCTTCATACTCGTTATTTGATGTTAGTGATGATAATAGATTTTTATAGTATCTGTAAGCCTCCTTCTTTATTTCCTCTTGTCCTCTCACTTCTTTGCCTTCATTATCTTTTATGTTGTCTATTTGATTTTGGTTTCTTCTTATCATGGCTATATTATGAAATAAAGTTGTGTTCCTGTCTCCTACTTTGAGCGATAGATTTCGTGATTTTATCTGCCACTCTTCTTCTTCCTTTCTAAATTGTCTATACATCTCCCAATATGTTTGTTTTTCCTGCCATATGTTGTCTTGTGCTTCCTCTTGTTGCTCCTTTTCCATTTGGATTATGTCTATTTTTTTTTCTAATTCTAAATTTCTTTTTTGTGTTTCTATATTGTTGATCCTTGCCCAATGTTTTATATCTCTCCTTAGGGCTTTTATTTTAGTTTCCCAAACATATCTAGGTGAGCCATTAATTGGTGTTGCCCACACTTCAATTATGATTTTTTTGACTTCTTCTCTGTTGTTCCATATGGGGCTAAATCTGAAAGGAATTGGGCCAATATTATCTAACTTCCTAAGAGTGGTAGCCACTGGTTTGTGATTTAATGTTATATTATGGATGATTTTGGATTTTATCTCACTGAACTCATTGGAAACTTTGTCTTGTATTAGGAATCTGTCCAATCCTTCCTTGATGTTATTTTTCCTAATTCTTCTTGCTCCATGTGTACTTTCCATTGCTAGGATGCATGTCCATTAATTTGCATGATTCAATAATGGATTCTAACATTTCCCTATAAGGGTCAACATTGTATTTTCCCCCAAAATTTTCCTTTGCGCTCAATACCAAATTGAGATCTCCTCCTATGATTATGCCTCTGTTTTGGTCCTATTAGCCTTGAGGTGCACTGCTACTATTTTAACGGAAATGTCCCCTGGTTTAGCTCCGATGGTCCACGTCTCCTCTTGCTCCGCTTTGGCCATAAGCCAGAGTTCAAAAATTATACACCCGCGCTCATAAATTTCAGCGGGCCCGCTCTCGGTTCATCTCCTTTCTGCTGCACTCTCCATTCTTCGATCCCCGCCGTCGATCTTCCCACTGATCTGATGGTCCACACTTCATCCGACTAACTATTTACGCTCACCCGCTCCAACCAATCACCACCGTTAGATCATTTCTGCTAGATCTAACGGCTATCACGCATATCACTCAAGCACCAAGCGATAGGGATACCTACTTGATAAGGCAGTTTCCTCTCTCCTCCTCGCTGCTACATGTCACTTGATGAGTGGAATCAGATGCCAATCCGAATTACCACTTACCTCTTGTGATCTCGCCTGAAATACCACATTTCACTTTCAAATCTGCCGATGTGATATCAATTCCTCTATCTCTATGATATGATCCTATCCATTGATCATATCGATCCAATGGTCCTGTATACCACTTCCCACCAGTCACCCAGGGAGGACATTTGTTGGCTCTGTTAGTGTTTTTTTATAGTCAGATAGTTGTACTAAAATAACGAATATATGGCTGAAAGGGGAAAAACAACAGCATGATGCAGCCAAACCAACAGAAATGGTCATGGAATGTCGCTGGCACGAGCGAGCCACCTGATAGAGCAGCAAAATTACCAGAATATGGTTACTGTGTTGTTAGAAAAACATACCTCTGAGCTCATGTTTGTCTAGTTATGGCATCAAGTGGTTGAGAAGACAAAGGGGATAGATTAAGACATCTCGAGCCTCAGAGGATTCGAGAGTATTGTAAAAAGCCTATAAATGGTTGAAAGTTAGAAGTATCAAGGGTTCAACTTTTGGAGACTATGGATACTTTGTTCCTCCCAGCATCTCATCTTCATTCTAGTAATACAAGCTTCTTTTGTTGTTACATGTTTAATTCCCATCTTCTCCTCTGTTATAAGCTTGTGCTTGAATAGGTTATTCATGTTTTCTTCTCTATCCACGGACCATGGGCAGGTCTCAAAACCTCTTATTGCCTAACAACCTAAGGGAATAAAGCCCCTTTGACTCTTATTATCTTCACCCTCTGCTTGCACAAATTGCAGAGACTTTACATTTATACAAAAAGGAAATACAAAATTTAACCCCAGGGACCCCATCCCAACAAGCCCCCAACACAATTTGGTGACTCATCCTTGAGCCACTCAACTGACACTTCAATCTTTTCTTAGAGTTTGTGGAACTCTAACTTCAAGACTTGTAGATCAGTTGTTCCCTGCGTAGCTTCCTGCTGCACTTATTTGACCAATTTCTTTGTAGTTTTGCCTTCCACTACGAGGCCCATGGTCCTTTGAGTCTGCTGCATGCCCTTTAGCTTGCTTTGCACTAACAGAGTTAGCTGCTTGGCCTCCTCTGCCCAAGGTTGTGTTCATGCCATAAGAATGGTCTCTTTTCGGTGCAACTTTTCAATTTCATTCTGAAGCTACTTTCCTTCCTGTAATCTCATGAACTGCTGTACTGGTGCCAAATTTCATGCAGTCAATCTAATATCATCGAACTACTTTTTTTTATCTGAGGTCCGCACCAATCTTCTGCAGAGTGGGGTCCTCATGCGGGGATGTCCATAATTCCATGGCCTACACAAATAGCTTTGTGTCACCCTTGAATTCTCCTTCTAATGTGGCAATTCCCTCTTTTATAGTAGCTCTACGTTGCTCTCGAACCTCTAGCAGAGTTGTCGACTGCAACTTCAATTGAAACTCTAAAATCTAAAGCCATAATTCAAACTGGACTCGACTGATTTCATCCTTGGACTCTCTCACTATTGCGGCTAGATTCTATATCTTTTCTGTCAACATTGCATCTACTGAAATGTTAATTTCTGACAGCTCATTACAATTCTGTGTAATCGTTGCTTCCAAGTGTTGGTTGTGTGTAGAAATTTCTTCTTTTTCCTTCAGCGTGTGCGCCTTTTCTTAGAAGATCTGCTGGTTTTTCATTATTACTTCATTAACAACTAGCAACATGCACTGCTCCCTAACCTGCAATTCATCATATACGCCTTGGTGCAACTCATGTAGGGTTTGGATAGGGAGTTCCTCAAGGTTGAGGCCCAGATTCTTGATCTGCGAGAGCTAGGCTTTGGCCTCATTCATTTTTGCGTGTAGAGCCCCACCTAGAAACTGAATAACAAAGAGATCTAAGGTTCACTCCGTGTCCAAAACTTACACACTCGCTTGATGCAGGATCACTTGAATCCCATTCGCTTGTAGTTGACCTGTCTGGATTTGTAGCTCGCGCAGGTCCTTCTGCACATTTCCCAGTGCCTGCTGTTAATGTTGATCAAATTGGGTCCATAAATCTATTGTAGTATCTCGGACCATGTCACCAATCTCTTCCAAGTCCCCTTCACTAAGGACTAGCGGGTCCACATGGGTGAATCTGTCCAACTTCTATTCCTTCCGTGGCCTCGTGGATGTCTATTGCGTTCTTTTTCTTACCACAAGGGGGTTTCCTACTTTTCACTCCATCCCTCCTCTATT
Source organism: Pinus tabuliformis (assembly GCA_031772625.1). Lineage (NCBI taxonomy): Eukaryota > Viridiplantae > Streptophyta > Pinopsida > Pinales > Pinaceae > Pinus > Pinus tabuliformis. The sequence goes on from CM062814.1 coordinate 646,234,410, forward strand.
GGGTATGGAGCATGATTATCTTCTCTATTTAGAGGTATCGCCACATTGGACCCCAGTTAGTAATGTGGCCGCAACGCCACCCTTAAAATGTACACTGCAAGGGGGGATCCAAGGGGAAGCGGCTACGATCTTTGGGAGCCCCCCCCCCAAGTGGGGGATCAGGGGCAACGCCCCTGAAGCTAAAAATAGATGTAAAATTGCCTTGTAAAATTTTGTAATTTTGTAGTCAATCTCGATTACTCATTAGGTGGAGATCTGATGGTAGAAGTTATGTTTAATTTAGGGGTTTTTTTTTTTTTCCGTAGAAGGAAAACCCTCACTATATATGAGGGAATTGTATTGCTTCTATGTAGATTTGTATTCTGAGTGAGAAAGAGAGAGGAGATTATGTGAGAGCAAAGAGGGAATTACAATGGATCTGTTGTAGGTTGTATCTCTTCGGTTTGCTGGATAATATAAAAGGAAGGACTGGATATTTCTCCGTGGACGTAGCCCAAATTGGGTGAACCACATATATTTGTGTCTCTCTTGTTTTATGTGTTTATATTTATGCAATATATTTTATGTGTTTCATTGCTCTCTAATATATAATTCTCTAACATCCTCTGCATATGACCCTTCTTGGTCCTTCATGTGCTAAGAGTCAAATTCCCCAACATCGGTTTTGGTTTGTTGGGTGGCTCGCTCTTTGTCAACAGCTTCCTTATCACTAGTTCCTTAGCACTAGTTCCTTAGTAGTATCTTCCTTAGCTGTAGCCTCTTTTGGCTACGTAACTTTCTCTTGGGTTGCGACCTTTTGGGCTTCCTTCTACTTGTCTGTTGTTGTTTTCTGTGCTGTAGTACCCTCTGCTACCTTACTCGTTCCTATGCCTAGCTCTGATGGGTAAATCCAATCTCCTGGCCATTTACCAACAATCTCTACGACGTCCTCCTCACCAACTAGATAAGGAAACTTGTACCATATCTTCTTCATATCCCTTCTTGCATGAATATATACAATATGGAAGTCAGATTTGAAGTTGACGTAAGGCTCATACTAATCATATAAGGTAGGTGACAGCCTCAACTACTAGCTAATCACTGTGCGTAGATCCATCTACACCAATACCAAAAATATCTTGGTTTCTGTGACTCACGAAAGGTCCTTCGTTGCCCAGAGTGAAGTGAACTTCGCTGCCTCCGGAAGGTCTAATTCTTGGGGAGGAAATTGGCTATCCTCCGGTGTCCTCCATGATACTAAGGCTAACAATAATAGAAACTAGGCATAGTGAAATGCATTACCTTCATCCAAGGCCTCCCGACAGTTGTATAAGGACTCTTTGCGCAGGTACTAAGCCTAGTTATACTAGACTCCTTTGGTAGCCTAGAATATCCACACGACTTCTTAATCAACCCAAACTCACTCTTCATCTGGGCTGCAATTTTGTTCTCCTGCGTTTTCCCTCCAAATGCTTCTACTGGATCCACACCTTGATAGGGAAACATGGTAATCCGGTGGATCAGAATGTCTGTGATTGGGATGGGTTCTACCAACCAGAGACACCCATCATGCACCAAAGTTAGTAATTTTCTGACACATACAATGTTAATGATGGTGTGACTGCAGTGTGGCACCCAGAGCATGTTCAAGAGGCCCGCGGACTCAACACCCGTGACCCACTTCATTGGTTCCAATCGCGTAATCTCAATATCCTAATAGTATATCTTCGATAGGTAGTTGTCTAGTTGTGAGAAATTCTCATGATCTCCTAAGTCCCAATCCTCCAAATTGAGCATCGGAATACGGTCCAACACTGTGCCCTCAAACACCACCTTCTCAGACAACAATGGTGTAGATACCATAAATTTATCATTGTTAGGGTCCTTAGGCACCTTGGTTGTGCCTTTGCGTAGTGGGATATACTTTGGGAGCTGATTCATAGGCTCATCCTCCTCAACATCCATCTCCTCGATGCCTCCTTGTAGTTATTATTCGTCCAAATCAAGGGGCTCAGTCGACAACTGCGATCTATCCATATTCCCCTTCTGGAATATTTACGTGGTGAGTTTTCGTGGTGAGTGCCTCACTGGGACCTGCTGCGGTTTCTTTTGCTTCTTATCAGTTTCATAAGGCTTAGGAATAGAGGGATTAGGTCCGGAGACCTATCTGGTGCCGTAGGAACAGAGGGTGCTTCATCAGCAGAGGGCGCTGCTTCAAAGGGATCAACTTTTGTTGTGGGGGGAGTTGCAGTAATTCTCTCAAGGATTATCTCACAGTACCAATAAGGAAAGTTGGCGAATTCTGGCTGTTATAGATTTTTCTCCCAAACTTTCTCAGGCATACAACACTCATCCTGGCAGACAAGTTTAAGGAAAACGCTTTCGAAGCAAAGTGTTCGAATGAAAGGTGGCATGCCAGATTTATAGGTGAATTCGAATTTGAATCCAATCGTTCCCTCCAAATTCCTATAATTAATGCATCTTTGGTGGAAGATTTCCAAAACATTTTCCCCATAAATGCGCCTTCCCCACTCCTTCTAACAAAAATTTTTCCATTCAATCATCGACAGTGCTTCCAATGGCTAATTTTTTACCAGGCTATGCGACACCAACCTTTGTGGTGCAACCACCTTGGCGGAGCTCCCCTCGACACCCTACTTTCTTCCATCGCACGATCCTCTTACTTCATCTTTCCCATTATTGGGTAGTGTATTTTATAATCCCACACTTCGTTACCGTTGCCTGGAGTACTAAGACTATCCCACCATCATATAGTCATTGCGCAGGGGTGGGATCACCCGTATATAAATTCAATTGACTGCCATTGACTCTTCCTAGAAATAATTCCCCATTCAACTTCACAAGTTGAACTGCGTCACCATCTGTAATTTCTTTTACCACATAGGGTCCCAACCAATGCATTTGAAACTTTCCAGGGAATTTCATAAATTTATTGTCATATAACAATACCAAATCATTAACTTGGAAGGTGCACTACTTTATATGTCGATCATGCCATGCCTTTTCGCGCTCCTTTTGCACCTGTTGGTGAAATCCTACTAAAAACTGATCCTCTTCCAATTCCATATGTTGTGCGAGATTCTCTTCCATAGTATCACGATCAACCATATCGGTCAGTGTTGCAATTCGTAAACTTGGCATAATATATTCCATGGGCATCACGACCTGCTGCCCATAGATCAACCGAAAAGGGGTTTGGCCTGTCAACTTTTTGCAAGTGGTTCTATACACCCAAAGGAATAATGGTATGCGCACATCCCAATCATTCCTCTTCACGTTGCAAACCTTCATCAAAGTGCTCTCCATGATTTTTTTTTAAGGCTTCTACCATACCATTAGCTAGAACATTACTCTTCTGATGATAGACCTGGAATTCTTCAAGCATTGCAACAATCGTCTCGTTTAAGAAGTGCGTGCCCATATCACTCATTAATATTTTAGGGCAACCAAATCGGGACAAAATAAACTTAAAAATGAACTTCACAACAGTAGTTTCACTACATCCCTTTACCGGTTGTGACTCCACCTATTGCGTCAAGTATTTAGCTGTTGCAATAATATACCACGCTCCGGTCTTTTTCCCTGGTGGCTGGATCGGACCCACAAAATCAATCACCCATTTTTCAAACACTTGTAAAGTTATCTATGGATTTAATGGAAATTCATCCCTTCATGATGGTCTCCCCACCCTCTGGAAAGCATTGCATGACCTCTAATACGCTTTTGAATCCTTATGCACGATAGGCCACCAAAGTCCTGTGCACAAGATCTTCTGTGTGGTCGCTCTTCCTGCATAGTGTCCTCCTGCTACTCCTCCATGTGCTTCTACGAGAATGCTTGGCCGTTCAAACTCTAAGACATATCGGCGCAATATTTCATCAAAGCCCATTTTATATAGGTGTTCAGCAATCACAAAAAAATCAGCTGCGTGAACCACCAATTCCTTCTTCTTCTATGCAGAATATCCTTCTCGGGTTGTTCCAATTGTTAACAACTGGATTATATCGGTAAAGTTACCGTCTGTGATACAAACAATAAAGAGTTGTGCATAAGGCAACTCTTCTTCCAAACTGGTAGGTTCATCACCAGTCTTAATCCAGGATAGATGATCAAGAGCAACATTTAAGCATTCGAGCTTTATTATCACCTCAAAATCATACTCCTGAAAGAGCAACGGGCATCTGCAGATCTTCCCCAACAACACAGGATTATTGAACAGGTATTTTAGATAATAATGGTCTGTATAAATTTTGAAGTGCTTGCCTAATAGATAATCCTGGAATTTATGTAGCGCATACACCATTGCCAATCCTTCGTGCTCTGTAGTTGAGTAATTTTTCTCTTCCTTTGACAATTTCCTACTCGTAAAAGCTATAAGATGATCAATATCGCTTTCGCCTGGTTGGCTCATTGCCGCACCCAGCACAATACAAGAAGCATCCACATGAACATGAAACTCCTTTTTCCAATCTGGGAACACCAGAATGGGTGCGGTGACCATTCTCTCCTTAAAAATGTCTAAACTACTCTGACACTCTTCATCTTAGCATAATTTCGCGTCCTTATTTAACAGTTTCTCCATTGGAGCAGTTATTTGTGCATATGACTTGATAATTTTTCTATAATACCCATTGTGGCCCAACGTTGTGCATAACTATTTTACGTTCTTCAGGGCCTCCAAATTGACAATAAAAGCTATCTTAGTAGGGTCTACCATCAATCCCTACTTCCAAACCACATGACCCAACAATATTCCATACGGAATACATAAGATACACTTCTTCAGATTCAGGGTGATTTGATGTCTATGACAGGTATCCAACATAAGGCGCATACTCGCAACATGGCACTTTACAAACCCAAATGTGGTCCAATAATCAAAGTAGGCGTCTATGAACTTATGGATAAATTCCTTAAAAGCTGCAATTACTACTCGCGAAAATATTGCAAGCACATTCTTCATTCCAAATGGCATTACCGTGTATTAGAAACAAACTGATTCCATCATCAAGGTGATCTTGCTGAGATCCTTTGGTGCGATCCTGATCTGATGGTACCTTGAGAACCCATGAGTGAATGAGTAGGCTTCCTGCCCTCCAACATTCTCCAACACTTCATCTGTAAATGGCGTCAGAAACAGGTCATGGACACACGCATCATTTAGTTTCCTCAGATCTACACATATCCAAATTTCATCCTGTTTCTTCTTTTCCCCAACTACCATGGGACTAACCCAGTCTAATTCCTCCACAAGCTCAATGATCCGAGCCTCTAGCATTTTGTCAAAATCCTTGCGCACCTTTTCCTTATATTTGGGATTCAAATGGTAGGGTTGCTAATTTACAGGCTTTGCGTTTGGCTTCAAAGTAATCTTCATAACACCCAGGTCCCCTACTATCCCCTTCAGATTTGAGAAATTGGTGGGAAACAAGTCCTGGTATTCGTGCAGTAGTTCTGTGACCTTATCAACTGTATCCTCATCCTAATACTCTCCTATTTTAGAAAACTTTAGTTGCACATCTGATGTTTACCTGTCTATTCTTCAAAGGATTTGATATGTCAGGGATTGCTTCTTTGGGTCCCTCAACCTCGCATTGTCCCTCAAACTCTGGAATGTTGATATTTCTAGGGTCATCTTCTTCTTCTTCTGTGGTCACATTATAGCATTCTAGCGCATGACGCAATTTCATATTCCAATCTGGTTGAACCCATGTGACAGGTCCATCAGGCATTCTAAATATCACAACCTTAATTTCATGGAGTTCCTCATCAATACATTCAAATCAATCCTCAAAGCTAAAAGTCAACGGGAAACTTCCCTTCAAGATATCCCACTCGACGTCCCATGTTGCAACTCTATTTCTAGGTACTAGTTCATTGGAATGGTATCCAAAGTGTGACAAAAGATATGAACCCATTCAGGTTGAGGTTCCTCTCCCCATGATTTAGTCCACTGCACCAAATGCTCACATGGATCGTCCTTTCTAATGTATTTCTCTGTTATATGGGTATTGGCGTACCCGAACCTCAGCTTCATCATTTGCTTGTATTCCTTACAATCAGCAAAGTTGTCTTATCCGTACCCCACCAATGGTAAGGCATAGCGCACATCGCCATATTTAGTGCTTGGAACCGATTCTCTTATGGCACATCCCTTTCAATCTTATCCCAAAACAAGTTAACATCCTCTAAACCATCATAATAACGCAGATTTTGTACCTCAGTGGATATGTAGCCAAGCAATTTTGTCAACATATTGCAGCGCAAAGAAGAGACTTCGTATAATCGATTCTGCCAATTCTCTAGTTTGTCATTAGAATCTGAAGTGCAAGAGCTATCCCTATCCCATCTGATCCATTCATCTATTGTAGGATTGATCCAGTCCTCATCCCACACACTGGTCTTACATATCTGGTCCATATCGTCCTCTTCTTCATAATCGCGAACTAGTTCTGTGTATCGCACACATTCAGATGGATCCAATGGAACAATAAATCGGAGCACATTCCCTTTGAATGCCATTATGTGCTTCTTAATATTAATAACTGCATCCATATCAAAGGCCCAATCAATTCCTAGTAGCACAGGGTAAGGATTACTATCGTCCACTATCTTGATCACTTCGAAGTCGGTTAAGGCACTTGCTCCTTCAATATCTACCATAACCCCATATATGTGCTTCATAGGAATGATCTTCTGTTGATTTTCCATACGTAGCTCGATAGGAGACCACTACAACATAGGTCTTCCCATTCTCTCCAAAGTTTGTTTTGGTAGAACATTCACATCAGATCCTAGATCGAGAATTAACTGATCCATTTTGTGCTCTCCAATCTGTGCAGTTAGCCTCATTTCGTGACCTATTCACTTCTTTCTTTTTCCCTCTTTTCATACTACGCATTGTTCTAGAGGATTCTTAACCTTACCTATACAATTATCAATTAACTCTTGGAGCCCTTCTACTACCTTTCTATCTCATAACAGCTTCATACAAGTCTTCAGAAGGGTAGATAATAGTGAAGGATCTATGTCCTATGCTCCATTGTTTCCACCAGACTTCTCCTGACATTTTGAGGTAGAGGCCTCAGCAAAACTCTTTTTGGCTTCCATAAATGTTTTCTTGGCCTGACTTAGATCGAATCTAACTTCCTTCTCAGCGGCCTTGATTACCCATCCTTCATCTTCTAACTGCTTTCCTTTATATTCTCCCGTGGCAATACCACTTCACGCACGATATTAATGTTAGGCTCTTCTTCACAAGGCTCCGCTCTCATCATATTAATATTCTGTGTAGGTGTTTGAGACTTCTTTTCCTTCGTCTTAGCTATTAGTACCATAAAATCTTCTATAACATGGTCAAAATGTTGGCAATATTGATAGGAGAGGTGTGTTGGATTCTGACAGTCATGCGCAAAATGACCTGCCTCTCCATAATTATAACAAATGACCTATCCATGGTCCCTTCTATCCCCTCCTCCTCGTCCTCTTCCTTGGCCCTAGAATCCTCCATGCTCTACAATCGCGCCCTAATCCTAAGGCCGATTTTCTGCCTACATTCTATATATAGGGGTCTGCTCCATCATCAGTTCATGGCTCTGACAGTTGCAGTTATCATGCCCAACTGATTTACAGGAAGTACAAAACAACTGTTGCAGAGTTTGTACAAACTTCTGGAGGAGATGACAATTATCAGTTACATGCTTCCCAGCTCTCTGACAGATAGCACGTCATAAGACTACCCCCGCACTTGGTCCAATGACATTTTCTGGCTTTATAGGAACAAAACCTCCCCTAGTAAGGTAATTTTGATAGATTGGACAGTGGTCCTTATCATGACCATGGCCTTTACACTTCAAGCACCAAACTTTCGTGCGCACCTCGGGTTGGACTTCCTTTCCCTTCTTAAGGCTCTATAACTCCATGTGCATGCTTTCCAATTGTGACCAGATCCATTGTACTCCTATATTCATATCCTGCACTAGTGAATCTTCTAATCTCATGGCGATCTCCACAACTTCTGCGAAAATGGTAACCTTAAATGAGGTAGGAGTGAAGCAATATACCAGTCTCTATGATGAGTATTTGTAATGCTTATATTATCCTACTGAATATGACACTCTAATCATTGATCAAAGTCCCATGCAGACTCATTTAACCTTTTTTGAATCTCCTTGAGCTCTTTCACAGACTGGGCTTGAGATTTGGGCTTCTTAAACTCATTCTTCAACACTTTTTGGGTTTCTTGCATAGTCACATTGGGTTTGTCCGAGCAGAACTTGATGTACCAACTCAACACTCTATCCTATAGTGGTGTGACTAGCTATGCTTTATTTATGTTGTCATCAGTGATCTGTTGTGCCTTTCATAAAGCATCCGCAACGAACCAAAATTGTTCTGGGTCTTCAAATCACAAACCCATAAATACAGGCATCTTCAACATTTTCGTCTTGTTAAATGATTGAGGTGGAGGTGGAGTGGATGGATGAGGTATCCCTATGATACCATGGCTTACGATCTGCAATGTGCTTCACGGTGTCCTTAGAATATTACCTTCATCATCACCATCAAATGATCCTAACAACAGACTGTACCTAGAGCCTGACTCTTCATTCATCTGGAATGCTTTCCCACTTCACATAGTCCAAACATCAATTTAAAGGCATAACCCACTTTTCACACAATAACATCTTAATCTAGGTCTTAAGGGATTTCAGGTACTTACTTCTTGGTCCCTTGAGGAACCTGCAGTCTACTTCACTATAGTTGGTGGACATATCGATCGTGAACTCAATGATGAATCCTCCCATAATACTATTGATCCAGTGGTTGAGAGACCGCATGATTTTGTTTTCTGAAGCCTCCAAGCGCTCCACTATTTTTGGGGTCCACACAATAGGGCTATCAAGCTTCCACATACCCTGGCTATCCACCAATTTGGACAACCACTCATTCAATTCATAGGGGAAAGAGTAGAAGAATATTTTGTGTTCGTCTGTGAATAGGTATCTATTCAACCACTCTTCCTTCAACAAGCGTAGATTCCTGTTATCCTGGGCTACGAATGCGTGCAGATTTCGATCGATCCACTTTTAAATCTCTTTCTTAATGGCAAATCACTTATCACACATTCCTCAGATAGTTTTCGGTCCTGACATAAAGCCATTTTTTGGCTTGATGGGCCCTGACCCAGGTTCAAAGTTAGCTGCACCAACCAACAAAACCCTAAACTGCTTGCCCTTTCGGAAACAACCCGCATAGCGCAGGCTGCAGTCTCACTCGAAGCAGTATCGGTGGATGAAAAAACCAGGTTTCTACGTCCAGAGGTCTGTGTGAGGGGTTATTGTGGCTTATGGGGCTTAGGTCTGTCTTCGCGAACCCTCACCCTTCCAAAATAGATAATTCTAATAATTCTGACAAACAAAATTTATATCTTCGCGAAGGTCATTAAACAATCATAACTTGCATAAATTCTACTGATCTACTACTTTCGCGCAAGAAATAGAAATTTATTCATATAATTCGAGATATAGAGTGAAAATATAGAAATTGTAGAAGTAAATAGAGATAACAAGATACACAATCTATGGATCAAAAATATATTTATGCAATCTTTCAAAGTACAAACTCTTCTTCCATGCGCACTCTGCTGCAGGGGCCTACACACTCAACCTATAGACTTACCAAGGTCTCCATGCACTCAGCTGTAAGAACCTTCCCCTTCGCCTGAGTATAGGAAATAGACTTTCCTACCTTAGCTCACTTGCCCAGACAATGATTTTCTATTCTTAGTTGATCTCTTAGACTCGCTATGACTCTTCTATTTATTTTACAATACCATGGTCCGCGGACCATGGGCGGGTCTCAAAACCTCTTATCGCATAACAACCTAAGGGACTAAAGCCCCTTTGAATCTCATTATCTTCGTGCTCTGCTTCCACAAATCGCAAAGACTTTACATTTATACAAAAAGGAAATACAAAATTTAACCCCAAGGACCCCATCCCAATAGTAAGCAAGGATGCTTTGTGGGTGAAAAAATACATCTCGATTGAGCCTTTTTAAGTGCTTAATCAAGAAATATTTCAACCCTCGATCAAACTATTTGAGGTCTTCAATATTGCTTAATCAAGCATTAGAAAAAACCCTCGATCGATCTCACGTGTAATTCAAGGTTATCTAGGAGCTTGATCGAGATAAGAGCTCAATCAAGTAATTGGATAAATCAAGCCATTTTTTTTTAATTTCTGACCAATATGATGTAGGCATGGAATGAAAAAAAGTGTCTTGATCGAGTCTCTATTTGTGAATAAAAATCCTTCTATGGTTTGTGCAAGCCATTTTGCACAGACCACGAGGGAAATTGGAATTTAACCAAGCTTTTGGAAGCTCGACCGTGAAGGAGGAACTTAATCTAGCCACCCAGGGACCCCATCGACATGCTTGCTCGACCCAACTTTTCCTTAGAGGCCAAGGTAGGTGTCCTATAATTTTTTGTTTATTTCAATTAATTTTTATTGCAAAGAAAAAATGAAAACCCACCACACACCACCATACAAAAACCACAAAAAACAACTAAGAAAACCATAGAAAACACAAAAAACAACCATGAAAATCACCAAGAAAACCATTGATAACCCTTGAAAACCACCAAAAAAACAATAAATAAGTTTTTAATAATTGCAATGATAGCATGCTTATTATTATTATTTATTTATTTATTTATTTTATTTGTTATATTTTCGCTAATTTTGAATGGTAAAAGATATTTTCTAAATATTTTAGGTTTTGAAGTTTCTTCTTAGGAATTTAGTGAAATGAAATTTCGACACATTTTGATTTTTTGTTATTTAAAATGCAAGTTTAAGTGGATAAATGGATTTCTCAAAGTTCACACTTCAAACTTATGATTCTCACACATCCTTGTCAAATTTGGAACAAATTTGACCAAAAATATGCCCAAAAAACTTCCAAAACATAAAACAACCAAACTATAAACAATAAATAAATAAATTAATTAATTAATTTCATATCGCATATAACATTATTATATTACATATTGGATTAGAGGTTATGACAATGAGAGTAATTAGGAGCTTAAAATTTAAATAATGAATATGGTTGTTCATAATGAAACTCTATTTATCAGATAAGAAATTATTCTATTTTTACTTATTTTATATTTAAATATTTCTTAATAATAAATACAGTAATTTATTTAAAAATATTAATTACTTAAATAAAATATTAACTTTAAAAGTCCAAAACTATATATATATATATAGCTCACAATTCAATGCAATATGAGATGTTGGAGGTTTATATGCTTTAATAAATCATTAATGATATTTTTTGTATTATTTGTAAATGAAAAATAAATTATGATAATTTCATCTCTTATGCAGTGTCAAGTCTCATCAATGCATTGATACATACATTAAATTCACGATGAATAGTGCATTTAAAGTGAATAAAAGAATTTTGACTATTTTCTAATGTACCAAAATTTTTCATTATGTAGTGTGTTGTACCATAAACATTGTCTTCATGTGGTTGCACCTATTACATGTCATGTGTCAAATTCAAACATTATAAGAACTTATCTTTTGGAGTATTTTGTTGGAATGAAATTTTATTAATTTTGCAAATAGATTTATTTCAATTTTTGACATATATTTACATATTTATGCTCCATGAATAAAATGCCTTATTTAGAAATGGGAAAAAGTGTCAAGTTAGATTTAGTCACTTCTTTTTATTCTGTTTACATGGAACTCAATACTTTGGTTGATAAAATATCAAAAAAGAGACTCTAAAGTCTAGGAAGGCTAAATTATTCTACATGAGTTTAGAAATGGTTTTCTTATCAACATTCTTTCTAATTCAACATTTTTTTTCTTGGACCGGTTTATATATATTATATGTAACAATTGTATTTCAATTCTAAAGATCTATGATGGAAGCTTATACAACTTAGATGACTCTTACATACTTAATATAACACTCCATCACTTCTATTGCTCTATACTTTGATTTTATTCTATTCATTAACTCTATAACTATTACAATCAATCCCCTTCCAACTAAATTTATGCAAATCCATCTCCCATATGGCCCCCAACCATAAGTTGTTAGAGTGTGGGGGCGATCAGTTATACATGGTCGAGTTCGTGAAAGATCACGTAGCCCAACCAAAGTTGAAATTCCACTCATAGGTCCTGACTTTGACACTAGTAGGAGTGTCAAAGGTAGTGTTTTGTCTCCGTTGATGATGTTATAAAGAGTGGACCATCTTCACCTGTTGCAGGTAAACCTCCTACATTTTAAAATCCTCTTTAAACTTTATGTGTTTATGTCTTGAAATTGTCTTTAATTTCTATATCTTCAATTGATGTGTTTGAATTTAATGTATATGTTATTATGTTTAGTTTCTTATAAATGTTAAATTATGTTTATGATTTGCAGACCCTCAGCAGGGCAAACCTGAGGATGACAGTGTAGTGTCGATCCCTCCATGGGATGATACCAAAACCACCATCACACTGGAGGATGTTAAGGCCCAACATGCCTAGATCACATGACAACTAGGTACACTCCCTACTTGGTTTCCTACTAGGCATAGCTTGACTTTGATGCTTGAGAGAATCAATAGGTTTATCCACGAATACCAGAGGGTGGGCCCACATAACGACCTCCTACATCCCATACATAAGATTAATAGGGAGGAGGTTAGAGGCCAAAATAATTGGTAGGCAGTGAAATCCACCACCAAGGACATTGACGTGTGTGGGGAGTTGATTTCTCCAGACCTATAGAAAATCCACGAAATTCTGATATGCTAATATGAGAAATCTAAAATAAAATGTCTTCTCACATAAACATAAAATTTCTCTACTATATGTAGTGGAATAGGAATATAAATAGGCACAATCACAAAATAAAAATACATTATTTTTCTAGGGAATCCAACTAAGAAAACCCTTTTCTTGATGATAATTTTTTGACAGAAAAAAACTACGCAATTGATCTCTTACAAAATACAATTGTTTCAATATGAAAGACACACTTGTCTTTCCTTCTTGTTCTAAGCTTGAAACCTTTAGAAGACTGTTGATCTATGTTTCCCTATACCAACCTGTTCACAAGCTTCTCTTGCGCACTCTTCTTCTCATAAGCTCCACACACAAACTTGTGCTTCCTACTGCTTGGTCTAACCAACTCGTGCTAACCAAAACAATGATTAAACTTATGCTTTTGTTCCTTGTTTTAAAGGTAATTTGAAAGGTTAAAATTAGTGATTTTTATAATTAAGGAATGAATTTCTGATTTATTGAGTTAGCATGAGTTAACTGCTCATACAACTTGTCCTATTTCAACTCAACCACTTGAAACTCAATCACTTGTATTTTTCCTCAATCAACTCACACTAGAAAATCAAGAACTTGACTTTTAGTTTCAACACATCAGTTAAATGCATCTTAACTCATCCTAATTTTTAGGGATTGATTCTTAAATTATAGGAACTCGTCCTAATTTATAAGGGATCTCCTAATTTTTTATAAGGAACTTGAGTCATGCACAAGAAGGAACTCATTCTCTCTCCTATGATTAAGGAATAAATCTAGAAACCATTTTATTATAATATCTTCAACAAGACCGTTGTTCTAGACATGTTGGTCTGATTCCACTCAAATATTTTAAGAATGTTGATATAACCCCTTTTGTTTATGATTAATTCATTAGAGCTTGTGGCTAGTTCCCCCACCATGACCAAGTCCCCTTTTAATTTTCCTGAGATGTGTATTCGAAGTTCGTGTTGCATGTGAGGCCAAATTACACCAGCAACAGATATGAGTTTTATGGTCCCAATAGGGGACATAGCTATGATCGTGTTGGGGCTCATAGAGACCCTGTTCATGTACCACCACCTCTGAGATTGGTTCCACTACCCTCTTGAAGCAGGGTATTGCCAACAGGGCTAGTCGAGCTCTCACAACTCGACATTGAGACTAGGCATACCATTGCGGATAACATGCAAACCACATTGGGTAGTGCATAGGTAGCTTTGCATGGAGAGATGAGTAAAACAAAACCATTGCTTCACGGCTCACTAGTTCCATTATTTGATGGTTCAGTGCTCACGAGTCTACCCCCTTGTTATCCTCCACAATATCCCAAGGCTAAGAAAGGAGATCGATGAAGGTAACCTTAAACCCCTTAGGGTTAAATAGCTAGCCCTACTAAACTAGAGAGGGATCTCTCTATAAATATTCACAGCCAAATATGACTGGAGTGGGAAAAATATATTAGGCTAGGTGTGTTCAGCTCTAGGGTTTTGAAATTTAGGGTTTTGTTGGATCAAGAGTCAAAATCAAGGAACTAGGTCAGATCCCAAGGGTTCAGTTGCAATAGATAAAGAGGAGCAAGGTAGGTACGTTTTTCTGATACTTAGGGGTTTTGTAAATGTAGTGTAGGGTGGAAGAAAAAAGGTTCAAAATGAGCATGGCAAGCATGAATTCATTAATCAGAAGATAGATAACACAAACATGAAATTCCTAACAAAACAGAGCTTAAGCTTAATAATTTTGTTTATAACCTCTTAGGAAAATCACTGAAAAGCATAGATATGGAAAGTAGATGAAATTATCATTCATATAAGCTATTAACAAAAGAAAAACATTATCATAAACTCATTCCACAAGAATTCCTAGATGATAACTGCAACTGGCCTTTGATTTCCTATAAAAGATGATGAGTACAAGCTCCAAGCCTTTCACTCTCTGATGTCCAACCCCTAGTACTTCGAAATCTAAAGTATTTACACAATTATTTATAGAAAAATATCTTGAAACATAATTCAATATTTGTTACAAAAATTCATAAAAATAGATCAAAACTACTAAAATATCATTTGGTTGAGTTTTGGTGTTCTTTTGGAAATTTTGGTGTAACTAAGGCCTCAGATAGACATTTCTGTTAATCCTACTGATTGATGAACTGCATTGCTCCTTTTTTTGTTGCATTCTGTTTTGATGATTGTAGCTGCTGAAAATGTGATGTTGTTCTATGTTCTTTCGATGTTGTTTTTTGTGTTAAAAGCGAACCAGGGGAACCGATTCTTCCTCTGCCATTGATCCTGATCGCAATTGCATCCGGGACATGCCTGTGTCATATCGTAATCGCAATACAGAGACAGAGATTTTACACTAATTTTTCATGTTTTACATATGGGACAGATTTGAAAATTCAAAAATCGCAATATATAAAACATCACATCCGGAGGGCTTATCACAATCGCATCCAGGATGAGGGACTTTACCCTGTTCCATAGTGCTTTGCTGATGGACTAGACCTGATACTTTATCAAGAACCACTTTATAATATATCGCATCCGTCTGGGGATTTCCTATAGACTCGAACCCGAAACTTTTCAAAACCTAATTAATAATCTCAATGAGTCTAGAAAAGGGGCCATGTATCGCAATCACAATTGCAACCAGGAGGAAGACCATGCAAGGGAAGGGACTTTAGATTGGTACAATCATCAAGGGCTAGGAATTAATGATTGTAAGGCTTATCGCTGTGGAGCTTAATGAATGCGGGACTTATTGGTGGGCGGGAGTTATTGCGAGATGCGAGATAGATTGCAGGATGCAGGATGGGACCAATTGCGGGACGCGGGATCTAATCGCAATCGGTGGACGGGAAGGGGTGAGGAGTGTTGTTTCATTGTTTATGTAATATGCTCCGATTGCAGGCTATACCTTTAAAGAGATTTCAATATAGTTAAATGGGTATGGCTAGAGTTAAAACAAATGGACTTTCAACTAGAGTTAATACAAATGGAGTTTTAAAAGTGATTTTAGCTAGAGTTTCGATATATAACAATGGAAATGTGATTAAAGGAATATTCAAAGGGACTTTGGGATAAGGCTAGAGTTTGGGAATTAATATGAAATATGAGTGTTTCCAAGGGAAAAATGGGTTTTGACTTAGGATTTAAGGATTTTCTCAAGGAAAAAAGGGTTTTAGATGGAATGAGGGGATTTATGAGGAAAATTTGAGGGGGTATATGGAGTATGAATGAGGATGTTGAAACAAGCTGAAATATCCTTGAACACATTATTTCCCCTAATTACTACTCCCATAATGATTAACCATAAGTGATGTTATGACTCTTTTGACCATTTTGATGACTTGACCTATTGATGACATCTAATGGAGTATGAAACCGACCATGAGATGAGACTGAGATGGTGATCAAGACATTTACTAATGACTCATCATAATGAGTGATGACAGGACCAAAATGGCATTGGACCATGAAATGGAGGGAGTAGTAACATACCTAGACATACTAACCAATGATCCAATTTTTATTTGAAATCCTTTTGAAACCATAAAAATTGACCTAGGACCCTATCAAAAAACTTTGAAAGAGAACATCTGATCACTGGTGACTAGAAGGAATGATAGATACTAACATTGGCTCCATCTAGGCATGGTAGCTCCTTTAGGAGGTGTCAAGAACATTATAAACCAAGTAGCTTGATCCATTGGGCATGGAGTCAAAAACAAAAAGACCAAACTCAAAACTAAAAACTGACTGACAAACTGAACTAACATAAATTTAAAACTGACTACTGATTGAACTTACTTATGGTAGAAGGCCATTGATATCATTGGGCCTTCACCTTAGGCTTCAAATCCTGATGCTAACTGCCACCTACTGAAGATATGTATACAATCATGTGAAATGATCCCTCTAGTGTAACCAATCTAGCAAATGACTACTTATTTGAATCCTACTTGTACTTTCCTTAAGCAGGCAGAAAAACAAAAGATTGGCCACTCCAATTGTCCACTGAACATGTTCCCGTGATCCATAAATACAAGAAAATTTATCTTCCCAGATGCCTGCAAAAAATTGGCAATAGGGCCTCTAATAATCTGGAACATTACCATATCTTGAAAGTCAGAAGAAATACAAGCACACTCTTCATTTTATGAATATGGAGGAAGATCATCATGTGCAAGAGGCTCTAAAACAACCTCTCCTTTATCGCTGCTCTCCTCTTCATAATCGTCTTGCAATGTTTGATGATTATTCTCTGCCATAATTACATTGTTTGAAACCTTCACACATGCCAATTCAAAATTATGATTTGCATGAATCTTCCCTTGAAATAGTGCTTCAGAAAATGGATGAGCTGGAGAGACATATGAGTGGTGAATGTCTAGAGATCCTTGTTCATACATTTCATCAGAAACCTCATCTTGGTCTTCACAAATCTGATCTTGAAATAAAAACTTAGAGAAAGAACAATTTGAACAAACAAGTGAATGACTATCTTCACACCTATCATCCAAAAGACAGGGTTTTGGATGCTCATGGAAAACTTTAAATGCAACAACCACTTCAAGTATATTTGATTCGTCATGTGCTACAATAGGAAGGATATCAATTGGACTATCATAAGAATCAAGGAAAACAACTTCTTGTTCACTATTTCCTCGCAAAAGTAGATGATCATTTCCATAATATGGTTCACTACTTAGTTTTTTGTACATGCAATTTCATAATTCTGACTTGGACCAATTTCTTCTTGACTGTTAGGATGCAGATCTGTTTCATATTCAAGCAAAGAAGGAATTGATGTGTGTTATGAATGATCGTTTGTATCAAAACAACTAATCTTTTTTATTTCATGTTGGGAAGAAAATTCATAAAGGGCCTCTATGATCTCATAATATAGACATTCTTCATCACCAAAAGTCTCTTCACGGTATTGAATGAAGTTTTCATAGGATTCACAACAATCTTCTAACAACAAGAATGAATGATGAGATTTTCCATAAAACTCAAAGAAAGTTGTGTGGATTTCTTAAGAGAGAATAAGCTACGTGGTTTCAATCCTTCATACCATGATCTTCCTTTTCCTTCCAAGGTAGCCATAAACATTTTCATCAAACAATCCTCATGAAAATTAATCTTGAGCTTAAGTATATGCCAATGAAATTTTATTAGATTCATAATAGCCTCATCCTCGTTTCCATATATGAATTTGGGCAAATTAGTTTTCTAATGTATGCAAGGAATTCGATTTGGAAAACTAGGAATGTGAGCACGATTCATAGGAGCATACCTTCGAGTAGTTGAATCCATCTTGAAAACAGTTAAGTCACCAAGAATTTCTTCAAACTACTAGTTTTTGAACAATGGAGTCGCCATGAAAATTCTAAACCTTTGGATTCTTTGACACTAGAGTCACCAGGTGAAATATGCACAACCTTTCTTGTGTTTGATCATTGTTCACCATCAGCAATTAGATTTGATCCTTGTCATTCTTTCCCAGGGAAGATATGATCTTGTGTTCCCCGACAACGATGCCAAAATGTTATCCTCCACAATATCCCAAGGCTAAGAAAGGAGATTGACGGAGGTAACCTCAAACCACTTAGGGTTCAACAGCTAGCCCTTCTAAACCAGAGAAGGCTCTCTCTATAAAGTTTCACAACCAAATATGACTGGAGTGGGAAAAATATATTAGGCTAGGTGTGTTCAGCTCTAGGGTTTTGAAATTTCTGGTTTTGATGGATCGTGAGTCAAAATCAAGGAACTAGGGGAAGTCTCAAGGGTTCAGTTGCAAGAGATAAAGAGGAGTAGGGTAGGTATGATTTTGTGATATTTAGGGTTTTTGTCGATGTATTGTAGGGTGGAAAAGAAAATGTTCAAAAAGAGCATGACAAACATGAATTAATTTATCAAAAGATAGATAACACAAACATGAAATTCCTAACAAAAAAAATCTTAAGCTTAAGAATTCTGTTTAAAACCTCTTAAGAAAATCATTGAAAATCATAGATATGGAAAGGAGATGAAATCATCATTCATATAAGCTATTAACAAAAGAAAAGTGTTATCATAAAATCATACCACAAGAATTCCTAGATAATAACTACAACTGGACTTTGATTTCCTGTAAAGGATGATGAGTACAAGCTCCAAGCCTTTCACTCTCTGAACTCCAACCCCTAATACTTTGAAATCTAAAGTATTTATAAAATTATTATAGAAAAATATATTGAAACATAATTCAATATTTGTTACAAAAATTCATAAAAATAGATCAAAAATATTAAAATATCATTTGGTTGAGTTCTGGTGTTGTTCTGGGCATTCTGGTGTAACTGAGGCCTCGAATAGAAATTTATGTTAATCATGTTGACTGATGAACTGCGTTGCTCCTCTTTTTGTTTCATTCTGTTTTGATGACTATAGATGTTGAAAACGTGATGTTGTTCTCTATTCTTTCGTTGTTGCTTTTTTATATTAAAAGCAAGCCAGGGGCACCAATTCTTCCTCTATCATTGATCCTTATCACAATCACATCCATGACGGTCCTATATTGTATCATAACCACAATACAAACAAGGGGCTTTTACACTTATTTTTCATGTTTTATATATGGGCCGGATTTGAAAATTCAAAAATTGCAATATATAAAACATCGCATTCGGAGGGCTTATCACAATCGCATTTGGGATGAGGGACTTTACCCTATTCCATAGTGCTTTTGCCAATGGACTGGACCTGATACTTTATCAAGAACCACTTTATAATATATCACATCCAGTCGGGGCTTTCCCACAAACCCAGACCTGAAACTTTTCAAAACTCAATTAATAATCCCAGCAAGTCCGGAAAAGGGGTTGTGTATCACAATTGTAACTGGGAGGAAGACAATGCGAGGGAAGTTAATTTAGATTGATGCGATCGTTGGGGGCCAAGACTTAATTACTATGGAGCTTAATGACTATGGGACTTATCGTTGCTTGACTTAATGACTGCTAGACTTATCGTTGCAGAACTTATCGATGGGCGGGAGTTATTGCGAGATGCGGGATGGGACTGATTGCGGGATGCGAGATTTAATCTCAATCGGTGGATGAGAAGGGGTGAGGAGCATTATTTCATTATTTATGTAATATGCTCCGATTGCAAGGTAGACCTTTAAAGGGATTTTAATATAGTTAAATGGGTGTACCTAGAGTTAAAAGAAATGGACTTTCGGCTAGAGTTAATACAAATGGAATTTTAAAAGGGATTTCGGCTAGAGTTTCGATGTATAACAATGGAAATGCGATGAAAGGAATATTCAAAGGGAATTTCGGATAAGGCTAAAGTTTGGGAATTAATATGAAATATGAGTGTTTCCAAGGCAAAAATGAGTTTTGACTTAGGATTTAAGGCTTTTCTCAAGGAAAAAGGGGTTTTAGATGGAATGAGGGGATTTATGAGGAAAGTTTGAGGGGGTATATGAAGTATGAATGAGGATGTTGAAAAAATATGAAATCTACTTGAACACATTATTTCCCATAATGATTAACCATAAGTGATGTTATGACTCTTTTGACCATTTTGATGACTTGACCTATTGATGACATCTAATGGAGTATGAAACCGACCATGAGATGAGATTGAGATGGCGATCAAGAGATTTATTGATGACTCATCATAATGAGTGATGACACGACGAAGGTGGCATTGGACCATGAAATGGAGGGAGTAGTAGCATACCTAGACATACTAACTAGTGATCCAATTTTTATTTGAAATTCTTTTGAAACCATAAAAATTTGACTTAAGACCCTATCAAAAAATTTTGAAAGAGCACATTTGATCACTGGTGATTAGCAAGACTGACAGACACTAAAACCCCTAACCATGTTTTTTCATATGCATGTATGTGTCATAATTCCATCCATGAGGCTTGGAGGGTGTACGACCCACGTGATACAGGCCAAGTACATATATACAAATATTTTGACTATTATCTTCAAATTATAAATTATTTATATTAATAAGTTCGTATCAGATTACATTTATATTAATAAGTTCATGCTAACATGTAGACACAAAACTACATGGATGAGCTTCTAAGTTCATCCGAAGGGACAATTGATCGGCCAGAGTAGCCTCCACCAGTGCATGTTTCCATGGAGTCTCCTCCACCTCATCACACTCATATGGAGGAGAGTTACTATGTACAACCACATGGAACAATAATTGAGGTAAACTTTTGTGTTCCTAAGATTTCAACATATATATATATATTTTTAAGTTACATGCATGTTAGTTAATTTGTAGACTAATTATAATTTGTCTTTTCCATTGTGTACATAGTCCTAGATACTAGGTGTGAAAGCACTGTCGATGCGTGCCCCAATCGTTGAGCCACAAGCACGAGAACACCAAACCTAGATTGATCAGACCCCATCCTACCTGACTTGCATTTGGACTCAAGCGAGGTTAGTAGATTCATATGTAATTAAATTTTGTTCAAAATCATTTATTTCTATATTTTTTATTTTTTAAATAATGATCTAATTAATTTGAATTTTAATGTGTTATATTGCAATATCAATTTTTGGATGCCATGTTTGACCAACGGTCACATAGGGGTACTAATGGCACTTCGAGTGGATATTTTGTATATTTTGAGGCTCATTTCATAGGGATAATTCAGATGTGATACAAACATTTTATATTTTCATACATGAAAATTATTTCAATTTATGGATGTTAATTATTTCACTAGTTTAAAACAATTTTATGGTATAAAGAAAAAGATAACAATTTAAAATTAATTAATTAAAAATAATATTGATATTTTAAAATATAATTTTAATTTAAAATATTATTATGATACAAGTCACTTTGATACTTAAAATAAACTAAAATATATCATGTATCAATTTATGTTGTGCAATCAATGTATGTTAAAAAAAATTAAGGACATGTTTCTATAATTTTATATAATTTTATGAACTTTCCTAAATTTACTTCCATCTATCTAAGTTTTTCAATCAATTCCTTATATTAAGGTTCAATTAAAAAACACAAATAGGATTGAAATAAGTTTTATTCAATTTCTAAAGATGTCTTGTAAATACCAAATAAATTTCATTCAATTTTATTTCTTTTGGGTTAATCTATGAGACCTTAACTTCATAACACGATACAAGTCATATGTATTGGAATTTAATATACCAAAAAAAAAGTGATATGTTTCTATAATTTTATATTTTTATGAACTTTCCTAAATTTACTCGGCTATCCAAGTATTTCAATCAATTCCTTATCTTAAGGTTCAATTAAGAACATTCAAGAAGTTAAATTACAAAATATTTATTTCGATTTCTAGTTTCATAGACTAAGAAAATAAGTACAATCTTACAATGATGTAAGTCTCTTTGATACTTAAAACAAACTAAAATATATCAGGTATCAATTTAATATTGAGCATGGAAAAAATAATCAATATGCATCATATTGACTTCTAGAAAGTGCCTTTTAGTGCAATCAATGTATGTTATTAATAAATTATTTGAATTCTAAAGTCATCTATATTGTAATAAAAAATCGATATATGTAAATTTTTGCAACCCACTCATATACCATTTTGGTCAACTCTTCTAAGATTACTTTAATATGTTACTTGAAATCTTAAATGATTCTACACATTTGAAATGTTACTAGTTATAAGAAATTTTAATGGTTAGAAGTATGTGGTTTCCATAATTGTGTTTATTCTACCATCATGAATTGATAATGATAAAGTAGTTAAACAAATTAATATTTTTATGTTTCCACAAACAAATATAAACCTAAGTCATATATATTATAATTTAATATGCCAAAAAACAGTTAATGATATATTTCCATAATTTTATATAATTTTATGAACTTTCTTAAATTTACTTGGTTATCCAAGTATTTCAATCAATTCCTTATCTTAAAGTTCAATTAAAAAACAAAAATAGGATTGAAATAAGTTTTATTCAATTTTATTTCTTTTGAGGTTATCCAAATGAGCTTATATATATATATATATATATATATATATATATGATATTTGTTGCACATTGTACAATCCAATTTGAAGCATGTGTGTAACTCTTTCGATTCTTTATATCAAATTGACATATGGATTTTATTAATAACATACAGATATTTCAATGTTGTTCATAACCTAGATAGTTGAATGCTCATAAGTTTATTGATCTACTGAAATGGATTTTCTAGAACCCATTATGCTGTATATCTATAAAATTTCTTCCATGCTCAAAATGAATATGATACATGGAATTTTGTTGAGTAGGGGTCCCCTAGGTTCAAGTTTTGTCTAAGTCATGTAAAGCCTCCGCATTTTGAGGAGCAGAGCGCAATTCACGTAGAGTTATAGGAGTTAAAGGGGCTTTAGGGCGGGTTAAAGCCCCTTATTTTGTAAAGGGATGGGATAAATTCAGCTATTTTGAGCTCCGCCCATGGTTTGTGGACCATGGTATTCTAAGGGTAAAAGATATATAAATGGATGTCTTAGTGAGTCAAATCGATCAATCTTTCATGTTATATTATGATCTAAGTCTGTAATTTTGAAATCTTTCTGTATTCGGGCGAAGGGGAAGGCTCCTACAGCTGTGTGTGGAGACATTGGTAAGTCTACCGTTGTTTGAGCAAGCCCTTACAGTTGCGTGTGCAGGGTCAAAAAGATTGTATCAGTGAAGATTTGAAATAATAAAGAAGAATTTGGAACAAATTTGTGTATTTTTATATGTTCACGTAGTTTTTGTGTTTTTGCCTGATTATGGTTCACTTTTGTATATTTCTTCTATAATTGCATCACGAAGTTTCATATACCATTTTATTTGATGAATAATGCATGTTAGACTAGTTACGTGCAACTCACAAGATTGTTAAGTAGGAAAACACTCTACGACTGTAACAATAAGGTTAATAGTTCATGAAGGTCAAATTAAGCCCTAAACTGAAAGAAACCTTACAACCACACTGCATAGACCCTCTGGATTCAAAAACCTGGTTCTATCATCCCCCAATATTACCTCAAGTGAGACTGCAGTCTATGCTACACAGATCATTGCCAAAAGGGTCGGTAATATAGGGTTTTGTTGGTTAGCGTAGCTAACTCTAAACCTAGGTGTGAGCCCCTAAAGTCAACAAATGGTTCAGTTGTTGGGACCAAATGTTGAGATACTTGACATATCGCAACCTATTAAGACAAAGCAAGTCAATAGAGGCTCATAGGCGGAGCCCAAGTTTATGCATATTGGTGATGAATGGGATGAGGATACAATAGGAAATGTTGTTGAATTATTGCATGAATACCAAGATCTATTTCCGGTGAAGTTTTCTGAGTTGAAAGGCATTATAGGTGATTTGGGCATAGTGAAGATCACTTTGAATCCAGATGTGAAGCCAGTAAAACAATTACCAAACAGACTAAACCCCAGATACAAGGAAAAGGTGAAGCACGAACTTCATAAGATGTTCGCAGCCAGAGTAATTAAACATGTGGAAGAATCTGAATGGGTAAACCCAATGGTAGTGCAGGAGAAAATGACTAAGGGAAAAATAAGGATTTGTGTTTACTTAAGAAAGTTAAACCATGCTTGCGTGCATGACTCATTCCCAACACCATTTACTGATGAGGTTTTAGAGAATGTTGAAGAACAGGAGGCCTACTCCTTCATAGATGGGTTTTTAGGGTACCATCAAATCAAGATCGCACTGAAAGATAGGAGTAAGACCACTTTTTCTACTGAATGGGGATCATTTCAGTATATAGTCATGTCGTTTGGGCTAAAGAATTCACCTGCAATATTCTTTAGGGTGGTCGTCACAACGTTTAAGGAATTCATCCACAAATTTTTGGACGTTTAGTTTGATGACTAGACAGTCTTTGGACTAGTAAAGAAGCATGTTTCAAGTCTACGCTTGATGTTAGATACCTGCAGAAAATATCATATTTCATTGAACCTGAAGAAGTGCATTTTTTGTGTACCATATGGGATATTATTGGGACATGTTGTTTGCAAACAAGGGTTGATGGTGGACCCTACCAAAATTTTTGTTATTATCAATTTGGATCCACCAAGGAACGTAAAGCAGCTACACGTGACTCTAGGACATACTGGTTACTATTGGAAGTTCATACAGACCTACACATATTACTGCATTGATGGAAACGCTACTAAAGGAAGATGCTACCTTTTTTTGGGATGATGAATTTCAGATGAGCCTCGACATCTTAAAGGAAAAAATGGTCACTGCGCCGATTCTAGTGTTTCCGGATTGGAAGAAGGAATTTCACGTCCATGTAGATGCGTCGTGTATAGATTTGGGGGCTTTCTTAGCGCAACCAATAGAAGGGGATCTTGATGACCCCATCGCATTTGCGAGTCAAAAATTATCTAAGATGAAAAGGAATTACTCCATAATAGAGCGAGAAGGCTTGGCTATCGTGTATGTGCTACAAAAATTTAGGCATTACTTATTAGATTTTCAATTCAAGATGTTCATGGACCATTCTGCGCTAAAATACTTGGTGAACAAGCTTATGTTGGGGGGGAATATCTGTAGGTGGCTATTGTTGTTCCAAGAGTGCACTTTTGAGGTCATCGTTAAGCAAGGATGATTGAATGTTGGGCTCAATCACTTATCCAGAATTGAGAACGATAAAGAACCAACAAATATTCAAGAAGGACTTCCTTATGCGCGTATTTTTGTAGTACGAGTTGCTGATGATAATTTTTCTTATATCATCGATTTTTTTTCTATTGGCGTAGCCCCTGAGGATTAAAAAACTCAACAGAAGAAATAACTCATATGTAGAGCTGCAAATTTTTCTCTGATTATCGGACATTTGTATAAAATGGGCCCTAATGAAATATTACGTAGATATGTCCCTGAGCATGAAAGACAAAATATTTTTGTAGAAACACATGGTAGTGTCGTGGGAGGACACTATGCAGGAAAGGCCATTGAACAAAATATTTTAAGACTGAGACTATGGTGGCCCATGGTGCACAATGATTCTAAAGAATATTGTGGTGCTTGTGATGTCTCTCAAAGGACCAGAAGACATTTGAGAAGGGATGAGTTGTCGATGAAGCCACAAGTCACCTTGAAGGCCTTTGATAAGTGGGTGATTGAATTTGTTGGGTCGATCAATCCACTGGGCAAGAAGACTGGTGCGTGATATATTATTACTGCGACATATTATCTGAACGGGTGGGCTGAAGTGCAACTATAAAGGATTATACCACACACAATGTTGCACATTTCATCTTTGAGTATATATTGTCACGGTTCTGTTGTATGATAGTAAGTTTGCGAAGTTCCATTGTAAGTTCAGGATGCACTGGTTAGGACCGTACGTTATCAGGGATATCTCAGATGGTGGTGCAATTTAGCGCGTGAAGCTGAATGGATAATTATTTGTTGGTTGAAACTCTATAAGGATCATTTCGTCCCTGGGAATGCGCAATGACTATATGAATGAAGGGAAGTCTTAGTGATATAGGAAGTTGGAAGGAAGCATGGGACTATAAATTACTCTACCAAAGAAGGACTTTGTCGAGGAGGGAGGGTTGCATGGTATTCAGGAGGATGGAAAATATGGAGGAAACTGTGATGAAGAATGGGTAACTGCATTGCAAGGAAGGTTCTGAAGTTTGCATACAACAGCCTCAAAATCAAAGGTTCAGGACGTACCGGCTGAGTGACTTGAGGACGAGTCACATCTTTGTGTTGGGGGGTTGTTGGGTAGGGGTCCCCTAGGTCCAAGTTTTGTCTAAGTCATGTAAATCCTCCACATTTTGAGGACTGGAGCATGATTCGCATAGAGTTCTAAGATTCAAAGGGACTTTAGGGCGGGTCAAAGCCCCTTATTTTGTAAAGGTATGGGGTAAATTAAACTATTTTGAGCTCTTCCCATGGTTTGCGGACCATGATATTGTAAGGGTAAAAGATATATAAAGGGATGTCTTAGTTAGTCAAATTGATCAATATTTCATGTTATGTTATGATCTAAGTCTGTAATTGTGAAATATTTATGTATTCGTGCGAAGGGGAAGGCTCATGTAGTTTTGTGTGCAAAGATCTTGGTAAGTCTGCAAATTTGTATGCATGTCCCTGCAACTACGTGTGTAGGGTCGAAAGATTGTGTTAGTGAAGATTTGAAATAATAAAGAATACTTTGGAACAGATCTATGTATTTTTATATGTTCGTGTAACTTTTGTGTTTTTTCCTGATTATGGTTCCCTTTTGTATATTTCTTTCGTAATTGCATCACAAAGGTTCAAATACTATTTTATATGAGGAACAATGCATGTTAGACTAGTTAGGTGCATCTCACAAGACTGTTAAGTAGGAAAACACTCTACAACCATAACAATAAGGTTAACAGTTCCCGAAGGTCAAATTAATCCCTAAAATGAAAGAAATGTTACATCTAGACTGCATAGTCCCTCTGGATGCAGAAACCTAGTTCTAGCATCCCCCAGTATTGCCTCAGGTGAGACTGTGGTCTACGCTACGCAGATCATTGTCGAAAGGGATAATAATATAGGTTTTTGTTGGTTATCACAAATAAATTTGAACATGGGTATGAGGATCCTATGCCTAAAATTAAAACCTCCTTGAAATTTGGAAAACTTTAGAAACTTAATCACCTCAAAGAACCTAAATCTTATAACATATACACCATTATGAATCCATCCTATATCTGTAAATACATTTTCATTTGCTACAAATATATAGGAATGATTCACCAAGACAGAATGGGTGCATGGTGTCCTTTCATGGGGTATCTATAAATATACTTTCATATGGCTTCATTCTATGTTGAACATTTCAAAATTCATTTTTATTTTACTTCTCTATGATTTTAATTCAAATAACTAATATTAGAGGGAAACATTTCTCTATGAATTTTATTCACATTCAAAATTTCAAAATTACAAAAGTATTCAACTCTCACATTTCTAAATTACAAAATTCATATGTTGGTCTCTTATACTAGAGTAGATTACACTTGATTGTTATAGAATCAACTTTAGGGCTTTCCATTTGCATTATCTACCCATCTGGACAATGGGTGATATGAATGAAAATCCCCATAATATGTTCATGGTCATAATTTTCATCTTCCATCTACTTGGTTCACTTGTCTTTGCTTTGATTTCTATGAGACTAATCTGAGTTGCTATGACTAGATGACTGTATTGACAAGATATATATTCAAGAATAAAATCTATATAAATAATGTGACCACCATGTTTTTTAACCTTTTCAAAAAATGACCCATCACAACCATGTCACTAATTTTGTATGTGAACTATCTATCTTCATATAGTCGCATCAACCTGCATTTTACCTGTGTGCATCGCATCAAGTATTAGGCCATGTTATCTTCGTTTTCTGAGGGAGTAGTGATAACAAAAACATTTCCTATAACCAAAATACAAAATATGTAAATTAGTTGTATGGTCACATACCTTCCCTTACAACATCTAAGACTTGACCATGATTAAGTGAAATGATGACCCCTTCAATGTGCATCTCTTGCCATGTTGTAATTGGATAAGATACCCTTGGATTAAGAGGGATATATTCATATTCTTTAACATACCTGTGTTTTTCACATTGACCATGTCTACATCCATCAACATCAATGAAAAACTCATAAAAACATGCAGGTTTTCTTGTTTCGATGGAAAATATTTCCCCCATGTATTTACTTTGCACTTAGTGTAATTCCCTTGTGCCTTATATAGTATTATAATACCAAGGAATGGATATATTCACATTACCAAGTTCAACATTCCATAAGAACCTATGTTGCATAGGACTAATAGATACGTGACCTTCATGTCCTAAATGGGATCTACACCACTTGCACACCTCTAGAAATTATTTGAGTCGACCTACATCATGACTCATTTGGTACCTCCTAAGTGCTCACTTCACACAAGCACCTACACCATCATGCCCACCCTTTCCATGTCCCATTTCAAAATAGATCCAAGTATGCTAAATGTTTTTCTTCTTTTGTAGCCAACTCAATCAATAAAACCTGCATACTTACTTGAACTACCTTACACAACCATCTATCCATATCCAATGCTTTCTAAATGACATGTCATTATTTTTGAATGATTCATAAATTATACCAAAGAAATTTTGCATGAACAATGTGTCATGCTCATGATCACCATTGATATAGAAGTGATACTCCTTAATCACATCACATGACTTGTTAGTGCCATGCCTACCATCAAAATTCACTTGTGCTTTTCTATATAGTGTTGGAAATAATACTGAGAGGGGGGGGTGAATCAGTATTATCAAGTCAATAAAACTTTTTCATTTCCAAACTCTGATTCATATATTCTACTTCCACAACTTCTTATGATTAAGTTAATTGATCTTCAATGAGTGCATTAGAACATTATCAACCATATTATCAGTTAACAGATGCAGTAACATAGAGTAGATCATCACACATAAGGCACACACATGAACACCATGATATAAGGTGGAAACCCAATGCGGGAGAAAACCACCTGCTGCAAGTCATCTCAATCTTCTTCTTAATAAGAAAATCCTTTTACAATATTTTGTACTGGTGCAGTCTTATACCAGTACGGGAGCTACAACCCCCTTTGCTCTTGTACTAGCCGATCCATTGCAGGCTGCTACCTGCTACAATGCTCCAAAGATTTCCTTTAGCTCTTGTACTAGCTTAGATATTAGTACGTAGGTGCTGACCTACAATCTTCTCTCCTCCAGGTACCACGTTTCATCAATTTTCAGACTGGATACACTGAAGCACAACACATAATCTGAAAGGCCACATTTCATCCAATTTTCATACTGGACCCAACAACAACATTGAAGCTCATAATCAAACAACCTTCTGAATCACCCAATCACCAGATCAATACATATACAATGAGAGTTATCAACCAGATCTAGTCCACCAGATCATATAAGGATAAGTCATTATGAACCTGATCCATTCATCTATCAATACTGAAGCTAATCATAATCATTCAATCAATTACTGCTGTTATCAGAACATAATACTAGACATCACTTAAAAACCCAGAACACAACAATAATAAACAGGGGCAGCTAAATAGATTTCATGAAAAGTCCGCAGCTTCACCCATAGACCACCTGCGTACATCCACACTGTTTCCAACTGCTTTCCTGCACACCCCCGCACTGTGTCTCACAGACTTCTTGCGCACCTCCGCTCTGTGTCCAATGGAATGCCTGTGCCCCTCCGCATCTTCTGCAATTCTGTGCCTGCGAACCTCCGCACCCACAGTGCTTCTGGGCCTGCATACCTACGCACTTTTCTTTCACTGTACTTGCGGTCCTGCAGGTATAGATAATTTCAAGACTTCAAGAGTAACCCATACTGTTAGATCTACAGATTTGAACATGCGCCGAGGAGATATCAACCCATTAGTAGATCTGACTTGTAATTCTCATGTTTCTCCTTGATATTGATTCAACTCTCTCTCACAAACCGATTACAAGAATTTCAGATCTAGCTTCTCTCAAGATCTTCTAATTTCACAAGTGTCTAGCCAAATGATCTCCTTTGCTTTATATAGGCAAGCTCTTGCTAAAACCATGAATCAATACCATAGATAACAAATACAAGGGATCCAAACCGGGGCTAAAATAGATCCTATACCACGGGCCAAAACCATAGAATCAAGAACGGCGGGCTAAATACCACAGGCCAAACATAAGAAACCCCACGTGAGCACGCTTCTCTGCCTTGAAGTGAGTGAACTGGGGTCCGCACCTTTTACATGGTGTACCTGCATGTATGTACGCACTTTATCTATGATATTCCTGCGGGTCCGCAGCTTTTGTACGGTGTACCTGCGTACCTCTTATTTTCTTCATTATATGTGAGCTAATCATCAATCTCTGCTACTGACCTGTTGTACAGTGATCCATCACCTGTATGAGTTGCCATCAAGGACAATACTTTAGCCATAATGCCAA
The DNA here is from genome assembly GCA_031772625.1 of Pinus tabuliformis. Taxonomy (NCBI): domain Eukaryota; kingdom Viridiplantae; phylum Streptophyta; class Pinopsida; order Pinales; family Pinaceae; genus Pinus; species Pinus tabuliformis. The sequence goes on from CM062814.1 coordinate 646,265,303, forward strand.
CAATCTCCCCCTTTGGACTTGATGGCAAAGCTTACTTGTCATACTAAGAACTTGTCATTTGATTCCTTTGAACTGTCCTGCATCCATGAATTATGTTACATCTGATATCTCTTCTGTAGATTCATCTGAATGTATATAAGTGAGATGTTCTTCTATGAGAGGGTTGCCATCAAGTACAACACATGCATCATAATGCCAACATACAGAACAACTACGAATATGGACACTTGGTCCAAGTGATAGTACTTACTCTGGATCTCTATCTTACAAGAAAATGTGTAATTCTTCACAAAGTCTACCACTGATAATATTTTCCTTGGTTTGAATACTTCACGAGAATGCTTAAATTTAGAATCTTGCCACCTAGACCTGTGCGAGTGTTTGACATATTTATAGATCTGGTTCTCAAACTCCCCCATGAATTCTGAAATAGTAATCTCATCCTGAACAAAGTTGATCCTCCTAGGCACCATAGTTGAAGTAGATGGTTTATTTACCATGACATACTCATATCACTTCCATGTGACCATGACATATGATATCCCATACTGGTTGGGATCAATAGGAAATTTATTATGGAACAATACCAAATCACCACATTTAATGCATATTCTCCCACCTATATGTATTTTCTTATAAAACAACTCTTATGGCTCCCTTTTGCACAATATTGATGAAACAAAATCATGAATTATAGGAGGAGGAGGGTTGCCATGATAGTTCTTCATGCAAAATTCCTAGAATGTGTCATAATGAAGCTAGAATTCAATGTGATACCAGCAACAACATGTGTCACAGATTGTATTAGGCCTAATAAACTATGGTTTCGATTTATAAAACATCCTTATGGATATATTGACATGGGGATTTCTTTCCTGAAATTCCTCAAACAATGCAAAGGACTGTCACACTCTAAAAGGACGAAGGATGAAAAAAATATAGCTTTGGGTCTTCAAAATGTGCCTATGCACTCAAGGAAAATGAGGGTGCACTATCACATGTTGAAGGGTTGAATGGATTGAAATTCGTGCCTTCATGATGCACCTATGCACTCTAAGGAAAAGTGGGCACACTGCAGCACTCCAAATGGTCGAAGAGAAAAGCTTTGTGCCTTCGTGATGCACCCATGCGCTTGAGATGAAAATTGGGTCAAACAGGGTGCAGTTTTCATGGCTGAGGGAGCTTCGAGCTCAGGAAGTGTGCTCCACCTGTAGAAAGATTAGAAGAAAGTTTAATTGACTGGATTCAATGATAAGATGAGGAGAAGAATGATCTGCAAGTATTATAGCCATTTTCGTATGCATGGTGGAATATCGAAGATCTCTAGAATGTGAAAGGTTTCTTTCATGCACTATTGATTTAACACTTTCATGATGAAGATTTAGCTAAAACGCCAGTAAAAAAACTGCAAAGCAAGATATTGATGGCAAACAAAGAAAGGTTTGATAGTGAAAATCAATAGAATATTGAGCATGCAAACTTACTTGTTGCACTAGTTGATGAAGGTATTCTTTATTCTCCGATTGTGCGCTCAACTAAGATGAAACGATGGTGAAAGAAAGGATTAGTTAAGAAGGATTTAAGGCAGTTCATGAGTTCCACTTATCGTCACAAGAAACGATTAGTTAAGAAGGATTTAAGGCAGTTCATATTTTCTAGGAGTGCGCCCTCATGCAACAAGTTGGGTCATGCATGCAACTGGATAGGGCACATTCTTTTGACATGAAGGAGTGTTCCTAGGTAAGGCACACTTGCTCAACTTGAATGAATTCTCCTAGTTAGGGCGCACTTCTTCATCTCAAAGGAGTGCACTCACCGCAAGTGCAAGCCTTCGTCAACTCAAAGTGTCTTTTTTCTTTTATGAGGGATTTTCTTGCATTTTGCTTGATTTTTCCACTTTTGTGCGATTTTTTGAGTGTGTGCATGGCTAGAAGGCAAGTTTCTAAGTCAAAAAAGAATGTGATTTCGCCTAACCACAACTTACTAACTCAAACACTTCTAATGGTTAAGTGACAACACTTTAGAAACATTGACTAGGGAGGATGCAATATTAGGAGAAAACATACAAATAACAAAATCAAACCACATGATGACACGTGGAGGCTTGAAACCAAAGATAGAGTAGGCTCCAAAATTAACATAGGAAAACAAATTGGAGGGTCATTTTCACAGCGAAAACAATGGAAAAACACTGGGAGAACCCTAGTTTTAATGAAATGGTTTCATTGTAAGAACAATCTCATTTCTCTAAGAACTATTGATTCAATCAATGAGTTACCTATAGCTCTCCACTCTACCCAGTTAAAGATATAGTGTTCCCAATTCCACTACTCGGTGTAACACAAATATTGAAAAAGGTACATCAATATGATGTCGACATAAGTAAGGGTAATATAGTACAATGAAATAAAATAATCAGAGTTTGAGTTTTACATCTCTGGGTTGGAGCTCTGCTGGTAGTAGGCTAGGATAGTACCCCAACAGAATCGCTTGAGGAACACAAACATTGATTTTCTTCCAATGAGCCTAGATAGTACCCCAGTGAAGTCATTTTCTTCACCTCATTGCGTAAGAATCCTTTCTCTTCTTTCAACCTTTTATATTTTCTTTTATTTCATAGGATTGTGCATAGGCACTTATTATTTTTCAATGAGAAAAAGAGGGATCCTGACTTATTCAAAGAAAAAGAGTTTGTTCCTTTAGAGACAGGTTTTAGTACTTTGATTCTTTAATCACTAAAAAATTTCGTCTTATCTTATTCTACAAATATAGATAAGAAATAACACACCATTTCTAACAAGACCGAGTGTGTGAATGAGAAATATAAATAGATGCAGGTTTCATGGTTTTCTTATAGTTTCCCAATTGAAGGATCATATTTTCCATCATAAAATCACTGACTTGAAATATGTAAACCAAATCAAGGAAGAGGGTAATGGATAAGCCAATGGTTGTGTGTTGTTACAACTTTCGTTTCAAAAAAGATTAGCCAATCCATCTCAAATCTCAAACCAACTTATTCAAGGACAAATTAAACCGAAAAAAATAAAAATAAAAAAATAAAAAATAAAAAATAAAAATAAAAACCGCAACATGAAAAACAAAAGGACAGTGTAATACATCTAACTACATGCAACCTAACCTAACCTAAACTAAACAGTACAAGGCTGGATCATGTAAAGTGAAACTTCCAGTGCAACCATAAAAGTTTCTTCCGACCTTTAAACTGAAGGATGTGATCATGTATAGTCAAAATGAAAAGCAATGCAGTGAACAAGAGGAAATGTGCAAACATCTACACTAACTGACCAAAATAGGAAGTGAAACGACACTGGTGTATTACACTCAATAGTTATACCACATAGGAAACTTCACAACAAAAATAAGCATTGGGCCTGTGACAGTATATGACTCGATGGAGAGTATGCAAGTACAAGCCATGAGACATGGGCCCATACTGAAAAGACTTTTCTAATGAATCTGCAATAGGATCATGGACACAACCTTTAGGGAAAGACATACAAGAGAGATTGTACAATGTAAATTACATGTAAGTCATGTCATCAGGATGAACACAATCCAGGATATCAAGCATGTGAAATTCTTTGATAGATGATGAAAAATATTCATTAAGATTCTTCTCAGTTTCTACCTTATAGATTTGAGATTTGCTTGAAATGGAATGAAGAGGTGGAAGTTCAATAATCAAATTAAATTTCCTTCCCTGTGCGTTGAAAAAAATTATATGAATAACATAATCATCTGTCAAGAAGGCATCATCATCCCATGTGATGACATCGACTAAAAATTTATGGAGATAAATAAAAAATTGACCAAAATCACAAATACCACCACGGTGACAGGAACCTAACATAACCATCAACCTTAGTTGAAGTGCCCTACTCACCTGACTTGACTTTGGATTCTGAGAAAACATGGTCAATTTCTTATCAAGAGAGGATTCAACATTTAAATCATGAGATTCAATAGAATATAGATGTTCAATTCTTCAATGATAAGAATTTCATCTTCTTGATCAAAAGGAGATATACCTAAAAGAAAATATTTGATAATTGTGTTAGAATCCTTTTGAAAATTTTAAAAATATGCATCTTCATGTGGGAACAAATATTCATCCAAATTACTTGAAATATCATGACCATATAATTCAGAAAAAGAAAAGAAAATCATTAGGATCATGATCATCCAAGGATTCATCTCTATTAATGGGTGAAAGATTGATAGGAGGAATATCAAGATCTGAAGATGGTCAATTGATAGAGTTAGATGAATCACCTTTGGATGAGAGACATGAGAGAAAGTTAAGTTATTCATCCGCAAGATGGTCTTTTGATTCAATAATTGGTCTAGGTCCAACGTACGAAGCATCAAAGGGAGGAGGACATGGGATAAAGAGCATATATGATTCCTCCTTCGAATGTTGAAAATCTTCATGATCGAGAGGACATGATGAATATGATTAGAAATATTTCCTTGAAATACATACTAAGAATTGAACCTTATCATCTAAGAACTTCCAGCCCATGTCCTCATTTGAAAACTGATAACAAAGATGAAGGAATCGATCAACAAAATTCTCAAGAGATTTATTCAATTCCATTCTAATTTGATCAATTTCATCAATAACATCTTGATATTCATATTTATCAAAAGCTCGATAAATCTCGTTAACCAAGTGATTGAAATATGTGATAGAAGAAGTGGGTAAATAATAACACCATTTCTTCACATGACCATCCAATGCAAGGGCAAACAACCATGCAATGACTTCTTCTGAATCAACACCATTCAAAAAGAAGAATTGAACAAATTCAAAAACATACCCAAGAACGGTTGATGTATGTTGATTTGGGGTAGAATCAGATGTGCTCTAGCCATGAAAATTGGTGGAGAGGTTAAATTGCATGATATCTCCAAAACCCAAAAATAGTTTGGGCATCTTCTAACCGGTTTGGGAGATATTAAAATAATTAATATTTTTAATGGTGTACCTAAGTCTAAACTTAGGAAAAATAAAATATTAATGGGTATTAATATAAAACTGGGTTAGAAGGTTCCAAAATTCATGGATCAAGCCAAATCTAATCTTATCCGTTGATTAGAGATTTAATCTCAGCCATTGAAGGACCAACAGGAAAAGTATAAGAGGAGGCTTGAGGGTCAGTTGGAGAACACACTAGAGTGATCAGTCATTTGATTTGCTAGAGCAGGGCTGCTAAGCAAAGCCAAATAAGTGATCAGCTGTGAGGGGCAGTGAGTATTTAATAGAGAGATAGAGACCGTACTGAGAGATCAACACAGAGGTAGAGAACGAAAAGCAGCAGCCAGAGCAGGCAACACAGAGCCCAATAGAGATAGCGCATAGGCCAGAGGGACTTTGTCATCCATGCAGAGAGAAGTTGTAGTGACAAAAAATGTCCCAGAGGCTACTCAGTGCCTCAGAGGTCTAACGCAAAGGGGTTTGGGGCTGACGCAGAGGCCAAAAGGTACAGAGCAGAGCTTCAGAGTCACTGGAGAGGGTTTCATGGGACAAGTTTTTCGAATACCTGTTTCCGAATAGAGAAGTATTGTTGCCAGTTATTTTTCTCTGTCAGGGGAGAAAGATTGGCACCCAGTTGTACTCAAGGAAATACTGCATAATAATAAACCCTCAGAATAACTGCATCAGTTTTCCTGCATTGGGTTTTTCTGGGGACAATTGTCCAAAAATAACGGTGTCACTTGTGTGTTTGTTTTCTTTCAGTGGATGATCTGTAGATGTTGAGACACTATTGTGTTTATTTCGTTATTTATATGTTTTAAATAACTTGTTCAAATTTAACAAGTAGAAGAAATAAACCATAAGAATACAGATTAAATTTCTAACGGATAGACTTAGAAATTTCAACATGGTATCAGAGTGTGGTTTCAGATCACAGGATAGCTGAAGGCACCAGCTGAAGCATAGCATTTGTACAAGAAATAGCTATCCTGAGTGATAGAAGTTGTTCCTAGTAGAAAGCAGTGGAGAAGGGTTGACACAGAGGGACTGTGCCATCATTTCGGGCCAAAGAGAGGCCAACATAGAGGCTGAGGAAGGCAGAAATAAGCTCACGCAGAGACCAGGAGGGTTGACGTAGTTGGATGAGGGAGCTATTTTGCCAGTGTCGGGATTGCGCAAAGCCTAAAGGCTCAATCCTTCAATTTTTGGGGCATAGGAAGTTGTGGGTAGCTTGCAGGAGGAAAGCTAGTGGGATACTATGGACAGAACAATACCTAACAGGGAAAAACCAAGGTAGAGGGAGTTGCTACCGAGGCAGATTTCTAGCCAAGAAATCTGGATTATTGTTGTATGTGCACAGAAGATCGGAGAGGTGCAACTTAACATTTTGGAGGAGGATTTCCAGAAGGGAAATCATGACTCAGAGGGAGTCCAATAGAGAACTTCCAGGTGGGAAGTAGAGAGACTCAGCAGGAGTCGAAGAGAAAACTTCCGAAGGGAAGTAGAGAGACTTGGAGGAGTCTACCGAGGAGTAGAGAGATGACCATGAATGGGTTGATGGATCAGGACATGTTGGACGGGGCATCCACCTTTGTGGTCTGGAAGGCCAGGATCCTGTCCATTCTAGATAGACATCGCATCAAGGCCTTTGCCTTGATAACTATGGCAATCCTAGTTGAGCCGGTTGAAAATGAAAAGCTAGAGGAGGTAATGGCCAAGATGAAATGAATCATCCTTGATGGGGTCAAGGATCATGTGGTCCAACATGTTTTCGAGAAGGATACAGCAAAGGAAATGTGGGACACCTTGAAGATGTTGTACCAGCATACTTTTGTGCAGAGGAAGATGTTACTTGAAAATCAACTGCGGTTATACTCGATGCAAAAGGGGGAGCAGATAGATCACTTCCTTGGTTAGTTGAAGGAGATCCAGGACCAACTGACTTCCATAGGAGAAACACTGGATCAAGAGTTGATGGTGAGGACCACACTTAACACAGTCTCCGAGGAGTGGGAGGCATTTTTCTAGAGCATATTGGGCAGGGCGAGCCTTCCATATCAGGAAGAACTGTGGGTAGCTCTTCGTCAAGAGGAGATCAGACGACAGAGCAAGACGGGAAGTAGCAGCCAAGGAGTCCAAATCGAGAAGGAAGAGGAAGAGGATGCAACTCTGGCATCTGTAGGAAAGTAGGAGAAGAGGAAGAAGGACCTGTCCAAGATCAAGTGCTTCCACTGTGGAGAATTGGGTCATTATGTGAACCAATGTACGAGGAAGAAGAGTAAGGGAGAGGTGTCTGACTCTAAGGCAACACTAGTGAATGCAGAGAAGGAAGTCGAGGAGAATGACGATTGTGCCATGAGTGTTCACATACCTCTAGAGAAGAGGTGGGGAGACATCGAGCTGTAGTCAGAAGGACTACAAGTGATGAGGGGCAGGATCCTTGAGGTACCCAACCTCTTGGTTTATACCTTGCTACGGGAGCCCCGAAGAGAGAGTAGTAGGATTGGCATATGTCGGTAGAAATAGAGGCAGATGAAGTGGGAGAGAGTGCTATAGTGCAGGAGTCCCTAGGCAGAGCGAGGCTAGCAGGCTACAACAGTGCAAGAAGCACGGAGAGCATTGCACTAGTGCAGTATGGCACAGAGAGGTGTGTAACAGTGCGAGATACAGGGAGTTGTTGCAGCAATGCAGAGGTTAGTAGAGGGAACATTTGTTAGGGCATTGGAGCTTCATCATTAGGAGTGTTTCTAGTCTGATAGGGATGTCAAAAGTTGGGTGGATCAATTACTTCTCAGTAATTGAGTTGCACTGCAGTAGTAGTTAGCAGTAGCACGATGTAGCATGATGAGAGGGGGTTGCAATGTAGATGCAATGTTGGGAGAAAGGACCAGCAGCAGCATGGATGCAGAGGGAGATATCGTACGAATGAAGTAGTGGTAGTGGCAGGGCCATGGGTAGCAGTACAAGATGCAACAGTGCAGACGATGTTGAATGGGGAGACCTAGCATTAGCACTAGTACTATTGCCAGACAATCAGAGTGATGCTCGATGAGGAGTATTACTAGAGCACAGTCCTCGCTAAGAGGGAATGTTGATTTGGGGTAGCATCAGATGTTCTCCAGCCATGAAAATTGGTGGAGAGGCTAAAGAACATGATATCTCCAAAACCCAAAAATGGTTTGGGAAGATTTTAAAAGGTTTGGGAGATATTAAAATAATTAATATTTTTAATGGAGTTCCTAAGTCTAAACTTAGGAAAAATAAAATATTAATGGGTATTAATATAAAATTGGGTTAGAAGTTTCCAAAAGTCATGGATCAAGCCAAATCTAATCTTAGCCATTGATTAGATATTCAATCTCAGTCGTTGAAGGAGCAATAGAAAAAGCATAAGAGGAGGATTGAGGGTCAGTTGGAGAACATGCCAGAGTGATCAGTCATTTGATTTGCTAGAGCAAGGTTGCTAAGAAAAGTTGAATCAGTGATCAGAAATGAGGGGCACTGAGTACTGGACAGAGAGGCAAAGACAATACCAAGAGACCAACACAAAGGCAGAGAGCGAGAAGTAGCAGCCAGAGCAGGCCACGCAGAGCCCAGTAGAGACAATGTAGAGACCAGAGGGATTGTGTCATCCACGAAGAGAGAAACTGGAGGGATGCAAAGGGTCCCAAAGGCTATGCAGTGCCTTAGAGGGCTAACAAATAGGGGTTTGGGGCTGACGTAGAGGCTAGAAGGGCCAAAGCAGAGCTTCAGAGTCATTGGAGAGGGTTTCATGGGACAGGTTTTCTGAATACCTGTTTCCAAATAGAGAGGTATTGCTACAAGTTATTTTTCTCTGTCAGGTGAGCCAGATTGGCACCCATTTGTACTCAAGGAAATACTGAATAATAATAATCCCTCAGAATAGCTACGCCGGTTTTCCCGCATTGGGTTTTTCTGGGGACATTTGTCCAAAAATAACGTTGTCACTTGTGTGTTTGTTTTCTTTCAGCTGGTAATCTGTAGATGTTGAGACTCTATTATGTTTATTTCATTTTTTATATGTTTTAAATAACTTGTTATAATTTAACAAGTAGAAGAAATGAACCAGAAGAATACATATTAAATTTCTAATAGATAGACTTAGAAATTTCAACAATGTACCCTTGCCATCAAATTTAAATCATGACAAGTCATGTAAAATGTCCATGGGGATTGAAATATCTAAATTTTGTGTAGAACACCTTAGGATTATGATTTTGGATGAAGCCATTAAAGGTTATGTATTCAAACAGACTTCATGGGCTTAGCTCGTAATTTGGCTTTTCTTCTAGCACCATAAATGCTGATGGCACTGGATTCTACCAACATTGTAAGGGGATCTCCCTGATGTGAAGTCCCAATTAGACCTCACTGTTGGCATTATGATACAAGTATTGTCCTTGATGGAAACTCACTCAAATGAAAGATCACAGTGTAGCAGGTACACAACAAAGAATTACATATCAGTCTTCATTGAATGAAGAAAGAGAGGTATACGCAGGTTCACCATTGACCAAGCTGCATATACATGCAGGTTCACTGTATACAAGTCGTGTATATGTACACATGCACTTTCACAGAAGGAAAAGCGCATATACCTTGGAAATCTAAGTTTCTAGTCCGAGGTATTTGGTCCATGGTATTTTGATCCATGGTATTGGTCCAAGGTATCTGGTCTGAGGTATTGACCCTAGGTATTTGGTCCAAGGTATTGGTCCTAAGTGATTTTGGTCCATGGTATTGAGAAAGGCCTAAAAACTATAAAAGGAGGAGAAGATCATTAGGCCAAGGTGTGCAAGTATCGAATATCTGATGAGGTGTGAGATCTAGTATGCAGGTTATTGGGTTATGATGCATTGTTGGATTTGAACTAAAAATGAACCTTAGTGGATGATGAGGGATTAGATCTAATGATGAATCGATATCTTAAAGCGTAAAATGAACTATCATTATGTGTTTTTTCTCATGTATATTCTAGATCTGAATACTAACGCATATATTATTCTGTAAATGATATGATCTGGGTATAACTAAAGTCTGGAATAGCTGCAGAACTCTGAATTTATATTTGCAGATGTATACATTGGTTGGCTTTGAGAAAAGTGCGTATACACGCAGGTTTGACACATGGAAGTAGCGTATACCTTATAAAATATGTTTCAGTTGTTTCTCTTTACTATTGCAGAGTTCTGGGTTCTGGTTTGAGTTCTGGTTACTGTATTCTAGTGACAGTATTCTGAATGATCAGATTGATGGGTTGTCTAAGTGAATGATTGATTCGGTTGTGGTTGGTTCAAAAGGTGATTGGTTGATGCAGCTGTATTTGATGATTGAATGATGTTGTTGATGTATCCAGTCTGAAAATTTATGAAATGTGGTCCCTGGAGGAAGAGAGAAGGTCATAGCCTTTTGTAGGTTGGCGCCTACATGCTAGCAAACATATCGACTAGTACAAGAGCTAGGGGGTTGTGGCTCCCTTCCAGGAGAAGCTGAAGAATGAGAGAAGGTTGTAACCTTCTACAGGTAGAAGCCTGCGTACTGGTATAAGTATACACCAGTACAAAAATTGTAAACATATTTTCTTATTATTAAAAGAATACAGAGAAGAAAGCAGCAGGTGGTTTTCAACCACATTGGGTTTCCACCTTATATCTTGGTGTTCATGTGTGTTGCTTATGTGTGATGCTTTATTCTTCTTTTACTACATTGTCTAATGAATTCCTTATAGACTAGTTAAAGTTCAATGCATGATAAATTGGGTAAATCAAAATATCTCTGCATATACGTTGGTTGCCTTAAGTACAGTGGCGTATACATGCTAGTTCACTTAACTGAAGTAGCGTATACAAATATATTTTTGAAAATTAAATTATTGATCTGATAATACTAATTCACCCCCCCTCTCAGTATTATTTCCAACAATTGGTATCAGAGCAGGTCCTTCAGAAGAAGCCTGATCACTTGAAGGAAGATCCATCATCATGAGTAATCAAGAAAGTGGGGGATCCATTACACTACCAATATTTGATGGGAGAAACTTTGTTTATTGGAAGATAATAACCACAACCTATCTTCAATCACTTGGAACAGATGTCTGGGAAATCATGGAAGGAGGATATACATTTCCATCAGCAATTCCAACAGATACGACAGGTAAAAAGCAATATGAAACCAATGCCAAGGCTGTCAATGCATTATTGGGAAGTCTGTCACAATCAGAGTTTTTCAAAGTTATGCAACTCAAACCAGCCAAAGAAATATGGTACAAAATCATTCTAAGCTACGAAGGATACTCTTAGGTAAAACGTGCTAAATTGCAAACTCTCAGAATTCAATATGAAACTCTTAAGATGCACAATGATGAAAGTATAGCTAGTTACTTCTTATGTATAGATGAGGTGGTTAATTGCATGAAGAATCTGGGTGAAGAGATAAAGGAAGTTACCTTAGTTGAGAAACTTTTAAGATCCTTGTCTGCTAAATTTGAATCAAAAGTATCTGCCATAGAAGAAAAACAGGATCTACAGACTATTACTATGACACAGCTTCACGGAATCTTAATTGCCTTTGATATGAGAAAAGGAGGCCCATCAAAGATGAGAGAAGCCGCATTTAAAGCTTCAGGAAAAGGAAAAGAAGAACTCAATGAATCAGGACATATTTCTGAAGAAGAAGATGAAGTAAACTTTGTCAAGAAGCTTCAACGAGGTTCTCGAAGATTCAAAGGTAAACTACCTTTCAAATGTTTTGCCTGTGGTAGAGTCGGTCATTATGCTGCCAAATGTCGCCATAAAGATAAATATGATAAAGGGAAGGAATCTTCAAAATGGAATAGAAAACAAAGTGTAAGTAAAAAGAGCTACTATACTCATGAAGATAGAGATAGTTTATCAAATAGTGATGAAGATGAAAATAGTAATGACTATAGACTTTTGATGGATTATGAAGATGATAATTTTTTGGATGCATTAGATGAAAATGACCTTTATGAACAAATCTCTAAACTCAAAATCTATTTAGAAGAAAATAATATGATTATAGATACCTTGACATACCAACTTGCTGAAAGAGAAAAACACAATGAAAAACTAGAATGTGAAATTGTGGGTCTAAGAAAGGATCTTGAGAAAACAAAAGCTCTCAATCTTAGATTTGCTAAAGGATCAGAAACCTTAAATGAAATTATCAAAGTGCAGCATTCTCCTCTGATAAAGACAGGTCTTGGATATACTGAAGAAGCATCTCAATCACAGAAGCTGTCAACCTCCACTAAAAGCTATCTTGATGCAGCAAAGAGTAGTGAACAATATGACAATCATCAGCAAAGGCATAAAGCAGATCACCAGGTAAATCAAGCTCAATTTACTTCAAGGATGAATAGGAGCCACAACCAAACTCAGGTAAATCATACTCAATTTGATTCAAATATGAATATCAATAGAAACTACAATCACCAGGTCAATAGATTCGATAATCGCAGGAACGTCTTTAATGGTCAATGTTTTTCATGTCATAACTTTGGGCACAAAGCTACTCAATGTGTTGCTTACAAGACCATAATGACTAGAGAAGCACGAAATCAAATGAAGGTGACAGGGATCAAGAAAATTTCCTACAATAACTTTTCACTTCTTGAAAATGAAATAGAATGCTCAATCTGTAACAACTTTGGCCATGAAGAATCTGACTGCAGGAGTAAATTTCGGCAAATATATCAAAAGGAACAAACTCCATTAAATCCCAAAATATGGAGAAAGAAAGAACCGCAAACACAAAGATGTGGTATACCCTTGTATGCAGAAGGATAAGAAAATCAGTGGTACATCGATAGTGGATGCTCAAAACACATGATAGGTGACAAAGAAAAACTTCACTCATATAATGCCTTAGAAAAGGAAAATAATATCTCATTTGGAAATGACACTCCTGCTATCATAAAAGGTAAAGGCTCTGTTTTCTTGAAAGAAAAGGTTAAAGCTGGGAATGTTATGTATGTTGATGGTCTAAAGCATAACCTGTTGAGTGTCAGTCAAATGTGTGATCAAGGAAATGAAGTGGTATTTCGATCAAACAGATGTGTTTTTCATGAGATTGATACAGGAGAAACTGTGATCAAAGGTACAAGAACTCCAAACAACTTATACATACTCAAGGGAGGAAAACAACAATGCTATCTAAGCAAAAATGATGAAAACTAGCTATGGCACAGAAGATTGGGGCATCTAAGCTTTTCTCAAATAAGAAAAGCATGCAGATTCCAGGTTGTTCATGATCTTCCTGATATCAACATTCCTGAAAATAAAATATGCAAATCATGTCAATTCGGTAAGCAAACCAGATCTCACTTCATTGAAAAAGAAGGGTCAGCTAGTAAGCCTCTTGAACTTGTTCATACTGATTTATGTGGACCATCATGGAAAAAGTCACCTTGTGGAGAAGAATAATTTATATTGTTCATTGATGATTTTTCTAGAATGTGTTGGATAGGTCTTCTAAAGCATAAAGATGAAGCATTTGAAAAGTTCAAAGCCTTCAAAGCTTTGGTTGAAAATGAATCAGATCACAAAATAAAATGCCTCATATTTGATCGAGGAGGGGAATTCACCTCAAATGAGTTCTTTGAATTTTGTGAACAACATGGAATAAAAAGACAGTTCTCCACCATAAGGACTCCTCAGCAAAATGGAGTGGTAGAAAGAATGAACAGAACTATTCAACAAATGGCTCAAGCTATGCTAGCTGAATCTGGAACTCCTGCAACCTTTTGGGGTGAAGCTACATTCGTCCTCGTCACTATTCTCAACCAAGAAAATGTTGGAGTTAACAGCACTCAAACTCCACATGAACTTTGGTATGGTAAGACTCATGTACAATACTTCAAAGTTTTTGGAAGCAAATGTTACATCAAAAGGAGTGATGAAAAACTTGGTAAGTTTGAACCTAGGGCAGATGAAGGTATTCTTCTTGGCTACTCTTCCTGAAGTAAAGGATATAAATGTTATAATAAAAGACTTGGGAAAATTATTGAAAGTATTGATGTTGTGGTTGATGAAGCATGAAAAAATCCAAAACAGATAAAAATCGAAGATTATGACAATGAAGAAGATGAGGATCATTTTCACACATCGAATCACACTGATTATGAAGAAGAAACCAATGAAGTACCAGAAGAAGAGATAACGGTAGAAGAAAAGACTCCGTCCAGGTATGTTCAGAAAAATCATCCAAAAACTCAAATTTTAGGGGTAAAAGGGGTAGGTGTGCAGACAAGAAGAACTATTACAGAAGCCTCAAGCTATCTAGAATTATTATCTTCCACCGAACCTCAAAATGTAAATGAAGCATGAAAAGATGAATGTTGGGTCAAGGCCATGAATGAAGAACTTGAGCAAATTGAAAACAATAATACTTGGGAAATATTTCCTAGACCTCATGATAATAATATCATAGGAACTAAATGGATATTCAAAAAAAAGCTGAACGAAAATGGAGAAGTTATTAGAAACAAGGCCAGACTTGTTTGTAAAGGATATGCTCAACAAGAAGGTATAGATTTTGAAGAAACTTTTGCACCTGTTATAGACTTGAAGCTATAAGGATGTTTCTTGCTCTTTCTAGTTTTCAGAAATTCAAAGTCTACCAAATGGATGTAAAATCTGCCTTTCTTAATGGAGACTTAGAAGAAGAAGTCTATATAGAACAAACACAAGGATTCATTCTTGGAAATTATGCAAAACTTGTATGCAGACTCAAAAAGGCTCTCTATGGTCTAAAATAGGCTCCAAGGGCCTGGTATTACTGTCTTGACAAATATCTCCACCAACGAGGTTTTTCAAAGGGGTCAGCAAATAGCAATCTATATACAAAGATTGACACTAATAAATTGCTAATAATTGTTGTTTACATTGATGATATCATTTTTGGTAGCAATGAAGAATCCATGAGTCAGAATTTTGCTTCAGTAATGCAGCAAGAATTTGAAAGGTCCATGCTTGGTGAGCTTACCTATTTTCTTGGTCTACAATTTCAACAAAATAAAAATGGTATTTTTCTCTCACAAACCATATATCTCAAACAGATTTTGAAAAAGTACAGCATGGAAGACTCTAAACCAGTATGTACCCCAATGGTAATAGGATGCAGTCTCATCTCAATGATGAATCAGCAGCAGTACATCAACCAACTTACAGATCCATGATTGGCAGTCTACTTTATCTAATAGGTACCCAACCTGACATCATGCATGCAATAGGAATAGTTGGAAGATTCCAAGAAAATCCAAAGGAATCACACCTTCAGGCAGTCAAAAGGATTTTCAAATATCTTCAAGGAACATAGAACTTTGGTTTATGGTATCCTAGAGATACAGATCTTACACTTCATGCATATACATATGCAAATTGGGCAGGAAGTGTTGATGACAGAAAAAGCACTAGTGGTGGTGCATTCTATATGGGTTCCAAGTTAGTGTCTTGGTTCAACAAGAAACAAAGTTCAATTGCATTATCTACAGCTGAAGCAGAATATGTGGCTGTTGCATCTTGCTACACACAACTACTTTGGATGATGCAAACCTTGCAAGACATTCATATCACATGTACTCCACCCATCTCCATTCTATGTGATAATACAAGTGCCATCAGTACTACAAAGAATCTAGTCATGAACTCCAAGACCAAGCACATACCCATCAAATATCATTTTGTAAGTGAACAAGTGCTTGAGGAAAAGGTCAAATTGGAGTATGTTCCCTCCAAAGAACAGGTTGTTGATATATTCACTAAAACATTGCCCAGAGAGACATTTGAATATCTCAAACAAAAGCTGGGAGTAGTCGCTGCATCATCCTGTTGTTAAATCCTATTTTTCCAGAGAAATGTGGTTATACGCGAGTTTCATTAAGCGTAGTCACACACATATGCGGGTTTCTGTGGGCACAGTCACATATATGTTGGTTTGAAGAAAAGTAGTGGAATAGACTCAGGAAAAAGGGGTCTGCTATAGTTCTGCCAATTATTTGCTCTATTTGATGATGGTTACAATCTGCTGATAACATGTGGAAATATATTGGTCCTCATAAAGTTGTTGATAACTTGATGTATATCTGTTAATGATGACACTTTGATATCTCTTACTGACATATGCAATGATCAGATTTGACAATGAACAGGTGGAACATGTTCAGGGGGAGAACATGGTATGCTTCTAATGAAGCATTATTGGCATTATGACTAGAAGTATTTGGTACCTAATGAGGTCTTACTTTATGATGATAGGTTGATACTCACATATGTTGATTATCATGGTTGATGATGTGGGATGTTCCCTAGTGATGATATAATGAAGGTTCTTGTAGAAAGATCATGAAGTTCTTGATAAAGATGTCTATGGTGTTTTCACATACATATAATATGATTATGTGCTACCACTTGGAGATATGACATATGCTTAGTTGATTCATGGAAGGTTATGATAAGGCATCGAAGCAAGCTGATCTTGATGAAATCTAGAGGATGAGTTGATATATGCTGACATACTTTGTCACAGGTTGATGATATTTTGGGAACTAATGATGGACATATACAGGTTGTTGTTTTGGATGTTGTTGACATATGCTGCTGATGGTGCAGATCATATGATAGTTGCTGATGACTATCATGGTATTGTATATCATTTAATGTAAAGGTCATGAAAAGACCTAATTTGTAAGCCCACTATGCATTTGATGGATGATGTAATGTTTCTTGTCTTTGTCATGTATAAACAATTGGTATATCCCCACTTGGTTGGGTGGATGAGTCAAATTTGGTATATCCCCACTTAGTTGGGAGATGGATGTATGTATGAGTCATTAGTGATAGGAAGGTCATTGGTGATGTATGTATAGAGTCATGTTATTCTTTTAGAACATCCTTTTGCATACTTTGCTTGTGCTCAGGGGGAGCATGACCCTTTTCCCTTGATGTCAAAGGGGGAGAGTGACTTGGTGTGGTTGTTGCCATCGAGTCCAAAGGGGGAGATTGTTGGCATTATGATATAGGTATTTTCCTTGATGGCAACTCACTGAGATGAAATATCACAATGTAGCAGGTACACAGAAAAGAATTACAGATCAGTCTTCACAGAATGAAGAAAGAGAGGTATACACAAGTTCACCATTGACCAAGTTGCATATGCATGCAGGTTCACTGTATACAAGTCGCGTATATGTACACGCGCACTTTCACAGAAGGAAAAACACGTATACCTTGGAAATATAAGTTTTTGGTCCGAGGTATTTGGTCCATGGTATTTTGATCCATGGTATTGGTCTAAGGTATCTGGTCCGAGGTATTGACCCTAGGTATGTGGTCCAAGGTATTGGTCCTAAGTGGTTTTGGTCCATGGTATTGAGAAAGGCCTAAAAACTATAAAAGGAGGAGAAGATCATTAGGCCAAGGTGTGCAAGTATCGAATATATAATGAGGTGTGAGATCTAGTATGCAGGTTATTGGGTTATGATGCATTGTTGGATCTAAACCAAGGATGAACCTTAGTGGATGATGAGGGATTAGATCAAATGATGGATTAGGATCTTAAGGTGTAAAATGAACTATCATTATGTGTTTTTGCTCATGTATATTGTAGATTTGAATACTGACGCATATATTATTTTGTAAATGATATGATCTGGGTATAACTAAAGTCTGGAATAGCTGCAAAACTCTGAACTTATATTTGCAGATGTATACGGTGGTTGGCTTTGAGAAAAGAACATATAGACGCAGGTTCAACATATGGAAGTAGCGTATACCTTATAAAATATGTTTCAGTTGTTTCTCTTTACTGTTACAGAGTTCCGGGTCCTAGTTTGAGTTCTGGTGAATGTATTCTGAATGATCAGATTGATGGGTTGTCTAAGTGAATGATTGATTTGGTTGTGGTTGGTTCAAAAGGTGATTGGTTGATGCAATGTCTATTTGATGATTGAATTATGTTGTTGATGGATCCAATCTGAAAATTTATGAAATGTGGTCCCTGGAGGAAGGGAGAAGGTCATAGTTTGGCGCCTATGTACTAGCAAACATATTGGCTAGTACAAGAGCTAGGGGGTTGTAGCTCCTTTCCAGGAGAAGCTGGAGAACGAGAGAAGGTTGTAGCCTTCTACAAGTAGAAGCCTACGTATTGGTATAAGTCTGCACCAGTACAAAAATTGTAAACAGATTTTCTTATTATTAAAAGAAGACAGAGGCAATAGCAGTAGGTGGTTTTCACCCACATTGGGTTTCCACCTTATATTTTGGTGTTCATGTGTGTTTCTTATGTGTGATGCTTTATTTTTCTTTTATTTCAATATCTAATGAATTCCTAATATACTGGTTAAAGTTCAATGCATGATAAATTGGGTAAATCAAAAGATATTTGCATATACGCTGGTTTCCTTAAGTACAGTCGTGTATACATGCTAGTTCACTTAACTAAAGTAGCGTATACAAATTTGTTTTTTAAAATTAAATTATTGATCTGATAAAACTAATTCAACCCCTCTCTCAGTATTATTTCCAACACTCACACCATTTGGTGTAGGATTACCATCCACTCATATGGACTGACCACCATTATAATGGTAAGAAATTCCTTGGTTACATTCAAACATAAGAAAACACAACACCTCTTTGGGCCAGCAAGAATGAGAGCTTTGTGAGACTCCCAATGTAAAGTGTATGAGGGAGACTTACATGGATGTAGAGAGAAACGAGCCACTGATTAGAAAAGTATAGTACTATCTTAAAGGGGGACTAAGGGAAATGAGAGAGACTTTTTGAGTACCTGTAGATTACTCCATAGAGTAAACAACAATAGTTGAAACATAAGAAAATTCATTCAATAATAGACATAGCTAAGAAAAAAATAGTTCCTTAACTTAGTATGTCAATAAAACAATATATACCATACACATAACCATAATATTCCAACTACATATATGATACATGTATAAAGGAAGATACATATGTGAAGGAATGTCGGCTCATTGAGCTTCTAATTATAAGTGCAAGATCCAAACTAAATTGTGGCATGAGTGAATCATTGTATCCAATAGTGGAACATGAAGCCACAACTTTCTTCTCCAAAGAATAATCTATCTCCTATGTAGTACAAGAGAAGCCAAGGCTAGGCCTCCAAAATCCCGACAAAAATCCCTTTTTTTGAGTTATGAGGAGCTATTTATAACAAACACAATGACTTTTGAGATTCCTTGTGAATATTTGACTTCTATGATTGTTCATATTCTAACATGCTTCATTACATTATGACGTGTGGCCATTCATATTCCATTTGTGTCCCTTGGACTTCACTACATAACATTTATTAAAAAATACAATTTATAAATGGGATGGTGGCTTAGTAAGACAATTCTACTAAAGGACAAAACTCATCAAAGGGATAGATCATTTTCTTCTTCATGGATTTCACTTTTGATTTAAGTGTTCCATGCTCTGAAGCCCTTTGCAATGGCTTTGACCCGAATTGGCAAGCCTCCTTTGTAGTGTGCCTTCACCTCCAATTCATCTGATAGTATGTTCTTGGATCTTAATTGGAAATTATTTGACAACCATTAAAGCTTCATGTGTGCTTTGACTGGTGCAAAGGCATGCTGTTGAATAACATATTTGGTCACCTCCAAGACTTCATGTTCTATTACTTTCTTTATTTTTTCAATGTAATATCTGATCTGTTGAAAAATGACCTCCCTGTTTCTAATTGCTTCAAGGGATCCAATGGTGGGCATCATGTGATTATGTGTAAGAGACTCAAACCCATTGTGTATTTGGTTGTAGGATGCCATGGTGTTAATTGACTATACTCAAATATGTGAGTAGTTCGGTAAGTGGAGTCTCAACTGCACTCTTTCAACGTCTGTGGAAATTTTATCCTTCTTCTCTAAGTGTTGCGAAGCATCTTGGTACTTGGAAGTCCACTCTTGCATCTTTTCAACTTCTTTAGTTGCTACCTTCAAAATTTTCACTGTTTCTTGTGCGTTCTTCTGAATTCCAATGAGAGGGGACATGACCTACTATATAAGTATCATCTCATCATATAATTGTGCCATGGTATCCTCCATTGGTCCCAGCTTTTCTAGCATCACTGACTTCCATTCTATGGTATTGGAGTTATGTGATGACAACCATTTTTTCTCTGTAGCAAGATGCTCTACTTATTGCTTCGTCACAACCAATTCTCTTCTCAACCTAGCATTCTTATTCAAAAATTATTCTATGTTATCCTGTGCCATTGTAATGAATGCAAAATTTGTCACCATAACTACCCGAAGATTCCTTCTAGTGTTGGAGGTGATCACTTTTTATGTCGCTACTGAGACTGAATTCTAAGTATCTTGTGGGAAGTATCTATGCCTTTGTTGCATGATCATCTTCTTCAGGGGATCAAACATTATCTTGCATATGTCCATGATTCAATCAATTGGTGGAGGTGTGATCCACTTCTCTCCGAATGGAAGATGACCTCCCGTGAGTGGTTTTTAACCTGGATTATTAGGTTCATAATCCATGGGATGGATGCTATATTCTTCCTCTAGTTTCTCCTCCTCTTGCTCTTGAGTCAATTTTTCTTCTTCCAACCACTGTGTTGCTTCCTCCTCCTGATATTTCCTCTGCTTCTCTTCCTCTATCTTTCTCCTTTCTTCTTTGCCTATTTGTTGCTTCTCAAGAAACTCATCCTGGTTCATGTTCTCCTCCTCTTCTTCTTATTCTTCTTCTCCTCCTCTCCTCTCTAGCTCTATTTGTGTAGCTCCCATGTTTAAAGGATAGACCTACCATTTACTACTGCTCTCGCCTAACGAATACCTGATCCTTTTCCTAGGAGCTAACTTCTTTACTTAAGGTGTTGTTTCCTCCTCCTTCTTATCTTTCTCTTGTAAGTCCTGAGATGGGGGGTCATGGGGTGAACTGGCCTGTGTAGATGGATGTGCCTTCATTATGGTATTGTATCAGTTCTTTATCTTTTCATCTTTTGTTCTGGACAGTGGCCAACACCCTGTGTTATGACCGACCCTTTAACAATGCAACCTAACAATCCACCTAAGATCATATGCATGGAATTATTTGGTGGCAAAGTGTAGGTGATTCAACTCTTCTATCATAGCTTCCAATGCCTTGTGACTCTTTAATTCATATAGTTCGATCCTCAATGGAAAGATAGCCAAGGGGATTTCTTCCCCCTATGAAGAATTCCCGACGACCACTTGTCCAATTGATTTTCCACCTCCTACATGACCACCTTGTTTGTTACCTATTGCAGCATAAGATGAGGGGTTGTTTGGCATCTGAAGAATCTAATATATGTGCCCTCAAGATCTGCAAACCAGTCCGCGATATGTTGAAGTGACTCCTTCACTTGATCATTCATGCATGGCGGACCAATGATGAATATCAAGTGCAAAAAATATGCAAAGAAGTGTTTGGGCAACCTGTCGTGGAAATAAACTAGGAACTTTTATTTAGGATTCCAGTTCCAATATAGTTTCGGTAATGCATACCGTGCATAGATCCCATCTAGGAGATATTAATACATGTAGAATTTTGGAGCTTGATTTGTCTATAAAGATGATTTAGCCTGCCCCACCTATATTTGCCATTCATTTCATAACATATTAGCCAAATTGAAGTCTCATCCATGATTCACCACTAGATTGAGTGTATATATACAATTCTATTGGAACACTTTAGTGTTCTTAAGCCCAAACATCTGACAATACATAGCCATCAAATATTGATATACATCTCTCACCATCCTTGTCGGATAAACTGTTGATGGTAAATGGTGAAACTTAGCAGGTTCTCAAAACTATTGTTTAATAACATCAGTTGTGTCGAGGGTAGCCCATCTTGTGTAGAAAATGTCATTTTTGTACTCATTGGGCTTGAGAATCTTATAGTATGTCTGCATATCCTCACCATAATAGGTGGCGAGGTGACCACCACTCTCACTACGAAGTATAAGGTGAGAGTCATTCATGTGTGTGATGATCCATTCAGTAGCTTCAACACATGATATGACTGAGAATCTTCATGTGATCCTGTGTAACCTAGACTTCTTAATGTTTATATATGCATGAACATATTTTAAGTCCTTTGGAAACTTCTCTTGCATGAATGTGTTGTATACCTTACTCCAAGTAACCTCTGTCATCTTGTCAATAAAACATTATGTGTTTGCATATATAGGAACATTAGGCTTTGCAACTTTAATCAGCTCACTAGCAGTTGCTTCTGAAAGTTCTCTCGAGGCTACTTCATGAGGTGGGATGTCTCCAAAAGATTATGACATAGTGGCGACACTTGTAGCATGATCACATGTTTGTGGAATCACACTCATAGTGACAAGATCAACTTAAAAGAACTAACTATGTAGCAAAACTTGTAAATCATGCTCAAAGAGTCATCACATATGATAGATCACGAAAAACAATGAAAGATTGCCATAAATAACTTGCATGCAAGAAAAATACACATGAAAACTAGGAAGGCGCACTTTCAAAGAACGAAGGGGACATGCATGGTCATTCAGGGCTTCATAGTGCACTCATGCGCTCAAGAAAAAGGGAAAAAACAACCAAGGTGCATTGTGGCACCTTGAAGGGTTGAAGATTTCATGTATTCCATATCTGCCCATGCACCCTAGTAGACAAGGAGGACGCACTTTCGCACTCCAAAAGGATTAAGGATGAAGAAAATAGAGCTTCAGGTCTTCAAAGTGTGCCTATGCGCTAAACGCAAAGGAGGGTGCACTATCACATGCTAAAGGGTTGAATAGATGGAGCTTTATGCCTTCGTGATGCACCCATGCTCCTAAGGACAAGAGGGCACATTGTAGCACTCAGAAGGGTCGAAGGAAAAATCTTTGTGCCTTCGTGATGCACCCATGCACTCAAGAAGAAAATTAGGTCAAATAGGGAACAATTTTCAAGGCTGAAGGAGCTTTGAGCTCAAGAAGTGCACTCTGCTTGTAGAAAGATTAGAAAAAAATTTAATTAGTAGGATTCGATTCTAATATGAGGAGACGAATTATCTGCAAGGATTTATAGCTGATATCATATGCATGGTGGAAGATGGAAGATCTCCAGAATGTGAAAGGTTTCTTGCATGCACTAGCAATTTAATGCTTGCATGATGAAGATTCATATAAAACACCAACAAACAAACTACAAAGCAAGAGATTGAAAGAAAACAAAGAAATATTTGATAATGAAAAGGAGTAGAAGATTGGGCATGCAAACTTACTTGCTACACTGGTTGATAAAGGATCCTTGATTCTCCTTTTGTGTGCTCAACTCAGATGAAATGATGGTAGGAGAATGATTAATTAAATTCATTTAAAGAAATTGACATGCAAAACAAATTCATGCATGAGTTCCACTTGTCGTCGCATGAAAGGATTAGTTAAGTAGTCAAAGTGGTTCCTACTTTCCAGGAGTGCACCCTCATGCAACAAGTTGGGTCATGCATGCAACTGGACAGGCTGCATGTCTTCGACACGAAGGAGTATGCCCAGGTAGGGCACACTTACTCAACCTGGATGAATGCACCCAGGTAGGGTGCACTTATTCAGCCTGAAGGAGTGCGCTCACCTCAAGTGCAAGCCTTTGTCAACTCAAAATGCATGTTTTCTTTTATGAGATATTTTCTTGCTTTTTGCTTGCCTTTTATTCTTTTGTGTGTTTTTTTTAGTGTGTGCATGGCTAGAAGTCAAGTTTCTAAGTCACGAAAGACCATGATTTCATCTAACCACAACTTACTAACCCAAACACTTCTAATGTTTAAGTGACGACACTTGAGAAACATCAACTAGGGAGGATGTGACATTAGGAGAAAACATACAAATAAAAAATCAAACCACGTGATGATGCATGGGGGCTTGAAACAACAGTTAGCATAGGCTCCAAAATTGACATGGGAAATTTTTTTGGAGTGTCATTATTGCAATGATAACAATGATCTCAAACAAGCGCCCTATGCTTGGTACACCAAGATCAACGGTTATCTCATTGGTTTGGGATTCACCAAAAGTGAAGTGGATTCAAACCTCTATCATATTCTTGTAGAAGGTAAACTTCTTATCATTTTTTTATATGTTGATGATTTAATATTAACAGGTGATGAGAAGATTTCAACTCTTGCAAGGAGGACCTTGTTGTAGCTTTTAACTCCATACAAAAATTACTTGCATACGAATTCTAAAACACATAAAATAAACAATGTGAGAGCATAACACATAAAACACATATACACAGAGATTTTCCCCTAGATCCCAAAATTGGGACTACCAGCTTTATTTTTCATTATGTTCCTTTCAATGTTACAATACATATTTATACATGCTGAAGCATCCAATACCATGGACCGAAAACCATCGCATCCAAAACCATGGATAGAAAACCATCGCGTCCAAAACCATGGACCAAAAACCATTGCATCCAAAACCATGTGTGAAAAATCATGCACAAAACCATAGGTAGGTCTACCCAACCTAATATAGGGTCCAAAAACAAATTTTTTCGGGGCGCTACCCCAAACCCCATAGAGTGGGGTTACCTGCACCCCTCGAACCCCTTGTGACTACCCCCGCTATGCAATCGGCACAACGAAGGGGGGGCTTCGCCCCCCTTCTAACCCCCCGATTAACTACGTGAGCTATTCGTGGAAAGAATATAACACAACGCGACATTCTCCCACTTGTTGTTTTCTTTCCATAGGGGGCCACAAGAGAGCTTAGTCATTTATCCAGCCCTATAATGCCCATTGTATCTCTACACCAAGAGAACTTCTCAAAGCTCACAGATTTTGTCAATGCATCCGCAGTATTCTTCAAAGTGTCCACCTTTACCAGCAACACCTTTTTGTCTTCTATCATATCCCTCACAAAGTGATACTGAACATCAATGTGCTTTGTCTTTGAATGATATGTAGGGTTCTTTGCCAAGAAAATTGCACTTTGGCTGCCATAGTCTATCCTTATAGCTCCCTGTACTAACCCCATACTTGAACACAATCTCTGCAACCAAACTGCTTCCTTGCTTGCATGAGTGGCTACCATGTATTTTGCCTCTGTAGTTGATAGTAGCACTATAGATTGTTTCTTACTCATCCAAATGACTACACCTCCAAATACGTTAAACACATACCCACTTGTAGATCTTCTCTGATCCAAATCTCCAGCCCAGTCTACATCAACAAAGCCACGAATATCCAACACTCTATCCAATCTTGGTCTTCCTTGGTAGCACAAAACATAATCACTAGTGCCACGCAAATACCTGAAAACCTGCTTCACAGCTATCCAATGCTCCTTCCCTGGTTTTGACATAAACCTGCTCAATACGCCCACTGCATGTGCAATGTCTAGTCTAGTACAGACCATCGCATACATCAGGCTACCGACTGCACTTGCATATGGAACGTGGGACATGTCCTCTTCCTCTTCTTGTGTCTTGGGACACTGTTCAACAGATAACTTTACACCTACAGGAATAGGAACCTTCACCAGTTTACTATCCTGCATATTAAACCTCTTCAATATTGTCTCGACATACTTCCTCTGGTTTAACCAAAGCTTCCTCTTTGTCCAATCTCTTTTAATTTCCATGACCAAAATATAGTTTGCAGCACCAAGATATTTCATATCGAATTTGGAGGACAAATGTGTCTTCAAATCCTGAATAATTTCTTTGTCATTTCCAACCAACAACATATCATCCACATACAAGACCAGATAAATAACACGATCACCAATTAATTTAAAATACACACAGTGATCTTCTTTGCTTCTAGTGAAGCCAAGTCCCCGTATAAATGTATAAAATTTCTGATACCACATCATTGGTGACTGTTTTAACCCATACACAGACTTCTTTAACTTGCATACCAGTTTTTTCTTACCCTTCACCATAAAGCCTTCAGGTTGCTTCATGTAGATCTCCTCTTTCAGACCCCCGTCAAGGATTGTCTTCACATCCATCTATTCTACCTCAAAATAAAAAGAAACAGCAATAGATAAAAGTAATATAATAGAAGTTACCTTGGAAATAGGAGAAAAAATATCGCCAAAATCAATTCTCGACACCTGGGAATAACCTTTTGCTACTAATCGAGCTTTGTATTTCTCCACCTTTCCTTCTACATTTGTCTTCTTCTTGAACACCCATTTGTCGCCATTGGGTTTCCTTCCAGCCGGCAACTCCACTAGATCCAAAGCCTCATTTTTGTGCAAAGATGCCATTTCATCAACCATGGCCTCTTTCCGAAGTTTTCCATCCTCTAAATCTACTGCTTCCTTCACAATTCTGGGATCATCATCAGCAATAGATAAAGAAAAATTTGAAAAAAACGCAAATGGACTATCCCTTTCGGGCTGCCTTCTTCCTCTAACTAGTCTTCTCACACTCAGAGTTTGTGGCTCTTCATCTTCTGATTCCTCCTCTATTGTAGAGTCTGATTCTTCCTCCTTTAGCTCAAACTCTATCTTCTCAAGTTCCTTTGGTTTGGCTTCATGTTTAATAACATCTTTCACCTCTCTGAACACCACTTCTCAGTTGTACACAACCTTTCTTGTACTGGGTTCCAAAGCTTATAACCCTTTAAACCATCCTTATACCCAATAAAGATGCACTTTTCAAATTTACTATCCAACTTGGTTCGTTTCTCCTTTGGAACATGTACATATGCATCAGATCCAAATACCCTCAAATGTGAAAGAGATGGTTTCTTACCAGTCCATACCTTTTGTGGAGTCTTATCCTCCAACGCTAATGAAGGTGATTTGTTGACTAGGTAACATGTTTTCTCCACCGCCTCTGCCCAGAATTCCTATCCTAACCCGGCACCACTGAGCATGTTTCTTGCCCTTTCCATCAACATCTTGTCCATTCTTTCTGCAACTCCATTTTTCTGAGGTGTATATGGAGTAGTCTTCTACCATGCTATACCACAATTCTTATATAATTCTTCAAATTCCTTACTGCAAAACTCTCCACCGTTACCTATCCTCAACACCTTTATCTTCTTATCTATCTAGTTTCCCACTAGCCTTAAATTCTTTAAACCTGTCAAAGACTTCAGATTTCTTCTTAAGGAAATATATCCATGTATTCCTTGAGAAGACATCTATAAATGATACATAGTACATAGACTTACCCAGTGATGGAACCTTCACAGGTCCAAACACATCACTGTGCACGAGCTCTAATATCTGTTTCGCCCTCTTACCACCAGAAGGGGAACTCACCCGATTATGCTTCCCATATACACAATTTTCATAGAAATCAAAATCTAGAGAGCTATTACTCATACCTTCTACCATACCTTTACCATGAAGTATTCGAAGGCCCTTCTCTCCAATATGTCCAAGCCTTTGATGCCACAACATGGTCTTCTCTCCAGAGACCACTAATTTTATGCTCCACTTTCAGGAACCACGGAACTGTTGCAACCATCAACAATAGTGCTACCTTGCAGCTTGTATAGAGTTCCAATCCAAACTCCCCGCATCATTACCAGTGCTCCCTGAACCATCTTGCAAATATCCTTCTCGAACACTATTTTTACGCCTGCATCATCCAGCTTGCTTATGAAAATCAGATTTCTGGCCAATGCAGGAATATGTAAAACACCCAGAAGTGATCTAACCCTTCCACCTTGCAACTTCAACTTCACTTTTCCGCAACCAACGATTCTAGCCTTCCTATCATCCCCCGAGAAGACATCACCACCATCATATTTATCATACTCATAGAACCACTCTCTATGGGGAGTGGAGTGAAAGGATGCACCTGAGTCAATCAACCATGCCTCATGATCTACATGTGTACTTGAAGAAGCCAAGTACACATCCCCACCTTCATCTGAGGTGGTTTTCACCTCTGCAGAAGGAGCATCATCATATCCCTTTCCTTTGTCAGGAGCTTTAGATTTACAGTCCCTTTTGTAATGCCCTTCCTTTCCATATTTCTAGCAAACCACCTTTACAGGTTTTCCTCGAGATTTAGATCTCCCTCTAGATTTATATCTCCCACTCGATGACTTATTTTTGTTTCTGTTCTGGGACCATCCTCATACAGATAAGGCATCACCATTCTAGCTCTCCATATTTTCTATATCATCTCCTCTGTCAACAAGGATGAGACTATTTCATCAAACTGCAAGGCAGTTGCATTGCAACCTATTGCAATAACCAGACTATCCCACGAATCTAGTAGAGAACATAAAAAATTGATGCACTTATCTTCATCTAAAATTTTAATATCAATAGATAATAACTGACTTACCATAGTATTAAATGCATTCAGATGATCTGTCACTGAGTCTCCATCTTTCATCCTCAGGTTATACAGCTTTTTCCGCAGGAACAGTTTATTCACCAGAGACTTAGATTGGTACAAAGTCCCTAACTTGTCCCACAAAGTCTTCACTGTAGCTTCCCCTGATACATTCAACAATACTGAATCTGAGACACACAATTGTATTGTGCTCTTTACCTTCCGATCCAAATTCTTCCATTCTTCATCAGACACTCTTGTTGGTTTAGTACTCGAATCTACCGTGATCCATTGATCTTTATCCACCAACAGATCCTCCATCTTGAGTTTCCACAACTCAAAACTCTAACCATTAAATTTCTTGATCTCTATCTTTTCACTGCTCGCCATCTTCTTTCACCACCAGAACCAATCTCGCAGATCTCCCATTAAACAAGGTCTACCACAGGCCCGAGCAAAACCCCTTAGCAACAAAGGCTTTCCTTTGAAGCCAAAACAGCTATGATACCAAATGCAGGTTTTAACCCTGTACAGAAATTACCTGCATATGAATTCTAAAACACATAAAATAAACAATTCGAGAGAATAACACATAAAACACATATACATAGAGATTTTCCCTTGGATCCCAAAACCAGGACTACTAGCTTTATTTTTCATTATGTTCCTTTCAATGTTACAATACATATTTATACATACCGAAGCATCCAATACCATAGAACAAAAACCATCGCGTCCAAAACCATGGACCAAAAACGATCGCATCCAAAACCATGTGCTAAAAATCATGCACAAAACCATAGGTAGGTCTGCCCAACCTAATATAGGGTCCAAAAACAAAATTTTCCAAGGTGCTACCCCGAAACCCATATAGTGGGGTTACCTACACCTCTCGAACCCCCTATGACTCCCCCGCTATGTAATCGGCACAACGAAGGGGGGGCTCCACCCCCCTTCTAACCCCCTGGTTAACTACGTGAGCTAGTCATGGAAAGGATATAACACAACCAAACACTTGTAAGGGATTTTGAAATGAAGGACATGGGTCTCATGCACTACCTCATCGGGCTGGAAGTATGGTAAGGTGATGGGAAATTATTTGTGTCTCAATACGAGTATGTCAATTAGATACAATAGATATTCTGCATGGAGTTATAAACCAATGGAGACACATCTAACAACCAACTAGAGGAAGGAGACTGCCACTTCAAGTGAAGAGGTGGATGTTACCATTTACTGGCAGTTAGTGGGTTCATTGATGTATCTTATGAACACATGACCAAATGTGTGCTATGCAGTCAACCAAATGAGCCAAGCAATGGTTAGGTGATCCAGGTGTCTCCATAAGTGCTCAGAATTCAGAAGTGGCTCATAATAGCTTAAAAATCAAAGTCATCGAATTGAAGTGAAACTAGGACCATATTTTAGCGCCTGGCGTCCTGATTCCAATGATATGAACGACACTCAAATCTGAGTTCGAATGCTCAAGATATTTGCGGTCAAATTTCTTGTCAAACTAGGCCTAATAGTAGCCAGTAACGAGGCAACAATTTGGCATTTACCGAAAACCACATTCTAACCGCCAAAAAGGGTGAATTTATTGCCTCGTTAATTTTTCCAGTGACTGCAAAATTTTGGTCGATTGAATTTGACTATTTTGTTATAAAATTAATAAAATAATAATAATTATGGGTTGGCAGGCCACCATCCCCCAAACCAACATATTAAGTATGGGGTGGCAGGTGGTCAAACCCTGCCACCTCCATCATATGGTGCACCACATATATTGTAATGTACTGTAAATATTTTAATGATCCACGTGGCTCCAGAAATGTTCAGAATTCAAAAGTGGCTCAAAATAGCTCAAAAATCAAAGTCATCAGATTGAAGTGAAACTAGGACCAAATCGTAGTGCTCGTCATCCTAATTCCAACGACGTGAATGACACTCAAATATGGGTTTTAATGATCAAAATATTTGTGACCAAAGTTATCATCAAACTAGGCCTAGTGGCAGCCACTAATGAGGCAACAATTTGGTATTTACCGGCAACTAGTTTTTGACTGCTGGAACAGGCAGATTTGTCACCACGTTAATTTTTCCGATGACCCCAAATTTCGACCGATTGAATTTGACTAGGTTGTTCTAAAATTAATAATAATAATTATGGATTTTTGGACCGCCACCCCTGCCAACCCCTAAACCAACATATTAAGTATGGGGTGACAGGTGGTCAAACCTTGGGACCTTGTCATATGGTACACCACATATATTTTAATGTATTGTAACTCCTATAATGGGGGAGGGCCACCAAATTAACGGACCTGCCACCCAACTTGCCACATATACCCTTATACATAACACCATTAAATCGGGGCCAACGGGAACCTGCGCTGGCGGGATGGATGGCCCACCCAACCTAGCGACCACATATCCCAATTCAAACAACGCATAACCATCATCAAACGAAGCACCGAATAAAACTGAATCACATTAAACAAAATATCAAGTGGGGAGGCCACGGGGTTGGAACCTGGGCCTCCCGCACCAAATTTAAATGTTGTTTCCAATGGCCCATGGGTCTCACCTTGTTTAATCCACCGGAAAACTAATAGATGAACCTTAGTTACCATTTGACCAGGGGAGCACTGGGAAGGCCGAGTATGAGTGGAGTGGAACTAGGAGCTGAGAAGGAACTATGCTAGGCTGGGCACATTTTTCGAGATGAGAATATTTGGAGGGAATATTCCACGAAATATTCTCATGCATAATCTTGGAGGAATCTAAAATATTCCCTAGAGGGTGATTTTTCATAGTGAGAGAATAATGTCAAATTTATACTCAAATGAACCAGAATTTTACCAGGAGTCTGATGTTGTGTTTGGTTTCCTGATCTAAGCAGCAAAAATTCAGGCAGTCAACAGTGAGGAATATTTACAGAATTTTGGGGAATCTAAAGATTCCCTTAGAGGCTGATTTTTTATAGAGGCATAATGCTGCCAACTTTACATTCATTTTTCCTAGAATTTTGCAAACAACGCAGTGGTGTGCTCAAAATTTTCACACAAGCAACAAATTTTTCGCCCATCTCTAGGAAGGAATCTTTGGGGGAATCTTCAAGATTCTCGAGGGTCCATAATTTGATGGTGTCATAAAGGGACCAAGTTTATAGTCGCTTGACATCATTTTGCACCACAAATCCAACTTTGTAGTCCATTTCATTAGCAAAGCTTTGCATTTTTAGGCCATCCTTGAAAGTGGAGGCAAATGATGCATTGATGCCATGCCTTTCTTATGATTTTCTGAGATTATGTTTTTATTGTTGAGATCCTTGTTACCATTATCTTGAAGGATACTTATATGTCACATAATGTGAGAATTTATTAACTTGTCATGCTAAAGGAGGGCTCATTTGAGTGTGAGTTCTTATAGGTGAACGTCTCATGGAGAAACATGCCACTCTAGTTGAGGGAATTTATACTTGTAATGACAGAGACTATACCACGTACACATAATCATCTTGTAGCATTTAATGAAGTAGCCTCATCTTCAAATACTCTCAACAATCTTCAACTACAAAAAATTTCTAACTAGATTCAAACACACTCCTGCATACATGTAAATGGTCAATCTCTTAAATTTATGCAATGCATCTCATTCCAGATTGTGATAGAAACCTCTTGTGCCTACACATGATTTCTCTGCATAGAAGGTAATATTATTGATAGAGGTTGTATTTCACTTTCAAGCTAACCTTGTTTTCCATCTTTTTGCAGATGTCTTAACTTTGATTTAAACTTCCTTTGATGGCTCTGGATCCACTTAGATTTTCTTTAAATATTATGGAGCTTCTCTCCCCTTGAGATGTTTCTTCTCTGACACTATCATTAACTTGGTTCTTTATTAATCTCATGAACAACTCTCCTCCAAAAATTAATGTTTGTTACAATTTCCATCTTCTTTGAACCATTAGCAATTAGTGCAAACATATAAGGAGTTTTATAGGTATTGAAGATCAAGTTATTTTTTGCTTGGTCCATTATTACGATTGAGGTTGTGGTTATATGTTGTATTTATTTCAAGGCTCTACAAAGTCCCTTGACCTTCTTTCAATCCAACACTTCTAGCATCTTCTTTTATGTTCCTTTTCTTTGTCTGTAAATTGGATATAATATAGTGGCAATGCCATCCACTAAATCATCCAACATATTTTCCAGAGTATGAATGTATTTCACACCTTCATATTTAAGGCTTTATTTTCAATATTGGGGTTGTTATCCCCCTCAGGTGCTACTGATCTAACAATGAAAAATTCTTCCTTTTGTTCTTAAGTAACTCCCCCTGAGACCAAGCTAGGTCACTGGTTGTTCTTTATTCTTTCTCTTCCACACTTTAGTAGGTTGTATTCTCTTATTTTCATTTCTTTCATTGTTTGATCTGCTTGGAATTGCTTCCATCTTCTGTTTAGTGCTCGTTAGAATATATGGAAGCTTACAATCCTTTGCTTTGTGGCCAAGATTATTACACACAAAACATCTTATGTGGCCAAGAAATAGAGAAAATGATGTGTTTCTTTTTGCATTCATGTTTTTCTTCATATACACTTTGCATTCAAATGCCTTATGTCCAAATTCATGACACATATAACAATAACCATAGAAAGAGTTTATGTACCTGGTGGCTGATGTTCTCCTTTGGTTTCTTGTTGGATAACACCTTCTTGTTTGTTGCATGTTTTTCTGAATAGTCTTGATCTTCTTGTTCTTACAGTTTGTTGCTATGTGTCTAGGTTCATGGCAATGGAAGCATGAGATATGTTCTCTCCTTTGAAATCTTGTAGCCTTCTCAACCTCATATCTAGGAGCGGATTTCATTTTCTTCACTTCATACTTTTCATTTTGATTATGCTGCTTGTATTTGTTTATTTCTTTTCCAATCATGTTGTTGCTGCCTTCTTCTCCTATAGGTCTTTTTAGAAATTCATTATCCTTTAAGGTTGCCTTTGAGCTACTACTCTCATATTCTAAGTCCTTCATGGTACAAATCACTTCTAGCTGAAATAATATCAAACTCTAATCTTTCACATTGTACCTTTTTCTCCTTTAGTTGGCTATTCATCATCCTTCCTCTTCTCCTTGATTATTCAAGCTGTGTCTTCAAACTCACAATTTCTTCCTTGTACTTATTCTCTCTCTCATCACATATTTGCATGAGTTTCTTTATATCTTTGTTCTTATTTTTCAATCTTTATATTTCAGCCCTGCAATTGTCTTGGCTATGTCAAGCTTGGTTTGTTCTTCAATTGTCTTGGCTATGTCAAGCTTGGCTTGTTCTTCAACTGTCTTCTCTATGTCAAGCTTGGCTTGTTATTCAACTATATTTTCTTCATGGAAATCAGATCCATTCACAGCAGCAGAGACCTCATTTGACTGAATGCTTTCCTTTTGACAATAATTTTTCTTTTTCCTCTTTATCTTCTCCTTCTTGACAGTGCAACTACTAGCGTCTCCTTTATGCATGAGATGCAATCTATCCCAAATTTCTTTTGCAAATTTTAAGTCTATTACTATATCAAGATCCTTATTATGAAGATTATTAAACATAACAAATTTTTCCTTAGCATTCCACTATTGTTCTTGTGCAGAGGGAGAGTACTTACAGTAGCCATCACATACTAGTTTCCACACACCAGGTCCATAAGCTATCAGTTTAGATTTTACCTTATCTCCCATTCATAAAAATTTGATGTACTAAGCATAGGTACAATTTGACAGTGCATGACTCAACTAGAACTACCTTCAAGTTGTTAGGATTACACCGAAGGAACCTTGCTCTGATACCAATTGATGAAAACTCGACTAAACTAAGAGGGGTGGGGGGTGAATCAATTTAATATATTCATGCACATTAAAATTCGTTTCCTTAATCTCATTAACTAAAAAATTGCATGAGAAACTTAACAAATAATGGCCAACATATTGAATATGTGAACAACAAGTAATAAGCTAATCAAAACATCACATTAAGACATAATAACAACACATATTGACACCAGATATATGTGGAAACCCATAAAGGGAGAAAACCACAATTTTATTATTGTTGTAATGCAAAGGCAAGCTCTTACTCATTATATTTGATTTTTTGTAGGCTCCAACCTATAGGAGGTTTCTACCTCAATTTTATGCAAGTTACAACATGCAAGGAAGCTCCAACTCCCATATGTTTTCTGTAGGCTACAACACACAAGAGTTTCCTACCTAAACCAGCTCAAACTGGATATTTATCAAGCAACAACTTGAAAGGAGACTACCAACCCTTGATGAAAATAAGAAATAACAATGTGTTGGTTTACCTACTCATAAATTCTACATATCTCCATCTTCATTTATGCATCTTATTCACTTCAAATCTTCTTGAAATCAACTTCATAAGTGCCAGATAACTAAAGCATAATAGCTCAATCAGCTCCCTCACATTCTCCCATTCTATAACCACTTCAATGCCTTCCAAAGTCACACCTTTTATCAAGATAATTTGTTGGTTTTTTGTATCCCACATAGGAATATGAAGTGAATATGCTTGACTCTTTGCCTTCCACTCATTCGTTTCCAAACTATTCATATCTTTAATATTAGAACACAAACAAAAATCCATCCAATATGAATTTCAGCCACATGCAATCATTAAATGCATCAACCTAATGTCAACATAAAATAACAATATTTATCATTAATGCATCACAATAATCTTTAACTTTTCCTTGGAGTCGTTCCTTTGCGTCACAAAAATTCAAATCAATCAACAATTTCACATTACAACAAATTATTCAATATAGCAATCTTTGAAACATTATTCAAGCATATCATAATTCCTTTGTGTTGCTCCCTTGCTTATTTCTCTTGTGTTGCTCCTTTTCTTGTTGCTCCTTTGATTTCTTTACCTTGTTGTTGCTAATGTCTTTGCCTTGCTACTCTTTTGCTCTTTTTCCTTGTTGTTAATCCTTGCCTTCCTGGTATTGTGCTGATCTTTTGCTTGTTGCTCCTTGTGCTACTCCTTGCCTTGTTGCTCTTGTGTTGTTCCTTTGCCATCAATGACAACAATGTGAACACATGCATGGCAGATATATTGTATGCAAATTATGAGGAGAAGATGGAAAGAGAGGAATGAGAGAAAGAAAAAGAAGAGGGTGATGTTCCATATACCCCTTCGAGTGAATAATCTTCTTCTTCATCATCTTCTCATCATTCAAATGAGGAGATAAAGCAGAGGCTTCAAGAAGAGAACGCTGAATTGAGAATAATTCTAGGAGAAGAAAAAGAGGAGAAGCAGAGACTTCAACTTCAGTACAGAAGAGGCCTTGGAAAAGTTGAATCACAACGAAGGCTTAGCGAATCCATCATCACCTATTTCAGAATTGAAACTGAGGTAAACAATGCTGATCGTTCTTTAGTGTCATTTTCACATGATTTTATTTCAGTTGGAAATATGGAGGTACCCATTTTAGGAACTAGCATGAGACTCCTTACCAAGATGGGGTATAAAGGAGGAGGACTTGGTGTTAATTGCCAAGGAATGTCTCAGCCATTGGAGGTTGTACAAAGACCTTGATTTGTAGGTTTGGGATAGACCTAAGGAGAATTCTCAAAGGTATCATAAGCTTCCAAGGCATTGTCGAATCCATCTGCAAAAGAGGATAATCAGAACACATCACAATTCTCCCATGACAATGCACATTACAGAGGAAGATCTAAGGCAATCTCTCATCGCCAAGATTGCACCCAAAAAAATTAGGAGAGGTATCAAAAGTCTCAGTATTCTACAGTTCATTTTGATGACAAGCATATTGTTAATGATGAACATAAATCATGGCATAGAAAACTATGTAGTTTTTGTGGCTTACATAACCACCTTGTTGCCAAGTGCTAGAAGAGAATGGCAGTAAGAGAGATGATGAGGCATGAAAGGCCTTCTCCCCATCGAGGAAGGAAGAAGGTTAAGAAGGTCTGGAGGAAGAAGAATTTTTGCAATCATTGCAACATAGGTGGACATCAAAGAGCCACATGTTGGAGGCTTCATGCAAAGCAGTGTCTTAAGGAAAAAGTGCCCGTGCTAGAACCAATTAGAAAAGTTGTTCAACAAGAAAATTAGTTCTAGGATGATGATGACCCATTCACTTTGATGAGTGAGAGATGGTTTTACTAGATATGGTAGCTTGTCATGGCCACATTTTTTAAATCATGTGTTGTGATATAATTGTAAAAGTGATGATGTGTTTTACATCGATTATTAAAGAAATGATGAAGTTTGGCCTCTTTGTTGATATTTGGGGTATTGTCTTCTATTCTAATGTAAAATTGACCAAAGAGTGTATGTTATAAAGTATTGGCAAGTATGGGGATTCTTGGGCCATGATTGGTCATGTTATTGAGCTTGTAGTTTGCAAATATTATACTACAGGATGCAGGTGTCGGTTCATCGCTTATGGATCCAAAGAACAAGGGTGAAGGAGAAGGGTGTGTGACTTGTTAGGACACTTGTTTTGCAAACAATGTAACACAATGATTGCATATTATGTTCCTGATTTTGGAGGACCAAAAGCTCCTTAGTGGGGAGGAATGAACCAGATGGCTCAAAAGATGCTCAGAATAGCTCAAAAATTAAAGCCATTAGGTTGAAGTGAAACCAGAACTAGATCATAGTGCTCTTCATCCTTATTCCAATGGTGTGAATGACATTAAAATCTAAGTTCATATGCTTAAGATATTTGCTGTCAAAGTTCTAGTCAAACTAGGTCTAATGGCAGCCACTAACGAGGCAACGATTTGGCATTTACCGGCAACCAGATTTCGGCTACCAGAATGGGTGAATTTGTTGCCTCGTTAAATTTTCCAGTGACCCCCAAATTTCAGCCGATTGAATTCGAATTTTTTGTTCTAAAATTAATAAAAAATAAAAATAAATAAATAAAATTTGACTTTGAGAATTTTTTAGCTTGTCATGCTGAAGGAGGGCCCACTTGAGTGAGAGTTCCTATGGGAGAACGTCTCATGGAGATACATACCACTCTAGTTTTTCCTTGTAATGACATATAATATACCATGTACATCATCATCATCATGCAGCCTTTAATGAAGCGACCTCCCCACTCTTTACACCAAACCCAGAGATGTACCCCACATTGGGCGAACTCCGTTATCAATGTGTGTGTGCTCTTTGATTTGATGGTCATCATTATTCTTCTTCTTATTTAAAGAATGCACATGTGGTTTTTCATACTCTTTCACACGCAATTCTACTAACATCATAGAAGTAAAATATCTTGGTTAATTCTGGTAGGCTCTTAAGAGATCCAGATCATTAGGCCAAAAGAATTATATTGGAAGGAAACTATGCATGTTTTATGGTACCTCAGAAGCACCGCCCAATATGGATTGTGGTATAAACAAACAGAGGGAGTGAATTTTTGTGCTTCATAGATGCATATTGGGAAGGGAGTCCATCCGACTAAAAGAGTACATCAAGTGGCTTTTTTAGTTGCGGGTTTGCACCAGTTTCCTGGTACAGCAAGAAGCAAAGATCTGTGGCGCCCAAGTTGGTAGAAGAAGAATACACGGCTATGAATCAATCAATATGTGAGGCAATCTGGATGAGAAATATACTTGTAGGACTGCTTGGTCAGATGATGGATCCAACTATGATCTATTGAGATAATCAAAGTTGCATTAAGCTCTATGAGAATCTAGTATTTCACGATCAATCCAAGCATATAGATATATGGTATCATCATTTATGTAACTTTGTGCATATGTAGATAATGTTGCTACAATACATTCCGACAAAGGAACAAGATGCTGACATATTGACAAAAGCTTTGTCAAGAGGGAAGTTTGATATGAGTGGTTGATAATCCCTTTCTTGCTGAGAGGGAGTGTTGAAAAAATGCAAAAATAAAGTCTCAATTTGATTTTTCCTTATTCAAATTGATAATAATAGAAGTTCCACATCAATATACAACTTGGATGTAGTTAACTTGTGTGAAATTTCTCTTTTCACTCAGTTAGCTCAGTAAATTTGAGTAAGAGGACTTGGAGTTCAATTAGGCATGTGTGATTTCTAAATTTTAGTAATCCAGTTCAGTTATATCTCATTATGTTCAATTAAACTAGTTCTAACAGTTGGAGCAACTAGTGGAAGGTCAATTGTGTAGTGGGACATGTCTAAGTCAGTGAACATCTAGTCAACTGACCAGTTAGCCTAAAATAACTAATGCATGTAGAGAATTTGAGTTCCCAGTTGTGTTGGAGATTCTAAGGTAGTGTAACAAGCAGTTGTAAACTAGTTTGAGTGTATAGATGTTGCATGCAGGCAGATGATCAAACCTTGGGAATTGTGTAATCAATTGGAGGAAAATTCCTAAAAAATAGGGGCTAATTATCTAGGAATTGCGCAAGGAAATAGGGGCTCAAGAAAAGGCATAAATTAACTAAGTCTAGGTCAAAGCTTCTCATTGAGTAGAGAGATAGATTATTCACTTATGGGTTGAGCTTAGACTGAGCTATCAATTTTAATACATATGTATTCATCTAATTAATGCAAAGAGTCTTGAGGGGTTTTTCCTAGTTGGGTTCACCTCAAAAAATTATTGTGCATGTGTGTTATTTCTTATTTCATGTATGAGATTTTTGTTCTAGATTTTGACTTTAATTTCGCAGATTAGTAGAGTATATTTGTGTCCCTTGATCTAGATTAAAATTTCTTGAGAATTTGCAATTCTATCACCAAATTTCTACACCAACAACTATGTAATTAGCTACCCATTTGAAATCATCACCTTGTTGATAGGTAGAAAAATCCCTCCTTCAACTAGTGAGGATTGGCCTGATCAAGGTCCCAATTAAACCCCTATTCATTTGGTATATTTATATACTCTCCATAACAAAAGCTCAATTTCCTATTCTATTCTAACCTAAATAAATGTTAAAAATTAAACTAAATTACAGAAAATATATGACATAATTAAATATTTACACTATGCTATAAACAATTTACAAAATGTTTTGTGCGTTTAAGTGAATCTTTAATAGTTTGAACAATAAAGAGAAATGGAATCACCCAAGTGCAATATTTGGGCTGTATTGCAAATGCTTGAAATAGTGATTTCCTTGGACTGAAGTGTTGGCTCGATTAGACACCAAAATTTTTTATTGGCCTTTTTCTACGGAGGTTATGAAAGATTGTGAATATATTTTTATATTTTTCAAAATTTATTTGCATGCAATATTCTAATCTATTTAACAGAAAAACATCTATCTAGAAAACAAGAAAAAATTGTTTAAACTATTTGTTTGAATATTAGAAAATGAATGTTGATTTACTTAGAAATAACTGAGAATAAATATGAGCCAATTAAACAATTTGACAACACAATTATACTTGATCATTTCAAAAGAAACAACAAAAGTATATCCTAACATTCAATTGATATTGATATAAATGAAAATGAAAGATAGAAATACCAGCAATGCTTTTAAAGAAATTAAAATTCATGTAGCATCCAAATCATCACATTCAGAAATACACCAACGCCTAAGTGGTCTTCAAAAATTGACTGAAATCTTCTGATTAAAAATATCATTGTCTTTGAGTGTAACAATTTCCAATCCTTAATCCAACATACCGGGTTGTATAAATAAAAAAATAAAATAAAGATAGGATTTACCTTTTAAATATAGAAAATATGAATAGTTTGTGGCATGGAAATAACAATGAAGTAAGTTCATGTCGATTCATTATTATTCTCCTGATATTTGGCTAGGTCATTTCAACTTTCTTCCTACATTTGTGTGATGTGTACTGAGTCACCTAACAACTTCTTAGGAGAATTTTCCTTAATGTATTGGGACAATTCTAAAAACTTCTCAGATACCAATGAAAGATGTATTGGCATCAAATTTTGAATGTTGAACTGGCATCTAGACATGAGGTTCTCGGTGTATCTTTTCTTACTATTGTACTTAGATGAAATTTTTGAAATTATTTTCAACTATTCCCAAGGAAACTAAAAGAACCTTTGTATCTTCAACAAATCCTAAATATTTAATTATGTAATTATCCATGCATCAACTATCCCATTCTCCTATACTACAAATTGACTTATTACTTGTGATTCTACTTTCCACAAAGCTCAAGGATGAGGAATGTAAATACATCTATGATATCAATTCCAACATCCCATAAAACATCACAAAGATTGATAACTTGATCAATTTGTTCCATAATTTCTTTAAAATTTGAATCCTTTTCTCCTAATGAAGGCCACATGGGTTTCTTCTCATTGTTAAACAATTCCTCTATATTCCTAGGATTAAATTATTTCTCCCAATCAACCATCGTGTCAAATCTTTCATTGATTATCTTTTCATCCTCTTTTAATGCATCAACTTTATCAATGAAGGATATTAACTCTTGAAAGAACCTGTAAGTCTTTTGCATTTGTTTGAAGAATTTAGTTTGTCCCCCTTTGAGTTGTTCATTGACCTTCAAGGCTTGTTCTTTAATAACATTGATGCTTGCAACAACCTCCTAGAATTGTTTTTTTTTTGTGTTGAAGGGATTTAATTTGATCTTCATATGTTTAGGAGATTGTTTGCATGTTGGTATTTGAATCCTATTTAAGAATTATGTTTTCATCATCCTGAAATTGCTTTAAAGGATCAATTTTTTTGGGTCTAATTATCACTTAACTCTACCAATCTACCTTGCCAACTCTGTTCTAAATCTTATTTTTCAAGACCCTTTTTTTCCTCAAATTGTTCTATCACCAAAGCGAATCCTTATTTGTGTTTTGAAGCATGGGTTTTCTACTGTTGTTCACTAAAAAAACCTACATTTTTACAACTGTTCTTCAAATTCTTTAATTTTATTTAACTTTTTCTCAAATTCCTTAGACAAATACCCAACTAATTTTTGAGTGTAGGTTACAAAATATTTGAATGCTAATACTGATTCTGGTGCTTTCTCTTTAGGATCTCACGTAGCCTAGTAACTTAGTTCTAACATTGTTTCAATAAAGTAATGATTTCTTTTCCTATACCTCTTAACAACTAAATTTATATGAGAATTAAAATAATATTCACTTAATGAAGGTATAACTCATTCAACCCCAGAAATTGGTTTGAAAATTAAAAGGGAAAAGGGAATATTGGTAGAAATGGGAGTCCTAGATACTTATGGAGAAATATCCATCATAATCTGAATTGATGAACTTTGTATTTGTAGACTATATTGAATTGGTTCTTTATGTATGTCTTTAGAAGTTGTGATAGATTCTAGGAAAAATTGTGGAAAGACATTTTGAACTTCTGAAGTTGGTGACACTAGACTATCTAGTATCTCCTTAATGATTTCCTATAAAAATGTTTAAACACTTTCTTGAGCCTCAATTTAATCTTGATATTTTTCTACCTAAGGGGAATCAATTTACATATGATCATCATGTTGACTTCTCTGATTTGGAGATTCAATATCTATGACAATTTTTTCTGGAAGAGAAATACATTGTTCTTGAATAATCATCTGCTTTGTACTTTGAAAATGTCCTAAAGCCCTTGTTTGACTAATTTATGTTTGAAAATGAGGTTTATCCATTGTAATATAAGAAATAGGTAACTCTAAATAGTTAATACCCTCAAGAAGTTTCAATATTTACACTGGTATACCAAAATTTATGCTGCTCTACCTTAGGTAGTAGTCATATGTTTCTTCTCTAAATTTTTGTCACTTGCATTTCTCCTCAGTTCTCATAATATGATCCTTTAATTTCACTTGAACAAAATTATCATAATTGATAAAAACATAATCAAAGAGTAGTAGTTATGAAGATAACAATGGGGAAGTGAATGTAACCATATTTGTTTCAGACTATTGGTATTT
Organism: Pinus tabuliformis; assembly: GCA_031772625.1. Taxonomy (NCBI): domain Eukaryota; kingdom Viridiplantae; phylum Streptophyta; class Pinopsida; order Pinales; family Pinaceae; genus Pinus; species Pinus tabuliformis. The sequence continues at coordinate 646,307,572 of CM062814.1, forward strand.
TCCACAAATGAGCTCTATCTTTAAATACCATTTGTCCAATTTTGATGGGAAAATTAGGCCAAAATTTTTTCTGCATTTTATGTAAGATTTTGGTAACTCCATTAAAAGTAGTGTGATTTCCAATATTTTTTATCGCTAATATATTTGGAATAAATTGATACAGGACATGAGGTTCCACTTCACTTCCATAGATTCAAATGTAAAAAAAAAAAACATTTAATAAACCAATCCCTTGTTTGAGATAGTGTAAACTTGAATTCTGTGGTTGCCCTGGGTGGAGTCTTTCCAAACAAAAACTTATAGAAATAAATCATAACATTATCATAGATATCATTAAAATGGTTCTTGTATCTTCTTACCCAGAGAATAGGACCAAATTTTTTTAATGGTTTATGAATTGTTCAAAGTGTAACTCCATGCCATCAATGGGAAAGGTATTGTAGAAATAACAATATTCATAAGATATCCTGACATAAATAAACCTTGTTCAAAACCTAGAGGAGAATATAAAGAAATCTTAATTGCTTCTAAGATATTTTGAGACAAAATATATGTAAACATGAACTGAGTGTCACTATGATATGGCTCGACCTCCATGTTTCAGTTATGGAAGTGGGACCAACAAACTGAAAACATTTTGATACCTCTCAGGAGAACCAAATCACCAAAAAGTTAATCCACAACCTATGATGATTAGATCCTTAGTTGTAACTACTTTTTCACAAGCCTAACACCACAATCACACCCTTGACACATTGTGCACATGGTTATGAGACTCCAATCACACCCATAAGTCCACCTACATGTGGTTATGACCAAAATCCCTAGTTTTGTGCATGCATTGGCGATATCTATGCCACTTTTTCAGGCTAACCTCCAGAACACTACCCAAAAATGCCTATGACTTTCTAGAAACATAACTAAAATAATAACAATGCCAATCATTCAAAATTTGAGCAAGATATAGACCTAGACATGACTAATACATGAAATACATTTTGTCAAACATATGATAAACATAGAAGCTACAAGTCCCGAATGCATATCTAATCATAAACTTATGAACTTCATTTGAGAATCATGAAGAAGGCTCTATGCCCTCTCTAGCTAGCTACAATACCACTTGTTGGCCCATGCATTCATCAAATTTTCAATAACTTGTAAAATCATGAAAGAGATCCATAGTAAGAGCACATCATATAACTTTGCATATAACCATAATAAAATCCATGACAAACTAACCATAAAATAAACACATTAACCTGTACAAGAGCTCATAGATCACAATAGAAAATTAACTCATATTAACATAAGAAAATTCCAACCAAGTTAGGGACTTCCATGTACCACTTGACCATAGATTGGATTGAAACAAATCTCCCTTTCATCCAATCAGCCCCGCACCATATTCCAAGAATGAATGTGGGATCATAAGGGTTAAATAAAAACAAAATCAACCAGGGCTTCCAGAGGCAAAACCACCTCAACCCTCAACCACAATGAGTTCACCTAAATGGTCCAAAAATCACTAATACCAAACTATGTTGATATCTACCCAAGTATCTAAGGATCCAAGGACTACTAAATCAACCCACAGCCTCCAAGGGACCCAATCTGTTACAGGGATCCAGATGTCTACCATCTCAACCCACATCCTCTAGGGCACCCAAGTTGTTCTAGGGCTCCGGAGAATTTGTCCCAACCCACAACCATATAGAACTTGAGAACCAATCAAAAAACCAAATCAAGAACCCACTACACCATGAATATCTAGGAAATGGCAAGGCAAGGCTAAAATCATTGTCACTCTAGGAAAATCTCTATGCCAATGACAACAAATGACCAAGGAACCATATGCATAAATTGTGAATCCTAAAAACCGACAAGGACATCACACATGAAACTTGTTACTTGCAAAGTATCCCTATTGTAGATGTTGATCCATCCTTCTCTTTCATTTCCCACCAAATCCTTGCCTGTCATTTGCTTACTTTATCCAAGTCCAAGTGAATGCTAGTATGATCCAAGAATGATATAAGTGTGCAAGAGTGTAAGAGTATGGAAGAGGAAAGCCAAAAATAAACTGACAAAAGCTGTGAATTTTTTCTTTATGCCTTTTATCATTGATGTCTCTTTTTCTTTCATTTTTCATCTAATTTCCCTTGCATGTAAATTTGTGTCTCTTCACCTTCCTTTTCTCCTCTTTTCCCTTTATTTTCATAATTAGATGACGATTATTGCCTCTTTGCCTTTGCCAATGCATTTTCCAATTTCCATAGCCATTAATAAACCACAAGTGATTCCCATTATAATGTTTTCCCACAATTCAACTCGGAATATGTGTCCCATTACCTTTGTCTTATTTTATTTACATGAAAAACCAATTAGGGGTTGTTACAAACCCTTCCCCCTTAGGGGAACACCTTCCTTGGTGTTATATGATGCTTATAAGTGATAAAACATGTTTTCCATGGATATTTATAACACAAGTCGATGCATCATTTACAACATACCAAACTATTGAAAAATCATGACCACCATACTACTTATTGGAGCTTTATAACATAGATTGATACAGTATTTACAACATACTGCTTATTGGAGCTTTATAACACAACTCATTACAGTATTTACAATACACATGCATATATAAATATATAACCAAAACACATATACAAGGTTTGCATCTAATCATCCATCTCCCATGTAGCTTCATCAGGCCCAAATTGATTCCACTGCATTTTAACCTGGTGTATTGCTCGATTAAGGAGCATGAGTTGTTTTTTCTACGAATTACACTAAATTTTTGGTTGGAACTCTTTGTTTAGTTCCACCTACAATACATTGTTTGGAATGGGTGAATGGAAATCCCTAAGCAAATCCCTACATTGCTTTCCCCTTCGGCATCAATCCACGGAGCTCAGACTGAAGTCTCACCCGAAGCAGTGTGGGGGGATGCAGGAACCAAGTTTCCGTACCCTGAGATAGTATCGATGTCGCTCTTAGACCTTCACTCTGCCTTCGCACAAAATGATAAGCCCTTTAGGGCTTATCAACATACTTCTCTTATTCATCCTTGAAGCCTCCATGAAAGTCTCTAATCGTACTTCATGGACCCTAAATAGCCAATTTAGGTGCTTATGCACCTCTGTAATTACTCTTACTTTTGTATTTACTCAGATTATATCATTTTCGTACAGTCTTAACATGTAATTATGATTATCTTTGTGTAAACATTTATCTTTACTTACATTCATATCACAAAGAGAAACATATAGATTTGCGCATCAGAATAGCATTAAAACATAAACCCAGTGTTCAACGTAACATAATCGCATGTAATTAACAGAAGTAAAATACACAACTAATTCCATAATACTTTTCATTATTGATAATCCAGATTTCCAGTACAGACTCTGACTACCCTACACACATAGCTACAAGGGTCCGTTCACTCAGCTATGGACTTCTACCCTAGGCCTTTGCGCACTTAGCTACAAAGCCTCTACCTACACTAAGACTCTTCACTCTTAGCTCTCACAAACCAAAAACTTACTTATAAATCTACCAAAAACTTTCCTTAGACTCCCTTTTTATACATTCCCATGGCCCGTGGACTAAGGGCGGATCTCATCAAGCTAACACAAACTATATAAACTAAGGGTAGAAACCATTTTTACTGTTTACATCTTCGCGCTCTGTGACCACAAAATGCAAAGACTTTACATTCTTTATACAAAACTTTGGCCTTTAGCACCAAAACTTGGGCTTTTAACCCCAAAATTGACCCCAGGGGACTTGTTCCCAATAGGCTCCCAACACAAATCTAGTGACTAGCCCTCAAGTCGCTCTACTGGTGTGGATATCTTGTTGCGAAGACCTCCCAGCTCCACCTATACCACTACAACTTCGTCGATGCACTGTGTGGTTGCCTGCTTCACCTACTCGACCAACTGCTCCATCACTGGCCCCACGCTATCTGCCTGTATTTTATGTTGTGTCACCTACAGACTAGCTAATTTTCCTTCAATGGAGGCAGAGAGTACATAATATTCCTCTAGCCAAGGCCCCAATCTGGCCTTCAATACTGCCTCCTTGCACTGATTTGCATCCACCTGTTCTTTGAATGCCTTCACTTCTTGTAGCTTTGCTAACCTTTGTGTAATGGCGACAGTGCGCACCATCGCTTTAACCTCATCATATCTCTGTTGTAGCTCTCACACCTCTTTTTCTAGTCACTGCACATTGGGATCCTCCTATAGGTTGGTGACTACTTCGAGCAACTACTCGAAGAGCACAATGCACTCCTTCACAATGACATCTACAGCTGCTATGACATCTTTGACAGCGGTCGTGCGTTGCTCATTAACCTCTGGAGGAGTTGAAGGCTGGGCCCTCAACTCGAGCTCTGTAATTTTAAGGTTCAATTCAAACTAAACCTTAGCTAGCTCCATTCTCACTTCGTGCACTCTGGTAGCGAGATTCCAAATACTCACATCCACTAGTGCATCTTCAGGAATATCCAGCTCCAGAACAGTCCTGCATGCCTCAGCCACCACCTTGGTCATGTGCTCATTCTTTTCTGTGGTGGCCTTAAGAAGATCAATGGAAGAATTCTTCTATACAACCAACTGAGCATTTTTCACCTTCTGCTCACTGATAACATTCAGGGCGCACTGTTCCCGAGCCCGAAGTTCCGTGATCACACCATCTTGTAATTTGTGAAGGGTGTCACTTGGAAGTGCGGCCAAATTTAGCCCAACCCTCTTGAGGGCGCTAATAGTGGCCTTGTCAGTTTCTACTTCTATATTCAACGCTCCATCTGGCAGCACTATGGCCTAGGGATCCAGCGTACACACCATTTATACTACCTCTAAAGTTCTAGGTGCCAAACTAGCTAACGCCATGCTACTTCGCCCCACACTGCTCTGTACTTGTGACGCCTGGATCTACAACTCGCGCAGACCCATTAGAATGGCACCCAAGGCCTATTGTTGCTGCTTCTTGAACTGCTACAGAAATTTTGTGGTTGCATCCCTCACCACATCGCCAATGTCATTCAAATCACCTTCTGTCAAGGTGATTGGGTCGAGGGATGTTTTGCTGGCCTTGGACTTCTTTCATGGCCCTACTTTCTCCTACTCCCTGTTGCGCTTAACCTAGAACGGAGTAGTCTATGGGTCTGCTTCTCCTTGTTTGGATCGCTATTATTCCTCTTTTGTCTCCTGAGAAGGAGATTTTTGACTCCTATCAGAGTCGCGCTCCTCCTCTTCTTCCTGCCCTTCTCTCTGATTTTTGGCAGTGTGCTCTGCTTTGGCTTTGTCCTCAGCCTCTTTCTTCCTCTTTTCAGCCAATTGTTCCATCTTTAGTCTGGCCTCTTCCTTCTTACGCTTCACTGCATACTTGCTAGACCCAGCTGTCAACTCTAAGGCCGTGTGCCATTCTCCTGGCCAGTGGCCGAGGACCGCTGTGATTGCTTTGTCTGTGGCTAGGTATGGAAGTCATACCACTTTTGATTAGGGTCCTTCCATGCTTGCATGGAGACACAGTGGAAGTCTTCCTTGAACTCCACATACTCTGCCAATTGTTTGATGACAGTCGGTGATAACTGCAGTTTGTTGTTGATGGCCATGTTGATGCTCATTTCCATCAAGATCCAAAATATCTTGTTATCCTTGACCCTTTGGGGGTCCTTGGTGGTCCAGAGCGAAGCAAACTTTACTACTTCCAGTAAATCCTATGCAACTAGAGGAAACTGACTATCCTCAGTAACTCCCATGTGACCAGTACTATGGATAGCAGTAGCCATGCATAGTGAAAAGTTTTTCTTTGATCCTACACCTCTCTGTAGTTCGCAAGGAACTCACTACAGAGGTAGCATGCCTAGTTTAATTGTATGCCCTCCGTGCACTGAGCCGCGAATGATACGACCGGTGTCGGCACTTCATATGCATGACACTTCCTCATAGTTTTCCCAACCAGGATCTGGGTGGCTAATTTGACTGTGGGGTCAGTTATACTAGAAATGGAGTATCCATGCAGCTTCTTGACGAGCTTAAATTTGTCCTTCATTTGCTTGGCGAGGTCGCGCTCACCTGTCTTTCCACCGAATGCCATGGTCAGATTTAAACCTGATTGTGGCAGCCAAGTTATCCTATGGATCAACATGTCAGTGATCGGTATTGGTTCTTCCAACCATAGGCACCCATCGTGCACCAAGCATAGCAGTTGTTTGATCACTGTCATGGTTATGGGTGCATAGCTATAATGCAACACCAATAGCATGTTTAATAGTCCTGCCTCGTCCACCCCTCTTATCCACTTCCTTATCTCTAGCGCAGTCACACCAGTGTCCTTATAGAAGACACGACGCATGAACGGATCAGTTGCTAAGTGGGGAAAGTGATCTGTATTGACCAAATCCCAATCCTCCAGCTTTAAATGGGGGATGCGCACCAGGCGCGGTCCTTCAAATGAGATCTTATCTAGCAGAAACAATGTATGCAGTGTGACTTTGCTCTCGTCAATGTCCTTTGTGACCTTTGCCTTGCCTCAGTGTAGAGGAATGTATTCGGGCAGTTTAGAGATAGGGTCGGACCCTTCAATGTCAACGTCCTCTGCTCCCATGTCAATGTCTTCCCCGCCCATATTTATATCTTCAATGTTTTCTTCAGGTTCTAGCTTAACGAACTTTCCCTTCTCCTGTGCAGTGAGTTTTTCCTTCTGCAGGTGTTTTCTGGGTGATGCGTGCACCGGCGGTGTTGCTTTGTCCTTATCTTTCTTCGTTTTTAGACCCTCTTTGGTCGGCGTAGGCCTCAGCTTGGGGACCTCATCGATTTGGGTACCTTTGTAAGTACTTCAACACTTGTTATCTCCAGGGCAGCATCCTCAGCTACCATTGCCACCTCTGGGTTAGCTTCCTTAGTTGCCATTGCCACCTCCAGGGTAGCTCCCTCAGCTACCATTGCTTCTCCAGCACTCACAGTTTCCGTGGGTGCCGACATGATGCTAGACAAAAACTCCTGCGTTTCCTTCAACAACCTCTCAAATGTTGAACTCGCTATCAAAGCTTCAAATTTCTCACGGTTCATATGCACCTGAGAACTTAACACCTCAATTCTCAAAATGCCAAGTGTTTTTCATTGGGTAGCCACCTATAATCTATAGGAATTTTTGAATTCAAATTTGACCATTCCCCTAAAATTCATTCATAAATGATAGATTGGTGACAGATTTTCAAAGATATTGCCCTCAAATTCCAACTTAAATGTCCCCCCCCACCCCCCCACTCCATTTAGCCATTTTTTCATTGTCAAATCATGAACAGTGACCATGACGGTCACTTTCTGGCTACCCAGCATGGTTCCTTCTTCGATAGTGCAGCTCCCCGCGTGTTTCTATTGACACTGTGACATTCCTTCATTCTGCACAGTTGCCCAATCACGCACCTCCACAACCCGGGAAGTGTAGTTTATAGTCCCGTGCCTCCTTTCAGCTGCCTGGAGCACTAAGACTGTGCTTCCATCATGTAGTCATCTAGCGAAATTGTCGGTGTATGGCTTCAATTGGCTACCATTCACCTTCCCTAGGGATGGCTCTCCATTCAATTTTACCAATTAACCACTCCACCATCGGTAATCTCCTTAATGGAATATGGCCCCAACCAATGCATCCTAAATTTTCCTAGAAATTTATCAAACTTGTTGTCATATAATAATACTAAATCATTTACCTTGAAGGTTCACAGTTTGATGTGCCGATCATGCCATGCCATTTTGCACTCCTTTTGAACTTGTTGATGGAATCCAGCTAGAAATCTATCCTCTTCAAGCTCTGTTAGCTGCGCAAGCCTCTCCTCTAGGGCTCCGTGATCTACCATTCCTATGAATGCCACTATGCGCAGACTAGGTACAATGTATTCCATTGGCATCATAGCTTCTATGCCATAAACCAGCTTGAACAACATTTGTCCAGTCAGCTTCTTGCAAGTCGTTCTATAAGCCCATAGCACCGCGGGTACGCGCACATCCCAGTCATTTATTTAAACAATGAAAACCTTTGTTAGCACACTCTACAATATTTTATTAAACATTTCCACCGTCCCATTACCTTGCGGATGATATGGCGTGCTCTTCTGATGGTAAACCTAAGATTCCTCCATCAGTGCGCTGATTGTTTCATTAAGAAAATTCATACTGCGATCGCTCATCAAAATCTTCGAACACTGAAACCTTGTTAGTGCATACTCAAAAATGAACTTTGATGTCGTTGCGCCTGTATAGTCCTTGACAAGTTGTTCCTCCACCCATCTGGTTAAATACTCAGTCACGGTGATGATGTACCACGCACCCGTCTTTTTTCCTAGAGGTTGAATTGGTCCCACAAAGTCAATTGCCCATTTCTCGAAGGGCTGTAACGATATCTGCAGATTCAACAGGAGTTCATCCCTCTGCAAGGGTCTACTAGTCCTTTGTCATGCATCACATGCCCTACAATACGCCTTTGAATCCTTATGCAGTGTTGGCCACCACAACCCAGCATGTAGGATCTTTTACACTGTTTCTTTTCCTTCATAATGAACTCCCGCAGCTCTGCCATGAGCCTCAACGAGAATGTTATTTCATTCAAACTCTGGTACATAGCATCACAATATTTCATCTGATCCCATTTTGTACAGGTGCGTTGCAATGACAGAAAAGTCTGTCACGTGCACCACTAGTTCCTTCTTCTGTTGACTTGTATATCCTTCCAGAGTCATTCCTGCCATCAAGAAGTGTATAATCTCTTCAAAGTGATTGTCTGTGACATGCACTACAAAGAGCTGCACATTAGGTAGTCCTTCCTCCAAATTAGTAGGCTCTTCTCCAGTTTCAATGTGTGACATACGATCTGGTCATGCATTCAATTGTCCTGGTTTCACAATGACTTCAAAATCATATTCCTGGAATAACAAGATCTGTCTGCATATCTTCCCCCCCAACACAGGCTTGTTGACCAGGTATTTCAATGCAGAATGGTCTGTATACATCTTAAAATTTCCACCCAACAAATAATTCCTGAACTTCTGGAGTGCGTACACCATAGCTAATCCTTCGCGCTTTGTCATGGAATAATTTTTCTTAGCTTTGGACAACTTCCTACTTGCGAATGCTATAGGATGATCCAAGTCCCCTCCACTGGCCTGTGTCAGCATTGCTCCCAGCGCAATACATGACGCATCCACATGCACATGAAATTCCTTCTTCCAATCCATGAAGACTAGGATTAGCATGGTGACCATTTTCTCCTTTAGCACATCCAAGCTCTTCTGACATTCTTCATTCCAACAGAACGTAACATCCTTCTTTAATAATTTTTCCATCGACATGGTGATATGGGCATAGCTTTTGATGAACTTTCTATAGTATCCGATATGCCCCAATGTTATGCATAGTTGTTTCACACTTCTTGGTGCCTCAAAATTGATTATAACTGCGATCTTCGCGGGGTATACCGTCAAGCCTTGTCTGCATACCACATGACCCAGCAAGATCCCAAAAGGGACACAAACATTTCTTTAGATTGAGCATGATTTGGTACCTCCAGCATGTATCTAGCATAAGGTGTAGACTTGCCACATGGTGCTTTACCAATCCAAACACTGTCCAATCATCAAAGTATACCTCCAGAACTTTATGGATGAAGTCCTTGAATGCCGCGATGACTACGTGTGAAAAGATCATTGGCGCATTCTTCAACCCAAAAGGAATTACATTGTACTAAAAGCATCCACACTCGGTCCTGAAGGTCATCTTACTTCTATCCTCAGGTGTGATTTTGATCTAATGGTACCCTGAGAACCCATCAGTAAACAAATATGCTTCTTGGCTGCCAACATTATCCAGCACCTCATCGGTGAACGGAGTTGGGAAGGGATCATGCACACAGGCATCATTCAACTTCCTAAGATCTACGCATATCCTTATTTCATCCTTCTGCTTCTTTTCCTGAACTACTATTGGGCTCACCCAATCAGATTCTTCCACCGGTTCAATAATACCTGCTGCAAGCATCTTATCCAACTCTAAGCGGACCTTTTCTTTATACTTCAGATTGAGGTGGTAAGGTCTTTGCTTCACAGGCTTTGTGTCTAGTTTTAGGGTGATCTTCATGACACCCAAGTCCCCTATTATCCCTTTCAGATCTAAAAACTTCATGGGGAACAGATCCTGATATTCGCAGAGTAGTTCAGTGACCTTATCTACTGTCATGTCATCCCAGTAGTCCCCAATATTTGCAAACTTCAGCTCTACCTCTGTGCCAATGTTCACCTATCTAGTTTTGAGCAGCTCGGTTATGTCTGGGTTCTCTAATTGTGGTCCCTCAACTTTGTGGTGACCTTCAGTCTCTGGAATATTAATCTTCCTTGGGTCTTCATCTTCTTCTTCCGTTGTTACATTGTAGCACTCTAGCACGTGGCTCGACTGGGTATTCCTATCAGCTTGAATCAAATCTAGAGGATCTTGCGGTATCCTGAAGATCAACCTCCTACAACGCTTTGTCGATACATTCAAACCCATCCTCAAAGCTGAACGTCATAAAAAATCCTTGGCACAAAACATCCCACTCTTCAGTGCCATGGCAGAGTTTTGTCTCCAAGTACCAATTCATCAGTATAACATCCAAATTATGACAAAATAGATGTACGCACTCTATTTGAGGCTTCGCTCCATACGCTTTAGTCCATTTGGCAAAATGGTCATGTAGATCATTCCTCCCATCATGCTATTCAGTTAGTTGCACTTGTGGGTGACCAAACCACACTCTCATCATTTTTATGTATACACGCCAATCATCAAAATTATCCTTTTGTGTGCCCCACCATCTCGCAGGTGTAGCACGCAGCACCCAGTCCAAGGCTTGGAATCAATGCTTCTCTGGCACTTCCCTCTCAAATGAATCCAGAAAGTGATCAACTTCAATTAAACCATCATAGTGATCCGAATTTCTTACCTCTGAAGATACACAGTGCAATGACTTGGTCATCATATTACAGCGCAGTGTAGATACTTCATGTAGTCGATTCTGCCAGTGCTCCAATTCTTCATTTGAATCTGACATCTAGGAACTTTCGCGGTCCCATGCAATACATCAATATGCTACTAGATTCACCCAGTCCTGATCTTTCACCGTTATCTTATAAATCTGGTCCAAATCGTCATCACTTTCATAATCGTGAACCAATTCAGTATAGTGCGATCTTTCTGTAGGGTCCTAGGGTACCACTATGTGGAGTGATTTCTTCTCTAATATCATCTTCCACTTCTTTAGATTGATTACCCCATTCATGTCAGTGGCCCAATTGATCCCAAGGAGTGCAGGGTAGGGATTGTTGTCATCCACAATTTCTATCACTTCAAAATTAGCTAGTGCGCTCGTGCCTTCAATATCAACGGTTACCCCCTGCAACCTCCCCATTAGGATGATTTTATATTGATTCGTCATCTTTAATTGAATCAGAGACCACTGTAGCATAGGTCTCCCCATTCTCTCCCATGTCTATTTCAGAAAAACATTTGCATCGAATCCTAGGTCCAAGATAACTTGGTCCATTTCATATTCTCCTATCTGCATGGTGAGTCTCATCTCATGTCCAATTCTTGCCTTATGCTTACCAATATTTCTAACTACGCATGGTTCGTTAGTAGTGTTTTCCTTCCCAGCACACCTATTGATCAACTCCTGTAGTCCCTTCACAGCCTTGGTATTGCACAACAGTTTCATGTAGGTCTCCAAAATCATGGTAATCATGGATGGGTCCATTTCTTCAACCGACTTCCCTTGACTCCCTAAGGTAGAGGCATCAGTGAAGCTTTTCTTCTCTTCCATAAATGTTTCCTTCACGTGTTCTAGATCGAACTCGGTCTCCTTTTCTGGTGCTTTGCGGACCCACTCACCTTCTTCAGGCTGCTCCCCTTATCTTCACCAATCTTCGCTCCACTTTGCAGTACAATATTTACCTAAGGATTTTCCTCGTGAGGTTCAGCCCTCATCATCTGTAGGTTTTGAGTCGGCTGCTGAGGCTACGACCCCTTCTCACATATTTTAGCCAACAATATAGGGCAATCCTCCATTTCATCGTCAAACTGAGTACAATAGTGGCATGATAGATGTTTCGGATTCGCGCAGTCTCGTGCGTACTATCCTGGCCCTACACAATTCTAACAAATAACCTTCCCTCGACCTCCACTAGGTCCTCCTCCACCTTGGCCTCATCTACACCCCTGATACTCGCCTCATGCTCCTCCAATGCCTTGGTCTGGAGGCTACATTTCTTCATGGACTCTGTATGCAGGTGTCATGTCCATCATTAATTCGTAACTCCAATAATTGTGCTCATCATGACCCACTAATTGACAGAAGTTGCAGAAGAGTTGCTGCAGTGTCTGTACGAATTTCTGCAGCAAATGGCAATTGTCCGTCGCATGTTTCCTAGCTACCTGACATATAGCACACCATAGCATGGGCCATGTACTTGGACCTATTGTAGCTTCTAGCCTCAGAGGCATTGGTCCCCCTACTGCAACATAGTTTTCGAAAATCGGACAGTGATCTTTGTCATGCCCTTGGCATTTCCACTTCATGCACCAAACTTCTTTGCCCGCCTCGGGCCGAGCTGTTCTATCTTTCTTCATACTCTGCATTTCAAGGCAAAGGTTCTACAACTACGCATGAATCTACTAAACCCCCAGATTAGCATCTTGCATTGGTGTCTCGTGGAATCTCATCAAGATATCCAGAGCTTCCACTTGGGTCCCAATCTTCTGTAGTGATAGCGCAACTCTTAGATGAGGCAGGAGCGAGGCCACAAACCATTCACGGTGATGTCCATCAGTCAAATTCATGTTAGCCTCATGGATCGTATACTTCAATCTTGGATCCAAATCCCAAGGTGTCTCACTAGGGTTCATCATGATCTCTTTGAATCCCACAATTGATTGCGCTTCAGACTTAGGTCTACTGAATTCCTTATTCAGCGTAGTTTGGATATCTTCCAACTTGGACATCGGATTATCATTGCAGTACTTAATGTACCACATTAGTGCGCAGTCCTGCAAACCACTAACCAATGTTGCTTTCTTCATTTGGTCATCCGTGATACCCTAAGCTTCCCATACAACCTTCGCAACGAACCAAAACTGGTCTGAATCTTCATTTCCTTTGCCCTTGAACACAGGTAATTTCACGGAGTTTTCCATATTGAATTATGGTGGAGGTAGCAATGGTGTGGGCGAGGGTGTAAGTGGTGGAGGCGAAGATGGAGGAAGTGTGGGTGGATGAGGTATTCGCGGGATCCCTTGTCTTATTAGTTGAACAACGCTCTGCGGAGAAGCTTGTGCTACTCCCTCATCGTCACTCAGAGGAGGTTTAATCAATGGGCTATATTCAGGGCCTTTCTTTCCTCCATCCCTGAAATTCCTTCCACTTCGCGTAGCCCCAAACATCAAGGTAACTGCATAACCCCCTTTTCACACAATAGCATCTTAATCCAAAGTATTTAATGATTTTAAATACTTACCTCATGGTCCTTTGAATAAGCAGCCCTCTGCTTCGCTGTAATTGACTGAGGTATCGACCACGAACTATATCTTGAACCCTCCTATGATATGATCGAGCCAATGATCGACAGTGTGCATGATCTTATTTTCAGAGGCTTCTATTCTTTGCACGAACTCTGGGGTCCAGACTATTGGACCGTCAAGCCTCCACCTTCCTTGGTTGTCTGCCAACTTCACGATCCACTCGTATAATTCAACTGGGAAGGAAAATAAGAAGATTTTGTGTATCTCTGTGTAAAGATATATGTCCAACCACTGTTCTTTTGTCAATCACAAATTCCTATTTTATTGCACCGTGAATTTGTGGATCTTTCTATCCCACCAGTCTTTGATCTCTTTCTTAGTTGGATTCCAACGATGCAACATCACACATCTCTCATGCAAATCCTAGTCCCAGCAACGGAACCATTTTTTGGCTTGATGAGCCCTAACCCAGGTTCATCATTAAGTAGCTAAGCAAATCCCTACACTACTGGCCCTTTCGGCATCAATCCGCGGAGCGCAGACTGAAGTCTCACCCGAAGCAGTGTGGGGGGATGCAGGAACTAAGTTTCTGCACCATGATATGGTAGTGATGTCGCTCTTCACTCTGCCTTCACGCAGAATGATAAGCCCTTTAGGGCTTATCAATGTACTTCTCTTATTCGTCCTTGAAGCCTCCGCCAAAGTCTATGATCGTCCTTCGTGGACCCTAAATAGCCAATTTAGGTGCTTATGCGCCTCTGTAATTACTCTTACTTTTGTATTTACTCAGATTATCTTAGTTTTGTATAGTCTTAACATGTAATTATGGTTATCTTCGTGTAAACATTTATCTTTTCTTGCGTTCATAAAAAAGAGAAACATATAGATTCGCGCATCAAAATAACATTAAAACATAAACCCAGTGTTCAACGTAATATAATCACATGCAATTAACAGAAGTAAAATACATAGGTAATTCCATAATACTTCTCTTTATTGATAATCTAGATTTACAGTACAGACTCTGACTACCATGCGCACACAGCTGCAAGGGTCCATGCACTCAGCTGCAGACTTCTACCCTCGGCCTCTGCGCACTCACTTGCAGAGCCTCTACCTATGCTAAGACTTTTCACTCTTATCTCTCACAGACCAAAAACTTACTTAGAAATCTACCAAAAACTTACTTAGAAATCTACCAAAAACTTTCCTTGGACTCTTCTAACACTCCCTTTTTATACATTCCCATGGCTCGCAGCCCAAGGGCAGATCTCATCAAGCAGACACAAACTATCTAAACTAAGAGCAGAAACCCATTTTGACTATTTACATATTCACGCTCCACGACCACAAAATGTGGAGACTTTACATTCTTTATATAAAACTTGGGCCTTTAGCCCCTAAACTTGGGCTTTTAACCCCAAAATGGACCCCAAGGGACCCATTCCCAACATACATACCAATCAATCACATGATAAACATCCTACACATATCTCTTAATTGATGAAACATGGAAAGCATCATGGAATTTCATTGTTGGTAGCAATGCAAGTCTGTAGGCCACTAGTCCAATCCTCTCAAATATCTCAAAAGGCTCGTAATACTAAGGTCCCAACTTGTCACATGACCGAATCCTCAAGGAGCTCCTCTCAAGCTTGATTTGCAAGTATACATGCTCCCCAACCTAAAACTCCTTGAATGCTTTATGTTGATATGCATAGCTCTTTTGCATGTCTTGTGATTCCTTCTAATAACCTACATCTCCTGCTCCATCTCAGCCAACAAATCTAGTCCAATCATCACTTTGTCCACCAGATAACTCCAGCTGATAGGAGTATTTCAACTCCAGCCATAGAGAGCCTCAAATGGACTCATCCTCAAGGATTCCTAATACCCATTATTATATGAAAACTCCACTAGTGGAAGATACTCCTCCCACTTCCTCTGTTGATGCATGAAATACATCCTCAGCATGTCCACAAGAATATTATTAACCCTCTTTGTCTATCCATCTGTCTACAAATGATAAGTTGTATTGAAAGCTAACTCTATCCCCAAGCCTACAAAAAATTCCTTCCAAAACTTGGAAGTGAACTTGGCATCTCTATCTAATATGATCTTCTTGGGAACACCATGCAATCTCACTATCTTCTTTATGAAGATCTGAACTATCCCACTAGCTGAATTAGTAGACTTCACTACAATGAAGTGAGCTACCTTTCTCAACCAATCAACCACATCCATAATGGAATCATGTTGTCTCGATTTCCTCGAAAAAATTGTAATGAAGTCCATGGAAATGATTCCCATTTCCAATCTAGAATTTGAATAGGTTGTAATAGACCAGTTGGATGCTTATACTCTAATTTCACCTATTGCTATTCCAAACATCTTGCGACAAACTCAAACACCTCTTTCTTCAAGTTCGGCCAATGATAGAAATTACTAACAACTACCAAAGTCTTCTGGTATCCAGGGTGGCCTGAATATCATTTGACATGAAACTCCCTCAAGATAAGTTTCTTCGACTCGCTGTTATTTGGCACATAAATCCTGTTCCTAAATCTAACCAAGCCATTTTTTGTGAGGTGATACTCCTCATCTCTATCACTTTTTTGCAACCTTTGCTTCAGTTGTTGGTACCTCTCATCATGCTTCCCTGCATGAAAGATCTTCTCTTATAAATATTTCCCACAAGAGCTCATAGCTGAAATATGATTTGGCTGCACTCTTCTACACAAAGCATATGCAACCCTCTTCCCCATGCCTTAATGCACCTGGCCTCAAAGTCAAACTCACTGAGGGTAGCAAACCATCTAGCTTGCCTAACATTTAGATTAGGTTGGCCAACATATACCTCATTCCACTATGATCACTCATCAGAACAAACCTCTTGCCAACGAGATAATCAAAACTGACAATACTTACTTGGTAGAACTACAGAAGAATAGGTTGACTGAGAGAATAGATACCCTTGAAAATGAATCTATTATTTCTCAAGATATTGCATAAGCCAAAGAAAATATCTATCTGAATATAAATGAATCTATAAATCAGTTGTGGCCTTCAATAGAAATAATTTTTGAACAAGAAAAATTACTAGAGAAATCAAAAGAAGTAATAAAAGAAATGAAGAAGGACCTGGGTCATAAACCAAGAGATTCAATAGCATTAATCAAGATTTTAAATTCAAAAGCAAAGAAGAGCTTGAAGGTTATGAGATCAAAGATAGTACTGAAACCGTTCTGGAAGTTAGGAGTATACTTACCAAGAAAAATTTAATGCTTCAATCAGAAACAAGTGTCATAATCTAGAATCTAACATCAATAAGTTTCATAAAAAAAATATGTGCTACATCAAAAAGCACTTCCATGTTTGTGAGGGATAGGAGACAGACTGGTTCCTCTTGAATAATAAAAATGTATATTGCATTCTATAGTTGTAGATAAATCAAAATTTGCTAAGATCAGGGAAACCATTACAGGAAAATATTTTATTGAAGGATTGAGTTTTGATTTACTAATCCAGCATGAGATTAAACACTTGTTCATAGTCAAGCCCACCTTTCAGAAATACACTGAAGTGGATGAGACTTACAAGAAATTGATAAATTTTTCAATTACAGACGAAGAAAGATGGGAAAAAATATGTCAACTCATTGATTGAAAAGTCAGTAGGTTTTCAGTAGTAGGCAACAAACCTTCAACAACAGAAAGTAGATTTGTAGGAGCAAAGTGACACATGACTAGGAAAAACAACAGAAAAACAACTTTACAGCCTCAATGATCTAGGTGGATATTGGTGGCCACCCAGCTATTCCACCTGGATCCCCACCATTGTTTCTTTCAGTTTCTCAGTTTCCTTAATTGTAGCACAGTTTACTATTTTTGGTAGTTTTTTGGGTCTTGAACTTCCAGAGCCATTTTGAGGCCCTAAACAACATTTTTTTGGGAAAACCATTCACGACGAATATGAGTTTTCAACTTGATATTCGTTGTTAGCAATGACAATCCTTGGATATATCTTTCTAATGAGGTACTATGTGCATCAAACAAATATCGTATGCCAAAGTTACAACCCCGGGAAGTTGATGTACCAACTTACCCCAACAGGGCCCATAGTTTGGTGTTTCATCTCCTAGGGTTAGGTTTTGGGATGTTTATGGTTTTCCATAGTTTATCAATAATAAAAGGCCTTCAAGCCTCATTGTAACATAATTTAGAGGCATGTAGCTTCCACATCTCTTCTCAGAGATAAGCTACCATCACCCAATCTAGTCTTATTTCCATTCTATTTGTAAACATATTTCAGTATTTGATATTAATGAAATGAAGTGTTATTTTTTCTACATCTCTGTATTTATGATTATATTTGTAATTTTTTGCGTTCTTGTTTAAATATGTATCAATGGTATCAAATCGGTATGCCCTCTCTCTATTTTTCTTTGCATGTCCCCAATGAAGTCGAGGTATAAGGACTTAGGGCACGATCTGGTTGAGCCTTTGCAAGATCAACATCACAAACCTCGACAGTCGCCCATGGGGGAAGAAAATAAAGACGAGGGAGAAGGAAATCCTATCAAAATATTGATCTAGGAGGCCCTCGAGAAACAAAGGAATGTGATGATGGATAAATTTGCTCAGATCCTTCAATGGTTGCCCATCGACAACGCATCCACATCCAACTCCCACTTGGAATTTGTTCCAAGACACCATCAAGGAGAACTACTACCCTATCGGGAGCTATGAGGATAAATACATAAAGTGGACCACACTGCGGCAGGGAAGGGACCAAGACGTGCCAGAGTTTACCAATGTTTTCCATATCCTTTGCAGGAAGTTGGGCATCAAGGATTTTGAGAAACATTTGGTACTCAAGTACCACAACTGCCTGCACAGGTACATCCAGGATGAGATGGAGTTTCTAGACATCTTGTTGCTCGACACAACGTATCAATATGTTTTCAAGATCGAGTAGAAGCTTAAATAGAAAAAGAGAGACTTTGGATCTGTGAATCCGAAGCAAGGGAATGGTGCCCCCAAACCGCAGAACAAAGGAAAAATCCAAGACAGGGTAGCCCAAGACAACCTGCCAAAGTCACAAGTAAGGAACAACACTGCGAAGCTAAAGAAGGACATGGGAAAGTGGTGTGAGTTCCATAAGAGCTCCACTCACAACAAAAGTGAGTGTTGGGTCAAGCAGTCACTGGTGCCCGAGCTGAAGGCTTCTAAATCAGATACATGTTTTGACTCTAAGTCAAAACCCAACAAGGGGAATGAAAAAGGGAAGCATATTATCGATGTGGAGCCCAATTCCACTATTGCCACTATAAAGATCCAGAAGGGGGAACCTAAAGATCTAGAGGAGGAGGAGTGCCTCTTCCACTCCCAGATGTGGGTGAAGGGTTCCTTGCTACAATTCATTGTCGATAGTGGGAGCCAAAAGAACCTCATTTCAGCAGAGGTCATGAAGTAGCTAGGCTTACTAACCACATCACACCCATAACCGTACACCATCAGGTTGCTTCACCAAGGACGGGATCTTCACGTCAACCAACAATGTCACCTTCCATACAACATCAAGCCCTTCACAAAAGAGGTATTATGTGACGTTTATCCTCTTGATGTTTGTGATGTATTATTAGGCAAACCATACTTATGGAAGCGACATGTTGTGTATGAGTTAAGGCCTCGCATTGTCATTGTTACCTTGGGAAATAAGTTGTACAGGATACCAGAGGTAGCACCGCCTACCGCCATCTCTTTGGTTATTGCAAAATAATGCAGTAAGCTCATTTCCAAAATGGAAATTTTTTTTCCTGATGATATGCCCTCGGGGAAAGAAGAAGACGATGGCCATGACCTCTAGAAAGGGCCCCTCCACATGACAACAACAGATGGACAAGGTTGTGGAAGAGTACGAGGACATCTTCACCTCCCCCACAAGGGTGTCTCTGCACTGTTAGGTCAAGCACTCCATCGATCTGAATCCAAGTGCGTCATTACCCAATGGACCCATCTATCAGTGCTCTGTTATGGAGAATGACAAAATCAAGAGGCAGATTCATAAGCTTCTGCAGAAAGGTCACATCCGGTTGATTTCAGCGCCCTGTGGGAGCCTGATCGTGTTGGTAAAGAAGAAGGATGGGACTTAGAGACTCTGTATTGACTATCAGGTGTTGAACAAGATAATTGTCCAAAATAGGTACCCAATCCCATGGATTGATGACCTTCTGGACCAATACAAGGGGGAAAAATATTTCAGAAAGATCGACTTGAAGTTTGGATATCACCAGGTACCAATCAAACCCTCTGATGTGTGGAAGACCACCTTCAAAGCCAAGGAGGGACTTTTCGAATGGATGGTTAGGCCTTTCGGGTTGACAAATGCTCCTGCAACCTTCATGAGGTTGATGGATGACATCTTGCGGCCATTCACCAACTCATTTGTAGTGGTATACTTGGATGACATCTTGATCTTCAGCCAGACTTGGGAAGAGCACCTCCACCACATCCAACAGGTTCTCCAAACACTGTGGCAACACAAGTTGTGTGCCAATTTGGAGAAATTAACTTTTGGCATGACCTAGGTTCAATATCTGGGATACATTATTGATGAACGGGGGGTGCATGTGGATCCATCTAAGATCTAAGTCATTTGGGATTGGCCATCCCCAACCACTCTGATAGAGCTCCACAGCTTTCTGGGTCTTGCCAATTTCTATTGCAGGTTCATGTTGGGGTTCTCTCATATCACTTGGCCTTTGAGTCAAGTCACCAAGGAAGGAGAAAAATAGAAATTATTTTGGTTTGAATCTCAACAAAAGGCATTCATAGAGTTGAAACATTGCCTCTGCTCTACACTAGTGCTCACAGTACCAAACTTGCAACAACCATTTGAGATCGAGACAGATGCCTCTGACTATGTTATTGGGACACTCCTTACTCAATAGGGGCATCCAGTGGCATATCATAGTGAGATACTTTTAGACATAGTCCAGAAGTATCCCACTTGTGACAAAGAGATGTATTCCATTGTGCAAGCCTACCGACAATGGAAGCATTATATTTTTGGGAAGTAAACGATCATCCACACAGACCACCAACCCCTGTAGCTCATACAAATGCAAGGGAATTTGCATAATGCTTGCCATCAGAAGTGGTCCACATACCTACAACAGTTCCATTTGAATATCAAGTACAAGAAGGGTAGCACCAATAATGTTGCAGACTACCTCAGCCAACCCCCGATCATGGTGTTAACCATTGTGCTCAACTCTTGTGGGCACGAGAATTTTGATTGGCCACTTCTCTATAAAAGCGACCCAAAATTTGGCCACACATACCAAATGCTCTTGGAGGGTCAACAAGTGCCAAATTTTCACCTCCAAGATGCATTATTATGCCATGTAGGTCACCTTTATGTTCCTTCAAGAGAGCGTGCCAAGATGATTTTGGAAGCGCACTACAATGGGGTTGCTGGACATTTCGAGGTCGAGAAAATAGTGGTAGTACTGCAAAAGTATTTCTACTGGCTGAATCTTCGACAGGATGTGGGGAAGTACATTAGATCCTACATTGCCTACGCCATTTCCAAACCGACCATCAAGAATCAAGGCCTCTATACTCCGTTGCCTACCCCTAGTCGACCTTGGGAATCCATCTCCATGGATTACATGTCAGGCCTTCCTTCTACTAAGCATGGCAATGACTATGTTTTTGTGGTTGTCGACAGATTCTCGAAGATGGCCATTATGGCAACCTGCAAGAAGAATATCACAGCAGAAGCCACTGCTAAACTCTTCTTTGAACGAGTTTTGGGACACTTTGGGATTCCACAGTATATCATCTCAGAATGGGACAGTAGGTTCCTCAGTACATTTTGGTCTAATCTCTAGTCGATGTTGGATACCAAGCTCACTAAGTCCACAACTTTGCATCCCTAAATTGATGTCCAGACAAAGGTCATCAACAAGATGATCGTACACATTCTACGCATGTACAACTCAAAACATCCATGCACATGGGATCAAAGCCTCCCCTATGTACAACACAACTATAACCAGGCTCTCCATAGCTCGACTAATCACAAACCTTTTCAGGTGGGCTTGGGATACCAGCCACTATGTCCCATTGATGTGGCCATACCATTTGTAGCTACTCAAGCAGATTCGACTCATGTCCATTCCGAAGCCAATAAGGAAAACAACTTCATTGAGCACATTCAGCACATCTACCAACAGTTCCATGACATCTTGGATAGAGCCAATGCTAAGTATAAGCAGTGACATGATCAGCATCGGGTGCCACACAAGTTCTAGGCGGGCGACAAAGTTGGCTACATTTGCAGAAGGAGCGCCTCGCTGGGCCCCATGGCAAGCTTCACCCACTCTGATATGGGCCATACACCATCACCAAGGAAGTAGGGCATAATTCCTTCAAGCTCAGTATTCCGTCATTCCTTGGTCTGCACCCAGTGTTCAATGTGGACCGCCTTCGGCCCTACTTTCCACCATTGTTGGACACATCCGACATTGCAGAACAACTCACACCAATAGAGTTAAACCCAGACTACATGGAACAAGCCAAAACTGATCGGATCATGGACACATAGATCAAGAAAACCTGAAATTAAAGGATCCAACTATATCAAGTTGTCAAAGAAGCCCAACTCCTTCAACAGGGCAAGTGGCTCACTAGGGACCAAGTTCTATAGAAGTTTCCTCATCTCATGGAGGAACTCAACGCAATGGGGAACATTTCTTCCTGGGGGGAGGAATGATCACAGTGTATATTGGTGGCCACCCACTGATTCCACTTGAACCCCCACCATTGTTTCTTTCAGCTTTTCAATTTCCTTAATTGTAGCACAGTTTACTATTTTCGGCAGTTTTTTCAG
The DNA here is from genome assembly GCA_031772625.1 of Pinus tabuliformis. Lineage (NCBI taxonomy): Eukaryota > Viridiplantae > Streptophyta > Pinopsida > Pinales > Pinaceae > Pinus > Pinus tabuliformis. Next base: position 646,330,032 of record CM062814.1, read on the forward strand.
TCCTGAACTTCTAGAGCCATTTTGAGGCCCTAAACAACGTTTTTTGGGAAAACCGTTAGCAGGGAATACAAATTTTTAACATGATATTCACTATCAGCAACTGTAATCCTTGGATAGATATTTCTAACAAGGTACCGTGTGCATCAAACGGAGATCTATGCCAAAGTTACGACCCCGGGAAGTTAATGTACCAACTTACCCCAACGGGGCCCATAGTTTGGCATTTCATCTCCTAGGGTTAGATTTTTGGATTTTTAGGGTTTTCCATTGTTTCTCAATAATAAATAGGCATTCAAGCCTCATTATAACACAATTCAGAGGCATGTATCCACCACATCTCTTCTTAGAGATAAGCTACCATCGCCCGAGCTAGTCTTATTTCCATTCCATTTGTAAGCATATTTCAATATTTGATATTAATGAAATGAAGTGTTATTTCTGTTGCATCTTTGTATTTATGGCTATATTTGTAATTTTTTGTGTTCCTATTTAAATCCAGATCACTTAGTCATTAGCACAAGCCTCAAATTTTGTGAAATATGTCCAAGCAATTCAAATTTTCTATTTTCTAGTTCTATTTTTGTTATTAGTTTCAAAATATATTTTGTAAATAAATATTGATTTTTTTAATCAAGATATTTTGAAGAAAACTCTATAAATACATTGTAGATCAAAGTATGAAGGGTTGAACCATTGTGATAAACTAGTATGCAGAATTGTAATTCTACGAGTTTTTCTAAGATTAATAGAAGGATTATGGATTCATCTTAAAGCGGTTTGTGTTCCTTTGAGAAATTATGTTTTATTTATGTCTCAATTTTGTTTATCTCTACATATGTTTAAAATTAATGGAAAAATAGTGGGTAATATAAGATTGAATATAAATCTATCTGAAAGCCCCTGTGAAGTTATGATCAATTACAGAGATTAGTTAATTGAAACTTTTTGTTTTAATTAATTCCTCTACATATTTAAATTGTCACTTCCCTTTAAGTTTTAAATATATTTTGTTTGGCTATAGAATGATTTTACATGCATCATTTGTATATGATTAGTTAAATACTCTATTTCAAGATTTAATGAATCATATATTTTCTTAAGTTCAACATTACATATCATTTCAAAGCTAAATTATGTTAAAGGTGAAGAATCAAACCTTTTAGTATCAGAAAAAATTAGGAGTCTGCACCTATTTAATAGTTTAAAGCATTGGTCATCCAAAAATCCAAATTAAAACAAAAAAATTTAGATGCTTTAGCACAATTCCTTAACCTAGAATTGCCTATAGAGGTACAACATCTTATTGGAATCTTTACCAGGGAACAAAAAAATTTTAGTTATCTTTCCCTGGGAAAACAATTAGGCTTTCATTTTAATTGTGAATAAAAGTTCAGTGGGTTAAAATATTTCACTCGACAATTCCACAAAACAAATCTGACTTCACGCAAGCACACCAGATCTCACTCAGATCCTCATCCCTATTCTCCATAGTTAGATCGAGAGAGGTTGGTGAGAGTTGCATCTTTAAGATGAATATTATAAGCTTCTACTTCTACTTCTACTTCTATTTCACTTCCACCTTAAATTGTTTCAGAAACTAATCCTTTTAGACCTATTTCAATTCCCCCTGAACTATCAGATCTACCACCAAAAGTGTTAGAAATTTTATCTAAAGGGTTTGATCTTCAATCAACTCTTCTTATTCATCAGTTAGAATCTTATCAAATTCTTGAAACTGTTTCAAAATGTCCCAAATCAAAAGCAGAATTAGGGTTAGAATTACTTGAATTAAAACCTAGTGATTTCATCTCTTTTGTCATTCATACCTTTCCATCTACTTCTACTAAACCTGAAGATAGTTTTTCTATTTATACAAATCCTTTATTTGAAAGTGAAGGAAAATTTGGCCTAGAAGTGCAAAAGTTAGTTATTCAATCACCATTAATAAAAACTTCCACAAATTCTACTCAATCATCTACATCCCCTTGATCTCCCCAAAGTTAATCTTCATCTTCACCCTCTTCATCCCCCCAAATTTCATCTTCATCTTCACTCTCTTCACCTAATCAAATGGTTGGTTTTCAACCTATCATTCAAGCTCGTTATGCAGCACTAGTCCTTCCTGGTCAGCTTAATAATTTTCCAGATGGATATCTAAAGCACTTACCTAGGTTTAATGGAGAAATTGGTTTGTCTGTTGAGGATCATTTAGCTCCTTTTTGGATTTTGTTGATAATATGAACATAGAGCATGAAGATGTGTACATGAGATTATTTGTTCAATCTCTTGAGGGAAATGTTAGAATCTAGTTCAAACAATTACGAGCTCATTCTATTCCTACATGGAATGAATTAATCACTATCTTTAAAAACCAATGGGGAGTTAAAAAGGATCTTGTTTATTATCTTACATAATTTGATGATTTGAAAAGAAATCCTGATGAACCTATGGATGATTTCATAAAAAGATTCAACAAAATTTATAACAAAATGTCGCCAGACTGTAAACCACCAGTAGCTGCAGCTAAATTTATATTCTCTAAAGGTTTTGATGATGATTTTGTTTTCATTCTTAGAGAAAGGACATATGTCCCCCTAGAAAACATGCAAAACAATGTTATTGAATTCGAATCCAATAGATCAGCGTAAGCTAAACTTAAGGCGAAAGCAGAAAAAGTTGAGAGAAAGATGAAAGCTAGGGAATAAGGTACTTCTTCTTCGAAGAATAAGAATGAAGATCATAAAATAGATGAAATTACTTCTCTACTAATAAATATTTGAAATATAATCTCAAAAATGGAAGCACAAACTAGAGTAGCTCAACTAGTGTTAAATAAACCTCAAGTTCAATATGAGAGACATTTTCAGCCTCAAATCTTGCAAATAACTAATACTAATCAACAAATCCAACCCCCATTGATGGTTGATGATCAGGAACCTGAAGAAACTGGTCCTTTAGTTACAAATGTTATCAATTATTTTGATGATCCGTCATCCAAAAATGCTATTATTCCAATTTCTCATGATCAACCTTCAGTTCAAAACCAGGAGGCTTCTCAAGTTTCAAAATATTATGCCTTCTCTGAATTTTTTATTGTTGAATTAAATAGAAGATATGATTTGAGACCAAGATCAAGACCTGGTAGACCAACTAAAAATGTTACTATTAATGAACCTTAGGTAAAAATAGTTGAAACACAAACAACATTGATTCAACCACTAAATCCTCCAATTGAACTAAATACATCTGAAAAATCTGTTCCATCAACTTTTAATGTGGAAAAAGAATTAGAGAGATTTAGGATTCCAATCCCATTATCTAAACTCTCTAAAAATCTAGGTTATAAGAGTCAAGTGTCAAAATGGATTCAATCTTCAAGTATTGATGTTGAAGGATATGAGATTAGTTTACAGGAAGAAAAACCTTCAGTTATTTTTTGTCATAGTTCTGATATGATCAATGAAAATGTCCCTCTTTTATATGTTTCTTTCAAGGTTCATTATTTTATTTTATATAATTGTATGTTAGATTCTAGGGCCTCTCATAATGTAATGCCTAAAGTAATTATGGACCAACTCCAACTGCAAATCACAAGACCCTATCATGATCTTTATACCTTTGATTGAAAGAAGGTGCCTTGTCTTGGATTAATCAAAGATTTAGTTGTAACACTTGCTCAGATCCCTATTAAGAGTGTAGTTTTAGATATTGTTGTTACAGATATACCCCCAAAATTTGGGATGTTATTATCCATATTTTGTTGTGCTAAGTTAGGGGGGAGTCTGCAAACGAATATGTCTTTTGCTACAATTCTTGTTTCTGGGGGAGAGCATTTGAGATTATACAGAAAGGTGAGATTTATAAATACTATTTGCAAAGCTAATCAAGCAATAAACCATCATATTTATGTATTTGATCAGGATTTTGGATGTTTTACTTTAACAACTAATAATCTCCAAAATTCTCAAATTAGTATTAAACATACTATAAATAAACCCCAATGTATAAATACTGAAGTTTGGAAGTTTTTATTTTGATGGAGCCTTTTCCAAAGATGGAGTTGGAGCTAGAATTGTACTTATTTCTCTAGACAAATAAAATGTAACTCAATATTTCAAGTTAGAATTTGATGTTACAAACAATGTAGCAGAGTATGAAGCCTTACTTTTAGGACTAGAGTTAGCCAAAAGTTTAAAATTCCAAAACTAGTGACTCGAAACTAATTGTGAAACAAATTAGAAATCTATGCCAAGAAAAACACCCTAGGATTAGATTTTATTGGAATGAAGTATGGGATTTTGTGGACAATTACTTTCAAGATCTTAATATTACAACAATCCCTACAGATGAAAACATTTATGCAGATTATTTAGCAGAGTCTACTAGCTCTTTCAAAATTCCTAATCCTATGTAGTTATAATATCACATTCAAGTAAAATACAGACCTTCAGTCCCTTCCAACCTTAAACATTGACAAGTTTTCAAAGATGATGAGCAATTAAAATTTTTCTTACAAGCAATTGATGAATTTTCATCTCTACAAATTGAAGAAGAACAAATCAATGAAGTCAAATCAAATGATGAAAATGAACCTTCACAGTTAAATCATAAAATAGTTGATCATAATATCATTCAGTTGTCTAATAATTACATTCCAAAAGGATTAATTACTCTTGAAAAACTATTTGATAATAATGATGTCTCAAAAACTTAATTATCAAGTTCACAACAAGAAGATGTGGAAGATTGTAATATTGGAACCAATGAAGAAATTAGAAATGTAAAAATTTCAACATCATTACCTCAAGAAACAAAAGAAAAATATGTTAATCTTCTTAAACATTATAAAGATGTATTTGCATGGTCATATGAAGAACTTAAAACCTATGACACAACTCTTATTGAACATAAAATTCCTCTCAAGCCAAAAGTTAAACCTTTCAAACAAAAATTGAGGAGAATAAATCTAGTTTTGCTTCCAACTATTGAAAAAGAGCTTAAGGAATTATTGGATGCAAAAATTATTGTTCCCCTAAGATACTCTGATTGGATAAAAAATCTAGTTCCAGTTTAGAAGAAAAATGGTGAAATAAGATTATGTGTAGACTTCAAAAACCTAAACAAACTATCTTTAAAGGATAATTATCCATTTCCCAAGATGGATCAATTGCTCCAAAAAGTTTCAGGCTCAAACAGAATTTCAATGTTGGATGGATTTTCTGGATATAATCAGATCTTGGTAAGTCCAGAAGATAGGGAAAAAACAACATTCACAACTCCTTGGGGTACATTTATGTATGCTAGAATGTCATTTGGCCTAACTAATGTAGGAGATACCTTTCAAAGGGCAATGGATCTAGCATATGTTGGTAAGGTTAACAAATTTTTTGTTATTTACCTTGATGATTTGATTGTATTTTCAAGTTCTTATGAGAAACATTTAAAACATTTGAGAAGGGTTTTTGAAAGATGCAGGAAATATGGAATTTCCCTTAATCCAAAGAAGTCTTTGCTTCCTATAGAAGAAGGAAAACTACTTAGACATATCATTTCAAAGGAAGGAGTAGTAATTGACCCAAAAAGAGTCTCTACCATTGAGGTAATTAGCTTACATGAAATAAAAATGAAATTCAAACTTTCTATGAAAATTTAATTTTTTGAGAAGATTCATACCAAATTATGACGAAATAGTCAAGGATATTACTGATATGCTGAAGAAAGATCATGAATTCAAATGGAAAGTGCAAGAAAAGTATGCTTTTACACAGATCAAGAAAGCTATTTCTGAAGCCCCAATACTAGCCAGCCCTGACTATTCAAAACCTTTTATCATTTTCTCCTTTGCCTCTGATACTACCTTAGTTGTTGTATTATTACAAAAGAATGAAAATGGAGATGACCAACCTATTGCCTTTTTCAACAAAGTAATGAGAGATGCTGAGTTGAAATATGATATCATTGAGAAGCAATCCTATGCTCTTGTACAAGCCTTAAAAGCCTTCAGAACCTATTTCCTTCATTCTCCCATTATTTCCTATGTCCAAATAATGTTGTAAAGGTTTTCTTAACACAACCTAATATAGATGGTAGGAGACGAAGATGGACTGAAAAATACTAGAATTTGACTTAGATATCAAATCTGCAAAATTGGTCAAAGGTCAAGGTTTGGCCAAATTGTTGGCTGAATCAAATTGTAAAGTTATGGGTATCAACACTATCATGCAAGTTTCACCAGAGAAGAATACACAAGAACCTTCTTAGGTTTCAATAGAGAATAATACACAAGAACCTTCTTAGGTTTCACTGGAGAAGAATACACAAGAACCTTCTCAGGTTTCAACAGAGAATAATACACAAGAACCTTCTCAGGTTTCAGCAGAGAAGAATATACAAGAACCTTCTTCTACTGCAGATTCAATTCCTCTCCCACTTCATATTGATGAAAAGTTCCTACTATCTGAATGGTATGTTGATATTATACATTTTCTTTGTGATTTTGAGTATCCTCTTGGATTCACAAGGAATCAATGTAGAACTCTCAGATTAAAGGCTATGAAAAATTTCATCATTAATGTCAATTTGTATTGGAAAGATCCATTGAATTTTATTTTTTTTATGTCTAACTGAAAATGTGATAGTAGGTGTCATTGAACAATTTCATGAAGGTATATGTGGTGGACACTATTCTTGGAGAGCAACAACATATAAAATTCTAAGAGAAGGATTTTATTGGCCGAAGTTGTTTTCCCAAGTGGGAGCAAAGTTTAGAAGTTGTATTCCATGTAAATATTTGTTGGGAAGCAGAGGTTAGCAACACTTCCACTTGTTACAATATTGATTGAAGCACCCTTTTTACAGTGGTGATTAGATTTCCTAGGAGAAATAATTCCAGCATCTAGTAATTAGCACAGATGGATCTTAACTGCTACATACTACTTCACAAAATGGGTGGAATCCATCCCTATCAAGAATGAAATGGACAATGTCGTCATCAAATTCATTGAAGAAAACATAGTATCTATATTTGGTTGTCCACAAAAAATAGTAACTAATAATGCACAAGAATTCAGTAGTATCAAAATGATAGATTTTTTCCAAAAGTATCATATTTTATTGCATCATTCTAACCCATATTACCCTGAAGGAAATGGATTGGCAGAATCATCAAATAATATTTTGGTCAAAGTTATCAAGAAGGTACTAACAAATCATAAAGGAATTGGGATAGTCATCTCAAGTATGTTGTTTGGGCTAATAGAGTACCACCTAATATATCTATTGGCAAATCCCCTTTCCAACTTGTTTATGGATCTGAGGCAATCTTTCCCACATATCTAGCTTTTCCTGTTATTAAATTTTTGCATAAATCATATGAAGAACCTAATGATTTCTCAAGAAGAATCAATCAGATCATTGAGTTAAATCAATACAGAGATGAATTTCAATACAAACTTCGTCAATATTAGAATAAAATGAAGATTTTATTTGACAGAAAGGTTAGGGAAAGAGACTTCAGGCAAGGAGATTTAGTTTTAATATGGGATGCCAGAAGAGAGGAAAGAGGAAAACATGGTAAATTTGATAATCTCTAGTTAGGACCATTCAACATTGTAGAAGTCAAGGGTAATAACACTTTTATCTTATAGAATCTGGAAGGAAGATATTCTTCATTGCCTGCCAATGGACAATATCTTAAACACAATATTCAGTATTAAAATTGCTCACAGTCATTATTCATTGTACATCACTGGTTTTCTTTAAATTATACTATCAAGTGTCATTTAAACAACAAAGACTCCATAGATCGAAGAGAAGGCACATGGATCTACATGTTCTCTACATCTCGTAGGGGGAAGGAGTCCCCAGATGGATCTGATTCTGTAACCTATTTATATCATGTACATTTTTATTTTTGTAGGAAAAGAAAAATAATATATATATATATATATATAAGAGAAGAAAGGGATATAAAAAGAGAAATAAAATCCCATTGAAATGGTGCGCTAGTATAAATGTTGCCAAGGATGTAATCAATTGTTAATTCATCGCTTGTTCACTACTGCTCCCACCAATAACCAATCACCATTTTGCTTCCACCATTCTTCAACTTCTCATTCGCTCCAAATTAATTAACCATTATTACACCATGACCATTGCGATTAAAATCCCTGCTCCCATTAACGTCTATTACCCAAACGATTAAAAACTTCAAAGAATAAATAAAACACGGTGTGTTTTTCTTCATTCTTTTCACCCATTCCTCTTCTAGTCGCACATGTCTGTTACAAGCAGCATCAACGTACAACATCTACCATTGCACCAACCAGTCAATTGTTGGTAAACGACATTTATTTATCAAATTTCCTTGTTCATCTTGTCATCTTCTAAGGGAAAGTTAAAGGTAGTTTCAGAAAACCCATTACTGCCCCCTGTTATAGATTTAGACAAACTACCCTTAGTTGACCAACAATACAAGATTTCTGAAACCTAATGTGAGTTTGACCTCTATGAACTTCACAACTGGGATAAAGGGAAATTCTTAGATGTTGACGATGAATTGAGTGTATGGGACTCCCTCCTTCCTCAATTCATTTTCCCTTAGACTCATCCATTTCTTGAATTTGTAACCTGGTGTCATTTTAGATATATCCCAAGTTACGGAGCTATTATTTCCCAAAAAAATGATATATTGTTTACAATATCCCCTTGAGTTAATATGCCAAATGCTTCAGATCAAACCCTTAGCCCCTCTACATCATTTTTCTTTAGATTATCTCATGGAAATCTATCAGAAACTTACTTTTCCTCAGAGAGCCAAAATTTTTGAAATATTTTTACCTAAAGATGCATAATTTCCACCAACAAGTCCACCGTAACCTTCCTCAATGTTTCTAGAGATGACTAGAAAGTTATTTCAATGGTTTCATGTCTATTAGGTTATGTAATTGATTAGTGGGTTGATGAAGTTATTTTGGGATTTTTATTAGTGTTTTCAGTAGCTGATAAACCATCACTTATGTTCAGTTACAGTCAATTTTTGGCAGAAGCTATTCATGATCAGTTTCTAAAGTTTTCTATTGAAGGAGCCTTCAAATACAAATCAGTTCTTGTGTACTTGTTCATGTTTTATCAAGCAGATAAATTTAAATTTCCATTACATAAGCTAGATGAATAGGTAAATCATGCGTCCATAATTCATTGGACTTTCGTGGTGAGGAAGAACACTAAAGAATTTTCTTTTAGTGATTATGTAAATTAGTTTCTACATATGGCTTCATGCTTTCTCAGTAGTGATATTGTTCCTAGGATTTCACTTGAAATCAAAAGAATCTTTCACCTTAGTGAGAAAAAAAAAAAGTGGGGATTGGTATCTATATCAAAATTACACAGAAATCAAGGTGTATGGATGTGAGTTTCCTCCATACAAACTACCAAAGTTTGTGCCAATCAGGATTTTTTCATTAGAATATATTAGAAAAATGATGAACATGGATGAGCTACATTTTGTGTCAGATAAAAAGAAGTATAAATTCAATTTGAAAGCAAAAATTGGGCCATTCATTTGTAACACCAGAGTAGCAGCAAAGGAGGTAGACCTTCTCTTGAAACATATGAAGTTTAAATTAATATTTACCTAGTCTTATGATCCCTTGGGGATTATTTCTAAGTTAAGGGTAGAACAGAAAACTACACCTTATGCACACACACCCAGACCAGAAATAGAACAATACATGAATCAAGAAGAATGGCAAGAAAATACATTACAGGAAGCAGAAGAACAGGTTTTCATTTCAACAACATCACAGACTCCAGTTCCACAAGAGAAGCAGGCTAAGAGAATAAGGGAAAGTGTTTCCCCTTTTGTTTCAGAAGTTCAAGAGACAAATTTCATAATGTTTAAGAAAAGAAAGAAAACTAATCCTCTTGAAGAATATTTTCAAGAAGAAAGTTCATATGAACAAACAACAATGGTACTGACATGTCCTCATGCTACAACTTTTCCAAGAATTGAGGAGATTTTCTCAAGTTCTCTTGTATCCTCAATTTCTCAAAGTGCATTAGAAACATCTCAGACAGAAGAGCCAATTCATAGTGCAACAGAACCAAGTATTTTCGCCATATTTAGGGATATTAAAAGAAAAAATGAAGCATTAAAAGCCACTACCTATTCTGAATTTTAGATGCAAACTTTAGATTCTTAGCACAGACTTCCATTAGGGGAATTTTGAGATCTAAAATGGGCCTCCTAAGAAAAATGTACAACCAAAATAAACTTTATATGAACCAATAGGATTCAAGATGATGATGTCAACCATGGGGGATGATTCACCATTTTTGGAGTAAAAAAGTAAAACGATTAAAAAATAATAAAATAATAAAACTACTTTTTCAACTCGCATTTTCAATTTATCTCCCTAAGGTTTTACTCAAATCAGCTGGGAGTACTCGTTGGATGCAAAATTTAATTCCTCATCCAAGGAGTACCAATGTTACATACTTTTGATGGACCTTGCTATAGGAAAAATGAGACATACATGAAAAAATGTGATTGTAATCACATTTTTAATGTATTTCTCATTTTTCGTGTCATAGGGTACATCAGAAGTATGCAACATGGGTACTCCTTGGATGAGGAATCAAATTTTGCATCCAATGAGTGTTTCCGCTCAAAATTTGAGTAAACCCAAAGGGAGATAAGTTGAAAAAATAGTTTTTTCCTTTTTACCCTCTAAAATTTGATGATGCAATCTAGTCTTATTTTATTATTTCCGCAATTATTTTATAATTTCCCTAGGAGGCCCATTTTAGACCTCAAAATTCCCCTATTGTTTCTACATTTTATATTGATAAAGGACAGTTTTAGATGGCCCTCCTAGAATGTAAAATTCCATTTCCTAGGACTGCAGAAGATTATAAGAAATCTATTTTTTTCTTTTGATACTAAACAAATTCATGTTATTGACGAGACTGACTTACACAAGAAAGATGGAGAAATGATTTACTCCACTCTGTCTAGCTCAGCAATGGCAACATCCTAGCTATAAGTTTCATTAAATAATATTCAACCACAGTTAAAGTTGGAAAAAATATCATCTCTGGCTAAGGATACTAAGATTAAATCTTTAGAAGATATGGTGATTAGGATAGGATATGATCCTACAGATGTGAAAGGAGCTAAAGAAATAACCAAGAGAAAAAATGTTGATATGTTAGCATTAAGGAAGCATCTTAAACTTTCTACTACAGAGGATCCACAAACTCAAGAGGTTGGTGAATTGGAAAAGGAAAAAGAAAACATGTTCAAGATCATAGTTGAACCAAATCTATAAATACAAATGATGGAGACTGAGTTGGAGACTTTATTAAAGGAAAAAGAACAACAAGATAATGTATCAGCATCTATGCCCATAGCAAAAACTCTCATGTAGGTACTTCAACACCAGGAACTTCTATTGCAATAACCATTACAACAGAAACACATTCCGCTGATTTAGCAGTTAATTTAGTTAAAGCTATGGGAGATTTATCACTAAAGGATCACATTAGGGGAATTTTGAGGTCTAAAATGGGCTTCCTAAGAAAAATGTACAACCAAAATAAAATTTATAAGAACCAATAGGATTGAAGATGATGATGTCAACCATGGGGGATGATTCACCACTTTTTGAGTAAAAAAGTAAAAATATTAAAAAATAATAAAATAATAAAACTACTTTTTCAACACGTATTTTCAACTTATCTCCCTAAGGTTTTACTCAAATTTCAAGTGGGAGTGCTCATTGGATGCGAAATTCAGCTTCTCATCCAAAGAGTATCGATGTTGCATACTTTTGATGGACCCTGCTACACAAAAAAATAGAAATACATGAAAAAATGTGATTGCAATCACGTTTTTCATGTATTTCTCATTTCTCGTGCAGTAAGGTCCATCAAAAGTACAAAACATGGGTACTACTTGGATGATGAATCAAATTTTGCATCCAAAAAGTGTTTTCGCTCAAAATTTGAGTAAATCCATAGGGATATAAGTTGAAAATATGAGTTGAAAGAATAGTTTTTTCTTTTTTCGCTCTAAAATTTGATGATGTAATCTAATATTATTTTATTATTTCGACTATTATTTTATAATTTCCTTAAGAGGTTCATTTTAGACCTAAAAATTCCCCCAATGAGAGATTGAAAAGTTAAAAGCTCAACTTAACAATATTCAAGAACAGAAAATCAAAACTGACAATGCTTACTTGGTAGAACTACAAAAGAGTCATAGGTTGACTCAGAGAATAAAGACCCTTGAAAATGAATCTACTATTGCTCAAACTATTTCACAAGCCAAAGAAAATATCTGGCTGGATATCAATGAATCTATAACTCAGTTGTGGCCTTCAATAGAAATCATTTTTGAACAAGAACAATTACTAGAGAAATCAAAAGAAGTAATAGCAGAAGTGAAGAAGGACTTGGGTCATAAACCAGGAGATGCAACAACATTAATCAGGATTTTAAATTCAAAAACAAAGGAAGAGCTTGAAGATTATGAGATTGAAGACAGGACTGAAACCATTCTGGAAGTCAGGAGGATACTTACCAAGATAAATTTAATGCTTCAATTAGAAAACAAGTGTCATAATCTAGAAGCTAACAACAATAAGTTTCATAAAAAATTTAATGTGCTACATCAGAAAGGACTTCTAGGTTTGCGAGGGATAGGAGACAAACTGGTTCCTCTTGAAGAATACTAGTGTAGATTTCATTCTATAGTTGTAGATAAATCAAAATTTGCTAAGATCAGGGGAACCATTATAGGAAAATATTTTATTGAAGGATTGAATTTTGATTTACTAATCCAGCATGAGATTAAACACTTGTTCATAGTCAAGCCCACCTTTCATAAATACACTAAAGTGGATGAGACTTACAAGAAATTGATAAAGTTTTCCATTCCAGATGAAGACAGATGGGAAAAATTATGTCAGCTCATTGATTGACAAGTCAACAAGTTTTCAGCAGCAGGCAACAAACTTCCAGCAATAGGATGTAGATTTGTAGGAGAAAAGGGATAGATAACTAGGAAAAACAATAGAAAAACAACCTTACAACCTCAGTCATTAGCATAAGCCTCGAATTCTGTGCAAGATGTCCAAGCAATTCAAATTTTCTATTTTCTAGTTCTATTTTTGTAATTAGTTTCAAAAGATATTTTGTAAATAAATCTTGATTTTTTTTAATCAAGACATTTTGAAGAAAACTCTATAAATATTTTGTAGATCAAAGTATGAAGGACTAAACCCTTGTGATAAACCGGTACACAGAATTGTAATTCTATGAGTTTTTTCTGAGATTAATAGAAGGATTCTAGATTCATCTTTAAGAAGCTCGTGTTCCTGTGAGTACGTTTATTTTATTTGAATCTCATTTTTTTTATCTCTGGATATATTCGAAATTAATGGGGAAATCTAGGTAAGATAAGATTGAATATCAATCTATCTGAAAACCCATGTGAAGTTATGATCAATTATAAAGATTATTTAATTGAAAATTTATGTTTTAATTAATTCCTCTACATCTTTAAATTGTCACTTCCCTTTAAGTTTTAAATATATTTTGTTTGGCTGTAAAATGATTTTACATGCATCATCTGTATATGATTAGTTAAATATTATGTTTGAAGATTTAATGAATCATATATTTTCTTAAGTTCAACCTTTCATGTCATTTCAAAGCTAAATTTTGTTAAAGGTGAAGAATTGGCCCTTTTAGTATATCACAAATAATTAAGAGTCCGCACCCGTTTAACAATTTAAAGCATTGGTCATCCAAAAATCCAAATTAAAACAAAACATTTTAGATGCTCTAGCACCATTCCTTAACCTAGAATTATCTACAGAGGTACAACAATACCTATTTCATTTTTTAAGGAGGTTGACATAGTACAAGAACCATCCTCATAGGGACCTACTTCATTTTTTAACAAGGTTGACATAGTAAAAGAACCATCCTCATAGACACCTTGATCATGGCTTCCAACTAGAAGAAACACATGCCAAGGGACACACCTCAATCAAGGCTTCCAAGAGGTATTCATGAGAAGGAATAATAGTTCTCTTGAAGGAACACATGTCAAGGGACTTAATAGGGATAGGAAAATCAGGTTCAAATGTCTCCATTGAAGTGTTCACCATGTCACCTAATAGTAAGTGAGGCCATGGGACTAACTTCCACGTAATTAACCTGTGGTGAGGCAAAGACCACTTCCATATATGGAACATTCAGGGATGTTGGATGGTTGTTTTTCGAATCAAGACCAATGACCGAAAGTTGGTCAATAGTCACAATGTTTCCATTGTGAGGGAAAGACATCACTCAAAAGACTGTGTTCACGACAAATTTCATGAAATAGACATAGTCTCACCCAAGGATAAAATTAAGATCTAAGGGGCCTTGGACTATTATAACATCAATACAAATAGTTTTTCCTTCCAAGGTAATGGATAACTTAAGAAGGATCCCCCAAAGGTTCGTTGATGGTTCTATTAAAAGCCAAAATATTGTGTAACATAGGCAAGCTGAGGGGAACCCAAAGCTTTCGAAGCATTTAAGGATAAAATATTAACAGAAGCACCTTCATCTACATTTATGTGACTTCACATTCTTACCATAAGCCTTCATAATGATTTGGAAAGGGGTGGAAGAATGGAGATGAGGCTTTGAAAATTTATTCTAATCAAAGGAAATGACCTCAGTACTTGGAGGGAGTTCCATAGAAATGGGTGAAATTCCCCCTTGTGTGGTGGAATATGAAGTAACAAAAAGAACCTAAGTGGTATTAAATTCACTTTCAAAAGTGAGAGTGGGATCGACCGAAGATGGAATCAATTCAACCACTTGATCAATCAATGGTTCATCAAACTGAGTGATATGGGTTTCAATCTCCAATGGAAGAGTGGGATTGACTATACTTGGAATTAGATCAATCACTTTGTCAATTGATGGTAGGTTGGGAGAAATCTTATGGTAACCAATTGGAAGTTGTTGTTGAGAAATAGTAAGGTTTTCTAGCAATTTTGAGGCTTCATTCATGTGAGGATAAATGTGAATTTGATGACTTTATTTGAATAACCTACAAGGAAATCTAACTTTACCCTTTTCCCCTGGAACCTTTAAATCACTAGTTGATGGATCAATAGTAAATTGATGAGAATATTTAGACCACACTTCTAACACATTTGGAATACCAATAAAATCAATAAGAAGGTGGTCACGCTTACAAATTTTGCAAGGGTATTTGGGCTTACGATGCATGTTGGAGGTATCTTCCACATTACCAACCGTTATAACCATGGTTGGTTGATTTACTCCTTTCTTATTTTTCTTCTTCTTCTTCTTCCCTTTCTTCTTCTTCTTAACCACCTAGTTACTAGCATCAACACTTTCTCCAAGTGAAGAGGAATAAAGGGAAGGATATATAATAGGCA
This sequence comes from Pinus tabuliformis, assembly GCA_031772625.1. Taxonomy (NCBI): domain Eukaryota; kingdom Viridiplantae; phylum Streptophyta; class Pinopsida; order Pinales; family Pinaceae; genus Pinus; species Pinus tabuliformis. The sequence continues at coordinate 646,345,505 of CM062814.1, forward strand.
AATAAGGTAAAGGGTTAAAAAACAATTGGGGTTGTTGAGATGGAGAACTCAGTTGAGGTGAAGAATCCGGTTAAGGTGGAAAAATCTGAGTATTTGGGACTAAAGAAGTTGAAAACAACCATACCGGTAAACCTATGGTAAATTTGGGTAATGATAATGTAGCCATACAAGGATGACCAACATTTCCAAAGTAAGGAAAAGGACTAGGATTCATGTTAAAAGGGGTTCCTTGATTGGTAAATTCTGTAATTGTTCCTATTAGATTCAACTTTTGTGAATTTATTAATAATTTTAACAATATTAACAATTCAAATTCACAATCCACACCTAAGGTATACAAAAATAAAACAATCAAATAACACACACTAATAAACATAAGGATTCAAACCATGAAAACAACCTTTTTCACATTGAAATCACTAGCTAGTGATGAAACCCAACGTTGTAGAGATCAATATGAAAAGTGGATAGAGATAGAGTAGGTAGAATTAGTTATGCTGAAAATGTGCTTAATGGCCACAATTTGGTGTAAGTAACTTCACTTATGCCATCTTGAGTGAATAATACCCTCCAAAAAGGTCCAAGTGAGTCTAATAAACGTTTGTCTAGGTACAACAGGGATTTCCCCCCTACTGTCACCTTGGGTAAAAGCCCTAATATACTGGTCTCTAAATTTACCACATACAAAAACTTGACCTGGGGGGACAATCACAGATTGGACATACACCCAATGGAAGAGTGACAAAGCTCAATCCCCTAGAACGTTACTCAACATAGTTAATTTGAGGTGCATCCTTCAAGTGACTCCTAATCATCTTTCGACACAATTTTTAATGCTTGCAAATCATGCTATTGTAACCAATGAAGCGAGGTCGATCACTCCACTAGTTCTAATATGATCTCGTGCTTAACTCCTATGTAAGAGGAGCTTCCCAGAATCAAACTCTAATAGATGGATTTACTCCCTACAACAAGATTCTATTGTTTTTTGTAGCTTTGGAAAGTTAACTCACTTTCCTATTCCAAAGCCCTACAGTCTGATCTAATGTAGGCGTAATGAGCCAATATAAAAGGTCAAATTTATTTTATTAGCGTTGGTTTTAAGCTATTATTTACTCAGTAGGTTGATGGAAATGGAACTGGTGGTGTTATAACCTGACTTAAAACCAAATGAAATCAAATACGATAATGTAATATTTTCACTTCGATCAATACTAACTAAAGTAAGGAGATGGGTTTCATTCACTTCTAACAATGCAAGAATTGATAAATAAGAGAAACCACAACAAATTCTCTAATGCACTAATTTTCAGCAGGAAAATACTAATGCAAATAAATTCCAAGAAAATTTTTCATTTTTATGTTTAAAAAAATCATAAAAAAATGCAAATTAAAATCGGGACTATCTTGCAATGAGAGACACTAGCTTTTCAATCGATGAAAAAACTCTTTACAAGAGGCGTAAATGAATATATGACAAGATTCACTAAAATAAAAGAGACTGACACAACCAATTCCAGAAGTGAAAGACTCTTTTTTGATAGATCATTAAACCAACAAAACTCAATACCCTAAACTATAAAGATCAGTGATTTTTCGCAAAAAGAAAACTAAACATACTGATCGAAATGTACTATTGACTTTTCAAGAATGTAAACTATGCACAATTTTATGTAAAATAATGCAATTGTAATATATGGACAAGGCCATAAAAATGTAATATATGCAAGAGAAATCTTCAAACCAAACACAAGATGATTTCAAATTAGCATAAGAATAATATAACAAAACTACTTGTGCACAATAGTAACTTCTTTCACTAATGCAATAAAAGAACCAATCAAGTGTAAGTAAAGGAACTTTCACAAAAATTATGCAAGCCAAATGAAATCAAATGTAATATGAGATTTCATTAACAAAGAACTCAAACTGAAATTTCGTGAAAATTCCAAAGATCAAAAGATATGACACTCAAAATTGCAAGCAAAAAACACCCAAAAATTGTTAAGAAATTAGACAAACCTTTGAGTAGTGACCACAACAGAGAAGAGTTGAAAAATACCTAAATTTTTAATTTTTCTACGTGTGTCACGGGTGAGAAATTGGCACTACTGTGGTGTCACTCTACTGCTAAAGACAAATTGCACAACTTGCATACTTTCTAAAAGAAAAGTGTGCAACCTGAGAAAAAAAAAGAAAAAAAAAAAAAGTGAAGTCACAAGTCCAAAAGTTTAACTTTTCAAGCATATGAACACAATTAATCAAGGTAATGTAAGGCACATGAAGGCATAATGAATCATAAATCGTTCCCCAGTAAGGTTGCCATTTTTTTATGGTAGACAAATTTCTCTTGTGGACAAGAGTGATCTCCCTATATTCAAATACAAATCTAGAAACAAACAAACAAGTAACTGCAAACTTTCCTTAGTCTATAACTGAAATATGATGTATGAAATGTGCAAGAATCTCTTACCTTTCTACGAAATTCTTGTAGATGTCCCTTGATGCTTTCAAAAGCCTTTCCTCATTGCTTCAAGAGAAGATCTACATAAACAGAACCAAACAAGGAATAAAATCATAACATAGATAAATATTGAAACACAACATAAATGGAAATTGCAACATAGCATATATCATAGCATTAATCTAATACTCAATTATAAACTATGAAAAATATCAAGGAGCTTTGCAATGAGCATCATAACAAGTGAAAATAGGAAATAAACAATTATTTGTATTAATCTTGAATAAGAAGGAGAGATTAAACTTTAGGGGGAGATTAACCTCCTCCCAATAGTCTCCAATCCTTCCTTTAGGTGACAAGCTTCCAACCCTAATTCGACATCATAAGTTTACATTCCAAAGTCCTCCCTTTCCCTCTGGTCTGTGTTGAATTTATAGGCCAAAAAGAGGAGATTTCAAATCCTATTCTCAAGGGATGAGATCCATAAAGATTGAGATTAGTATTCCAAAAAGAGAGGGAGTTTTATTTATGAACCAAGGGATGATGCTAAAGTATGTAGGGGCTCGAGGCATTTTGGTTGAGGAATATTCCCACAACAAGGCTTCTAGAATTTTCTTTTCATTTTTACCCACATTAAGAGATTTGCACAGTTTTTAGTGGAACACAGAGCACAATATTGTACAGGTGATAGTAGTCGAAATTGTGCTTGCACAAGCAATGAATAGGAAAACTACGCAAGTGATTGAAAACATGTTTTTAAGGAATGTAATATAGTATTCTTGTCATCTCACTGATAGTAGTCGAAATTGTGCTTGCACAAGCAATGAATAGGAAAACTACGCAAGTGATTGAAAATATGTTTTTAAGGAATGTAATATAGTATTCTTGTCGTCTTTGAGATTTTTTTTCTTCCAACATTGTAGGGGAATGCTTGGAACACTTCATCATATAACGAGAGATCCAGATTGGTTGTCATTTGCCTAATGGTGACAAAATTACATGTAACATAAGGTACCCTTGATATTATATTCAAATTCTTGTCTAAAAATAATATTAAAACCCTCTTTAAACCCTATAAAAATCTTAAGCACTTACTATATTCTGCCAAGGACAAGTTAAGCCATATAAAGGGATCAAGAGTTTACCAAGTTCCTTGCTCCTATTAAAAATCATACATTGGCCAAACAGGGAGCACATTTAAGGTTCTTCTCAAAGGACATATCACTAACACCAACGACAATCACATATCCAAATATTTGCTTATTGAGCTTTATTTTAATTTAAAACATGTCATTTGTTTTGACCAAACTAAAATCATGGCCTCGAATGCCTAGTACACTTCATGCACCATTCAAGAACCCCTTAAAATTTAAAATTACCAATATTAATTTAATCATGAAGATGAATATAAAATTATACAATCTTGGAATCCCATTATTCATCTCCTCGACCTTTAAAGTTACATATTTTTCTTGATATTCCCCTACCTAGATCTTTTATCTTTTATTAGTTTATTGTTCTTCATGTTTAGTTTAATAAAATCCACTTTTCGATTTCCCCTCTGACATCCCTCCTTTATCCTCCATTTTTTATTAATATTTCATGTTATATTTTATTTGTTCTCAAGTCCTCTAATCTCTTTTACTTTGAATTAATCTTACACATTCATACACACATATATATTGTGGAATAAATAAATGTATTACTATCCAAATAAAATGTTAAATGATAATGTTGGAGGTTTTAGATTGGCCAATCACTCGGGAAACTTGACCATATCTACACCAATTTCCAAAGAAGGAGTTTGATTAAGAGAGGTCTATACAAGAAGAAAATTTTCCAAGAAATGATGAGTCTAGAGGGAGGATGCACCCTAAAGATAAAATTATTGAGAGAGAATGAGGTTCTAACAAGGTTGTAAGGGAACCAAAAATGACAAAAGAGAAATAGAACCCAAAACCTTAATAGTGGTGGAGTTTGAAACTAATCTACTTAAATGTGTAAGAGAAAGAAACAACCAAGGGGTGAGGATGATCAACTTGCAACAAGTTATGTCCAACATACTGTCGAGATGGCTTCTCACCACAATAAAGATCTTGAGCTAGGTCCAAAAAGGAATATATGTCTCTGTCCAATAACTACCTCTAGTGGCCTATGGGAAATACGGTTTATATCTAAGGAAGGAAAACATTAGAACCATATAATAAAGCTCGCCAACAAGCTGACATTCATTCCCAAGAAACTCTCAAGGAAAGCCGAGAAATTTTGAGATCTATATAACTAAAGAAGGAATGATATTTCGTGTATGGTGCGTATAACTAGGTAGGATTGAGTTGGCAATCAAATATCTAGCTCCTTCGTGAGAGATGGTTTTACATTTCCAAAGCCCTCAATTTAATGACTTGAAACACCCAACATTTTTACAGAGCCTTCTGTCTCTTTTTTCCACTAGATATGATGTGGGTGGTAACTAGAACCTTGTCATTTAAAATCCTCATTAATGGCTATAACATTAAACCAAATGCACGAGGAAAATAGGTCAGGTGAGAAGGTGTGAAGACATCTGCTACAATGAATTGATTTGATGCACTGTTGAAGTGCAGAGGTGGTGATCCATTTGATGAACATCAAACAATAAATTGAGGGTGTTCCCCATGCCGAGACTACACTTCATGTTTAAACAATCAAGAGGGTGTGTTTCCACATCCCTCAATCATGTGGTTAGGTGGGATGTTGGTAACTTTCCCCTAACCCTCTCATTTGTGAAACACCCCATCCGAGGAAATAGTTTTTATTTAATCTTAGTTTTATTTAATATTGATTAATTATAAATATAATATTTATTTTATTATTATTGTATATATATATATATATCAGTGTTGAAAATATTGGTATTGGCAAAATATCAGCGAGGGTCCAGAAAATATCTTATCGGCAATATCGGCAAAAATATAGGGAAATATCAGCAAGCATAAAAAATGCATGATATATTCATTTTTTTTCAGATTTTTAAACATATAAAGCAATAACAACATGAAATAAACACATTGGCACATAAATATGAAGAAAGCACTAATATATATGATGTAAAATAGAAATGATACATCAAAGGCGATACCAAATCCTGCTGATCCCTAATAATTGTCCATTCAAGGACTCAAATGTGGAGAACCAATACAAAATAACATCACATATATAAAAGTATATCATCATCATGAGTTATATGTAGCATAGCAAATAAAACTAGCAGCTATCTATCTGAAATCACTGCCCTCTCCCCTTTTTACGGGAAAACATGATGGACTGTTTGCCAGGCCTACCCCTAGTAGTAGAAGGCCCTGACCCTGCCTCTGCACCTAATTTCAAATAATGAGTGCTAGGTATGGAGCTATGCTCTCCTATATCTATAGCAGATGGTGTTGATGTTGATGCTCCCACAGTGTCCTCCTCCTCCTCCTCCTGCTCCTCCTTCGAGTGTTGCTGCTCCTTTGAGTCCTCCTCCTCTTGCTGCCCTTGTTCTAATGGATCATCTGCCACTGGCTCTAACCATGAAGGTGACTCCTCCAAGATGGGCTCCTCAGACTCCACCCTCCACTGAGACAATACATCAATATTGTCTAAGCAAATGGCATCTGGATCCATTGGTGATTCTATTTGCCTCACTTTAAGTCGGATGTTGTAATGCACATATACTAAATCATTGAGGCATGTGAACTCCAACCTGTAAGAGTGTCAAAAAAACTAATGATTCTTGACTCTTGACTCTTGACACTTGAAAGTTGAAGGTCATAAATTAAAAATTAAAAATTACAATAAGTGTAATTGCTCAACTGAAGGCCGGAGCTCTGAGTTATACATGTTGCTCTTTTTTGCTGTATTTTCTCAAATACACTCTAATTGCGCTCACACCCTGAATAGCTACATGTTTGACTCAACATTCGTATGGCCAATTTCTGCAAATTTGGTGCCCTTGCACCGTAGCTTTGCACCAAATATCTACAACAAAATAATGAAATAAAAAATTCAAAAACTTAAAACATAATTAAACTTTCAAATAAAAGTTACATAATTGAATTTTAAAAAAAAAGAATTATAAGTAAGGAAATTCTAAATTGAAAATTCTAATTTCTAATGAGTGATGACTTGTCACTTATGTGGCATGAAGAGGGTCCTTTCCCTAATAGCATCATCAAAGCCAAATAGTCCAACACAATCCCGATAATACTGTATCTCGCGATTGATTTTGCTGCGAAGCTTAGGATCAGGTACCATCCTCTAAATACAAGAATGGAGCCCTTCCATCACCTTGCCATCAAAATCAAAGCCGCATTTGTATGAAAATGGGGGGTTGAGGAAGAGTGCTGCTACATGAATGGGTCAATGAAGCATCCCTGTCCACCGACTATCAATCACATCCCATAACATCATCTGCCTATCAAGGCCAACAGAACCCTTGTCTGCATAATAAGAATGAATGGCCTCCTTGGCCCTATCCATGCCCTCATACAAATAAGCCATTGTAGGCTTCTCCCCATCCACCAATCTGAGAAACTTTACTATAGGTTCACTAACTGCGCATGCTTCTTCTACTCCAAGCCAAAATGTCTCAGAGTACACCATTTTTGCAAAGGCTTTCCTGTCCTGTCTCCTATTGTATCTACAATTACGCCAATCATCAGACACAAACATTTGCTTCAACTCGAACTGACATTGAAGCAAAGACTGAAGAGTAAAAAAGTTTGTGGCAAAATGTCTGAGCGCAGGATGCCGCAACTCCTTGTTTCTAGTGAACCTCCTCATGAGGCTAAGAACAAAAGCATGGTTATAAATAAACCTGGGGACGCTCCTAGCCATATCAACCGCCTCCTTGATGAAGAAGAGTTTCCCCATATCCTCAAGCAACAAATCGAGACAATGTACTGCACACGGATTCCAGAACAATGTGGGATGCTCTCCATAAGCATCTTGCCGACAGACACATAATTAAATGCATTGTCTGTTATGACTTGCACCACATTCTGCACACCAATCTCCCGAATGAACCCATCTAACAACTCACATGTCGTTGTTGCATCTTTAATATGTTCTGATGCATCTAACAATTTAATAAACATGGTACCTTTAGGACAATGTACTAAGAAATTTAGAAGGGTCCTACCCTTCCTATTTGTCCAACCATCAGACATCATTGTGCATCCAGTAACTTCCCATGTCTTTTTCAACTCCGCCAATCTAGAGTTGATGTCCTGCTTTTCTGCTTGAAGAATTGGCCCTCGCAACACCTCATATGTGGCACTTTTGTACCCTTGGCCCACAACAGCAATAGCATCACACATTGGCTGCCAAAATGGATTGGCTTTGGTGATGCTGAGAGGTAAGTTGCTCCAGAAAGTACACCTCCCCATGACTCTATCTACTTCTTGCTTCTCCTTTTTTTTAACAAGCGATTTTATGCCAGGTTGTGCTCCATGTCCTGTTTGTGGAACAAAAAATGATGACCTCGCACTAGCAGTAGCAGGTGATGATGTGCCAGCTATGGAGCCCCTCCCACTACCCTCAACATTAAAATCAGGAGAAGATATCCCGAAAGATCTACTTTCACGTTCAACTTTGTTTCTTTTTGCCTCTTCCTTCTTTCTGTCTTTTTCATCAATTGCCTCAAGAGCTTTTTGTATAAGCTCCAGACTAGAAACTGTACAAATCCCAACATCATGCCCATTGAGTCTAGCAAGATGGTATTTCAATCGTGTAACCCCACCTGTCATCCTAGTCCCACACAATTTGCATGTAAGATATGCACGATTTGTCCCACCATCAGGGTTCCCATACTCCCAAAATGGGTCCAAGGCTTTTGGCATATTTGTATTTTGTAGTGGGCTAACTCAAACCTAGGGCACCAAAAAAGAAAATTGGAATTAATAACTTAATAAGTAATAACCACATCATTTTACAAAACAGTTTTTTTGCTACATTATTTGTAATTTTGCAATGTGAATTCAATGAAAAACCATAAATGACAATAAGAGGGTGTATTTGAAAGTTTAAAAAAAATGTAGTTTGCTCTCGAATATCAGAGAAATCTGTAAGGGAAACACCAAGTAGATAAGCATGGCTACATGAATAAACAACATTGTGCGCACATATCTCTGTAATATCATAACATACTGTAACTCTGTTCAGCAAATTGAAATGATAAAATTCAAAATTTGCTTGCCGATTAAAATCAAATCAAAAATATTTACATATAACAGTGGTGTGACCTTCGTTGTCCCACAAGGAGACATTTTTCTAGCCCTTCCAATACACAGAAAGTAGTAGAGTAAAATCTGTTAAATTATTGCTTATTCCCTATCAGTCCAGTTTCAACAATGGCTACATGCTTCAGGAAATTTGTCAATAAGAGGAGGAATACGTTTCACTTCGAAGGCATTACACAACATCCAATATTGAGCACATCATTTCATACATAGAAATAGGCAAACGGTAAACCTACCTCATTGTTCACAATAAGAAACTAATTTCTAAGATGAAGAAATTTTATAGAGATGAACCCCTAATATATAATAAATAGCCTCTGTAGCTATGAACTCAAAAAATATGGAGTTTGCTCTCCAAATATGGAGAAAAGTTAAAAACTTAAAACCCTTGCATTTGCTCATGGGCATGAAAATCTTTTCAAATGGAAAAAAAAAAACAAACAAACAAAATGATTGTAGGCAAATAGGCAAGCAAGAACAATCCTAAAACTAACAAAAAATTCATTAACATGGGGGTTTATTTGAACATACCTGTTAATGGAAGAAATGAAATTGTCTCACTATTCTTGAAGCTTAGATCAACGAAATCTTCGTTGTTGGTGGCAATAATAGCTATGCAATGCTCAAACCCTCCTTGGCAGCAAGCACATAGCTCTCCCCTTCCTTCTCCAGCAATCAGAAATGAAAATGATTGATAAAAAACCAAAATCGGAATTTTATAACCCGCGCGGATTTTTTTTACTGTCTCCCGGTGATATTTTGGATCGTCACACGATATTTTGCCGAAATATCGGTGATATTTCGGAAATATCGCAATATTTTCTCGGCGATATTTTGGCTCACCGAAAATATCGCGATATTTACGAATATCGTTGTCCAACTTCTCACCCCGATCGGGGGTATTATATTTAATTTTAATTCCTCTAACATTTAGTTTAATCATATGTGTAAGCTATATCTAACATTTTTTTTTATAAGCTACTTTTCTCTCAATGTTAGAGCTTCATTTGAAAAAAAAATATTATCTTTTAAGTTCTTTTTATCTTCTTCTATGCTTACTTTTAACATTATCTTTATATTCTTTTATTTGCAGTAACTTCTAACATTAAATATTCATTTTTTCCTTATAATAGATAGAGTGTCCACTCAAAACATTAAAAGTTAAAATTTAAGAACACAATTTATATAAAAAAAACTCTTATAACAATATGATCATCCCTCATCCTTTCTTTGTATTGCCTCTAAATATTAAAGTTTTTTTTGTTTTTAATGATGTGGGTGCATGTCCACTAGAAATGTTGAAAGTATTAAACCTATGAAAACAAGCGTAAAACAAATTATAACCAAAAGTCTCGAAGCAATATAATCATTATTTTCTCAACACTAAGTTCAAATATTAAAGTTTGTTTTGTCTTAATAATGGGTGGATTATCCAATGATGGGTGGACTATTCACTTAACGTCCAAAGTTTCAAAACTACAAACACAATTTATATGAAAAAACTATTTTATTTATATTATAAATCTCATGCATATTTATTACAAAAATATACTTAACAAAGCATTTTTATTTTTATGTTATGTTTTTTTTTTAATTATAATTTTATTCATTTGATATATATTGAGTTGAATTTAATTTTTTTAAGTATATAATATAATTATATGGATAGCGTATTTATTTTGGGAAAGGATTTTATAATTTTAATTTAATTATCAATAATTAATAGGTTAATGATCGGTTTTAAACCTTTAAGGAATATTCTAAAATATTCTTACTACTAATTATATATCAAAGATTGAGATTTATCTTAAAAGCAATTATATTATTTATATTTGGTTAATTAATTTTTTTTATTAAAAATGTTATATCAACAAGTGTCATATGAAATTACTTGTGATATTTTGGGCATGTGATGGTGATAAGTCATAATATTGACCCATAGTATTGTAACAAAGCCTATTTATAAGTTAAAAATTTCTATGATTAAGTTAGGTGACATTTCATGATTAAAAATATTATTACATATTTTTTTAAATGTATATATATATATATATATATATATATATATATATATATATATATATATATATTACTCGTATTTCTTTGATTAATTATTATTATTAAAAAATAAAATTATAATTTAATTATTTTTTCAGATTTTTTATATACTTTGAGCCATGCAAAATGTATCATAAATAAATGTTTTGAAACTTATTATAAATTAATTGCTATCCATTAACGCTAATTTTATCTTATATAAAATTTATTATTTTCTCAATCTTTTATTATTTATATTTACTTTAATCTATATTCTCTCTTTTATTTTAAATATGATTTGATCCATTTCATGGATCCTAAGTTATCGAAATTTCAAATCACTGTTACATATAATTGATTATAAAATATGATTTTTACAGTAGTATATTATTTATAACCAAAATTTTATATAAAATAATAATTTTCTAATTTCATATAAAAGTAATAATTTTCCAATCTCATTTTATTTACCTTATTTTATATTACCATATTAAAAATTTTAACCTTTTTCAATTTATCAATATAAATTTATAATTTTATGTCTTACATCTTTATCTAAATGACTATAAAATTGAAAAATTTGAAAGTTTATAAATAACTTTATATTGCACATAAAAAATCAACAATTAAATTTTTATTGATTTTATTGCTGATTTAAGAATATCATGCTTTATTTTCCTCCTTTTTCCGTAATCTATTATTTTTTTATATTTTATTTTAAATTTATTTAATTACTAATAATTCTTTTTGTATTCCTTTAGTTTAAAAATCAATGAAAATTTGTTGAAGTTGTGAAGTTTGCAAAATACTAGTGTTTCAAAAATTTTATAAGATGAATAATTTTTCATTTACTTTAGATATTGTAGATTGAAAATTGTAGCTTGAATATCTGAATAGTTCTGTGATGTTTTAAAGAATGGAATAAGTGAGTTTATTGTTATTTCCATCTATATAATTAGTGGTAAAAATCCAATTTTAATTTTGTTTTCAATTGCAATATAAAGAAACTTAATTTCAATTTGGCCAAGTTTGATTTTGTAAATTTGTTGTGCTTAAATTGGATGTGTCCAAGTTCATTCTCATAAGTTTAGTGTCTTTAGGTCCAATTTCATTTTTTACATGCATGGTGCATCCATTTTCAATTTCTATTCGGAGGTTTGATTTTGCAAGTTAGGATTTCCCAAGTACCCTTTCCTCATACTTAGCAAGCTTAAAATATATTAGAAACAGTACAACACTACCAATAACAAAAACATTTACCTATACCTATGGTCTACACAAGTCTCTGGTTTATCATATGTCTTTGCACCTAGAATGAGGGGAAAAGGTAATCTAATGTAATTATTTGGATGTGTAAGTTGAGCCTTCATAGCCTATTCATGAATATAATTACTCTATGAATTAGTTATAAGCATGTGATAATTTAGCCTTAAATGTATTATCATTGACTTGTATTGTTGAAGCTCTAATCTTAACACCTTCCATATATATATTTTTCAAATGTTTAATTAATAATGGATGAATAATAATCCCCTCTCTCCATACAATATTAATTCCTTGAAAGAATAGAAGAGTCAGTAACATTCAACATGTACACTCAAATGAGAATAGATAAAGTGTTGGGGTGGTTCCAGTAAACTTGACTTTGTCAAGTCACCAACCATTTTTGAGTTTTAGGTTTATGAGAGCCCATGGTTTTTCCCATGGTATTCAATTGGAATATAACCTACTTAAAGGTGGAAATACCTGCAGGTAAATTTGTCTTGGTGAGCAATGGGATGCCAACAACTATGTTTGTGACAATAGTGTCCTTAGACACCATCACTTCCACCATTTCTCTCATCGTTTTGGGATCCTAATAGAAAGAACATCAGTTACCTAAAGAAAGTATCAATAGTACAAAATGTAAGAGAGACAACCTATATGCAAAATATAATTGCGATATAGAGGATACCCACAATTTTGTAGGGAGGAAAAGAATGATAAGATGATATATCTTAGTAGGGTTCTCATTTAATTAAACATTGTCTTAAAAAACAATTAAATTATCATCATTTAACCATAAAATGCTTTGGATTTTTAAAAAAAATCCTCAGTGAAGACCAAAAATTTAAAATAATTTTAAACTAAAATTCAATCATGTTTTTAATTGAAAATTTCTCAAATTTATATTTAAGGCTAATGGTAGAAAATTTACTTTGATCATAATTTCATTCCGTTGTTAAAGTGCACAAAACCAATTGAAAATCCAAACCCTCATCATAAACACAATCTGCAAGATATAATCTAAAAAAAACTTTAAAAACTTAATGCTTGGATTAAACTAATCACATTATTCTCCATTGTCCTAGAATTTCAAAACTCTTTTGTGGCCATAGTGCAAGTTTGTTGGTTAATCATGTTTAAATAATAAATTTAATATTAAATATATTTAATGATATATCTAATTGTTACTTGTTTAAAATTAAGTGAGTTTTGATTTTACTTATCAATCATATGCTTTTTTTTTCAAATTTTAATTTAAAGTTTTATAAAAATCAATAAAATTTTTTAAAGGTTTTATAAATAACATTTAAAATTATTAATTGGGGTTGTGGTTGAGTAGAATGGTTGTTATCTTTCTCTTCCACTAGGTTGACCTATGATCTACTACATTAACCTAGGTTAACTAAGTTTATTAGGTCAATTATAGTCGACCATGCTAGGTTGACTAGGCTAACATTGTTTTATTAGGTTAAACTAAGTTTATTAGGTTTACTATGTCAACCATAGTCAACCATGGTCACCATGGTTGACTATAGTAAATCGTGGTTAACCATTGTCCACTATAGGTTATTAGGTTTACTATGTCAACCATAGTCAACCATGGTCACCATGGTTGACTATAGTAAATCGTGGTTAACCATTGTCCACTATAGGTATCCATAGTCAACAATGATCAACATGATGAACAATCATAATTTATACTACGCTTAGGTATGGACAATCATGGTCATCCATAGTCAACTTCATGTTGACCATAATAAACATTCCTTAACCATAAAATAGGCATATTTAATGGTAGCCAACCATAACTTACTAATCCTCCCTAACCCATCATCCATCACCAAACACAATTACATTCATAAAAAAAGATTAAAATGCATCAATATTTTCCACTTTCCGTATACTTTTCACAAATTAAAAAAAAAAAAAAAAAATACCCTATATTACCGTATTTCAACAACCCTATTTCAACAATTTTATTGATATAATTGTGCTGATTAAAACAAATCATTACCTTAACATTATCCTAATTAAACAAACTCATTACCCAATTTCAACAACTTCATTGATATAATTATTAGAATTAAACCAATTTTTTTATATAAATGACAACTTACAGTTTGTAAAATAAATAATTGTAACACAAAAATGTGTCGTGTCATTTTAGAGGAGATTTATAAATAAACAATAAACAAAACCGTGATTTGTTTTACAGATGGGTGGGAAAACACTTATCTGGATTATTTTGAGGAGCTACATTGGACTTTCCAATTATCATTTCTTCGAATCTGATCAGTTGCACAGATCCCCCACTCTGTGATTGAGAAGACACGTAAGGAGAGGGGTGGTGGAAAATTGACACATATCACCTTGCTTGTCGACACGTCAATTGTTGTGCAATGCGGAACAATGATCGAGCAAGCCACAAAAGACTTCTTATCCTGCAATACAGTGGTGTCTCGCCTACCTTTAAATACAAAAGGGAATCAGGTTTGAACTCTGCCTTTTTGTACATTGGTGACAAGAAATTTACAGTATTTCATTCATAAATGCTAACAGAATGCTAATAGGAGAGATGTTTCTGAGATAAATAGAGAAATCCACAATCCAGATTTTAGAAACTTGCAATAACTAGGTTGCACTCATTCTTTTCATGACAGAGAAATCAGATACTTCAGAGGAGATCAATCAAAAATTAAGTGTTGATATAATCTGAGTATTTGGGAATAATGGATAATAATATATGAATGGCTTCACTCTTCAATCAGTACTCCCAAATACTCAAATGAAAATGAAAATGGCCTCAACAGTGTTGCTTTCCCAGAAGCTAACCCCCCACTCAGGATGATAAAAACAACACAGGTGCAAACTGTAAGCTTAGTCTATATTTTCTACTAGTTTTCCTCTCTGGAATCCAAGTAATTTTAAAATATCTCCCTTATTTTTAAGCTTAGTCTATATTTTCTACTAGTTTTCCTCTCTGGAATCCAAGTAATTTTAAAATATCTCCCTTATTTTTCTAGAAGGGTTTTATTATTCCATGCATTAGCTATTTTTCAAAACATCAAATTTGTTTGGTTTATATTCATTTTCTTCGAATTAACAGCTTCACAGGATTAATGAATGGTAATTTGTGCAGAGGCTGTTCTTGCAAAATTGAATAACGAGAAGAACAATATAG
Organism: Pinus tabuliformis; assembly: GCA_031772625.1. Lineage (NCBI taxonomy): Eukaryota > Viridiplantae > Streptophyta > Pinopsida > Pinales > Pinaceae > Pinus > Pinus tabuliformis. The sequence goes on from CM062814.1 coordinate 646,360,710, forward strand.
AGATCAAAGCATGGGAAGAAAACAAAAAAAACCTATCTTTGAACCAGTAAGACCTGTGTCTTTCATTATGATTTTTATATGTGATGAATTTCATGAATCAAATAAAAATTCCATGCATTCCCACTACCAGTTTTTTATTTTTATACGTGATGAATGTCATGAATCAAATTAAAGTTCCATGCATTCCAACTACTAGTTCCAGCGTTTTAGAAAAGGCTGGAAAATATTTGCTTCCCAGTGGATGTAGATGTACTTGTTACCATTTCATATACAATAAAAAGCTCTCCAGGATTGTGGAAAAATAATAAAAGAATTATAACTAAGGCAAGTTTGAAATTTGTAGAGGTAACAATATCACATAATGAAGTATGTCATTATATAGATTAAACCTAGATTTATTATAGATTAAATTAGTATAGATTTCTCATTTCTATTTTAAAAACACTTGATGTATCATGAATTCAGATATAACATGAGTTGGGAGAGATCTAATTTTTGAGTTCAGATATAACATGATTTTTGAGTTCAGATATAACATGATTTGAGAGAGAGATTTAATTTTTGAATTCAGATATAACCTGAGTTGAGAGACATCCAATTTCTTCCCCTGTCTAAATTTTTTAACATGACTTGAGAGAGGCCTAATTTTTGAATTCAGATATAACCTGAGTTGAGAGACATCCAATTTCTTCCCCTGTCTAAATTTTTAACATGACTTGAGAGAGATCTAATTTTTGAATTCAGATATAACCTGAGTTGAGAGACATCCAATTTCTTCCCCTGTCTAAATTTTTTAGATCCAATTTCTTCATGTAACATGAACTCAGATATAACATGAGTTGATATAACATGAGTTGAGAGAGATCCAATTTTCTGAGTTCAAATATAACATGAGTTGAGAGAGATCCAATTTCTTGGTGTGTATCTAAATTTTTTAGATCCAATTTCTTGGTGTGTGTAAATTCTGTCAAGATCCAATTTCTTTAGTGCTGGTAAATTTTATGAGCTTACTTTTAAATTTTGTATAGTTATTTAATTTTTTTTTATTTTTAGACTTTTTAAAATTTTTGTTCCCAGTTCAAATATAATATGAGTTGAGTTCACAGAGAGATCCAATTTCTTGACGATGTGTAAATCTCTTTATGAGTTTACATTTAAATTTTGTGTAGTTATTTAAATTTTTTTATTTTTTTGAATGATGGCAAACACCCTTACACATCATACTGGACTAAATTTCAATTTTTTTTTTTTAATGACAGATAAACACCCTTTTAATGACAGATAAACACCCTAATACACCATACATGAACCCCTCACACATCATACTTCAATTTCGCATACATGAACCCCTCACACATCATACTTCAATTTCGCTTGAGAACTCGCTCCTTGTTTAACGAGGAAGGGGGAGCAGTTTCGTTGTCAAGTTTTCGATTCAGTTTCATGACGTAAATTCATATATGGGACGGAGCAATAATTCGCATGATCTGAAGCATTGATAATTCGAGCGGAGATAATTCTCATATCTGATCTAAATTACATTCTTAATTGCCTCTATTTCCATATTCCGCAATGATATCGTACTCCAGATTTACATATCTTGTAGAAATATCTCGCATGTCCGGCTGAGATAACCGCCACTGCGGTGATACTCGGCGTATTCCATCGTAACTCGCATATGCTGCCGTGATAATCCGCTTATCCAATGATAACTCGCATATTCTGCCCATGATAATGCGCGCATCGCGTGTATCAGTTGATAATTCGCCTATCTAGTTTTGATAACTCGCGTATCCACGGTGATAGCTGGCAAAAAAGAGACAACCCGCATATTCGGCAGTGACTATTCGCATATGCATACGAGATCACTCGTATACGCGGATGAAACAAGTCACATATCAAGCTATTGGCCCGCATATCCTGCGGTGATAAGCCGCGTATCAGATGACAACTCGCATATCCAATGGTGAAAATTCGCATATTCGGTGAGAACTCGCGTATCCACAATAACGCGCTTGCATACTACGTCATAGCTCGTGTATTAATTGATAACTGGCGTATCCACCAATAGCGCGTATATCAATTGATGATAATTGGCATATCGTAGAGTTGACTTTCCCATTCAACAACGGTCATGCGCATATTACGCGGTGATAAACGGAGGCGGTGTGATAACTCATAAATCTAGGCTAGATAAGTCGCGCGTCATAACTCACATATCCAGTACATATACCGCGTGATAACTCACAAATACAGGCGACATAAGTCACATATACCGCGCAAATACATTTTGATAGATACACAGCCGGAAAAGTATACATATCACGCGGTTTCAATGCACTCTTTCAAATCAATTTTAAATAATAAATTATGTTTTCTATATATATAATTTATTTAATAATATTATTATATTTTATTTATCTTAAGTTTTTGTGATTTATAATGTAATAATTATGTTTTTGAATTAATTATATCAATTTTATTTAGGTTTTTTAAATAGATTTTCCAACTAATTAATATATTTATTACAAAAAAAAATGAAAAAATCCATAAATTCTAATAAATAAATAATGAAAATACACAATTATTAAGAATTATTGTGAGAGATTTTTCAGCGAAAATCACATGGAGTATCATTTGTCAGCGTGTTTCGAACCAACTAGTGTGGTTCATCGATATTTTAAATTCTGATTAAAAATTTAACGGTTATAAATTAGTCATTACTAATTTATATAAATATGAAATTTTTTAAATATTAATATTAAAATTATTATGATGATGATGGTTAACCACTATTGAATATATATGATGATGATGATGGTTAACGTCCGCTGAGACCAAATAATGATCTATCGGACCTAAAAAGACAAATTATTTATTTTGATTTAAGATTTTATTCCTATGCTCAAAAAGCTTGGAGAGAAGCCTCCCGAGTTCACTATAATTTTGGCATTGTAAAAGGCTAGGAAGGTCAGTATTGTAACAAAGGTTGTGAAATTGAGATCTAATGTGGTTGTATGCAGGGCACTCTAAGAGGAAGTGGTTTTCATCCTCGATGCTCCTATTCTCACAAATATGGCAGATCCTTTCCATCCATGGCGTTTTAGGAACTACCCAGCGGCCAGTTTAACTATGGAGCTCATGAGAATTCGTTCTAATCTTTACTATATATATTATTTATTATTATATTAACTTGTAATTAATCAGGAAAATATATTTATTATTTATTTATTATTATTTTTGCGTAATGGAGGGCTTATGTGTGAAGTCCTTAAGCGACAGAATAATCTAATAATCCGTTTGTGGGTCTACGCTTTGTAATTGCAAATTGGAAATTCGTGTTTGGTACAGTTAAATGCATCAATCCACATTGTATGTAAATTTTAAATACATAAACCCACTTTTTATGTAAATTTTAATTACGGGCTGCATCATTGATGCCAGTTTTAATAAGATTATAGAGACTTGTAATAAAGATTTTAATAAAATTTCTTTATTAATAAAATTTGAGAGAATTATGGCTCACTGAAGTAAACTCTTGACCTGTAAGACTTTTCATTATAACAGATTGATTAATAATGAGATAAATTATTATTGAATTATAATATTTTTTTTAATTAATAAGTGAAATATAAATAATTTAAAAACTAAATATTAAATATAGTATTATATTAGGTATGGAAAAATATTATTATATATAATTATATATTTATATATTTATATATATATAGAATAATTTAAATATATAAATAGATTAATAACCTCTGATCTGGTTAAATTTTTTACCCAGTTTACTTAGCTCTAGAAGTATAATAATAATTATAAAGAATATTAATATTAATTTAGTTAAAGGGGGTTTGACTGGGTCCTTAAGTTGAAAAATAGCCGTTAGTCTTTTTAGCTGTTGGAGTCTCTGGTTGGACTATTTAACTCGCTATACTGGATCTGTATCTTCGACTTGTCCTGACGATGAACCACACTAGTTGGTTCGAAACGCGTCGACAAATGATCAATTATGTGATTTCGCCAAAAAAATTCTAAACAAAAGTTTTATTTTAAATATATTTTTTTTAATTTCTGTGAAATGATATACTTTTATTATTTAAAATTGTTTTTAATGTATAAATGAATTATTTAAAAATAAAATAAAAAACACAACAACGATGAACATTATATAACTCAAATTACCCATTTCTAACAATATCCACTAAATTTTAAAGAAAATCCAATTTAAAATATTTAAAATAAAAATAAAAACATTAAATGATTGCAATATCTTTTAATAAATCTTATTTTTAAATATAAAAATTATATTACATTAAATAATTGCACTATATTTTAATAAATATTATATGATTTTATCTTTAAACATAATAATTATTCTAAAATTTAATTGCATGTGAAAGCAAAATTTAATGGTGTGCGAAAGCAACGTTGTAAGGTCGTAGTTATATTGACTCAACCAAATTAAATTCAAAAGGAAATTTATTAATTATAATTATTAATGAATATTAAATTAAATTAAAATATTATTAATTAAAATATTTTGATTTATTAAGTTATATAAAAATAAAATAGAAGTAAAATTAAAAGTATAAGATAAAATAATTAAATTGGTTTAGATTTATTTTAATTTTGAGTTTACTGAATTTGGAAAGGATCAAAATTTGAAATCTAAATCTTTTTTAGAGTAAAAAGAGATTTTATCTCTCTTGAGACTTAGTAGATAAACATTATTAATGTGATAAAAGTAAGTTTTAACCTAATAAATGTAGGTCAACTCAGTAAATATAGTAAACCTAGTTAACCTACTAAATGTTGTAAACTTGGTCAACCAAAGACAACCTAGTAAATCAAGGTTAATTTAGTAAATTTAGGTCAACCTAGTTAACCTAGGTTAACCTAATCCCACCTAGTAAACCTAGCTCAACCTAGAAAACATAATGAACTTAATAAACTTAGTTAACCTAAGTCGTCCTCAACCTATGTCAGCTTAGAAAACATAATAAACCAATTGAACTTAATAAACTTAGTTAACTTAAGTCATCCTCAACTACACGTTACTCTAGATCCAGGGAAATAGTATCAAATGGACCCTTTTGGCATAATAAAACAAACTACCCTAACAAACCCACTCATACAGGTTGAGTGGACCTAATGGTTAAGAGCATTTGTTTCCTCCTAAGAGTTCACAGGTTCAAAACCAGAGGGGGTAGAGTATGTAGAGTATGTATGCCTGCGTAGACCTTTGCACAAGTGCTAAGTATTAATAGAAATATTTACTATGACTTAGGTTTACAATATATAGTTTTAAAAAAATAAAAAGATAAAGAAATCATAAATTTTAAAACATTATTTGAGTAATCTAGATTTAATTCTGCAAATGAAATTATTTTTGAAATACAATTTAGTAATTTGAAGAAATATAATAAAATATAATATACTCTTTTTTTAATGATTGATGAGTAACCCCCTATAGAATATTTATAATTAGTGTTTAGTTTTGTATTATACTATGAACATATTTCAAGTTGACTGGATGGTGACAAATTCATAAATGTTAGTGGGAAATAGTTTAGTTTAGTTTGTTTTTTTTTAATTATAATTTGATTTATTTTTGTTGAAAATTTCTCCATAAAAAAAAAATTATAAAATGATCAAGTATAAAATATGTTATATTTAAAATCAAAACAATAAACAAATTATCATTTTTAATAATCTCAAAATTGAAAAAGCAAAGTTAAATTTTTTTATATTTAAAATCAAAAGAGTAAACAAATCATAATTTTTAAGAATCTCAAAATTGAAAAAACAAAGTTAAAATCTTTTATAGAAAGTTATCTATATATTATTATAATCATTTTCTTAGTAAAATAAAATAAAATTTGGATTTATAATTAAGGAAAATTAGAGTTTGAAATATATTTGAATATTTATAAAAAATATTTTTGTGAAATAAATAGATTTTATAATTCACTTAAAGAGCAGTATTGAGAAGCTTCGATTTTTTTAGATATGATAGCTTGATCTAGCTTATAGCTCAATCAAGTGTTTCTTAAAGACCCTAAAAAACAACGTTTTAGCTCCTTTTCTGCAGATTTATCTACAACACCATTTTGTACCCTAGTTGACTCTAAGCAGAATTTGTCCTTAAGTGGAAGAGTTGATTATGTTGGATTATGGAAGAATCCTCTATCCAAGGGCATGGGCATATGAGTTTGATGTTTTTGAATTCATATGTACTCTTTATCTAATTTCTTTTATGCATAATGCTTGAAACTTTTTTGGATAATTTCAAAGTAGCTGAATAAAAAATCAACAACTTAAAATATAAAAAACTAAAAAAAATCAAAATATACAAATATCTTTGTTTACTAGTCCTCTTCAAAAGGGTACCTTTGGTTTTTGAATTTACTTAAAGAATAAGAAAATCTCTTTTTGAATTTATTTAAAGAGTAAAAAAATCTCTTACTGCAAAATGCAATTGAAATATTACTTCACCAACTTTTAAAAATAATAAAATATATAGTTTTATATAAAAATATATATATTTTTAATATCAAAAAATTAGTTTTCTCTCTCTCTCTCTATATATATATATGAAAATACACATTTTAGACTAAGTTATGATATGTGAACACACGCATACCTCTTAAGATTTGTGAAATTTTGCAAGGACAAGCATTTCATTTAATGGAAAAAAGAGATTATACGAAACTAAATTTTTTGTAAAAATATCATTTGGACAACAACATAATTCTCCACATATTGTCTTTTTACTCAGAATCAAAATTCACAATGCTTATATGAATTTTGAGGGCTTCAATTCGATAAAAGAGTAAAATTTTGAAATTTCATCGCCACATTTGGCCCAAAAGTGTAACGCATCTTCATGCATTCACCCTCATGTATAGATGTCATCCTTGTAGTATGGTTACAACTAATTGAGTTGGCATTGAGATGGTTATGTTGGCATTGATGTCCACTGTTAGGTCCCTATAATACTAGTGATTACCCCATTACTATTGTAGTTGTATCCCTTATTAATATTGTTGTGCCCTTATTGTCCCCATATTTTTATTACTATGCCCCATAGAATCCCTCTATTGTTATTTTTGTGGATTTACATTATATTGTTAGGTCGGCTGGGTTATTCTGTGACTCCTTAGACTCCTATATAGAAAGGAGGTTTTGTCATTTGAATCATCCAAGAATTGTTCATTTGTGTAATGTAAAGGAGGTTTCCCCCTCGAAGAGGCTGAATTCTAAGGCGTTGATCTCTCTTTTCTATCTTTTTGTGAGTTGGTTTCATAACATTTAGTATCAGAGCTTTGGATTCTAGGGTTTCGCTCCTTCAAAAAGGTCATCGTGGCATTTTTACTATAACTTTTTTTTCTGTGACGTTTCAGAAGTGAAAAAAAAAACACATTTGAGATGAAATAGTACTAAACCTTGGGTCCAAATTTCAGAGCTTTTCGCGCTATATTTACGGAGATATGATCTAAGGAATTTGGTCTTCTTGCAGACTCCTGAATTACATTCCAAACAGGTGACCTGGGGAAAATCGTCATAACTTTCTCTCTGAGCATCGGATTCAAATTTTGTAAGAAGGTATAGAAAGAGGACAGACTGTAGTTTCTTATCTATATTTTTCAGAGCCAAAGGTTGAAACGGTGACACGTGACAGTTCATACAAGTTTGCTCTTCTTGAAAGGTCTATAATCAGGTCATCTTGGGAGATTGTGCATAACTCTTCCTTGGAGAATCCAATTTGGATCAGACTGGTGGCATTGGAAAGAGGACACAGAGGGATACTACAGGTCACAATTTCAGAACTGGATGATCTGAAATTGCAGAGATACATCAGATTCAATATCAAGCTTCTACAAAGTGAAAAAAGGTGTGTAAGTTTTTTAAATTTTTGCATAAGCTTGGTTTGAAAAATTAGTTTGAAGGAATTCAAAGGGCATAGTAAAGCATTATTATTGATAATTGATGCCTTAAGGAAAGAAAATGCAAACACCTAGTAAGCAACCTAAAAGCTTTAGCATGATTCATGAAGAAGAGGAAGAAATGCAACATGATATATCAAAATTACGAGACCAAGTGCAACAAGTGTCACTTGCACAAAAAGCAACAGAATCTAAGATGGATAGTTTAAGGAAAGATGTATAAGCTAAGATGGATGGTTTAAAGAAAGGTGTAGAAGCTAAGATGGATTGTTTAAAGAAAGGCATAGAAGCTAAGATGGATGTCATGGAAGCTAAGATGGATGGCATGGAAGCTAATATGAATGACATGGACGCTAAAATTGATGGCATGGATGATAAGATGGAAGAATTGAAGATAAATATGAATAAGTTGCTACAAGAAATGATCACTAATGGTGAAAGGGTAGTAAAGGAAACTCATGATGAGAACAAAAGAAATGTTAAGCATGATTTTGTAGACTCTAATGTTGGATCGAAGACCCACCATATTCCAAAAATCGATATGAGAAAGTTCGATGGCAAGGATCCCGCAACATGGATATTACAGATGGAGCAATTTTTCGATCTCACCAACGTGCAAAACACACAAAAGGTACGTATTGCAACTTTATATTTGGAACCAAATCAGTTTGTATGGTATCAATGGCTTTGCTCTCGTAAACAAATTATCACTTGGGAAATTTTTATAGAAGAATTGACAGCACATTATGAGGATACAAAAAGCAACACTTTTTTTAGCCAATTGATAAGTCTCAAACAAAATGGTTCAATAATGGAGCACATTGAGGAGTTCCAAAAATTGAACATAAGGGTAAAAAATATTCCAGAGGAGCATAGGATTTATGTGTTCATAGGGACTTTAAAGGATAATATCCAACATAATGTTCACCTTTGGGAACCTGATTCATTAGAGAAGGCATTCAGGTTAGCAAGAAAAATGGAAAGTAAAATTATGGCAACCAGGAAGCATACCAGTCCACAACCTATAAGGTTGACACCACAACAATTGGAAGAAAAAAGAGCAAAAGGGCTTTGTTATAGTTGTGATAGCAAATACACTAAAGGTCATAAGTGTGCTGAGAAGAAATTATTCTACATAGATTGTGAAGAGGAAGAAGAAAAGGAGCAAGAAAGGTCAAAAGAAGAGGATATACTCCAGGAACAAAGCCTAGATAAAGAAGAAATGAATCCGACCATATCTTGTAATGCATTGGCTGGAATTACCACTCCTCAAACCATCAAGATAGAAGGACAAATCAAGAAGAAAAAGGTAATAGCGTTGATTGATTCAGGAAGCACCCATAATTTTGTTCATTGTAAGGTAGCAAAAGAATTGAATTGCTTCCTATATCCAACACCAGAGTGTCAAGTGATGGTTGCAAATCGAGGAATGATAAATTGCTCTGGAAAATGCCATAATATCAAGCTATCAATGGGAGAATATGTATTGACTAGCCCAATGCTTTACATTCCAATGGGAGGTGATGATGTTGTACTAGGAGTCCAATGGCTAAAATCCTTGGGTACAATAGCTTTTAATTTTCAAGAACTTTTCATGAAATTTTCGGTGGAAGGAAAGGAAGTTGAATTAAGGGGTATTGCAGGGAAACCAGGAAAGATAATCAGATCTAACAGTATGAAAAATCTTCTAAAAAAGGAACAAAGAGGTGTAATTGCACAATTATGTTCGCTAGATGTTTCCACATCGGAATCATCTATTTCTCCATATCTCCAAAAAGTCTTGGACAATCATTCCAAGGTATTTGAGACTCCCAAAGGTCTCCAACCTATTCATGATCATGATCATGCTATTCATCTGATTCCAGGAAGTGTTCCTCCAAACATCAGGTTGTACAGATATCCATATGCCCAAAAGAGTGAAATTGAATGTATGATTGCAAAAATGCTAGAGGCTGGTATAATTCAACCTAGTAAAAGTTCTTTCTCTCCTCTAGTAGTATTGGTGCATAAGAAGGATGGATCATGGCGCATGTGTCCGGATTATAGTGAGCTCAACAAGCTCACTATTAAAGATAAGTTTCCCATTCCTGTCATTGATGAATTACTGGATGAATTGCATGGATCAATTTACTTCACCAAGTTGGATCTTCGTTCAGGATATCACCAAATCAGAATGAAGACTGAAGAGATTCCAAAAACAGCATTTAGAACTCATGAGGGGCATTATGAATTTTTGGTCATGCCTTTTGGCCTTACCAATGCACCTTCTACATTTCAAGGTTTGATGAATTCCATTTTCAAACCCTTCCTTAGAAAATTTGTGTTAGTATTTTTTGATGATATACTAATCTACAACAAGTCTTGGAAGGATCATGTTGAACATGTTGACAGGGTGTTACAACTATTGGAGGAGAAACAATTATATGCAAAAAGATCCAAATGTTTCTTTGGAGTACAAGAGGTGGAATATCTGGGTCATATTGTATCTCATGAAGGAGTTAAGGTAGACCCTAACAAAATTAAAGCCATTAAGGAATGGAAAATCCCCACATCCATAAAGCATCTGCGAGGATTTCTCGAGTTGATAGGGTATTATCGCAGGTTTGTTAAGAATTATGGGAGAATAGCAGCACCTCTAACAACATTATTGAAGAAAGATGCATTTTCATGGACTCCAGAAGCAACAAAGGCCTTCGAACATCTTAAAGAGGCAATGTGCCAAGCACTAGTCTTAGCTACACCAGACTTCACAAAAACCTTTATTGTGGAATGTGATGCTTCAGAAAATGAATTGGTGTCGTTTTAATGCAAGATGAAAGACCCATTGCTTTTGAAAGTCGTCCAATCAAGGGAAAGTTTTTACACAAAGCTATTTATGAGAAGGAAATGTTGGCAATACTACATGCACTTAAGAAATGGCGACCCTACCTAATGGGAAGACACTTCAAGGTAAAAACGGATCATGATAGCCTTAAATATTTTTTAGAACAAATATTATCCTCTGAAAGGCAACAAAAGTGGGTCACAAAGATGTTGGGTTATGACTTTGAAATCATCTACAAAAAAGGGAAGAAAAATGTGGTGGCAGATGCACTCTCAAGAAAGGATGAGGATGTGGAAGCATTGTTGTGTGCCATTTCTATTATCCAACCAGATTGGATAAATGAAGCAAGGGAAGAATGGAAGAATGATGAAGAAGTGTGGGCACTTATTCGAAAGTTACAACAAGATTCCAGTACATCTGATACATTTAGCTGGCAAAATGATTCGTTATGGTACAAAGATCACTTATACCTCTGTAAGAATTCGCAACTCAAACAAAATATTCTTATGGAATTGTACACTTCTCCCTTAGGAGGGCACTCAGGATTTTTAAAAACTTACCACAGGGTTAAGAAGGAATTTTTTTGGGATGGCCTTAAATCAGATATTCAAAATTTTGTGGCTGAATGTTTGGTTTTCCAACAAAATAAAGTTGAAACAATGAAGACCCCGGGTCTATTACAACCTTTATCCATTCCAAGCCAACGTTCGGAGGAGGTTTCAATGGATTTTATCACAGGTTTACCCAAGTCTGAGGGAAGGAGTGTCATCATGGTGGTAGTTGACAGACTTACCAAGTATGCACACTTTTGTGCATTATCACATCCATTTAAAGCCAGTACAGTTTCTATTGCATTTATGGAAACAATTCAAAAGCTACATGGAAACCCAAAGATTATTGTAAGTGACAGAGATCCCATTTTCACTGGAAATTTTTGGACAGAATTATTTTCTTATCTTGGTACTCAGTTAGCTCATAGCTCATCTTATCATCCTCAATCTGATGGGAAAACTGAGATAGTAAACAAATTTTTGGAAGGATATCTTCGTTGCTTTGTATCTAATAAACAGACACAATGGGTCAAATGGTTTCCTCTGGCTGAATGGTGGTATAACACTTCCTTCCATACAGACAAAATGACCCCATTTATGGCACTTTATGGATATCAACCACCATCCATCACATCATATTTAAGAGAAAATTCTAAGGTTCAAGCAGTGGAACATCACATCGAACATCAACAACAAGTCCTCCAACTCTTAAAGGATAACCTCGTGTTGGCACAGAATAGAATGAAACAACAGGCAGATCAACATCGCAGCGAAAGAAGTTTTGATGTAGGTGATTGGGTATTCCTATGGCTACAACCATATAAACAAATGTCCCTCAAGCAAGCTAAGAAAGATAATAAATTATCACCAAAGTATTATGGTCTATACAAGGTGTTGCAAAAGATTGGTACTATGGCATACAAATTGGAGCTTCCTGCAGTGTCTCGAGTGCACCCAGTTTTCCATGTTTCATGTTTAAAGAAGGTTATAGGTGACAAGCTCCCAGTTCAAAAAATATTGCCAGAACTTGATGAGGAAGGAAAAATGATATTGGAACCAGAAGCAGTCACAAAAACAAGAACTCGACAGCTACGAAATCGATTAATTTCGGAGTATCTCATCAAGTGGAAGAACTTGTCCGCTGAAGATTCCACATGGGAGGATGAGAATTTTATACAGAAGCATCCAGAACTACTCAAACGTTGAGAACAACACTTTTTTGAAGGAGAGGGGCATGTTAGGTCCCTATAATACTAGTGATTACCCCATTACTATTGTAGTTGTATCTGTTATTAATATTGTTGTGCCCTTATTGTCCCCATATTTTTATTACTGTGCCCCATAGAATCCCTCTATTGTTATTTTTGTGGATTTATATTATTATTGTTAGGTCGGCTGGGTTATATTGTGACTCCTTAGACTCATATATATATAAAGGAGGTTTTGTCATTTGAATCATCCAAGAATTGTTAATTTGTGTAAAGTAAAGGAGGTTGCCCCCTCGAAGACGCTGAATTCTAAGGCGTTGATCTCTCTTTTCTATCTTTCTGTGAGCTGGTTTCATAACATCAACCTTGATGGTTAGATGATAACAGTGGTAGGATGGAATATAATGAGGCTCAATTAGCTTATATTGGCATTGATGTCAACCTTATGAAGTCTAGCTTATGTATAGATGCCATCCTTGTAGTATGGTTGTAGTTGGTTGAGTTGGCATTAAGATGGTTATTTTGGTATTGATGTCAACCTTGTGTTGTTAGGCTCGATGGTCGGATGATAGAAGTGGTGTGATGTCATGATGATGAGGCTCTAGAGATGCTACAGAGTTATGCACAGATCTAGAGGAAATCTGACAGGTTCTGATGTGGAAGTTTAACATGTGCATGAGGTCCTACAGATGTTAGAGATGAATGATAAGCTTTAGAAGAGCTAAATTACTAGATGGAGGCCATTTTTTGTAGGAAATGAGGTTTATGAGTTTTATACCCTTTTTTAGGACTTATGCTCAGTGTCATGATGAGAAATTGCTTATGGAATATGAGGAAGATGTCCTTAGCATCCTCCTATTGCAGATTGGGCAAAATATATGAGGAAAGAGAGCAAAGAAGGGGTAACTTAGGATACTTGTGTCCACATAGTGTTACTAACTTAGGTAATGGCCTAGCACAAAGCTTTATAATACAGGCTAGGGATTAGAGAGGATCGTTACTTTGTTTTAAAGGGTTTGTCCTCTAGATTCTTCACGCACATCAGATGTATTTCGATATGGAAATTCCCATAAGCTTCTAAATGAATTGGATAAGGTCAGGAATGTTTTCAAAAAGTCCTCCAATTATGTGAACAGCTTAAGTGCACAAGTAGTGGTGATAATGGCTTGATTATGTAAACTTTGTGCACTCTTGATCCTAGTCCAAAAGTGGATTTCTCCCCTAATGTTTCACATAATTCACTTTGGAGTTGTGTGATGGTTAGTTCATTGAGTGAGTGAGTGAGAGAATGATGCATAGGAGAGGAATGTTTCATACCAAGTTGGGAGAAAGATTTCTTTAATGTATGAGTGCAAATGATTGCAAAATGAGCAGATCAAATTTTTGAAGCAGAGTGTTAATGCAGAACTTTAAATTGCATACCAAAGATGGAGAGAGTTGTAGTAGAGTTTGTTGGTAGATATGGAGAGCTTGGTGTAGCTCCAAGTTTGTGACTCTCACATTTGATTTGCATGTGTTTCTAGTGCATTTGGTGGATAACCATTATGTTTTACGTTGATGATTGCATTATGCATAAATTATGTTTTGGAGTGAGGGTTCGATGTTATGGCTAAGTGTGAGCTGCTTTTTTGCTACTGGTTGATTATGTTATTTTGATTTGATGCATGCATTGTGACCACTATTTTATGGTGCAGAGAGCATATGTTTGTGGCGATTTTTTATGATGATTTGTAGAGAATCTTGTTGTTGTAGATTGTATTGCAGAACCAAATTAGAGTTGAAAAAAGTGTCTTGGATCCATTTTGAAAATATATGAAATGATGTTTGCATAGTGTAAAGGAGTAGTGACTTCATGAGAGTGGAGAAATGATTATGTAGCGTTGGTGAAAGGAATATTTTCTCCATCCAATGGTAGTTATATAGTCTAATTAGAGTTGGGTGAGGATCGATTATCATGGTGGCTTTCAGCGGATGATAGTTTGTAGATCCATGTGATAACATAATCTTCTGAGTTGATTAGTAAATCAAAGTCTCTTGGATGATGGGAGTCAACTGATTGTATATGAGGTCTAGTCTCCTAGCTAATGGGATTCAACAAATTTATGTACTAAAAGACCATTGTTTGACATAATAGTGATTCAAAGTAGTCAAACAATAGCAAGGGTGGTTTTTCTCTTGGAAGGTTTTCCACCAAATATCTTGTGTCTCCTTGTGTGGATGTGCTTTGATGTATTGTTTATTGTTTCTCTCTTGGTTATCTTGTTTTAGATGCTTATATGGTTTATGTTTATTCGATTATTTAATGTGTTGTTGGTTAATATATGTGTGATTTAGTAGAGAAATTTAAATTGGTGAAAATTGTTAATAATATACACTACTAATTCACCCTAACCCCCCCACCCCCCACCCCCATCAGTAGTGCTCAAGGTTTCCAACAATCACATATTATGACAATGTACAAAGAAAATTTCTCATGATGAAAAGGCATTACATTGTTACCTTAACTGAGGGGAGTATCAGCTAGGTCACTAGCAGTTGGATTAATCAATTTTGAATTAATGGGGAATTTTCAAAATCTCATAACCTCTCGGAGTTCAAATGGAGAGCATTGAAGAACACTATACGAACTATCTAATCCACATACCTTAGCCCATGTCTCCTTCAGATGTGTTCTATTGGATTGTAATTATCTTCTAGTTATATGCATATACTATTATTGCAAGAAGGATTAAAAGAAACTTGCACCTATTCCAAATAGCCTCTATGGAGAAACAATAACAAGAAATTTATATGATATATGACATCAACATGGAAAAATTGAAATTCTCAATAATCACTGAAATCTTGGGATTTCCTTACAGATATGGGTGCACTTCATTCACATGATTTCAAATCCAAATCAACTCATGAGGTGTAGATCAATTGGTTTGTGTGGGGTTTAGTCCCCTCTAGGTCAATGGTACAAATCTCATGGGGAGGGGTTGAGAATGAGAGCCACCTTTGGGGGAAATAAGACCCATCCAGCATTAGGGTTGGCCCTAGCCTAGGCTTTGCCTACTTTAGAAAAAAAGTACATGGCATTTTAGATAGACTATGATCAGGTGTGTTGTTAAGACACACATAGATGTTAAGTCATTGGTTCAATTCCTTGTCTATTCGGGTGTTATTCTTGGACATGACCATGATATAGCCTCACCAATGTCGAGCTTACAAGAAAAAAATTGAAATCTAAATCTCCCCATGAATATAGAGTGAACAATAGATTAAGAACAAACCATTTTTATATATTTGCATAATTATATGGTTGTATGTTAAGCATTCCACTTGCATTATATGTGGTAGCATCGTAGAATTATGATATACTCTGGACATAATTAAATACATTTTAATTCAAATTCCAATTGAAATCCATACTCTCTTTATTAAATATGCAAACCCCTCACTCATATTACCCACACTATTCTCCACTCATTACATCTTCAAAACACAAAAATGATGCAACACACCATCCAAATTTTAGATGGTCACACTCAACTCTCAACCAATATGCCCTTTCATGTTTCAATAAAGTAATAACATGATTTAAAACTCTTCATTATTTCCACTGCTAATGCCAGAGAGATGAAATATGAAGCATATATTAATTTATGCCCTAATAATAAATATGTTACACGGTCTTGAGGGTGAATTACTTCATTATGGATTGGTTATACATGGTTGGAATTGAACCCTATGCTTGCAATAGAATAGAGAGTGAACTCATATGGGTAACGTGATGGAATTCCATCGAACATTCTGTAAATTCTGCCTTAAATGCATCGATATATGGTGACCATTTCTTGACATAAATAGTTGAGAACATGAAATGTGGAGACAAAGACTTTATTGCTGAGAATTTTTGCACGAATTTGCATTTTTTTAGGTATGCACCATAAAATTTAATTGATTCTCTAATAACCAAGACAAAGAACTAGATCACTAAGGACCATTATCACAGGGCTCAAATATTGTATGAATAACTTCATACTGGACATTGGGCTATTGTTTGGGCTTGTAGGTAGTGATATCCAAATTGATTAAAACAAGAACGAGACTAAACTAGAAGTTATATTGGTGTCTCAATAAAGAGAAAAATCCCATGCCTAAAGAGTGACCAACAATTAAAACAAAGAGGCAAAAATATAAAAATAAGCATAACAAAACCAGGAGAGAACGAGAGAACTAATAATACATACATATATATGAAATCCAAATAAGTATGGACAAAATTAAGGAAAATCAAATAGGCAAAAATATAAAAATAAGCATAACAAAACCAAGAGAGAACGAGAGAACTAATAATACATACATATATATGAAATCCAAATAAGTATGGACAAAATTAAGGAAAATCAAATAGGCAAAAATATAAAAATAAGCATAACAAAACCAGGAGAGAACGAGAGAACTAATAATACATACCAAAAAAATGTCATTTCCATTTGACTCCAAGCTTCAATTATTGTGAGTTGTAAACATGCTAGAAGACATATTCGATGAGCTGCACCACTATATGCGGATAATAACTCAAGCTACACATATTCATCACTTACATATATTTTCTTGGAGTAGTCCTCCCAAGGTAGCAAGACCCTCCAACAAGGATGTGTGATCCATCTCTTGGCAGGAACATGTGTCATTTAAATTAGAGCTCCACTAGAATTCAAATCACCACTTGCTAGAGACCAATATCGGTGCACGAATGAAGACCACATAAAAGGGAAAACGTATCCACGCACTTATATTCAAAAGAAAACAAATTCCTCTCACACGCATATATAGAAAAACATACTTATATTGGTTGTGTTAACCCCAAATCTGAGGTAAGCCGAATGATTTTAAAAAAAAAAAAAAATTCGATTTTCCTTAGAATTTTGAAAAAGTACGTATCTCAAATATCAAACAGAAATTTTGATATATGCATTCAGTAAAGCTAATAAAAACTAAAGAGGTAAAAAATTACTTCTGCAAGTACCCTCCTTTGGAAAGTCCAACATCTAGCGAAATAATTTAAAAGAAAGGGGCGGAATAAGTTTTCCACATAAGAAACATGTAAAACAGTCAATCTTACCTTAAAAATGACGGGAAATAAAACCATCTGAATGAAAAGCACACAACAAAAATTTATGTTTTAAATACCTACCAGCTTGAGCACGATGGTGGTCGATGAGATTTAAAACAGTGATAGCGGGATGATATTTGACAAAGTATTCGACCGTGGGACACTTGGCATCGACATTATTGTTGGCGCTGTTAATGAGCTTTGCCACAATCTCTTGAGCCCTTTTCTTGGCAATATGGACCTCATCTAATGATGGAGGGATGACATTGTAAGAACCACTTTGACTCTAATTATCCCCCATGGCTGCTATTGTTGTTGTTGTTGAAGTCATAATTATCCCCCATGGTTGCTATTGTTGTTGTTGTTGAAGTCATCATTATTAGAGGGGAGAAATCTATTGGGAACCTAGGTACGTGAATATGTTATGTTTTATAAAAAAAATTATTGTTATCAGTTCAAGAGGGAGGTGGTGGCTAGTTAAGATTGTTGAGATGATAAGTTGACCTGGCTCAAAGTTCATAGGTTAAGTGATTCATTAGTAAGGGCTCGAATTTCTTGTATACAATGCACATGATCTCAAACATGGATCACCTAAACAACTAAGTAGCTTTCACAAGAATGTCCTAGCCTTGCTAAGGTCCTCACTTAATTGTTAACTGTTCTTTGCTATAGGTGGGAAAACAAGGTATTATAATTACAAACCATAGGAAAATAGATATAAATTAAGGTTAGTTACTTATTCCCATCTACTAAGTGGATGCATGGGCCCATTTTACTTGTCACCATGATTGTCATGCAAAGTGCCATATGTGTGAACCATCGGCATGTATGACACGTGCTTCTCACATAGATGAATCACTACATTATTTATTCCTTAACTCATATCTAGGAAAGGGGCTAGTGTGGTTAGACGGGGAGGAACAAACTTGAATTCAATAGTAGAAATATTGATCGAAGTTTTTGAAAAGAATAAAAAAGTGAATGAATCAATTGATGGTTTTCTGCAACAACAATCGATCGAGAGTTAGTATGTGGAAGAACCACTAGTAACAGAGGGATGCTTGCACCTTGCTCCAAAAATTCCTATCCCAACAATCATAAATGACAGGCATATTCAAACACATAGTACATATACATAAGATATTTAGAGAGGAAGGTCACAGATGGGATAGTTTCCTTGGCTTGGATAGAGCTCCTTTACTTTCTTTTCGAATGTTTTTGTGACTATGATGGGTAACTCAAAATCTGGGGGTGACTTGGTCACAGATCTTGAGGTATGACATATTTCTTCTGTCGGGGCTCGATGGTGGGAGAGGGGTATGTTTTTTCTTATTCTTTGGCCACTCTAATATATGACTGTAGGTAGAATCGTCATATGCCTTACTTACAAAACGGCTACATGCAACCATGGATGGGACCACCAAAATCCCAAAATACTTGGAATGGAATGGTTTTAGTAGTTTCAAGTAAATAACTAGTTCCTAAAGAAGTGGTAGGAGATATCCATGAGATGAAAATTGAGTTGAAGGAAAGTGCTAGATTGATAAAGAAAAGGCTTCTACCGACTTCCATTTCTGGATTCTAAAGGTAATATTTTGGTTATTTCTTAAAGGGGTTTATTTGAATTTTGAATGGCTTGCTACAACTAAATTGGCTTGATAGTTCTGGATTTGGAATGTTTTATTGCATTTGATGGCAACTTGCAAATTGTAGTGCATAATGTGAAATAAGAAATCCCATTTTTGGTCCATTTTCAGCCATGGAGGAAGAATGTTGAGTTTCTAAATGCTAGGGTTACTCCCATGCACCCCACTTGCTCTTTGATCCGGATTTAAACAGGAACGCAATAAAATACAGAGATAACCATAAAGACAAATATGCAACGGAAATAATACTTCATTTCATTACTGTAAAATACTGAAATATGCTTACAAATAGAAATATAAATAACCCAGCTAGGGCGATGGTAGCTTATCTCTGAGAAGAGATGTGTCGGCTACATGCCTCTGAACTGTTCTCCAAAAAACTGTGTTACAATGAGGCTCGAGGGCCTATTTATTGTTAAGAAACAATGGAAAACCCTTCACATTCCAAAACCTAACCCTAGAAGATGAAACGCCAAATTGTGGGCCCCATTTTTGGGTAAGTTGCTACATCAACTTCCCGGGGTCGCGAATTGGTTGTACTATCTCCGTTTGACGCGCATGATAGCCCGTTGGAAAGATCTCTCCAAGGACTACGACGGAAAAGACGATTTTTAGACAAAAATAATTGCTGGCGGTGGATTTCCCAAAAAACGTCGTTTAGGGCCTCAAAACGGCTCCGGAAGTTTAGGACCCGAAAAACTGCTAAAAATAGTAAATTGTGCTATAATTAAGGAAACAGAAAAACTGAAAGAGACAGTTGTGGGGGTCCAAATGGGATAGGTGGGTGGTCACCAACATCCACCTGGATCACTCTTGCTAAAGAAATCCAAAACAAATTACCAACTAAAATGCAAACTGTAAACAATAACAAGAATAATTCCCAATGCAAGTACATAAGATCCTGAATCAAATTTGCCCATTTAAATGAAGTCTAAACTTTTGCAACCAAATTTACTTCATTTAATGTGGGGAAAAAATTATAGGGTTTCCTTACCAACCATCCCAGTGCAAACAACGTAACTATGCAACTCCATTTCCATCTAATAGATTCTAACCATTCAACATAATATGTGGTAGATGTAGGAGGAGAAATGGTATTATCCTTAACACATTAATTGTAACAACAAAATCAATAACCATACGCAAGTTAAACAACAAATTATTTTTCCGCAGTTCTTATTGTAAGACTTGCAAAATAAAAATCACCTACCTTTGAATTTGATGTAGTTGTCCTTAAAATACGAATTATTATTACTATTTGTAATTTGTTCATATATATGTCTGTGCTAATGCAAGTTTAGTATATATCTGATAGCATATTGTGATGCAGGCTTGATAAATAGTAATCAAGCAAAGGGAAGATTGTTATTCCTTCGAGTGTATGGGCCATCATGAGATAAGCAAACTTAAGATCGTTATTCCTTCAAGTGTATGGGTCATCATGAGCCAAGCAAACGTTCAACAATAAACCTGAAAGGTGTTCTATGGACAAAGTGGTAAAATAAGGTCGTTGGCCAAAGTAAAGGAGGGTAGGCAATGGAGAATCAAGCTACTACTCCATACATCTTGTCGAGTGGCCACCTATCAAACTACTACTCCATATAGCTTGTCAAGTAGTCACTCATTCCCAAAACCTTGCATATTTGCTGACCTATATGTTTGGAAGAGCAAACAACAAAGCATTTGTGTTAAATCCAATTAAAATAAGAATAAAGATATATTAAGTAAAAGTAAATTTGTGTTAAATTCAATTAGAATAAAAATAAAATATATTACGTAAAAGTAAATTTAAAAACATTAGGAAATCATGTTGGAATTAATTTAAAAATAAACATTTATTGTTATTAAAGTAATTATAAAAACATTACGAAATCATGTTTGGAATTAATTTTAAAATAAACATTTATTGTTATTTAAGTAATGCTGAAGTAATGATAGCAAAAGTGTTCATCAAATGTAGTGTAGATCTTAGCTTCCAAGTAAAGCTAATATAGGTCATCGACTTAGGAAGAAGGCAAATAAGGCCTCAAACATTAAAGTTTCGTTGAAATCATTAAAATTTGGAAAACAAATTATATAATTCCAAGAAACTTAGGTTTAAAATCACGAATTAATTTTGGTTTATGTGCACAGCTAATACAAAACTAAAAATATGTTAGTATAGTCCCTCCAGCTCAAAGGACTAATAAGACATTAAATAAAAGCTTAATAGATTCAATCTGTTGGCGACTTTCATTCAATGTTTCTTTCTAATTTATTTGTGGTACACTAGTTTAACTTGTTTACAAAATTTTCATAACTATTGTGGGAATGGTTTTACAAGTATTTTTCTCTAATTTATTTTATTACATACTTATATATATATTTCAATGAATATTAATTAAATTTTATTACATATTTTTTATAATATATATATATATATATATATATATATATATATATATATATTTCAATAAATGTTAATTAAATTAAATGGTTGATAAATTCTAATAAAAATTTATCTATAAAAAGTATCAAAATATTTCATAATACATCTTACATTTTTAAATTTAAAAAAACATAAAAATTCATTATATTATAACATTATTTTTAATAATAATAATATACATTTAAAAAAACATGTAATAATATAGTTTTTTTATTTGTAAATAAGCTTTGTTACAATATCATGGGCCAATATCATAGCTCGTTAATATTACAAGTTCAAAAAATTATTACTCATTTCATATGACACTTTTTCATGTGACATTTTTTTAATCTACAAATCTAATTAAAAAGACAACTATTTTGGAGATAAATATTTACTTTTGATTTTTGAATATTATTAAGAAAAAATTTTAATATTCTGGGAGATCAAATTACCATCATCCATTTAATAATTATTGATAATTAAATTAAAAATTTTGGATGTCTTACTCTAATTTTGACAGATCTATTAGTATAATAAACTAATGTTTAATTAATTAATTTTTTAACCATTTTAATAAAAGCAAATAAATTTATTAACTAATATATTAATAAAAATAAATAAAAAAGAAAAATAATAATAATGATAATAAAGAAAATATAGGAGATGAATAAGGATGACGATTTCTCGAGAGGAGGAGGAGGATATGTGGTGGATGAATATATAATGGAAAAAAAGAAAATGAATTAGTTTTTTAATTTTTAATTATTAAAATAATATATTTAAAATAGATTAATGATTTTATTTTTTGTATTTTTTAATTATAGTTATGATATAATTTATTATTATATGTGTGTGTAAGTTTTACATTAGTGAAGTTATATTATGGTTATGTTCATAAAAAATACTTGAATAAGGTAGAGAATTAACTTTATAATTTAATATCAATCCAAGATACTATGGACATAATTAATTATAATATTATTTGAAATGAATTATTAAAAAAAAAGTATTTTTAAATTTATTTTAAAATTAATACTTAATTAATTAAAAATAATATTATTTTAATAAAATAAAATGAATTTATTAAACATATTAATAAAAATATATAAAGAGAAAAGAAAAGAAATGAAATGAAATATAAAGACAAAATAAAGGAAAAGCAATGATAATAGAAAATATAAGAGAGGATAATTATGGGAGAAAGGAAGATGGAGATGATGATTACTAAAATATATATAGGAGAGGGGAGAAATGATGATATGTGTTAGCTATTTTAATTTTATTTTTATAAGTATGGTTTAAATATAATTAATTATAATTTTGTTTTAAATATTTTTTATAATTATTAAATAAATTATTTTAAATAGATATTTTAAAATTTATTTGTATTTTCAGATTTTCCTTTAAAATATAATTTCATATTATGATTATTAATATTTATTGGTTTATGGGATATTAATAAATTGGAGGATAATTAGTTTTTTTTAATTTCATATGTGTTTGAAGAGAATTAATAAAAGCATTCTAAGGTCACTATAGTTTTGTTGAGTTAAAGGGTTATGAATGGTGGTTATGTGAAAAATATTTTGAAATTGATATCTAATTTTAGTATATGCATGAAATTTTAAGAGAAAGCCTTTTTCATGTTCAACCCTCTTAGTGTCAAAAGGGTGATAGACTCTTTCATCCCAAAGATTTTTGGAATTGGTTTCACTATGGAGATAATGAGAATTAGCTTTTATTTTAGAAAGGTTAATTTCTTCTTTACACTTGTCAAAATAGGAATATATGTTTGATCTCTTAGAGTAGGGTTGATAACCTCCTTATACTATCTTAATTCCCTTTTTCCCTCTAACTATTTATCATGCCATATTTTCTCAAATTTGGATGTGATAATATTTTCAATATTATTATTATTTCACAAAATAATGTATTCGTTCAATGGTGATTTTGTCTAGAGTTTAAAGAAATTTTTAGAAGCCTCTTCTTTTTCATGGTATTTAGCTTATTCATGTACAATGATTACATGCTTAGTGATAGCTATTCTTTCAATAATAAATAAAAACAAAACAAAACAAAAAACTTTTATGAGGAGAATAGGATAAGGTGTCATATCTTTAATTTTGATATTATATATATATATATATATATATATATATATATATATATATATATATATATATATATTATTTATAACCAAATACACTTCCTCCAACTTGCACATAGGGGTATGATACTCTTCAAGGATCAAGGCCCTTTTACAACAAGACTATATACCATTACAACAATATACTTGATATAAACTCTTTTGAACCACTCACAATAAATCCAATTTTATATATATATATATAATTTGTTGTCATCTTCAAACCACCATTTGAGAAAGCTTCCAATTAGTAGAAGACATGGGAATTTTTAGGGGCTAATATTGGTAGGTGGGCTAATTTTCCATGCTTTTTCCAAAAAAAGATTCACCAATTTCTATTTTCTTCTAAAATAATTTGCCCAAATTTTATAGTACACCATTATTGTACCTTTAAAATCATCAAAATATTATATGGACTAATATAAAATCATTGGAAACCTAAATATTTCTACAAAAATATCAATAAAAATTTTTACAATTTGCATATTAGGGACTAGTAAGATTCGCCAAGGTTTCTAAACTTTAAGATAAACTTCCATCCTTAAAATTTTCCTTGTTAGAAGACATAAACTTCTAGTTAAATTGAGAAATGTTCTAGGAATTGTTGAGACCATAGTTTGGGGTTATCTTCTAATCACCATTTGTGAGCACTTCCAATCAAAAGAAAACATCAACTTCTAGCCAAATCATGAGATGTTCCTAGAGAATTTGAGCCTTAAAGGCGAGTTCTATAGTTTCTAGTCTTCCTTAAGCCAACATTTAGTAGAAGATATCAACTTTTGCTAGCCATTGGATTTGAGGTCTTCCCCAACACAGATTCAGAGATGAAATAGAGATTCAATTATTAACCGATATCATCTTCTTGATTGTATCTCTCTACTTGGACACAAATAAATCCTTCAAATTAAGGGGGGATGTTGGAAACCTAATTTGTAAAGGTTGTGGTGATTTGTGATATCCACTTAAGATAGAATGCGAAGAGGCTTGAGGAATTTGAATAGCCATTGACAGTCCAAGAGAGATTGGATGTTAAATCCAAAGGTCACATATGTATATCATTCTTAATAAGATACTTTCAACATTTATTTATTCATTTATGCATTCTAACATTTGTAATGGCTTCAAACCTTGTTGTGTAAGGAGTAATTTGAGGACCAAATCATGCATATTCCTCATATAAAATATAATGATATTTTTCCAAGATATATATAGAACGAATCCTCATATAAAATATAAATAACTTTCTCTTTCTATATAAATGTGCTATATGCAATTTAAACAATAAATTATTATCCGTGTCACACTTAAGGGTATAAAGGGTATAACGTATTGAGAGATATGTTGACCCTTGTTTTTTTTTCTTAAGATATCATTTTTTTTTTTTTTTTCCTGAGTTACCATAACTTATGTTATCATGATATCTTCAGATTCAATGAAAACGTACTAAATATATAAATGATATGTATAAGTAAATTATATAAATGATATAAAAGATATGTATAAGTAAATAATATAATTTAATTTTGTTTTAATGTTTTCTAATATTTATGGGAAATTTAAATATTTAAAGCGATAAAAATGAGTTTATTTTTGAGAGAATGTTTTTTTACAATGAACTCAATACACAAGACAAATAGTACAATTAAAATTAAATATTATGATTTAGAGAAAGCCCATTATTTATATACTAGAAAAAACTAAGAAATTTTCTAGTGCAACATTTCTTCCACCTATTAAGTCATTAAGTCATTTTTTAAGGGGATTTCAACTTAGTAGTAACCTCAAATTGTGCATAAAATGAGATTCAAATACCTCATTAATCCAAAAACCATGAATAACATCATAGTACTTGATACTTCACCAAATACTACTTAAAAGTGTCATATAATTTCTATTTAAAAAATAATAAAAAATTACTGTTTGGGAAAGAGCATTCTATAACCAATATAAGAGAGATGTAATTTCTTTAATGCTCCACTAAGAGTCTACACATGTCCCTTCTGAGATAATCAATAAAAAAACATGTTAGCTATATTTAAAATAAAAATCAATATGCAATTAGTATTACACAAATTAGGATTATTTGGATGTTTCAAATTAGACATTTTTGTGAATGTGTAAGACACTTGGTTTTACCACATTAAATACAAGTATGCAAATGTTTTAATTTAATAACATCAAGATCTTACATTATGATTGTTCTACTTTGAAAACTTTATGATTTAGTAAAATGGTTTGGACAAAAGAATATTAGTTATGAAGCAAGGAACTTAAAAAGATGATTAATTGAAGGCTAAAGCAATCAAACTCAACCCTTTGCACATAAAATTTAAAACTATGGCTTATACTTTGCCCATTATTATGAAAAGATGATAAACTAAATGTTAATACAATCAAACTCAAGGCTTTGCACAAAAAGTTAAAACTAAGGCTTATACTTTGCCCATTATTTATTGTTTTTTATTCTAATTCAACTATATTTAAACTACGAGAGAGTATATCTGTAATGTAGTCATTGTTCAAATGCGGTTATTGGTTCATACCTTTAAAAACTTAATAATTAAGGGAGAGTATTTGTAATGTAGTCATTGTTCAAATGTGGTTATTGGTACATACCTTTCAAAATTCAATAATTAAACTAAGTGGCAGGGAACTCTAGCTATAGAACTTTGTTAAAACCCAAAATCATAGATTAATGTAAATTAATTTTGATTTTTAATAAAAGAAAAACATTATAACATTAATGCAATCCACCAATTAAAAAATCATATTTTATGACATTAATACTAATACAATTAATTAATTAGAACATATGATTAATATATAAAAAAAAAAGATATCATTTGTTATTTAATAATTTATATGACAATTTTATAATTGTATTAGGTAAATGTGAATGTGAATATATATATATATATATATATATATATATATATATATATATATATATATTTTAAATTTAAAGATACAAAATATTTAAAATTTAAAATTTCATCCATTAAAAAAAAGCTAACTACACTTTTTCTTATTATTATTATTATATAAATGGGGAAAAAACAAAAATTAATCTATCGCATTCAATAAAAGAACTATTCACCGAACATAAGAGATAAAGGACCATCTACCCAAGAAACAATGATAACGTCTTATTTCAAAATACACATATTGAGAAATTAAGAGGCACCCTGTAATGCACCCTATACTAACAAACGGAACGTGAATATTCACCAATTCAGAAGGCTTTACTGCACACGCGAATTTGCTTTCCAGAGGGCCACCACCTTCTGCCAGAGCCTGGGATGAACTTCCACCTTCTGCCAGAGTGCACTCCAGAATACACATCAGAGGCACTCTCTAATGCACCCTATACTAACAATATACTAATAAGCACCCTATACTAACAAACGGAACGTAAACATTCACCAATCCGGAAGGCTTTACTGCACACGCGGTTTTGCCTTCCAGAGAGCCACCACCTCTGCTAGAGCCTGGGATGAACTTCCACCTTCTGCCAGAGCTGCTTTCGCACACTCCTTCAATTCTTTCGCTCTCACCCTCAGTTTCTTCCTGTTCTCCCCTTCCATCAATTCCCTCGCCACTTTCTCCACTTCCTCCTTCATTACAATCCCATCCTTTCGCTTCTACAATCCTACCGCTATTCTACTATCATTCACCAGATAGTAACAGACCGGCCTTTGGTGCGCTTGGAGGGGCCAAGCGATAATGGGAACTCCAAACCAAATGCTTTCCAGCACCGAGTTCCAACCGCAGTGACTCACAAAACCTCCTGTTGACGGGTGTGCAAGGATGGAAACCTGCGGAGTCCATGAGGTAACTACGAGACCACGATCTTTGGTCCGCTGTTCGAAACCCGGGGGGAGCAGCGCAGATACGTCTGGATTGGAAGGATGACCGTGGAGAACCCACAAGAAACGATGCCCGCTGCTTTCCAGTCCCAAGGCAAGTTCCCCGATCTGCTCGCCCAAAAGGAAATTCACACTTCCGAAGGAAACGAGGATAACCGAAGAAGCCGGCTGGTTATCTAGCCATTGCAGAGAACCACTGGGATCCTCGAGAATGGGTTTCGGGGGAGCAATGAGCGGCCCGACGGCATGTATCACGCCCCTACACCTGCGGTAGTCTTCCAACCGCTTGTAGCGAGGTGCGGCACCACCGAACGCTTTCTTTTTAACAATACTAACATTCGTGGACTACGCCTACTCCAACATTAACATACTTAGTTTGTGTTTCGCAACCAAGTAAAAGCATTATCCTTTATACTTTAATGAAGCCCATACTCATTCATTATCCATATGCAATTAACCAAGAACATCAACAATTGCAAACAAGTATAAAGGGAGGGGCAACTCCCGAAAAGTCTGCCCAACAATGTATTATATCAAGAATATCATATTTACAACAAGTGTGTCTTGGCTGAACCAAGTCTCACACTTAATCGATTTTACAATATAAGCAACTTGCTTTACAACCGTGTGCACCCTTGCACAAAGAGGAGTGCTTCCCCGAGCCACTCAACCTCCCTACCAAGTCCTGCACGCACAGCCCGAACCTTCACACCTCAATCCGGCATAAATTCCAACTCTGCACTATAGATGGACTACGCATGAGATATGCGCATCCTCTTTTACCCTTGCGCAGATTTTACCTTTTATGCGTAGATGAGAGAGCTCGTTGTGTTTGGTTGGTGATTATGAACTCCAAGCTCCATATACTTATATCCATCCCAACGTGACTTTCATGGGGTGTGCAGCCCCATGGCCGACCCCCACAAAGCCCCCATAATACATGCGTACATGTCTTATTACATGTCGGCTCCATGTTTCTTTAACATCGCATATAAAGGTGTTCCTGTCCATATTTAGTCGCATGAGTATCCTTTGTTTCGTCGCACTTATTGTTGCAACCTTGTCGCACTTCTACCGTAGCTCGTCGCACAATCATTTGTTGCGCGCCCGTCATGCGCCCGCCGTGTGCCCGTGCCCAGTGCCCATCGCACAATCACCCGGAGGCCTTACATTCTCCTCCACCTGAAATCGTTGTCGTCCTTGACAACATATCATCCCGGTAGCCATCCACCAAGATCATCACTCAACTGTGATGTGAACTCCTCTTCGCAAGGCAAACATCCTTGCAACATATGTAGAGACTCTTCTCCACTATGTCCCGGCTTAATGACCAACTGCCACCAAGCTCACCATACCAAGGTATGTCATCTCGATCCATATGTCATCATGTGAACCTTTGTCATGATACTCCAGCATAATGCCAACACATCTCTGTACACTTCGCGACCCCATGTCTGAACTAGTTGGGTAGCTAATCCAACCATCACGCCCAATCCATGAGAGTGAACATCCTCATGTCATCATCAGCTGTTCCTCAAACATCTGCCACATCCTTGACTCATCAAGAATCTATTTCCACAATCCATGCTCAGGTCCATGGAACTCCATCCATCTCATCTGCAACATGTCATCATCAATCATACCTGCTCCATATGCTTGAGGGCTCACTGCCATGAGCAGCTAACAATGAGCCCATCTTCTTACTCATCTAAGAAGATGTAGAGGGAGTAGAGCCTGAAGGCTCTCCCTCACTAATCAACTCGATCCACCTATCAGGATCCTCAATCTCCATCCTTTGTAGATAAGCAACCCGGTCTTCCTTCTGGACTTCCGGTCTCACATATACCTCATCATCATCATCCTCCACCAACTCTAGCCTTCTTGTCAAATCCAAGATGCTATCTGAGAGTGATCTAATGACCAATGACTGCTCCACAAGCTTTGCCTCAACAGTGGACAACCGCTTGTTCACCTTCTCCTTATCTTCCATTTGCATTGCTCCTACTTTACAATCAGGTCTCGTTGCACCAATGGTAGGCACACCAATGGGTACATCTTCCCTTCCATCATAAATGTAGAGCTTCTTCAAATGTGGTACAATCATAGCATCGAATTGTTTCATAAACTCCATCCCCAATACAGCTTCGTAGTCATCAATCCGCACTATAGTGAAGTCCACCTTTCCGGTCCATTCACCAAGTGTAGTGTCCACCTTCTCAGCTATACCAAGAATGTCCATAGGAGGAGAATTCACTGTCTTCATTTGTGCCTTTGCCGGTACAAACTTCAGCCCAATTCTTCTTGTAGTATCTTCTCCCATGAAGTTGTGAGAAACCCCACTATCCACCATAGTGAGTACATTAGTACCTCCAACCTTCATTTGAACATACTCCAACTTGTTTCTTTCTAGGTCTCTCTTAGAGACTACTTCTGTAGTAGCAGAAGCACCAAGTATCTGCATCATCCCCACAGAAGCATCATCATTCTTTTCCTCGGATTGTGCCACAATAGCCACCTTCGGTTTAGAGGGACAATTCTTCACCATGTGTGGTCCTGCACATATCCAACACTTCAAAGGCTTCTTTGTCTTCGAACCATCATCTGATTTCGAAGCACCATCATCCTTCTTCTCTTTTGGCTTTTCGGACTTCTTCTTCTTGTCATCAGAAGTCTCATCAAAGTGATCCACCAACCTATCAACCGCAGCAAAAGCTTCTTCAAGTGTTCTAATCTTCTGCCTCCTTACCTCATTGCGTGCCCAAGGCTTCAATCCCATAATGAAGTTGAACACCTTGTCTTTCTCCGCCATGTCAGGGAGTTCCAAAGCTGCACTTGAATACTCTCGCTGATATTCTTGTAGGCTTCCGGTTTGCTTTATGTATTTGATCTTTGTCCTTGCTTCCCATGTATCGTCTTGAGGACTAAAGTGGGTCTGCAAAGCCTTCTTCAAGTCACTCCACGAAGTGATGTCATCAGCACTGCCATTGACAATCTGATCCACCCTCCTTCGCCACCACATCTTAGCATCCTTTGTTAGGAATTGAGTAGCCACCTTGACTTGTGTTTCACCATCAACCAGGTTCAACCGCTCCAAGTACTGCTCCATGTCCCACAAGAAGTTGCCAAGAGTTTTTGCCTTCCTTGTACCATCATAAGACTCCGGTTCTTTGACCTTCATATGAGGCACTCCTCCACCTGAGTTATGCCCCACGGCCTTCTTCACAACCGCAAGCTCATTCTTTGTATCTTCAAGAGTCTTCTTCAAGTTCACGATCTCTGCAAGACCTTGATCCCTTGATTCCTCAACCTCTTTGACCCTTAGTTCAAGTTGTGCACACCTAAGATCAGTGTACTCATACTGTGTCTTGAGCTCATCGTTCTGTGTTTGGAGTTCATCGAGTTCTTCTTTCAAAGAAATCTCCATACTCTCTATCTTTTCCAACACCTTTTCAATGAACCCAATAGTAGTATCCTTCTCATCATGACTAGACCCAGCCTGAGACCCAGCTGCCATTTCGACCAGCTTCTTCTTCCTTTGCGATCTAGTCTCGACCATTCAACAATTCCACCGAGTATCCTGCAACCTGAACCAACCCTTGTTCCACTTCGTGTGAAACGGCTTCCTTCACCTGCAAGTACCCTTATCACTGCCACGAGCAACCTTTTCTCACCAGCTCTGACCGAGCTCTGATACCAACTGTCACGCCCCTACACCTGCGGTAGTCTTCCAACCGCTTGTAGCGAGGTGCGGCACCACCGAACGCTTTCTTTTTAACAATACTAACATTCGTGGACTACGCCTACTCCAACATTAACATACTTAGTTCGTGTTTCGCAACCAAGTAAAAGCATTATCCTTTATACTTTAATGAAGCCCATACTCATTCATTATCCATATGCAATTAACCAAGAACATCAACAATTGTAAACAAGTATAAAGGGAGGGGCAACTCCCGAAAAGCCTGCCCAACAATGTATTATATCAAGAATATCAGATTTACAACAAGTGTGTCTTGGCTGAACCAAGTCTCACACTTAACCGATTTTACAATATAAGCAACCTGCTTTACAACCGTGTGCACCCTTGCACAAAGAGGAGTGCTTCCCCGAGCCACTCAACCTCCCTACCAAGTCCTGCACGCACAGCCCGAACCTTCACACCTCAATCCGGCATAAAATTCCAACTCTGCACTATAGATGGACTATGCATGAGATATGCGCATCCTCTTTTACCCTTGCGCAGATTTTACCCTATATGCGTAGATGAGAGAGATCGTTGTGTTTGGTTGGTGATTATGAACTCCAAGCTCCATATACTTATATCCATCCCAACGTGACTTTCATGGGGTGTGCAACCCCATGGCTGACCCCCACAAAGCCCCCATAATACATGCGTACATGTCTTATTACATGTCGGCTCCATGTTTCTTTAACATCGCATATAAAGGTGTTCCTGTCCATACTTAGTCGCATGAGTATCCTTTGTTTCGTCACACTTATTGTTGCAACCTTGTCGCACTTCTACCGCAGCTCGTCGCACAATCATTTGTCGCGTGCCCGTCGTGTGCCCGTGCTCGGTGCCCGTCGCACAATCACCCGGAGGCCTTATAGCATGTATCGAGGGCATGCGAATTCCATCGACGCTCGGGAGAATCTCTCCATTTACGAGTGCCTAGACAATCCTGCCCTCCACATCCTGAAATGTGTTTATAAGAATCCCGTCTGCTTTAAACATGCGATATGAATTTCGGAGGAAAAGGTGATAAAGCGGATCAGACCTGTCGAGCATTGGGTCAGGGAACTCTACTGTAGGTAAGGATGGAAATCCAGGTATCTTAACAGAGCCATCCAAATCCTTCAAAGACTCCTTCATCTCGGCATCCACTGTGGGATGGTAGAGCATGAGAGAAAGAGTAGAGGCAGATGTAGTGCAAAGAACATAGCTGGGTTTGTGAAGACTAGTGCAAACCTCAATCGTGGCAGCGTAGAATAGATCGGTGATGAAAGCACTTATGGGCTTAAATGAATCGTTCAACAAAGTCTTGAGAACATGCTCCAGTGAGTCTTTGGACTTCTCCAAGAAATTGAAAATCGAGATTAAGGGATGTCCATTCATGTCTTCAGGATTCATCTCCACTTGTGGCAGCTCGATGAAGCGGATGTCCAAACCTGAAGATGCGAGAGACTGTGTATAAGCAATCTGAGCAGAGGTGACCATGAATTTCCCGGTCATGAATCTTATGGTGAATCCGTGGCGAGATGCCAATAGCTTTGCGAAATCACAGAAGGGAATGGTGTGCCCGATCCCAGCTACAGATGGGAACATCACTACGTGAAGCCTTCTGGTCTCCATTATCGCGCGAGAGAGGACTCTATTCCTCTGACTCCACAGCTCGAACAGTGAACAGTAATCAGGTTTGTCCAGTGTCTGCAAGCTACCAGTCGTGAGATGTTCACTATGTTGGAAAACTATTAAAAAGCTCTGAAAGAGGAGGCCATCTGTATAATTTGCGGCACCTAATGGTTTACCATTTTCACGACCAATATATCCAGAATGGTAGATGTTGATAGGTAGTACAGCTATATAATGCCCCCCTGTAAATGTTGATAGGTATACTTGCTCTTCAGCCATGGTCGTGCGATGCTTACAATGTTAGTGTACTGACTCAGTAGTTTTAATTAACTAATGCCACGACTCCAACTACCCATTCATCACTTACCTCATGGCACGTGTCCAACTACCCATTCATCACTTACCTCAAATCAAATCAACGATCCCGGATTTCTAAATTTCAATATGCATTTTTTATGATTATGAATAAAAACGCTGGGATATTTTCTTATCTTTGTGATATCAATATCACCATCCCTCTCACAAGATGGGTGTCCTCAATACTCTTGTTGTGGGATATTTTCTTATCTTTGTGATATCAATATCACCATCCGTCTCACAATATGGGTGTCCTCAATACTCTTGTTGTTAAAGCTCTTATGAGTATCACGATAAAGAAAAGAAGTATTTGATTTGTGTGTTTAGAAACATTAAAATATTAGGATAGAGCAGAGGGAAGGATTATTTTTCAAGGCTCTCACTTTTTTATTTATAAGGGTAAGATTTTTTTTTTTAGATTTATGGGGTTATTGATAAGATTGCAAGGATTTTGAGTAAGAAGAATTTATTCACTCATTTCACAATAGCATGAATTATTAGACAAGGAATGAGGGGTCTACGAAATTAATTGTTCTTTTGGAAAATTTTATATTGGAGACACATGACGTTCCTTGCAAAAAACACTGAAAGAACAACATTAAGAATGAAATATCTCACACTTCCGCCCTTGCTCAAGACTCCTCGAAAACTAAGCACCATATTTGTTTAGAAGATGCCAGGGTTATCGCAAGAGAATACCACTATCAGAGAAAGAAAATCAAGGAGGCCCTTGAAATAATGAAGATTTCACAAAATCTCAACAGGGATGGTGGCATTGAGATCAGTGGGTCACCTCTAATCAAACAAACTAATTCTACCAACTCTTTTTAGCCTTTAGGTTCTGCATCTCACATATAATTCTCTAACCCTTACTTTTTCTCATTTAATTATTCACTAAAATAACATTCAATAAAAAGCATGTTAAATCATTAAATAGATTCATCATTAAATTCATCTTTAAGTTTAATTAATCATCATATTATTTTAAATTAATTTTAATTTCTTATGGTTTAATAATATTAGAAATAACTAAATAAATCTAATAATTAATAATAAAGTGAATAATTTAATTATATTATTAAATTATATCTAATAATATTATTGATTATATTATAGTATGTAATTGGATTTATTTAGGTTTTAGTTTTTATTTTTATTATTATTTACTATTAATTTCTTAGGGTATTAATATTATTTCTAGTAATTTAATAAATCTAATAATTAAATAGTAGAGTTAATAATTTAATAATATTATTAAATTGATTATAATAATATTATTGATTTTATTATTTTGGTTGGTGTATTTAGTTTTTAGTTTTATATTATTTTTTTTTGCTAAAGTAAGAATCAGACCTTCTATTTACTTGTGGCTAAAAAATAGGGTACATAAAATAGAACTGCTCGAGCTCTTGGCCGAGGACCCACAAAACAAAACAACCTCCTAAACCGACGAGGATCTAAAACTGAATGAAAACTTAACAAGTCTTTAAGCGGACCCGAAGATGAAATAGAGACCTCGATGAAAAGATTTCGGGTCCGCTAGGGTGATAACCCTTAAGCAAGTGTTCCGCCCGAAATTCTCCGATCACGAGAAACATGCAAAGGAAGATAATCCGGTCCCATCCACTTGCACAACAAACCTTAGCCATAGATATGCTAATCCTAGATCCAACAGCTATAAAGGATATCAGGCTGGAAAGAAGAGCGAGGAATACTCACCTGATGAAGGTGGTATTCTCTCTCCTCCTTGAGCCATGTGCTGATCGGTGAGTGGCATCGGGAGCCTTTCTATTAAACCACTTAGGGTCTTGAGGGAACCCGAAAACCCCTTTAACTATAGCAAAACTACCTTGAACTGTAGAAAAACTCTCGATACCGTGGTTTAGCTTCACGCTCTTCCCTTGCTGCCATCTTTCCCACTGCGAGTCCCAAATGTGCCAATGCTCTGGTCATCTTTTTGTCGAACCCTTATCCTCCATCTGCGTAATTTTCATCTGGCTGCTTCTCCTTCATGCACTGAAAATACTCCTTGTCTTCATGGCCAGAGTGTGGCAGTCCTCATGCAGTTTCCCTGCGGGTACCAACTCCCACAACCAAATCTTTTTGTCTCTAGTACAGAGTACCCCTTCATTAGCCAACTGGTCCACCACTCTGTTGCCATTTTTGTGCACATGAACAAATCTAAGAGTTCTTAGTATTCTTAGGTGAGAATGGATTCAGTTGTAGACTTGCAAAAGTCTCCAGTGGTTCGAAACTTTGTCTGGAGCAGTGCCAGTGCTTATCTTTTTGACCGAATTAATTGTTAATTCCGAGTCAGCCTCTATGATTGTATTATGTAAATTGTATTCAATCAGAATTTCTAGGCATTACTCCATGGCCATGAGTTCCGCCATATTGTTAGTGGCACTCCCCAAATGACCGTGAAAGATGATTTTTATATTGCCCTCTTCATCTCTTATGACTCCTCCGTAACCAGTGTCCTCGAGGTTTCCTTTTGAGGCTCCATCTATATTAAATTTCAAAAAGCCATGGGGAGGGGGTTGTCAAAAAGCCTTTCTTTCTGATATGTGCTTTGCAATCTTGATTATGCCCTGCGGAACAGGCAGTTGGAGCCCCAACAGTTATAGAATGCGAGCATCCTGGTGACAAGGGGGTTTCTCAGGGGGTTGCTTCAGAAGGGCATTAATAGTTTCTTTGAGCTGTTTTAAGATCTGAGCCATGATGCTTTGGGTTGAGCCAGATTTGTCCTTGAAAATCCTGTTGTTGCGTTCTTTCCAAACATCCCAGATCAAAAATCCTGGAATCAAAGTCCAGGCTATGTTGACTATCTCATTATCTGAGAAGTCTTTCCTCCAATTCTTTAAAGTTTCAATGATGTCATTTTCGTTCCTGTCTATTTGATTGAAGATTGAGGCCACCCAGTTCCATAAGGTGGAGGTGAATGAGCAGAGGTTGAGAAGGTGATCCATAGTTTCTTCCTATAGACCACATAACTGGCATCTTGATGGACCAACAAAACCTCTCTTTCTAAGATTTTCCCAAGTCAGAATCTTTTTATGCTGTACCAGCCACATGAACAGTTTGATCTTCATCTAGTGTGGGTTGTGCCATAGGTCCTTCCATATCTTATCAGGGTTTGGATAATTAAGACTGACGACTATTCTTTTGGCTTCTTTAA
The DNA here is from genome assembly GCA_031772625.1 of Pinus tabuliformis. Classification (NCBI taxonomy): domain Eukaryota; kingdom Viridiplantae; phylum Streptophyta; class Pinopsida; order Pinales; family Pinaceae; genus Pinus; species Pinus tabuliformis. The sequence continues at coordinate 646,397,302 of CM062814.1, forward strand.
GATTGAAAATGCCCTCATTGTTTCTCCCCCATCTTAGTTGGTCCTTCAAGGTTGAAGTCAAAATTTTTTCTTTTCTAGAATCGCTTCAAGAACTTTAGCTTGGTCCTTCAAAAGAGTCCCTTCATTGTAAACTGGTACCTTCCATCTTCTCCATTTACCATTGTCCCTTGTTTGATCCCAAAGTCACTTACCCTTTTCAGTCCTTTATTGATGGTATCATTTTTTATAATGTCCAGTTCTTCTCTGCATAGGTTAGGTTCCAGCTACCAGCTATCCTCCCAAAACCAGGCAAGATTCCCATCTCTGATCTCCCTGAAGCTATGTTTCTGAACTAAGGCTCTGTTCACCCACGCATTGTTCCAAATATGGGAACCCCTGATGTGTCTTGTCATATGAATGTGGTCCCTTTCTTGCCAGTCCATAGCATATTTCTATTTCCAGAGCTTAGCCCAGGGGTTTCTCATTTCCTTTAGCCATCTCCACCAAAGTTTTGCCCCCAAAACTTTGCTTAGAGTGTTCGGGTCATGGAGACCCAAACCACCATGGGTTTTGGGTTTGCATAGCTTGTCCCAAGCTACCAGAGCCCATTTATTTTTCTCTTCCCCTTTACCCCAAAGAAAATCTCTTTGGATATTCCTGATTTGTTGTGAAACTCCCATTGGGACAGGAAGAGCTGAAAACATGAAAATTGGAATGGTTTGTAGGACTGCCTTTGTAAGAACTAGCCTGCCTGCTAAATTCAAAGATCTGCTTGTCCAATTACTGACTTTGTCCTTCAGTTTATTAGTTACTGGCTCCCAAACTTCTTTACTCAAAGGTTTGTCAGTGAGAGGTATTCCCAGATATTTGGAGGGAAGATGATCTCTTTGAAAGCCGAGAATTCTGGAGAGATTTCTTTGAATAGAAATATCAGTATTGAAAAAGAAAACTTTTGATTTTGTGAGGCTTACCTCTATGCCAACTGCCATTGCGAAATCATGCAGGATTTGTTTGAAAGCTTTGGCTTCCTTGACTGTGGGTGTGCCCTGCAACATAGTGTCATCCACAAATTGTTGATGAGTCAATGTGTCCCCATTCTGAGTAAGTTTGAGTCCCTGGATTCTACCTTCCGCCTTGGCTGAACTGATCACTTTGCCCAATCCTTCCATCATGAGAATGAAGAGGAAGGGAGAGAGCGGATCTCCTTGCCTGAGACCTCTTGATGGCCTAAAGGTTATGGAAGGAGAGCCATTAAGAAGGATTGAACAATTGGCTGTGGTAACTAGGGCCATGGCCCATCTTATCCAGTTGTGGTCAAAGCCATATGCTTTAAGAACTTCCTTGATGTAAGACCAGCTTAGCTTATCATAAGCTTTCACTATGTCAAGTTGTATTATCATACCTTCTTTCTTATTAGTCTTGAGGGAATGAACCACTTCGTGAGCTTGGATGATATTATTGAGAATTTGTCAACCTCCACATAACCAGTCTGCTCCTCTGACACAAGCGTTGGGAGAAGGGGTTTGATTCTGTTAGCAATAACTTTGGAAATGATTTTATATACCACATTGCACAAGGTTATGGGTCTAAATCTGTCTGGTGTCATTGCTTTTTCCTGTTTAGAGATTAAGGCTATGAAGGAAGCATTAAGCGCTTTTAGAACTGTTCTTGATTTTCTCGAATCCTCCACCACTTTAAGAATATCATTTTTGACTGTTTCCTAGCATGTTCTGAAGAAGTCTACATTGAAACCATCCGAGCCTAGAGCCTTCCCATTGTGCATCTCTTTGATTACTTCCTTGACCTCTTCTTCTGTCACTGGCCTGTTGAGATTATAATTATCTTCCTTGGTTACCAGTTTTGGAATATGTTGAGTGAAGCTTTTAATAAATTGAGATCTATCTGCAATGGTCTCCTCTGCTATGCTTTGAAAATGTTGTACCATAACAGATTCCATTTCTTTGTGAGTATTTAGTTCTTTCCCTTGAGGATCTCTGAGTTTTGTGATCTTATTATGCGCTCTGTGTTCCATGGTAGACTTGTGAAAGAACCTGGTATTTCTTTCCCCTTATTTAATCCATTGCACTCTTGATTTCTGTCTCCAAAATATTTCCTCCCGCTGGCATCTGTTGTCCCATTCTTGTTGAAGAGAGTCTGCTTGCATTTTCCTTTCCTCTGTGAAGCCTTCTATGATGAGAATTTGGTTGGTTTCCTGTAATTTTTTTTCCACTTCTCTTTTTGCTTTAAAAATATTGCCAAACTCATTTTTGTTCCATTCTTTAAGCCTTAGCTTGATGTGTTTGAGTCTCTGTTATAGGAGGAACATTTTCGTGCCCTGAGTGGGCATGTCTTCCACCCACCATTTTCCAATATTAGTGATGAAGTCAGGATGAGTGAGCCAGACATTTTCAAACTTGAAAGGTCTGTTCCTCAGAGTGCCAATGAATGAAGCTTCTAGCTGAATGGGCCAGTGGTCCGAGCCACCGAAAGGGAGGATCAAAGCTGTCATGATATAGCCAGTGAGAAGGAGGTCTTCTGAGATTATGAATCTATCTAGTTTCGAGGCAAATTGAGAAGCTCCTCCTCTCTTGTTATTCCATGTGAAGGTACCATTTATTGTTTCCATATCTACCAGTCTCACGTTGCTTAAGAAGTTCTGGAAGGCAATTGAGTCTCTTCCAAGTGTTCTGGTCCCTCCTTTTTTTTTCTGTGAGAGATTTGATCATGTTGAAGTCCCCTCCTAGAATCCAGGGCATTATTGGGTGTCTCTCTCTCAGCTCCTCCAGTGAGGTGAGGAGCCTGAGTTTGTCTTCAAGATGTTGAGGACCATAGACATTTGTGATCATGTAACATTCCTTGTCCCCCAAAGGTTGGATAACCATTGAAAGGTGGTTTCTGGATGCCTCAGCATCCAGGATTCCAAATTTCTGAGGATTCCATAGAGTGAGAATTCCTCCCGCTGTATTATTTGCTTTGACTTCTAGGTACTCATATTTTATAAGCCATTTGCTATGTATTTCTCTGATTTTGTCTACAGAGCATTTTGTTTCCTGTATAAACACCATATCTGGTTTTTCTTCTTTTATTCTGTTACTGAGATTTCTTTGTTTTCTTTTACTTCCTAGACCTCTAATGTTCCAGGTTGTAAGCTTCATAATGATGGGTTTGTAAAGGAGTAATTGGTGAGATCTTTCATCTTACCTAAATTAATCATGAGTTTCCCACACTCTGTCAGCAGTTCATTCTGTCTCTTCCTTCCTCTTTTCTTGCCTGGGTTTTTGGTGGAGTGTCCTAGTGTTATCTCCATTGATTTAACCCCTCTGTTCTCTTGGCTGTCGTGGTTCCTTTTGACTCCTGCAGCCTTTGTTTGAGACCTTCAGAGGAATAGTTGTTGTACTATGTCAAACTCCTCTTGTGGTAGAGAGTCAATCCCTTTGTTGGTTCCCTGCTCTAGAAAATTTTCTAGATCAAGACTCTCCCTCTCAAGAATCTCCTGTAGGTCGTGGTCCTCCGTACCACCTTCACTTGGGGTCATCTCTTGGTCCCTACCAAGTTCCATAGTGGTTGGTAGGTCCTCCTTTTGTTCATTGTTTTCCTGTATGATTTCCATGCTATCCTCTTTTTCCTTCTCTGCATGATTGTCCTCCGGTTCCTTGCTCGTGTTATCACTCAGGTTGTCCTTAAGCTCCGAAAAAGGATACGACCGAGGTAACCACAGACCAACTTTGGACTGCAGGTTCTAGCCAACCTGTAGTCAGAGAGGGCTCTCTCTTTATGATTTAGCTTTGTTTGAAAAGGATTTTAGGCTAGGTCTTGAGTTGAGAGGGTTTTGTTTTGTTTTTGGTGGGAAAATTGATGTTTTCAGACAGAGAGGCAAGGCATAGTCTGGAAGTTTCAAACCATTGGGCGTGGAGTTGAGGAGGAAAACTGCTGGTGCACTTCTTCGGTCACAAGAGAGGGAAAATAGAGCAAGATAGCTGAGCATGAAACAATATTCCAGGTTTAAATGATGGAAAGAATGCTAAGTAATGAGAGGCAGTTAAGAATCTCTCAATCAGCTTAACAGAGGAAGTAACAGAGCGCTACCTAGGGGCAGTAAAGAATCCCTAGATAATTGGAAAACACAGGTGAATCGGGGTAAACATGAGCCAGGAGGAATTCATATTCATAACCAATTCATTCAGAGGAAAACATAAAGAAATAGCAGAAATTGAGCATAGAGAGTATTTAAACTAATTCTAGGCTATTCTTTCTTTCTGCTATTTAGATAGTGGGAAACAATAAACAGAGGTAAGATGCACTTATTGCTTCAGGCTGCAGCACGAGAACTCCATCTTCATATCTCCAAAAAACATTCATTTACCACAGACAGTTTGCTCTCCAAGCTTTCAGCAATCTTTGATTATAGAAAAAACTCAGGTATACAATGCGAGTCTCTAGTGAAAATTCTCAATCAACCAACCCTTGAAACAATGTAGAGGGCGGTATATATAGGGCAAAACTATCTACAGAGTTCCTTTATTACATTTTGACCTAATCTGGTCATAAAGAATAATTAATTGACCTAACTCTAGCAGAAATAAATGCATGAAATAACTCGGGCTGCGCTGAGGGCGGCCGTATCAAAACTGGATAAATTTTGTAGTCCTTGACGGCTTGGTGCAGTGTTTTCTGCAATAAATGTGTATGGGTTTCTGCCTCTTTGCTGTCTGTCTGCATTTAAAGCTTTAACTGTGATTTGAGGGCAAGGATGGGCTTACGCCTCTTGATTTGACTTTCTGGGGGGGCTCATCAATGTTCAGGTGCTTCGAGCCCCTAAAAAATCTTCGGCTGATACTCTTTGGCTTCTCTTATTCCTCTGATACTCTTTGGCAATAAACCGATGTTGTTCTGACGTGCCGTGTGTTAAATCATCATTTAATGGCCGCTGTCCGGCCTTTGTTTTCTTCAAAACGGTTTTCTGCTCCTCTCGGCAAGCTTCGCGAAGAAAAATGGGTCTTTCGGCGCCTTTCGGGCTTCTTGGGGGCTGCAAAACAAAAAGATTCCCTGAAGATTCCCCATTCTGGCCCAAAAAATCTAGCGATGAGCGATTTATCAAAAACTGCCTCAGAAACTGATTCCGGGGCTTCGAAGTGCGATTTTTGCTCCTTCGCGCCAAAAAAGTGTTGATGACGTCAGCGATGGGACCTCAGCATGATGACGTGGCGGGATGATGTCAGAGGGTGATGTCATCATGTACGGATGGTGACGTGGCATGTACAGTGGCAGGGTACGGTGGCAGGTGACTCGGCAGGGGGCCACGCAGGCGGACCATGTGTCGCGGTGACTGGGCAGGAGGGTGACGCAGGCGGGTGACGTCACAAGGGAAATGGCGGTAAGCGGTTTTGGGCGCACCGCCTTAGTGTCTGGGCGGTTTTGGGGGGAGGGGCTCCGCCACACCCCAGAGCCTGACGCGTGGCGGGAGTACGACGGCAAAACCGCTGAACTCCTGGATGCTAAAGCTCAGGTAGTTGGCACGCGAAAAGGCCCGCCCACCGTAGATCTGGGACGGGCCAGATCTAACGGCTGGCGGGGCGGACAAAGAAGCGGAGCGTTAGGGCAGGGGAATATACAGGGAATATGCTGTTTTCAATAATGCGCGGGGGTGTGTACAAACTATGGTTTATGTGATGTGCGCCAGCGGGATTTAAAACTTTGGAGAGATGGGTTTTGCGGGTAAGGTTCATATGCGCGCGGAGGATTAATTACATGTTTTAATAAAGCTTCAAACATCAGACCTCTTGGGGATAGTGGCTGCGGGGGGGGCGGGGGGGGGAATGTGAGGGTTTTTAGGGCTAGGGGAGAGGTTATTAATCTGGCCAGGTGTCATATTAATCCCTACTTGGACATGGATGGGCTAAAAGCAGCCCCAGATGGACTGTTCTTTCCCTGACTTACAAAGAATATGGCTATATTGCCAGGGAGGGGATATTTACATAGGGGAATTTTATATACAAAGTTTTAATAGGGGAAAGGGGAAAACTGATAGGGAGTTATATAATACTGTTAGTAGTTAATATGAAGGTGATCAGCAAGCGCTAAGGTCAGGGACCTTAGGCTATTTTGGGGAAAAGAGTTTTTTGAAAAAATAAAATAGTTGGGTGAAGCAGATCTTCACCAAGGCAACTGATATGGATGATGATGAAACTAAGAGGAATCAAGCAGATCTTGACCTCTTTGGGAAGTTAGTAAGTGACTTGGGGAAAGAGGAAGAAGGGGAAGTTAGACATGCCTCACTTGAAGTCCTCCAACTGAAAAACTGCCTCAAACCAAAAATGAATTGCTTACCAAAAATTGGAACACAACAGTGGCATTTAGACTAGCACACTTCATGGCTTCTTGTTTGGTCTCTTCTGGAAATATGGAACACTGCAGCTTTGCAAAGTATGACATATTTGGCATGTAAAAATGTCAATCATGAAAGATGAATACCTGCTACAGCAGGAGGCTAACAGTGGCTCCACTTGGGGATGGCTTTTCCTTGTGAAAAGCCAAGAACAACAGGTCAGACTGCCTTGTATTCAATTGCTACTGTATTCTGTAAAATTTGCTTGGCCGACTGCCTTATTAATCCTACCTACCTACCCTAACCAGCACTTACTTTGCCGTTAGGTGAAATGAAACAGCCAATGCAGCCACTTAAGCATTATAAACATGAATGGCCTCTGCTGCTTGTGCTTGTTGTTACCCAAAATGGAGATCTTGCAATCTGATACAGCTTTATTAATCTTTGAGAAGATCAGGAAACTGCTGACCTTCTTTGCTGAAACAAGAAACTGTACAAAAGGATCCTGCAGCATATATACATTATTGTTGGACTGAATTAAAGGACTGTACAAAAGTTTGGGATAGCTATCATGCTTTGGAATTGGGGAATCATCAACAACTTGATTTTGAGCTTTGCAGCCTTCTAATGGAGAAGAGCAGTGATTTATCTCCTCACACAACTTGCCATCAGGTGAATCATACAAAACAGGGGATGATACCTGTAATTCTTTGAAAGCTGGCTCAGATGGTACTTGACAGGTTTGCACTGACTGTTCTTCTTCTTCTTCAAATATCTGAGATGGCTGAAACCCACAAGGCAGGGGGTCTAGTTGGATTATCTGGTCACATGCTGCCGCTTCTGAGTCTTCCTCAATCTGAGATTCACTGGCACTTTGGAGCTGCAAATCTAGTGTTAATGTATTAGGAGCGGGGCCTGAAATTTCTTCTGGCTGATCAGTATCAGAACATGGTGACACTTGCTTATTAACGGCATGATAATTTTCCCTAATAAACTGAAAAGACTTGAAACAAAATGGTAAAGCTCCTTCGCTGACATCAAAATTTTCTGCCTTTTCTTCCTTTTCTTCATAGCTGAGATGGGCATTCTGATCATTGTGTTCAGGCAGCTGATCCTGAACTGTGCTCTCTGCAAAAATAAGGTGTAACTCCTCTGCAAGACTGATTTGGTCATTAGGCTCACAATCATCATCATACTGATCATATTTGGGCAGACAGTTGAAAGAAGAGAAGCTATTATATTCATATATTATATCAGGAGACTGCTCCATCATGTATGGCGGTATGAATATGTCGTCTGTTTTGTGGCAGGTTTGTTCATGAATATCATTACTTTCCTTTTGCAAAACAGATCTGTTCTGGTGCTCTAAACATTCAACTTCTATTGTGCACATCTGCTTTAATTCTTCTGCTTTCTTTACAAAGATATCAAGTTCATCCCCTTTTTCTGCTTTCAACTTCCTCTCCCTAATTTTCAGATTGACCTCTACATCTACAGCCATGTTCTGCATCTGTTGCATAGTAGAGGGGCTCCTTTCTCTCAGATGAAATTCTATTTCTGGATCAAATGCTGTTGGATAATGCAATAGAGCCAAATCAGGGGGAGGTCTTATATTCAATGGTATAGAATGATAAACTTGATTGAATCGGTCAGAAAATTGTTGAACAGGTTCATTTGGAATCCTTTTTAACTGATTATATTCTTCTATCAACATGAGGAAATTGACTTTGATCATCCATCTATCAAGGAAGAGTTTGAATAACTGCTGAAGATTTGAGATGCTAGCCTCAGGCAATGCTTTAAACCAAGTCCTAACTTTACTTTGCAAAGAAAGGGCAAACAGCCTAACACTAACATCCTCATCTTCTACTTCAAAAATGTTCAAATAATCTTCAAAAGCCTGGATATGCTTTTGGGCAGTAACTCCATTCTCTCCATCAAATCTTGGGAGATACATGGGATGATTTTTGGGCAAAGGATTGAGCACGGGAGGCAGAATGAGTGGCTTATATCTATCAGGAACCTTACGAGGTACGAGATTGTGTACAGGGACTAAATGACTGGGTTCGGTATGAACAGGGATAGGATGATTTGCTTCGACAGTGGTGTCCTCCTTGACTATAAGGTGAGCATTAGCAGCATTTAAAGGATGCTGTTCTGATGTGCAAGGAGGGGTTTCTTCAACATTTTCAACGGGAAAATCATAAAAGTCAAATTTAAACAATATGCACAGCAAAATTTTATGGAGGAGAAAGAACATGACCTCTTGGATAATAATCCAGGTCAAAAGCCTGATCTGCTCATAAATTTCTTTTGGGTTCATCTCTCCAGGGGAGTCTTTATTATGAGGATGATGTGGAGTCGCCAGGTGAAAGATCAACTTTGGAGTGTCTGATCTCTGTCCACCATCAAAGATCAGAACTAAACTTGAAAAAGTAGTTCTGAAGGTCTGGTTCTCTCAGTGGAGCTTTCTTACCTTCTTCGTGAAACTTTGTGAAATTATCTGAGGAAAGTTCCCCAGCGGAGTCGCCATTATGTTATCACTCAGGTTGTCCTTAAGCTCCGGAAAAGGATACGGCTGAGGTAACCACAGACCAACTTTGGACTACAGGTTCTAGCCAACCTGCAATCAGAGAGGGCTCTCTCTTTATGATTTAGCTTTGTTTGAAAAGGATTTTAGGCTAGGTCTTGAGTTCAAAGGGTTTTGTTTTGTTTTTGGTGGGAAAATTGATGTTTTCAGACAGAGAGGCAAGGCATAGTCTGGAAGTTTCAAACCATTGGGCGTGGAGTCGAGGAGGAAAACTGCTGGTGCACTTCTTTGGTCACAAGAGAGGGAAAATAGAGCAAGATAGCTAAGCATGAAACAATATTCCAGGTTTAAATGATGGAAAGAATGCTAAGTAATGAGAGGCAGTTAAGAATCTCTCAATCAGCTTAACAGAGGAAGTAACAGAGCGCTACCTAGGGGCAGTAAAGAATCCCTAGATAATTGGCAAACACAGGTGAATCGGGGTAAACATGAGCCAGGAGGAATTCATATTCATAACCAATTCATTCAAAGGAAAACATAAAGAAATAGCAGAAATTGAGCATAGAGAGTATTTAAACTAATTCTAGGCTATTCTTTCTTTCTGCTATTTAGATAGTGGGAAACAATAAACAGAGGTAAGATGCACTTATTGCTTCAGGCTGCAGCACGAGAATTCCATCTTCATATCTCCAAAAAACATTCATTTACCACAGACAGTTTGCTCTCCAAGCTTTCAGCAATCTTTGATTATAGAAAAAACTCAGGTATACAATGCGAGTCTCTAGTGAAAATTCTCAATCAACCAACCCTTGAAACAATGTAGAGGGCGGTATATATAGGGCAAAACTATCTACAGAGTTCCTTTATTACATTTTGACCTAATCTGGTCATAAAGAATAATTAATTGACCTAACTCTAGCAGAAATAAATGCATGAAATAACTCGGGCTGTGCTGAGGGCGGCCGTATCAAAACTGGATAAATTTTGTAGTCCTTGGTGGCTTGGTGCAGTGTTTTCTGCAATAAATGTGTATGATTTTCTGCCTCTTTGCTGTCTGTTTGCATTTAAAGCTTTAACTATGATTTGAGGGCAAGGATGGGCTTACGCCTCTTGATTTGACTTTCTGGGGGGGCTCATCAATGTTCAGGTGCTTCAAGCCCCTAAAAAATCTTCGGCTGATACTCTTTGGCTTATCTTATTCCTCTGATACTCTTTGGCAATAAACTGATGCTGTTCTGACGTGCCGTGTGTTAAATCATCATTTAATGGCCGCTGTCCGGCCTCTGTTTTCTTCAAAACAGTTTTCTGCTCCTCTCGGCAAGCTTCGCGAAGAAAAATGAGTCTTTCGGTGCCTTTAGGGCTTCCTGGGGGCTGCAAAACGAAAAGATTCCCCATTTTGGCCCAAAAAATCTAGTGATGAGCGATTTGCGCTCATCAAAAAATGCCTCAGAAACTGATTCCGGGGCTCTGAAGTGTGATTTTTTCTCCTTCGCGCCAAAAAAGTGCTGATGATGTCAACATGACGTTAGCGATGGGACCTCGTACGGCGGGTGATGTCAGCAAGGACGTTAGCATGATGACGTGGCGGGATGACATCAGCGGGTGACGTCATCATGTACGGATGGTGACATGGCATGTACAGTGGCAGGGTACGGTGGCAGGAGGCCACGTGGTAGGTGACTCGGCAGGGGGCCATGCAGGCAGACCATGTGTCGCGGTGACTGGGCAGGAGGGTGATGCAGACGGGTGACGTCACAAGGGAAATGGCGGTAAGCGGTTTTGGGCGCACCGCCTTAGTGCCTGGGCGGTTTTGGGGGGAGGGACTCCGCCACACCCCAGAGCCTGATGCGTGGCGGGAGTACGACGGCAAAACCGCCGAACTCCCAGACGCTAAAGCTTGGGTAGTTGGCGCGCGAAAAGGCCCGCCCACCGTAGATCTGGGATGGGCCAGATCTAACGGCTGGCGGGGCGGACAAAGAAGCGGAGGGTTAGGGCGGGGGAATATACAGGGAATATACTGTTTTCAATAATGCGCGGGGGTGTGTACAAACTATGGTTTATGTGATGTGCACCAGCGGGATTTAAAACTTCGGAGAGATGGGTTTTGCGGGTAAGGTTCATATGCGCGCGGAGGGTTAATTACATGTTTTAATAAAGCTTCAAACATCAGACCTCTTGGGGATAGTGGCTGCGGGGGGGGAATGTGAGGGTTTTTAGGGCTAGGGGAGAGGTTATTAACCTGGCCAGGTGTCAGATTAATCCCTACTTGGACATGGATGAGCTAAAAGCAGCCCCAGATGGACTGTTCTTTCCCTGACTTACAAAGAATATGGCTATATTGCCAGGGAGGGGATATTTACATAGGGGAATTTTATATACAAAGTTTTAATAGGGGAAAGGGGAAAACTGATAGGGAGTTATATAATACTGTTAGTAGTTAATATGAAGGTGATCAGCAAGCGCTAAGGTCAGGGACCTTAGGCTATTTTGGGGAAAAGAGTTTTTTGAAAAAATAAAATCCTTGGGTGAAGCAGATCTTCACCAAGGCAACTGATATGGATGATGATGAAACTAAGAGGAATCAAGCAGATCTTGACCTCTTTGGGAAGTTAGTAAGTGACTTGGGGAAAGAGGAAGAAGGGGAAGTTAGACATGCCTCGCTTGAAGTCCTCCAACTGAAAAACTGCCTCAAACCAAAAATGAATTGCTTACCAAAAATTGGAACACAGCAGTGGCATTTAGACTAGCACACTTTGTGGCTTCTTGTTTGGTCTCTTCTGGAAATATGGAACACTGCAGCTTTGCAAAGTATGACATATTTGGCATGTAAAAATGTCAATCATGAAAGATGAATACCTGCTGCAGCAGGAGGCTAACAACTCGTTCCATTCTTTCCCCCTTATTCTTCTTCTAAAATCTCGAAACTGTTATGACTTGGTAGCTTGTTCTCGCTAGGCTTTTTTTGGTACTTTTTCCCCCTCCTTTCCCTCTGCCTCCCACTTTGGTGAAAACTTCATGGTTTTTTCCTGTGTTGGATTTCAGGTTGTCCTCCCTTTTGTTGAGTGGGCAATCTCTAAAGAGGTGCCCATGTTCATGATATTTACGACATCTGAAAGGAAGGAGTTCATAGTCGATTGCATGTACCCATTTCTCATCATATACTTCCAGGATGACTTCATCAAGGAGTGCTCCCGATAAGTCCATTTCCACACATATGCGGGCGAAGGAGGTATATTTACCTCGCAAATTCGCCTTTGATATCTTTATGAAATGACCTAATTTATTTCCTATAAATTTTAAGGATTCAGGCAGCCAATAATCTAAAGGTAAGGAGTATAATCTAATCCATATCGAGACAGATGTGAACATTTCTCGCTCCGGGACAAAGTTCATCACCCAAGGTCGCATGTAAAGGCCTGCGGTTTCATAGAAGTAGGGTCCTCCTTAAAAAACTTTGTCTTTGTCCTCTAGGTTAGTGAAAACCACTATGAAACAACCCTTGGACCCAAGATGTAGATTTATTTCTCCATTCGGTTTCCAGTTGTTTCTTATCCATGTGTACAATGCTTTCTTCGTGGGCCATATTCCCATAAACTTACATATGACTGCGTAAGTCGCCATGTGATCTCTATGCACCTGTAGTGCAGGATCATTTAAGACCACTCGGGGTTTAATGTTTGTCTTGGGCTTGCAGGGTCCTATCATAGATATGTTCTCAGTTCTCTGACTGTTGTCTCCTGATTTCGTTTCCCTCCTAACTTCCTCGTGGATCCCTTCCTTTACAAGGGATTTACTACTTTCCGGCTTTTGAGTGCCAGTGGTCTTTGTCTCTGCCTCCGTTGGTTTCTGGAAATTGTTCAGACTCGCCTCCTTGCTTCTATTTGAAACCACGTTACTGTAGGAGGGAGTGGAGCTCCCCCCTCCGTGCTCCTCCATAGTTACCAGCTCGCTCCTGTCGCTCCCTGTTCAAAACCCTAGTCCTCACAAGCTCCCTCCTCGGCAGCTCTTTTAGTTTTATATTATTAAAGATTATAATATATTATTGTTATTTTTAATAATAATATTAATAAAGTAATATTAGTATTTTAGGTTTTGAGTTGACCATTTATGTTTTATTTTTATTTTATTTTTGTTATTTTGTGTATTTTTTTTTCTTTATGTTTTTATTTTTCTTTCAAGCATAGTTTTGATGATGGATCCACTTTAGGATTCCAAATGTTTTTTTTTCTTTCAGGCATAGTTTTGATGATAGATCCACTTTGGAATTCAAAATGTCAACTAATTTCTTCTTCTACAAATGAACACCACATAAATCTAAATCAAACAATAAAAAAATTGTTATATTTTTTTATTTATTTATATTAATAAATAAAATTTTAAATATTAATTAACTTTTATATATATATATATATAAATAAATTATTATACAAATTATTATACAAATTATAAAATAATAAATAGTATCATGTCAATACACATTTACCCAATATAATTATAAAATTACTATACACATTATAAAATAACTCATGACATTTTATAGATACATGATTTATAAAATTAATAATTATAAAATAAATAATTAAATTAGAATCATTAATTAAAAAAATACTAAACAATTTTTATCCAACATAATTATTAATATAATTATAATAATTTAATTAACTTATTTAATTCCACATTCAAAACTATTTCAAATAGAATTTATTTAAAACCCACATATTTTCCGGGTTTAAAAACAAAGGGCCACACCTCTTGTTCAGTTAACGAGAAAACAATAATGCGTTTCGAGTTTGTTTACATTTTCTTTCATTACCTATTTTTATGAAACTTCATCTATCTTGTTTGTAGTTTAAAATATCATTATATTTTTTTTAAATTACTTGCATGTTTTTATGATATAAGTTATAACATTTCATAATTTTAAATGAAGTTTTTGACATATTTTTATCATGTATTTTATATTTTTTCTAAATTGATTTAGATTTATTTTAATCTTGGATCTTTCAAGCATCTAGAGGGATCAAACTTTTTGAGGTGCAAATCTTATTTTTGAGTACAAAATTTGAGGAAAGGTTTGTACCTCAAGAGATTTAATCCCTCTACGCTCTTGATAGATCCGGGGTTAAAATGGATCTAGGCTGGTTTTTATATACACAGATACCATATCTAGGCTAGATCCATCTCTCCCTCCCTCTCTCTTCTCTCTTTCTCTTCCCTCCCTCTCTACTCTCTCCAGTACTCTCTATCCATCTCTCCCTTGTCACCACCTCTCTCTCTCTCCACCTTTCTCTCTTTATACACTTCTTCTTCTCTCCCTTTCTCTCCCCCTTTAACTCCATCTCTCTCTCCCTCTATCTCTGCTCCCCTCTCTCAAGTCCTCTCTATTTTCATTCCTCCCTCTTCCTTTCTCTCCCACCTCCCTCTCTCTCCCCTCCCCATCACTATCTCTCTCTATGCATTTTGTCATTATCTCCCTCCCTATCTCCTTCTCTCTCTCCCTTTCTCTTCCCCCACCACTTATGTGTCTTCCTCTCTCTCTTCCCCTTTCTCACCCCTCCATTTGTGTGTCTCCCTCTCTCTCTCTTCCACTTCTCTCCCCCCTCCATTTGTGTGTCTCCCTCTTTGTATCTCTTTCCCTTCTCTCCCCTCTCTTCCCTTCCCTCCTCTCGTCTCCCACTCACTCTCTCCCCACCTCTATCTCTCTATGTATTTATTTTTCGCTCTCTCTCTCCATCTTCAACTCCATCTCTCTCTCCCTCCCTCTCTCCTTCTATCTCTCAAGTCCTCTCTCTCGTCTTTCCTCTCTCTCCCTTTCTCTCCCACTCCTCTTTGTCTCTCTCCCCACCTCTCTCTCTACTCTCCAACTCTGTTAATATCTCCCTTCCTCTCTCCTTCTCTCTCCCCCTCCATTTCTATATCTCCCTCTCTCTCTTCTCTTTCTCTCCCTATCTCCCTCCTCTCCTCTCCTCTCTCCCTCTCTCTATATCTCTTCCTTGTTATTCCCTCTCTCCTCTCCCTCCCCTCCTCTCTCTCCCTCTCTCTTACACCTCTCTCTCTCTCTTCCCCTTCGATCTCTCTCTCTCTGCCCTCCATATGTGCCACTATCTCCATCCCTCTCTCCTTATCTCTCCCCTCTCTCTCTCTCTCTCTCTCCATGTGATGGAGAATTTTCACTATATGCAATCAATGTAATATCCAATATATTTTACATATCATGGTTAAAGAAACTTGTTATATTATAAGTTTATTGTAAGTATTAAGTTTTTATGTGCTTATTAATTAAATTTAAATATGGTTATGGAATCATTATTAGTCTCTGTCAAGACAAGACTCTAACAATCTATTTGTTTGTTGATCACAATTAGTTTAGCATTGACCAATAGAAATTATACTATTTAACTTTGAAAAATAAATATTTATTTTCCAATATTATAAAAAAAAAAATTCAAACATTTGATTGGACCATAACATGAAGATCTTATTGTCACCTTTGCATAATATAATGCCATGTGGATAAGTGTATTACATATTTTATGCCATAATTTATGGATATGGTTGCAATATTCATGCATGATTTTAGATATTTGTGTAGTGATTTTTTATTCTTAAATTTTGTAGGAAAAACATCCAAAAATAAAATACTTGAAAATAACATATACTCAAGTAAATAACATATCTATCATCAATTACTTTGCTCCATAATTTAAGCAAGTTTTTGCATAAAAATTGGACATGAATACGATTTTTCTTCAACACTTTTGTAGTAGAAAAATTGTAAATGTGTAGAATTATTAGTGGTTACTACTCACCAAAATTTATGCAAGTTTTTTTCTTGAGCAAACAATTTACTTATCTACTTCACATCTTAATTTATTAGTTACCTAGAAAACAAGACCATAGGATGATTTGTCTATCAACCATTATTAATTTAGCATTGACAAATGTAACTTATAATTATTTATGCAATTTTTCCCAAAGCATAATTTCTAATTTGAGTTGGAGGGGCTAAGTTGCCATACAAAACAAAATTATAATATAACAAATTGAATTTTATTATTTTTAATATTTTTAACTTTTTATTATTAATTGAGCCAAAATTTAAATGTTCACACCACAATATTTCTCCCATACTTGAATCTATATTACTTTTAAACTTTTTTTTTAAATTGAGATGTCATATAAATCTTAAATGTTTATGTTAAATGTTAAATATTTACGCCTACACATCTACCCTATAATCATTGTGGCACAAGAAAATCTACCCCTATAGTAGTTGTGACACAAGAAAATAAGATGATATAATTAATTTGTACTTCTAAAGCCTCAAATATTAATTTCAAGGGTTTTATTATCTACGAGAATTTAGTATCTAAATTTTATTGTAATTTGGAAGATATAATTTAAAATTTATTTCCAATAGTTTCCATATAAAAGACACCCTCACTACATAGTTTTTTTTTCAATAATTCATTAATAAAAATTATTTGTTTATTAAAAATCCTCATTAGTAAATACAACTTCTCTATTTAAGACATCTTCATTTATTATTTATTTAGATTTATAAATTGAATTAGTTATAATTTTATATATTCATATATTTTTTTAAAGTTTAGATATTTACATTATCTTATTTCATTACATCCTTATTAGTCATTGCTTCGCTAGAGACTATAACATTCTTTTCGCAGTTAAAGTGCGTTGAATCTGTATTATTTCGCTAAGTTTTTGCAATTTTAACCAAAGTTTTTGGAAAATACTAAATATTTCTATTTTGCTGTAAATTCAAAAAAAAATTCTAATTTCTAGAAATCTTATTTCTAATTTTCCATTGGCTGAGCGAGTCTTTATTGAACATAATTCCTCTAGTGGAGGTAAATTTTTTTTTGGTATTTGTTAGTGCCTCACAAATCATTTTAAAATCCAAAAAGGGTTAATTTTGTGAGTGGTCATTCTACTGGTCAGTGTTCTAACACTGACATTGACTGAATTCTCTAAGAAGGCCCTTTACGTGAGTAGGGGCAACGTCTATTCAGTTAGTGCTTTGACACTGATAGAAGGGGTTGTGAAGGATGTATGGAGGACAGGGTATATGTGGGAGAATAGGGGGTGTAGAGGAGAATTTATTCTTTTCCATTTAAAATGTTTACATATTTAGTTGTGCGAGAGAGAAGTTGCATAGAGCTATGAATCTATGTGGAATGAAGGATGTGAAGAGAACAGGATATGTGCGGAGGAGGGGACGTTATTTCGAAATGTAATAGGCACAATGTCAGTGGTCATTCCTTTGGTGAGTGCTCTGACACTGACATTAACATAATTCTCTGTGAAAGTTATTTATGGGGTGGGGGGGTTTCTTTGGTTAGTACTCAGATATGTATTTCTAATGCATTTATTTTTTATTATTTCATTTTAAGCCCTTTTCCATTTAAAGTTGTTACAAATTTAGTTGTGCGGGAGACCAGTTGCATGGAGCTGTGAATCTAAGTGGAATGAAGGATGTGTGGAGGATGGGGTATGTGCGGGAGAGTGGGGGTGCAAAGAGAACTTTATTCTAGAGAGATGGAATCAATTTTTAACTCTTTCCCTTTCAAAATTTTTATAGATTTAGTTGTCCAAAAGAGAAGTTGCATAGAGTTGTGAATATGTACGGAATGAAGGATGTGCAGAGGATGGAGTATGTGCGGGATAACGAGGGTAGAAAGGGAAATTTATTTCGTAGTTTCAAAATTAATTTAATAACTAGGAGCATAAACTTTAATTCATAATGTAATAGGAATAACTAGAAAGAACAATTTATAAACTAGAAATAATGAATCTTTTGTGGATTAAATACTTATTATTATTATGCAATATTAGATTAAGTGCCTCTTTAATGTGTGTGAACAAGTAGTGTTGTGCGGAGAACAAATGTGTGGAACAAAGACGAGAAATGTTTATACATTGTGCAGTTATCTCATTTCGTCTATGTGTCAGTACATTGAAAGAAGACGTGCGCATGTGTGTATCTGATGAATTAAATGTTGAAGGGACTAATATTTACCCACAATGGACCTGTTTTCTATTAATCAGAGGATAGATATCATGATGATACAAAAATATAGATGGAAGCTTTATCTTTGTAACATGTTTCAAATGCAAAATGGAAACAAGTGGCTATTTCTAGGGAAATGAGTCAGCAAGCATTTGAAATGGATAGTATAGTGAGGAAAAATTGCTATTTTCAATGCTACAAATAACCCATTTGCTCATATATATAGGAACTCTGGCTTATCAATTACATTTATTGAATAGTGTAATATATAGCGCTTTCTCTTTGCAGAGTATTTCCATATACTATGTGCATTTGTGGTAAGCGTATTTTTAATCCGTGTGAATAATTAGTGTTGTGTGGGATAATAGGTGTGGAGCAAAGACTTCTGTGGGATAAAAGGTGTGGAGCAAGGAACAAAAACTTTAATTCGTAGTGTAACAGAAGCTTACATCCACAATGTTGTAGTCTTTCACATAAATTTCCCATTGGAAAATTTCTTTCGTATACCCATTCTTGCTTCTTACATTTGTGAATTAAATACTAATTATCAAATATTCAATTAAGTGTCTTTTTAGTGCATGTGAGGAACATTGTCGTAATTGAGTAGATTGTAATGAAATTTGTAAGTTATGTTATCATTTGGCATAGCAATAACATAATACATGCTAAGGAGGATTGATATTTACAGATATCGGTGTTTTCTATTAATTAGAGAACAAGCATTGGGATGACAGAAAATATGTGGATGCTAGATTAATCTCTAATACAAAGATTTTGTTACATGTGTCAGACGCAAAAAAGTAATAGGTGGTGACTTCTATGGAAACAAGTCAACAAACATTTGAAATCATTGGTGGAGAAAGGAAACAATATTTTTTCTCATATCGATAGGAGATTTTACTAATTGATTACATATTTCGAATAGTGGAGCGTATAACATTTTCTCTTTGAAGATTACATTTAAAAGCTAGGAGTATTGTTTGAGCTTTTGTTTCCTTACATAAACTATTATCTTTGAAGCTGAGGTCACATAAAATCACATTTTTGGTTTCAACAGTGTCTGAATGGCATCTCTGATTATCATATAAAAAAAGTATAAAATTATGAACGTAAAGTCATTGGGACACATTTTCAGAGAAATGTAGTGTGATGTTCCTTGCTATCGATAACTAGTACATGTTGGAGACACTACAACATGGAGGGGTATTTTAAGACACTATTTGAGCCAATTTTTGGGAAAATTGTCTTAGATTGAGACAAAAAAAAAGAGTTGTGTATTGACTTTAAGTGAGTGTCTCAAATTATTGTTTTAAAAAATTGTGTCTATAAAGACAATATATAATACAAACATTATTGTCTCTTAGGAGACAATTTCATTTTTGTCTTAAAAAATGTCACTATAAAGACAATATATAATACAAGCATTATTGTCTCTTAGGATACAATTTCATTTATGTATCTTGAAAGACAATAATTGGGATTAAAGACATATTGTCTTTTTAGACACAATGTGTCATTAATCCTGGCTATTGTCTCTCTAAAGGCAATACAATATCACTTTTGTCTCTTTAGAAACTATAAAACAATGAATCGAGAAAAACATCTCACCATTGAAATAAATCAATATAAAAAGTATTTAATTAAAAATAAACTGCAATATCATTGATTAATTCATGTTAGGGAATAGTGGAATTGAACCACCATCCTCCTGCTTATAAGGCAGGTGCTCTTCCATTGAGCTAGCACCCTTTAAAGAATTATCTAAGTTACAATCATCCTTGAAATTGCATATATAGACATTGATTTGAAAAAATATGTTTGGCACAAATAGCATAATCGATAACCTCACTTTTCCAGTAATCTATAATTTAAAAGATGCAAGGGAAATTTGACTATGGACAACTCATCTAAAACTAGTTTTAAATGTACATATGTATATAATCCAAGGATGTATATATAGATTATATAAAGTTAAAATAGCTTATTAAGACTATGTGAAACTTACACAAGTGTAAATAAGTTGATTCATGTGAAATTTACTCATGATCCAGTTTCAAATTTAAAACTTATAAATAAACTCCGACTAGGTGATAAGCGACTGAAGCAGAGAGTGAAGATTAGTGGACATCCAGAACCCCCATCCACATTTGAGAAGAGCGAGGAAGTGAAAAAACAGAAAGAAGAAGAGGAGGCTCAGCTGGAGGGATCCCCCTCACCAGGTAAGGACGAGACCCAATCCTTGTTGCTTAAAATTGAAAATTTAGAGAGATAAAATGAAAAGTTAAGACAACAGTTAGTAGAGAGTAAGGTGGAAGCAAGGGTATCGCAGTTATATACCTTGGCTGAGGTCGTAAATAGGGTCAGGGAGGAAAATGTCCCGGGTTCTGTGTGCATGGCATGTGCTAAAGAACTAGCAGCAGTAGGGTATAGAGTCTGTGTGGTGAGCACCTTTTCGAGGGAAACACAAACTGAGTCCTGGGAAGCTGACACACAAGAACCAGCAGCTGAAACAAAGCATCCCACGGAGAGTAACTTGGAAGATGATACACAAGAACCTGTGGATGACACTGTTGTTACACAAGAACCAACAGTGGAAGCAGAAGCTAACCAAGGAGAAAAAGAAGAAGTTGTTACACAAGAACCCATTGATGACGTTGTTGTTACACAAGAACCAACAACTCGAAATGGAGCAGCTCCACCCTCGGGAGGTTGTTACACCTTCAGTTGATATTGCATGTGAGAGAACACAGGGTCTTGATGAAGGATGGTGTTCAGAAAGAGTTTTGTTGATATCAAAATTACAAAAATGGAAACAACAGGCACTCACTCTGCAAGAGGGAGTGATCTCACTTAGGGCACATCAGAAAATGATGAATTCACTTTGGGAGAAGTGGGTAGAGAAGGAGATTGCGAAAGGATGGGAAGAACGGAGGAGTAAAGAAGCTATGAAGAAGAAAGAAGAACAACTGCAGCTGCTACAGTGGTAGGTTCTGGACCTAACGAACGATAAGAAAAAGATTTATGAGCTTGCCCTGAACCTGTTAGGCTGCAGGAGGCCTTCCCCATCATATCCAATTTTCCTATGGGAACAATATTATTTGTTTCAATTAAGAGCAGTTCTTGAAAACAGACCATATCTGGGTACTTCTACTTGCGCTTTCCTAGAAGTTTTTCGTGCCTGTAACTTTGATGAACAAATATTACTCTGTGAGCTGTTTTTACATAATATGATTTGTGAATATGCTAGTATAAAGATTGTGGCAATTATTTTCTCTTATATGGGGGATTTGCAGTTGCGTGCCTTTATTTCTTTTATGAGAAATCAAATTGAATGGAACTTGGCCATGAAGTCAGCTGAAACTAATGAGGAAAAAGAAGCATTGTGGATTAGGGAAGAACTGGGAATGGCCACTGAATTGAGATGTGAGTTCAAATTATTCTTAAGTACTCCAGATGTTAGGGAGCAGGAAGCTGCCTACAGAAAGAGGATTGTGGGGTTTTGCCTTAATATTTATGCACAAATGAAAAGACGAGCACTAATAGGGTGCCTCAAGCACACATAAGCCAACAATTCCAGATTACAAGAAGGGGATCCTTTCGGGTTCCAGAATTTTGTGACTGTTGTTACACGAGTACCAAAATATGCCCAGGTGGTGAAAACACTGGGAGCCTTCTAGATCAGGCTTAGGTTCAGATACCCTCTAATTTGGTTTCCAGTGGAGGAGTACCAGTCTCATTACCACTTGTGTGATTATGAAGAGGAGTCTTGGCCACGACAATTGATGGCTACTCAGGGATACAGGTCTACTAATGAAGACATTGTTGGTGCTTATAACTTTACAGATCTGCATCAGAGATATAGCAGTGGCAACTAAGGTTTTGCATGAGGACATGAAATTGCTTCAGTTGGGGGGAGATGTTGGGTGTAGCTTTTGTACCTATCTTCTATACTTTCTTTCCCTGTTTTTGACCTTTTTCCCTCCAAACCTACAGAACTTCGCATATTAACCACCTCTTTCTTTATTATGAAAAACATATTTTTCCATCATGTTATTTTTCCATTTTTTCTAGATATAATGATGCAATATTCCTTTTTATGTCTAACTGGGGCAAACGTCGAAGAAGTCTTTTGGTTCCTTTCCTCTTTTTTAGATTCTACCCGTGAGAACAAGGTTATGAAATGAAAAACCATGCCGATTGATCTATGAGAATGATGAAATAGATTGTTGTTACACTCCATGTGTTGTCATAAAATTTGTTGTTACACTGCGTTACTGTCACAGACTTTGCTGTTACACATGTTGTTGTTACAGATTGTTGCCGTTATATTCTGGGTGTCGTTACAAGTCGCTGTTGTTACCAATGTTGTTGTTACATCCCAAATTGTTGTTTTACCGCAAGATGCTGTTACAATGTAGCTATCAAGCCGTGGGTACTATTCCATGCGACAATTGTTGGAGAGTTACAAATTATCTATTTAGAAAGTGACAAATCTAAGCGGTTATGATTCCAACTAATGTATTTGAACATAACTTGTATTTAGGAACTTGTTATAACAATTTCTATTTTATTGATCAGCATGATAATCGTGAGATTCTCATTACTGATCTGTCCCTGATTTTTGGGTATGTAATTTCTATAAGAGAAATTCAATCCCTCGGGCACGGGGGATGGCATGGAGAGCACTGCTACTCTGATCTTGTAATTCTTAATTATTTTTAATATCAAGACATTGTGGTGATGTTGTTATTGTTCTGAGTTGAATTCTTAACTAAGTTCGTGTTCATTCCTACACCCTGCTAGGGAGGAAGGGCCCTCCTCTTTAGCAGGGACTGCAGTGGTAGAGTAGTTGTATATTATTATTCCTTTCTTTCAGTATATGCATAGGTTTTGTTGTCATTGTATAATTTGTAGAATAGATTTGCTTCAATTCCATATTTATGATACATTGTTACACAGATTTGGTTAGAAGTATGGTAGTTGACCAACTGGTGTAGTTATCAATACAGTGTGTGGCACGCCTTTGTTCTGGTAGATGAAAAGTGTGATTCCATTCTTGTAGAGTGTTTTTTATTTCTGCATGAATGTTAATTTCTGCAATTGATTCAGCGACATTCTTTATTGTTTTCCATTTTCATCCTTGGTTGTGGTGTATCGACACAGATAGTGCAGACTCCTTTGAAATAAATAGACCTACCCTGGGTTGACAATTAAATGGTTGCAATCTTAGTCAATTAAAGGTGATTAATACAACACAGCACTTGTTCTTATATAATTGACTATTCCCTCATACAAAAATAAAAAAATGTGATTAAGGAACTCCATGTTGAACGAGTTTCCAAAACAAGTGGGCATGATTTTTGGTATGGATTAGAATTACGTTTAATCATTTTTTGCTAATTTTAGTGGTTTTTGGGTTTATTAGCCAAGATGACCCCATGAAGGACCACTTCTGGTTGGTTTTGGTGCTTGTTGGGTGCAAACAGGGCATAGGAGTAGTAGTACCCAATAATACAAAAAGAGTTTAGGGGCTTCTAGGGTATTCCTAGAATACACATTCTAGGTGGAAAACTGACTGTAAACTTTGGAAACATGCCCAATGTCATCCCATGGAAAACAGAAATGATCCTTAACAATTCTAAATTTGCCTGATATGTGACAACTGAAGGAATGGTTTGTAGTGTTCCAAGGGAATTTTCCCTTTGTGTTTTTTTTTTACCAAGTTTTCCAATAAATAAAAAATGGATTTAGGTATTATTCTATGTAATGCATGAATATAAATAATTTGAATAACAATATAGTTCTTCACCAAGCCATACTAAATTAGGGGTGTCTGCCCAATGAACATTAAACTTATTCAACCAATGGTTCACTAGTATAATTATGATTGTACTATCAATAATAGATCAACATTCTAAATGTAACTAGCATTTTTCAAGTTTGTTACTAGACTAATTAACTACCCTGTGTCTAACTTCTACTTATCTTCTTTGCTACCAACTTACTCTGATTTTCCACCTACAATGGAGTAGCCTCTTGTGTTGGTTCTATTATTCAATATTCAAACCATACTGCCTCATTATTTCAAGTTATTTTTGATATCAATGCGCCTCCTCCAGTCCAGTGGTTGTGGCCCTAAACTATCATAGGTGGGTTCCAAAATAGGGTTGTTACTCCTATCCATTGCTCCCACAATACTCCAATTTTCTTGTTGTCTTAGACAATAGCCATAGAAAATAGAGAATAGCTTCAACTAACACTAGTAGAAAATGATCAATTAGTGACTAGGTGACTAAAAAAGTTAGTCACCACAGCTTTTCCAAGTGAAATACTACCAAAAATGAGCAATCTTAAGTGACCGAACTAAAAACAACTAACATAAATCACTAATTTAGTCATGGGTGAAAATATATGACTAGCTAATAAGTAATACAACTAAAATAACTAACATGAATGACTAATTTAGTCTAAGAACAAAAATACAACTACCTAACAAGTACTATAATAATATGAATCATTTTTTTATGTTAGTCATATTAATTGTGTCAAGCAATCTAAACTTACAAGTGATAGGGGATTGAAAGGTTGTTAAAGATTGGTTGAAAGGTTATCCTTACTTAAACACTTCTTCATCCTCACATGGTGCATAGGTGAGCCAACTTTGCACTATGTATCTCTAGTAATTTGTAATTTTAAAAATATATTTTTTAATAAAAAAAATTATTTTATGTATTTTTTTTAAAATCTATTCATTGAATCTAATTGGATCTAGTTCTAATTTGAAATTAATTTAAACAAAATTTTTAATTTTTATGACTATAATATCGAATAAAAACTACTTTAATTTCATATTAACCAACCTACATCCATCTTAACCCCAGATCTATCAAGCGTTGAAAGGGGTCCAATCTCTCGAGGTTCAAACTTTTTTTTCTAGTGCAAAACTTGAGGAAATGTTTTCACCTCAAGAGATTGGATCCCTCTTGGCAATTGATAGTTATAGGGTTAATATGGATCTAGGTTGGTTAGATATATATATATATATATATATATATATATATATATATATATATATATATATATTTGTGTCTCTTTGTTATTCCCTCTCTCTATCTCACCCCCCAAACTACACATACTCTCTCTCCCTATCTTCCCCTTCTCTGTCTATCTCTCTCTTCCCCTTCTCTCCCTCTCTATCTATATCCTTCTCTCTATTCCCTCCCGCTCTCCTCTCTCCCTCACTCTCTCTCCGTGACTCCCTTGTCACCCCCTCTCTCTCTCCACCTTTCTCCTGTTGAAAATGCAACAAGATGATGGATCTTAGTGAAAAGAAGTCTCCTTCACTAAGTGGGCCCACAGGCTATTTTTGGCGCAAAGTCTATTTTTAGACTATGTCTATTTTTAGACATATGGATCATGGTCTATGAGTTGTAGGATGTTTTTTATGGATGATTGGTCATGTTGGGAAAAATAGATGGATTTCTATTTTTGGATCACATCGGAGTGATTAGAGTCTATTTTTAGACTGCCTGTTCAAAAATAGAAAAGTCAAATATTATTAGCTCTTAGTAATATTTGGACTCTAAACATTATCTTATTCTCTTGGAGCACTTCAGTTCGAGCTACGGATGTGGCACATGTAGCTGACAAAAGGAATCACGTGGTTTCTTATGTGTTAGTTGAGCTATTGCATGGAGGACTTCAATTAGAACTCATGCATGTGAGTTCTGTGGAGTTGATGGAGTTGTGTTCAGTTTGACTTAGTTGAACTAGTTGTATTTAGTCTAACTAAAGAATACACTAGTGATGAGTTGTGTGAATTGATTGTTAATTAATTCACTAATTATTAACTCATAATGCAACTGAAGAATACATCAGTTAACTCAGTGCATGTACAGTTCAGTGGAGACAGGTGTTAGAGGTTGATATTGCTATCAGTTGTGACTATAGTTGTGCATGAGATCTTGCACAATCAAAGGATTGAGTATGCCCATGAGAATTGCATATGCCTAGTGATATAGCCTGTGCTCACGTGATTTTGAGTGTGAGTGATTTTCCAAGGTAAATAGAACTTGGAACGAGTTTGGATTCATCCATTCTCTTGCAGGATTGTGCAGTGGAGGCAAGCAAGTAGCAGAGGAGATTTGGAGATCAGATCTGAGCTGTATTGTGTGTAACAGGTGGAGATAGTGCTGAGTACTTGTGAGGAGTATTGTACTATGTATTGTTACATGTTCTCAATCATTAATATATAGATAGTGTGGGGTTTTCAGCTGTAAGCTTTCCCTGGGTTACATATTGTGTTAATGTGTGCATGCGATTGATGTTTCATTGTTTTTGATGCTGCTAAATTGATGATCAACATAGAGGAGGTTATGTATTATGCATGTATTCCACAATAGTGTATAATCGAGATAATCTCTGTGAATAAGTGTTTATTATTCAAAATTTATACATGGTATCGGAGCAGGTTGATTTGTAGAAAAAGTTCTATAGGATATCAAAGCGGGATTGATCATCAGATCTATTATTCAGAAAGTGTTTACATTTTATTTCTTCAGGCAGAGTCTGTAATCGGGCCAGGTAGCTTCTGGATTCATCCTTCTTTTGGAAGGTGAGATATCCGGTGAATGCCCATACAGTCAATCTCTGTACAAGAAATACCTTGTTCTCACAAATTTTAGATCAGAGGCGGTTGAGTTGTTGAGCTGGTGGAATTCGAATTTGCAGCAATGTTTTCTTGGTGTCAATGTTGCAATGTCTTTCAACGGATTGCGATTGGAGTATGCTCTTGAGGGCAGCTCGAACTATATTGCATGGAAGGACAGGATGGAGGCAGTGTTAGATGATAATGGGTTGAAGGATTTCATAGAGGCTGAGGTCCCAAAACCTACTGATGCTACTGAAGCTGTGGTTTGGCAAAAGAAGACAGCAAAGTGTCGAAGGATTCTGTTGGAGGGCATGAAGGATCACATTGTGTCCAGCCTGCATGGAAAGGCTTCTCCATACTTGATGTGGAAAGCATTGACAGATCTATTCCAAAGCAAGAGCGACCAGAGGAAGTTGGCGCTCAAGGATAAACTCAGAAACATTAAGTGTGAGAATGGAGACAGTATGCCCCAGTATCTCACGAAGTTCACCCAGTGCTGGGATGAGCTGGGAAGTGTGGGGGTGACTGTTGATGATGAGGACTTGATGAGCTTGGCTCTCCTTGGTCTTCCGAAGAGTTGACGTTCCTATCAGGACTTTGTCAATGGTCGGGAGAAATTGCCAGGATGGGAGAGACTTTGGTCGGATCTTGTGCAAGAGGAGATCAGACGGAGCACCAGAGACAGTTCTTCATGCATGCATGATGAGGAGAACTATGCCTTAGCGAGTAAGGTGAAGAAGGGGAAGGAGAAGGGTTCTCTTTCCGAATCCATTTCTTCCAATGATGGGAAGAAGGTTGACAAATCAAAAGTGCAATGATTTCGTTGTCATGAGTTGGGCCATTATGCTACTAATTGCCCAAAGAAGAAGTCCAAGAAGGGATCCGGGGAAGGATCTGAAGGTGAGGCACTTGCTTCACAGTTTGAGTTGGATTTCACACTCTTTGCATGCATGGTTTCATCCATGGTGGGAAGTGGTTGATTTCTTGACAGTGGAGCTTCTTTCCACATGACCGGTAACAAGAGTTTGTTCAATACTTTGGAGGAGAAAGATCTCTAGATACTCATAGCGATGGGTAATGATGAGAAGTATAGTGTCTCAGGTGTAGGCACTGTTATTTTTCAGAGGGAGCATGGAGCTCGCCTTACCTTGACCGATGTCAAGTATGTACCAGGACTGAAGAGAAGCTTGGTGTCGATCGCGATGCTGGAAGATGGAGGCTATGATGTAGTCTTCAGTAAGGGAAAGGTTTTCCTTAGATACATCATCACTAGATAGGTGAAGCAGATTGGTTCACGGGTCAAGAACTTGTATGCTCTTGAGGTTCAAGATGCATGCAAAGCCTTGAGCAGTGAGGCAACTGATGGAGACTTGGTGGTTGAGAGGGAGCGTATATTACCTCTCAACATGCAGAGCCAGAAGAAGTCTCAGACAATTGTGGAGGAGCCACGATTGGTGCAGCAGCTTCAGGAGGTTGTGGAGCAACCACAACAAGGGAAGTTGAGAGGAGATCGAGTAGAGACATCTACTCATGTAGAGACCTCCAGTAGGGGGAACTTCGAGCCAGGTGGGCAGAGGGATCGCATGCAGCCATACCTCCAGGTAGGAGGTGGGGTGATGTGGATTGATCGTCCCAAGGAGGAGGGGTAGGATCCTTGAGGTACCCAACCTCTTGGATGAGACCTTGCTACTGGAGCCCCGATGTGGAGTAGTAGGAACTGACTGATTGGGTAGAGACAGATGCGGATGGAGTGGTAGAGAGAGCGACAGTGTAGGGAATCCCAGAACAGTGCATAGCTAGCAGGCTGCAGCAATGCGAGAGGCACAAGTGTTTTGCACAGTGCTAGGTGGCACAGAGAAGTGTGCAATGGTGCAAGATGCATGGAGATGTTGCAGTGGCGTAGATGTCAGAGAGGGAGCACTTGTCAGTAGCAGGTAGAGCTTCAACATCAGAGTATGTTCCTAGCCCAACAGAGTGGTCAGTTGGGAGTGTTTTTGTTCCAAGTGTTGTTGGAGCAAGTGCACTGAGCAAATGTTCTGCATGCAGAACATTCCAGAGTTACAGGATAGGGATTGCAGATAATCCATATCTTGTTGAGAGGGAGTGTTGAAAATGCAACAAGATGATGGATCTTAGTGAAAAGGAGTCACCTTTACTAAGTGGGCCCGCAGGCTATTTTTGGCGCAAAGTCTATTTTTAGACATATGGATCATGGTCTATGAGTTGCAAGATGCTGTTTATGGATGATTGTTCATGTTGGGAAAAATAGATGGACTTCTATTTTTGGATCACAGCAGAGTGATCAGAGTCTATTTTTAGACTGCCAGTTCAAAAATAGAAAAGTCAAATATTATTAGCTCTTAATAATATTTGGACTCTAAACATTATCTTATTCTCTTGGAGCACTTCAGTTCGAGCTACGGATGTGGCACATGCAACTGACAAAAGGAATCACGTGGTTTCTTATGTGTTAGTTGAGCTATTGCATGGAGGACTTCAGTTAGAACTCATGCATGTGAGTTCTGTGGAGTTGGATGTGGAGTTGATGGAGTTGTGTTCAGTTTGACTTAGTTGAACTAGTTGTATTTAGTCTAACTAAAGAATACACTAGTGATGAGTTCTTTGAATTGATTGTTAATTAATTCACTAATTATTAACTCATAATGCAACTGAAGAATACATCAGTTAACTCAGTGCATGTACAGTTCAGTGGAGACAGGTGTTAGAGGTTGAGATTGCTATCAGTTTTGACTATAGTTGTGCATGAGATCTTGAACAATAAAAGGATTGAGTATGCCCATGAGAATTGCATATGCCTAGTGATATAGCCTGTGCTCACGTGATTTCCAGTGGGAGTGATTTTCCAAGGTAAATAGAACTTGGAACGAGTTTGGATTCATTCATTCTCTTGCAGGATTGTGCAGTGGAGGCAAGCAAGCAGCGGAGGAGATTTGGAGATCAGATCTGAGCTGTATTGTGTGTAACAGGTGGAGATAGTGCTGAGTACTTGTGAGGAGTATTGTACTATGTATTGTTACATGTTTTCAATCATTAATATACAGATAGTGTGGAGTTTTCAGCTGTAAGCTTTCCCCGGGTTACATACTGTGTTAATGTGTGCATGTGATTGATGTTTCATTGTTTTTGATGCTGCTAAATTGATGATCAACATAGAGGAGATTATGTATTATGCATGTATTCTGCAATAGTGTATAATCGAGATAATCTCTGTGAATAAGTGTTTATTATTCAAAATTTCTACATCTCCCTCCATTTTTTTCTTGTTTCCTCCCTCTCCTACCCCCTCCAAATCCATCTCTCTCTCCTCATCTCTATCTTCCTTCATCTCTATCCATTATCTCCCACCCCCCTCTATCTCTCCCCCCAAATCAATCTCCCCCCCTCTCTCTCTCTTCCATCCAACTCTATCACTATCTTCCCCCCCTCCCTGTCCTTCTCCATATCTATGTCTCCATCTCTCTCCTTTCCCCTTCTCTCCCTATCTTTATCCTCTTCCTTCTCTTCCCTCCTCTCCTCTCTCCCTCACTCTCTCTCCATCTCTCCCTTCTCACTCCTCTCTCTCTCTCCACCTCTATCTCTCTATGTCTTTGTTCTTTCCTCCCTCTCTCTCCCACTCCAACTTCATCTCTCTCTCTCTCTCCTCTCTCTTCCTTCCTCTCCCTCCCTCTCTCCTACTTCACTCTCTCTCCCCCCCATCACTCTCTCTTTCTCTCTCTATCCTCCAACTTTTCCCTCTCTCCACCCCGTCCCCAACTCTCTCTTAAATTTGATCACATTGCATTATGTTTATGAAATTATCTAAATTAGAAAAACTTAATTGGTTGTAAAACATTAAACCTATATTTCATATCAATCATGTTAAAGAAAATAAAATAATGAAAAACTTAAAAAAATCATGCAGTATATTTAATATACTAATTAGTCAATTTGCTCGCTCTCATCCCTTGGATCCTTAGCTATGATGCATCAATGTAGGTTCTTATATATATATATATATATATATAGAGAGAGAGAGAGAGAGAGAGAGAACCAGCATAGATCCATCTTAGATTAATTTTATTAAAACCTTCTTTTAATTTCTATGGGAATATTTTTATTAGTTTTGAGGATAGAGGGTTTAGATATATTTTCCCTTTTAGATTCAATTAAAAAATATTGTAAAATTAAATTAAAATAAAATATTTTTACTATGAAATAAGTTATGGTTTTTTGGCATGTGGTATTGATAAGCAATGATATTGGCCCATGTTATTGTAACAAAGCGGATTTACAAGTTAATATCCATGGTAAAGTGAGGGTGAATATCCATGGTTAACAATTTTGTCATACTGTTATAAAATATTTGATTGTGAAATAAATTTTTTTTTTGGGCATGTGGTATTGTTATAAAATATTTTGATTGTGAAATAATTTATGTTTTTTTGGGTAAGTGGTATTGATAAGCCATGGTATTGACCCATGGTATTGTAACAAAGACTATTTTTTACAAGTTAATAATATCTACTGTAATGTGGGGGTGAATATCCACGGTTAATATTCTTGTCATATTGTTGTAAAATATTCTAGTTGTGAAATAAGTTATGGTTTTTGGACTTGTAGTATTAATAAGCCATGGTATTGGTTGTAAAATATTAAACCTATATTTTGGATCAATCATGTCAAAAAAATAAAATAATGAAAATCTTTTTAAAAATCACACACTATATTTAATCTATTATAAT
Organism: Pinus tabuliformis; assembly: GCA_031772625.1. Classification (NCBI taxonomy): domain Eukaryota; kingdom Viridiplantae; phylum Streptophyta; class Pinopsida; order Pinales; family Pinaceae; genus Pinus; species Pinus tabuliformis. The sequence continues at coordinate 646,428,559 of CM062814.1, forward strand.
TAGTCAATTTGCTTGCTCTCATCCCTTGGATCCTTAGCTAAGATGGATATATATATATATATATATATATATATATATATATATATATATATAGAAAGAACAATTTGCTTGCTCTCATCCCTTGGATCCTTAGCTAAGATATATATATATATATAAAGAACCGACATAGATCCATCTTAGCTTAATTTTATTAAAACCTTAATTTAATTTCTATGGGAATATTTTTAGTCGTGGTGGGTTTAGATATATCTCAAATTGTAACATTTTCCCTTTTAGATTCAACTAAAAAAAATGTTGTAAAATAAAATTAAAATAAAATAGTTTTACTATGAAATAAGTTATGGGTTTTTGACATGTGGCATTGATAAGCCATGGTATTGGCTCATGGTATTGTAATAAAGCAGATTTACAAGTTAATATCCATGGTAAAGTGAGGGTGAATATCCATGGTTAACAATCTTGCATATTGTTATAAAATATTTGATTGTAAAATAATTTATGTTTTTTGGGCATGTGGTATTGGTCATCCATGGTATTGACCCATGGTACTGTAACAAAGGCTATTTTTTACAAGTTAATAATATCTACGGGAAGTGAATATCCACGGTTAGGAATATTGTCATATTGTTGTAAAATATTTTGGTTGTGAAATAAGTTATGTTTTTGGAGTTGTAGTATTGATAAGCCATGGTATTGGCCCATGGTATTGTAACAAAGAATACTCACAAGTTAATAAAAAAATCAAAATATAACAAATTAAACTATATTATTTTTATTAATTTAACTTTTTATTATTAATTGAGGTCATATTTAAATGATTAAACTCATCCCAATATCATTAATATAATTTTTAACTTCTTCTTCTTCTTCTTTTTAATTTAGCGTCTTACGAAAAAATAAAAAATTCTTATTAAAAATAAATCATTTAACCCAATTGAAAATAATATATTTCGTTTTATATTATAAATATTTCTTTTATCTTTTCTATTGTAAATATTTCTTTTGTTTTTCATTTTAGCATTGGGTTCAAATAAAATATTCACAGATTACAACATCACATTGTAGCACTGTATTTTTCTCTGCCTTGTTTATATTTGCGTGGAAATTCCAGAAGAAGGAAGACCATCAACATGATCTATGGATTTCATGGGATTCGAACCCTAGATGGAACAATTAGATGGAGCCCTAGATGGAACAATTAGATGGAGCAAGGGCAAGGTCACTGGGCATGGATATTTTGGTAATTTGTACATGGGTATGAATTTGGACTCTGTTCTTCCTTTTTACTAAAGAGGATTTTTGTTTGTATGGGTAAATAATTTCGAGGGTTTATATGATCAAAGCAGGGCAAGGTCACTGGGCATGGATATTTTGGTAATTTGTACATGGATATGAATTTGGACTCTGTTCTTCCTTTTTACTAAAGAGGATTTTTGTTTGTATGGGTAAATAATTTTGAGCGTTTATATGTCAAAGCATAAATTTTATCTAGAGTTGAGAGTTTAATGATTATGATAAGGGCAAGGTCATTAGGCGTGGATATTTTGGTAATTTGTACATGGGTATGAATTTGGACTATGTTCTTCCTTTTTACTAAAGAGGATTTTTGTTCTTATGGGTAAATAATTTCGAGGGTTTATATGATCAAAGAATAAATTTTATTTAAAGTTGATGGTTTAATGACTATGATATTTTGGTAATTTGTACATGGGTATGAATTTGGACTATGTTCTTATTTTTTACTAAAGAGGATTTTTTTTCTTATGGGTAAATAATTTTGAGGGTTTATATGATCAAATCATAAATTTTATCTAGAGTTGAGAGTTTAATGATTATGATAATGCAGATCTTGATTGCGACCAAAAATTCATCAAGGACAATGCACAAGTAAGCATTTTGCATGTCCTTAATGTACAAAGGGTTTAATTATCATGATAGGTAATTCACATTAAGAATTTTGCATGTCCTTATTGTACAAAGGGTTTAATGATTATGATAGACAATGCACAAGTAAGCATTTTGCATGTCCTTATTGTACAAAGGGTTTAATGATTATGATAATGCAGATCTTGATTGCGGCCAACAATTCATCAAAAGACAATGGACAAGTAAGCATTTTGCATGTCCTTATTGTACAGATCAGTTCGCTCCTCCCTAACTTTTCTAGGGTCAGAATGCATGAAATTTTATTTTTTCTTTTCACCTTTTTTTTAGTGGTTGATTGTTTGTGTAATGGACTCTACCATGCCAAAATTAAAAGGGCTCAAGTGATGCAAGAAAATTTTCTGGTAGGATGCAAATGCTAGACCTTCCTCAAACTTTGTTACATGAAATTAAAATTTCTTGTAATCATGAACATAAAATCTTTTCTGTTTCATCCTTAGATTCTGATCTCAATGCCTACAGTTTTAAACCATGTTACTATATTTTAAGTATAATATACTTAGATCCATTAAACCTTACAACTCTCCAAAGCTTAGGTTAATTTCAGCTAAAAAGAAGGAACTTGAATGACTTTTGCAATTTAGATTCAATTCTTACAGACAATGATTAAAAATGGAAGAACTCAATGGTCTGATAACTTTTACCCACCCATCAATTTCGAAGACCTTTGGTATTATTCTGAACCTAAACAGAGAGAGTAGAAGAAGAAGAGGAGCCTAGATGAGGTGGACCCTGACCTACTTGATACTTTTCAAAAGTTGGGCATGCCCTTGACTAGAAGAAGAGATTGACCAATGTTGTTGTAGATGTTGTTTTCAATAGTGTTTTCATTGCTACCATGCATAGGTAGACTCTATAGGTAGTTGAGGTTATCTTTTTTTCGTTATAAGAGGTAATTCAGGAGTATCTTTATCTAGTTAGGAAGTAGCTTGGCAGGGTTGTTTCTCCTGCTGATAACTATTATGCTGCATTATATTTTTATTTTTTTAGTGATAGCTCCTTCTATTAAATCTCCAAGCACACTTTGTCACCCATGGAAATATTCACTTATTTCAGGATGAATGAGATGGAGACCAGGCATTTTGAGAGGACTCTTATTTTTGTAGATGAGAGGAGTTTTGTGAGGTGAGAGGAGTTCTATGACATATATTGAAGGATGAAATATACCATTTTATGACACCAATCATCTCCATGCCACAGTAGTGGATCTCTATTGTACTGAGGGAGAAATGATAAAGTATTCCACTTTAAAGAATTGGTATGTTGGGGATGAGGAATGCAGATGTGGGATTTATAATTTTATTACAAAAAGAGGTTTTTGCGATGGAGACAAATCAAGGATTTCATGGACCTGAGTAGAGACTGGTTCAACAATCACTTGGAAATACTCAAGCATTGTTTTGAAAGGCAATGATGCAATTGGAGAGTTCTATTCTGTTGCCTTGAAAAATAACTATCAATAGGGGGGGACAAAGATGATCCATATAGGGAAGAATTGCAGGAGTAGGATTGTTTCTAAAATTATATCTATAGGCATGTCAAGGGACTACTACAAGGGATTAGTGCAAGTGCAACCAAATTATCATAATGCAAGGAATTTTTCACAGTGCGATTTGATGCTCATCAGTGACCAGGAAGTTGCAAATACTTATCATTACATTCAGGTACAATTGAGTTTCATTCTAAAGTCTCTAATTTCACTTATTGATAGTCCTTCTTGTGTCCTTGTCTCTCTTAATTTCATTGCGATAGGATTGGAATGGGTTAAAAAATCAAGCATATCATTGAGTCCAATAGACACCCACATGTCACTACATGTCATTTTGCATACACTTTGTTTTTTATACAATTAGAAGTGAGCAATATGATGTTTGCACACGCAAAAAATCCTAGCATGCATGATGAATCCCTGTCCAATTCCATTTTCTATGGTTACATTTTATTTGCTTTGTTTATACAGATCATCTAGACACATAGTGGTCACTATCGAATGTTGAGGTATATGTCATATAAATCATTTATAGTCTACTTTATTTTATATTCAAGTATTCATTGGCCTTCATTTCTTATACTTTGCATTGTATCTTCTTTCATTTTCAAGAGAGGAACTCAATATTGATGGTAAGAAGAAACAATTGAAGAAAGAGGAGAATAATAACACTGGAACGACAAATGAGAGGTATATTGTAAGTTAAGGATCACGCTGAACTGATGGCGCTCAGAGCCGACAGACACAACTAGGGTTCTGCGCTCCTGGCATTCTCCCCCACGGCGCTTTCGACCTCCAGACGTTGGCGCTTCTATTGACGACACCATGATGCCGCTCTCCAGAGGGGCAGGCATGGCCCCCTCTCCCCCTTACAATCCAAATCCTAACAAGTCAACCATCGCAGAGGAAAATGCCAGCTCCGGTTCTGAACCGCTGGCAGAGTAGGAAAATGATCAAGTTACAAATGCTGAAGGCGACTTCGTAACCAGCCCATCTACAGCTAAAGACAAAGGCTCTGACCAGAACAACTCCACGGCAAGACCCAAAGCATCCTCTGCAACATGCATCCCCAAAATGGCAGAAAGAATCAAAATAGATCTCCCCAGTCAGTGCATCAACAATGAGATTCAATATATGAGGGATCATGCCCTCATAGGAAAGTTTCTAGGTTTCTGGCCTACTGAAAAAGCCTTGCAAGGCTGGATTGCCTCCAAGTGGAAGCCAAAAGGTCAAGTTACCCTGCACCTTGGACCTAAAGGCTTCTTCACCGCTACTTTCAACTATCTGGAGGATAAAATGTGTATCTTTGAGGGTGGCCCGTACTTCTTTAACTCTGTCGGCCTGTACCTGCGTGATTGGGTTGAGAGGTTCAATCCAGACAAGGAGGAATTTAACTGGGCTCCAGTATGGATCCAAATGTACTCTCTTCCCTTGGAATACTGGAATGAGGAAACCCTGAAGAACATCGGCAACAGCTTAGGGGGCTTCATCAAAGTGGCAGAGGAAACAAAAAGCCGAAGATACACCTCATACGCCAGGATCTGTGTCCACATGCATCTAGCCAAAGCTCTGACTGACTCGGTAAGCTTATTTCATGATGATTATGAATGGGTTCAAACTATAGACTACGAGCATATTCCCTTTCGTTGTAGGAAGTGCCACGAACATGGCCATCTCTTTAGGGATTGCCCTCTGAATCTGCAGTCCAAAACTCCTGTCACGGAGGCAAGTAAAGATGCTGAGGGTTTTACAAAAGTCCCAAGTAGAAGAAGGCATGCTAAGAAACCCCCTATGGACCCTGAGAATCTCAAGAAACCTACAACCCGAAACAGTTTTGATATCCTGACTTCCTCGGATAGCATGGAGGACAACCCCTTAATCCCCCTCGCAGATCCATCTCCCTCGTCGCCCCCTCATTCACCCAAGTCTTCAGATCCCCTCCAGACCTCCGAAGCCATCATCACCCCCGCCTCCACATCCAATACAAATAAAGACAAAGACACAGATCCACCATCCTCCAGCATGGAGTTAGACGCAGCTTTGGCACTAAGCATGCAACAACATTCAAAGGAGGAAGAACAGAATACACCGATTCATATGGAGGAGGAACCAGAAAGTGTGGATCTGGTAGGTCTGGACATACTTAAGCTGGAAGCAGCATGCAGACAGAAGGAATACAATAATATACATACTCGTGAGATAGAAAGGCTAGAAGAAGTGTTAACCAGAGCACAACACAACAAATATCTAGGCATTCAGGCAGGCAGTCCTTGGGATGGGAAAAAAATCTTGAAGGAGACAAAGAAGCGTGGACGTAAGACAGATTTGCAGAGGACTATCATCCTTGGAGAAATGCTGGTGGATTCTGGTAGATTCCCCAAGCTGACCAAGTTCTACAAAGCTCTTCCCCATTGTTCCCCATGAAGCTCGTCTCATGGAATGTGCGAGGGCTCAATAGCCCTGCAAAACACAGGATGATCAAAAAAATGATTCAGCAAGATAGGCCTTCTATAATTTACCTTCAAGAAACAAAATGCAATAGTACAGTTCTGGAAAAAATACTAAATAAAGCCTAGCCAGGGTGCAGGTCAGTCTCCGTGGACGCCTCTGGAGCTTCTGGAGGGCTCGCAATCATATGGAATCCTCAAGAACTCTACCTTCATGACTTTCATGCCTCCCATTTCTTCATTCAATCCACCTTCCACCTTATTGGAACAAATAGCCATGGTCATCTATCCAATGTGTATTTTCCGCAAGAATTACAGAAAAAACTAGATCTGCTTGAAACTATTTCTGAACTCAACACTAACAGATGCTTTCCCTTCTGGATATGTGGGGGTGATTTTAATATGATTACCTCTTTGGAGGAAAATTCTGGTGGACACTCGAGACTGGATGAAGACAGCAACAGCCTCAAAGACTTCATTCACCGGAATCAATTGATGGACCTTCAGACATCCAATGGCATTTTTACATGGACCAATAAAAGATGGGGTTCACAGCGGTTGCTTCCAAACTAGACCGATTTCTCATGTCGGACAACACTATTCACATGGGGGGAGACTTTTACGCCTCCATCTTTCCTCAGGCAGGCTCCGATAACTGGCCCATCTTATTACAATGGTTGCAACCGAGTGTCAGGAGAAATAGACCATTTCACTTCGAAGCATTTTGGTTTTCACATCCCAACTTTAAAGATGTGGTACTCGATGCCTGGAAATATTTCAATCCCCCAGAAGGAGCCAAAATGTACCAGTTTCAGCAGAAGTTAAAATTTCTCAAACAAGCGATCAAATCCTGGAATCGTACCCAGTTTGGAAATATTTTCGACCATCAGAAGTTGTTGGAGGAGCAAATGAACACTCTGCAACAGTGCATTATCTATGAGGGTAGAACTAAAGACCATGTGCTATAGGAGAATTCACTCCTAACCAATATTGAAACTCGACGGAAGCAAGAAGAAACGTTGTGGCACCAAAAATCCAGGGTCAGATGGCTCAAGGATGGAGAGAAAAACACCAAATTCTTTCACAGAACCACAGTTCAAAGGAGAATGCACAATCACATCGCCTTCATCAACAATAAGCAAGGAGAACGACTGGAAGCGCATGAAGAAATGGAACAAGAATTCAAAGAGTACTTTCAAGACATTCTAAAAGAGCCCCCGAACACCGAAAATACAGTCTATTACGCAGCATATACCAAAGATCATCACGAAGGACCACAAAAAAACGTTGCTCCTGCCAATATCAATGCAGGAAGTGGAGGATGCGCTATCCCAATTAAAGATGGCAAAGCGCCAGGACCTGATGGCTTCACAGCCAATTTTTTCCACGCCTTTTGGGAGCACATCAAAACAGAGGTATGGGAACTTGTAGAAGAGGAAAGATCGATGCACTGGATCCTCCCCTCTCTCAATTCCACCTTCATAGCGCTTGTGCCTAAGGTGGAAGATTCCAACACTCCAGATAAATACAAGCCCATTGCTCTCTATAACGTAATCTACAAACTCATCTCAAAAATCATGGCAAACAAGCTAAAACCTCTCCTCCCTCTCCTCATCTCTCCAGAGCAGACAAGGTATGTTGAAGGGCGCCAGATTCTGGATGGTATCATACTTTCTCATGAAGTGATTCATTTGCTCAAGGTTTTAAAAAAGCCAGGTATGATTCTTAATCTTGATCTTTCCAAAGAATTCGATAAACTCAGTTGGTCCTATATTATTCAAATGCTTCTGTTTTTGGCTTCAGCGCTACTTGGACGCGTTGGCTCATGAATCTGATTACCTCCCCCAGTTATTCCATCCTTCTGAATGGCTCCCCCTCCTCGCCTTTTCGACCCTCTCGCGGTATCCGCCAAGGTGACCCTCTCTCTCCGTTCCTCTTTGTGCTCATGGCCGAAGGTCTCAGTCATCTCCTCTCACTCTCTAAAGGGCATTTCTCTCCATGGACTTTCTCCCCTCTCTCACCAACAGTTTGTTGATGATATTGTGCTCTTTGGCCATCCATCTGTTCATGAGGCTTTAGCCCTCCTTGACCTTCTTAATCTCTTCTCCAAAGCCTCAGGCACCTATATCAGTGCGGCCAAATCCCAGCTCTTCTTCTTCAATACTCCCAGTCTTTCTCAAAAGAATATAGCCAGGATCTTGGGGTACCCCATAGCTACGCTTCCCTCGAAATACCTTGGTGCTCCCCTGATAATCTCAGCCATCAAGCATGCCTCCTGGAGAACTCTCCTTGACAAGATAGAATCCAGGCTTTCCTCCTGGACCTTCCGCTCTCTTAATATCGCCAGCAGGCTCATACTTATCAAATCCATTCTTCAAGCCATGCCCTTGTATTTATTCTCCATATTGGCAGCTCCCAAATGGGTTCTGAAGAGAATTCGCAATCTCCAAAGAAATTTTTTATGGGGCTCCTCAGGTCTCAACAGAAAATGGGCGCTCGTCAAATGGACTGAGGTCTGCTTACCAAAGTCAGCTGGCAGAATTGGTCTAAGGGATCCCCTCCACAACAACAACACTATGGGCGCCAGAATCTGGTGGAAATGGGTCTCCAATCCGCACTCTCCTTGGGCTCGCATCTGGCACGCCAAGTATGCCCCAGGAAGGCCCCTGGAGGAGCTCATTCGCATAAGCATCACCATCCCGGGCTCATTAATTTGGAATGCTGCTAGAAAACACAATGTCTTCATTCAAGCACACAGTTTTTGGGAAATACACTCTGGTACCACAGCAAGATTTTGGGAAGACTCCTGGCAGCAGCTCCCCAAACTTGCTGCTCTCTTCCACAAACCCAAATGGCAAGCCACCATGCAACACAGTGATCAAACCCAGGTTTATCAATTCTGGCAGCAACACTCCCTTCAAGGCTATCAACAATGGAGATCAGCAGACACATGGCAAGCCAACTGGAAAGAGGAAACATTTGAAGAGATTGATCAGGAACTCAAACTGAGGAAAATCAAGCTCTTGGATCAAAGGGAAAAAATCCGATGGGGATATACAACAAAAGGGACATTCACCACTAAGGAGGCATACCAAATTCTCTATCATCCAGAGCAGATAGTAAAATATCAGCTTTGGGACAGGATCTGGCAACCAAGTATTTGGCCAAAAGTCTCCACGTTCCTATGGCTATTAAGCAAACAACGGATCCTCACTTGGGATAATCTTCAAAAGCGAGGTTTCATTGGGCCTTCCAGATGTCCCAATTGCAACCGCCACCCAGAAACCATCGTGCATCTTTTGGATACCTGTCCGCTAGCTGCAGAACTATGGGAGAGAATTGCTCTGTGCAACAGAAGATCAGGAAGACAAGTAGGAAACATCACAAATACTATCAGGAATTGGCCTCAGCAACCCTTCCAAAGTCCAGTCCTCAACTCCCTATGGATCCTTATTCCAGGCTTTGTCTATTGGACCTTATGGAAGGAGAGGAACAACAGGATCTTTAAAAATCTCCATTCGCCCCTGGACTCCCTCTGGCTTCTTCTTAAACAGCATATTCAAGAAACTCTGGCTCTGAAACTCTGGCAAAACTCGGACCTGCCATCCACTCCTCAGGAATGCCTAGTACTGGAAAATTGGAATCTGAATCTCACCTTCTCTGCTCAAGCCTCCCTAAATCCCTCCATTCATTCTGAATCCCCCCATCACTAGTCTCCTCCTGTCTCCCAAACCATAAAATTAAATTTCGATGGTGCTGCCAAGGGCAATCCGGGGCTGGCTGGATATGGAGGTGTTTTCAGAAATGCTGAGGGTACGGCTCTCCACATTTATCATGGCTCGATAGGAAGAGATACCAACAATGCTGCTGAGCTGGAAGGCTTATGGAAGGGCATCTGCACAACTGTAACTGAAAATCTCTTTCCTCTGGTGATAGAAGGGGACTCACAAATCCTAATTGAAGCGGTTTCTCGGATCCAATCAGGCACATCAGCTGGAAAGATCGCCTCCAGTTGGAGGCTCCTAAGCAGACTAGAGCAAATTGAAGATTGGCTCAGGTCTCCCTGTAGCGTTACTTTCCAACATGTTCGGCGATCTGCAAACAAAGTAGCAGATAGACTGGCTAACCAGGGGTCTGATCAACAGCTCCCTTTCTTCTCTGGTCCTCTAAGCAGATCTAATGATGAGAAACTCAAACACGAATGCACTCTTCTGGTGCAACAAGATCTATCCCTCCCGGATGCGGGTGATCGAGACAGATAATAGGACGATGGCGGCGGGAGCAGTCGGCGCGTGGAGTACGTCCTGCGCCATCTGGCTTCACCTGCGGTTGGTATTCAATACTCCGGAGAGCTCATTCAAGGCCGTGTTAATGTGGCTCGACGTTTTACACAGGTTCCCCTGCTCAAATCAGATGGCACATACCCATTTCAGCTTTGTTCCTTTCTCTCGCATTTTAGGCCTCCTCGCAGGTGCTATGCTCTGTTCGGTGGAGGTTTCAGGTTTCCATGGTATTCAGGCTCGTGGAGCAACTTCGGTGATGGTTTTCCTGGAACGCCACAGCCCCTACAGCGTTCTCCTCAGCTGTATGCCTTCCAGCTCTCTCAATTCTCCGACAATCTTGTTAAATCTCCCCCTTCCTGTCTCCCCTGTTCAGCATAGCATTGTTGTCGATCCTGCGCTTTATTCTCAGAGCAACATGACTATCCTGCGACAGAGAATGGGTTGCCGCAGGGGTGGAGTTCGTGGTCGTCCCTTGCGTAATGCTTCATCCTCTTCCGCGGATACATTCGCTGGCTCTTCTTCTGAGAGTCATCCTACTCCCAAACGTGGGCGTGGTCGTGGCAAGGACAACAGGTCGCAACATCAAGCCCCCATCACACTCATGAGCACTCGAACCGCTTTCAAATTCCCTGCATGCTAAGCAATCATTCTTTCATAGCCACAGTCACGATTCAGTTAAGTGAGGGCGCAACAGGCATGGTTTCGTCAACTCCACATGCTACACCGAAGCTGGGGGGGGAAGATTTGCCAAGCACCTCTCAAAATCAGTGCCAGCAGTGTGAAGTCCCAAAGAGTTCTGCTTTCCAGGTTAAGCCTACTGTGGCACGTTCAAATCTTCCAGGTGATGGGAGTCCTCCAAAAGAAGAGGGTCTTCCCTCTGATGATGATGACTTCTCAAGTTTCAGCTGTCCAATTGTGGAAGAATCGCCCTCCACTGCTCATGATGCTTGATTAGGTTGTCGTTCTTTCTGATATTATCGTGTCTGTTCAAAGGAAATTCTCAGTTGTCTTTTGTCTTAGCTCAGTTGGTCTCTGTCTATGTTAACAGTTCGAGTCAATAGTATCATCTCTGTTAAGAAGTTTTGGAACTCCACACAGTCTACATTTTGTCAAGGCGGTTCCGGTTTAAAGGCTCCAGTAATAGTCCTAGATCTAGGCAGTCTGATGCTCGTTTCAATGGATTATTTGCCAAATCTGTCATGCGAGAAAGCCATTTTCCAGGATAGACCTCTTGAGGCTGCCGCCTTGTTGTAAAATTTTTGTATCAATAATAGGAGTAGACTTATTCAAAAAAAAAAAAAAAAACAAAAACAAAAACAAAACAAAAACAAAAACAAAAACAAAACAAAAACAAAAACAAAAACAAAAACAAAAAAACAAAAACAAAAACAACAACAACAACACTGGAGCGACAAATGCAAAATGAGAGAGAGAAGAGAATCTCTCTAGTGATACTCTTAGAGCCAATATCTTGCATAATACACACTCATAGAGATTGATGGTCAAGCCTTCAAAGTTGGTGAATTCACTTGCAATGCTTTGGCAACACAGTGATAATGTTTTGAAATGATGAAACAATATTTCATGTGCAAATTGTAGTCCAACTCATATTAAGTTGGAAATTCATATTGTAATACTTGATATTTTATATAATAAAATTTATATGGTTAAAATTATTTTTATTTGCACTTGATATTATTTAGTCTTGTAATTAACATATGTAACTTTGCGTTATCATATTAGATAAACATGCACATTGTATGACGTTTTCTTAAAATTTAGTCACAAAATCATACTAATTAATTTATGGTGATTAATAATAAACACATAAAATCAATATAAAACTACTAAATTAGTGGTTTATATTAATTAATGATGAACATGAATAAATGAAATGAATAGAAACTACTAAATTATTTGTTTATATAATGAATATGAAAATACAAAAAAAAAAGATAAATGACTACTGCAAATGATAAAAATTTTATTATTAAATGATAAGTAACTCTTGCATATATACAACTATTAGTAGCTAATTTACATCATCTTATAGCACAACTAAGATTTAGTCATATTTCTTTGGTCATTAATTGGTTTTAAATGATGACTAAAATTTGCATATATATGACTATTAGTAGCTAATTTACAGTATCTTATAACATGACCAACGTTTTGGTCATATTTCTTTGGTCATTAATTGGTTTTAAATGATGACTAAAATTTGCATATATATGACTATTAGTAGCTAATTTACAGTATCTTATAACACGACCAACGTTTTGGTCATATTTCTTTGGTCATTAATTGGTTTTCTCGAAGATTCATATAGTAATATATTTTATTATATATTTGGTCATTAATTTCGACAATTAATGACTAAACCAATGAAAAATTAATGACCAAATTAATGACTAAATATACTACTAGATGGTAAAACTGAGGAAACCAATTAATGAATAAGCTAAAAATGACTAAAAGTTGGCCGCGTTATAAGATACTGTAAATTAGCTATTATTGGTCACCGACTGAAAAATGACAATTTATATGCAAATTTTAGTTGTTTTTTTAGTAACTAATTAGTCATTTTGTACTAGTCCAATAGCCAAAAATCCCTTTCTTTAATATCCTACCATATTAGAATTCCTTAGAGTAATGTACGAGAATAATTTTGAGACAAGATAGCTTACTAGGATGGAATCTTTCACCAACGAACTCAGTAGAGACTAGCTAGGGTGGGATCACCTCCATTGGGACTAGACAGAGGAAAAGGGGTCTTAAATCCCTCAGAGCCTTAGCTCAATGAAATAGATATATTCAATCCAAATTGATGATGATAAAATGATTTCATCTCTCCTTTATTTATAGATTTCTCATGGGGGATTCTTCCTTAATCAAATGTGAGGGGTTGCAAGTGTAGCCCCTAATTTGGGATTTTTACCCAAGCTACCCCAAATTTACCCAATGTTTTCCCACAACACTAGATAATGGGTTCCCCCTTTATCAACAATTATAGTTTATGGGGTTGGATAGGATACTTCATCCTCCTTAGGGTAAGTAATTACAAAGGGAAATTACATAGTTCCACTAGAAGTGAGAACAAGTATCAATGAAAGTGTCACAATCGGTCATCCTCTTTGTGGGCCCACATAGAAAATGAGTCAGAATGTGTATATGTAAATGTCAATATAGGTCATTATGGTGCACATTGACTTATGCTTTGGAGATAAGGATGTAATTGATTTATTTCAAAGTCATTTTAACTTTTCTTAACATATAAAGAGTTATTGTGTAAGTCATCTAATGTACAAGAAGTTATTGTCTAGTTCATAGCTAATATCACTTTGAGAATTTATCTTGATGCCCTACATTAGAAAAAAATTCTTGAAGATTGAAATTATCACTACCAAGGAAGAAGTTGGCAGCATAAACAACATTCATGGAACTTGGCATCAAGGAATGCATATTTGGATATATGGATGCACTTGAGTTATTTTAGAGTTAAAGTGGGCCCACATAGGCAATAATATGCAGATGTCGAGGTTACTAGAGGTCATTATTATACACATTGACTTAACGATTTGGATATGTCGATACAGTTGAGTTATTTGGGAATCATTTCAACTTATCCTAATGTATAAATATTTATTTTGTAACTGATCTAATGTATAATGAGTTATTGTGTAGCTCATCATTAACATCAATTTAAGAGTTGTCCTTAATGTACAACTTTGGTAAGAAAAATATGAAGATTAACATTAGCACTAACATAGAAGAGGATGGTAGAAATAACAATATTCATGGAGTGTTGCATCAAGGAATCTAGATTCATTATTATACATAGTGACTTATGATTTGGATATAAGGATGTACTTGAGTTCTTTAAGAGTTATTATGTCACACATCTAATGTATAAGGAGTCATTGTATAACTCATCACCAATATCACTTTGGGAGTTATTCTCCATGCCAATATTGGCAAGAAATACATGATTATTAACATTAGCACTACCAAGGAAGAAGAGGGTAGAATCAACAACATTCAAGGAAGGCTTCATCTAGGAACCATTACGCTTTCTATTACTACTACAAATCAATAATGCATAGAATAAAAGGAAAAGAAGCGTTGTAAAATCAACTAAACAAGGACTAAAACCAAAAGGAATTGATTAGGATGGATGGATATCATCAATGGTAGTAACCAATCCAACATACAAGGAAATATTATTACTTAGTTTCATCACATGCAGTGCCCTTAATTAGAAAGATTTGAGCAAGTATTTTCAAAGGGAGGAATATGTTATGACCCTAATGGGGCATATTGGGGTCAACTGAATATGTAATAGTGGGTCATCCTAGTAGTGGACCTACATGGTGAATGAGTGACGATATGTATATATTTTGGTCAAAAGAGTCATTAATAACATGTGGAACCATGATTTGGACATTATTGACTCATCATCATTATAAATTTTAGAGTTGTGCTCCACATCTATACAGTATATTGTGTGTACATTGTGTGTATGCAAGTTTATCATGTTATTTTAACTTGTAAGAATTAGGCTAATAATAGAGTTTCCATGTAGCTAGAAGGAAATTCTTTTAGTTCTACCAAAACAAAGGAGAAGGTAACATCCCTAGTGCAAAATGCTCATCCAGCTACAATGTATTCCTGCATGAATGACATCAACCATGGATGTTGACCTAGTCTCTAACTAGAAGGACTTGTTTTGAGATGGTAATGATATTCCAAAGTCATTAAAGATGCATGGATTTTAGTAAGATTCCTTGAACTTGTAGTCCCACAACTTGAAAAGAGCCTTATGTGTGTGAGAAGAGTGAACTGGAGAGAGTGACACAAGGACATTTGTGTGATATTTTCATTCAAATAAGAAAAATAGTCTTTTATCACACCAATGCTAATAGGCTTACTAGAAAATTTAATGTGAAGTCCGTATCCCTCTACTAAAGAAAGAGTTTGATAGGATCTTTGCATGGATATAATAACAACATCAAAAACTTAGTGCAATATCAATTTCGCTTCTTGAAACTTTTGGTGCTTCATTCAATATTGATTTCATATTCTAAATGCTTTTTGGCCTATATGATAAGCTATATTTAACACAAGGTAGCTGATGTCAATATTTATTTGTGCTTAGTGTATGTTTTGGTGTAAGGCTTAATGATTTCTTTAACAACAATAGAGTGATGAATGGTAGTTGTTGATATTGGAAATGTGGCACATTTTTTATCAAACATATAAATAATGATTTTTACCCAACTTCAATGGCAAGGCTACCAAACCTGAAACTAAATTTGTAGTCATATGAGGCTTTTAAACATAATGGAAATGAATTTCGAGACTTTACTATCCTAGATGGTTTTAATGTTAATATCAATGAATGGTTGTCGACTTTACTCTCATAGATAGTTTAAATGTTAAGAATGATGAATGGTTGTCCTTGATATTGGAAAGGTGGCACATATTTATAAAACTTTTTTACCACGATTTTAACCCAACTTCAATGATAAGGCTACCAAACTTGAAACTATATTTGTCGTCATAAGATGCTTTTGAGCATAATGGCTATGCATTTGGAGACTTTACTTCAATGTTGGAAATAGAAGTTATATAGCACCAAAATCGCAATATATCATGATCATATCAACTTCGTGGTATTATTGCTGAAAATCACAATTATTTCAAATTTGGAATGTATCACAATATTTTAAAAATATCGTGACATATTGGCAACATATCATCAAAAATTAGAAAATATCAGTTCAGTAAGTAGATATAGGGAATTTTTTGGATTATTTTGCTTAGTTTGAAGAGGGAAAGAAGAGGATTGAGAACAAAGGGGTGTTACATTTGTTGATAAAAAGGCTAGGGAGGAGGGGGTTGCTTTAAGTGTTTAAATAATTGAAAAAATGTAAATCTTTATATTTTTTAACATTGCCAATGTTTTCACCAATGTTTCTTACAAGTTTCTTCCACGACCCTTGGAAATATATTTTCCAACATAATTCTTAATACATTCTTCCATCTCCTAAATAGTTCAAATGTTAGTAATTTTGCTAAATGAGCCATATATATGAAAATCTATTGAGTGGACCTAGATTTATGAAAAATATTACCAAAAGATAAATGTTGAATTGCTAGGCAGTTGTTGGAAGTGGACTTAAAATTATTCAAATGTACATACTCTAATGAGTATGGTTTTGTTATTGTATCTAGTCAAAAGAAGCCTTTCCAAAAAAAGGCTTGAAACAAGGAAAAAACTCTTGAACAATGTAAACTTTGAAACATGAACTAATACGATTACCCGTTTCGTTGAGGTAGCAAAAACGTCAACCGATTTTGAAAAGTGGTGATGCAGAATACACATATTTTTTTAACATAGTTTTTGACACTTCAAATTTTTATGTACATTAGTTTTTAGAATGTTAGTGATTTGTATGTTGATTTTAAAAAGTGTTGATTCTGCATTAGGCCATTTTTTTAAAAGACCTATTTTTTTACTTTAAATTTTTTAATGTATTAAATGTGAATAATTATTTTCTAAATTTAACAATTTTTGAAGTGGTATTCTTCTTCATATTTTCTTGTTTTTCTTTTAATTTTTTTTTTGTAGTGAGGTTTTTATTTTTTTGCATAGTTAAAGAAGAAGGTCGATATTTTAAAGTTTCGATATTCTACATATTTATATATCATTAATTAATTTTTCAATGCACATCAAATAATTGTCTCTAAAAAAATAATAATTTTTAACAATTGATGTAAAAATAACCATTTTGAACATAAATATAATTAAAAAAATACACACTTTGATAGTTTTTTGCTAGAAATGACATGTCAAAATCAGAATTTTTATAGGAAAAATTTAACAAAAATGGTTAAATAATAGATTTTTCTATGAATTTCATGTCAAAAAATAATAATAATCATTGTTTTTTTTTCAAAAAATAATGATTCACATAAAAATTAAAGCAAAAATCACATAATACAAATATTGAACACATAACAACATTAATTGAATGCTTATTCTTCTCATAAAATGTCAAAGTCAAAACATTACAAGTATAACTAATTAATAGTTACAAAAAATGAGCTTGATTTCCAAGCATGACTTAAGTTTAATCAATAGTATCACATAATTCAAACTCTTCATCCTTTAGAGTTTCATCATTGTCTTCTTCCACAATATTTTCTGCTTCATCTTGCTCATTTTCCTCTTCTAATGGATCTTTGATGTTTGTGAATCTCCCAATGTATGCCTTTCCAATCATTCCATGTAATGGTGGTTGAGGTTACTTTGTATTTTTTGCCACACGTGATTCACTAAAATCCACTTTCTGCAACCCAATTTCTTGCATCGCATCTAGAAGAAATTGTAGAGCATTAATTCTTTGATGAATAAATTTGCATTGTAATGGATATTTTTCAATGGAAATGTAATTTCTTCCTTTTTGTAGGCAACATGCTAGTGTTGTACCTAATTATCAAGCACAAAAGAAATAATGAAGTAAATTAGCATAATGACATATAAATTAAGAAAGAAGATATTGAAATTCAATTCTATATAATAAAACTTACCTCAGACAAAAAATAAATCCATAACCCAATCTCCTTCATTTGAACATAAGTCTATAAGATAGTTAATCAATGACCATGGTTTTTGATAAATGTTAACTATCTCTCCTTTTGCGTCTTTATCTTCATATGTTAGTTTTTTCACAACATCATCATAAACCAGTACTTGGTTATGACTCTTTCCATCTACCCGATTAAAAGTCATAGACATATAGTTATCATCTTTTGTCCAACTATCAATATGGATGAAATCACAATCATTTATAATTGGTTGATCTTCACGATTAAGAAGATTTGACTTTTGCCTGTAACATGAAACAGTAAAATTTCAATTAACTTGTACATAAATGATTTTTTTTAACATTAATCAAACATAAATTTTCGACGTCTTACCATGTAAGCTGCATCCTTGAGTTTGTTTTCCCTTTGAAGCTTGACAATAACATTGCCAATTGTGTGTCTGAATGAAATGTCACAAATCTCCATAATGGTGATGATGTGACTTCTACAAATCCCACAACCACTTTACTAAGAGATTGATAAGTATAAGGGTCACTATCATAGTCAATGTTTGGGATATTGAAACCATGGGGAATATCTGCAATAACTAGGGAATAATCCCTTTTAGGTATGAGTTTAGCAATGTATTCACAGTCACCTTGTATTACTTGATATTGAATAGTTTCAAGCCCATTCCAAATGAAATGAGTAAGAGTTGGATCAATTTCAACATTCCTAAGACGTTGCTTTTTCTGTCTTTCGATCTTAATTTTTCAATAAAGGTTTTGAAACTATCTAGTGCTCCATTTGCATCCTTCCTCATATTTAATAAAATAAAAATATATATGTATAAGTTATAAAATAAAAATAAAATAAACAAATATATGTATAAGTTATAGAATAAAAATAGCATACAGATGAATAAGAATGAATGTATAAACCAACATACCTTTTTAAATTCATGATAAAAATATTTTAGTGTTGATGTAGAACTTGAATCTGGATAATTGCATACAACATCATCCCAACTATCTTCATTCAACAATTTAACCATTTGTTCTTGTATTTTCATGTAAAATTTGTGACTGAATAGATAAAGTAAAAAAAGTTAATATAATGATATGTATAACAAATACTACCAAGAACAATATGTTATATTTAAAAGAAAATTATAATCTATAAATAAGTAAAAATAATTCAACAAACTTACTTTTGAAATTCCTTAGACATTTTCTCGAATGATAATTTCCCTGACTTCACACGAGATAATATTTCTTTGACAAGTTTTTCATCCTTCACTCCTTGCAATGCTTTCCAAGGTGTGATAGTCATATCTTCTAGGAGCTGCTTCATTTTAGGACTTGATTTACTGTTGCTACATATTAATGGTTTAGACCTTTTGAACTTCTAGTTTTTAATGCCAATGTTCTCCCACATGCTAAAAATCTCATTAATCAATTCCCATATCTCTCCAGTTCTAAATGTCAACTAGAAAATGTTATCAATACTTTTGAATATATCAGTGTTTATTCTATTGCCTTTTGAACTGATTTTCTCCTCAATTTGATAGCCTATTTCTATACAACATTCCTTTTGGAATTCTATAGTAACATTTATCTTATCCCCACCATATTTTTCTTCAAATTCATTATGAATAAATTTAACCCTTTGAATGAAAGTCATAGACATCTTATATTCATTATCTGAATTATGATTCCATGCCAATAGCTTTGCTTCTGTATCCAATAAAACAGCATAAATGATACATTTTATTGTTTCAAAAAGTGGGTTGTTGGGATATTCCTCCATCAATTTCCCTTGAGCATCTACAGAATGGTTCCCCCCAAGAACATAATAATTGTATTTAAAACATTTTGACTTATCAAATGCTTCTTTGTTGGAACTTGAGTTGGATCAACAAGAAGCACATAATTAACCATATGAGCATATGGATTGTACCTCATCAATGTCTCCAAGTTGTGAACATGCAGGTGGTGTGGCTTTCTTATTTTATATTTAAATTGTCCTTCACTTGGCATATAAATTTGTCTCACATTAAGCTGAAATGTACGACCACACTCAATTAAGTTTTTCTTTGTCAAGTTATGTTGAATGACATTTTGTTTTGTTTTAATAATGCCATTCTCTAAAACAGCTCCTGGTGTAATGATTTCCCTCTTTTCTTTTGAATTTTCATTAGGATCTTCACTACTAGAAATGACTACTTGAGAATGTTCAACTTTCATTTTCTTCCTCCTAACATTCTCATCATTAACTAGAACAAAGACATTCCTGGGCATTGTTACTTTTGGTCTTTTATGACTCTTCTCCTTTCTAACATCAGTTATAATGTCATCCCCAGTAATGGAAACATATTCTTCAACGTCAGTTTCAACTTCTTCATCTTCAAAAGTAATTTGTCTATCTTTGCTAGATTTATCCACTAAAGACATTTTTTTCTGATCCCTTGGATGTAGTTTTGTAGCATCATGAATTACTACTTTTTGCTTGTTTGCCATATCTTCTTCTGACCCTGAGTAGAAACTGCTGACAACATTCATAATATCTTGCTCTATGAAATGAATGCCTCCCAACATAATTGAAAGATTTTCAATAAAATTCTATCAAACAAAATATCATATGTCAATAAGAACTAAGTTATAAAAATATAGTGAGAAAGTTACAATAACACAAAAAAGAAATATAAATATAAATACTTACCATATCTTGTGCAATGTCATTTATAATTTGTTTACACAACTTTGTAGATTCCTCTGTCATGTCATACAATGACAATGATAACCGATATTTAATCTTGTCATGTGACTTGGGCGGTTTTGTAAGTACATAAACAACTTTAGTGTCCGGTTTCAAACAGATGTCTATAAATTTTCCGAGCACCTCATAAATTCCACTATCATTAGGGATATCAACATATCGATATATCTGCACCTATTCACCTTCTTTATCTTTCACATACCATACATTTTCTGTAAGCTTCACTTCTTTTGATTTCTTCTTGTATGAAATTGTCTTCTTATCATTTGAGGCACTTTATAGATTTGTAGTTATTAGCTTAGGATGGAATGGGAGGATTACAAGCAGAGCCAGCTTCTAGGTTTGACTTGGGGGTGGGGGCTGCTTTCTTTTTTTTAACTGTTTCTCAATGTTCATCTTGTGAAGTATTCTCTGCATCAACTAAAATAGTACAACGGTTAGCAAAATGTCCATATTCATGACATACCTTACACTTGAAGGGAATCTGTTCATAGTCCAATTGTTGAATGTGGGTCTAATCATCCACCTTGAGCTTGATGGCCTCTGGAATTCCTTTGCCTAGATCTACTTCTACGCATATGCGAGCACAAGCCTGCATGTTGTTTTTTGCTTCACTGCAGTCAATGTATCCCCACAGCATTCCCAATAGCTCTGACCTATTCGTCTCCCCAGCATTGGAGGGGGAGATGTGGAAGCTGAACCCAAATAGGAATAGTGCTTAGAATATCCAACTCGGGATCGAAATCTGGAGTCCATTTGTTGAGATATAGACCTCTTGAATCCATGAAATAGGGCCCATTCCTGAATATCAAGTCTTTGTCTTCTCTTGTTTCAAAATGAAAGGTAAAATACCCTTTTCCACAAAATCGGATGGAGATTTTGCCTTGTATTTTATCAGACCAATTCCTTTCAACCCATCTTTGAACTGTTTTCGGTGATGGCCAGAGCCCAGTAAATTTCCCAATGAGACCTCGTTCTGATAATGCAAGAGCAGCCATACGAGGTAGAGCTGGGGGGAGATTAACTTCCTGCAAAACATCGAGCTTCTTCACGAACTTGGAGATTGTTGGGCGAGGCCTCTGGGGAGGTAAGGACTTAACCAGAGCTGAGAAGGCCTGTTGAGCAGCAGCCGCCTCCGGTGAAGCCTCCGGAGGGGCCATGGCAGAGAGCCGAAGGCCGAGGCGCGATCAAGTCGGCTTGACCTAGCAGGGGCGCACTCGAGAGAACCAGTCTATCGCAGTTTCTAAGAAGATCCCGAGTTGAAGAGATTATAAACTTCAATCAAGTGAGTTTTCCATAGTTGATGTAGAATATTAGGTGATATTTGAACAAGATCTAAGTATGTATTTCTTACACTCATTTATATGTAAGTCAAGCAGGCAGTTGTGAGGCATAGTTAACTACCATTCATGCTTTCTATATTAAAAAATCAATGATACTTTATTAAATCAACATTATTTGACATGAAATTTGTAATTTGTGAATTTAAATTTGTTTTAGTAGAAGGATTTCTATGATAATATTGTGCACTTTTGGGTAGGAAATAAAATTCATGGTTCTTTATTTATCATTTTTATTTTTATAATTTTAATATTCTTCCATTAATAAAGCAGTGAGCTTTTCACTAGTTACATAATTTGGTTTTGTTATTTTAGTCGTTTTATGAGTTGTGTCCATTGTCTATTTGACTTGTGAGGTTGTGAATTTTGGTTGATTATTGCATAATAGGTTGGTGCTTTGTGATTTGCTTGCTTGAGATTATGTGAAATTGGTGAAAACATACATGGAGTAAAGTGGACAACTTTTATATCACATGGAGCAGCTAGCCTTTTCTAGCACTCAAGTTCAATATTATCAGGAAATCAAAGGAATTAGGAATATAACTAGGGATTTGTGGGGATAATCAATGCTACAATTCAAGCACATCTTGCAACTCCATGATGCCATAATGGGAAAAGTTGAACCTCACCTATTTGAATTGATTTCATCACCTATTTGAATTGATTTCGTGAAACATGTTTCAATGACCTTTTTCTTAGGTGCAATCTTTAAAACCATAATTTGAATGGATTATGATACTAAGAATAAATATGAGCAATCAAGATGACAAGGGTGCACAATATGTTGTGTAAAAGAATCTATGATTTATGCTACTATTCTATCGACGAAAATATTAGATCTATTGGAGAAAATGGATATCAACAATAATTCTTTATTGTAAAATTTTAAAAATAAAATAATTATTAATCATTTTTTTTCACTACTGGTTCACAGATACCCATGGTCAGTGGGTCCGTTACGTCCAGGATTGAACAACGCTAGGGTGGACCCCACCCGAAGGGGGTCACACCCCTCGACCTATTGACTGACCTGACCCCAAGAGCTTTCGGGTTTCGACCCTGTGATCGAGCTTTCGGGTTGCGACCCTATGACCTCCCATTGGCGAGGCCCCGGCTTGACTGATTGAGCTAACCCTTGGGGCTTAATAATTATTAACCATTATTAAAGTAGGGAATATTTTTCTTATTTGCAAGTCAAAATATTTTTTTATTTATATAAGTTTAGTTATAAATGTTTATTCTTTAAATAATAATTTATTATTATTTTTTTAAATTAAAAAGTTATAAATATTATTTATTTTGTTTTTTATTACCAAAATGATTATTAATAAAATATAAATTAAGAATATAATATTATTATAAAAAACAATAGCTATTAAATATAGAATTTTTTAAAAATAATAAAAAATAATTTTCAAAATACAATTTTTTTAATTTGACTTTTTGGTTAAATTGTTTCATTTTTTTAATTTGAAAATTTTTTTATTAAATTGTTTTCAGTTTTAATATAATAGTAAAAAAATTACAATTATTTTCTTTTTATTAGATATTTTATGTAGTTTATCAATTGATATCTTTAAATTAAAATTCAATTGGTATGTTTAACTTAAAATTTATTTACTTTCACCAAAACTAAATAATATATTTACTATTTATTTCAAAAAAAAATTACCCATTTAAAAAATTAAATCACATTTTCAATAAATAAAAATTTATTTAAATAAAACTTATATATAATTACAAAATACGCCTCCATGCCGCCATATTCATTACATATGTTTTGCTCAATATGTCTTGCTTTATTGGCTGAAGCTTCAAGCCTTCAATGTACTTCTGAACATTATATACTCTTAATATAATCTATTCCGTTTTTTCTCTCTGAAAAAATATAATTACAAAATACATTTATATTGTTCATCCAGGTGACATCCAATTCAAAAAATTCAAAATTGAGTTGTGAAAATATAGATAAAGTCCCAGCAAAAAATTGATATTTACGTCAAAAACTTTGTGAAGCATGAATCTATACATAAATACATGTGCTCCAATGAAAATATAGATAAAGCCCCAGAGAAGAGATTTGATACTTACATCAAAAACTTTGTGAAGCATGAATCTATACATAATTACATGTGCTCTAATTTCATTGTTAGAATATTTGCCGGATGGTTTAAAATAGTACATATAGGCCGCCCATGGTTATTTGAATACAATCAAAATTTCGAAAAATATGTTTGGAATTTGAACAACAAAAATGTGGCAACAGATAATTGCATTAGATTTTTTCAATATTTAAAATAACATAAAAAGCAGACGTAAAAAAAAAAAAAAAAAAAAAAAAACTCAGGTAATATGTGTCCATTCAGAGCTTATTATAGATTCCTACCACCAAAGAAACCAGAAGACAACAAATATTCTTGTGAGTTCTAAATGCCATGTGTGCAAATAAAAATATTAGGTTTAGCTGCAGAGATTATATTGGATTATAGAATGTAAAATCAACCTTTCACATTGGATTATAGAATGTAAAATCTACCTTTCACTGCGCTGTAAAATAAGCCATCATACTATCTAAAATAAGCTGGAGGCTTCAGGGAACTCCGCTCCGCTCGATCTTTGTCTAATGAGGAAGGGGGAGCAGTTTCGTTGTCAAGTTTTCGATTCAGTTTCATGACGTAAATTCATATATGGGACGGAGCAATAATTCGCATGATCAGAAGCATTTGATAATTCGAGCGGAGATAATTCTCATATCTGATCTACATTACATTCTTAATTGCCTCTATTTCCATATCCCGCAATGATATCGTACTCCAGATTTATATATCTTGTAGAAATATCTCGCATGTCCGGCTGAGAAAACCGGCACTGCGGTAATACTCGGCGTATTCCATCGTAACTCGCATATGCTGCCGTCATAATCCGCTTATCCAATGACAACCCGCATATTCTGCCCATGATAATGCGCGCATCAAGCGATAATTCCCGTAGTAGGTGATAATGCGCGTACCAGTTGATAAATCGCGTATCTAGTTTTGATAATTCGCGTATCCACGGTGATAGCTCGCAAAAAGAGAGACAACCCGCATATTCGGCAGTGATTATTCGCATATGCATATGAGAGAACTCGTATACGCGGCAGAAACAACCAACGTATCAAGTTATTGGCCCGCATATCCTGCGGTGATAAGCCGCGTATCAGATAACAACTCGCATATCCAATGGTGAAAATTCGCATATTCGGTGAGAACTCGCGTATCCACAATAACGCGCTTGCATACTACGTCATAGCTCGTGTATTAATTGATAACTCGCGTATCCACCAATAGCGCGTATATCAATTGATGATAATTGGCATATCGTAGAGTTGACTTTCCCATTGAACAACGGTCATACGCATATTACGCGGTGATAAAGGGAGGCGGTGTGATAACTCATAAATCTAGACTAGATAAGTCGCGCGTCATAACTCACATATCCAGTACATATACCGCGTAATAACTCACAAATACAGGCGAGATAAGTCACATATACCGCGCAAATACATTTTGATAGATACACAGCCGGAAAAGTATAGATATCAAGCGGTTTCAAGTCACTATTTCAGATCAATTTTAAATGATAAATTATGCTATATATAAATTTATATAATTATTATAATTTATTTTTTTTATTGTTAGATCTTAGGTTTTTGTCATCTATAATGTAATAAATATGTTTTACGGATTAATCATATTAATTTTATTTGGTTTTACTTTTTAATAAACGTTTAGAATTCATTAATATGGTTTATTATGAAGACCGATGAAAAAATCCATAAATTTTAATGAATAAATAGCAAAAATACATAAAATTCCAGAATTAACGATTAGAAACTAATTGTTAAAAATTATTTTTTAATTAAAAAATTAATTATTATAAATTAGCGATTACTAGTTTATATAAATATGATTTTTTTAATATTAATATTAAAATTATTATATATATATTATTGAATTGAGGCTTATGTGATCCATATCAGGTTTACGAGAGATTTTTCGTCGTAAATCACAAGATCTATCATTTGTCGACGCGTTTCGAACTAACCAGTGTGGTTTATCGTCAGGACAAGTTGAAGAAACAGATCCATCTTTGTATGTTAAATAGTCTGAGCAGAGCTTCCAACGGCTAACTTGACCAACAGCTAATTTTGACTTGGGGACCAGAGCCATAAAATCTTTTTAATAATTTAAAGGAAGTTGGTCACTCTGGTCCCCAAGTCAAAATTAACCGTTGGTCAAGTTAGCCCTTGGAGGCTCTGCTCAGAGTATTTAACATACAAAAAGTTGGATCTGTTTCTTCAACTTGTCCTGACGATGAACCACACTGGTTGGTTCGAAAGGCGTCGACAAATGATAGATCTTGTGATTTACGCCGAAAAATCTCTCGTAAACTATATATATATTATTTATTATTATATTAACTTGTAATTAATTCCAAAAACATACTTGTCATTTCTTTGAATTGAGGCTTCTGTGATCCATATCAAGTATAAGAGAGTTTTTTCCGCGTAAATCACAAAAAATTTCATTTGTTGACGAGTTTCGAACCAACAAGTGTGGTTCATCGTCAGGGCAAGTTGAATGAGCAAACCAGGCTTAGAATGATTAAATAGATAGAGCAGAAACTCCAATGGCTGTATTCAAAGACTATGTAACGGCGATAATGACAACGGCTAGATTTGACTGGATTAGGGGAATAACCAATATTTAAAAAATTGACTAGTTAGTTAGATTCCTAAAAGTGAACGGACCCTTATCAATTAAATAAACCCAAATTAATTTACATTAGTAATTAGTTATCAAAGATTTTGTATCTAAAAAGTTAGAGTAATTAATAGTTAAATATTAAAATGATTAAATATGTAAAAATACATAAATATTGTATAAGACAAAGGGGTTCCATACACTACTAAATAATAAATTAATTATAAATTAATTGATTATTAATAATAGTTATAAATAGAAGTTTAACAAATCAATAAAAAATCGAGTAATAAATAAACCCAAATTAATTTACATTAGTAATTAGTTATCAAAGATTTTGTATCTAAAAAGTTAGAGTAATTAATAGTTAAATATTAAAATTATTAAATATGTAAAAATACATAAATATCGGGATGTATAAGACAAAGGGTTCCATACACTACTAAATAATAAATTAATTATAAATTAATTGATTATTAATAATAGTTATAAATAGAAGTTTAACAAATCAATAAAAAATCGAGTAATAGCGTAATTTAATTATGATAAAAAATAAAAATAAATAAATAAAATAAAATTAATTAATTAATTAATAACTAAATTAAAAAATAAATAAATAAATAAATAAAGTTATTAAATCTAAATAATGGAGTAGTTAGTTATAAGAGTTATAAAAATTGGGGTAATACATAAATAGTAAGTTGTAATATTATTTACATTTATAATATTAATAATAAATTAATTAAAAATAAATTAATTTTAATACAATGGTTATGAATAAAGGTTAGTTCAATATATAAATACTAGAGTAATCTAAGGGTAAAATATATATATATATATATATATAATAAAAATAAATAAATAAAAATTTAATATTTAAAATTAAAGGTTAAAATAATCAAATTAATTTCAAGCTTATTATCTCTAAGTTATTAAAAAAAAAAAAAAAACTACTACAAACCCTCAAACTATAAGAACCTCAAGGAAGGAAGGCCCCAAGAAACAAGAAAACCAGGGGAAAAAAACAAAAAAGACCACAGGAAAAAACCAAGGAAAGGGAAGGGAATGCAAGAAGACCATGACTAGGAGGAAAGCGCTAGGACCCAACAACTACTGATCTTCCAACCATCCTCCATGTTGAGATTGTTTGGCCTTTTTCCAATCTCAAGCGCTTCCCTAAATTTCCGGTGATGGAAATGGGACACTCTAGCAATCACACTAGCCTCCTCAATGCAGACATGATGATTGGTTTTCTCCACATGCTCTGCTAAAGCAGAAGACTTGGCTCTTCTATGCTTAAGGTCAGCTGTGTGCTCACTAATCCCTTGATTAATGGAGCGACCAGTCTCACCAATATAGGGAGTCCCACACGAACAAGGAATAATATAAACCCCTTTCATGTCCTTAGGGTCGATAGGATCCTTCACAGATCTGAGGGACTTACGAATAATATTGAGAGGTCTAAAGGTAGAGGGGACATTATGCCTCTTAAGAATCCTCGCAATCTTGTCCGTAGTCCCCTGAACAAACGGAAGATGGACACCAGGAATCCTCTCCTTCTTATCTCTTTTAGCTAAAGAATTCTTAACTGCTTTGAGGAAAGCTTTCTAACCCAAGTGCCTACTATAACCGTTCTCAACAAAGACATTAAGGAGGAGGCTAGTGTGATTGCTAGAGTGTCCCATTTCCATCACCGGAAATTTAGGGAAGCGCTTGAGATTGAAAAAGGCCAAACAATCTCAATAGGGAGGATGGTTGGAAGATCAGTAGCTGCTGGGTCCCAGCGCTCTCCTCCTAGTCATGGTCTTCCTGCCTTCCCTTCCCTTTCCTTGGTTTTTTCCTGTGGTCTTTTTTGTTTTTTTTCCCCTAGTTTTCTTGTTTCTTGGGGCCTTCCTTCCTTGAGGTTCTTATAGTTTGAGGGTTTGTAGTAGCTTCTTTTTTTTTTTTTAAATAACTTAGAGATAATAAGCTTGAAATTAATTTAATTTTTAACCTTTAATTTTAAATATTAAATTTTTTTTATTTATTATTTTTTTTACCCTTAAATTACTCTAGCATTTATATATTGAACTAACCTTTATTCATAACCATTGTATTAAAATTAATCTATTTTTAATTATTTTATTATTAATATTATAAATGTAAATAATATTACAGCTTACTATTTATGTATTACCCCAATTTTTATAACTCTTATAACTAACTACTCCATTATTTAGATTTAATAACTTTATTTATTTATTTATTTATTATTATTATTTTTTTAATTTAGTTATTAATTAATTAATTTTATTTATTTATTTATTTATTTTTATTTTTATCATAATTAAATTACGCTATTACTCGATTTTTTACTGATTTGTTAAAATTCTATTTATAACTACTATTAATAGTCAATTAATTTATTATTTAGTAGTGTATGGAAACCCTTTGTCTTATACATCCTGATATTTATGTATTTTTACATATTTAATAAATTTAATATTTAACTATTAATTACTTTAACTTTTTAGATACAAAATCTTTGATAACTAATTATTAATGTAAATTAATTTGGGTTTATTTTAATTGATAAGGGTCCATTCACTTTTAAGAATCTAACTAACCAAGTCAATTTTTTAAATATTGGTTATTCCCCTAATCCAGTCAAATCTAGCCGTTGTCATTATAGCTGTTACCTGGTCTTTGAATATAGCCATTGGAGTTTTTGCTCTATCTATTTATTCATTCTAAACCTGATCTGCTCATTCAACTTGTCCTGACGATGAACCACACTTGTTGGTTCGAAACGCGTCGACAAATGAAATTTATTGTGATTTACGCCGAAGAAACTCTCTTATACTTGTCATTTCTTTATTATTATTTTTCCATACGGGAGAGCATATGTGTGAAGTCCTTAAGCGACAGAATAATCTAATAATCCGTTTGTGGGTCTACGCTTTGTAATTGCAAATTGGAAATTCCTGTTTGGTATGGTTGGATGCTTCAATCCACATTGTATGTGAATTTTAAATACATAGGGGAGAGATTCCTAATGTTGTGCAGGGACCAGTAATTGATATAGTACTGGTCCCACCAAACCACCAGTAATTGATACTTTTGAAACCAAAATTTAAACAGAAATAAATAACATTATGTATAAATAAGTATTAATTTATGTCCAAAAATCACCCATACATTGACTGGGCCCACAACTGTCCATAAATAGTATTTTACTACTTAATACTGCAAAACATATTGACCCAAGTAGAAAACAGCTAAAGCCATAAAGGCTTCCAAACTGGTCTATTCCAGAAGTACAAAACAACAGTCACTTCAACCCCCACTCATCAGAACTGCAACTTTGCATCCCAAATAAATATGCCTACCTGCACATAACAAAAGGGAATGTATGTCAGCCATAACTATTGTGTTGTTCAACAACTAAACACCTTATGTTCAATAAATGACACCCAACACAATAACATTTAAACCCACTTTGTTCAATAAATGACATCCAGACCCAATAACTGCAATAAATGACACCCAACTCACTCTATTTCTCATTAAAACATATCAAAGCAAATGGATCAACAAATAACCAATTCCCAATCATTAGATCACATCAAATTAAATCCATACCACACATTCAAAATGAAGCCATTGCAATCCATGTACATCCATGTCCACCAATTAAATTCAAGTCCCCAAAACTATAAAAGAAGTCCACCCACTGTTGAAGTTGCATCTTATGCTTTCAAACTATTCAGCAAACTTGAAGACAACATCACAAAACAGTGGCCAATATATCCAAGTTAGTTATATGAATTACAACTCATTCTTCTTACAGTTCTATTTTCATTGTTTTCATTTATCAGATTTCTTACATGGTCTGTCTAGCCATAACTGCTAGAAGGATACCTGGATGGTTTCACAAACAGCCATTGAAAGTCGTTGTTCTTACAGTTCTGTCCATAGGGTTACAGTTAACCTTTTTTATACAGAGTTTATGTATGTGTTCTAGCTTATTATGGCGACACTTATTCGATCATCAGCTTCATAGTGATTACAGCTTACATATCACAGAGGTTACGTATGTCGTGTTAGTACTGTAGTCACAGCTTGTTTAGCTTATAGGAATTGAACCTATTGAATACAGTCGTATCCATCTAATCAACCAAGTTGGTCATAGCTCTGATTACATCTTATGCTTAAAACGTGTTGTTTTTTGTATGTTGAATATGGATATGCTTACCTTATGAACTATGATGAAACGATACAAGCTCCGATCATAGCCTAAGCTACGTAACTGTTTAGTGATACTAATGAAGCTTGAGACTAGTGATAAGGAACATGTATTACTAAGGGTCTGTGTTTCCTCGACCAACCGTTATTCATAGCTGTGTCTATCAGACTAAAATTTTCAAAGTTCTATGTTATTCATGACGCTCTTGGTTGCTCTTTGGTGATTATGATGTTTAGAGGTCTTCCAGATCACGCACTAACGAGATTCTTCATTTGCCTTACTACCTTACTTTGCCTTTGGTATTTAACATTACTTCAAGAACCACTAATGGACATAAAACTAATTCAAGAATCACTAGTCTGCACAAACTCATAAAATTATCACCAAATCTACTCTGGCAAGGTAAAACACAATTGTTTTGTGCTGTCTTTTGAGACTCTACTTTCTTACATGTTATGATAGTGTTAATTAGGGATATACCTATACATATTACTTATAAGTTAGAACAGGTATACTAGTATGATTACGGTCAGAGTACTGGAATTGATGAAACTCGTGTATCTTACTCACTCGTGTATCTTACTCAATACATGATCTAGTATGAAGCTAAGTTGTATAAGCTATATAACATAATACATTGAACAAAGGTATGTATCATATTCAATGGATCTCATTCATCTTATCACTAATAAGCTCTATACACTAAAAAGCTCGTATTAGTATCTGAGCATGGTTTCAGTTCACCTTTATTTATGAGTGAGCTAGAACAAAGCTCTGTATAATTACATATGTTATATCTATATTAAAGCTAAATCCATTCTATTAGGGAGATAACCAACTTGTGATACAGGTACTTTATCATATCTATACATGTATTTCTTAGGTTAGTACTGATAGGTCAACCTTTAGATGATGTTACTTATAAAATATCTGTGCTATTACTTATGCCGAGTGTAATGAGAATGAGACAAGCAAGTGATTAGGTAAACAAGCATGGTTAGAAAGAGTCATGTGTAACCACTGTGTTCTAATTCCATAGCTTGTCATAAGCTTAGATAAGGTACAAAGGTGACAAGCTAATCAATATACAACATGATATCCTGGGGTTCTCACTCTTAGTCATTCCTATTATATAAATACCTTTTATCTTATTGGTATATAGAGTACCGTTCTCTCCATAATCAATACATATGGATAGACTGTAATCACTGTATATGTATATCCTAATGTAGCAAGCTCTGTTTCCTCATTACTTTTATTTCCATGGTTCTACTTATGGCACTGATTCAACCATTAGTAATGATTACACTCTACTCTATAGGGTAAGTACATATTGAATAGACCTGCTTATTACCTGTATTCCCTAATCTTTAACAGATATAAGGAGAATGACGTAATTCATACATGTTTACATACCTCATTGGTTTAGCTGTATAAAGCTATAAAAAGTAAATGGAAAATGATATTTGAAACAACTATCATAGAATCTACTTGAATCCACATAAAAGTTGCTAAATTGATGAACTATGGATTTACTTGGAATGACATTTGCAAAATTTTGACACTGCCCTATGAAAGTGAAACATTTATTCTCATTATGAAAACAGTAACATACATGTTGATAATTTCCTTTAATAGAGGAAAAGTATTTTTGCAGAAGTAATAAAGCATAATTTGACATATATTCTAATTGCTAAATGCATGCAGTAATTTTACAGGTTGTTGCATATATGGCAAAAGGAAGTTACTCTGCTCGTACAAGGAGAAGTGGCAGGAGAGTGACAAGGGGTGCGCAGCTACGATGCACATCGTCTGATGATGACAAGCCAGCTGATGTCAATGCCGGCAATGCACCAGGGAACATTGTTGAAAATGACCATGTGACAGCCGCTGATGTTAACACACCATCAGCCACAGAACCACCATCAACAACAGTCCAAGGGGCAAGCTCAACTAAAAAGATCAGTGCTATAAGAGGATGGACAAAAGAACAAATGTTAGTTGCAATTGACGACATAGAGTTTAATGGATACTCAGTTCGGGCATCTGCAAAAAAACATGGTATTCCTCCCTCATCAATACATTATTGGATAAATGGACTGACTCATACAAAACGTAGAGGGCCTCTTACAGTTATGACTGAGGAGGAGGAGGCCGAGGTGGTTGAGTGGTGTAAAGAGATGGCCCAACTGGGACATGGGCTAGAGTTGATACAACTCAAATCAACAGTTGCTCAAATCTGTCAAGGGAGGCCAAACCCATTCAGAGATGGGTTTCCTAGTAAATCATGGTGGTTTGGGTTTAAAAAAAGGCATCCAGAACTTGTATTGCGTACTATTGAGGGCCTTGACAGAGACAGAGCATTAAATTTGCACCCTGCAGTTGTGCAAAAGTTCTATGACACACTTTCTAGTGCTTACGATAAACATTCTTATGGAGCAGACCATATATGGAACTGTGATGAAACAGGTTTACAGGCAGGGAGGAATTGTGGCATGCGGGTAATTGCCAAGAGAGGGAGCCGAAATGTGCCAAAGATTTTGCCCAAGAGTAGGGAGTGGATAACTATTTTATGTTGTGTTAATGCAATTGGTACTTCAATTCCAGGATTTTATCTATTCAAAGGTAAAAATCAACTGAAAAACTATATACAGAACTGTGAACCAGGTGCATGCATGGCTGCACATCCCCATGCATGGATGACTAAAGAACTATTTCTAAGTTGGCTTTTTCACTTTGCTGCATCGGTACCAGGTGGCGTCTCGCCTAATAAAAGACACCTTTTGATATTAGATGGCCATGGGAGCCACATGGCTGTACAAACAATTGAGGAAGCAAACAATTTAGGCATCGACCTATTGACATTGCCGGCTCATACCACTCATAGGCCGCAACCCCTAGATGTTAGTGTGTTTGGCCCTTTCAAGAACTATTTCAGGTCGGAGCGTGCTGCATGGATGACAAAGAATCCAGGGGTTGAGGTGAAAAGGTTTGAGCTAGCATAGCTTGCAAGTAAAGCTTTTAAAAGGGCTTTGACACCATCAAATATCAAGGCTGGCTTTAGGAGGACAGGAATCTAGCCACTGAACTATGATGCTCTTATGCATGATACTGGTTGTAGCCAAGCGTTTCATGTGGATGGTCAGGAAGAAGGGAATGTCCAAACAGGTGTTGAAGTGCAAGTAGATGACCAAGATGATGTTGTTGCGGCTGGTAATATGATTTCCCTGTCTCAAGGACACTTATATGCTGAAGATGATGAAACTGTATGTGAAACACAATATAACAATGAACAAATTCCTAGTAACATGGAGATTGTTCCACCAACTCAAGAACATGAAATTCCTGTTGCTGATATTGCTAATGATATTGTTGAACATGCAGTTGACAATGACCAATTGACATTGCCAAGCCAAGTAACCCCACCTTCATGGCTAGCAAAAGCAATGATCAATATGAATGCACATAGTGTCTCAGCAACCAATGAAAAAAGCATGAACATGCCCTCACAACCAGCAGAATTGAACAGTGAAATTGTTCATTTTTTTGTGGACAATAGATCAATGGAAGAAGATGAAGGACATAATGAGGCATCAAATGAAGATAATGATATGGTTCAATCAGTTCCAACAAATACTGAAAGGGAAGTACCAAGCAATGACATGCAGGTGGGAGGGGTGGAGAAGACACTTGGATGGTTCCTAAAGCTACTAGTAGAGAGAGTATCAATGAAAAAAAAGCAAGGTGCACCGGGTAGTCTTCGTCTGGGCCGAAGCTCACAGTTACTCACCTCAGAGGACTATATAAACCTGTTAGTTGAGTCAGAAAAAAAAAAAAAAAAAAAAAATAATAATAAGATTGAAATGCAAGAATTAAAACAGAAAAAGAAGGATATAGTCAAGGAGAAGAAGGCAGCAAGGATTGTTGCAGCACAACGTCGAGCAGAAGAAAGGATTGAAAGAGATAAAGCAAGGCAAGTTAAGGACCAACAAAAGCAAATGGCAAGACAGGAAAAGGAAAAACGAAAGGCACAACAAATGCTTGAAAAGGAACAACGGATGATCAACGATACAAGAATAGCTGATGAAACCAGGATTATTTCAAACTCATTGGACTCCATTGCAGATAATACACCATTATTCCAAGATCTCATAAACATTCAAGTGCCCCACTATCAAACTGAGGGTTTACCCACTTGCCTTGTTCCTACCAGAGCTGGTGTCAATTCTCTGTATGCTCATTACACACCTCCACTTAATGCAGGGGTCAGTAGTGCAAATGTGAGGTATGGGTACTCAGTACCTCCATGGTTGGAAGCTGCAAATTGGAATCAATCATATGGCATCAATCAACCATTTCCTAATCAGCCCTTGACTGGTAGGCCAACCTACCTGGCTCAAGAAGGTAACTCGGGGAGTTTTGGCACTCAAGATTCTCAGGGCCATAAAGAATAGGGGTGTCATATGTTTTTGGTTCTAACCACATTATGATGTGGATTTTGGATGGATTGTATCTTTTTCTTGGCACAGAAACATTTTGGCTTACAACACTAGATTGTATCTTTTTCTTGTCACAAAAATATTTTGGCTTACAACACTAGATTGTATCTTTTTCTTGTCCCAAGAAACATTTTGGCTAACAACCTAGTAGTGATTTCTTGTGGCAACCTAACTGTGTGTTGATAAGAAATTTTCAATGGAATATGTCTTTCTGTAAAATATTAATTATGATAAAACTATTTCTATAAGTTATTCTGTGCGCCCTCCCCACCACGTCAGAAAACCACGCGTAAAAGCACATGGAGCCGGTACGACACCTGTCCACCGTGGAGCTCATGTGTTGGCCATCATATCATCGCATAAAACTTTGTGTTCGTGCCATTTCACAGGTTTGTTTGGGGTCATTGCTGCGATGTTTTGGAATTCAATAATAACATTTCAAGTTGCATATGAAAAAGGCTAAATACAGAAATCAAATGACCAGACAGTCTTATTATGATTGAGAGCACTCATTATCAAGTTGAGTATGAAAAAGGCTAAATACAGAAATCAATGAGGAGGCAATCTACCTCATAATAAGTTTTATTAAATGTGAAAAAGCCACTAATAATTTTATTGATTGAGGGGACACTTGAGAAATTGAGAGCACTCATTATCAAGTTGCATATGAAAAAGGCTAAATACAGAAATCAAATGACCAGACAATCTTATTATGATTGAGAGCACTCATTATCAAGTTGAGTATGAAAAAGGCTAAATACAGAAATCAATGAGGAGGCAATGTACCTCATAATAAGTTTTATTAAATGTGATAAAGCCACTAATAATTTTATTCATTGAGGGGACACTTGAGAAATTGAGAGCACTCATTATCAAGTTGCTCTCATTATCAAGTTGAGTATGAAAAAGGCTAAATAAGTGGACCGTTATCTAAAGGAACATCATTCAACTTGATAGCTCATGCTTCAACCATAATGCTTACAAAGCAATTTCTACCCATTGTATTCTGTAATAGCTAGTCAGTGAACCCCAAGACGGGCTGGAAACAGAGACTACTTCATATATTCACACAATGAGTAAATTATTATATCATATACTAATATACATTAGAACTTTGAAGTGAACAACTGAATCAACGGGACCTAGGAATAAGTCATATTTTCTCATTTACATGATCCACATCCTTAATTAAATTAAAATGAAAAGTAAGGCCACTGAATGTGCAAGCCCCATTCTTGGGAGCAATTGGAGGGATGACGTTGTTTGCTGGAAGTGAAGGAGGGAGAAGTATAGCTTTGTCCACTCAAATCCCTCACAATCAGATGGAAACCCTGAGACAAATACTCTTGATCATCCGGTATTGAACATTCTTTCGATTTCTATATGTGGTTCCATATTAATATGTCTCGGTTCTTCTACTTAGTGGACAGTTCGCACCTTAATGGCTCAATGGCTAGACAGTTCGCACCTCAATGGCTCAATGGCTTTTCATGTGGTCAATAAACTTTGACATCAGATGTTAGGAGAGATGGGTTTGACACTCAACCCATTAATCTTTGGATGATCTTTTCTCTAAGAGCATTTTATACATTGTATTTTTTATGCCTTCGATCTCAACATTGAAGGCATCAAATTTGCAGCACTGTACAAAGCTCTAAACTCACTTATGGCTCCAATAAGTGGACCGTTATCTAAAGGAACATCATTCAACTTGATAGCTCATGCTTCAACCATAATGCTTACAAAGCAATTTCTACCCATTGTATTCTGTAATAGCTAGTCAGTGAACCCCAAGACGGGCTGGAAACAGAGACTACTTCAGATATTCACACAATGAGTAAACTATTATATCATATACTAATATACATTAGAACTTTGAAGTGAACAACTGAATCAGCGGGACCTAGGAATAAGTCATATTTGCTCATTTACATGATCCACATCCTTAATTAAATTAAAATGAAAAGTCACTGATACAGTAAGGTTTTATCGTTGGACCCCGAGAAGGGTTAGTTATTGAAATGCATTTTATGTATGAGAACATAATTCATTACTAAAAATATTTATTCTCTTATCTCTGTAACCATCAGTAACCGGTTTTGGAATCGACTGTAAAATGTGTGAACTCCTTTTTTTTTCAGAGAAAAAAGCATCACAGATTATATTGACAATATAAAAAACATCATAAGATACAAAAGGGTGGCATATGACAGCCACTGTCCGAGACATCTCGAGGAAAGG
Organism: Pinus tabuliformis; assembly: GCA_031772625.1. NCBI lineage: Eukaryota > Viridiplantae > Streptophyta > Pinopsida > Pinales > Pinaceae > Pinus > Pinus tabuliformis. Next base: position 646,466,140 of record CM062814.1, read on the forward strand.
CAAATGTCAGAGGTCCGAAAAGGCACCATGTACAGAAAGACAAATACATCAGCATGGAAACAAAAAGGACTGTGTATACAGGATATCCATATTGCAAAACATATACATCAGGTTCAGGAAAATAGCAAAAAGCATCAAAATTAATAACCAGGAGTAACAAATTCCAGAAACGAACAGGACTTCTCTTCCTCCATAGTTAAATAACTGCAATGGTAGACTTATACTGCCCCATACATATGGCCATTAAAGAATTTGTTATTTTCAGCGCAACCAAAAAAACCCCAAATTTGCTTAAACTGTAAATATACTCAAATTAGTCAATTGAGAGTAGCGTCAGCATGGAAACAAAAAGGACTGTGTATACAGGATATCCATATTGCAAAACATATACATTAGGTTCAGGAAAATAGCAAAAAGCACCAAAATTAATAAGCAGGAGTAACAAATTCCAGAAACGAACATGACTTCTCTTCCTCCATAGTTAAATAACTGCAATGGTAGACTTATACTGCCCCATACATATGGCCATTAAAGAATTTGTTATTTTTAGCGCAACCAAAAAAACCCCAAATTTTCTTAAACTGTAAATATACTCAAATTAGTCAATTGAGAGCAGTGTCAGCATGGAAACAAAAAGGACTGTGTATACAGGATATCCATATTGCAAAACATATACATCAAGTTCAAGAAAATAGCAAAAAGCACCAAAATTAATAACTAGGAGTAACAAATTCCAGAAACGAACAGGACTTCTCTTCCTCCATAGTTAAACAACTGCAATGGTAAACTTATACTACCCCATACATATGGCCATTAAAGAATTTGTTATTTTCAGCGCAACCAAACAAACCCCAAATTTGCTTAAACTGTAAATATACTCAAATTAGTCAATTGAGAGCAGCGACAGAGGGTTTCAAGGCTTCATTTCAAATACAAAGAGTGAAGTTCTTGATAGAAGCTTTCATGGACGAGGTGAAGACAAGTTATGCAAGTCAATTGAGAGCAGTGACAGAGGGTTTCGAGGGTTTGTTTGGGGTCATTGCTGCGATGTTCCATTTTCCCTTTGTCTTTCTGCTCGGGGCCGGTTGTGGGGCGAAGCCCTCCGCCGAGGATGGCATGGGACAGCCAAGGATAGCATGGGACGACCTAGGATAACAACGAAAACAGCAAAAATAACAGCGAGGGCACGGGACGACCGAGGATAGCACGGGACGGCCTAGGATAACAGCGAAAACAACAAAAATAACAACGAAAACAACGAAATTTCAGATAAACCCTAAACCTTCAACAACAAACAGCATCAAAATATCCCATAAACCCTAAACCCTCAAAAAATCCTCAAAAAAATGCCATAAAATGCCATAGAAAGTTTACAAAATATCCAAAAATAGAGATGCTTGTGTTGAAAAACACAGAGAATGCTGGTAGGATTAAAATCCTACCGGATACATGGTCGCCGACCTTCCCCACCTTCCCCGGAGCTCGCCAGACCTTCTCCACACCTGCAATGACCTTTTCCACACCTGCAACGAGAAGAAAAATATATATTAGGGAACAGAAAACCACAAAAACACCACCACAAAACAGAAAAACACCATTTTACCTCGAGCTCAGTAAAACAGCGACCGACTCCTCCCCAAACAACAAAATCGCCGAATAAGACCAGTAACAGAGAAATTCTAAACAACCGGCATTCCAGAACGACCAAGAAATCCCAGCAGAAAAGCACAAGAAAAGACCACAAACCCTGAAACTCCAGCAAACATTTGCACCAGCACCTGCATACCAGGCGAAGCATGCAGGTCCACAAACCCTGTCAACCGAACAAATGCCTCAAACAACACACAAATAAACGACGAAGCGCGTAGGTTCCGGGGCCGTCTCGCGCCATCTTCGGCGGGGGACTTCGCCCAACAACCGGCCCCGAGCAGAAAGACAAAGGGAAAATGAAACATCGCAGCAATGACCCCAAACGAACCTGTGAAATGGCACGAACACAAAGTTTTATGGGTTGATATGGTAGCCAACACATGGAGCTCCACGGTGGACAGGTGTCATACCGGCTCCATGTGCTTTTACGCGTGGTTTTCTGACGTGGCGGGGAGGGCGCACATGTAATGGCGACCCTCCCCTAAATCCACTTTTTATGTAAATTTTAATTACAGCCTGCATCATTGATGTCAGTTTTAATAAGATTATAAAGACTTGTAATAAAGATTTTAATAAAATTTGAGAGAATTATAATGATGGCCCACTAAAGTAAACTGTTGACTTGTAAGACTTTTCATTATAATAAATTGATTAATAATGAGATAAATGATTATTAAATTATAATATTTTTTTAATTAATAAGTGAAAAAGTTTTATTTTAAATATATATTTTTTTAATTTCTGTGAAATGATAATTTTTTATTATTTAAAATTGTTTTTAAAGGTATAAATGAATTATTTAAAAAAAATAAAAAACACAACAGCGATGAACATTATATAATTCAAATTACCCATTTCTAATAATATCCACTAAATTTTAAACAAAATCCAATTAAAAATATCTAAAATAAAAGTAAAAATAAAAACATTAAATAATTGCAGTATCTTTTAATAAATCTTATTTTTAAACATAATAATTATATTACATTAAATAATTGCACCATATTTTAATAAATATTATATGATTTTATCCTTAAACATAATAATTATTCTAAAATTTAATTGTGTGCGAAAGCAATGTTGTAAGGTCGTAGGTTATATTGAGTCAACCAAATTACATTTAAACGAAAATTTATTAATTATAATTATTAATGAAAATTAAATTAAATTAAAAATTTATTAATTAAAATATTTTGTTTTATTAAGTTATATAAAAATAAAATAGAAGTAAAATTAAAAATATAAAATAAAATAATTAAATTGGTTAGATTTATCTTAATTTTGAGTTTACTGAATATGGAAATAATCAAATTTTGAAATGTAGGTCTTTTCTAGAGTAAAAAGAGATTTTATCTCTCTTGACACTTAGTAGATAAACATTATTAATGTGATAAAAGTAGGTCTTAATGTAATAATTGTAGGTCAACTTAGTAAATATAACAAACCTAGTTAACCTACTAAATGCTGTAAATTTGGTCAACCAAAGACAACCTAGTAAATCTAGGTCAAATTAGAAAATTTAGGTCAATCTATCTCGGTTAACCTAATCCCACCTAGTAAACCTAGGTCAACCTAGAAAACATAATGAACTTAATAAACTTAGTTAACCTAAGTTATCCTCAACCTAAGTCAACTTAAAAAACATAATAAACCTATTGAACTTAATAAACTTAGTTAACTTAAGTCATCCTCAACTACAGGTTGCTCTAGAACCATGGAAATAGTATCAAATGGACCCTTTTGGCATAATAAAACAAATAATAATAATACATTATTTTTAATGGATTACCTGGCCATCAAAACCAACTCCTACCCTAACAAGCCCACTCATACAGGTTGAGTGGGCCTAATGGTTAAGAGCATGTGTTTCCTCCTAAGAGTTCACAGGTTCAAAACCAGACGGGGTAGAGTATGTAGGTTTGAAACCAGAGGGGGTAGAGTATGTAGAGTATGCATGCCTTCGTAGACCAACAACCAAATCCCTCCCAAACAAGGGGGCCTCATACACTAATTTGGTGTATGGCTAGTCAAATCCTTCCCAATTAAGGGGGCCTCATACACTAATTTGGTGTATGGCTTGGCAGTCAAAAACACATTTAAAAAATTAAGAAACTACAATCTTTCATATATATAATGTAGGCAAATATTCAATCAATAACATGTAATTTACTATTAAAACAAGGGGGCATCATACACTAATTTGGTGTATGGCTTGGCAGTCAAAAACACATTTAAAAGAATCAGAAACTACAGTCTTTCATATATAGAATGTAGGCAAATATTCAATCAATAACATGTAATTTACTATTAAAATTGGTAATTTTTTTGTGAATATTATCTATTTAATCATAAAATTGGCAAATATTTTTTCATAAAATGTCCAAAAAATAACCCATTTGTGGAATTTCACCGCTAAAAATTTCCCATATATATATATATATATATATAGTTGTAATAGTTGTAAGTTATAATTAATATAGTTGTAATGGATGCAATGGTATAAAATGTGATTGCACTCAGTTATGTCCTCAGTTTCCACAAGTGCTAAGTATTAATAGAAATATTTACTATGACTTAGGTTTGCAATATATACTTAAAAAAATAAATAAATAAATAAATAAATAAATCATAAATTTTAAAACATTATTTGACTAATTTGAATTTGAATAATCTAGATTTAATTGTGCAAATGAAATTATTTTTGAAATACAATTTAGTAATTTGAAAAAATATAATAAAATATAATATACTTTTTGAAATACAATTTAGTAATTTGAAAAAATATAATAAAATATAATATACTATTGTTTTAATGATTGATGAGTAACCTCCTATAGAATATTTATAATTAGTGTTTAGTTTTGTATTATACTATGAACATATTTCAAGTTGACTAGATGGTGACAAATTCATAAATGTTAGTGGGAAATAGTTTAGTTTAGTTTGTTTTTTTTAATTATAATTTGATTTATTTTTGTTGAAAATTTCTATTAAAAAAAAAATTATAAAATGATCAAGTATAAAATATGTTATATTTAAAATCAAAATAATAAACAAATTATCATTTTTAATAATCTCAAAATTGAAAAAGCAAAGTTAAAATCTTTTATATTTAAAATCAAAAGAGTAAACAAATTATAATTTTTAAGAATCTCAAAATTGAAAAAACAAAGTTAAAACCTTTTATAGAAAGTTATCTATATATTATTATAATCATTTTCTTGGTAAAATAAAATAAAATTTGGATTTATAATTAAGGAAAATTAGAGTTTGAAATATATTCCAATATTTATAAAAAAAAATTGTGGGATAAATGAATTTTATAATTCACTTAGAGGCTAGTATTGAGAAGCTTCTATTTTTTTTAGATATCATAGCTTGATCTAGCCTATAGCTCAATCAAGTGTTTCTTAAACCCTAAATTGAGTTGTTTAAAATTTTATTTCAAACACTGGATCGAGTTGTTACCCTAAAAAAAATATACAAATATCTTTTTTTACTAGTCCTCTTCAAAAGGGTACCCTTGGTTTTTGAATTTATTTAAAGAGTAAAATAAACTCTCACTGCAAAATGCAATTGAAATATTACTTCACCAGCTTTGAAAATTAATAAAATATATAATTTTATATAAAAATATATTTTTTTTTAATATCAAAAAATTAGTTTTCTTTGTGTAAATCATGCTTATATATATATATATATATATATATATGAAATTACACATTTTAGACTAAGTTATGCGATGTGAACGCACGCATACCTCTTAAGATTTGTGAAATTTTGCAAGGACAAGCATTTCATTTAATGGAAAAAAGACATTATACGAAACTAAATTTTTTGCAAAAATATCATTTGGACAACAACATAATTCTTCACATATTGTCCTTTTACTTAGAATCAAAATTCACAATGCTTATATGAATTTTGAGGGTTTCAATTCGATAAAAAAGTAAAATTTTGAAATTTCATCGCCACATTTGGCCCAAAAAAAGTGTAGCTCATCTTCATGCATTCACCCTCATGTATAGATGTCATCCTTGTAGTATGGTTACAACTGATTGAGTTGGCATTGATGTCAACCTTGATGGTTAGATGACAACAGTGGTGGGATGGCGGATAATGAGGCTCAACTAGCTTATATTAGCATTGATGTCAACCTTATGAAGTCTAGCTTATGTATAAATGTCATCCTTGTAGTATGGTTGCAGCGGGTTGAGTTGGCATTGAGATGGTTATTTTGGTATTGATGTCAGCCTTGTGTTGTCAGCCTCAATGGTCAGATGATAGAAGTGGTGTGATGTCATGATGATGAGTCTCTAGAGATGCTACAGACTTATGCAAAGATCTAGAGGAAGTTTGATAGGTTCTGAAGTGGAAGTTTGCCATGTGCATGAGGTCCTACAGATGTTAGAGATGATTGATAAGCTTTGAAAGAGCTGTATTACTAGATGGAGGCCATCTATTGTAGGAAATGAGGTTTATGAGTTTTATACCTTTTTTTAGGACTTATGCTCAGTGTCATGATGAGAAATTGCTTATGGAATATGAGGAAGATGTCCTTAGCATCCTCCTGTTGCAGATTGGGCAAAATATATGAGGAAAGAGAGCAAAGAAGGGGTAACTTAGGATACTTGTGTCCACATAGCGTTAGTAACTTAGGTAATGGCCTAGCACAAAGCTTTATAATATAGGCTAGGGATTAGAGAGGATCGTTACTTTGTTTTGAAGGGTTTGTCCTCTAGATTCTTCGCGCACATCACATGTATTTCGATATGGAAAATCCCATAAGCTTATAAATGAATTGGACAAGGTCGGGAATGGTTTGAAAAATTCCTCCAATGATGTGAACAACTTAAATGCACAAGTAGTGGTGATAATGGCTTGATTATGTCAACTTTGTGCACTCTTGATCCTAGTCGAAAAGTGGATTCCTCCCCTAATGTTTCACATAATTCACTTTGGAGTTGTGTGATGGTTAGTTCATTGAGTGAGTGAGTGAGAGAAGGATGCATAGAAGAGGAATTTTTCATACCAAGTTGGGAGAAATATTTCTTTAATTTATGAGTGCAAATGATTGCAAAATGAGCAGATCAAATTTTTGAAGCAGAGTGTTAATGCAAAACTTTAAATTACAAACCAAATATGGAGAGAGTTGTAGTAGAGTTTGTTGGTAGATATGGAGAGCTTGGTGTAGCTCCAAGTTTGTGACTCTCACATTTGTTTTGCAGGTGTTGCTAATGCATTTCGTGGATAACCATTGTGTTTTACATTGATGATTGCATTATGAATAAATTATATTATGGAGTGAGGGTTCGATGTTATGGCTAAGTGTGAGCTAATTTTTTGCTACTGGTTGATTATGTTATTCTAATTTGATGCATGCATTGTGACCACTATTTTATGGTGCAGAGAGCATATGTTTGTGGTGATTTTTTATGATGATTTGCAGAGAATCTTGTTGTTGTAGATTGTATTGGAGAACCAAATCAGAGTTGAACAAAGTGTCTTGGATCCATTTTGAAAATATATGAAATGAGGTCTGCATAGTGTAAAGGAGTAGTGACTTCATGAGAGTGGAGAAATGATTATGTAGCATTGGTGAAAGGAATAGTTTCTCCATCCAATGGTAGTTATATAGTCTAATTAGAGTTAGGCAAGGATCGATTATCATGGTGGCTTTTAGTGGATAATAGTTTGTAGATCCGTGTGATAACATAATCTTCTGAGTTGATTAGTAAACCCAAGTCTCTTGGATAATGGGAGTCAACTGATTGTATATGAGGTCTAGTCTCCTAGCTGATGGGATTCAACAAATTTATGTACTAAAAGACCATTGTTTGACATAATAGTGATTCAAAGTAGAGAAACGATAGCAAGGGTGTTTTTTCTCTTGGAAGGGTTTCCAAAAAATATCTTGTGTCTCCTTGTGTGGATGTGTTTTGATGTATTGTTTATTGTTTCTCTCTTGGTTATCTTGTTTTAGCTGCTTATATGGTTTATGTTTATTCGATTATTTAATGTGTTGTTGGTTAATATATGTGTGATTTAGTAGAGAAATTTAAATTGGTGAAAATTGTTAATAATATACACTACTAATTCACACCCACCCCCCCAGTAGTGCTCAAGGTTTCCAACAATCACATATTATGGCAATGTACAAAGAAAATTTCTCATGATGAAAAGGCATTACATTGTTACCTTAACTAAGGGGAGTATCAGCTAGGTCACTAGCAGTTGGATTAATCAATTTTGATTTATTGGGGAATTTTAAAAATATCATAACCTCTCGGAGTTCAAATGAAGAGAACTGAAGAACACTATACGAACTATCTAATCCACATATCTTAGCCCATGTCTCCTTAAGATTTGTTCTATTAGATTGTAATTATCTTCTAGTTATGCATATACTATTATTGCAAGAAGGATTAAAAGAAACTTGCACATGTTCCAAATAGCCTCTATGGAGAAACAATAACAAGAAATTTATACGATATATGACATCAACATGGAAAAATTCAAATTCTCAATAATTACTGAAATCTTGGGATTTCCTTACATATATGGGTGCACTTCATTCACATGACTTGGAATCCAAATCAACTCATGAGGTGTAGATCAATTGGTTTGTGTGGGGTTTAGTCCCCTCTAGGTCATTGGTACAAATCTCATGGGGAGGGGTTGAGAATGAGAGCCACCTTTGGGGGAAATAAGACCCATCCAACATTAGGATTGGCCCTAGCCTAGGCTTTGCCTACTTTCCAAAAAAATGTGCATGGCATCTTGGATAGACTGTGATCAAGTGCGTTGTTAAGACACACATAGATGTTAAGTCATTGGTTCAATTTTTTGTCCTATTCGGGTGTTATTCTTGGACATGACCATGATATAGCCTCACCAATGTCGAGCTTACAAAAAAAAAACTTGAAATCTAAATCTCCCCATGAATATAGAGTGAACAATAGATTAAGAACAAACCATTTTTATATGTTTGCATAATAATATGGTTGTATGTTAAGCATTCCACTTGCATTATATGTGATAGCATTGTAGAATTATGATATATTCTGGACATAATTAAGTACATTTTAATTCAAATTCCAATTGAAATCCATACTCACTTTATTAAGTATGCAAACCCATCACTCATATTACCCACACTATTTCCCACTCATTACATCTTCAAAACACAAAAATGATGCAACACACCATCCAAATTTTAGATGTTCACACCCAACTCTCAACCAATATGCCCTTTCATGTTTCAATAAAGTGATAACATGATTTAAAACTCTTCATTATTTCCACTACTAATGCGAGAGAGATGAAATATGAAGCATATATTAATTTCTGCCCTAATATAAATATGTTACATGGTCTTGAGGGTGAATTACTTCATTATGGATTGGTTATACGTGGTTGGAATTGAACCCTATGCTTGCAATAGAATATAGGGTGAACTCATATGGATAACACGATGGAATTCCATCCAACATTCCATAAATTCTGCCTTAAATGCATCGATATATGGTGACCATTTCTTGACATAAATAATTGAGAACATGAAATGTGGAGACAAAGACTTTACTGCATAGAATTTGCACAAGTTTTCATTTTTTTTTAAGGTATGCACCATAAAATTTAGTTGATTCTCTACTAACCAAGACAAAGAACTAGATCACTTAAGACCATTATCACAGGGCTCAAATATTGTATGAATAACTTCACACTAGACATTAGGCTATTGTTTCGGCTTGTAGGTAGTGATATCCAAATTGATTAAAACAAGAACGAGACTAAACTAGAAGTTCTATTGGTGTCTCAATAGAGAGAAAAATCTCATGCCTAAAGAGTGACGAACAATTAAAACAAAGAGGCAAAAATATAAAAATAAGCATAACAAAACCAGGAAAGAACTAATAATACATACATATTTGAATCCAAATAAGTATGGACAAAATTAAGGAAAATCAAATGAAATACCCAAAAAAAAAAATGTCATTTCCATTTAACTCCAGGCTTCCATTATTATGAGTTGTAAACATGCTAGAAGACATATTCGATGAGTTGCACCACTATATGCGGATACTAACTCAAGCTACACATATTCATCACTTATATATATTTTCTTGGAGTAGTCCTCCCAAGGTAGCAAGACCCTCCAACAAGGATTCATCACTTATATATATTTTCTTGGAGTAGTCCTCCCAAGGTAGCAAGACCCTCCAACAAGGATGTGTGGTCCATCTCTGGGCAGGAACGTGTGTCATTTAAATTAGAGCTCCACTAGAATTCAAATCACCACTTACTAGAGACCAATATCGGTGCAAGATATCGGAAGAACGAACGAATGAAGACCACATAAAAGGGAAAACGTATCAATGCACTTATATTCAAAAGAAAACAAATTCCTCTCTCACATGCACATATAGAAAAACATACTTATATTGGTTGTGTTAACCCCAAATCTGAGGTAAGCCGAGAGATTTAAAAAACAAAAAAAATAAAATTCCATTTTCGTTAGAATTTTGAAAAAGTACATATCTCAAATATCAAACAGAAATTTTGATATATGCATTCAGTAAAGCTAATAAAAACTAAAGACGTAAGGCAAGTACCCTCCTTTGGTAAGTCCAACATCTAGCGGAATAATTTAAAAGAAAGGCGGGGAATAAGTTTTCCACAATAAGAAACATGTAAAACAGTCAATCTTACCTTAAAAATGACGGGAAATAAAACCATCTGAATGAAAAGCACAAAACAAAAATTTATGTTTTAAATACCTACCAGCTTGAGCACGATGGTGGTCGATGAGATTTAAAACACTGATAGCGGGATGATATTTGACAAAGTATTCGACCGTGGGACACTTGGCATCGACATTATTGTTGGGGTCGTTAATGAGCTTTGCCACAATCTCTTGAGCCCTTTTCTTGGCAATATGGACCTCATCTAATGATGGAGGGATGACATTGTAAGAATCACTTTGACTCTAGTTATCCCAAATGGTGGTGGCTACGGTTGTTGTTGTTGTTGAAGTCACCATTATTAGAGGGAAGAAATCCATTGGGAACGTAGGTACGTGAATATGTTATTTCTTATAAAAAAATTATTGTTATCGGCTCAAGATGGAGGTGGTGGGTAGTTAAAATTGTTGATGGTGGGTAGTTAAGATTGTTGAGATGATAAGTTGACCTCGCTCAAAGTTCATAGGTTAAGTGATTCATTAGTAAGGGCTCAAATTTCTTGTATACAATGCACATGATCTCAAACATGGATCACCTAAACAACTAAGTAGCTTTCACAAGAATGTCCTAGCCTTGATAAGGTCCTCACTTAATTGTTAATTGTTCTTTGCTATAGGTGGGAAAACAAGGTATTATAATTACAAACCATAGGTAACTAGATATAAATTAAGGTTAGTTAGTTATTCCCATCTACTAAGTGGATGCATGGGCCCATTTTACTTGTCACCATGATTGTCATGCAAAGTGCCATATCTGTGAGCCATCGGCATGTATGACAAGTGCTTCTCGGATAGATGAATCACTACATTATTTATTCCTTAACTCATATCTAGGAAAGGGGCTAGTGTGGTTAGATGGGGAGGAACAAACTTGAATTCAATAGTAGAAATATTGATTGAAGTTTTTGAAAAGAATACAAAAGTGAATGAATCAATTGATGGTTTTCTACAACAACAATCGATCGAGAGTTAGTATGTGGAAGAACCACTAGTAACAGAGGGATGCTTGCACCTTGCTCAAAAAATTCCTATCCCAACAATCATAAATGACAGGCATATTCAAATACATAGTACATATACAAAAGATATTTAAAGAGGAAGGTCACAGATGGGATAGTTTCCTTGGCTTGGATAGAGCTCCTTTACTTTCTTTTCGAATGTTTTTGTGACTATGATGGGTAACTCAAAATCTAGGGGTGGCTTGGTCACAGATCTTGAGGTATGACGTATTTCTTCTGTTGAGGCTTGGTGGTGGGAGAGGGGTATGTTTTTTCTTATTCTTTGGCCACTCTAATATATGACTGTAGGTAGAATCGTCATATGCCTTACTCACAAAACGGCTACATGCAACCATGGATGGGACCACCAAAATCCCAAAATACCTGGAATGGAATGGTTTTAGTAGTTTCACGTAAATAACTAGTTCCTAAAGAAGTGGTAGGAGATATCAATGAGATGAAAATTGAGTTGAAGGGAAGTGCTTGATTGATAAAGAAAAGGCTTCTACGGACTTCCATTTCTGGATTCTAAAGGTAATATTTTGGTTATTTCTTAAGGGGGTTTATTTGAATTTTGAATGGCTCGCTACAACTAAATTGGCTTGATAGTTTTGGATTTGGAATGTTTTATTGTGTTTTGAGGGTTTGATGGCAACTTGCAAATTGTAGTGCATAATGTGAAATAAGAAATCCCATTTTTGGTCCATTTTCAACCATGGAGGAAGAATGTTGAGTTTCTAAATGCTAGGGTTACTCCCATGCACCCCACTTGCTCTTGCTAAAGAAATCCAAAACAAATTACCAACTAAAATGCAAACTATAAACAATAACAAGAATAATTCCCAATGCAAGTATATAAGATCCTGAATCAAATTTGCCCATTTAAATGAAGTCTAAACTTTTGCAACCAAATTTACCTCATTAAATGTAGGGAAAAAATTATAGGGTTTCCTTACCAACCATCCTAGTGCAAACAATGTAACTATGCAACTCCATTTCCATCTAATAGATTCTAACCATTCAACATAATATGTGGTAGATGTAGGAGGAGAAATGGTATTATCCTTAACACATTAATTGTAACAACAAAATCAATAACCATACGCAAGTTAAACAACAAATTATTTTTCCGCGGTTCTTATTGTAAGACTTGCAAAATAAAATTCACCTACCTTTGAATTTGATGTAGTTGTCCTTGAAATATGAATTATTATTACTATTTGTAGTTTTTTCATATATATGTCTATGCTAATGCAAGTTTAGTATATATCTGATAGCATATTATGATGCAGGCCTGATAAATAGTAATCGAGCAAAGGGAAGATTGTTATTCCTTCGAGTGTATGGGTCATCATGAGATAAGCAAACTTAAGATTGTTATTCCTTCAATTGTATGGGTCATCATGAGCCAAGCAAACTTTCAACAATAGACCCGAAAGGTGTTCTATGGACAAAGTGGTAAAATAGGGTCGTCGACCAAAGTAAAGGAAGGTAGGCAGTGGAGAATCAAGCTACTACTCCATACATCTTGTCGAGTGGCCACCCATCAAGCTACTACTCCATATAGCTTGTCGAATAGTCACTCATTCCCAAAACCTTGCATATCCGCTGACCTATATGCTTGGAAAAGCAAACAACCAAGCATTTGTGTTAAGTCCAATTAAAATAAGAATAGAGATATATTAAGTAAAAGTGAATATGTGTTAAATTCAATTAGAATAAAAATAAAAAATATATCACGTAAAGTAAATTTAAAAACATTAGGAAATCATGTTTGGAATTGATTTAAAAATAAACATTTATTGTTATTAAAGTAATACTGAAGTAATGATAGCAAAATTGTTCATCAAATGTAGTGTAGATCTTAGCTTCCAAGTAAGCTAATATAGGTCATCGACTTAGGAAGAAGCCAAATAAGGCCTCAAACATTAAAGTTTCGTTGAAATCATTAAAATTTCGAAAACAAATTATATAATTCCATGAAACTTAGGTTTAAAATCACGAAATTAATTTTGGTTTATTTGCACAGCTAATACAAAACTAAAAATATGTTAGTATAGTCCCTGCAGCTCAAAGGTCTAATAAGGCATTAAATAAAAGCTTAATAGATTCAATCTGTTGGCGACTTTCATTCAATGTTTCTTTCTAATTTATTTGTTGGTACGCTACTTTAACTTGTTTACAAAATTTCCATAACTATTGTGGGAATGGTTTTACAAGTATTTTTCTCTCTTTAATTTATTTTATTACATGTTTATATATATATATATATATATATATATATATATTTATTTCAATGAATATTAATTAAATTTTATTACATATATTTTAATATATATATATATATATATTAATAAATGTTAATTAAATTAAATGGTTGATAAATACTAATAAAAATTTATCTATAAAAATATCAAAATATTTTATAATACATCTTACATTTTTAAATTTAAAAAAACATAAAAATTCATTATATTATAACATTACTTTTTTTTTTCTTTTTCTCTTTTTTTTTCTCGTTAAAATACTAATCTATTATATACAGAACAAAAATACATTACAGTCACAGAGATGCATCCTCAGAGGCCTGATCTTGGCACTCTGGTATGTTTGAGATCAAAAATGGCTACCTTCGCAGAGGTGCCCATACTAGTTACGACCTTCCATGCCGGGGTTCCTTGTTCTTCCATTAATATTTTCCCCATTAGTCTAGAAAGCCCACGCAGGGGCATCACAAAATCAACAGCATTATCCCACACAGAGGCTTCAAAAAACTTGACACTAACAGGCATTAAAAACTGATAATATAAACCGAACGCCGAGTCAAAACCTGAGAGTCGCTGAGGCTGGTGAAGCTGCGCGGGAGACCTGCTACTCCTCCGGTTCCTCTTCGACGATCGGTGTCCATCCGAATCCTCCAAATTCCTCCTCAGAAGGGAGGGGGTCAGAGTTGAAGTCGACCTGCTTGGACGAAGATGCTTCCTGGGGCCGAGGAAGGCTGGGGGCCTGGTCCACTGCCTTCCCAGATGAGGCCTGGCCCAAATTCGCTTCCTTCCCCGTCGAGGCCTGGACCAATTCTGGCATTTCACCTTGGTGCATCCCCTGATCACGGTTCTCAACATTGACAGATTGTTCCTCCTCCAGAAATAGAACTGAGACATGGGCATTGATACGAGGCCTAACCATCGAACTGTTGAAAGCAAAAATGGCAGAGCCAAATGCCGGCGAAGGAATTGAGTCCGGGTCAGAGCTATAGGAGTTCATGAATTGCCTGGGTTGGATAGGACGAGCTGCAAGAGGGCTATGGCAGGGGCAGCGACAACATCTGGGCTGAGAATCCTCAGCTGGTCTCCGGGATGAGCTTCCTCGAGAAGTGCCTCGTCTGCTGAGCAATCGCTCGCGAGGCGGGACCATTGTTGTCGGGGCACTGAGGCTAAAGAGCAGATCGGGGAGGGAAGGCGGAATTGGCGGAGAGGCAAGCGGGAGGCTAGAGATGAAACAGGGGCGGAATACACACAGAGGCCTTTCAGTCCCAGAATAACATACAGTAAACAGTGTAGCAGAGGATGATGTCTCCCGGAGGGCCTGAGACCATACAAGCGTCTGAGCGAAGAATGCCGAATGCCAAGCATGAAGCATCTTGTGCTGGCCCCCCTTATCGCCTTTTCTAGGCCCTGCAACCAAATTTCGTTCCTTGAGCGCCATAACTGCTCTCTGCTATCAGCCCAGTAACTTGAATGCGGCAATGAATGCCGACTTGCAATGAGCCTTGCCATATATCCCATGGCGGCGTACTGACAGAGGGGAATGTCCTCACGCCTGAGGCAACACATGCCTGTCATGTGTCTCCTCGTTTTCTGCAGTCGTGGCACCCGCATCCGGGGATATTATAACATTACTTTAAATAATAATAATAATAATATACATTTAAAAAAACATGTAATAATATATTTTTTTGATTTGTAAATAAGTTTTGTTACAATATTATGGGCCAATATCATAGCTTGTTAATATTACAGGCTCAAAAAATTATTACTCATTTCATATGACACTTTTTCATGTGACATTTTTTAATCTACAAATCTAATTAAAAAGACAACTATTTTGGAGATAAATATTTACTTTTGATTTTTGAATACTATTAAGAAAATTTTAAAATATTCCACTATCATCTATTTAATAATTATTGATAATTAAATTAAAAATTTTGGATGTCTTACTCTAATTTTGACAGATCTATTAGTATAATAAACTAATGTTTAATTAATTAATTTTTTAATATTTTAATAAGATCAAATAAATTTATTAACTAATATATTAATAAAAATAAATAAAAAGAAAAAAGAAAAAGAAAAATAATGATAATAAAGAAAATATAGGAGATGAATATTATGGGAAAAAGGAAGATAAGGATGATGATTTCTCTCATATATGTGGTGGATGAATATACAATGGAAGAAAAGGAAAATGAATTAGTTTTTTAGTTTTTAATTATTAAAATAATATATTTAAAATAGATTAATGATTTTTTTTTTAATTATAGTTATGATATAATTTATTATTATATGTGTGTAAGTTTTACATTATGGTTATGTTTATGAATAATACTTGAATAAGGTAGAGAATTAACTCTGTAATTTAATATCAATCCAAGATACCATGGAAATAATTAATTATAATATTATTTGAAATGAATTATTTTATAATTTTTAAATGAATTATTTAAAAAAAATGGTATTTTTAAATTTATTTTAAAATTAATATTTAATTAATTAAAAATAATATTATTTTAATAAAATAAAATGAATTTATTAAACATATTAATAAAAATATATAAAGAGAAAAGAAAAGAAAAGAAATGAAATATAAAGACAAAATAAAAGAAAAGCAATGATAATAGAAAATATAAGAGAGGATAATTATGGGAGAAAGGAAGATGGAGATGATGATTACTAAAATATATATAGGAGAGAGGGGAGAAATGATGATATGTGTTAGCTATTTTAATTTTATCTTTTTAAGTATAGCTTAAATATAATTAATTATGAAAATTTACCAAATCTTGTGGAAGATGAAATTTTAGACCTTAATTGGTAATTTAGTTCAATTATTGAATTTTGAAATATATAAACTAACTGGGATTTTTGTGGGAGCAGGAGGGCGATTTTTGAGCTAGGGTTACAGTTTTGCAGAGTTCGTTCTCCATGGAAGGCCGTAAAGGAGGGAGCTCCACTCCCTCCTACAAGCAAGCAGTGGCCAGCAGAGGAAAAAAACCAATAGAAGAGGATAGAGATCCTTCAGCTGAAAGGCAAAGAAATAGAGAAAAGGAGCAGGAGGGCTATAAAGCTAAGGAGAATAACAACACTAAAGAAACAAAGGAAGCGGACAAGGAACAGGGCACAAAGGACAAAACTCAAAAGGGACCATGCAAACCCAAGACTACTATCACTCCTAGAGTTGTTTTGAATGATCTTGCTCTACAAGTGCATAGGGACCACATGCAGACTTATGCAATCATTTGTAAGTTCATGGGTTTATGGCCCACTAAAAAAGCATTACAAACATGGATTAAATACCACTGGAAACCAAGAGGAAGCATAGAACCACATCTTGGGTCAAAGGGATTCTTTACTATAGTCTTTGTAAACATTGAAGATAAGGACAGAGTGTTTGAAGGAGGGCCCTACTTTTATGCAACAGCAGGCCTGTATATGCGACCTTGGATCATGAATTTTGTCCCAGAACGTGAAACTTTTACCTTGGTCTCGGTTTGGGTAAGACTCTACTCTCTACCTTTGGATTACTGGCAACTGGAATCCCTATCTGCCATAGGAAATAAGTTAGGACGTTTTGTCAAAGCTTCTGAGGCCACCAGAAGGGGAAAATACACATCCTTTGCAAGAATATGTGTGGAGATGGATCTTTCTGGAGCTCTGCCGAATGAGATAATATTGGAAGTGTTTGATGAAGAATGGGTACAAACAGTGGATTATGAGCACATCCCATTCAGATGTCGTAAATGTCATGAGCATGGGCACCTATTCAGAGATTGCCCTCTCAGTAAAACTGAAAATAATAGTAAAACCAATACCATGAAAGACACTGAAAGCTTTCACAAAGTGGTCCAGAAAGGAAAAGGGAGCAAGAGGGGATCGAAGACACATCAAAATGAAAGGCAACAAGCTAGTCAAAATAGGTTTCAAGCACTAGAAGAGGAAGAGGGGATAATGAAAGCAGATCAGGCCAAGGGAGGCAGTCTAGTGAACGAGGAGAATGGAGAAGAGGATGAGCAAACACAAAACATTAATAAACAGAAAGAAGAAATGATGAGTGACACAGAATTGGAGATGGATCTGGAAATGACCCAGAGTGAGATGGAAATGGAAGACCACGAACTACAGGAGATTCTTGAGAAAGAGAATCTAGATCTAGAAGGATTCTTGAAACAAGGAACTAGGGAGGGAGTGGATTTGTTACCTCCAGAGGAGTTCAATAGAGTTCAACAGCTGTTCTTATGGAAAACTCAGACCATAGGGCTGGAAAAGCAAGGGAATCATGAAAGGCAGGGCAGCGAAGGTGTGAAAGCTATGAAAACCACACCGGGCTTGGCACCCAGATACCCAAGAAAGAAAAGAGGTAGGAAAAAGTAGAACGAGCTTTTGATGGAATGTGGAAAGCTAATGATAGACTCAGGTAAGATGAAAGACCTATCCAATTACTCCTTTACAAATCTTTAATAATGAAGTTCACTTCTTGGAATATTAGAGGCCTAGGCAGTAAAAGAAAACAAAGATTACTTAGTAATAGAATGAAACAAGCAGCACCGGATGTAATCTTCATCCAGGAAACTAAATGTTCCATTCAGAAAATAAAAGAGATTCATAGTAAATGGCTCAATAAATTTGAGTTTCTGGAACTCAAAGCAGAGAATATAACAGGTGGCATTCTCACGCTTTTGAACCCCCAAAAAATTGACATTATAGATGCAGAGGTAGCCAGGGATTATCTATGAGTGGTCATACAACCAGTGGGAGATAAGGAAGTCTACCTAGTCACGAATGTGTATGGTCCCCAAAGAATGGAGGGCAAACTCAAGCTTTTAGACTCCCTGCAGGAGCTCAGGGAAAGACATGCAAGTATCCCTTAGATCTTGGGGGGTGATTTCAATATGATCAAATCTTTGTCGGAGAAAAAAGGGGGCACCAGAACTCTAAATAAAGATTCTTGTGCTTTCCAATCCTTCATAGACAATATGAAGTTAGTGGATATTGTTATGAGTAATGGTACCTTTACTTGGAACAATAAAAGAGGAGGAGAGTCTCAGGTGGCTTCCAAATTAGATAGATTCATTATCTCAGAGGATCTTATGCTCAAGGACAAGGACATAGTTGCAAGAGTTCTCCCCTTTGGAGGCTCTGATCACTGGCCAGTGCAACTAGAAATTCAAGGCATTGGTACCCCCAAGAATATACCTTTCAGATTTGAAAACATCTAGCTTTCCCACCCAGATTTCGTCAACAACATAGCAATTTGGTGGGTTGAAGAATTAAATATTCAGTGCACAAGCATGTTCCTACTTCAAACAAGACTAAAACATATCAAACTCAGGCTCAAGGAGTGGAACAAGAAGGAGTTTGGTAATATTTTTGAAGGAAAAAAATCTATTGAGGGAAAAATGCAGGAACTCAACCAAACCCTTATCAGGGAGGGTTTTGATAAGGATAGAAATGAGCAGGCAACCAAATATCAACAAGAATGGGAGAACTTCTGTAAACAAGAGGAGATTTTTTGGAGGCAAAAATCCAGAGTGCAATGGCTAAAAGAAGGAGAACGTAATACCAGATTTTTCCACAGATCCACTGTGGCGAACAGAGCTCACAACAAGATTTCTTCTATCAAGGACGAAGGAGGTAATCTTCTTCATTCTCATGAAGAAATAGAAGCAATGCTGGTTCAGCACTTTCGTGGTATTTCTCAGGAATCTTGTTCAAATAGAGAACAATCCATTAGGGTTATATCAAGACATATACCTAAGTTGGTTTCCAAAGAGGACAATTTCAACCTTAATAGACCAGTGTCGGAAGAGGAGATCAGTGAGGTCCTAAAAGAAATGCAAAATGGTAAGGCACCAGGTCCGGATGGTTTCAATGTTGATTTCTTCAAAGCTTGCTGGAATATTGTAAAACAGGATGTTCTGAATGTAGTGGAAGACTCTAGGAGGGACAAAACCATTCTGAAGGTGCTTAATACCACCTTTATTGCCCTAATCCCTAAACAGGATTTAGCTCTAACTCCTGATAGGTTCAGACCCATTGCCTTGTGCAATGTTGTCTACAAGATAATATCCAAGGTTGTGGCCAATAGACTCAAACCTCTTCTTCCCACCCTGGTGTCAGGGGAACAATCTGGATATGTGGAAGGTAAGCAAATCCTCGATAACATAATTCAAGCTCATGAGGTGGTGCACTCACTAACAATCAAGAGGAAAGCTAGAATGATCATGCAGTTGGATATAGCCAAAGCTTATGATAAGCTGAATTGGAACTATATCAGAAAATTTCTCATGGCTTTTGGGTTTGATCAAAATTGGATCAGATGGGTAATGGCCCTAGTAACTTCTCCTAGTTTTTCAATTCTTGTTAATGGTTCTCCTTCAGAGACTTTCATTCCTTCAAGAGGCCTCAGGCAGGGAGATCCACTCTCTCCCTTTCTCTTCATTCTCATGATGGAAGGGTTGGGTAGATCTATCAAGCATGCTAAAGAAGTTGGTAAAGTCAAAGGTCTCCAAATTTCTGAAGATGGTCAAGCCTTAACACATCAACAATTTCTGGATGATACCATGCTGCAGGGCATCCCCACAGTCAAAGAAGCTCTAACTTATAAGAAAATCCTGAGAGACTTTGCTATGGCTTATGGTATGGAAGTTAATCTCTCCAAATCTAAGATTTTTCTCTTTAATACTCACATTGCTATTCTGAGAAATATTTTCAGAATTTTGGGCTTTCAAAGGGAGATCCTCCCTTCAAAATATTTGGGAGTCCCTCTAACAGCCAAACCTTTTCACAAGAGCATCTGGGAGCCAGTGATTAGCAAAATGCAAGATAAGATCAGGAAATGGACTATCAGATCTTTAAATTTGGCTGGTAGGTTGGTGCTAACCAAGGTTGTCCTTCAATCAATCCCAGTCTTCATGCTATCAGCTCTCCTAGCTCCCAAAGGTGTTCTGCAGCAATTTAGAAACGTGCAAAGAGACTTTCTTTGGGGCAAGGGGGAAGAAAGAAAGAAATGGGCCTTGGTAGCATGGGAAAAAAATCTGCAAACCCAAAAACTATGGAGGACTTGGTCTAGATGATCCTGAGATTCTAAGTAAGGCTTTAGGAGCTAAATTATGGTGGTAATGGGTTAAAGACCCTGAGTCTCAATGGGAAAAGATATGGAAAGAAAAATATGCACATATGTGGCAAAAGAACGATTTAATAAGAATGTCAAGATATAATAAGGGATCTCACATCTGGAATAATGCCTGGGATAACAGGGGCTTAGTCCAAGGAAATAGCTTCTGGGAAATCAGAGAAGGAAACCTTGCCCTATTCTGGGAGGATAGATGGAAACAAGAACCTATTTTGTTAAAGGAAGACTTGAGGGATCTCAAGGAAGATACATATACTAAAGGGTTATCTAAAGTAAAAGACTTTTGGGTCCAAACCAACAGTATTGGAAAATGGAGAACCTAGAGGAACTTTGATTTCAGGGATGAAAGCCCCCTGAAGGCTAAAGCAGAAACTCTGAGCAAAGGAAGATTTTGAAATCAAGGGGGAAAGATCAGCTAAGATGGGGCAACAAAAATGAGGGTACCTTCAATCTCAAATAAGCAAAACTAATTCTCCTTGACCTTAACTCACAAGCTCCAGATAAGACTTGGCAAGACCTATGGAGACATTAAGGCTGGATGAAGATTAAACTCTTCATGTGGCTGGTTCAGCATAAGAAAATCCTGACCTGGGATAATATCAGGAAGAGGGGTGTCTTGGGGCCTTCCAAATGTTAGCTCTGTGAAGCCCAAGAGGAAACTATGGAGCACCTTCTCAACAATTGCATCTTCACCTCCAGTTTGTGGGATTCTTTTGCCACCATTTTCCAACAGACTGACAGGGACAAAGGGAGCATCATCAATACCCTAAATAGATGGAGAAGAACCTTTTCAGACAATGAGATTCTTAGCTTAGCATGGGCCATCATGCCAAGTTTCATTATTTGGAATGTCTGGAAAGAAAGGAACAACAGAATCTTCAAGAATGAAAAGAGGCCATCCCAATGCCTTTTTGAGCAGATCTTAAAACAAATCAAGGAAACGGTTGGCACTATTGTGCAAAATCTCCCCAAGAACCCTCCTTCAGCAGCGGATTTGAGAACTCTCAGTGAACTGGGTTTGCAGGGACTTATACCTCAGGGATGGGATAGGAAAGTAATCTCCCTGGATTCTGAGCAAGATTTTTGGCATCCTCCCCCCAAGGGATTTTTGAAATTCAACATTGATGGGGCTTCAAAGGGCAACCCGGGCTCCGCAGGTTACGGAGGTGTGTTAAGGGATGAGAATGGTGGAATACTTTTCATCTTCTACTGTCATTTAGGAAGAGCCACCAATAACATGGCGGAATTGATGGCTATGGAGTAGTGTTTAGATTTCCTGAAACAGGATAACTGGCAAAATGTGATTGTTGAAGCTGATTTAGAGTTAATCATCGAATCAATCAAGAGGATCAGCTGGGGTACAAGGCCGGAAAAAGTCTCAAGGAATTGGCGTCTGATCCAGGGCTTTCAATGGATTCAACAGCACCTCCAGAGCCTTCGGACTGTTAGCTTTAAACATGTACGAAGATCGGCAAATAAATTGGCGGATCTTCTTGCCAATCAAGGAGTGATCAGCACATATAACAGGGTTTTGGCTGGCAAGAAATGCCTCAGAGTAGGTTAAAAGCGAAATGTTATGACCAAGCAGATGAAGACACGATTGTGTTTCGAAGTAGGGCCATGGAGACAGAATCCAGTTGATTCAGGTGTTCTATGTTTCTTATATTTTCTACTTTCAGGTCTTCAGGGGGTTGCAGCTCATTTTTTACCATAGTAACATGAGTTAGCATTGTTTTTGAGATTACAGTGGATACTCAGTCGGGCAGCCCTACTTCTTCAAAGAAAGACCGGTTGGCGGGTATTTCACCCTTCTTGGTTTCTGGTAGAGAAAACGAAACAATAGGTAGGATCCCAGGGACTCTCGACAACCACAAAACCAGGGGTTTTCTATTCGGGATCGGATTACTAGGCCGAGAGCGATTCTCAGGCGATCGCGACCCTCACAAGAAGGAAATGGTATTGCCGAATTTGAAGCGATTCCATACAGAGGGATATACGTGGCGGTGGGGTCGGCTAAAATACCGCCCTCATCGCATACTAATGTTCAGTGAAATTAGTCGGTGTGATATGATCCTCAGCCGTTGGATCATGCAAAGCGATTCGACGGCCGGGATTGATCGTGCAGGTTATCAGTTTAGTTGGCGGGAAGTGCTAATGTTCATTGATATTAGTCGGTACGAAACGATCCTCAGCCGTTGGATCATGCGAAGTGATTCAATGACCGGGATTGATCGTGCTGGTTATTGGTCTAGATTGGCGAGATTTCTAACAGCGGCAAGCTACCTTCAATCCATTGTCGGAACGGAAAACTGTGCACAAAGCAGTTTCCAGGTGATCGCATGGCTCCTGAGCGGTAAATGGTATTGGAGAATTGGAAGCGATCCCATTAGGCTTCCAACACGTGGCAGGGGGTGGTAATGAATACCGCCCCCCATCGCTCACTAACGTTCGGTCTTCTTGGCAGCGCGATATTGCTCCTAGCCGTTGGATCTAGCCGACCAGATCTACGGTCAGAAACGACCATGCTGTTTTGTGGGGCCAGGACTTTTTTCTCCACGAGTCTTATCGGGGTGTTTTTTTCCTCAACCGGTGGTTGGCGCGAGAAGTATGGACGATGGCGACTATTGTTGATTTTCCGGGTAGTGGGGTGTGGAAGTTACCGGAGTTTTCCACGTGGTTGGAGAATCATTTAGTCCAACTTTTTGTGTATTTTGAGAGTTTGGTAATGACTGTTGTAGGGGGGGGGGGGTCATGTCTATGGCAGGATGCCCTTTGTTTTTCCTGAGTCCATGAAGATGGACGGTTTTTTGTATATTTTGTAACATTATTTTTGGATTAATGAAATAGAAGGATCGTCTCTTGCTTCAGCAAAAAAATAAATAAATATAATTAATTATAATTTTTTTTTAAATATTTTTTATAATTATTAAATAAATTATTTTAAATAGATATTTTAAAATTTATTTGTATTTTCAGATTTTCCTTTAAAATATAACTTCATATTATGATTATTAATATTTATTGGTTTATGGGATATTAATAAATTGGAGGATAATTAGTTTTTTTTTTAATTTCATGTGTTTGAAGAGAATTAATAAAAGCATTCTAAGATCACTATAGTTTTGTTGAGTTAAAGGGTTATGAATGGTGGTTATGTGAAAAATATTTTGAAATTGATATCTAATTTTAGTATATGCATGAAATTTTAAGAGAAATCCTTTTTCATGTTCAACCCTCTTAGTGTCAAAAGGTTGACAGACTCTTTCATCCTAAATATTTTTGGAATTGGCTAATGTCGAGTTTCACTATGGAGATAATGAGAATTAGCTTTTATTTTAGAAAGGTTAATTTCTTCTTTACACTTGTCAAAATAGGAATATATGTTTGATCTCTTAGAGTAGGGTTGATAACCTCCTTATACTATCTTAATTCCCTTCTTCCCTCTAACTATTTATCACGCCATATTTTCTCAAATTTGCATGTGATAATATTTCCAATATTATTATTATTTCACAAAATAATGTATTCTTTCAATGGTGATTTTGTCTAGAGTTTAGAGAAAGTTTTGGAAGCCTCTTCTTTTTCATGGTATTTAGCTTATTCATGTATATTACATGCTTAATGATAGTTATTCTTTCAATATTAAATAAAAACAAAACAAAACAAAAACTTTTATGAGGAGAATAGGATAAGGTGTCATATCTTTAATTTTGATATTATATATATATTATTTATAACCAAATACACTTCCTCCAACTTGCACATAGGGGTATGATACTCTTCAGGGATCAAGGCCCTTTTACAACAAGACTATATACCATTACGATAATATACTCGATATAAGCTCTTTGAACCACTCACAATAAATCCAATTATATATATATATATATATATATATATATATAATTTGTTGTCATCTTCAAACCACTAATATTTTGTAGTCATCTTCAAACCACCATTTGAGAAAGCTTCCAATTAGTAGAAGACATGGAAATTTTTAGGGCTAATATTAGAAGGTGGGCTAATTTTCCATGCTTTTTCCAAAAAAATTTCCATTTTCTTCTAAAATGATTCGCCCAAATTTTATAGTACACCATTATTGTACCTTTAAAATCATCAAAATATTATATGGACTAATATAAAATCATTGGAAATCTAAATATTTCTACAAAAATATGAATAAATTTTTTTACAATTTGCATATTAGGGACTAGTAAGATTTGCCAAGGTTTCTAAACTTTAAGATAAACTTCCATCCTTAAAATTTTCCTTGTTAGAAGACATAAACTTCTAGTTAAATTGAGAAATGTTCTAGGAATTGTTGAGACCGTAGTTTGGGTTTATCTTCTAATCACCATTTGTGAGCACTTCCAATCAAAAGAAAACATCAACTTCTAGCCAAATCATGAGATGTTCCTAGAGAATTTGAGCCTTAAAGGCGAGTTCTATAGTTTCTAGTCTTCCGTAAGCCTTCATTTAGTAGAAGATATCAACTTTTGCTAGCCATTGGATTTGAGGTCTTCCCCAACCACAGATTCAGAGATGAGATAGAGATTCAATTATTAACTGATATCATCTTCTTGATTGTATCTCTCTACTTGGACACAAATAAATCCTTCAAATTAAGGGGGGATGTTGGATTTACCTAATTTGTAAAGGTTGTCGTGATTTGTGATATCCACTTAAGATAGAATGCGAAGAGGCTTGAGGAATATGAATAGCCATTGACAGTCCAAGAGAGATTGGATGTTAAATCCAAAGGTCACATATGTATATCATTCTTAATAAGATACTTTCAACATTTATCTATTCATTTATGCATTCTAACATTTGTAATGGCTTCAAACCTTGTTGTGTAAGGAGTAATTTGAGGACCAAATCATGCATATTCCTCATATAAAATATAATGATATTTTTCCAAGATATATATATAGAACGAATCCTCATATAAAATATAAATAACTTTCTCTTTCTATATAAATGTGCTATATGCAATTTAAACAATAAATTATTATCCGTGTCGCACTTAAGGGTATAAAGGGTATAACATATTGAGAGATATGTTGCCCCTTGTTTTTTTTTCTTCTTAAGTTATCATTTTTTTTTCTATCTGAGTTACCATAACTTATGTTATCATGATATCTTCAGAGTCAATGAAAACGTACTAAATATATAAATGATATGTATAAGTAAATTACATAAATGATATGTATAAGTAAATAATATAATTTAATTTTGTTTTAATCTTTTCTAATGTTTATGGGAAATTTAAATATTTAAAGTGATAAAAATGAGTTTATTTTTGAGAGAATGTTTTTTTACAATGAACTCAATACACAAGACAGATAGTACAATTAAAATTAAATATTATGATTTAGAGAAAGTCCATTGTTCATATACTAGAAAAAACTCAGAATTTTACTAGTGCAACATTTCTTCCACCTATTAAGTCATTAGGTCATTTTTTAATGGGATTTCAACTTTGTAGTAACCTCAAATTGTGCAATAAAATGAGATTCAAATACCTCATTAATCCAAAAACCATGAATAACACCATATTACTTGATACTTCACCAAATACTACTTAAAAGTGTCATATAATTTCTATTTAAAAAATAATAAAAAATCATTGTGTGGGAAAGAGCATTCTATAACCAATATAAGAGAGATGCAATTTTTTTAATGCTCCACTAAGAGTCTACACATGTCCCTTATGAGATAATCAATAAAAAAACATGTTAGCTATATTTAAAATAAAAATCAATATGCAATTAGGATTATTTAGATGTTTCAAATTAGACGTTTTTGTGAATGTGTAAGACACTTGGTTTTACCACATTAAATACAAGTATGCAAATGTTTTAATTTAATAACATCACGATCTTACATTATGATTGTTCTACTTTGAAAACTTTGTGATTTAGTAAAATGTTTTGGACAAAAGAATATTAGTTATGAAGTAAGGAACTTAAAAAAGATCATTAATTGAGGGCTAATGCAATCAAACTCAACCCTTTGCACATAAAATTTAAAACTATGGCTTATACTTTGCCCATTATTATGAAAAGATGATTAACTAAATGTTAATACAATTAAACTCAAGGCTTTGCACAAAAAATTAAAACTAAGGCTTATACTTTGCCCATTATTTATCGTTTTTTATTCTAATTCAACTATATTTAAACTACGAGAGAGTATATCTGTAATGTAATCATTGTTCAAATATGGTTATTGGTTCATACCTTTCAAAACTCAATAATTAAGGGAGAGTATCTGTAATGTAGTCATTGTTCAAATGTCGTTATTGGTTCATACTTTTCAAAATTCAATAGTTAAACTAAGTGGCAGGTAACTCTAACTATGCAGCCTTGTTAAAACCCAAACTCATAGATTAATGTAAATTAATTTTTTTTTTTATAAAATAAAAACATTATAATATTAATGCAATCCACCAATTAGAAAATCATATTTTATGACATTAATACTAATACAATTAATTATATTAGAAAATAGGATTGATATATAAGAATAAGATATCATTTGTTATTTAATAATTTATAAATATAATTGGTATATAGAAATAATTTATAATATTAGAAAATATAATTGATATCTAAAAATAAGTTGTAATTTGTTATTTAATAATTTATATGACAATTTTATAATTGTATTAGGTAAATGTGAATATATATATATATATATATAAAAATATAAAATATTTAATATTTAAAATTCCAACTATTAAAACAAAACAAAAAACAACTCACATTTTTTCTTTTCTTATTATTATATAAATTGGAAAAAAACAAAAATTAATCTATCACATTCAATAAAAGAACTATTCACCGAACATAACAGATAAAGGACCATCTACACCAGAAACAATGATAACGTCTTATTTCAAAATACACATATTGAGAAATTAAGAGGCACCCTGTAATGCACCCCATACTAACAAACGGAACGTGAATATTCACCAATTCAGAAGGCTTTACTGCACACGCGAATTTGCTTTCCAGAGGGCCACCGCCTTCTGCCAGAGCCTGGGATGAACTTCCACCTTCTGCCAGAGTGCACTCCAGAATACACATCAGAGGAACTCTCTAATAGCACCCTATACTAACAATATACTAATAAGCACCCTATACTAACAAACAAACGGAACGTAAACATTCACCAATCCGGAAGGCTTTACTGCACACGCGGTTTTGCCTTCCAGAGAGCCACCACCTCTGCTAGAGCCTGGGATGAACTTCCACCTTCTGCCAGAGCTGCTTTCGCACACTCCTTCAATTCTTTCGCTCTCGCCCTCATTTTCTTCCCGTTCTCTCCTTCCATCAATTCCCTCGCCGCTTTCTCCACTTCCTCCTTCGTTACAATCCCATCTTTTCGCTTCTGCAATCCTACCGCTATTCTACTATCATTCACCAGAAAGTAACCGACCGGCCTTTGGTC
Source organism: Pinus tabuliformis (assembly GCA_031772625.1). NCBI lineage: Eukaryota > Viridiplantae > Streptophyta > Pinopsida > Pinales > Pinaceae > Pinus > Pinus tabuliformis. The sequence goes on from CM062814.1 coordinate 646,494,397, forward strand.
CGCTTGGAGGGGCCATGCGATAATGGGAACTCCAAACCAAATGCTTTCCAGCACCGAGTTCCAACCGCAGTGACTCACAAAACCTCCTGTTGACGGGTGTGCAAGGATGGAAACCTGCGGAGTCCATGAGGTAACCACGAGACCACGATCTTTGGTCCGCTGTTCGAAACCCGGGGGGAGCAACGCAGATACGTCTGGATTGGAAGGATGACCGCGGAGAACCCACAGGAAACGATGCCCGCTGCTTTCCAGTCCCAAGGCAAGCTCCCCGATCTGCTCGCCCAAAAGGAAATTCACACTTCCGAAGGAAACGAGGATAACCGAAGAAGCCGGCTGGTTATCTAGCCATTGCAGAGAACCACTGGGATCCTCGAGAATGGGTTTCGGGGGAGCAATGAGCGGCCCGACGGCATGTATCGAGGGCATGCGAATTCCATCGACGCTCGGGAGAATCTCTCCATTTACGAGTGCCTGGACGATCCTGCCCTCCACATCCTGAAATGTGTTTATAAGAATCCCGTCCGCTTTAAACATGCGATATGAATTTCGGAGGAAAAGGTGATAAAGCGGATCAGACCTGTCCAGCATTGGGTCAGGGAACTCTACTGTAGGTAAGGATGGAAATCCAGGTACCTTAACAGAGCCATCTAAATCCTTCAAAGACTCCTTTATCTCGGCATCCACTGTGGGATGGTAGAGCATGAGAGAAAGATTAGAGGCAGATGTAGTGCAAAGAACATAGCTGGGTATGTGAAGACTAGTGCAAACCTCAATCGTGGCGGCGCAGAATAGATCGGTGATGAAAGCACTTATGGGCTTAAATGAATCGTTCAACAAAGTCCTGAGAACATGCTCCACTGAGTCTTTGGACTTCTCCAAGAAATTGAAAATCGAGATTAAGGGATGTCCATTCATGTCTTCAGGATTCATCTCCACTTGTGGCAGCTCGATGAAGCGGATGTCCAAACCTGAAGATGCCAGAGACTGTGTATAAGCAATCTGAGCAGAGGTGACCATGAATTTCGCGGTCATGAATGTTATGCCGAATCCATGGCGAGATGCCAACAGCTTTGCGAACTCGCAGAAGGGAATGGTGTGCCCGATTCCAGCTACAGATGGGAACATCACTACGTGAGGCTTTCTGGTCTCCATTATCGCGCGAGAGAGGACTCTATTCCTCTGACTCCACAGCTCGAACAGTGAACAGTAATCAGGTTTGTCCAGTGCCTGCAAGCTACCAATCGTGAGATGTTCACTATGTTGGAAAACTATTAAAAGGCTCTGAAAGAGGAGGCCATCTGTAGAATTTGCGGCGCATAATGGTTTACCGTTTGCACGACCAATATTTGTCCACGACAATATATATCCAGAATGGTAGATGTTGATAGGTAGTACAGCTATATAATGGCCCCCTGTAAATGTTGATAGGTATTTAATTGGAGAAGGTAATTAATGGACTGTGTAGAGGATTAATGTTCGACAGGTGGACATTCCACCCATTATCAAATACCAGAAAGCAAATAAATGAGGACCATAACAGTAATAAAAGAGTAATAAGAATGAGCTGGGAAATGGGCCTGGAGTATGCCCTAAAACTGCTTCTGCTTGGCTAAGAGCTCGTCTTCCTCGGACGTAAGGAAACAGGTTAACGGCCCAAGACCCAGAGGCATCTGGCAGGAGTGAAAGCCTGCTCCCTTACGGACCACCAGCGGGTTATTTCAGGTGGCGTGGTTTTCCTTGATAACAGTGATGTGTCAACTAACATTCGCGGATAGCAGCCAAAGATGGCTGTCCTCACTGTTGGTTTGACAAACTGAGTTTGATAGGTTTTTCCACCTTTTGACAAAAAAAAAAAAAAAGAATGACCTGGGAAAAAAGCAGTCACAAGTTCAAAATATTAAAATAAAAACATGAACGGTCAATTTTTAATATTTTCTCTTTATAACATTCTTTCCAACCTCTGTACTCTTATTATTAGTAGTTCTAATCTACTCAAATGATTACTATTTATTTGCTTTCTAATCTTGATGGGTGGAATATCCACCCAAACATAAATTAGAAAAGAAAAATCTCATACACAATTAACATCCAAAAATTTCAATCAATTAATAATAATTAATAAATATTAAACTTAATTTTTAATAATAAATATTAAATATTAAATCTAATTTTTAATAACACTTTATAGCGGTAAGTTTAAATTGAAAATTTAAAATCTCCCATACTTAATACAAGTTAACTTTAACTCGCAAAATATATTTTTTCAATCCGACTTCTAAATATACTAATTTATCATAATATCAATAAACATATCTTAAAAAGAGAAGTTTTATTATACAAAGAACTAAATATACTTGGGAAATGAACTAAAAATACTTAAAAGAAAACCGAAAAAACAGCAAATTGTAAAAATAGCTATCTTAATTTATTACTCTGTTTTAATAGGTATGTATTAATTTCGAGATTGGGAGTTGTTTTAGTGAGATTTTTTTAGATTTTTTGGTGTTGGATTTTGGCAAAAATAATTAAGGTGAAATCTTAATTTGTGTTGTTTAAATTAGTGTTTTTATTATATATATAAATTCAATATCCTGAAAAAACTCTTAAAACACTTAAATTATACAGAAAGTACCCATCAAATTCGAAATTTCAATCAATTCCTAACAAATTTTAAAAAAATTTAAAAAAAAAAACCAAAAAAACTTTTAAAAAACTACACTAAATAAAACTCTGAGATTCACTCTCACTCCACTTTGCTATTAAGGTGACATTATACAAACCCAGTAAACTCTCATTGGAATGATTATCAACGACAATTACTTTTGCGGTACGTGCTCTGCCACGATTGCCGACCACATGCAGCATACTGAACACATCGAATGATCGTACACGACGTCGTACAATACATGTGGGGTCGTCAGAACATGGCCGTCCACGCCTTCGTACAATACATGTGGGGTAGTTATGAGGTTCATGATGTTGAGATAATTATGATAGGGTAGTTAGGGTGTTGATATAATTATGATTGGGTAGTTATGAGATCGTTATGAGTGTCGCTGTTGTGGATGGGAATTTAATTTTTGGAATATTTTTAAGTTGTAATTTAAGAGGTTATAATTTTGTTTGGAAAATAATAAAGATTTTGGTAGAATTTTGAAAAATTTTGGAAATACAAGTCACATTTGTTAAGCTTTAGTGTTTAGGTGCTTTAGAGTTTCTTGATAGTGTTGAATCAATTTCCACCATAAAATGGACTTTCTGGTGATGGAATCCGGCGGAAAAAAATTGAGGTGAAATCTTGATTTGTGTTATTTAAATTAATTTTTTGACTATATATATGAATTCAATGCCTTGGAAAACCCCTAAGGCATTTCCATTGTGTAGGGGTTACCCATCAAGCTTGTGATTTCAATAAATTCTTGCCGGATTTTAAAAAAATTAGACTGAAAAAAACCCACCGGAAAAGCTTCCAAAAAGTCTCACTAAAGACAACTCCCAATTGAAATGCTCCTAGTTGGTTCTTGATGGTGTTGAATCTACTTCCACCATCAAAAAACAATTCAAACGCTCCTAGTACATACCGCATATAAATATAGTACATACCACATATAATTATAAAGTTAAAATTTCTTTTAAAAGTAATTATCTTTTTTATTTTAATTATATTGATTAATAAAGAATAAATATCATAAATAAACAAGTGTCATATAAAATAAATTATAGATTTTTAAGCATATAATATTAGTAAATCATGATATTGTGACAAAACCTATTTACAAGTTAATAATGTTGTTTTATATATATGTGTGCATGTGTTCGTTTTTATGTTTAACTCATATATTATTTCTCTTTATAATTAATTGTAATAATAATAACTTACAATAAGTGTTTTAATTGTTATTATGGATTGATTCCTATCAATATTTACTAACCATTTAATTTATTGGATTGTGCTAGTTCTACGAAGATGAAGTGAAACTCCAACATGATGTGCTTTCGATTTCAAAAAAGACCATTTTAATGTGAATACAATTTTTTTGTTTTATTGTTGTACCATCATCCATGGGATCCTCGCAGTTAATTGTTCCACGAATTTAAAATTTAATGGTGAATATTCAGAGGGAGGATGACGAATTCTTACATTCTTTCCATCAGAAAGCTCTCCGCAATTTCAAAATATATATACCTATTGATATAATAACTCTATTTTTAAATACACCAACTTGCCTATAACCATTTGGAATTGATCACCTAACAACTATTCATAACATGATTCGAACCAACCATTCAACACCTACAGAGAGTTCCAATTGTTGAAAAAATGCAACAAGAAAGTCTCAACTTGATTTTTCCTTAGTCAAATTAAGAAAATTCGAATTTCCACATCATCAAACAACTTGGATGTTGTTAACTTGTGTGACATGGCTCTTGTCACTAAGTTAGCTCAGTAAATTCAAGTTAGAGGGCATGGAGTTCAATTAAGCATGTGTGATTGCTAAATTTTAGTAATTCAGTTCAGTTATATACATTTGGAGGAACTAGTGGAAGGTTAGTTGTGCAGTGGGACTATAGTCTAACTCAATGATCATCTAGTTAACTCATCAATCATCATAAATTAACTAGTGCATGCAGAAAATTCGAGTTCCTAGTTGTGGTAGAGATCCCAAAGTAATGTAACAAGTAGTTGTAAACTAGTTTGAGTGTGCAGGTGTTGCATGTAGGCAATTGATCAAACCTTGGGAATTGCGCAACCAATTAGAGGAAAATTCCTAAAAAATAGGGGCTAATTCTCTAGGAATTAAAAAAGGAAATAAAGGCTCAAGATGAGGCAAAAATTGATGAAGTCTGCGTTAGAACTTCTCATTGGGAAAAGAGATAGGTTATTCACTTGCAGATTGAGCTCAATCTCAGCTGGAAATTTTAATACATCTATATTCATATGATTAATGCAAAGAGGTTTGAGGGTTTTTTCCCCATTAGGTTCCCTTAGAAAAAAACATTGTGCATGCATATTATTTCTTATTGCATATATGAGATTGTTGTTCTAGATTGTAAATTGAATTCCACAGATTAGTAGAGTAGAATTGCGTTTCTTGATTTAAATTAAAATTTCTTGAGCAGTTGCAATTCTATCACCAAATTTCTACATGGTATCAGACTCATAGGATTCACATTAGAGTAGGAATTTCGAAGTTGTTTCTCAGGAGGTTCGAATTTGTAGCTTCAGTGTAACATAATCTCTTCAAATTTGGGAACATGACCTCCAATAGGTTAAGATTAGAGTATGCCTTAGAAGGCAACTCAAATTTCATTGCGTGGAAGGATCACATGAAGGTGGTGCTTTACGACAATGAAATTCTAGAATATGTCATCACAGACATTGCAAAACCAACATCAGTTGATGCCTAGAATCTAGCTCAATGGAAAAAGTATGTAGCCAAGGTGAGGAGAATAATCTTGGAGGGACTGCGAGACCACATTGACTCAAATCTCCATGGGAAAGAAAATCCTTTCACAATGTGGCAGGAACTAATAGATCTATTCCAGAATACGAGCAATCATAGGAAACTGGCCCTCAAAGACAAACTTCGAAACATCAAGATGGAGAAGAATGACACTAATCCAAAGTATCTCAATAGATTTACACAAGTTTTTGATGAGTTTGGAGGGGTTGGTGTGAATGTTGCAGAAGATGACTTGGTGATCATAACTCTTTTAGGCCTTCCGAAAAGTTTGCATAGCTACCAGGAATCAGTGAATGGGAGGGAGAAGTTACTAAATTGGGAACTCTTGTGGTCTCATTTGGTACAAGAAGAGTGTAAGACCCTCCTCCCACATCTACCCAAGTAATCGACCAGTCAGGGTAAACATGCAACAAGAGGATACCATGATATGATTCAACCTCCTAGGTAACCTTAAGGAAATGGAATCGACGAAAACACAACATACAAACCTCCCTCGAGTGCTTCGGGACCCCAAGGAGCTAATCCACCACTCCAGGTGCCCAACCCCTAAGTTAACCTATCATTTATATGAATTAAACCCAAAGTCGCTCCCATGACAAGGCATGCATGCGACCAACAACTCAAAGTCGCACTCACAGGCTTGCCTGCCAACGACCAAAGACCCAAATTGTTAGTGTTATGCCAGCGACTTCGGAGTTTGAGCCACTTTTCCAGGCCCAAAGCCCAGGTCACTGCCCAAAATTGAACCATCTATTCAAATCGGCAAAATAAAATGGAAATGGGAGTACTAAAGAAAATACTTGTTCAAGACCTTGACTAGACTCCTACTAGCCATGACAGACATTTTGTCAAACACTTAGTAAATATGCAACCTAGAGGTGTAAATAACATATCTAAGCATAGGGGACTCATACTTATCTGAGATTCCTTATGAAGCATTGTCTCCTTATCACATTAGTTCTCATTTCATCCATTAGGTCATAGATACATTGATCATTCAATAACAAGTAAGAACATGATGAGAGCCACACATGGATGCTGTCATAAAACATGTAAATAACCAACATAATAGGGACAAAAATACCAATGAAATCACAACCATATAGACCACATATAATCCATCATATTTCTCATAGAGATACAAGATGAAATAACCTTTCATTAATGATACAAAATCCAAACCCGGGATGGGACTTCCACGTTCCACCCGACCGACGATGGTGATGGTGAAGTAGAAGATGGTGAAGATGGTGAAGATGGTGAAGATGATGGTGATGGTGAAGTAGAAGATGGTCAAGATGGTCAAAATGGTCAAGATGGTCAAGTAGAAGATGGTCAAAATGGTCAAGATGGTCAAGTAGAAGATGGTCAAAATGGTCAAAATGGTCAAGTAGAATGGTTGAGCCAAATCTCTCTTCAGCCATTCACCCCCGTGCCATATTCCAAGAATGAATGTGGGATCTCATAGAACACATCAATGAAAAACCATCCAGGGCTTCCAGAAGTCATCCACCTCAACCCATCAAACAGTGATTCCACCTCACGGTCGGACATCACAAAACCATCATCGGATCGGTCTCTATCCTAGCCATCCAGGGCCCCAAAGAGTTTGTTCCAACAAAGGCTCCAGGACTAGTAACTCAACCCATAGTTGCCGCCAGGCTCCAAAGCATTTGTCCAACCAAGGCTCCAGAACTAGTAGCTCAACCCACCAAGGGCTCTAGAGCATTTGTCCAACCAAAGCTACGGGACTAGTAACTCAACCCAAGTTTCTACAGGGCTCTAGAGCATTTGTCCAACCAAGACTACGGGAACTAGTAACTCAACCCAAGCTAAGGAACATGAGAACCAACCAAAAACACAACAAGGAAATAAACCCACAAACTCCATGGTTATCCAGGAAATAGCAAGGCTAGGAAAATCCACTACCAATTCAGGCAATCCTCCATGCCAGTGATAAATCATAACCAAGAAAGCACATGCATTTGCCACACATGCCAAAAATAGTGAGGAAAACATACATGCAACTCGATACCTGCAAGCAAAACTGATGTAGTTGTTGATCCCGATGCCCTCTTGCACTTCCCTGCTATTCCTTTCCCTTCTTGCTCCAAGAATCCAAGTATGTCACACCCTCCAAGAGTGCTCCAAGAAAACTCTAAGTCTCCAAGAGTATGAAAGAGAGAGAATAATGAGAGAAAGCTCCAACATTGAACTGACCAAGTCCTGCCCACTAATCCTCGGAAGCCTTTTTATTAATGAGGCCTCTATTTTCTTCATTTTCCATTATTTCCTTCATTTTCCTCCTCGCATGCAACATGTGACCTTTCACCTTCCTTTTCCTCCTAATTTCCATTATTTTCATAAATAAATGTGCCAAAAATGCATTTTTACCTTTTTAGTGCCTTATCCATTACCTTTGCCAATTTCCTTAGCCATAAACAACCAAATGAACACCCCCTAGGATGTCTCCCCCACCATTCATCGTGGAATATGCATCCCATCACCGTGGCCTTATATATATATTTACATGGAATTTTCACCAGGGTTGTTACAAAACCCTCCCCCTTGGGGGAACACCATCCTCGGTGTTCAATGACACCTGTAACCAATAAGACTACTGAAAACAAACCATACTACCCATGGAGCTTTATAACACAGCTTGTTGTAGTATTTACAATTACCATATGCTAAAACATGACAAACATACTATTTATTGGAGCTTTATAACATAGCTCATTATAGTTTTTACAATAATAACCACATATACCCACACACACATTTTCTTCACCCAGCAAATAATCATACTGTCTATGGAGCTTTATAAATCCAGCTCGACACAGTATTTACAGTAATACACACATATACACATTTGCTCAACCAGCAAATAAAAAGAAACGATGCCTGCATCCACCACAAGGGAATCCAGAGGCTCACACCTCCACCCTCAAGTAATACTAGGATTCACCTCCTTCCCAGGAAGTCCAGTATCCACTGCCATAGTCAAACTACATCCAATGTCTAGCACTATAATCCTGCGCCACTTGTCTTCTCAGTGAAAAATTACTAGCTCATTGTTCCAGGGCACACTTCTAATGTGCATCTGATTCCATCTGGCAATGTTAATGACCAAAACAAACCCATCCCTGACCTTCCCTTCTCTGCTACACAGTCCCTCAGGTAATCTGTTCAACCCCTTCCGTGCAGTCACTCACCTTCCAAATTTTGCTGGCAGCCCCATCTCGAGTGGTCCATCCCTTGGAAAGGCTTCCTCGCATCGAAAGATCAAACAACCAAGGCATATACTTACCTCAAAACCATCATACCAGTCATAGCATGCTCATGGAAATTAATGGACATTATTGGTACCAGTGTCCCACAATGGCCCTATTCCTGAATGCTTTACTAACATACTGTTGCATATTCCAATTCCTTTCACTGTTGCTGTTGATTCTTGCAGTTGATTTTAACCACCCAACTGGGCATTTTTGCGCTTCCTGTAACAAGCACATAAATTCCATTAGATTCAAAATAAATTGAAATAACTTCAAATCATACCTCATTGGTCACTCGTCAATAAGATACACTTATAGTCATGTTTACTTCATGTCACGACATGTCAAACTAGTATATTTGACAAAATCAACATGTATGAAAATATTGCATCAGGTTAGCTCAAAACATAATCATCAAAAATATAAATCACATGTAACCATCATAAACCAGAATCATAATTCACATGTAATCATCATATACCAGAATCAACATAGTTACCGATCAAACGAGAAAATGACCTAGTACCCATTTTTTTGAGGTAGCAAAAAATCACTCGATTTTGAAAAGTGGTGATTCAGAATAAACAATTTTTTTGGAGCATATTTTTGGCACTTTAAATTTTCTTATGTATCAAGTATGAACATTTTTTTTTAAATGTTAGTGATTTTCATATTGATTTTGAAAAGTGTTGATGCAACATCAACACAAATTTTTTTTAGAGGGCTTATTTTTGACACTTTAAATATTTTTATGTATCTAGTATGAACATTTTATTTTTGTTAGTGATTTACATTTTCATTTTGAAAGGTGCTAATGCAATATCAACCTTTTTTGTTTCGAGGGCTTATTTTTTACACTTAAATTTTCTAATGTGTTAAGTGTAGATATATTTTTTAATGTTGGTGATTTTCATGTTGATAATAAAACAGAAGAAATAAAATAAATAAAAAACATGACAAAAAAAATCAAATATAAAAAATATATATAAAAACAAAAGCAAAATTAACTTGTACAAAAAACAATAAAAAATATCAAAAAATTCAAATATTAAAAAAAATTAAAAATAATAAAAAAACACAAAAAATAATGCAAAAGAAAACAAATATTCAAAAAAAAGAAAAACAAAAAATAATACAAGTAATAAAACATAAAATAAAAAACATGACAAAAAAATTCAAATATAAAAAATATATAAAAGAGATAAAAAAACTATAAAATGTAAAATAAAAATAAAAATTTAGTCGTAAAATTTAAACAAAAAAAAAAAAAAAAAAACAAATTTTTTTAATTAAAATAGAAAATATTTAAAAAATACAACACAATTTAAGAAAAAAATAAAAAAAATTACCAAAAAAATAAAAAACAACTTTTTTTTTGAAGTTAAAAAAATAAGATAAAATAAAATAAAAACAATAAAATAAAAATTAAAAAAATATTAAAATAAAAATTAAAAAGAGAAAAAGGAACAACATTGAAATAAAAATATTTAAAAAACAAAAATTAAATATTAAAGAGAAACATTAGAATATAAATCATTTTAAAAAAATGAAAAAAAAACAATAAAAAGGTCCTGGGGTGGCAGGGGTCAATTTTGGAATCGGCCCCTGCCACCTCAGGGCCTGTTGGGCCGTAGGGGTGAGCGGGGAGGGAGCTACACGCAACTCCTTCCCAGCCCACCCCTGTGGCCCAACTAGCCCGGGGGTGGTAGGGGCTGACTACGGAGTTGGCCCTTGCCACCCTCGGGTCGGCTGGGCCGTGGGGGTGGACAGGGAGGCAGCTCCCTCCCGCCCACCCCCGTGGCCCAACCGGCCCGGTGGTGGAAGGGGCCAACTCCATGCAACTCCCTCCTCGCCCACCCCCGCGACCCAACCAGCCTGAGGGTGGCAGGGGCCGACTTCGTACTCGGCCCCTGCAACCCCCATGCCAACTAGGCGGTAGGGAAAACAAAAAAAAAAATGGAAAAGAAAAAACAATTGAAAAAAAAGTCCTGGGGTGGCAGGGGCCGATTCCGGGAATCAGCCCCTGCCACCCTAGGGCCTTTTTTTCTGTTGTTGTTGCTTTTGTTTTTTGTTTTGTTTTTTTTTTTTCAAATCGTGCCCTAGGGTGGTAGGAGTCGATCCCTGCCACCCCAGGGCCTTTTATTCGGTTTTTTTCATTTTATTTTCATTTTTGTTTTTTTTAAATCGGACCCTAGGGTGGGGCCGATTCCAATCGGCACCTGCCACCCGAGGGCCCTTTTTTTCTGTTTCTTTTTTTTTTTTTAATTGGGCCTTGGGGTGTTATAGGCTGATTCCCAGAATCAGCCCCTACCTTTTTTTTGGTTTTTTTTTTTAATGATTTGTATTATAATTTGTATTTTATTTTTTAATGTTTTATTTAAATTTTTATATATATATTTAAATTTTGTTATTGTTTTTATATTCATTTTCATTTTTTTATTTATTTTGTTTCTATTTTTGTTTTTAAAATTTTTTAAACTTTAAAAAAAATGTTTTTTATTTGTTTTTCTTAAATTATGTTAAATTTTTGAAATATTTTCCATTTTTTTTTTTTTTTGGTTTAAATTTTTAAATTTACTAGTAAATTTTGATTTTTTTTTTTTTTTTTTTACATTTTATAGGTATGTTTTTTCTTATATATATATATATATATTTGATATATTTTTGTTATGTTTTTTTATTTTTATTTTATCTTCCATTACTTATTAATATTATTTTTTATTGTTTTTATTTTTTTGCAATATTTGAAAATTTGTTTTCTTGTATTATTTTTTGTGTTTTTTTTGAATATTTGATATATATATATATATATATATATATATATATATATATATATTAGTTTTTTATTTTTACAAGTTAATTTTGTTTTTTGTTTTCTTGTTTTTAAAGGTTTTCTAGTCATATTTTTTTTCCATAATGTCATGTTTGAAATATTTTGAAAACTTAATTTCTTTTGTAGTCATAATCTTTCATTTTAATTCCATGGTTGAAAAATTGTCAATATTTTAATGTTTTTCTAGGTCATGAGTATTTTATCTTTAATGCTATGGTTGAAAACAATTATAAGTACTTTTTCTCAAGTTCATGCTTGAAAATTGTCGGAAATTTAAAGATTTTCAGAGTCGTGATATTTATTTTTAACGTCATTATTAAAAAATGTTGAAAATTAACCCTAAAAAAAAATCATTGTTCCAGCATCAACATTTTTTTCAAGGTGTTTTTTGCACACAAAAATTTGGTTTTTACTGCCATTTTTAAAAAATGTTGAAAATGTACCAAAAAAAATGTTATTCCAGCATCAACACTTTTCGTTTTCCACCTGTTTTTTCATGTTTTTTTAGGGTTTTTGGGCCAGAGTACCCATTTTGAGGTAATAGTTCTTGTTTGATCGGTAAATATGTTAATCATAAATCGTATGCATAATAAAATTGAAATAATATAATGATACTTATCTTTTAATCGATCCTTACTTTTGCCTTTGTTCTTTTATACACACCCGGATCGATTGCCACACCCGACAAACACCCAGTGCCTTCTCCTCCACCAGGTGCACATACGCATAGTGTGCATCACACACATACAACGACACACGCCATAAAACACCATGCAACGCATGCACCTATACCTGACATACAACACATACACCTACACCCAGTGTACGTATGTATACATGCAAAATGTACATCAGAAGACATTCATCCGCACACAACGTGTGACACCAAAAAATTCATACACGTACACTCGGTATACAACACAACTCATACACCTATACTTGATGTACAACACAATTCATACACCTACACCCAGTGTACAACACAACACAATACATACGCCTACATCCGGTGTACAACACAACACATGCACCTACACCTGATGTACAACATAACACAAATACTTATATAGATTGAAACAAAATGAATGCATATGTCACGATACTATGACTACACAATGTACATACATAGTATTGCATGACCGCAACACAACATGTATGACACGCACTCAATCCCACATGTACACTAGTACCACATGTACAAAGCACCACCTATACAATGTGTGCGCAACATCACATGTACACGGCACCACCTGCACAACGTGTACACAATGCCATATGTACATTGCACCATTGTACAATGTGTAAACAATACCACATGTACAGATTACCAAACGCGCGACATGTACGTGACCCCACATGTACACAACATCACATGTAAGACATGTACACAACACCAATTGCACACAGCGCCACTTGTACAACATGTAAATAACACCACATGCACACAACACCATTTGTACAATCATGCAAACCACACCATATGTACATAGCACCACATGTACAACTTGCACACAACACCACTTGCACATAGCATTGCATTTCCAACATGTACATAACATCATTTGTACACAACATTGCATATCCAACATGTACACAACACCGCATATTCATTTTGCACATAGTACATTATGTACACAATACCGCATATCCAACATGTACATAGCACCATCTATACCCAACACTGAATATGAAACATTCATACAACACTATATGTACTACACCATGTACATAACATTACATAATCAACATGTACACACACTAAATATACACCACACCACATGCACACAACATCACAGGTGCAACAAATACAACATATACGACATATGCACAACAGTCGTACCACACATCCAAAACCACACTGACTCTTTACCAAGCAACCTTGCTTCTAGTGTCTTATCCATGCTTGTCCTAGCATGCCACAGACCACACTGCTTTCATTTTGTTGATGTATCCCTCGGTATAACCCATCGTTAACCTAAGCATAAGCATAATACAAGCATACAATATAAATTCATATTCACATGATACTGACCTCATATGTTTGTCATGACTACTCTTCCCACTTGATTCCTCATAGACCAGGAACCTCTTCATGTCATTTGCCTGTGTAAGCAATCATTCCTCCACAAGAATGATTCCTAATGACCCTGTCAGACAATGACATAGATACATGTACACATACATACATCATAAAATAATAATGATCTCATCAGTCAACGTCATACATACATACATATGTACATATAAACATTAGCATAAAATAATCATGATTCATGATCACCCTGTCATACATGACATACATACATGCCTACATGTATACATATATAAACATCAACATAATCATGATCACAACAAAATTTCCAGATATTATAAGGTCAAGGTTAAGAGAACTTCCTTTATTCATACACAACATTGAGAACAATTGTTCCCAACATAGTCAAGGCAATTGACACCTCAGATCCATTTAATTTACCTTTTTTGGTTAACTTTCTCATGACTGTACTGCCACCATCCATTTACCACAATGGACCCAACCAGTCCAACCAACTATCATAGTCTTACCTTCTGTTGTGCTTACTCATGCACCGAGCTTCATTCGTGTCTTACATTACCTGTTGAGTACCACACAGCTCTCCCTGAGCTCCATTAACTTTCCTCTTTCCCAAACAATTTCCAAGACACTCAAAAAATAAAAGGCAAGCTAAGAAACAAACAAGTAGGATCATGAAAACCAATAACAACAATACGACACTACAACCAAAGTGGCATGGCCATGCACAAGACGTAAACAAAACCACAATCAAGCACAAAAAAGCACCAAAACACCAAAAGTGCAAGACTAGCAACAAACACCATGACTCAATCCCCATGGTTCCCAAGGAAAGCTCAACCTGAGCCTTCTTCAAGATTTCATGGAAATCTCTTCGGCATTCAATCCCCTGCATCATACAGCCATCTACACATAACTGTCAGTGCATACATAAATAACAATACATTGGTTGCCTTACCTTGTCATGCCAAACACATTGCTTGCAACTGAACACGTCCACACCATCTCTCAAGGGAATCCAATTCCCTTGACAGATCCTCCTGCAACTAGAGACGGGCTAATATACCTGTCAAGTACATGTTCATGACTATAGCACATATCCACATAATGTCAGACAAAATCAAGGTTAAGAAGATTCCCTGTATGCAAGGCACTCATTCGTTTGGAATTAGGGTTTCTAAGCATAGCCAAAGGAATTCTTGCCCAATTCCTTTCTTTTACCTTTTTACCTTGTGGCAATCGAGGCTTACTATTCATTATCACATCACTTAGTTATGTAAACACATCAATTATTACCTTCTCACACTAATACCAAGCATGTTTCCTGCAACTGCTCACAAATGTCAAACACATGGTCCAACATCAAGACAATCATATGTATTAATTTGAAATCAACCTTTACCAAGATTAACAATCATGCCATAATTCATAGTCAACTCATAGTCCTTAGACACAATGCTACAACTGTCACTTACTATACTCAAGTACATATCAACTTTCTCAACACATATGTGTTAGTACAATCCTCTTAAAACAAAATCATTTGAACACGTACTCATATTATGAAATTCATCAAACATTCAACCAACTTGCAAACATACCATGTTAAATAAATCAACTAGACACCAAACACTCAAATACCAAATAGATGTCATAATCAAACAGTCAAGCACAAGGTAGATAACATAAAAAAGTTCATACCCTAATGTATCTAAGGGGAGGCAATCTTGTCTGCACAATCAATCTAAATAGCATTATATAACTTCACAACATATCAACTCAAGCATAAATAAGATCATGATATCCATAATAGTCACTATCTAACATGTTCACATCGTAACACAATTATCATTTATTCGGGAAATCACATATGTACGATCAGTCTAGATTAGTACAACACAATGCAACACAATAAGTCAACTCATAGATGAATGTCGTAACCCTAACCATCTGCATAGGCCAATCCAGTTTAGCATGATACATATGACATCAAGATCTTAATGAAATAACCCTAATCATCAAGTTACTAGCATATAACAACCATAAGTTATATATCATGCTCATCGACAACATATGACCTAATCATCAAGCTAACTATCATATAACAACAACAAGTTAACCTATAATAGAATTATTTCCCTGTATGAAGGGGATACATGGAGTGAGATCATTTTACTTGAAAAATTCAGAATGAAGATAGCAAGAAGAGCTACGGATGATCAAGCTCTTCTATTATCTTCATTCAGAATGGTCCTGTGATGGACCCCCTTTTGGATTTGAAACGTTGACAAATATTGGTTATTACTGTGGATATTCCAAAGATTAATCAACAAAAAATGAACCACAAATGTTTTAAATCCAAAATTATTTCCTTGTACGGAGGGGATACATGGAGTGAGATCATTTTACTTGAAAAAATCAGAATGAAGATAGCAAGAAGAACTGCGGATGATTAAGCTCTTCTATTATCTTCATTCAGAATGGTCCTGATGATGGATCCTTGTTAGGATTTGAAACATTAACAAATATTGGTTATTACTGTGGATATTCCGAAGATTAATCAACAAAAAAATGAACCATAGATGTCTTAAATCCAGAATTATTTCCCTGTACAGAGGGGATACATGGAGTGAGATCATTTTACTCAAAAAATTCAGAATGAAGATAGCAAGAAGAGTTGTGGATGATTAAGCTCTTCTATTATCTTCATTCAAAATGGTCCTGATGATGGATCCCCGTTGGGATTTGAAATGTTGACAAATATTGGTTATTACTGGGGATATTCTAAAGATTAATCAACAAAAAATATAACATACTCATCAACAACATATAACATGATCATCAAGTTATCTAACATAAAACAAAAATAACAATGCATACAACCATAGGTCACTATCATTTATGACACATGTGCATGTGACTATACTAACCAACTATCATCTATCATGTAGGTAACCATAACATCAAAAATATGTACATAAACCTAATGCATATGACAATCCTTAACTTACATACCTACATGCCAAACATACAATACATGTATGACGATCTTCTCTTACCCCAAAGTCTAATGTTGCAACCTCATTATGATGATCTGCATCTCCTGCTCTATCTCATCCAATACATTAGCACCATAACAACCAATAACATCATGATGACCTAAATTGCATACCATGAATTCACAAGGCATGCTTGACCTACTATTCATGCATAACTATAACCAAGACCATACATGAATGACAACTGCATAATCAACCATACATGCAGGAAGACATAATTCACAGCAACACCTTCAACCTTCACATGGCAACATTACTACAACCATGATCAAAACCATGCAATTGAAACAAGAACATGGACTACATGCATAAGGAACACATATGCAACCAACATGAAATCATGATCAACAAACAACCCAAGGAGAGTGCAACCACGCTCTGATACCACTCTATAACACCCTCCTCCCACATCTACCCAAGCAACCGACTAGTCGGGGTAAACATGTGACGAGAGGCTACCATGATATGATTCAACCTCCTAGGTAACATTAATGAAATGGAATCGACACAACATACAGACCTCCATCAGGTGCTTTAGGACCCCAAGGATCTAATCCACCACTCCAGGTGCTCAACCCTTGAGTTAACTTATCATTTATATGAATGAAACCCAAAGTCGCTCCCATGATAAGGCATGCATACGACCAACAATTCAAAGTTGCTCTCACAGGCTTTCCTGCTAGTGACCAAAGACCCAAATTATCAATGTTATGTCAGTGACTTCGGGATTTGAGCCACTTTTTCAAGCTCAAAGCCCAGGTCACTACCTAGAATTGAAGCATCTCTTCAAAGCAGTAAAATAAAATGGAAATGACAATACTAAATCAAATATTTGTTCAAGACCTTGACTGGACCCCTACTACCCATGACAGACATTTTGTCAAACACTTTGTAAATACGCAACCTACAGGTGTAAATAACAGATCTGAGCATAGGGGTCTCATACTTATCAGAGATTCACTATGAAGCATTGTCTCCTTATCACATTAGCTGCCATTTCATACAGTAGGTCATAGATACATTGATCATTCAATAACAAGTAAGAACATGATGAGTGCCACTCATGGATGTTGTCATAAAACATGTAAATAACCATCATAATAGGGACAAAAATACCAATGGAATCACATCCATATAGACCACATATAATCCATCATAATGCTCATATAAATACAAGGAGAAATAACATTTCATTAATGATGCAAAATCCAAACCTGAGATGGGACTTCCATGTTCCACTCGACTGTAGAATGGCTGAGCCAAATCTCTCTTCATCCATTTACCCCCTGTGCCATATTCCAAGCATGAATGTGGGATCTCATAAAACACATCAATGAAAATCCATCCAGGGCTTCCAGATGCCATTCACCTCAACCCAAGAAACATTGCTTCCACCTCATGGTTAGACATCACAAAGCCATTAACGGATCGGTCTCTATCCTAGCCATCCAGGCTCCAGAGCGTTTATTTCAACCAAGGCTCCAGGACTAGTAACTCAACCCACAGTTGTCATCGGGCTCTAGAGAGTTTGTTTAACCAAGCCTCCAGGACTAGTAATTCAACCCAGCAAGGGCTCCAGAGCGTTTGTCCAAGTAAGGCTTCGAGATTAGTAACTCAACCCAAGTTGTTACAGGGCTCCAGAGCATTTGTCCAACCAAGGCTAGGGGAACTAGTAACTCAACCCAATCTAAGGAAACATGAGAACCAAACAAAAACACAACAAGGAAATAAATCCACAAACTCCATGTCTATCTAGGAAATGGTAAGGCTAGGAAAATCCATTGTCAATCTAGGAAATCCTCCATGCCAGTGACAGATCATAACTCAAAAACCACATGCATGTGCCATGCATGCCAAAACTAGCGAGGAAAACATACATGCAACTCGGTACTTGCAAGAAAATCTGATGTAGCTGCTAATCTTGATGCCATCTTAAACTTTCGTGCTCTTCCTTTGCCTTCTTTCTCCAAGAAACCAAGTATGCCACACCCTCCAAGAGTGCTCCAAGAAAACCCTAAGTCTCCAAGAGTATGAGAGAGAGAGAATAATGAGAAAGAGATCCGACACTGAACTGACCAAGTCTTGCCCACTGATCCTTAGAAGCATTTTTATTAATGAGGCCTCTATTTTCTCCATTTTCCATTGTTTTCCTTCATTTTCCTCCTCACATGCAACCTGTGACCTTTCACCTTCCTTTTTCTCCTAATTTCCATTATTTTCATAAATAAATGTGCCAAAATGCCTTTTTGCCTTTTTAATGCCTTAGCCATTGCCTTTGCAAATTTCCTTAGCCATAAACAACCAAATGAACACCCCCTAGGATGTCTCCCCCACCATTCATCTTGGAATACATGTCCCATCACCGTGGCCTTATATATATTTTTACATGGAATTTTCACCAAGGTTGTTACAAAGAGATCAGACATAATACCTGATATGGAACTTTATCCAACGGTGAGGACGAAGAAAATTTTGCATTGTTTGGAAAGGGAAAGAAGGCAAAAGGGAAGAATTCTCAAACCAAACCAGAATCCATATAAGGGGGAAAGAATAAATACTTGTCCAAAATAAAATTCTTCAATTGTCATGAATTCAAGCACTATGTTACAAAGTGTCCACATAAAAAGTTTGGCAAGAAGAACTCAAGAGGAGCAATAGGTGAGGCATTGGCTTCATAGTTTGAGCTAGACTTCACCGTTATTGCATGCATGAACATCACTGTGATGGGGAGTGTGTGGTACTTGGACTTTGGTGCATATTGAGCTTGGGGACGAAGGAAGGTACAATGCTATCGAGATTGGTACAGTAACATTTTAGAGGGAGTTAGGATCTCCTCTTCGTGTCAAAGATGTCATGTTTGTTCTAGGCCTAAAGAAGAATCTCATTTATGTAGTAGTTTTGGAAGACCGTGGTTATGGTGTGATCTTCAGCAAAAGGAAAGTGTTCATGAGACACATAGCCCCTAGACAGGTGAAGAAGATCAGGGTTTGGTTGAAGAACCTGTACAAGATGGATTTGGAAGATTGTGTTGCATTAAGTAGTAAGGTAGAGAAAGATGCAGATTCGTGATGTCAGTGAAATTTAGCACAAGATATTGGGCCATTTGCATCATGTCACCCTAAAAATTATGTAGCAAATAACCACTGGCCTCCTGATTAGGTGGTCAAGTTTATGCTAAAAAATAAAATTGTCAGAATCTTGTTAAACTCATACTCAGATCAAAGAGCTTGTCATTCTGAATCCAAAGTTGTGAAATAAACTCAAATCTGAGCTTGTATGTAGAAGTTAGAGCAAGTCAAAGTTCAAGTTTGACTTGTCTACATGGCAGGATTAGATGACGTGGCAAAGGTCCCAACGAATGAGGAGGCGCCAAGTTGCAGGCCACCATTGGTCCTCGCATATCGCATGTAACAGGTGGATCTGGTTAAGAATCGACCCCCAGGCAGTGCCAATTGCGATTTGCGATATCGTATATCGTAATCGTAGGAAAGGAGGAGTTATAGAATTGGCCCCTGGCACAATCAAGGTTGCAATGCGATATGTCGCAATCACATATCACACCCAATACTCGCTGATATATATATGATACATGGATTATCCACCGATAGCGAAATGCGATGAGTTTTTTAAGCGATAATACCCCAGACGCGATATTTTATATGTTGTAGTTTAATGTTCCGCCGGGTCCGCAATATCACTATCACAACATTCTGCCGTGTTAACAAGACCTTCAGCCTGCCAAACTTCACCGACTGTGATTTGTGATATGGCTGGTGACGCTGCCAAATTCTTGCTCAATTAATGAATTTTGGAGTGAATTTGTGGGATTATGTTGGTTTTGGAGCAATTTGTGGAAAAAATAGTGGGAGAACTAGAAGTCATAACTTCTTTAGTTCTTATCCAAATTAGATGCAAAAAGAGGCTAGATAGCCATTTTTTAGTATTCTGAACTCGTGGAGACATGTTTCAAAGGCATTTGAGCATTGTAAACACACTTTTATTGTAATTTTGAGCATAATAGAGAGGCCCAAGCATTGGAAGCTGGACCAAGGAGACGTAGCCCAGGAGGGGTGAACTCCTCATCAAATCTATGTTTTGTGTGTTGTATTTTGATGTTCTTTATTGATGTTCAGTATATGTTTTATGTTAAATTGTTTATAACGTTTACATACGAAACTCTCATGGGAATCAGTTAATTAAGCAAACATGGTGAATCCTTAAGCACTTTATAAGAAAATGATAAGCATCTTGGGTTTTATTCTGAATGGGGTATTAGCACAACATTACTAATCTGCTCCATTTCATATCAATTTGGTATTAGAGCACTAGTTTTTGCTTACTAGATTTTCTTTGTGAAAGAAGAATTTAATTGTTTGCAAATTTGTGTGATGCTAACAAGGTTAAAACTCAAAACAGGAGAAGGAAACATGGTTGGGAGCCCTGAAGTTGGGTCAAGTGGAAGAAGAGAAAGGTTGCCAAAGTCTTCTACACCAGTACATCCTCAAGTTGTAGTTGAGTCTTCAGAGACCATGTTTCATGAAGGAGAACCTATCATGACAGAAGATGAGAAGACATTTAGAAATTCTTTCGTTGATATGACAGAGATGGTGAAGGTCCGCTATGAAGAGAGGAATAGCAAATTGTAAGGAGAAAGTTCCAAACCTCCCAAAGGAGAAGGCTCTTCGGGAGGAGGTAACGGAAAATGAGGGAATGGGAATGGAGACAAGCCTCCACCCTCTCCACCATCTTCTTCATATTCTACTTCACAAGCATCTTCACACTCTTCCATTAATACAACCCTTACTTACACTCATCATCATTCTACAAAAGGAACTAGTAAATCACCTTTTCTAAAGCTTGATGTTAAATTCAAGTTGCCTATGTAAAATGGAGAAGTTAATGCAGAAAAGCTGGATAACTGGATTCGTCAGTTGGAGGTGTATTGCAGAATTCATAACCTTCAAGAGGATGATATCAAAATTAATTTGGCTTCATTGAGAATGGAGGGTGCAGAACTTGTATGGTGGGAATCAAGGACTCAAGACGAGATCAAAAAACATGGAAAGATCTCTATTACTTGGTTTGATTTCATTGTTGCTATAAAATGAAAATTCTACCCTTTAGCCCATATGCAAAAAACTATCATGAATTGGAAAAATTTCATACAGTTAAAAGGTCAAAATGTGCAAGAGTATACTCAAGAGTTTAGGAGAAGAGATCTTATGCTAGGAGTAGACTTACAGTCACAAGATACTTTGCTGAAATATATAGGAGTTTTGCATATCTATCTTCGACATACCATTCTTATGTTTAATACCATGAATCTTGACAAGGTATGTGTTCAAGCTACACACCTCGATGCAAGAGGGAAAAATGTACAAGAAGAAGGTAAGAAGAAGTCATTCTAGAGTGGTGCAAAAGGAAAGACTTTCAAAGGAAAGCAGAAGAAAAATGCTTTTGTTAAGAAATAAAGGGAGAAACCCGTGTGCAAGAATTGTTCCAAAGAGGGTCATGATGAAGAGCATTGCTGGAAGCTTCATCTTGAATTAAGACCAAAGAAATCTAACAATAAAGGGAAACAAAAGACAAACATTGTTGTACAAAAAGACTTGGGTTTTGACCCAGGTGATGAATCAACAATTGCAGCCACAATCACTAAGGGAAAATCCATGGAAAAAGAAAGCAAAGAGGAAGCTGTGGAAAGAATCAACGCAACAAATAACTCCAATAACACTTCAAGTGAGGAAAATAGAATTGGGTTATTCCACATATAAGTTATTTCCAAACACACCAAGATTGATACGTTGGTTGACAATGGATCCCAGGCAAATTTAATTTCTACAGACTTGGTCAAGAAACTGTATCTGGAAACTGTGCCTCATCATAAACCATATTTGTTGGGTTGGATAACAAGGATGCCAATCTTCAAGTCACATGGAAATGCGTTTTTAGGTTTGCAATTACTACCAATTTCGTTGATGAAGTCGAATTAGATGTAGTTTCGCTGGATATTTCTGGAATTGTGTTGGGAAGCCCATATCTGTATGACAGGAAAGTTGTTTTCCATAGATTTGAGAAAAAACTATCATTTGTTCAAAGATGAAGTGGAGTATATTGTGAGGTCCCATCATAGGAAGCTTACTGTCCTTGGCAAGCATAGGGAAAATGAAGTGACTGGTCATTTCCAGCAAGAGTCTCATGCTCCTTATGATCAAGAAAAAGAATGACACAGAGCATGAATCCTTTGCATGTTGTGACATGAATCTGAAAGCTGAATTGGTTGATGTGGTCAATCAATACGGAGATATGTTTCAAGAACCAAAGGGATTTCCACCAAAAAGGAGAATTCAACATGAAATTCAGCTACAACAAGATTGTCCACTCCCAAACATTGGTATGTATCGAATGTCAATTCTAGAAAGTTTAGAAATTAAGAAACAAGTCTAGGAATTGTTAGATAAAGGTGTAATTCGTCCCTCTATTTTGCCATGTGGTTCACCAATTGTTTTGGTACCCAAGAAAGATGGAACCTGGCACATGTGTGTAGATTATCGAGCTTTGAACAAAATTAACATAAATAATCAATATCCACTGCCCAGAATAGATGATTTTGTAGATCAATTGAAGAATGAAAAATATTTTACTAAATTAGACTTTAGAAGTGGATATCATCAAGTTAGAATAGCCGAGGAGGATATTTGGAAGACTTCTTTTAAGACCAAACAAGAATTGTTTGAGTGGCTAGTTATGCCTTTCGGTCTTTGCAATGCTCCAGCTACATTCATGAGAGTTATGAATGATGTGTTAAGATCCTTTCTTGATGAGTTTGTAATTGTCTATTTATATGATATTATGATATTCAACAAATCACGAGAAGAACATGTCAAGCATGTGAGGAAAATGTTTGATGTCTTAAAAAAAGAATAGTTATTTTTGAATATGTTTACATGTGAATTTGGGAAAACTTCCTTAGTGTATTTGGACCACATAGTTGGAGGAGGTGAGCTAAATATTGACCCCTCTAAAGTGTTGGTCTTTGTGAATTGGCCAATACCCAAATTAGTCACAGAAGTAAGGAGTTTTTTGGGAGAAGCGCAACATTGGAGGAAGTTCATTGCCAATTTCTCTTCCATAGTAGCTCCCATACATGCTTTGACCAGCGTGAAGGTTTTCTTCCAGTGGGGAGTCAAACAAGAAAAAGCATTTGATGCTTTAAAACAAAATATCAGTTCAGCCCCAGTTTTAGCATTTCCAGATTTGAAACAACCATTTGAAATACAAAGAGATGCAAGTGACTACACCATGGGTGCAGTTCTTTTACAGCATGGTAAGCCCATTTCATTTCATTCTGAAATTTTTAATGGTGTTGTTATTAATTATCCTACATATGATAAAGATATTTACGCATTCGTGCAAAGTGTGAAGAAATGGAAGCATTACTTGATGGGTAAAGAAACCATTATTCACACCGATCATCAACCTTT
Source organism: Pinus tabuliformis (assembly GCA_031772625.1). Lineage (NCBI taxonomy): Eukaryota > Viridiplantae > Streptophyta > Pinopsida > Pinales > Pinaceae > Pinus > Pinus tabuliformis. Next base: position 646,518,563 of record CM062814.1, read on the forward strand.
GCAATATCTACAATCTCAAACAAAATTGTAGCAATAAAGGAACTTTCGTTGGATGGGATTCTTACAACAATTCCACTTGGTAATTAGGTACAAGAAAGGTATTCATAGCAGAGTTGCTGATATGTTTTCTAGACCGATTCTTGATGTAGCCATTTTACTCAAGAATAATTATGTTTTGTCTGAAAGTTATGTTGAGCAATACGCACATGATATTGACTTTCAAGAGGTATATTCAAACTTGAGTCAAGGCCACCAAGTTGAGGAATTAAACTACCATGTACATGGTAATCTGTTGTATCATTTTGGAAAACTTTGTGTTCCATAGGGAGAGAGAGTAAATGTCGCAAGGGAAGCGCACACTTCTCTTATTGCTAGACATTTCGGTGTAAGTAAAACAGTGGCAAATCTTTAGAGGTATTTCTACTGGCCTCGTATGCTTGAAAGTGTGTCACATTTTATCAGAGGTTGTTCATTGTGTGCAATTAGTAAGCCTAGTAATAGGAAACTAGGATTGCACACACCACTTCTAGTGCCTTCAAGTCCATGGGAAAGTGTTTCTATGGATTTTGTAGGAGGTCTTCCTTTATCAAGAAAAGGTCATGATTATTTGTATGTAGTTGTGGATAGGTTCAGCAAGATGTGCATATTAATGCCTTGTAAAAAACAAATTACAGCTGAACAAATAGCTCAACTTTTCTTTCAAAATGTATGGGTTCATTTTGGATTACCTACTTCTATTGTAAGTGATCGTGATTCCCGATTTGTTGGGAATTTTTGGTCAAGTTTATGGAACTTGATGGACACCAAGTTGAAGAAAAGTACAACCTTCCATCCACAAACAGATGGTCAAACTGAAGTGGTTAATAGGACAATTATTCATTTGCTAAGAGGATATTGCAGCAAACATCCTACGTTGTGGGATGAACAATTGCATTATATTCATCATGCTTACAACCGAGCAAAACACTTTTCTACTCTAACTTCGCCTTTTGAGGCATGTCTTGGTTATTTTCCTAAATCGTCTTTGGATTTCATCTTTGAGAAAGATGTAGTTGTAGATGGACATAGCGAAAGACAAAGCAAATAAATTCATTGAGCAAATTTAGTTGATTCACCAAACTGTTCAAGAATAACTAGAAAAGAGTCAAGACAAGTATAAGGCAAGGCATGATAAGCATCGTGTGGATCACCAATTTCAAGTAGGTGATGAACCTTGGCTCTACATTAGTAAGGAAAGGATTCAAGGTGAAGGTAAAAAGCTGAAACCAATTCGTTATGGTCCATTTTAAATTCTGAAAAGATTGGTAATAATGCTTTCAAGCTTGATTTGCCTTCATATATACAAATTTATTCTATTGTTAATTTTGAAAATTTGAGATTGTATGAGCCTCCTTTGATTAAATATCAAAGAGAAAGTGTATAGATTCCATCAATTGAAGATTTTTCTCCAGAATTTCTTGATGAGCTTCAGCAAGACACCATACTTGATAGAACAACGCGGTCATCAAAAAGGGGAAATCTTGATTATCTTCGAGTGGGTCTCAAAGGTAAAAATCCATCAAAGGCCAAATGGATTGAAGAGGGAAAGGTGAGGGAACAATACCCTCATTTTTTCAATAACTGAATATAATCTTTTGAGGTCCAAAAGGCTTCCAGTGGGGAGGAGTGATCAAGTGCTCCAGTTTATGCTCAAAAATAGAAGTGTCAGAATATTGTTAAAATTAACTTCATATCAAAGAGCTCGTCATTCGGAATCCAACGGTGTGAATGACACTCAAATCCAAGCTCGTATGCAAAAGTTAGAGCAAGTCAAATTTTAAGTTTGACTTGTCTACATGGAAGGATTGGATGACGTGGCAAAGGTCCTAGCGAATGAGGAGGTGCCATGTGGCAGACCTCCATTGGCCCTCACTTATCATAGGTCACAAGTGAAATGCAATGAGTTCTGATAGAGATAAGACCCCAGACGTGATATTTTATATGTTGCAGTTTAATGTCTCGTCGGGTCCGCAATATCGCTATCGTAACATTTCGTCGTGTTAACAAGACCTTTAGCCTGCCAAACTTCGCCAATTGAGATTTTGAATATGGATGATAGGTTATGGCCCGCGAAGTGACCAAATTCTCGCTCAGTTAGTGGAGTTTGGAGCGAATTTGTGGGATTATGTCGGTTTTAGAGCAATTTGTGGAACAAATAGTGGGAGAACTAGGAGAAATCATAACTTCTTCAGTTCTTATCCAAATTGGATGCAAAAAGAATCTAGATATCCATTTTTTGGTATTATGAACTCATGTAGACAGGTTTTAGATGCATTTGAGCATTGTAAACACATGTTTGTTGTAATTTTAAGCATAATAGGGCGTCCCAAGCATTGGAAGCTGGACTAAGGAGACGTAGCCCAGGAGGGGTGAAATCCTCATCAAATCTCTGTGTTGTGTGTTGCATTTTGGTGTTCTTTGCTGTTATTTTGTTGTTGTTCAGCATATGTTTTGTGTTAATTTTTTATAACATTTACATAAGAAACTCTCATGGGAATTAGTTAATTAAGCAAACATGGTGAATCCTTAAGAAACTTATAAGCAAATGATAAGCATCTTGGGTTTTATTCTGAATGGGGAATTAGCACAACATTACTAATCTGCTCCATTTCAGATCACCTCCCTAAAGGAGCACTTGAGCAGTAGGATGTCTACAAAGGTTGTACCTTGGGGAAGTATGTGAAATCCACATTCCATTATCGAGATAGAAAAGCACATGTAGTCTTGGAAAGAGTCGACTTTGATGTTTGTGGACCTTTCTAAACAACCTCCACTACTAGACAAAAATATTTTGTTATTTTTATTGATGATTTCTCAAGGAAGTGTTGGATTTTCTTCATGTGGAAGAAGGATGAGACATTATGAAAGTTTGTGGGATTCAAGGAACTAGTTGAGAAAGAGATTGGTAAGAAGGTGAAGGCTCTTAGGAGCGATAATGGAGGTGAGTATGTTTTGAATGACCTCAAGGATTTCTGTGTGAAAGAAGGCATTCAAAGAGAGCTAACAACACTCCACAACCCACAACATAATGGGGTAGATGAGAGAAAGAATCAGATCATTGTTGGAGCTGCGAGAGCCATGCTACATGACCAAGGCCTGCCACTGCATTTTTGGGTAGGGGTATGTAACAAAGCAGTCTACTTGTAGAACTGGATTCCTCATCAGATTCTTGGCATGATTACACTGGAAGAGGCTTTCTCGAGGAGAAAGTTAGATGTGTCTCACTTCAGGATTTTTGGAGCCTCTGTTTACTGCCATGTATCCAAATATTGGAGGAAGAATCTTGAGCCAACAATAGAGTTAAGATTTTTTGTGGGTTACACTAAAACTCCACAAAATTATAGTGTGTACTTACCTTCCCTCAGAATGGCAGTTGTGTGAAGGGATGTAAATTTTGATGAGGACAAAGTGATGTGGTGCTCTCTTGAGAGGAAGCTTCAAATCCCACTAGAAGAGGAGATTTTAGCTCCAAAGGAGAAGCCTCGGGAAATTGCGGAGTAACCACAAATAGAGGAGTAGAGAGTAGAGACATCCATTGAAGCAAAACCATCCAAAGAAGGGAGAAAAAGAACCATGGAAGCCGATATATTAGTGCAATATACGAAGGAGAATGTGGGAGTTCCTTGAAATTTGCACAGCTAAAGGAGTTCAACTGAAAGGTACACTGTCTAAATGGATCTAATGACTGAGCTTGTAGAGATTGGTACATCCTCTTTCGAGGAAACAATTGAGCAACTAGTTTTTGTTGATGAAATGATGGAAGAATACAAATCCATCATGAAGAACAGTGTTGGGAAGTGGTCCCAAGACCAACAGATAAATCATTTGTGGGTTCAAGATGGATCTTCAAGGTTAAGCATGCAGCAGAAGAAAGCATAGAGAAGTATAAGGATAGATTTGTGGCCAAAGGATTATCTTAAGTTGAGGGAATTGACTATGAGGAAACATGTGCTCGTGTAGCAAGGTATTCATCCATTAGATCAATTCCTATACTGGATGATCCATTGAATGGATGTAAAAACAACATTTCTCAATGGGGTCATTGAGGAGGAGGTGTAAATAAAGCAACCAAAAGTTTTTGATGCATTTTATCAGGAGTCTCATGTGTGCAGACTCACGCGATCATTGTCTAGTTGTTGACGGTGATGGATTCCGCACACATTGCAAGGGGATCACCCCAATGTGAAGTACCAATTATACCTCACACCATTTGGTGTAGGAGTCTCATCCAGTCATATGGCCTAACCACCATTGGAAAGGTAATAAATGCCTTGGTTACAGTTGTACATAAGAGAACACAATGCCTCTTTGGGTAAGCAAGAATGTGAGCTTTGTGAGACTCCCAATGTAAGGTGTATGAGGGAGACATGACTGTATGAGGGAGACTTACATGGATGGAGAGAGAAACAAGCCACTAGTTAGAAAAGTAATAGTACTATACTAAAGGCGAACCCAGGGAAATGAGAGAGATTTGTTGAGTACCTACAGATTAGTTCACATAGTAAAGAACAATCATTGAAACATAACAACATTCATTCAATAATAGACATAACTAAGAAACAATATCGTAGATTAACTTAGTATGTGAATAAAACAACATATACCATACACATAACTAGAATAGTCCAACTACATATATGATACATGTATGAAGGAATGTCGACTCATTGAGATTTTGATTATAAGTTCAAGATCCCAAGTACACTATTACATGAGTGAATCATTGTATCCAATAGTGGAACATGAAGCCACAACTTGTTTCTCCAAAGAATAATCTATCTCTTATGTAGTACAAGAGAAGCCAAGGCTAGGCCTCCAAAATCAAGGCAAAAAGCCTTTTATTTGAGTTATAAGGAGCTATTTATAACAAACACAATGACTTTTGAGCTTCCTCATGACTCTTTGACTTCTATGACTATTCATATTCTAACATGACTCATTACATTCCTACGTGTGGCCATTCATATTCCACTTGTGTCCCTTGGACTTCATTACATAACATTTATTACAAAAGGAAAACTATAATGAGGCGGTGGCCTAAGAAGACAAAACTCATCAAATGGATAGATCATTTTCTTCTTCATGGAGTTCAGTTGTGATGTAAGTGTCCCATGCTCTGAATTCCTTAATGATGGCTTCGAACCAAATTGACAAGTCTCCTTTGTAGCACACCTTCACCTCCAATGTCTATGATAATATGTTCTTGGAGCTTGATTGAACATTATTCCACAACCATGAAATCTTCATTTTCGCTTTAACTGGTGCAAAGGAATATTGCTGAATAGCATAGTTGGTCACCTCCAAGCCTTCATGTTTTGTTACTTTCATTATTTGTTCAATGTAATCCCTAATCTCTTGAATATGACCTCCTTGTCTCTAATTTCTTCAAGAGATCCAATTGTGGGCATCCTGTGCTTCTAAGTAAGAGCCCCAAACCCATTGTGTAGTTGGTTGTAGGAAGTCACAGTGTTAACCGACTATGCTCCAATATGTGAGTAGTTGTGTAGGTGGAGCCTCAACTTCACTCTATAAATCTCTATGATGATCTTATCCTTCTTATCTAAGTGTTGCGAAGCATCTGGGTACTTGGAATTCCACTCTTGCATCTGGTCAACTGCTTTGATTGCTAGCTTCAGGAGTTTGACCACTTCCTATTCGTTCTTCTGAATCCCAATGAGAGGGACCATGACCTCCTATATAAGTATCATCTCATCATATAGTCGTTCCATGGTATTCTCCATTGGTCCCACATCTTCTAGCATCACTGACATCCATTCTGCAGTATTGGAGTTCTGTGATGACAACCACTGGTTCTCTATTGCAAGATGTTCTACTTGTTGCTTCACTGTAGCTAATTCTCTTCTCAAACTGGCATTTTCTTTCAACAAGTATTCTGAGTTATCCTATATTGTTGTATAAAATGTAAAATTTTCCACCATAACTTCCCTCAAATTCCTTCTAGTGTTGGAGGTGATCACTTTTTCTGTCACTACTAAGACTGGATTCAGAGGATCCTGTGGGAAGTATTTATGCCTTGGCTACATGATCCTCTTCTTCAACTGATCAAATGTTACGTTGCATATGCCCATGAATCGATCAGCTAGTGGAGGTGTGATCCCCATCTCTTCAAATGGAAGGTGACCTCCCGTGAGTGGTTGTCTACCTGGAGTATCGGGCTCATCATCCATGGGTTGGATGATATCTTCTTCCTATAGCTACTCCTCCTCTAGGTCTTAAGTCAATTGTTCTTCTTCCAACCCTTGCGCTACTTCCTCCTCCTGAGATTGCCTCTGCTGCTCTTCCTCTATTTGTCTCCTCTCTTATTCTTCTATCTATTGTTTCTCAAGAAATTCATCCTGCTTCCTGTTCTCCTCTTCTTCTTCTTCTTCTCCTTCTCTCCTCTCTAGCTCTGTTTGTGTAGTTCCTTTGTTTAAAGGATCAACCTTCCATTTCCTACTACTCTCACCCAATGAATACCTGATCCTTATCTTGGGAGCTAGCTTCTTTACTTAAGGTGTTGTTTCCTCCTCCTCTTGCAATTTCTCTTGCAAGTCCTGAGCTAGTGGGTCATGGGGTGAACTGGCCTGTGTGGCTTGATGTGTCTTTGTAACAACCCTGGTGAAAATTACATGTAATAAAAGTTAATAAAGGAAAAAAATAAACATGGATGATGGGACACTTATTCCAAGCTAAATGTTGGGCAAAATCCCAGTGATGGGGATCACTTGTGATTGTTTATGGCTAAGGAAATTGGCAAAGGAAATGTCTAAGGATTTGGAAATGAAAAATGGAATTTTTGGCACATTTATTTATGAAAATAAATGGAAATTAGGAGAAAAGGGAGGTGAAAGGTTGCAGGTTTCATGTGAGGAGAAAAATGAAGGGAAATAATGGAAATTGAAGAAAATAGAGGCCTCATTCATAAAAAGGCTTATGAGGATTAGTTAGCACGATATTTCTAACCTTTTGTTAGTTTAGTGTTGGAGCTCTCTCATTATTCTCTCTCGCTCTCATACTCTTGGAGACTTAGAGTTTTCTTGGAGCACTCTTGGTGGAAGTGGCATACTTGGATTCTTGGAGAAAGAAGGCAAAGGAAGAGAAGGAAAGCGAAAGAGGGCATTGGGATCAGAAGCTACATCATATTTTCTTGTAGGAGTTGCAAGTATGTTTCCTTCACTAGTTTTAGCATGCATGACATATGCATATGGTTTGTTGGTTGTGATTGTCATTGGCATGGAGGATGGCCAGGATTTTTTAGTGGATGGCCTAGCCTTGCCATTTCCTAGATAGCCACGGTGATTGTGAATTTATTTTCATTGTTGTGTTTTTGGTTGGTTCTCATGTTTCCTTCGCTTGGGTTGAGTTACTAGTCTCGTATCCTTGGTTAGACAAACACTTTGGAGCCCTAAGACAAATTGGGTTGAGTTACTAGTCTTGTAGCCTTGGTTGGAAAAACATTCTGAAACCCTTGGTGGGTTGAGTTACTAGTCCTGGAGCCTTGGTTGGACAAATGCTCTAGAGCCCGGTAAAAGTTGTGGGTTGAGTTACTGGTCCTCGAGCCTTGGTTGGAAAAATGCTCTAGAGCCCTGGAAGTCTTGGATAAAAACCAATATGATGATGGTTTTGTGATGTCGGACCGTGAGGTGGAATCACTATTTGATGGGTTGAGGTGGATGGCCTCTGGAAGCCCTAGATGAGCTTTGATTGAAGTTTTTATGAAATCCCACATTCATGCTTGGAATATGGCATGAGGGTGAATGGTTGAAGAGAGATTTGGCTCAGCCATTCTATGGTCGGGTGGAACATGGAAGTCCCATCCCGGGTTTGGATTTTTCATAAGTAATGAAAGGTTATTTGTACTTGTATTTCTATGAGCATTTTGATGGATTATATGTGGTCTATATGGATGTACTTTCTTTAGTATTTTTGTTGTTATTATGCTGGTCATGTTTGTGTTTTATGACAATAGTTGTGTATGGATTTCATCATGTTTTTACTTGTAATTTGTTATGAAACTAGCTCACAAAAGATAGAAAAGATAGTTGAACGCCTTAGAATTTAGCCTCTTCGAGGGGGCAACCTCCTTTACATTACACAAATGAACAATTCTTGGATGATTCAAATGACAAAACCTCCTTTCTATATATAGGAGTCTAAGGGGTCACAATATAACCAAGTCGACCTAACAATAATAATATAAAGACACAAAAATAACAATAGAGGGATTCTATGGGACACACTAATAACAATATGGGGACAATAGGGGCACAACAATATTAATAAGGGATACAACTACAATAATAATGGGGGCATCACTAGTATTATAGGGACCTAAAATGCCCCTCTCCTTCAAAAAAGTGTTGTCCTCAATGTTTGAGTAGTTCTGGATGCTTCTGTATAAAATTCTCATCCTCTCATGTGGAATCTTCAGCGGATAAGTTCTTCCACTTGATGAGATACTCCGAAATGGACCGATTTCGTAGCTGTCGAGTTCTTGTTTCTGTGACTGCTTCCGGTTCCAATATAATTTTTCCTTCCTTGTCAAGTTCTGGAAATATTGTTTGAACTGGGAGCTTGTCGCCTATAACCTTCTTTAAACATGAAACATGGAAAACTGGGGGCACTAGAGAAGCTGCATGAAGCTCCAATTTGTATGCCATAGTACCAATCTTTTGCAACACCTTGTACGGACCATAATACTTTGGTGATAATTTATTATCCTTCTTAGCTTGCTTGAGTGACATTTGTTTATATGGTTGTAGCCGTAGGAATACCCAATCACCTACATCAAAACTTCTTTCGCTGCGATGTTGATCTGCCTGTTGTTTCATTCTATTCTATGCCAAAATGAGGTTATCCTTTAAGAGTTGGAGAACTTGTTGTTGATGCTTAATGTGATGTTCCACTGCTTGAACCTTAGAATTTTCTCTTAAATATGATGTGATGGATGGTGGCTGATATCCATAAAGTGCCATAAATGGGGTCATTTTTGTTGCAGTATGGAAGGAAGTGTTATACCACCATTCAGCCAGAGGCAACCATTTGACCCATTGTGTCTGTTTATTAGATACAAAGCAATGAAGATATCCTTCCAAACATTTGTTTACTATCTCAGTTTGCCTATCAAATTGAGGATGATAAGATGAGCTATGAGCTAACTAAGTACTAAGACAAGAAAATAATTATGTCCAAAAATTTCCAGTAAAAATGGGATCTCTGTCATTTACAATAATCTTTGGGTTTCCATGTAGCTTTTGAATTGTTTCCATAAATGCAGTAGAAACTGTACTGGCTTTAAATGGATGTGATAATGCACAAAAGTGTGCATACTTGGTAAGTCTATCAACTACCACCATGATGACACTCTTTCCCTCAGACTTGGGTAAACCTGTGATAAAATCCATTGGTACCTCCTCCCAACGTTGGCTTGGAATGGATAAAGGTTGTAATAGACCCGGTGTCTTAATTGTTGCAACTTTATTTTGTTGGAAAACCAAACATTCCGCCACAAACTTTTCAATATCCGATTTAAGGCCATCCCAAAAAAATTCCTTCTTAACCTTGTGGTAAGTTTTTAAAAATCCCGAGTGCCCTCCTAAGGGAGATGCGTGCAATTCCAGAAGAATCTTTTGTTTGAGTTGGAAATTCTTACAGATGTATAAGTGATCTTTGTACCATAACGAATCATTTTTACAGCTAAATGTATCAGATTAACTGGAATCTTGTTGTAAATTTCGAATAAGTTCCCACACTTCTTCGTCATTCTTCCATTCCTCCCTTGCTTCGTTTATCCAATCTGGTTGGATAATAGAAATGGCGCACAACAATGCTTCCACATCCTCATCCTTTCTTGAGAGTGCATCTGCCACAACATTTTGCTTCCCTTTTTTGTAGATGATTTCAAAGTCATAACCCAACATCTTCGTGACCCATTTTGTTGTTCTTCAGAGGATAATATTTGTTCTAAAAAGTATTTAAAGCTATCATGATCCGTTTTTACCTTGAAGTGTCTTCCCATTAGGTAGGGTCACCATTTCTTAAGTGCATGTAGTATTGCCAACATTTCCTTCTCATAAATAGCTTTGTGTAAATACTTTCCCTTGATTGGACGATTTTCAAAAGCAATGGGTCTTTCATCTTGCATTAAAACAACACCAATTCCATTTCCTAAAGCATCACATTCCACAATAAAGGTTTTTGTGAAGTCCGGTGTAGCTAAGACCGGTGCTTGGCACATTGCCTCTTTAAGATGCTAGAAAGCCTTTGCTGTTTCTGGAGTCCATGAAAATGCATCTTTCTTCAATAATGTTGTTAGAGGTGCTGCTATTTTCCCATAATTATTTATAAACATGTGATAATATGTTGTCAACCCGATAAATCCTCGCAGATGCTTTATGGATGTGGGGATTTTCCATTCCTTAATGGCTTTAATTTTTCTAGGGTCTACCTTAACTCCTTCATGAGATACAATATGACCCAAATATTCCACCTCTTGTACTCCAAAGAAACATTTGGATCTTTTTGCATATAATTGTTTCTCCTCCAATAGTTGTAGCACCCTGTCAACATGTTCAACATGATCCTTCCAAGACTTGCAGTAGATTAGTATATCATCAAAAAATACTAACACAAATTTTCTAAGGAAGGGTTTGATAATGGAATTCATCAAACCTTGAAATGTAGAAGGTGCATTGGTAAGGCCAAAAGGCATGACCAAAAATTCATAGTGACCCTCATGAGTTCTAAATGCTGTTTTTGGAATGTCTTCAGTCATCATTATGATTTGATGATATCCTGAATGAAGATCCAACTCGGTGAAGTAAATTGATCCATGCAATTCATCCAATAATTCATCAATGACAGGAATGGGAAACTTATCTTTAATAGTGAGCTTGTTGAGCTCCCTATAATCCGTGCACATGCGCCATGATCTATCCTTCTTGTGCACCAATAATACTATAGCAGAGAAAGAACTTTGGCTAGGTTGAATTATACCAGCCTCTAACATTTCTGAAACCATACATTCAATTTCACTCTTTTGGGCATAGGGATATCTGTACGACCTAATGTTTGGAGGAACACTTCTTGGAATCAAATTAATAGCATGATCATGATCACGAATAGGTGGGAGACCTTTAGGAGTCTCAAATACCTTGGAATGATTGTCCAAGACTTTTTGGAGATCTGGAGAAATAGATGATTTCGATGTGGAAACATCTAGCGAACATAATTGTGGAATTACACCTCGTTGTTCCTTTTTTAGAAGCTTTGTCATACCGTTAGACTTGATTATTTTTCCCAATTTCCCTGCAATACCCCTTAATTCAACTTCCTTTCATTCTGCAGAAAATTTCATGAAAAGTTCTTGAAAGTTAAGAGCTATTGTACCCAAGGATTGTAGCCATTAGACTCCTAGTACAACATCAACACCTCCCATTGGAATGGAAAGCATTGGGCTATTCAATACATATTCTCCCATGGATAGCTTGATATTATGGCACTTTCTAGAGCAATTTATCATTCCTCCACTTGCAACCATCACTTGACACTCTGGTGCTAGATATAGGAAGCAATTCAATTCTTTTGCTATCTTACAATGAATAAAATTGTGGGTACTTCCTGAATCAATCAACACTATTGCCTTTTTCTTCTTGATATGTCCTTCTATCTTGATGGTTTGAGGGGTGGTAATTCTAGCCAATGCATTACAAGATATGGTCAGATTCATTTCTTCTTTATCTAGGCTTTGTTCCTGGAGTATAACCTCTTCTTTTGACCTTTCTTGTTCCTTTTCTTCTTCCTCTTCACAATCTATGTAGAATAATTTCTTCTCAGCACACTTATGATGTATTTGCTATCACAACTATAACAAATCCCTTTTTCTCTTTTTTCTTGCAATTGTTGTGGTGTCAAGCTTATAGGTTGTGGAAGGCTAGGGGCAACAACACTTCCATCTTTATAGTTGTGAGTGGTAGGCTTCCTGGTTGCCATAATTTTTCTTTCCATTTTTCTTGCTAACCTGAATGCCTTCTTCAATGAATCAGGTTCCCAAAGGTGAACCTCATGTTAGATATTATCCTTTAAAGTCGCTATGAACACATCAATCCTATGCTCCTCTGGAATATCTTTTACCCTTATGTTCAATTTTTGGAACTCCTCAATGTGCTCCATCATTGAACCCTTTTGTTTGAGACTTATCAATTGGCTAAAAAAGGTGTTGCTTTTTGTATCCTCATAATGTGCTGTCATTTCTTCTGTAAAAATTGCCCAAGTGACAATTTTTTTACGAGAGAAAAGCCATTAATACCATACAAATTGATTTGGTTCCAAATATAAAGTTGCAATATGTACCTTTTGTTTGTTTTGCACATTATGGAGATCGAAAAATTGTTCCATCTATAGTATCCATGTTGCGGGATCCTTGCCATCGAACTTCCTCATATCGATTTTTGGAATATGGTGGGTCTTCAATCCAACATTAGAGTCTATGAAATCATGATTAACATTTCTTTTGTTCTCATCATATAAAGTTGCAATATGTACCTTTTGTTTGTTTTTCACATTATGGAGATCGAAAAATTGTTCCATCTATAGTATCCATGTTGCGGGATCCTTGCCATCGAACTTCCTCATATTGATTTTTGGAATATGGTGGGTCTTCAATCCAACATTAGAGTCTATGAAATCATGATTAACATTTCTTTTGTTCTCATCATGAGTTTCCTTTACTACCCTTTCAACATTAGTGACCATTTCTTGTAGCAACTTATTCAAATTTATCTTCAATTCTTCCATCTTATCATCCATGCCATCCATATTAGCGTCCATGCCATTCATCTTAGCTTCCATGCCATCCATATTAGCTTCCATGTCATTCATCTTAGCTTCTACGCCTTTCTTTAAACCATCCATCTTAGCTTCTATTACTTTTTGTGCGAGTGACATTTGTTGCACTTGGTCTCGTAATTTTGACATATCATGTTGCATTTCTTCCTCTTCTTCATGAGTCATGCTAGATCTTTCTGGTTTCTTACTAGGTGTTTGCATTTTCTTTCCTCGGGACATCAATTACCGATAATAATGCTTTACTATGCCCTTTGAATTCCTTCAAACTAATTTTTCAAACCAAACTTATGCAAAATTAAAAAAAAACTACACACCTTTTTTTACTTTGTAGGAGTTCGATATTGAATCTGGTGTATCTCTGTAATTTCGGATCATCTAATTCTGAAATTGTGACTTGCAGTAGCCCTCTGTGTCCTCTTTTCAATGCCACCATTCTGATCAAATTTAGATTCTCCAAGGCATAGTTATGCACAATCTCCCAAGATGACCTGATTATAGACCTTTATAGAAGAGAAAACTTGTATGGTGCCACGTGTCACTGTTTTGACCTTAGTATCTGAAAAATATACACAGGAAACTATAGTCCATCCTCTTTCTGTACCTTGTTATGAAACTTCAATCTGATGCTCAAAACAAAAGTTATGACTATTTTCCCCAGGTCACCTGTTTGGAACGAAATTCAGGAGTCTGCAAAAATTCCAACTTCCTTTTATCATATCTCCGCAAATATAATGCGAAAAGCTTTGAAATTTGGAGCCAAGGTTCATAACGATTTTGGCCCAAATGGGTTTTTTTTTTTTAGCGTTTGAAATGTCACAAAAAAAATGTTATAGCACCAATGCCACGATGACCTGTTTGGAGCAACCAAACCCTAGAATTCAAAGCTCTAATACCAAATGTTATGAAACCAACTCACAAAAAGATAGAAAAGATAGTTGAACGCCTTAGAATTCAACCTCTTTGAGGGGGAAACCTCCTTTACATTACACAAATGAACAATTCTTGGATGATTCAAATGACAAAACCTCCTTTCTATATATAGGAGTCTAAGGGGTCACAATATAACCAAGCCGACCTAACAATAATAATATAAAGGCACAAAAATAACAATAGAGGGATTCTATGGGGCATAGTAATACAAATATGGGGACAATAGGGGCACAACAATATTAATAAGGGATACAACTACAATAGTAATGGGGGCATCACTAGTATTATAGGGACCTAACATAATTAAATGATCAATGTATCTATGACCTAATGGATGGAATGGAAGTTGATGTGTTGAGACATCAATGGTTCTTAGCGATTCTCAGCTAAGTATGAGAGCCCTATGCTCAAAATTGTTTTTTACACCTGTAGATTACATATTCTTGATATGTTTGACGAAATGGTTGTCATGGCTTGTAGGGGTCCAGTCAAGGTTTCATTCAAGAATTTGCTTTAGTACTGTCATTTCCATGTGAGAGTGACTTTGGGTTTCTGGACGTTTTCATGCCTATAACATGAGAGTGACTGAGGCTTAGGTTGTCCAAAATTTCAGTGGAACCCAAGGGCAAGTTGTCTGAAGTGTTAGATTGTTTCCTGAGGGTCCTGAAGCTAACGTTGAATGTCTGTATGGTGTGTTTCCATCACTTCCACTTCCTTAACGTGACTTAGGAGGTCAAATCATATCATAGTGGCATCTCGCCGCATGTTTACCATGACTGGCCAGGTTCTTGGGTAGATGTGGGAGGAGGGTGTTACAGAGTGGTATCAGAGCATGGTTCACCCCTCAGACTGGATGGTTTATGTGTTGGTCATGCATGCATGTCAGTTGCATGTGTGTCTATCACACTTGCATTCCACATGCTTGTTGCATTTGCATGATGTTTTCATGGTTGTAGTGATGTCGTCACGTGAAACTTGAAGTTGTTATTGTGGAATGTAGTGTCGTGAATGTATGATTGGTTACATGTCGACTTATGTCACTTACATGTATAGTTGTAGTATGTTTGGTTACATTCTTGTATGCTTGGTTGCATGCATCATTCTTGTAGTTTTGGTTCAAGTATCATTCATTCATGAATGATCGTAGGTGTTTATGTGTGTATGGTCCATATTGAGCTTGAGTGTTACCCACATGTAGGATGGTGTATTGTCTACATTGTGGTTGTGCATTGTCTACATACATTGGTACAGTTTATGTCATCATTCATAAGGTCATTGCATGTGCGGTTATGTATTTCTTATGCATGTTCATGTTTGCATGTGGTCAAGTGTACAGTGATGTAATGGTTGTTGTCATGCATGAGGTCGTAGTATGTGTTGTTGTTGAGGTCATGCATTTATGATTGGACCCTAGCTAGAATGATGGTTGCATGGTCGTATGCTTATGTTTTATATTTCTATATGTTGTCTTGATTATGTTATACATGTATCACAATGATTTGTTGATCTCACAGATAAGGTATCCTCCCCGAGCTATACTAAGGTATGTTGGATTATGGTGATTTGGTTTAGTTGACATGATATACCTTATAGGAAGAAATATCAAATGGCTAGCAAGATGGTTGACTACAAAGACTCTCCCTATGAATCCAAAGAGCAGTATGGTGTTGGGAACTCTTCTGATTTGGAAGTTACACTATGAAGCTTAAAGGAAGAGATAAGGAGTTGTAAGGCATATAATGGCATAATCATACTGACATAAGAAAAGTTAGCAGACATAAATGTAGTCATACTTCAGAGCTTGTCAGACTTGTAGTGATAGGGACCACGTCGGATTAGCTATGAGCAGGAGGATAGAACTAATGGGGCATATAGTAATCGGTCACATGGTGGTCAAAGGTCAGATAGAGATGACACAATTAGAGATTTCATATTGTTGGAAACTTTGGATAGGAGAGGGGATAGACACAAATATTATTCTAGTTCTGATTCAGATAGGCATCATGATCGTCATCGTTATCATCCTTATAGGAGGAGTGATAGGGGATATTTTCCGGATGAGTTTAAGAAAGAAAAACCACCAAAATTTGACAGAGAGATGAAGAAACCGCGGGATGTAGAGGCATGGTTTCTTGGCATGAGGAAATTCTTCAGATTGCATGAGTATTCAGAGAACATGAAAGCTAGAGTGGCTACATTTAGCCTCAAAGGTAAAATAGACATTTGGTGGGAAGATGTGAAGAACGTCAGAGGTATATGTGAGGAAGATTTGAATTGGAATGAATTTGAGCAACTATTCAAAAATCAATACCTATCAGAGAGATGCTTCGATGACAGAGAAAAAGAATTTTATGAGCTAAAGATGGGATCCATGACACACGATGAATACACTAGTAGGTTCTTGGAGTTTCTGAGGTATGTGCCTTACCTCAAGGAGGAGAAGGTTAAGATTCAAAGATTCACCGATGGGTTACCGATGACATTCAAATATAGGATCAAGTTGAATGAGCCTAGTTCATTGGGGGAGGCCATCTGAAAGCTGAAGCATTGCTATGAACAATCGAAGCGCAGATATGAGACTAAGCTAGACTGGAGAGGTAATGAAAAAAATAAAGGAAAATGGGACAATAAGTGAGTAAGACCACATGATTTGGGTAACAAGGAAAATGTTGCACCACCTAAGAGGTTCAATGCATCAGATAGAGGACAGGGACACAGATATGAGGAGTAGAATAAGGAGCCTGTGTGGTGTTGGACTTGTGGAGGAGATCATCGCAGGAGGGATTGTCCACAGTACCAGAGTGGTAGGCCTAAGATATACAGTGTGCAGGAGGCACAACCTGCTGTGGATGTTGGTGTGAGTATTCCGTGTCTCTATGAAGCATTGGATAACAAATAGGAAGAGCATTAGACATCTATCATTGAGATGGATGGTAAGCATTATGATCAAGTTATTTTTGTTTTGATTGACCCTGGATCTAATTATAGTTATGTTAGTCCTGACTTGGTGGATAAGTGTGGTTTGAGTAAGGAATTGCATGCAGAGTCTTGGTCAGTTCAGTTGGCTACAGGTACGAAGAAGTGAGTTCATCACTGGGTAAGAGTTTGTGCATTTGATTTGAATGGTATGCCTACTGCAACACATTTGAGTGTATTATCGTTGGTATCATACAGTATGTTGTTGGGTATGGATTGGTTGTATCTTCATAGAACCAAGGTAGACTGTTATGACAAAGCCATTGAGTGCATTGATGACAATGGAGAACCAAGAATCTTACAGGGTAAGAAGAAAGCCACATCAGTTAGGACGGTGACAATTATGCAAGCAAAGCACAGTCACAGAAAAAGGGTGTAAGTTATTTGCAGTGCACATTTCTAGTGATAAGGGTAAAGAAGTTGAGGATGCAGATGTGTTGAGAAGGTACCCAGTTCTACAACAGTTCAAGGATGTATTTCCTAAGGATATTTTAGATTTGCCACCTCACAAAGAGGTAGAATTTTCTGTTGAGTGAGTGCTAGGGGTAGCTCCAGCATCAAATGCACCTTACATCATGAGCACACCTGAGTTGGTTGAGTTAAAGTTATAGTTGAAGGAAATGTTGGACAAGGGGTACATTAGGCCAAGTGTATCACCATGGGGCGCACCGATATTGTTTGTGAAGAAGAAAGATGGTACTCTCAGATTATGCATTAACTACATGCAATTGAACAAAGTGATCATCAAGAATAGGTATCCTTTGTTGAGGATTGATGACTTGTTCGACTAGTTGAAGGGAGCAGTAGTGTTATCTAAGATTGAATTGAGATCAGGATACCATTAGGTACGCATCAAAGAGGAAGACATTTACAAGACCACTTTCTAGACTAGGTATGGGCATTATGAGTTTGTTGTTGTTCCATTTGGCTTAACTAATGCTCCAACTACATTTATGTGTTTCATGAATAGTGTGTTGCATCCATACTTGGATAAGTTTATTATTGTGTTCATTGATGGTATATTGATATATTCTAAAAATCAGGAAGAGCATGTTGAACATTTAGAATCAGTGTTGAGGTTGTTGAGAGAGCATCAGTTGTATGCTAAACTCAACAAGTATAATTTCTTTCAGAGTGAGGTACACTACTTGGGGCATGTTATCTCCAAGGAGGGAATTATAGTAGATCCAGAAAAGATAAGAGCCATCATCAGCTCCTAAGAATGTGGATGAGGTTAGATATTGCATGGGGTTGGAAGACTATTATAGGAGGTTCATCAAGAACTTCTCACAAATTTCTTATCCTATCACATCATTGCAGAGGAAAGGTAAGAAGTTCGAATGGATAGAGGAGTGTGAGGCTAGTTTTGAGCAGCGAAAACAATTGTTGACACATGCACCATTATTAAATATTACATATCCAGAAAAAGATTTTGTAGTATGCACAAATGCTTGCAAGAGAGGACTTGGTGGAGTCCTTATGCAGGATTGATAGGTGGTATGCTATGAGTCACGAAAGTTGAATGAGCATGAGCAGAACTATCCCACACATGATCTTGAGTTGGCAGCGATTATACATGCATTGAAGATGTGGAGACACTATCTTCTGGGAAGGAGGTTCACATTGATGAGTGATCATAGTGGTTTGCGATATCTATTTGACCAACCAAATCTGAATGGTAGGCAAGCTCGGTGGTTGGCTACGATCAGTGAGTTCAATTTTGAGATCAAGTATATCAAAGGTAAAGAGAACAATGTGGCAGATGCTATTAGTAGGCGGATACAAGTAAATCACTTAGCAGCTATGAGCTCCTATGGGACAGATCTACAGGATAGGATCTTGGAGGCAGGTCAACAGGATGTCAGATATATGGATATTTTGCACAGGTTGCAACAGATTACAGGTACAGGTATAGGTGATGGTACATGTACAGGTGATGGTACACGTGTAGGTGATGGTATAGGTATAGGTGATGGTGCAGGTGCAAGTACAGGTACAGGTACAGGTGCAAGTGCACATGATTTGGACTATTTCCTTACAATAGATGGGTTGGTCCGATTTAGAGACAAGATATATGTGCTAGATAACAGTGATCTCAAGAAGGTTATTTTGAGGGAGTTTCATGTGAAACCTTATTCAGGTCACCTAGGTTATCATAAGGCATTGACAACAATGAAGATATTTTATTACTGGCCAAATTTTAAGAGGGATGTAGCAGAGTTTGCGGCTATATGTTTTGATTGTCAGCATATGAATGCAGAGTGTAAACATCCAGGTGGAATGCTACAGTCGATTGCAATTCCGGAGTGGAAATTGGAGTTCATTTCCATGGAATTCATCACAGGGTTTCCGAGAACAGTGAGACAACATGATTCCATCATGGTTATTGTGGTCAAGTTGAAAAAGGTTGCACAATTCATTCCGGTTAAGTCTACATTCTCAGCTAGCGATGTAGCACAGGTATTCATTAGAGATGTGGTCAGATTACATGGTGTTCCAAAGAGGATTGTGTCAGATAGGGATGTGAAGTTCACTTCCAAGTTCTGGAAGGAGTTGTTTGCATGTTTGGGTACACAATTGGCCTTCAGTACGACTTATCATCCATAGACAGAAGGACAGACAAAGAGGGTCAACAGGATATTGGAGGACATGTTGTGGATGTATGTGATGCATCAACAATGAAAGTGGGAAGAGTATCTTCCACTGGTAGAGTTCATGTACAACAATGGGTATCAAGAATAATTGAGAATGAGTCCTTTTGAGGCATTGTATGGGAGAAGTTGCAATACTCCTGTCAGTTGGAGTGATCTAGTTAACAAGGTATTGATTGGACCAGATATGTTGGCTAACATGGAGCAGGAAATGCAGGTAATCAAGAAAAATATAAAGGGAGAACAGGATATGAAGAAGAGCTACGCAGATTGAAACAGGTTGTTCAAGGAGTTCTAGGTTAGGGAATAGGTGTACTTGGGCATCAAGCTAAAGAAGAGCTCCTTACAGATTGGATCATGTGCGTAGCTGGCACCACGATTTTGTGGATCCTTCAGTATTATTGAGAGGATTGGGCTAGTAACCTATCGAATTGCACTGCCTTTGATAATGAAAGTCCATGATGTTCTCCATGTTTCATTGCTTAAGAAGTATGTTAAAGATGTTGAACATGTGATTGACTATTCTCTATTGTAGGTGGAACTAGATTGAGAATTCCAGCTAGAGCCTCAGTGTATATTGTAGAAAAAGGTGCTCATGCTCCGAAATTGAGAAATCGAGCAAGTTAAGGTGCAGTGGAAGCACTTTGGGCTCGATGAAGCTACACGGGAGATGGCGGATAAAATTTTGGGCTATGTGTTTTGGCTTGGTGTTTTGGTGTGATTTTGGTATATGTTTTGGTGATGTTGGTTTATGTACATATGTATATGGATGTAAATACCACCATGACCTATGTTATAAAGCTCCAATAAATGGTATGGGTGTCATCTCATTATGATGTTATGTTGTTATGTTTTCATGTTGGTTTGCTTCTTAGCAGGTTGATCATTATAAATAATGCAATGAGCTAAGTTATAAATCTCCATCGACAATATGTTTTTCTTACAACAATTTTGTGGTTATGTTTTTGTGATGTCCGGTCATGAGGTGGAATCATTGTTTGATGGGTTGAGGTGGATGGCCTTTGGAAGCCCTGGATGAGCTTTGATTGATGTGTTATATGAGGTCCCACATTCATGCTTAGAATATGGCACGGGGGTGAATGACTAAAGAGAGATTTTCCTCAACCATTCTATGATCGGGTGGAACTTGGAAGCCTCATCCTGGGTTTGGATTTTGCATCATTAAAGAAAGGCTATTTATCCTTATATTTCTATGAGAATTTTGATGGATTATATGTGGTCTATATGGTTGTACTTTCATTAGTATTTTTGGTGTTATTATGCTGGTTATGTTTGTCTTTTATGACAACAGCTGTGTATGGATTTCATCATGTTTTTACTTGTAATTGAATGATCAATGTATCTATGAACTAATGGATGGAACGATAGTTGATGTGTTGAGACATCAATGGTTCTTAGCAATTCTCAGCTAAGTATGAGACCCCTATGCTCATAACTGTTTTTTACACCTGTAGATTACATATTCGTGATATGTTTGATGAAATGTCTGTCATGGCTAGTAGGGGTCCATTCAAGGTTTCATTCAAGAATCTACTTTAGCACTGTCATTTCCATGTTATTTTATTGTTCTAAAGGTGTCATGAAATTATGGGGAGTGACCTAAGCTCTGAGCTTGAAAAAGTGGCTCAAATCCCAGGGATGTTGGCATAACACTGACAAATTTAGTCTCTGGATGCTGGCAGGAAAGACTGTGAGAGTGACTTTGGGTTTCTGGGCACTGTCATGCCTATAGCATGAGAGCGACTGAGGCTTAGGTTGTCCAAAAGTTTAGTGGGACCCAAGGGCAAGCTGCTTGAAGTGTTGGATTGGTTTTGGAGGGTCCTAAAGCTAATGTTGAATGTATGTATGTTGTGTTTACATTGGTTCCACTTCCTTAATGTCACTTAGGAGGTCGAATCATATCATAGTGGTCTCTCGTCACATGTTTACCTCGACTGGTTGGTTGCTTGGGTAGATGTGAGAGGAGGGCAAGGAAAAATTTAAGAACCACCCTAAATTTATATGTATAATAAATGGGCGAATCCCCATGATACATAGGAAAAATGGGAGGCAATTTTATCAATAATATAATATTTATATATAATTTTTTTGGCGAATCTCTCACCAGATTATATTATCTTATAAAGTCATGGTGAATCTTTCACTGGATTATAAAATCTTGTAAGATCTTGGTAAATCTTTCACTGAATAATAAAACATTGTGAAGTCTTGGCGAATGTTTTGTTAAAGTATGAAACCATATATGATAATAGGAAAACATATTCATTAAACTGTAATATACTAACATATATGTTTGTAAAAAAGAAACATAATTTTCTCTTCCTACAAACAATGTTGCAAGTTTTAGTGGTCGTGTTTGTCAAGGTTCTTACTATACACTCTTTCATATCCTTCTATTAGTTTTGATAATATTCCGCAACAAAGTTCTTGGAGGTGTTGATCTTGACCACCAGTTCTGTCAAGGTAGGAGAGATTAATCTTTTCTCTACCACTTTTGTCAAGCTATGAGAGATTAATGTTTGTACAAATTTTGTTTTACTTTTCTCCCAACTTTTGTTTCCTTGAGTGTTTCCATCACTACCTTGTTGATTCCATGTCAAACCAATTTCTCAAATTCCATTCTAACTATGACAAAGGACTTTCTTGCTTCTACAAATTTGTAGCCTCATTGTAAGGAGAAGTTGTTATATTTGCAGGGGCAATTTATAAACACTTTCATTCACTCTCTGGGTAGTTTTTAAGCCATCAACCTTTAGGTAGTTCATCCTTCCATATGATATTTGGTCATTACACTCTATTCTTCAAGAAATATATAAGTTGTGAAAGTCATTCTACCATGTCATGGAGTGTTGAATTGAGGGAATCCCATACCCATGAACCTTACCTGTGGTGTCACGATGCAATCTTGTATTTTGAGTCATTGTGTTAAAGTCCCTCCCCTTCAAGCAAGCTTTATGCAAGTAGGAAAATGAAACAGGGTCCCCTTACTTACCGACCTTCCTTTCTCTTACTTGAATAGTTGTATCTTACCCAACCAACAAATGGTTCCTACCTCAAATTATGGAGTTTAATGGATCAACAATAAAATATTTATGTAACTTTGGTCCCCACCACTTGAACACCCTATGGCCCAGCACGCATGAAGGCATATTAAGGATTTCTTCATTAGTCTTCGTGAAGATCGTTTCAATTCATATTCATCGTGGATTCTGCTAACCACTCATGTAGGGTCACTTGGCTTGGCAATGAAAATTTCTCATTAATGCTTCCCATCACTCGACCACCTTCAATCATACTCATTTCAACAATTTCATTTTGATTAGCATTTGTAAAATTTGTATGTGGTTTTTGTCATCAACAACTACTATTTTTCTTGAATTTCTCCATCCTATTCTTAAGTAGCATTGCCATTTTCATCATCATCACCTAATAGATGATAACATCCTTGAGGTAGACTCAACATGTTTATAAAAGCCTTTGCATCTTTATCACCAGGTATTTCAAAAACTTGGCTACAAGCCTCATCATTGGTAAGAGCATGATAATTGACTAGCCAAATTCCATTGCACCTACATTCCACATTAATATTAGAGGGTGTCAAGATCCTTTCAATGGATATGCTAGCAATTTCAACTGTTTCAAACCTTTTTACCTCTCTCCATGGGTTATTTTCCATCCAATTTATTCTCTAAAACCTTAAATAATTATTAAAAGGCCCAAACACACTTCTACAGGTTGCAACTTATGAGTAATGGCTAAGCAGTTCCAACACTATGTATGCCTATCATGTTTGCCTCTTTGGTTTGTAAACCTATGTTGTTGTGATGGCCATTAAAAATTAACAAGTATATGTTTGTAAGATAGACGCCTCTAGGTAAAAAGTGACAAAATGGTATAGCCAAATCATAAACAATTATTTAGTCATCCATGCATTAGGATGTGCAACCACGGATATTCCTTGCTCACAATTCTTGACATGGTTCTTCATATTTTTATTTCCGTAAAACAAATATAGCCTAGACATTGATAAACCAATTGTAATTGCACAACAAAATATAGTTATCCATGCTGTTGTTAGGAAACACTTTGGCACGTTTTCCCTCCTCTTGGCATTTATCCACATGCCACAGTTCCTTCCAACTTGGAAAGGAAACTCGTCACAATTGCATATATATTTTTTAAACTTTGCGAATGATCTTTATATGCCTTGGATAGAGTGCAGTAGAACTTGGTCATAAGTGTAGGGTGTAAATCCATAGCTTTGTCTCTATTTAGGATTTCAATTGTTCATAATGCCAACTCTTGATATATTTTCTTAACTCCTGCACACCCTGATTTCCCAAAAATCTATCTTTGAATGGACTCAAAGTGGAGCAACATTAGCCTTAAGTTGTATCAACTCTAGGTCATGGCCGATTTCAAGTATCTTCTTACACCAATCAACTATTTCCTCCTTTTGTTCAATTAACACTGTAATAACCCCTTTCTTCTTCTTCCTTGCATGAGGTATTTAGCCAATAATGTATTTATGTTGGCGAGTTCCATATTTTCTCACCGCAACTCTTATTAAGCATCCATTGAAGTCAACATCATCAATTTTGTTCAACATATCCTCTTTAGTTCAGCCTCTGTTAACACTAATATTCTTGTTTAAACTTGCACCTTTCACTATAATTCATGTAGAAGCACCACCTTCAACATCTACATCATATTCTCTTCAGCCTTTATATCATTATGCTCTTCAAAACCTACTAGATTTAACTCCTCATTTGAGGAAGAGTTTTGTATATGATCAACCCTTGTCACTTGCATTCTTACCTTCACAAGAGAAACACTATTTCCTCACGAATTACAAAAAAACATTAAACAAACAAATATTGTAGAATAATAGAGGTTGATGTAGTGCATAGAAACAAGGAAATGAAAAACTTTAAGGTAAACATAGGTGACAAGAAACAAAAATTTAAAAGGAGAGAGTTTATGAAATAGTGTTGATCCCTAACTAAGGATTCATGATGAGAGAAATGTTTGTAGTGACCTATAGAGTAGTATTGTAAACTAAGTTGAAGAAATGGTGCTTCCATTAATGATGGTTTAGATTTATAATGCTCCATTGGAAATCTTCATTGATGAGTCCCAAGAATAAAGTACATTGTATGAAATTCTGACAGTGATCTAGAGAGCGGTATTGTAAACTGAGTTTCCGCAATGGTTCTTCAATGAATTATAGATTAAATGTATAACATTCCATTGGAAAGTTGAGTGGTGAATGGTCATTGATATGGATTGAATATGCAAAATGACGATATTTGTGTCTAGGATTGATTTGATTATGATCTAGGGGCTCTTAGTTTCACCTAGCCAATTCTAGTCCTTCTAAAATGTTTAATGGCCCTGGCATATTGATTTGATTAATGGTCATTTTGAACATAGTTGAATAAGTTACTCCTTTACGTCATAGATTGAAAACTTAGGGGTGGGTCATGGAAAGCATTGAATGATAAGAATTACCTATTCATGTCTGATCAAATGCACAAGGGGAAAGAAGCATTGGGCTCTATATGGACTTGAGGTTATACACATTGGAACATCATTTACTGCAAACATTCTCCAACAATCAACCTCTCTGTCAGATGTGATAGGTAATTTGTACATCAAAGCTAAACCTTGTTGGACTAAACATGTAATGGTTCTTAATGTCTAAGGATTTGAAGTGTCTTTACACTAGAGCATTTAAAGATGTGTTTGGACATGATGTTTTGTATGGTAGTGAACTAAGAGTCACTTTCTAGACAATTGTATGCCTACTAATTTTATGGACTATTTTTAAACTTGTGAGCATTCTTCATTATTTTAATACCACTTTTATAATGTGTTATCAGTGTGTTGTGTTTTGATTTGTTATAGCTTCAGAGGTCAGGTTCTATCTCCACTATTGGTCCCCATTCCACTACTGGCTTCCCTCCCCTATTTTATCACCTGCTCCATAATCCCAAACTCATGAGGCATTGATTACAATTGAATAGAACCAATGAGAACTTGACAATAATATCAATGGAGTTGCAACAATAAAAACATAATTAGTTCACTGTATCAGGACAATACATTAAGCATGCAATAATTCTTGCGATAAAAATATCCATTATAGCAGGAATGACTTGGGATCATGACATCAAATACAAAAATATTCAAAGCATTGATCAACAAGAGGTGTTGCTTAAGAATAATGTATTACCCCACAAACAACGCCTCATGTTTAATTTCAAATGTATTATTACACCACAAACATCACCTCATGTTTAATTTCAAATGTATTACAATGAATAACTGAGGAACTACCAACATAAAATGCCAATAATCAAATACATGCATAACTCAACAGGGACTTCTATGTTTTGACAACGGAGTAATGAAAAATAATCCAGACTGAAAAAAATGTTATCTTTTGATGAATGACATATCACAACAACTGTGTAGGAATTAAAACAAATCATGCACAATCACCACATTATCAGACAAAAATTCCTATTGAAAAATTAGAGTAGCTGATCAAAAGAAAAAAACTCTCAATTTTGCAGTGTGCACCAAGAAAACAAGCACAAGAATTTGAGATGATGACTAGACATAAGAAAATCATGGTTGGTATGCAATAACCAAGTTGGCTAAATAATGATACCTTATTCGACCAATAATACTCAAAACACAAAAGTACATTCTACCATTTCTGAAAGAATCGAGTTGGAATATACACACTGATGAAGGTTTCTCATTAAAACACCATTACTATTTGATAAACCACCATGGTTGTAGATGACTTTCAATCCTAATCTTCGACACTTGACCTAATGAAAACCTAAGCTAATTAAATCATATTACTTTATGCCATCCATGACACAACAACAAAAGTTTTATATTCTACCATTTTCGAGAGAGCCCAACTAGGATGTATATGCAGATGAAAATTTTGCATTGAGAATGATATTATTAATAATTCAAAAAATGCCAAGTTTTTACCTGTAACCTGACACTCAATCATGATGTTCAGAACCAGAGTTAATGGAAACATCCCAATACACCATGCCCACCATTCACAAAAGCTTTTACATCCTACTAATTCATGGAGAGATTGGTTGGAATATATGTATATGCAAATGAATGTTCACCAAGGTATAAATGCAGTTACTCATATGTTTCACAATCCCAGTTTGGAAAACTCCCATTATTCTTTTCAACACTTCCAACTGAAAACAATCTCTAGCAATGTGAGACTGCACTCCGTATAATTTTTGCTACTTTGAACATCCAGTTGGTTGAAAGGCCTCGCATTTGGTGGTCACACAAAAATTTGAGCATTCAAGAGTCAAATATTTTGAAACAAAACTTAACCCATGTTCATCATTTAGATACTATGATTCCACTGAATAATACCCTCTCATGTTAAGACAATTAAGACCAGAAGACTATTAAATCAAAATCTAAACAAAGTTGTCAACACGGTCTTACTTGGTCAATGAAAGAGGGGTGTTGTTATCACACTCACTAGGGTTCAACTCCCCCAAGTGACATGTTCACCTCTCGTGGACTGGCATAACTCGACAAGGGGCTTCTTATTGTGTATGGGGATAGTTACAAGTCCTATGCAATTTTGGAAACATAGATACCACCCAGTCATGGTATATTTTACAGTCCTTAGGCACATCACATCATGTCTCACAGCCTTAATCCAACAATCCTTGCACTTTTTTCTGCACCCCATAAAACTCCATAACAAATTATATATACAATTGTTTGGAATAAGTGAATCCAATAGTAATTGGATCAAATACTCCACTTATTTTTTGTGTTTTTGGCTCTCAAATTTGTCTCTATATACTTTTCATTCCTCTATCCTATAGACTAAATGAGAGCTTGATTATATAGACACAATAAAATCAGGATGTAGCTTCCTAATAGTGTAAGTCCCAATCGATCTAATATACTCGCTAACACTAATATAACTCAAAACAGTAAGAGTAGTCAACCTGTCAAATGAAACACAAACATGGTGTGTAAAGTGGTAAATTCAGTAGTCAAACCCTGTGTTAATACCTACTCAAGCTACGTCAATTCTATCTATAAACCACGGATAGGGTGGTAAATTAATTCTATAAAGGGTGTGTACAATAAATCTAATAGGAAAACTTTCTTTCTATTCATTCCTACCTAAGTCTTTATGCCTACTATTCCTATTACTTAGTCCTAAATAGTAGAAGAGAGTCTGAATAACTTCTTAGGAAAATGAAGGATTGAAAGGGTGTACGATACAAATTATGTAGACTTTTTTTTCCAATAAATAAAATAGAAAACTCAACATCCAACACACCAAAACAAAATCTGTATGCTTATACTGGGAAAGCACATAAATTTAAGAAAAATATAGATCTCAACATTGTTCATTGCTATAATCTACAGATGGGACCAATTCTTGCCATCCTATGTGAGATGATGAATGTAACAATAAAATCTTATAAGCCCAATTGATTGCAAATGTGTTGTGTATACATGGAATCTGTGCATGTGTAGAAGTATCTTAGTGAACACACTTTATGAAACTGTGTAATTGGCCCAATTCCTGGGCCCTTGAGAAGTATGGAATATTGTTTTCCAGACTATATAAAATATCCATAGTCACACCACATAAATAAGTGCTATAATAGCTTCCATACAAGTTATCAATATTTTTCAACCCAAAATTATTGTGATGAACAAAAAGAGAGTCCTAAATAATTTCCAATAAATAAAATGGAAAACTCAACATCCAACATATCGGAATAGAATATTTTAATGCCAATGCTGGGAAAGCACATAAATTCAAACAAAATTCAGCTTAAAACATTATTCATCACTATAATATACACATGGAACCAAATATTACCAACCTGGTTATCGTCACTGAAGCCCAACCTAAAAGTTAATAAAGGACACTTCTGATCTTTGAGCACGTCATATATCTAACTAAGATTTTTAGTGCCAAAATGAGACAATGGAAATTGGATAAAAAATGATTCAACCCTCTTTTTAAGATCAACAATGCTATTTTGTAGCTGGAAATTGTCTAACTTAATAAATTCTATAAAAACTTTTAATTTTGTACTTTTCACAGAGCTCTTATCCTTAATGGCTATCTGCACCCCCTCATGGAAAAAATCTGCAACCTTAATAAATTCATCCTCAAGAAGCCCATGGGCGGTTAATATAGGAGTCCCTATGCGTATACCACCAGGAACCATAACACTTTTATCACCTAAAAATGTAAGGTATTAAAGTAATCTATGTCATTCCATGGAGAAAGGAAAATCAATGAATCCCTTACATCTAAATATACAAAGAAAAAATTCATGTAACCTGGTACAAAATTCTTGTTCAGTGTGATAGAAGCAACATCCAAAACTTCCTCTACTCTTGCACCATCAATGCCCTGTCCAAGCCCATTAATGTATACCATGTTACATTCAACCAACTAAATCCAATTGAAATCAATATACAAGTAGGTTGTGTACTCCAGCATATAAACAGAGGATCCTTACCAAGGGCCTCAAATCAACTAGAAGCAGGTGATTTTCACTACCACTAGACACCAAATTGTAGCCCAAATCCATTAGGCTCTTTGAAAGGGCTCGGAAATTTTCTACAACTTACTAAAACTATTTTACCTTTGATAAGAAACAAAATCCATTCAAAAAATATTTCACATGCATGAATTTTACAAAAGCTTAGACATGTGAAAGTGCTAGACCTATACTTGATAAGCCTTGAACTCTATAGTTACATCATATTTTAAACAAACAACCAACCCTCCTATGGTATGGTTATGTGGTCCTCCCTAGAAAGCCACAAATTATTTCATGTATCTTTTAGAAACGAAATGATACAAAAAATCAATATATCCAATATTATGATATTAGTGAGTAGGAGAACAATATGGATGATGGAGGAAAGGAAGCAGAACTCAGATTTCCCTGTAACCCTGGAAAAAATACATTTTTGATGGTTGTCTCTAGGTCGACCCCCAATATTGGTTCCTTCCTGAAGAATATCATGCCTCCCCAAGGACCTCGTAAAGACTAAAAATCACAACCCTCCAATCCAAAAATATTTCAGAATGAAAAATATCAGAAAGATAAAAATGAAAGGAAAAAAGTGAAACAATTGACAAACAATTCAAGGAACATAATGAGTTTCATCGAAGCTTTGATCTAGTAGTGATAAGAAATAGAAAGAACATAAAAAAATGAAAACAAGAAACTGAATCAAAGAACATGTAAGAGAATCAAAAGGAAAATCTACACCTCTTAACTCTATAATCACTCCTCCTATGATGGGAATGGCATATTTGTTTTAGTTCTTCGCCGTTTCTTGAACATTAATGGGATTCTTTTTCTTCTACAAGGGGGGAATGGCACAGATATATAGCATTAAGATAGATCCAAAAAAAGGTCCATCTAATATACTCATATTTTTAATCGAAAGGGTGAAGTGCAGAGAAAATTAATAGCATCAACTCACCTTGTGTGTTGTAGTTGTTACTTCATCACAAAAATCAAATGGACTGAACATTATAGAAGAAACGATGAGACCATTTATGTGTGTCATGTCCATCATTAATTATGCCCCAACTGTATTGGCAATCTTCCCAAACCACAAACTTTTTAGTACTAAAAATCATAAAAAATCCAACATTACATACTATAAGAACATATTAATAAAATATGCTAGAATAAGCATTCCTGGAAAGAGAAATTTTTTAAAGGATTGCCATTATAAGATCTAGAAATACCTAGCTTCAATACCTGCCTCATGCAAGGGTAATCAATATCTCAGGAATATGCACTAGCACTAGCAATGATAAGCTTGATCCTAAAAAGGGTGGAATTATTCTCAAGCATCTCATAGTCAATGAATCCTATAACCCAAGAAAACAAACCTGACCATTAACACTTTGAATACTTCCCCAAAATATTGGTTCAATATTTGTCAATGATGGAAAATTTTCCCTCCTAATTATTATTAGATTGGAAATGCGAGCTCACCTGTGGACTCATCTAGATGATATGGCATTGATTCAAAGTAAACTGATGTATCAGAAAATCACTTTTTTTTTTTTATTATCATGAATCCATGAGACAAATGCCCTCCATGTGGTAAGTCCAAACCCTAAATGTTTCAAAGAAAATTTTCAGATGTTACTTGCCCAAATAGGAATGATAATCTTATCAAAGGATGTTCGTAGTTCAAAACCATAAACACCATAATGCGATGATGTGGCTGGAGGAGAGTTGTATAAACAACAAAATTAGTTGGGGATCAAGATAATGGTTGAAAATTAACACCCCATGTACTATTGTCAAGATGGAATGCTTCTAGGGCCCTTTGTTAGCAAAGTCTATCACTTTGGTCAATGAATTCATTGCCAACATATTATATGCATGACATAAATCCTAATCCAACACAATAGTGAATAAATATAGAAAAGTGTCCAACAATTGTATCCATCATTGTGATAACAGATACTCATGCAACAACTACAGGTCTATACACTATAACGTTGAACCTAGAAACCATTACACAAATGTCAAACATTCAAACTAAAAAGTACAGGTCCAAAAGCTAAGAGAAACTGAGTTTAACAAGAAAAAAATACCAAGTGGCAAGAAGAAACTGCCAAGCAGCTTAGACACAATCACAATCATGATGGTGCCATTCTTGACATTCCAAGTTATATCTTTAGGGACTTACCTCTTACTAGGGAGTCCTTCTGAATACTTTTTTGCTAGACATGATCCAACAGTTTCCATAACCACCCAGGATGTAAAATTTTCAGAAGAAATAAGTTCCAAGCCATTGAATTGTGACTTATTTTCTTTCTCAGTTATCACATTCATTTCAAGATCGAGCTCACTCAGAGGAGGATCTACAAATCTCTGCTTTCCCTATGCACAGAGTAATTTACAAACTAGATAAAGAAATCACAATAAATTTAGTACTCTTGGTAACTGAGGCATGGTTTGACAAGAGCATTAATTGTATTATTGAGGTATACAATTTCAGTTTGCTAACATCCAAAGGGAATCCAAATCAAGAACAAAGTCTTTATCAAGCCATTCACTAACCATTAAGTCAACAAAACTATAAATAAAACCGAGGTATTTGACATAGTTCATTAAATGAAGATAAGAAGCTTATTTGCAGCAACTCAATTCACAAATGAATCTTCTAAACACCTCCAAGTTAAACTATATTCAACTATGATCTGTGCTTTCTTCACTTGGTCTTCAAATGGAAAGATTATCAAGGATGTCACATAGGCTATCTATACATGTAGAAATTTCAACCAAAAATAAGTACATAAATAAATAAATCATAGCATGAATTGTGAACAACATGCACACCTGGGAAGTTGTAGGCTTGCGTCAGCATGAACGCCAAAGGATTTCCCATTGTCAAGCTTGTTGTGATACAAAAAGGTTTATATGATGGGCACAACCTCAAAGTTTCAAACCTCCTAATTTTCTGCTTTTTTATTGCTAGGGAACCCCCAAAACTAGTTGTGAAGTTTTGGGCATCAAATTTGTAGTTGGGTTCAAATTATATTGACCCAACAAGCCCATCCCTACTGCTCCACATCCCATTATGACCTGCAATGAATATGTTTGCACTTGAAATAAGAGCTATCCTCTGTGCCCACTTCAAAATGTGAAAAATAATCGAATATCAGGAGACATGTGAATCCAGAACTTGATGTATTATGGATAATTCTCTGGCAGAGGTAGACATGAAAGACACCAAAAGTAGCACCAGTTTGAATTTTCCTCCTGCACGTTGGTGACTTCGGTTCGAATCACAGATAATATACAAAACAAGAATATCACACATGCAGGAGCAACTGACTTGGGTTCGAATCACAAATAATATATAGAACAAGAATATCACACATATTTGCAGATAATATTATAGCAAGAATATTACCTTGGCAAGAACCAACAAAGAAAGGCCATCGATAAGTTTTATCAACCTCCAGATTGAAACCCACCTTGGAACTTTAACCTTTGGAGTCATTTTTGTGCCTTCATATAGGTATTTTATTTTATGACGTACTTGAAAAGGAGGGATCTCCTTGTCCACAAAATTGTTATTCCTTCTTTCTTGTCCAAATGGCTCTAGAGGCAATCAGGGGCAATGATCTATGTTATTTGAGTGCTCTATCATCAAATAGTCCAACAAGGAAGCCTCCTGCCAAGTACCCTATCCTCAAATAAGGGGAGAATAACACCCCATACCTCTTGAGAAAAAATACAAATGAACACCAACACGTGGTCTATTGTTCCCCTTCACATTTGCATAGAGTACAAATTCCACGACCCTACCTTGCCCTATTTTGTATAACCTCTCATGTCAAAACATTATTCGTTAGGGCTAGCCACCTAAAAATCATGGATTTCATTGAAGATTTAACTTTCCAAATCTTCTCCACCACCAAGCTACTACTATTGCGTCATCATCAAAGATAGCCTTGTACCACAAGCTAGTTGTCAATAGTAATATGGTAGGATCGTTGGACCATACAACTTTCTTGCATGAAGAAGACACGGAGACAACTCTTTGCTCCTAAATGCAACCAATGTTGAGTTTTGAAAAAAAAAAATTTCTTGATTTTGTATTGAGCAACAACAAAATATATAGAATTTCCTTGTGACAGAGTTGCTAAGATGGAATCTTCATCTACAAACATTTACCTATCAGGATGAGAAAATGCAAATCAAATTTCTTTCTTATTCCATAGACTCCAACTGCAAGATAAAAAAAAACACATCAAGTTTGTTTACCCCAACATGCCAACAAGTAGCAAGCCCCAACTATATAATATAAGAAAGTAGTAGGTATCCCAAAGGCCTGAAGGGGATCTAATGGAAAGAAGTGACCATTGTCAGAAGCCTTCCAATCAATATATAAATATATAAATGTAGATTTATTATTATTTTAATTGGAAATATTCAATTAAATAATAAAATTTAATTATGCCTCTCCCAATCTAAATTGCTTATTAGAATAATTCACAACCTTCATACGGTCTTGTATTTTTTAATATCATTGTAACATGTGGGTTAATTTCCTTTTTGGTGCACAATCTTTGCCTTTTAGGACAATACGATGCAGTGGCCCAACCCCTACAGATCATTACAACAAACTAAGAATAATAGAGAAGATGAAAGGTTGTACAAACTAGCATATTTTTCAAACAACTAATCCAACATCAGTAACTTAACTTTTTCATGAAGATATCATATTGAGAAAGTTTGAAAAATGGTGGAAAATCTGGGCAAAGACTATCTCTCTTCTGTGAGGGTGATGTGGAAAGAGCGATAAGATTTCATTGTTTTGATTTTTCTTTTGTTAAATCAGAGAAACCAATATTAATGGAGATATTGGTATTTTTTACTAAATTTTGTGAAGTGACTAAATGTAGCTTTAACCATTCACCTTAAGATGTTTTTTACAATATAATTTCCTAATTCTATTTAATATCATAATTATCGTAAAACCAACCTATATGCGTCTTAACTCCACATCTACCACTCTTAGAGGGATGAAATATATTTATCCCTCTCAGCACTTGGTAGACCCCGAATTAAGATGGATCTAAGCTGATAGAATTTCCCCTTTAAATAGTCTATGCTCACATGAATACCATGGTATTACCATCGGTCAATGCCATGGGTTATCATAAACGTGGAGCTTAAAAGCTACTATTAGTAATTTATAAAAATTAATAAAATTAATAATTGATTTTTTTTTTTATTTTTTTTTATTTTAACAAGTTAAAATGTTTAAGTGACATTATATTACAAGATCCATTTTTACTCTTGATCTACCAAGCCCCCAGAGGGATCAAATATTTTTTCACTCTATGCTAGTTTGCATATCACGATATTTGATCCCTCTCAGTGCTTAGTAGATCCAGAGTAAAGATGGATCTATGTTGGTTTAATTGCCCCCTTTAAATAGGCTACATTCCACGTGAATATCATGGGTCAATACCATGTGCCAAGTTTATTTTTATTAATACTAATATTAGGGTTAATAATGTTTTTTTGCATGGAATTAATAATAATTTGGCCCATGGTATTTGGCCCATAGGCTTCACCTAAATATAACACATTTTTTAGTGTTCCTAAATAGAAAGAGGGTTATGGACTAAACATAAAAAGAGGTTTTATTTATTTACCATACCTGTAGTTTGTTTATATTTTTATTTATTTACCATACCTTTGGAGTAAGTATAAAAAGAGGTTTTATTTATTTACCATACCTCCACTTTATTTTTATTTTTATTTATTTACACTCTTGAGTGTCCTTAAATATAAGGTGACTTATGGATTAAATATTAAAAAAATGTTTTATTTATTTACCATACCTCTAGTTTATTTATATTTTTATTTATTTACCATACATTTGGAGTAAGTATAAAAAGAGGTTTTATTTATATACCATACCTCCACTTTATTTATATTTATATTTATTTACACCCTTTCCATCGATGAAAACCAGATTTGAAAACAGGGAGCCGTTCACAAAAGAAATCAGGGCGATTGGGACCAAATACAACCTCCCAAACCACCTCCCAAACCAGAAAATGGGCGGTTGTAAACAAATTTAACATTGCAAAGTAGAAAACCAGGCGATTGTAATGGAATATAACCTCCCAAACCAAGCTAATTGGGTCAAATGAGTCTTTTCATAGTTTATGTGCCCCTTTTTGCTTGGGCTAAAATGAAAAAAATAATTATTTTTAAATAAAAGTTGGGCTAAATATATGAAATGGGTGTTTTATAAAAATTTCGCCCCTCTAAAATGAAAAGCCCCTTAAATTTTGCCCTTGGGCTAAATTTCACCTCTAAAATTTACCATGGAGGAGGGTGTTATAGTCTTCATTCTAGCACTGTACCAATTATTTATCTTTTCATCTTCTGGTCTGGATAGTAGTGAATGCCCCATGTTATGACCGACCCTTTGACAATGAAACTTAACAATTCACCTAGGATCATATGCATTCAAGTCTTTAGTGGTGAAGTGTAGGCGCTTTAGCTCTTCTATCTTGGCTGCTAATGCCTTATGACTCTTTAATTCGTACAATCTCATCCTCAATGGAAAGATAGGCCAAGGGGATTTCTTCCTCTTGTGAAGAATTCCTGATAACTCGTTGTCCAGCTAATTTTCCACCTCCTACATGATAACCTTGCTTTTCACATATCGTAGAATAAGATGAGGGGTTGTTTGACATCCGAAGCATCTAATATATCTTCCCACAGGAACTTCAAACCAATTCGTGATATCTTCAAGTGACTCCTTCACTTTTTTAGTGATGCATGGTGGATTGATGTTGAATATCAGGCAAAAAATAATTGCAAAGAAGTGTTCAACCAACATGTAGTATGTGCCTCCGAAGCTTCCTTTTGATAACACCCTGCAGCGAAAATGAACTCATAACTTTTCTTTAGGAGCCCAGTTCCAATATAGTTTCAGGAATACATATCGTGTATATATCCCATCTAGGAGATATGTAGATATGTAGAATTTTGGAGCTTGATTTTCTTGTAAAGATGTTTTATCCTACCCTACCTATTGTTGCAGTTCATATGATGAAATATCTGCCAAATTGAAGGCTCTTCCACATTTCACCACTAGATTGAGAGTATATATCCAATTCTATTGTAGCACTTCAATGTTCTTAAGCCCAAAAATCCAACAATACATAGCCATCAGATACTGATATATATATTTCAGGATCCTTGTAGGATAAATTGATGATGGGCGATGACAAAACTTGGTAGGTTATCGATACCATTGTTTAATAACATTAGTCATGTCGAAGGTATCCCATCTTGTGTAGAAACTGTCGTTTGCATACTCACTAAGCTTGAGCATCTTATAGTATGTATGCATATCCTCACCATAATATGTGGCAAGGTGACAAACAATCTCATTGTGGAGCACAAAGTGAGAGTCATCCATGTGTGTGATGATCCATTCAATAGCTTTAACACATGGCATGACTAGGAATTTTCATGTGATCATGTGTCTCCTAGACTTCTTAATGTTGATATATGCATGAATATGTTTAAGTCCTTTGGAAAATTATCCTGCATGAATGTGCTTTAGATCGTTCTCTAGGTAACCTCTATCATCTTGTCAAATAAAACACTGAGTTCCCGTATACATAGGAACATTGGGATTTGCAGCTTCAATCGACTCACCAATGCCTACTTCTGAAAGTTCTCTCGAGGCTAATTTACGAGGTGGCATGTCTCCAACATATGACAACACAATGGAAACACTTGTAGCATGATCACATGTTTGTGGAATCACACTCACAGTGACAAGATCAACCTAAAACAACTAACTATGCAACAAAACTTGTAAATCATGCTCAGAGAGTCATCATGGATGATAGATCACGAAAAAATGAACGAAAACCAAAAATAACTTGCATGCAAGCAAAATACATATGCAGACTAGGAGGCTGCAATTTCAAAGCATGAAGGGGACATGCATGGTCATTCGAGGCTTCATAGTGTGCTCATGCACTCAAGAAAGAGGCAATAATCGAGGAGGGCGCATTAAAGTAGCTTGAAGGGTTGAAGGAATGGGAAAAGAGGCCTTTAGGTCTTCCCTTGCATCCATGCACCTTGGGAGACAAGGAGGGCACACTTTCACTCTCTGAAAGGACAAATGACGAAGAAAATAGAGCTTTGGGTCTTCAAAGTGCACCTATGTGCTCAAGGAAAAGAAGGGTGCTTTGTCACATGTTGAAGGGTTGAATGCATGGAGCTTCATGCCTTCGCGATGCACCCATGCACTCTAAGGAAAAGAGGGAACGTTGTAGCACTCTGAAGGGTCGAAGGGAAAAGCTTCGTGCCTTCATGATGCGCCCATGTGCTTGGGATGAAAATTGGGTCAAATAGGTTGCAGTTTTCAAGGTTGAAGGAGCTTCGAGCTTAGGGAAGTGTGCTCTACCTATAGAAAGATTAGAAATAAGTTTAATTGATAGGATTCAATGCTAAGATGAGGAGAAAAATGATCTGCAAGGATTTATAGTCATTGTTGCATGCATGGTGGAATATGGAAGGTCTCCAGAATGTGAAAGGTTTATTGCATATGCCAGTGATTTAACACTTTAATGATGAAGATTCAACTAAAAAACCAGCAAACAAAATGCAAAGCAAGAGATTGACAACAAGCAAATCAAGGTTTAATAGTGAAAGGCAGTAGAAGATTGAGCATGCAAACTTACTTGTTGCACTAGTTGATGAAGGGCTTCTTGATTCTCTAGCTGTGTGCTCAACTCAAATGAAATGATGGTGAAAGAATGATTAAATGAGTTCATTTAAATAAATTGACGTGCAAAATAGATTCATGCATGAGTTCCAATTTTCATC
The DNA here is from genome assembly GCA_031772625.1 of Pinus tabuliformis. Lineage (NCBI taxonomy): Eukaryota > Viridiplantae > Streptophyta > Pinopsida > Pinales > Pinaceae > Pinus > Pinus tabuliformis. Next base: position 646,556,499 of record CM062814.1, read on the forward strand.
ACATGAAAGGATTATTTAAGAAGGAGTTAAAGAAGTTCCTATTTTTTAGGAGTTCGCCCTCATGCAACAAGTTGGGTCATGCATGCAACTGGACAAGGCACATGACTTCAACATGAAGGAGTGCACCCAGGTAAGGCACACTTGCTCAGCTTGAATGAATTCTCCTAGGAGGGCACACTTCTTCAGCCCGAAGGAGTGCACTCACCTCAAGTGCAAGCCTTCGTCAACTCAAAGTGTGCTTTTTCTTTTATGAGAGACTTTCTTGTGTTTTTCATGTTTTTTCCACTTTTGTGTGCTTTTTTTAGTGTGTGCGTGGCTAGAAGGCAATTTTCTAAGTCAAGAAAGACTGTGAGTTTGCCTAACCACAACTTACTAACTAAAACACTTCTAATGGTTAAGCGACAACACTTGAGAAACATCGACTAGGGAGGATGCGACATTAGGAGAAAGCATAAAAATAAAAAATCAAACCATATGATGACACATGGAGGCTTGAAACGATAGTTAGCGTAGGCTCCAAAATTGACATAGGCAAAATTTTGGAGGGCCATTGTCACGAAAAAAACATTGGTGACACATTGGGAGAACCCCAACTTCTTTGAAATGGTTTCATTGTAAGCACAAAGTCTTATTTCTCTAGGAATTATTGATTCAATCAATGAGCTACCTTTAGCTCCCCACTCTACCTGGTTAACGTTATAATGTTTCCAATTCCACTACTCAGCATAACACAAATATTAAAAAAGCTACGTCAATATCTTGTCAACATAAGTAAGGGTAATATAGTATAGCGAAATAAAACCATTAGAGTTTGAGTTTTACATCTTTGGAATTACCATCTCAAAGCTCAAACCAACTTATTTAAGAATAAATGAAACCAAAAAAAGGAAAAAAATAAAATAAAAACGCAACATGAAAAACAAAAGGACAGTGTAATACATCTAACTACATGCAACCTAACCTAACCTAAACTAAATAGTACAAGGTCGAATCATGTAAAGTGAAACTTCCAATGAAACCATAAAAGTTGCTCCCAACCTTTAAACTGAAGGATGTGATAATGTACAGTCAAAATGAAAAGCAGTGTAGAGAACAAGAGGAATTGTGCAAACATCTGCACTGAATGACCAAAACAGGAAGTGCAACCACAATGGTGTATTACACTCGACAATTATACCACATGGGAAACTTCACAACAACAATAGACACTGGGCCTATGACTGTATATGAATTGATGGAGAGTATGCAAGTATAGACCATGAAACATGGGCCTAGACTAAAAAGAATTTTCTAATGAATCCAAAATAGGATCATGGACACAACCTTTAGGGAAAGAAATACAAGTGAGACTGTACAATGTAAAGTCCATGTAAGTCATGTCATTAGGCTAACCACAATCCGAGATGTCATGCATGTGAAATTATTTGATGGATGATGAAAAATATTCATTAAGATTCTTCTTTGTTTCTACTTACAAATTTGAGATTTGCTTGAAATGGAATGAAGAGGTGGAAGTTCAATAGTAAAATTAAATTTCCTTCCCCGTGGCTTGAAAAAAATTATATGAATAAAAGAAGTATCCCTCACGAAGGAATCGTCATCCCATGTGATGACATCGACGAAAAAAATTGTGCAGATAAGTAAAAAATTGACCAAAATCACAAATACCACCATAATGATATTAATCTGACATAAACATCAGCCTTAGTTGAAGTGCCCTACTCAACTGACTTGACTTTGGATTCTGAGAAAACACGGCCAGTTTCTTATAAAGAGAGGATTCAACAATTAAATCATGAGATTCAAGAAAATATAGATGTTCAATATTAGTGCAAAATTCCTTAATGATAATCATGTCATCTTCTTGATCGAAAGGAGATATATTTGAAAGAAAATATTCAATAATTGTGTCAGACTCATTTTTGAAAATATTACAAATCTACATCTTCATGTGGGAACAAAGATTCATCCAAATTACTTGAACAACCATCACCATATAATTCATAAAATATAAAATCATTAGGATCATGATCATCCAAGGGTTCATCTCTATTAATGGGCGAAAGATTAACAAGAAGAATATAAAGATTTGAAGATGGTTGATTGATAGAGTTAGATGAATCACTATTGGATGAGAGACGTGATAGAAATTTAAGTTCTTCATCTACAATATGGTCTTTCGATTCAATAATTGGTCTAGGTCCAATGTACGAAACATCAAAGGGAGGAGGGCATGGGACAAAAAGCATATCCGATTCTTCCTTCGAATGTTGAAAATATTCTTGATCAAGAGGACATGATGAATCTGATTCGAAATCTTTCCCTGAAATATGGACTAAGAATGAAAAATTCTCATCTAAGAACTGCTAGTCCATGTCCTCATTCGAAAACTGATAACAAAGATGAAGGAATTGATCAACAAAATTCTCGAGATTTAGTCAATTCCATTCTAATTTCATCAATTTCATCAATAACATCTTGATATTCATACTCATCAAAAAATTAATAAAGCTTGTTAACCAAGTGGTTGAAAGATGTGATAGAAGAAGTGGGTAAATAATATAACCATTGCTTTTTATGACCATCCAATGTAAGCGTAAAAAACCATGCGATGTCTTCTTCTGAATCAACACTATTCAAAAAGAAGAATTGAACAAATTGAACATTATACCCAAGAACGGTTGATGTACCCTTGCCATAACATTTAAATTGTGACAAGTCATGTAAAAAGTCCATGGGGATGAAATGTATAAATCTTGTGTAAAACACTTGGGGATTATGATTTGGGATGAAACCATTAAACTTGGTAAAAGATTCAAACAAACTTCATGAGATTGGCTCGTCATTTGACCCTCCTTCTAACACCAGAAATGTTGATGGTGTTGGATTCTGCCAACATTGCAAGGGGATCTCCCTAATGTGAAGTCCCAATTGGAACTTGCACCATTTGGTGTAGGAGTCCCATCCGGTTATACGGTCCGACCACCATTAGAATGGTAAGAAATTCCTTGGTTACAATCAGAGATAAGATAACACAACGCCTCTTTAGCTCAACAAGAATGTGAGATTTGTGAGACTCCCAATGTAAGGTGTATGAGGGTGACTTACATGCTTGGAGAGAGAAACAAGCCACCGATTTGAAAAGTATAGTACTATCCTAAAGGGGGACTCGAAGAAATGAGAGAGACTTTTTGAGTACTTGTAGATTAGTCCACAGAGTAAACAACAATCGTTGAAACATAACAACATTCATTCGATAATATACATAGCTAAGAAACAAAATAGTTCATTAACTTAGTACGTGAATAAAAAATATATACCATACACATAACTAGAATAGTCCAACTACATCTATGATACATGTATGAAGGAATGTCGGCTCATTGAGCTTCTGATTATAAGTGCAAAATCCAAAGTACACTGTTACATGAGTGAAACATTGTATCCAATAGTGGAACACGAAGCCACAACTTGCTTCTCCAAAGAATAATCTATCTCTTATGTAATACAGGAGAAGCCAAGGCTAGGTCTCCAAAAGCTTGACAAAAAGCCCTTTCTTTGAGTTATGAGGAGTTATTTATAACAAACGCAATGACTTTTGATCTTCTTCATGACTCTTTGACTTCTATGACTATTCATATTATAACATGACTCATTACATTCCAACGTGTGGCCATTCATATTCCACTTGTGTCCCTTAGACTTCATTACATAACATTTATTACAAAAGACAATTTATAAATGAGACGGTGGCTTAATAAGACAAAACTCTTAAAGGACAAAACTAATCAAATGGATAGATCATTTGCTTCTTCATGGATTTCACTTGTGATATAAGTGTTCTATGTTCTGAACTCATTTGTGATGGTTTTGACCCAGATTGGCAAGTCTCCTTTGTATTGCACCTTCACCTCTAATGCCTTTGATAGTATGTTCTTGGAGCTTGACTAGGAATTATTCCATAACCATGAAATATCCATGTGTGATTTGACTGGTGCAAAGTCATACTGTTGAATAACATCTTTGGTCACCTCCATGTCTTCATGTTGTGTTACTTGCTTGATTTGTTCAATGTAATCCCTGATATGCTAAAAAATGACCTCCCTGTCTCTAATTTCTTTAAAAGATCCAATGGAAGGCATCCCATGGTTCTATGTAAGAAACTCAAACCCATTGTGTAGTTGGTTGTAGGCAACCATGGTGTTAATTGTCTATGCTCCAACATGTGAGTAGTTCGGTAGGTGGAGTATCAACAACACACTGTCAATGTCCGCAACATTCTTATCCTTCTTCGCTAAGTGTTGCGAAGCATCTTTGTACTTGGTAGTCCACTCTTGCATATGGTACAATGCATTGGTTGTTACCTTCAGGAGTTTCATCACTTCCTATGTGTTCTTCTTAATGCCAATGAGAGGTGCCATGACCTACTGTATAAATATCATATCATCGTATAGTCACACCATCGTATCCTCCATTAGTCCCAGCTCTTCTAGAATCATTGATTGCCATTTTGTGGTATTGAAGTTTTGTGATGACAATCATTGGTTCGCTGCTGCAAGATTATCTACTTGTTGCTTCATCACAACCAATTCTGTTCTTAACCTAGCATTCTTGTTCAACAAGTATTTTGAGTTATCTCGTGCCGTTGTAGTGAACAAAACATTTTTCACCATAACTGCCCTTAGATTTCTTCTAGTGTTGGAGGTGATCACTTTTTTCCGTCACTATTGAGACTGAATTCTGAGGATCCCGTGGGAAGTATCTATGCCTTTACTACATAATCCTCTTCTTCAGCTGATCAAACATTATGTTGAATACATCCATGACTCAATATGTTGGTGGAGGTGTGATCCACATCTCTCCAAATGGAATATGACCTCCAACGAGTGGTTTTTCACTTGGAGTACTTGGCTCATCCTCCAGGGGATGGATGGTATCTTCTTCCTCTAAAATCTCCTCCTCTAGCTCTTAAGTCAATTGTTCTTCTTCCAACCTTTGCGCTTCTTCCTCCTCCTGATACTTCCTCTGCTGCTCTTCCTCTATCTGTCTCCTCTCTTCTTTGTCTATCTATTGCTTCTCAAGAAACTCATCCCACTTCTTGTTCTCCTCCTCCTCCTCTTCTTATTTTCCTTCTCTCATCTCTAGATCTGCTTGTGTAGCTCCTGTGTTTAAAGGATCGACCTACCATTTCCTACTAATTTCACCCGATGAATACTTGATCCTTTTCCTAGGAGCTAGCTTCTTTACTAGAGGTGTTGTTTCCTCCTCCTACTACTCTTTCTCATGCAAGCAGCTAGTGGGTCTTGGGGTGAATTGGCCTGTGTGGTTGGATGTGTCTTCATTCTATCATTGTACCAGTTCTTTATATTTTCACCTTTTGGTATGGACAATGACGAATACCCTGTGTTATGACTAGCCCTTTGACAACACAACCTAACAATTCGCCTAAGATCATATGCATGGAAGTATTTGGTGGAAAATTGCAGGTGATTCAACTCTTCTATCTTGGCTTCCAATGCCTTGTGACTCTTTAGTTCGTACAATTTGGTCTTCAATGAAAAGATAGGCTAAGGGGCTTTATTCCTCCCATGAAGAATTCCCAATGACCACTTGTCTAGTTGATTTTCCACCTCCTGAACGACAACCTTGGTTGTCACATATTGCGGCATAAGATGAGGGGTTGTTTGAAATCCGAAGCATCTAATATATGTTCCCTCAAGAGTTGTAAACTAGTCCATGATATATTGAAGTGACTCCTTCACTTGACCAGTCATGCATGGTAGATCGATGTCAAATATCAAGCGAAAAAAAGTTTCAAAGATGTGTTCGACCAACCTATCGCATGTGCCTCTAAAGATTCCTTCTGGTAGCACCCTACAATGGAAATAAACTAGGAACTTTTCTTTAGGAGTCTAGTTCCAATATAGTTTCGGGAATGCATACTGTGCATAGATCCCATCTAGAAGATATGAATACATGTAAAATTCTAGAGTGTGATTTTCCTATAAATATGCTTTAGCCCGCCCCACCTGTTTCTGTAGTTCATATGATAACATATCCACCAAATTGAAGGCTCTTCCATGATTCACCACCAGATTGAGCATATATATACAATTCTCTTGGAACACTTCAGTGTTCTTAAGCCCAAACATCTGACAATACATAACCATCAAATACTGACATACATCTCTCCGGATCCTTTTTAGATAAACTCCTGATGGGCAATGACAAAACTTAGCAGGTTCTCGAAACCATTTTTTAATAACATCATTCGTGTCGAGGGAAGCCCATCTTGTGTAGAAACAATAATTTGCATACTCATTGGGCTTGAGCATCTTATAGTATGTTTGCATATCCTTACCATAATAGGTGGTGAGGTGACCGCCACTCTCACTACAAAGCACAAGGTGAGAGTCATCCATGTATGTGATGATCCATTCAATAGCTTCAACACATGGTATGCCTAGGAATCTACATGCGATCCTGTGTATCCTAGACTTCTTAATGTTGATATATACATGAAAATCCTCTAAGTCCTCTGGAAACTTCTCCTGCATGAATGTGTTGTAGATCTTACTCCAGGTAACCTCTGTCATCTTGTCAATAAAACACTGAGTGTCTGCATATATATATGAACATTAGGCTTTGCAACTTCAATCATCTCACCAACGGTTTCTTCTGAAAGTACTCTCGTGGCTACTTTATGAGGTGGGATTTCTTCATCATATGATGACACAGTGGCGACACTTGTAGCATGGTCACCTGTTTGTGGAATCACAGTCATAGTGACAATATCAACTTAAAACAACTAACTATGTAGAAAAACTTGTAAATCATGCTCAAAGAGTCATCATAGATGATATATCATGAAAAACAATGAAAACAACCAAAAATAACTTGCATGCAAGTAAAATACACATGCAAACTAGGAAGGATCACTTTCAAAGCACAAAGGGGACATGCATGGTCATTCAGGGTTTCATAGTGCACTCAAGAAAGAGGCAAAAATCAGCCAGGGTGCACTGTAGCACCCTGAAGGGTTGAAGGTTTCATGTCTTCCCTATGTGCCCATGCACCCTGGAAGACAAGGAGGGTGCACTGTCGCACTTCAAAAGGATGAAGGATGAAGAAAATATAGCTTCAAGTCTTCAAAGTGTGCCTATGCGCTCACGGTAAAGGAGGGTGCACTATCACATGCTGAAGGGTTGAATAGATGGAGCTTTGTGCATTCGTGATGTACCCATGCGCCCTTAGGAAAATAGGGAACACTGTAGCACTCTGAAGGGTTGAAGGGAAAAGCTTCATGCCTTCGTGATGCACCCATGTTCTTAGGAAGAAAATTGGGTCGAATAGGGCACAATTTTCATGGCTGAAGAAGCTTTGAGCTTAGGAAGTGTACTCTGCTTGTAGAAAGCTTAGAAACAAGTTTAATTAATATGATTCGATGCTAAGATGAGAAGAAGAATGATCTACAAGGGTTTGTAGTTGTTGTCATATGCATGGTGGAAGATGGAAGGTCTCTAGAATGTGAAAGGTTTCTTGCATGCACCAATTATTTAACACTTGCATGATGAAGGTTCATCTAAAATGCCAACAAAAAAAATACAAAGCAAGAGATTGAAAACAAACAAAGAAAGATTTTACAGTGAAAAGAAGTAGAAGATTGAGCATGTAAACTTACTTTCTGCACTTGTTGATGCGAGCTTCTTGATTCTCCAGTTGTGCGCTCAACTCATATGAAGCGATGGTGAAAGAATGATTAACTAAGTTCATTTAAAGAAATTGACATGCAAGACAGATTCATGCATGAGTTCCACTTGTCGTCGCATGAAAGGATTAGTTAAGAAGGAGTTAAGGTGGTTCCTATTTAAGAAGGAGTTAAGGAATTAATACTATCTTTCTTAATGTGACGGTTTTAAAAGAAGAAAAAAAGAGTATATTGTAGAGGTAACACCCTTGATGACTTTCTATACTTTTGGCCTGTAAACCCTACTGCTATATCTAGTAGCTATAGTACCATATTGTAGCATACCCAAAACCTCTCACACACTTTAAGGAGATAGGGTACTTCTTGAAACCACCAATTTCACTTTAAATTTGTTTCTCTATTACTTTTCCTCACTAACATGTTAATAATTTATTAACAAGTGAAAGCATGAAAATGTAGACTTACACAGGAATAATTAATTATTCAATCAAAAATGGTGTCATAAATTATAATTATAAGCTTATACATGTGATCAAGAATAAAAAAACCAAAAAGTAATAAAATCCATAACATAAATAACATTAATTCAACATAATTCACTTATACATTCATGAACAATTATATATCTAGGAATTGTCCACCAATTAGCTATATGGGGAGGATGTTCTACCTGACCATAGGTTCCCTACTATACCAATTCTCTACACAAAAAATTTCACTCTCATGTTGAGGTTATGAACCCACAAGGGTAAAAATTTCCTATGAATGACTTTAATTCTCTTCTCATGTCCTAATTGTCAGGCTAAGAATCAATATTTATTCCTACAATAGTCCCAATCAACAACTCTCTTTTACCAGTAGCCTAAATAGTCCAAGGAATGGGATCCCCTTCTTGCTCAAGAATCCCTAAGGCTATCTCACTTCCCTTTTCAATTTAGCATAGGTTAGCTAAGAAATCTCATTGCTAGGATTCCAAGGAGTATATTGTGTAGAAAATTCTTCAATTGTAATAATTATCATTCCATTGAGTCACAATTCTCTCATATTTCATGGTTGTATCTGTCTCTAACTCATGTATACACTTATGCTTATTCTAACTAAGGGAGTCACTGATCTGAAATGGAGTAGATTAGTAATGCTATGCTAATTCCCCATTCAAAATAAAACCCAAGATGCTTATCATTTACTCATCAAGTGCTTAAGGATTCAATATTTTTGCTTAATTAACTGATTCCCATGAGAGTTTCTTAATGTAAATGTTATAAACAATGTAACATAAAAATATATGTTGAACAACAACAAAATAACAACAAAGAACATCAAAATACAACACACAACAAGCACATGATAAAGGAGTTCACCCATCCTGGGCTACATCTCCTTGGTCCAGATTCCATTGGCTTGGGCCTCTCTATTATGCAAAAATTACAACAAAAGTGTGTTTACAATTCTCAAATTCCTCTAAAACCTATCTCAATGAGTTCAAAATACTCAAAAATGGCTATCTAGCCTCTTTTTGCATCCAATTTGGATAATAACTAGAAAAGTTATGACTTCTTCGAGTTCTTCCACTATTTGTTCCACAAAATGCTCTAAAACCAAACAAAAACCCCATTTCCGCTCCAAAATCCACTAATATAGTGAGGAATTCGCCGTTCGGTAGGCTATATTCTATCGGCCTTATCACAATGGCAATCGGAAAGTGTTGCGTGCTCTTAACACAACAAAATGTTGCAATGCGATATTGCGGACCCGTCGGGGTATTAAATTGTGTCATATAAAATTCTCACATTCGGGGTGCTCATCGCAATCGACAATTGGTTGCAGGGACATAACTAGTGTGATATGATGGACCTCGTGGGACACTAAACTGTAACACATAAAATCCCATGTCCAGCAGTCTATTGCAATCGACACTTTATCAGTGGTAACAAATAATAACAATGAGGTTTTGGTGCGATTTGCGGGGGCCAATTCTTAACCTGCACCTTTTTTTCAAGATTTGCGATATGCGGGACCCAGTGGAAACCTGCCACTTGGCGCTTCCCCATTCGTTGGGACCCTTTCCATGTCATCCAATCCTGCCACATAGACAAGTCAAACTTGAACTTTGATTTGCTCTATCCTCTGTATACGAACTTGGCTTTGAGTGTCATTTGCACCGTTGGATTCAAAATGACAAAATATTCAGTCTGAAGCTGAGTTTGACAAGATTCTGACACTTTGATTTTTGAGCATAATTCTGAGCACTTGATCACTCCTCCCCACTGGAAGCCTTTTGGATCCCAAAAGATTTATATTCAGTTATTGAACAGATGAGGGTACTGTTCCCTCACCTTCCCCACTTCAATCCATTTGGACTTTGATGGATGTGTACCTTTGAGACCCACCCGAAGATAATCAATACTTCCCCTTTTAGTTGTCCTTATCCTTCTATCAAGTATAGTGTCTTGCTAAAGCACATCAAGGAATTCTGGAGAAAGGTCTTCAATAGATGGAATTTGAACATTCTCTCCTTGATCTTCAATCAAAGTAGGTTCATATAATCTTGAATTTTCAACATTAACAATGGAATAGATTTGCATATATGAAGGAAAATCAAGCTTGAAAGCATTATTACTAATATTTTCCAGAATTTTAAATGGACTATAACGAATTGGTTTTATCTTTTTACCTTCACCTTGAAGCCTTTCCTTGCTAATGTATAACCAAACTTCATCACCTACTTGAAACTAATGATCCAGATGATGCTTATCATGCCTTGCCTTATACTTGCCTTGACTCTTTTCTAGTTGTTCTTGAATTGTTTGGTGAATCAACTGAATTTGCTTAATGAATTTCTTTGCTCTGTCTATTTCACTATGTCCATCTACACCCACACCTTTCTCAAAGATTAAAACCAAAGACGATTTAGGAAAATAACCAAGATGCCTCAAAAGGCGAAGTTAGAGTAGAATAGTGTTTTTCTCAGTTGTAAGCATGCTGAATATAATGCAGCTGTTCATCCCACGACTTATTGGATGTCTGTTGCAATATCCTCTTAGAAAATGAATAACTATCCTGTTAACCACTTTAGTTTGACCATCTATTTGTGGATGAAAGGTTGTTCTTTTCTTCAACTTGGTGTCCATCAAGTTCCATAAACATGACAAAAAATTCCCAACAAATCTAGAATCACGATCACTTACAATAGAAGTAGGCAATCCAAAATGAACCCATACATTTTGAAATAAAATTTGAGATGTTTGTTTGATTGCAATTTTCTTTTTACAAGGCATTAATATGCACATCTTGCTGAACCTATCCACAACTACATACATAATAATCATGAATTTTCCTTGATAAAGGAATACCTCCTACAAAATCCATAGAAACACTCTCCCATGGTTGTGAAGGCACTGGAAGTGGTGTGTACAGTCCTAGTTTCCTATTACTAGGCTTATTAACTGCACACAATGAACAATCTCTGATAAAACCTGACACACTTTCAAACATACGAGGACAATAAAAATACCTCTGAAGATTTGCCACTGTTTTACTTACACTGAAATGTCCAACAATAAGAGAAGTGTGCACTTCCCTTGTGACATTTACTCTCTCTCCCCGTGGAACACAAAGTTTTCCCAAATGATACAATAGATTATCATGTACATGGTAGTATAATTCCTCAACTTGGTGGCCTTGACTCAAGTTTAAATATACCTCTTTAAAGTCAACATCATGTGCGTATTGTTCAACATAAATTTCAAGCATAAGAGAATGATTCTTGAGTAAAATGGCTACATTAATAGCTGGTCTAGAAAGCATATCAACAACTTTGTTATAAATACCTTTCTTGTACCTGATGACCAAGTGGAATTGTTGTCAAAATCCCATCCAACGAAAGTGCCTTGATTGCTACAATTTAGTTTGAGATTGCAGATATTGGAGAGGCTGATGATCAGTGTGAATATTGGTTTCTTTTCCCATCAAGTAATGCTTCCATTTTTTCACACTTTGCACCAATGCATAAAGCTCTTTATCATATATAGGATATTTAATAACAACACTATTAAAAATCTCAGAATGAAATGAAATGGGCTTACCATGCTATAAAAGAACTCCACCCATGGTGTAGTCACTTGCATCTGTTTGTATTTCAAATGGTTGTTTCAAATCCGGCAATGCTAAAAATGGGGCTGAACTGATATTTTGTTTTAAAGCATCAAATTCTTTTTTCTGTTTGCCTCTCCACTGGAAGAAAACCTCCACACTGGTCAAAGAATGTAGTGGAGTTGCTATGGAGGAGAAGTTAGCAATAAACTTCCTCTAGTACTGCGCTGCTCCTAGAAAACTCCTTAATTTTGTGACTGATTTGGGTATTGGCCAATTCACAATGACCGAAACTTTAGAGGGGTCAATCTTCAGCTCACCTCCTCCAACTATGTGGCCCAAATGCACTAAGGAAGTTTTCCCAAATTCACATTTAGACATCTCTAGAAATAACTATTCTTTTCTCATGATATCCAAAACTCTCCTCACATGCTTGACATGCTCTTCTAGTGATTTGCTGAATATCAAAATATCATCTAAATAGACAATTACGAACTCATCAAGAAATGATCTTAAAAAATCATTCATAACTCTCATGAATGTAGCTGGAGCATTGCAAAGACCGAAAGGCATAACCAACCACTCAAATAATCCTTGTTTGGTTTTAAAAGTAGTCTTCCAAATATCCTCCTCAACTATTCTTACTTGATGATATCCACTTCTCAAGTCTAATTTAGTGAAATATTTTTCATTTTTCAACTGATCTAGAAAATTATCTATTCTGGGAAGTGGGTATCAATTCTTTATTGTAATCTTATTCAAAGCTCGATAATCTACACACATGCGCCAAGTTCCATCTTTTTTTGGTACCAATACAATTGGTGAACCACATGGCGAAGTTGAGGGACAAATTACACCTTTATCCAACAATTATTGGACTTGTTTCTTAATTTCTAAACTTTCCAGAATTGATATTCGATACATACCGATGTTTGGGAGTGGACAATCCTATTGTAGATGAATTTCATGTTGAATTACTCTTTTTGGTGGCAATCCTTTTGGCTCTTGAAACATGTCTCCATATTGATTAAACACATCAACCAGTTCAACTTTCAACTTCATGTCACAACCTGCAAAGGATTCCTACTCTGAGTCATTCTTCTGCTTGATCATAAGGAGCACGAGACTCTTGCTGGAATTGACCAGTCACTTCATTTCCCCTGCACTTGCTACAGACAGACTAAGATTTCTGTGATGGGCTCTCACAATATACTCCACACCATCCTTGAACAAATGATATTTGGTCTCAAATCTATGGAAAATGTCTTTCTGTCATACATATATGAGCTTCCCAACGCAATCCCAGAAATATCTAATGGCACAACATCTAATTTGACTTCATCAATGAAATTGGCAGTGATTGCAAACCTGAAAACACATTTCCGTGTGACTTTCAAATTGGCATCCTTGGTTATCCAACCCAACAGATACGGTTTATGATGAGGCATAGTTTCCATATTCAACTTATTGACAAAGTCTATAGAAATTAAATTTGCCTGAGATCCACTGTCAAACAACATATCAATCTTGATGTGTTCGGAAATAACTCTGATATGGAACAACTCAATTCTATTTTTCCTATTCGAAGTGTTATTTGAGTTATTTGTTGTGCTGGTGCTTGCCATGGCTTCCTCTTTGCTTTCTTTTTCCACGAATTTTCTCTTAGTGATTGTGGCTGCAATCTTGGTTTCATCTCCTAAGTTAGAACCCAAGTTTTGTTGTGCAACAACATTTGTCCTCTGTTTCCCTTTATTATTAAATTTCTTCGATCTTAATTCTGGATGAATCTTCCAAAAATGTGCTTCATCAGGTGCTCTTTGGAACAATTCTTGCACACAGGTTTCTCCCCTTCTTTCTTAACAAAAGCATTTTTTATGCTTTCCTTTAAATTTCTTCCATTTTTCACCACTCCGAAATAGCTTCTTCTTACCTTCTTCTTGTACATTTTTCCATCTTGCTTCGAGGTGTGTAGCTTGAACACAGACCTCATCAAGATTCATGGGACTAAACATAAGAATGGTATGTCGAAGATAACTATGCAATCCTCCTATGTATTTCAGCAAAGTATCTTGTGACTATAAGTCTACTCCTAGCATAAGATCTTTTTTCCTAAACTCTTGAGTATACTCTTGCACATTTTGACCTTAACAATGTACACTTTGAAACGGGAACTATAAACTCAAAATGAGAACTCTAGCAAGAAAACCCCAAAAAAACATCAAAAACAGTGCTAAAAACGAAAAGTGTGTATACTGGAATGATGGTTTTTTTTTATGCTCAATTTTGAACATGTTTTAAAAATGGCAGTGAAAACGAATTTTTCGTGCAAAAACTGTGCAAAAAACACCCTGAAAACTAAAAGTGTTAATACTGGAACGATGGTTTTTTTTTAGGGTCAATTTTCAACATTTTAAAAAATTCTAGTAAAACCGAATTTTAATGTGCAAAAAAAAACTGTTTTTGACGAACAAAACACACTAATGTATTTGGTAGAATAACATTTTTCTTTCCTAAGTATAAATTCAACATGTTTTAGTAATGACGATAAAGATAAAATAATGGGACTTAAAACACATTAAAATTCTATTAGTTTTCATCCATGTTGTTAAACATATAATAACATCACACTAAAGATCGCTAAAATTCTAATTGTTTTCAAACATAACGTTAAAGATACAAGTCCACATGGGGTAGCTCAAGTGGCAATGGCTGTGGAAATGAAGTCTCATCGAATCGGAAGTCTTGGGTTCAAATCTTGGGCTACCCTTCCCCCGTAGCGGGGTGTTTAATGGACATGAAAATTGGAGAGTCCTACCAAGCTTACAAAAAAAACATTAAAGATACAAAAAAATTGGGAAAATTTTCAATCATAAAATTAAAAAACCATGACATTATGAACAAATTACATGACTAAATCAATCAAAATGTCATTATTTGTAGATTGAATGAAACATACATTATATCTCTAATTTATTGTTGCATTGTAGATATTCTAAACAATAAAAATCATTATAATTAAAACATATAATCAAACAACATAAAAATGGCTCATAACTTCTGATTTAACACCATATGGAAATCAAAAATTTTATTTCAAGATACGATGCAAACATCAGTTATATGAACTGTATTAGAAAATTATTCAAAATCACTCATATTTTCTTGCACACCATCAGAATTCACATCTTCAGATGAATGACTAGATACAGGTGAAGATGTTCCATATTCTTCTCTTTCATCAACTAGTGCCCCATCTGAGTCCACATGCCCACCATTTCAGGTTTCAAAATTCTTTTGGATCTACGATTGGTTTCAGCAGACTCCCATCTCAACACTGTTCCTTCTGGTAACAACCTTTTCAGAATCTCTATCGTCTTGAAGCGAAGAGTTCCTCTCTTAGTTAAATTGAAGTCATAAACAAGTATGTCAACATCCTCCAATTTTAAGAGTTCTGTGCGGTGACGGTTTATATTTGTACCCTTTCTTTTTCTCTTTCCGCCAATTTTTTTTATCAACTACCATCTCTGTCTTATACACAACATTGAATGGGTGTGTATTTGTAGCATATTCTGTAAATACCTTTATAACATTAGCAACCCAGAATGGATAGCCATTGAGATCTCCATCTGCTAGCACTGCGATCATGCAACCCTCCTTAATATCCTATAACGAACCTCTGTAAAGGTCTTCCATGGCTTCACATTGTGCACGAGATCTTCTGGTACCAATATACTTCTCTCTTTCCTCTGCTTGTGAAGAATTAATAATACCTTGAGATTGTTGTTGTTCAACAATGTTTCTTTCCTCATGTTCATTTGACACATTTTGTCGCCAAATAAATGGATTTTTCAAAGGTATATATTCATTTGTTGTTCTTGAAATGATATCACTTTGATTATTGAAAAATGATTCCCACCAAACTGTATCAGTAATGTCAAAGTACTCATATGTATATCTAATACATTTTTTAATTTCTTCTAGGCAATCAAAATAATTTATATCTCTATTTTGTCTACGAGCATTATGAACTTCACCAACTGATTGTAATAACAATATTTTTGATGCAAATATTGGATGATCTGGAATGAACTTCAAAAATTCCAAACCTAATGATGGTGCCCAATCTGCAGTAGTTCATTCAATACTTCTTGCCCCATATTAGTGTTTTCCCATCAATTGTTTTGATACGAAATTGATGTTGGAAGCTAACGTCATTAAGTTGTTCAATGCATTTCTCCTCACCATGCGATCCCAGAATAAACCTTTACATGTCAATAGTTTCTTCCAACACATCAAAATTAGGCTCTGGCATGTATGATTTCTTAATACATTCAATTAATGATGGCAAGCTCCCAACTTCCTTCCTTCTTAATGTGACTGAACAATGACTGAACATCTGACCAATATGGTCATGACTGTGCCCAACAAGAAGGAAACAAACCTTTACCTTCTGAAAAATTCTCAATTCAACAAGCATGTTTAGATATCCAAAAACAACCTGATTTTTTTTTTCACGACAAGTGTTGTCCAACTGTAGATACAAAATTTCAGGAATATTACCAAACCAATGAGAAAGCACAACATGAATTATGGTTATTATCTGGTTTGCATCATTAGGAATATTTGGAGCTGTGAAGTACACCCTTGGCAACATTTTCCCATTGAAGACCATACAACCGACCAAGTGATACTGAATAAAATTTTCCTCCTGTAAATTTTTGGGTGTGCGAACAAAATGTGGTCAAAGTGTTTTCTTCTGGTCCATACCATCAATTATCAAACACAAATATTTATTCGGATTATCATAACACTTCTTTCGATGCTTGTACAACTTTTTCCTTTAACTTGCTTGTTGTTCACAATACTCCTAAAGTTCTTTGACAATGGAATCTACACAATTTTAAAAGTTAAAATTATGAATTATTTAAGCGAAGCACATGTACTACAAATCCCCATCCTTTTCTTCTTAGGAATACAGACATTGTTGAATTCTTTCTTCCATACCTTCACAAAATATTGATATGTAATAAACCGACCATGTCCCTCAGAACCTTCTGCATATTCTTTGTATAAATTGTAGATTTCTTTCCTTGAAAAATTATTTGGAATATGTATTTTATCTCTATTTGGCATACACTCTCCATGATTTGAAAAGAAATCTTTCATCCATGACATTGCAGTATTTGATAATGGCCCAAACTGTCGTTTATGACGTACTTCTAAATAAAATGTGGGATCCTTTTCCAAATTTTCTTGGATTCTCGAGAGACAAAAATTACCCATAGAATGAAACATTTTGAAAGCCTTTCTATAGATAAATAAAGACCCAATATGATAATCATAACCTGATAATGTAGATTGCATACACCCAACTAAATATGAATTTTGCATGCTTTTATTCATTGACAGATATCTCTTCCTTTTCTCTAATGCAAATTTGAAATCCATATGTTCAAGAAATCTTTTTGACAACATTTACTTGAAATGAGAGTGCTGATAGAACTTCTTCTCGTTGGATATTATGCTCCACCGCTTGTATAACTAGAACATCTTGGATTGATATGAAAATGTCTGCTCCTACTCCTCGATACAATATTTCCTGGAAACATCTCCATCATTGGATCATCATTTGTATAATAATTTTCATCATCATTCTGAGGAATGTTATCCTCACTATGATTAGCTATTCTTTTGAAATACTCACTTGGAGGATATTGTTCATCTTCCCCTTCTTCAATGCTACTGTCATAGTCCTTAGAATTAGGACTAAATAGAAAATTTGACTCGATGTTTATGGGATATTCTTCCTCATGTGCATTGTCAGTGCTACTCTCATCGTCCATAGAATTAGGACTACATCGAAAATGTGACTATTTACTTACTGAAAATTCTACATCCTACTCTTTGTCACTGCTACTCTCATAGTCCTTAGGATTAGGACTAAGTGCTTCATCTTGTCCTTCGTCACTACTGCTCTCATAGTCCTTAGGATTAGGACTAAGTGGAAACTACGACTCTTTATTTATTTGAAAATCTTCATCATGTTCTTCATCATTGCTGCTCTCATAGTCCATAGGATTAGGACAATGTGGACATCGTGACCCTCTATTCATTTGAAATTATTCATCATGTTCTTCATCACTACTACTTTCATATTCCATAGGACTAGGACTAAGTGGACAATGTGACACTCTATTCATTTGAAATTCTTCATCATGTTCTTCATCACTGCTGCTCTCATAGTCCATAGGATTAGGACTAAGTGGACACCGTGACACTTAATTCTTTTGAAATTCTTCATCATGTTCTTCATCACTGCTGCTTTCATAGTCCATAGGATTAGGACTAAGTGGACACTGTGACACTCTATTCAGTTGAAATTCTTCATCATGCTCTTCATCACTGTTGCTCTCATAGTCCATAGGATTAGGACTAAGTGGACACCATGACACTCCATTCTTTTGAAATTCTTCATCATGCTCTTCATCATTGTTGCTCTCATATTCCATAGGATTATGACTAAGTGGACACTGTGACACTCCATTCTTTTGAAATTCATCATCATGATCTTCATCATTGTTGCTCTCATAGTCCATAGGATTAGGACTAAGTGGGCACTGTGACACTCCATTTTTTTGAAATTCGTCATCATGCTCTTGATCACTGTTGCTCTCATAGTCCATAGGATTAGGACTAAGTGGACACCGTGACACTCCATTATTTTGAAATTCTTCATCATGCTCTTCATCACTGTTGCTCTCATAATCCATAGGATTAGGACTAAGTGGAAACCATGACTCTTTATTTATTTGAAATTCTTCATCCCGTCTTTCATCAGTGCTGCTCTCATAGTCCTTAGGATTAGGACTAAGTGGAGGAATTGACTCTCTATTCACAATGGAATAATTTCTGTTACATTCATCAATATGAATAGAGTTGTTATGCGAAAAAGATGTTGATGCTTCACAAAGCGAAACTTCACTATTAGAAGAATCTATGTCTTTCAAATAGAAGAGGTTGAATGATACAAATCTAGACTCTCCTAATGACAATATATAGTTTAAAGAATAAAAATTTGCCTCCAAAAATTTTCGCCAAAATTTTTCCATCCAAAAATTTCATTTCATGTATTTCCCTCCATTATTTTGTTCTACAATTTATTGAAAAAATTTAATTAAATTTTTTTTATGAAATAAATCTTTAAAATTAAAATTGTAAACTAAATATTTTACCTAAATTAATTTATTACTTAAACTATATAATATTTACTAAACAATTGAATGTTTTTTTAAATTTTTATTATACCTTCTAAAACAAATTAATCCCACATTCACCATGTTGTAAAACAATTCTGTAATGTTCACTTTATCATAGTTTCCTATATTGCCATAACAAAATTAACATGTTAAAATTTATAAAAACAAATTAATCCCACATTAACCGTACGGTAAAACAATTCTGTAATTTCCCCTATATAATAAATTTCATTATCACTATTCCTCACATCACATCAAGGTTTTCCGAGGTTCGTTAAAAGACTTGGAGCGAATTTGTGGAGCAGCTACATTGCTATCAACAACATATTCAATGGAGGATTATCGCATTTGAAAGGTTAGTTAATTTTTCTGCTGTGCAAATTTTAAAATTAAATAAGTTTAATGAAATTTATTTTTTTTAGAAGTTAAAAATTTTTGTGGGACAAATTTACCCACTATGTCCATAGTGGGCGTGGTGGGCCCGATCATGCTTGACAGCGCAATGGCCCGCCGGTGTGGCGAGCCGATTCCCACTGGCAAGCCGTTGGGTCACCAGGGTGGGGCGGAGGCTGGCTGCCAGCCCTCCGCCGCACCCAGGCAGCCCAATGGCCCGCCACCCCAACGAGTCGTTGGGCTGCAGGGGTGGGGCGGAGGAATCAGCTCGCCACCCCGGCGGGCTGTTGGGCCGCCGAGGTTGGGCGGATGGCTGGAAGCCAACCTCCGCCCCACCCGGGCGGCCCAATGGCCCACCGAGTTGGCAAGCCCTTGGGCCACCCGAGTGGGACGAAGGGCTGGTGGCCAGCCTCCGCCCCACCCAGGGGCCTTTTCTGTTGTGAAAATTTTAAAATTAAATAAGTTTAATGAAATTTAAAATTTTCTTAGAAGTTAAAAATTTTTGTGGGACAAATTTACCCATTATGTCTGCAGTGGGCGTGGTGGGCCCCATCATGCTCCTGGCAGCCCACACTAGCGAGTTGTTGGGTCACCGGGGTGGGGCGAAGGCTGGCTGCCAACCCTACGCCCCACCTGGGCGGCCCAATGGCCTGCCACCCCAGTGGGTCGTTGGGCTGCCGGGGTGGGGCAGAGGAATTGGCTTGCCAGCCCGACAGGCTGTTGGGCCGCCGAGGTTGGGCGGAGGGTTGGAAGCCAGCCTTCGCCCCACCCAGGCGGCCCAACAGCCGACCAGGGTGGTAGGCCCTTAGGCCACCAGGGTTGGATGAAGGGCTGGCGGCCAGCCTTTGCCCCACCCGGGTGGCCTAACAACCCACCAAGGTGGCGGGCCGTTGGGCCGCTCGGGGTGGCAGGTCGATTTCACGAATCGACCTACCATCCCGACGAGTCGTTGGGCCGTCGGGGTGGGGCGGAGGGCTGGCGGGCTGTTCGATCGCCAGGGTGGGACATAGGGCTGGTGGCTAGCCTCCGCCCCACCCGGGCAGCCCAAGGAACCACTAGGGTGGAATCAGCCCGCAACCCCGGTGGGTCGTTGGGCCCCTAGCTGGGGCGAGGGGGCTGGCGTCGCCGAGGTTGGGTGGAGTGGGGAGGGGGGGTGGTTGTTGGACCGCCATGGTGAGGTAGGGGGGTTGGGCCCAACTTCTAGCCCGGGTGGTCGGCTGATTTCCTCGGTGGGGCGGTAGGGTGCTGTAATATTTAAATTTCTTATTAATTTTTTTTTAAATTATTTCGTTTTACAAAATTAATTATCATTTATCATTTTGTTTGTTAATTTAAGTTGTTATTTTTTTGTAATTTATTGATTTATATGTGTCTTTTTTTCAAGAAAATGGCATCAAACAAGATTTCTGTGAATCTTTTTGGACCAAAGACTGTTAAAGGTGGATCTTCAAAAAACATTGTTGAACGAACCAAATCTGAGTTGATAGCTACAAATCTTTCAAGTGACTCAAACGATAAGAAGACTATTTCATACTGGAAGAAATCAAAAGAAGTGAAACTTCCAGCGAATGTCTTGTATGTGAAAGAAAGAGAAAACCAAGATTTGCAGATATATCTATATGTTTATATACCTAACGATAATGGAATTTATGAGGTGCTGGAAAAGGTCATAGACATGTGTTCAGTACCGGACAGTGAAGTTGTTTACATACTTACAAAACCACCCAAGTCACATGAAAGGATTAAATACTAGTTATCATATTCTTTGTATGACACAAGAGAGGTATCTACAAAGTTGGGTAAACAAATCGTAAATGAGATGAAACAAAATATCGTAAGTATTGCTATTTATATTTGTGTTTTGAGTTCTTGTAACTGTCTCATTATATTTTTATAACTTTGTTTTATTGACATATGATATTTTGTTTGGCAGAATTTTGTTGAAAGTTGTTCAATTATGTTGGGAGGCATTTATTTCATAGAGCATGATATTATGAAAGTTGTCAGCAGTTTGTACTCAGTGTCAGAAGAAGATAGGCAAACAAGCAAAATGTAGTAATTCATGATGCTACAAAACTACATCCAAGGGATCAGAAGAAAATGCCTCTAGTGGATAAATCTAGCAAAGCTAGACAACTTACTTTTGAAGATGAGGAAGTTGAAACTGACGCTGAAGAACATGTCGTCATTATTGAGGATGACACTGGAACTGATGTTAGAAAGGAGAAGAGCTGTAAAAGACCAAAAGTAACAATGTGTAAGAATAAATCTGTTCTAGTTAATGGTGAGAATGTTATGAGGAAGAAAAGTAAAGTTGAACATTTTGAAGTAGTCATTACCAATAGTCAAGATCCTAGTGAAACTTCAAGAGAAAGCAGAGAAATCATTACACAAGGAGCTGATTTAGAGGATGACATTATTAAAACAAAACAAAATTCCATTTGACAGAACTTGACAAAGAGAAACTTAATTGAGGGTGGTCGTACATTTCAGCTTAATGTGAGACAAATCTATAAGGCAAGTGAAGGACAATGTAAATATCAAATCAAAAAGCCACACCACCTGCATGTTCACAACTTGAAGACATTGATGAGGTACAATCCATATGCTCATGTGGTTAATTATGTGCTTCTTGTTGATCCAATTCAAGTTC
Source organism: Pinus tabuliformis (assembly GCA_031772625.1). Taxonomy (NCBI): domain Eukaryota; kingdom Viridiplantae; phylum Streptophyta; class Pinopsida; order Pinales; family Pinaceae; genus Pinus; species Pinus tabuliformis. The sequence goes on from CM062814.1 coordinate 646,578,601, forward strand.
CCAGCGAAGAACCATTTGATAAGTCAAAATGTTTTGAAGACAATTATTATGTGCTTGGGTGGAACCATTTCGTAGAAGCTCAAAGACAATTGATGGAGGAATATCCCAATAACCCACATTTTGAAACAATGAAATGTATCATTTATGTTGGTTTATCAGATACAGAACCAAAGTTAGTGGCATGGTATCATAATTCAAATAATGAATATATGATTTCTATGAATTTCATCAAAAGGGTTAGATTTATTCATAGTGAATTTGAAGAAAAATGTGGTGGGGATAAGATAAATGTTACTGTAGATTTCCGAAAGGAATGTTGTATGGAAATAGGCTATCAAATTGAGGAGAAAATCAATTCAAAAGGCGGCAGAGTAAATACTGATTTATTCAGAGGTATTGATAACATTTTCCAGTTGGCATTTACAAATGGAGAGATATGGGAATTGATTAATGAGATTTTTAGCACGTGGGAGAACATTGGCATTAAAAAGTAGAAGGTCAAAAGGTCTAAACCATTGATATGTAGCAACAGTAAATCAGGTCCTAAAATGAAGCAGATTCCAGAAGAGATGACTATCACACCTTGGAGAGCATTCCAAGGAGTGAAGGATGAAAAACTTGTCAAAGCAATATTATCTTGTGTGAGGTCAAGGGAACTATCATTGGAGGAAATGTCTGAGGAATTTCAAAATTAAGTTTGTTTAATTATTTTTACTTATTTCTAGATTATAATTTTCTTTTAAATATAACATATTGCTCTTGGTAGTATTTGTTATACATATCATTATATTATTTTTTTTACTTTATCTATGCAGTCACAAAGTTTACATGAAAATACAAGAACAAATGGTTAAATTGTTGAATGAAGATAGTTGGGATGATGTTGTACGCAACTATCCAGATTCAAGTTCTACATCAACATTAAAATTTGTTTATCTTGCATTTAAAAAGGTATGTTGATTTATACATTCATTTTATTCATTTGTATACTATTTTTATTTTATAACTTACACATATATTTGTTTATTTTATTAAAGAAGAGGAAGGATGCAAATGGAGCACTAGATAGTTTCAAAACCTTTATTGAAAAAATTAAAATCGAAATACTAAAGAAGCAACGTCTTAATAATGTTGAACTTGATCCAACTCTTACTCATTTCATTTGGAATGAGCTTGACACTATTCAATATCAAGTAATACAAGGCGACTGTGAAGACATTGCTAAACTCATACCTAAAAGGAGTTATGCCCTAGTTATTGCAGATATTCCCCATGGTTTCAATATTCCAAATGTTGACTATGATAGTGACCCTTATACTTATCAAGCTCTTAGTAAAGTGGTTGCGAGATTTCTAGAAGTCACATCACCACCATTATGGAGATTTGTGACATTTCATTCAGACACACAATTGGAAATGTTATTGTCAAGTTTCAAGGGGAAAACAAACTCAAGGATGTAGCTTACATGGTAAGACATTGAAAATTTATATTTGAATATTGTTACAAAATTCATTTATGTACAACTTAATTGAACTTTTACTATTTCATGTTACAGGCAAAAGTCAAATCTTCTTAACCATGAACATCAACCATTTATAAATGATTGTGAGTTCATCCATATTGATACTTGGGCAAAAGATGATAGCTATATGTCTATGATTTTTAATCGGGTAGATCGAAAGAGTCATAGTCAAGTACTCGCTTATGATGCTGTTGTGAAAAAACTAACATATAAAGATAAAGAAGCAAAAGGAGACATAGTTAACATTTATCAAAAACCACAGTTATTGATTAACTATCTTATAGACATATGTTCAAATGAAGGAGATTGGGTTCTGGATTTATTTTCTGGCTCAGGTAAGTTTTATTATATGGAATTGAATTTCAATATCTTATTTCTTAATTTATATGTTATTGTACTAATTTACTTTATTATTTCTTTTGTGCTTGATAATTAGGTACAACACTAGCATGTTGCCTTCAAAAAGGAAGAAATTGCATTGTCATTTAAAAAGATCCAATATAGTGCAATTTTATTCAACAAAGAATTAATGCTCTTCAATTTCTTCCTGATGCAATGCGAGAAATTGGGTTAAAGAAAAGGAACTTTAGTGAATCACGTGTGGAAAAAAAAAGGCAAAGGAACCCCAACTACCATTACATGGAATGATTGGAAAGGCATACATTGGGAGATTCGTAGACATCAAAGATCCATTAGAAGAGGAAAATAAGCAAAATGAAGCAGAAAATATTGTGGAAGAAGACAATGATGAAACTATAGAGGATGAAGAGTTTGGATTACATGATATTGTTGATTAAATTTAAGTTATGCTTGGAAATCAAGCTCATTTTTTTTAAACTATTAATTAATTATACTTGTAATGTTTTGACTTTGACATTTTATGAGAAGAATAAACATTCAATTAATGTTGTTATGTGTTCAATATTTGTATTATGTGATTTTCGCATTAATTTTTATGTTAATCATTATTTTTTTGAAAAAAATAATGATTATTATTATTTTTTTGACATGAATTTCATACAAAAAAACTATTATTTAACCATTTTTAGTTAAAATTTTCCTATAAAATTGTGATTTTGACATGTCATTTCTAGCAAAAAATTAAAAAAATGATAAAAATGTGTAATTTTTTAGTTATATTTATGTTGAAAATGGTTATTTTTATGTCAATTGTTAAAAATTATTGTTTTTTAGAGACAATTATTCCATGTGCATTGAAAAATTAATTAACGATGCATAAATATGTAGAATATCAAAACTTCAAAATATCGACCTTCTTCTTTAAATATGAAAAACAATAAAAACTTGACTAAAAAAAAATTAAAATAAAAACAAAAAAATATGAAGAAGAAAACCACATCAAAAATTGTTAAATTTAAAAAATAATTATTTACATTTCATACATTAGAAAATTTAAAGTAAAAAAAGGTCTTTTAAAAAAAGGGCCTGGTGCAGAATCACCACTTTTTTAAATCAGCATGCAAATCACTAACATTCTAAAACGTTATGTACATAAAAAAAAATTTAAAGTGCCAAAAACTATGCTCTAAAAAAAAAATATGTATTTTGCATCACCCATTTTCAAAATCGGGTCACTTTTTTGCTATCTCTACAAAACGTGTAACAATATCAGTTCCCGTTTCAAAGTTTACATTGTTCCTTTTAACTCTCCAAAATTTTGCCAATTCATGATAGCTTTTTGTATATGAGCTAAAGGGTAGAAATGTCTTTTTATAGCAGCAATGAAATCATTCCAAGAAATAGAGATCTTACCATGTTTTTTGATCTCATGTTGAGTCCTTGATTCCCACCATACAAGTGTTGCACCCTCCATTCTCAATGAAGCCAACTAAATTTTGATATCATCGTCTTGAAGGTTTTGAATTCTACAATACACTTCCAACTGATGAATCCAATTATCCAACTTCTCTGCATTCACTTCACCATTGTACATAGGCAACTCGAATTTAACATCAAGCTTTAGAAAAGGTGATTTATCAGTTCCTTTCGAAGAATGATGATGAATATGAGTAGTGGTGGTATTAGTGGAAGAGGGTGAAGATGTTTTCAAAGAAGAAGATGAAGAATATGGTGGAGATGGTGGAGGTTTTCCTCCATTCCCATTACCTCCTTTTCCTTTATCTTCTTTTCCATTACCTCCTCCTGAAGAGCCTTCTCCATTAGGAGGCTTGGAACTTTCTCCTTACAACATGTTATTCCTCTCTTCATAGAGGACCTTAACCATCTCTGTCATATCAAAGAAAGCCTTTCTGAAGGTCTTCTCATCTTCTGTCATGATAGGTTCTCCTTCATGAGACATCATCTCTGGAGACTCAACTACAACTTCTGCAACTTGAGGATGCACTGGTGTATAAGACTTTGGCAACCTTGCTCTTCTTCCCCTTAAGCCAATTGTAGGGATTTCAACCAGCTTTCCTTCTCCTCTTTTGAGTTTTAACCTTGTAAGCATGACATAAACTTGCAAACAATTAAATCCTTCTTTCACAAAGAAAATATAGTAAGCAAAAATTTGGCTCTGATACCAACTTGATGTGAAATGGAGGAGATTAGTAATGCTATGCTAATTCCCCATTCAAAATAAAACCCAAGATGCTTATCATTTTCTTATCAAGTGCTTAAGGATTCAATATTTTTGCGTAATTAATTTATTCCCATGAGAGTTTCTTATGTAAATGTTACAAACAATTTAACATAAAAAATTATGATGAACAACAACAAAATAACAACAAAGAACATCAAAATACAACAAACAACAAGAACATGATAAAGGAGTTCACCCCTCCTGGGCTACGTCTCCTTGGTTTAGCTTCCAATGGTTTGGGCCTCTCTATTATGCTCAAATCATAACAAATGTGTATTTATAATGCTCAAACGACTCTAAATCCGGTCTCAATGAGTTCAAATACTCAAAAATAGCTATCTAGCATCTTTTTGCATCCAATTTGGATAATAACTGAAGAATTTATGACTTCTCTGAGTTCTTCCATTATTTGTTCCACAAAATGCTCTAAAACCGACCAAAAACCCCATTTCCGCGCCAAAATTCACTAATAGAGCGAGGAATTCGCTGTTCAGTGGGCTATATTCTGTCGGCCTTATCGCAATCACAATCGATAAGTGTTGCGGGCTCTTAACACAACAAAACATTGCGATGTGGTATTTTAGACCCGCTAGGGTATTAAACTGTGTCATATAAAATTCCCGCGTCCAGGGTGCTCATCGCAATCGGCAATCGGCTGCGGGGACATAACTAGTGCAATATGATGGACCCGCCAGGACACTAAACTGCAACACATAAAATCCTGCGTCTAACAGTCTATCGCAATCGATACTTTATCAGTCGTAACAAATAATAACAACGGGGTTTTAGTGCGATTTGCGGGGGCCGATTCTTAACCTGTGCATTTTTTTTCCTGATACGCGATATGTGGGGCTCAGTGGAAACCTGCCACTTGGCACTTCCCCATTCGCTGGGACCCTTGCCATGTCATCCAATCCTGTCACATAGACAAGTCAAGCTTGAACTTTGACTTGCTCTATCTTCTGCATACGAAATTGGATTTGAGTTCCATTCACACAGATGGATTCAGAATGATGAGCTCTTCAATTTGAAGATAAGTTTGATAATATTCTATCACTTTGATTTTTGAGCATAATTCTGAGCACTTGATCAGTCACTCTCCCTAATTTCACTATTAGGATGAAAAATTGAGGTCTCACAAATATGATAACTAGAATTCTTCCACTGAATGATAACTCGAACAACATGAAGAGTTGAATTGGAGTGGTAGTTCAAATGAATTTTTCACTCAAACTGTTGGCAAGTCGAACCCTTGATAATTCATATTCTCTATTAATTTGAAAGACAATAAAAAACATATGAATTATTACCTAAAACTTTCCAAACTCTCTCTCCTTGCATGGCCAAAAAATACATAACTAAAATTACAAATAAATAGGAAACCATGTACATTCATAGAACACACAATTCTCCTCTCTTATCACTAATCCTTTATTCTCCTCTCTTATCACTAATCCAAAGGATTAGATAATACATATAAAAAATTTCAAACCCTTAAGGTTATCAATAAAATGATATTATTTCTTTTTTCCCACTTAAACCCTCTAAGTCTTATTTCCTTCCTTTGTGAAATTATAGCCCCATATTTTTGTCACTCTTCTATAGTGTGTAATGTACATTTTAATTATCATTTATTATATAATCTTACATATTACATCATTTGAATTTTTCATATTCATCATAAACACACAATAATGACTTCGTAATCGAAATTAAAGCACTCCAATAAGACTATTTCCATTATCACAAAAATATCTATAAATACCTATCATTTAAAAAACTATGTTCATTATAAACATATAGGTAAGTTCATGAAAAGCATGAATCTATTGGACAACACTAATAGCAAGGTTTTAGATACATTCTTCAATATCATCATAGAAACATTATAACACACAAAAAGTTCGTCTAAAGAAACGCATGTGCATAAGAAACTATCAATAATAGAATGCACATAGAAACATATGGAAGCAAAATGAACAAAGTGATTTAAATGTTTTAAGCAAAAAAGGTAATCTCCATCAATTTACACCCATTTTGAACTTCAATGCTACGTTAAGGGTTCCTATTATATTCACAAATACTTGCACAGTGACAATGTATGCATATCTATCATAGTAAGATGACTCCAATCAAAGTTTGATAAATACTCATGTTATTTTTGTATTTATCCTATATGCCTATCTTGATAAGATTTATAGAAAGATAGGAAATACCTCAAGAATTTAGAAAATTTATAGTAATTTGTGATGAATATAATATTCCTTGTACTCCACACTTGTGAGGGTTCAAAGTGTGAGGGTTCCATTGAGGGAAACCATAAAAGTATGTCTATGGGAAGTTATTATCCATTATCTATTCCATGTGACGATGAGATAATTTTTTCTCCTAAGGTTATAGTTATGTATAATTAAGATGTTTACATCATAGAAAAGACATGTTAATGGTTGTGTCTCTTCCATTCAAATAGTTTTAAATTCTTAGCCAATTAAACATCCCTTGAAATGTTTAAGGGAAGAGATCTAACCTTTTTTGCATCTTTGTTGGCACACCATAACTTGAAGGACACTTCAATGTCATCACCCACCCATGTATTTTGGTACACTATCATCCTCTATGCTTCCTTCAATACTTCCTATGTAAAAGGGAAAGTAATAATGATATGTGCATTTTTTTCTAATTCCTAACATAGCTGCATCAATCAAGACCAGCAAGAGTTCTTTTTGTAAGATTTATCACGTTGGTTCCCTATTGTTTAAGATCATCCACATAAAAAAATTTGGATTTGGTTGATCTCTTTAGTTTCCATAAAATCTCCCACTGCCGTAAATGTTGTTCCTCTCTTCCTTCCTCGAAAAGAGATTTATGTCCTAATTTTGGAACATTATCCCCTAATGGGTTTAATGATCATATTAATTGATCATCCTGCTATCTAATTCTAACATTTCTATCTTTCAAAATTCTTGTAAAACCCTACTATTTAGCATCATGCTCCTCAATTCCTAACTCCCTCCAAGTCAACCATTTCTGGATCCAAAAGTTTGTTCTATGTCTATATCCAAACTATATTAACATATGGTATCCATTGTTCCTCACATCTAAGATCATTTGTGAGGATAATCTATGTTCCTTTCCTACCCACCCATTGATCAGGTCTAAACTATGTATCCTTTTGTAACATGCCAGACCAACCAATTCCTCACCAATTAGAAAGAAAAAATTATTGATTTCCACATTATTGAAACATTATGTAGTTACTTTATAGGGTTCATGACCCATTCCTTCAATATATCAAATGTGATGCATTTAGATTTTACTATCTAAAACCATACCCCAATTTTTTAAATTAACATCCACACATTTTATGTTTAGGACACTTTTGAAAAGAGGAATGGGTTCTTTACCTTCATTCTCCTTTTACTTTTGGAAGGGCTATGTTATACCACAAATTATCTGTGTTGGAATATTATATTGTTTTCCATTTATCTCAATGCTTTCAGAGTAAATTTTTGGAGGAATTAACAGGTACCTAGTTTGGAGAATTGGGGCCTAAAACCTTTTAGAGCATTCTTTAAGCACTAAACAATGTTTTTTGGGGTCAAGAGTTTCTCACTTTAACTATGGACTCCAAGATACTATTCTACACTCAGAGACATTTCCAACAATGAAATAGGCACATAAGTCAAATTTTGTTTCCAAAAGTTATGTCTCTTGAAAGTTGACTTATTGTGTTTGACCACCATGGTACGAGTGGATGCAATATCAACCTTCATTGCTCAAGAATATGGGAATAGCCACATGTGAACTTTGAAGAGGACTCTATGAGGTCCAAAATTGTAACACTAATTAAGAATAGAAGGAGTGAAATATTACATCGGGATATGTTATATACTGGACCATTAGGAGGAGTAGGGATTCCATTCTTTTCTATTGTATTCTGTTCCATAGTTCAGGAAGGAAACTGAGAATGGGAAATGAGAGAGAAAACTAGAGTGGGTTAGGATCTTATAACTGTCTTACAAGCCATAGGCCACAAGTAACTCCATAGAGAGTACCACATCTTTGTACTTGCACATTTTCCATACCAGATAAAAGAGAGCAAAGTAGCCTAACCTTCTAGCTAAGTTTTTTCCCACAAGGGTTTCCTAGGGAAAATGTTTATGTCTATAGTGGATGGTGTATATATTTTTTGTTTCTATTTTTTGCATTTCAACTACTTTAATTAACTAAGTAGAATATTGGCTAACTAAAGAATCTAGAATCCAAGCAAAAATTAACAATAATGATTTCAGTAAATTTTACAGGTCTTTTCAAATGAACTATTCTAATGGAACATCCACAACAATTTAAGAATCAACGAAGATAGAGTGAAGTCCATTTTCTCATTATCTTTAAACCATATGTATCTATAACATAACATTCTAATGGTTTCCAGAACTGCTTTTGGGACACATGTCATTGACTTCCAAAATATAGAGAAAGCTTCTAGTAGAGCTTTTACCAATAGTATGTGTCATCCTCCATATAAACACCTATTACATTGATTTCCTCTATTATTTTCCACTTTAGTTATTAACCATTCACAATATATATATATATATATTTTTTATTTTATTTTTATTTTTTATGTGTGTGTGTTTAGATTCAAGTGGAAACCCAAGTACTTCCATCCCATATCAAAACCTATTAATATTGATACTTAAACTCTTCCACTTGCTCCTTATTTTTGTTAACCAATTAACCCATTAACTCAAAAATCTTATGACTTTAATTATCTAACTCCCAAGCCCTTAACCATTAAGCCCAATTACCCAATAAAACAAGATGCTTGATTTTAAACTACTAAATCATTATATAATTAACTCCTAACCTTTGACTCACCAACCAACCATTTTTTCATCCCATTTAAATATTAAATTATTAATTCTCTAACCTATAACATGCTAACTGACAAAATTATAACCTAAACATAAACCATTAATCCAAAATAAACCCAATCAATAATCTACTAAATTCCTCACCTTTTATTCACTAACCAACAGACCTTCTAACTATTAATCGAATAACTCACAAACCTCCAATAAGTCATAAACCCCCTCACCATTAATCGATAAACCCATTAATGTACCTTAACCATTAATCTATTAACTTTGTCACTAAAAAATCTCCATTATAATTGACAATACAAAATGTGAAATTTATTATAGAATGACACTGCAAATTCACCAATATCTAATAATCTTATCGAGAAATCCTTGAATCTCTCTAGATAACCATTTTGAGTATAAAATAATTTATTTCAATAAATAAATTTAAAATTATATGAAATATTCCAACCATATTATAATATTGCTATATTTATTTCAACCGCCATAAAGTGAAAAGCATGGTATTCACCCTTCCAACGTTTTAGTGCATGAACATTCATACAAATTTTTCCCCTTTTTATAAAACAAACACATATAATTTTGTTATTCATTCAACTTATTTACAAGTGTTTCCCGAATTAATGATAAAAGATATTGGTAAATAACTTAAATAATGCTTCATAACTCCAGTGTGTGAAATGGTTTACAAGTATATCTTAGTTTATTTTATTACATATTATTTAAATATTTATAATTTATAATATTGTAATTTTTATACTATAATTTTCAATATTAATTATTATAATTTTTAATTTTTAATTTTTAATAATTTTATATTAAATAATTTATTTATTAAAATAATATTATTTTAATAAACAAAAAATATTTTTGTATTTATTATACGTGAAAGATAATAAAAATATATTAAGACAAAAGAAAGAAAAAGTAATGATAGCACAAGAAAATATAGGAGATGGTGATTCTAAAATATAGAGGAAAAAGGAAAAAATATATGCTAGGAGGAGGATCTACGGTGGATGAGTATATAAACATAAAAGGAGAAATAGTAGAAGGAATTAATTATTATTGTGGTTCATTATAAGTTTAATATTTTTAAAATGAATTTAATTTAGTGATTTTTATTATATTTTTTAATTATATTTTTGATATAATTAATTATAATTTTATTTTTTAGATTAATTAATTTTTAATTTTATTTTAAAATTATAATTGATATTTTGTCTTATAGTAAGGACGATTAACATTCATTGAAATTAAATTGGTTTATTGAATTTTAAGAAGGTAAAGGATTAAGAGTTTTTTAGAATTTCATTTTTGTGTTTTAAGAATATTAAGAGAAGTGTTCTAAGGCCAGCTTAGATCCATCTTAACACTAGATCTATCAAGTGCCGAGAGAGACCAAATCTCTCGAGGTGCAAACCTATTTTTTGAGTGTAAAATTTGAGGAAAGGTTTGTACCTCGAGAGATTTGATTCCTCATGGTGCTTGATAGATCCGGTGTTAAGATGGATCTAGGCTGGTTTCAGTCATGTGTGGTCATACAAAATTTGCTCAACATCTAATTATTTTGATCATTTTAAATATGATAAATATGTCTAAGATTAATTTGGTCAATTTAATTTAAAATTTTCTTAGTTACCTCAGTTTGTTGAGATGAGAGAGACTGTTAGTAACTTGAATGATGAAAAATGATGAAATACAAATTTTGAGTGCAAAGTGTCAATGTAACAATTTTGATAGATAGAAAATGTGAATACTAATAATATAGTCAATTACAAACAATCTTCATTGCAATCAATCTGAAACTATTTTCTTCTACTGTTCTTATTGTCACACCTATTAGTTTTTCCATTTTCTCATATGGATCATATGAAAAGAGTAGTTGGAATCATAGACCATTCAAATATTTAACTCAAGCTACTGTAGTAAACAACATACCTTGTCTCTGTTGCTCTCCAATATTAATAGTAGTTTTCTCCAAAGTTAATCATTATGACTTATGGAGTGTTAAACCTCAAATAATTTTCATTGGTAGTTATTTTTTATTAGCGAGTTTGAATGCAAAGTAATTAACAATGTTGAATGATGGAAAATGGGAATAATAAGAATGTACCCAATTATAAATAGTTTATAGTTTCAAGAAGCAAACATTTGGGGTAAGCAAACATTTTATTTAGGATGAAAATTCAAGTATTGTATTTATGGTTGAATAATTTTTATGTGCTTACATTGAGAGAGAATGTATGTGTTTTGGGGGTGAGAAGGAGAGACAAGGGGAGATAAAGATATAGATGCTGGGGGGAGCGGGGGGAGGGAAGAAGAGAGATATAGATGCAGGTGGGGGAGGGGAGAGGGAAGAAGAGAGAGGCAAAGACAAGGAGGGAGGATATATATATATATATATATATATATATATATATATATATATATATATATATATATATATATATATATATGGAGAAAGAAATGTTAGAGAGAGAGAAGGAGAGGAGAGGGAGGGGGAGGGAGGGAGAGAGAGATAAATGGATATAGAGAGAGAGTGTGTATGTTTAGGGGCTGAGATAGAGAGATAGAGAAGGAGAGAGAATGGGAGATAGAGATATAGATGGAGAAGGTAGAGATGTGCTTACACCAAAATCAATGCCCACTATTAATCTAATTACTTTGAAATTAATGTACATCATACATCTTGTTGCATCAAATTAGAAATCAACGTCTACACTAAAATCAATGCATCTAGTGCAAACAATCAAATAGGATTAAAAATCAACATCTATACTAAAATCACTGCATCCAGTGCAAGAAATCAAATAGGATTAGAAATCAATATCTACACTGAAACCAATGCATCTAATGCAAGCAATCAAATATGAGTAGAAATCAACATCTATGTTGAAATCAATGCATCTAGTGTAAGGTATTAAATATGATTAGAAATAGACGTCTACAATGAAATTAATGCATCTAATGCAAGCGATTAAATAGGATTAGAAATCAATATCTACACTAAAACCAATGCACCCTGTGAAAGCAATCAAATAGGAGTAGAAATCAATATCTACACTGGAACCAATGCATCTAATGTAAGCAATCAAATATGAGTAGAAATCAAAATCTATGCTAAAATCAATTCATCTAGTGTAAGGTATTAAATATGATTATAAATCAATATCTACACTGAAATCAATGCATCTAGTGCAAGCGATAAAATAGGATTAGAAATCAATATCTACACTAAAACCAATGCATCATGTGCAAGCAATCAAATAGGAGTAGAAATCAACATCGACATTGAAATCAATGCATCTAGTGTAAGGTATTAAATAGAATTATAAATTGACATCTACATTGAAATAAATGCATATAGTGCATGTGATCAAATAGGATTAGAAATCAACAATTACATTGAAATCAATACATCTATTTTAGTGAAAATCTAAAATATTCACGACTTTCTAAGTCTAACTTCTATGTCTATCTTTGTCTTTGTGAGACTCTTTTTTCTTCCCTCTCTCTCTACCTTCCATTCTTTGTCTATCTACCTCCCACCCTCCTTCTCTCTCTTCCCCTCCCTCTCTCCCCCATCTCACTCTATATGCCTCTCCCTGACTTTCTCTATCTTTCTCTTCTTTCCTCTCTCCTACTTTCATCTATATTTATACCTCCCTCCATCTCTCCTTATTTGTCTCTTTATCTCAACCCCCTAAACATATGTCACTCTCTCTCTCTCTCTCTCTCTCCCCCCATATCTATCTATCTATCCATCTATCTCTTCCTCTTCCTTTCCCTCTCTATCTCTTCCCCCCCTCTCTCTCTTTCTTTCTCTCTCTATCTCTACCCCCTCCATCTATATCTCTATCTCCCATCTATCCCTCTTCCTCCCTCCCTCTCTTTTCCTCTCTCTTCTACCCCCTCCCCCGCCCCATCTATATCTCTATCTCCCATTGTCTCTCCTTCTCACCCCCAAAACATACTCTCTCTCTCTCTCTCTCTCTCTCTCTCTTTATGACTCTCCATCTCTCCCTTGCCACTCCCTCTCCACCTTTCTCTCTGTATGTCTTTCTTCCCCTTCGAACTCCATCTCTTTCTCCCCCCTCTCTCTCTCCTTTCTCTCAAGTCCTCTCTCTTTTTCCTTCCTCTCTCTCCCCTTCTCTCCCACCACCATCCGTCTCTCCCCCCATCACACACACACACTCTCTCCACCCTCCAACTCTATCACAATCACTCTCCCTCTCTCCTTCTCTCTCTCCTCCTCTCTCCCCCCTCCATATCTATGTCTCCCTGTCTCTCTCTTCCCCTTCTTTCCCTATCTTTATCCTCTCCTTTTCTCTCTCTTCCCTCATCTCCTCTCTCCCTCATTCCATCTTCATCTCTCCCTTGTCACTCCCTCTCTTTCCCCCTCCAAATCCATCTCTCTCCCTCCCTCTCTCCCCCTCCTCTCTCTCTTCCTTTCTCTCTCTCACTATGTCTCTCACCTCTATGTCTCTCTCCCACACTCTATTCCCCCTTCCATCTCACTCTCTTTCTTAAATATGATCCCATTGTATTGTATTTAAGAAAGTATCTAAATTAATAAAAAACATAATTGATTGTAAAATATTAAACCTATATTTTGGATCAATCATGTTAAAGAAAATACAATAATAAAAAAATTAAAAGAATCACGCACTATCTTTCCTCTATCATTGTTAATCACTTTGCTTTCTCACTTTGCTTGGATCCTTGGTTAAGATGCATCTATCCTAGTTCATTATAATATTATTTATATTATATAAATTTCACATATGTATATATAAAGTATTCTCATTTTTTAATTTATTAAAACCTCCATTTAATCTCTATGAAAATATTGTTGGGCATGTGACCTATTGATAAGACATGGTATTGACCCATGGTATTGATAAACCATGGTAGTAGCCCATGGCGTTATAATTTTCTTCCCTCCTCTCCCTCTCTATCTTTCTCTTGTGGGTATGGCCCATGGTATTGTAAAAAACCTACTTAGAAGTTAATAATATCCATGGTAAATATTCATGATTAAAAATCTTGTCATATTGTAAATATCAAGTTTTTATTCGCTTATTAATTAAATTTTAGATGAAACACATATATATTAATTGTTACAAATATATTGATTACATAAAATATACTATTACAATATTATATGTTACCCAATATTTATAACCACCCCCAACTAATAAATAGTGGCCAGGGGTGGGGAGAAATACTAATTAAAATGTAATATTATTAAAATTTACCTAATATTTCAGGTCACTCCCCACCCTAAATTTTACATTCTACTCAATATTTCCCCTCAATCCTACTAATTTTATTGAGCACTTTCCATTATATTGAGTTTACCTTCCTACAACCGAAAACCTGAAATTTACCTTATTATTATTATTACAATATTACATAAATCACACAACAGAAAACCTAAATGCCACAAAATTTCCCTGGTTATTATTACAGGATATGCCCCAATTGATTCATCGCTTCCTTTACCTAATTTTCTTTGTTATTCAATGAATAAGCTAATCAATCTCTTTTTAATTTGTATATATATCATTTTCAAAATTGAGTTTGTTAATATTAGCTGACACATATATTTTTTAATATTTTATAATGTAAGGTTACATTTTTTTTTAATGTAACCTTACGTGACAACATATCCCTCATATACAGGACATCTCCCTCATATACTGGGCTCTAGAGCGCCTCTTGGCGCAATTACCACAATTTTACTAAGTTAAAAGGTTTTGAAGGTTGGTTATGTGAAAAATCTTTCGAAATTGAGATCTAATCCCTGTATATGCAGGGTTTTAAGAGAAAATATTTTTCATCTTTAACTCTCAATGTCATGAAGGTGACAAATTCTTTCATCCTAAGGTGCTTTTCGGATAGACCAATGTCCAACTTTACTATGAACATCATGAGAATTAGGCTTGATAATCTCCTTATACTATCTTAATTTCCTTTTCCCCCTAAACTCTTTAATATGGCACAACACTTTCTCAAATTTTGATACAATAATATTTTAAAAATAACCTTATTTCGCAAAATGATATATTCTTTCATTCCCCAATTGTTTCACGAAGAGTGGGCAACCTTATCCAATTTGTTTTGAGGGTTCAATTCATACTTGTGGCATGTTGAGCTCATAATAAGTATTTATTGTTGTTAGAAACCCAACCCATAAGAATTATGGTAATTTGTGATATTCACTTAAGAGGGAATATGAAGAGTTTCAATGAAATATCAATACTCATCGAGAGTCCAAGAGACCTTGGATGTTGAATCCAGAGGTCATAGACAATGTGTCTATATGCGTTCCATTTTTAATAAAACACATTCCATGTTTTTATATCAAACGAGAGTATATCTCACTCATAATACAATAGTGGTATGAGAGTATATCTCACTCATAAACCCGCCAAATATGGCTATTTGAAGTGTCCAAAAGCCCTAGTTGCTTGCTTCTTCCACTCTACCCATGACTCAATCTTTTCTTCTCATCTTGCATGCCCATTCTATAATGTGTATCTCTACTATGAATACTATAAAATATTGAATCCATTTTATCATCTTCCTTAACCTCCTTAAATCCAACTGAGAAGGAGAAATTGATTCCATTAACATCCTCAAATCCAACTGAGAAAGAGAAATTGATGCCATTATTGATTCTATGAATATTTAATTCATAGACCAATCATTTTCCTTATTTTACTCCACTAGAAATCTCCCTTTTTTATTTTAGATTTAATAATAAGCATGAGATACGGATTCCACTACCATGGATCTACACCAAGATTGTTGTTCTTAATGGGCATCCCCACCCCCACATATATATATCTTACACCATGCGTATCATATGTAATCCGACAATTTTATCCTACTTAAAATTACCTTCCACCATAACTTCATTCATAGCCTCATGAAGGCATGTCATCGGGTAGCTTTAAATTTGATTTGTGTTATTTGTGTTGGAGAAATGAAATGCTAGTGACGAAAGGTGTTCAGTCTCCTTCATTTTGGAGTCACTCTTAGAGTGAACACTTGTGCAACTAGTCGAGAATCAAGGGTTTTCAGTACTCTTACCCTTGTCAAATCTCATCGTTGTAGTTACTAACTCCATGTGAGTTCATCCTTGGTACCGAGTGGTGTGGATTGCACATGGCCACATAAGCATACAATTTATCCATCTGAGATCAATTGACACTATCTTTTACTACATTGGGTTATGGTTCTCTTACTGGTATGGATACGTTTAAATCATGATATAGAGGAGTTTTTCTTCTAAATTTCAAGTCTTCTTGCATTGTTTCTTCATGCTCAAGAATGCAAAATTTATGTAGTGGGTTTTTTTAGTTTGGAGTTGTCTATAATGCGACTTTTTGAGATTCCGGTGACGGAATCCGGTGGAAGAAATTGAAGTTAAATCTTGATTTGTTGCAGTTAAAATGGTTTTTTAACTGCATATTTGGATTCAGCACCCTGGAAAACCCCTGGGACGCTTTGATTGTGCAGAAACTAGCTATCAAACTTGTGATTCCAATAAATTGCTGCCGGATTTTGACCGGAAAACCCCACCGGAAAGGCTTCCAAAAAGTCGCATTATAGACAACTGCTTTTAGTTTTGTAACCCCTACTCATACCAGGAGAGTAGGGGTTATGTTCCTCTATGTGGGAAGAAACATTTCGATGCAAAAAATGAGGATGCCTAGAGCATGTATGAGAAAATATGCACTGAGCCAAATCTCAATAGTGGCGTATTCTAATAGTTGTTTCCTCCCTTTATATATATTTACTTCTAGAATCAAGTATATTCGTAAATTGTAAATAGTATTTTTTAAGTTTATATGAATTTTTTTTAAAATTAAATTGAATTTCACACTAAAAGGGGGCATTTTTTTGTAAAAACCAACATCTTCTTTGAGTTGGCCACATGTAGTATCATATTTTTGGATCTTCATTTTTATGAGCAATATGAAAATGTTTTTGTTTTTTCACTTTTTATCTGACCGATGGGAGTAATATTAATTACTAAAAGTCAAACTTTAAGTTTCAAAGTCCTATCAAAAACAGGAACAAGTGAGCATGAACAAAAATTTACCAAAGCCTTGAGTGAGAGTTAGAGATATAGCTATAATGAGAAGTTCAAGCCATGAGTTTGATTAGATTTGTGTTTTTCTTGAACTTCCATTTAGTAGAAGACTTGCAACTTTTTTTAGACAACAATTTGCATTCATGTTCTTTAAACCACTATTTGAGGACACTTGAAATGAGTAGAGAACATCAACTTCTAGCTAAATTAGGAAATGTTTTGAGAACTATTGAAACGAGAGTTTGTGGTCATCTCCAAATCACTATTTGTGAGAACTTACAATAAAAAGAAGACATCAACTTCTATCCAAATTATGTAATGTTCCAAAAATAATTGAGCCTTAAAGCCAAGTTCCAACATTTGACATCTTCCTTAGACCACCATTAACTATTTGGTTCGTGATCATCCCAAACTACTGAATTCATAGAGCACATTTAGCTATTGCCAGTGGTCTATTTCTTGATTTCATCTGCTTGGATTCACATACACCCTTTCAAATTAAAGGGAAATATTGGAAACCTAATCCTTATGGATTATGGTAATTTGTGATATCACTTGAGAGCTAATATGATGAGTCTCAAAGGAATATGAATAATCACTAAGGGTCAAGAGGCCTTGGACATTGAATGCAAAGGAGGCCTTGGACATTGAATACAAAGGTCATATATGTGTATCATTTTTAATAAAACATTTTCCATACTTATCTCTTCATTTATGAGTCGTAACACTTATAATGACTTCAAACCTCTTTATCTAAAAAAAATTAGAGAACCAAAACACATATATTCATGACTTCAAACCTCTTTATCTAAAAGAAAATTAGAGAACCAAAACATATTTATTCTTCATATAAAATATAAAAATATTTCTCATAAAAAACAAATCTACCCTTAATAATAATAAAATAATCTTAAAAACAAAAATATATATATATATACTAAAAATACTTTATTAACCCAAAAAATAATAATATATATACTCAAAAAAAAACTTTATTAACCCCATATTCATTGAAATCTATTGTAAATGTAGAATCAAATTTGATATACTATCAAGGATAAAAGCATATTTCACGCTAACATTAATACAATAGATGATTGCAGCTTACTTCAAAATCCACATCTTAAGAAACTAAGACTCGCACTCTCTAATGCACCATGTCCTACCAGATGCTAACATGAACCAATCTAGATGGTTTTACTGCGCACTCGAATTCGCCTCGCCTTCCAGAGAGCCGCCACCTCTGCCAGACGCTGGGATGAACTTCCACCCTCTGCCAGAGCTGCTTTCGCACTCTCCTTCAACTCTTTCGCTCTCTCCCTCCTCTTCTTCCCCTCCTCTCCTTCCATCAATTCTCTCACAGCTCTCTCCACTTCCTTTTTCGTTACAATCCCATCTTTTCGCTTCTGCAATCCCACCGCCATTTTAATATCATTCACCAGAAAGTAATCGGTCGGCTTTTGGTTTCACTAACCTGGAAACCCTTGAATTTATCACTAAGAACTTGAATGACCATAGTCTACAAGTGGTTAAATCCAGAAATACCAAGTATTGTTTATCACTTTCCTCAACATTTTCTTCTGATTATCTTAATTTATTCATCCTAGGTTCCACCAACCTGGAAACCCTTGGATTCATCATGGAGAGCTTATCCTCATTTGTACCAATCCAAAAATACCAAATATTATTCATCACTTTCCTCGTCATTTTCTTCTGATTACTTAATTTATTCATCCTAAGTTCCACCAACCTGGAAACCCTTGAAATCATCATAGAGAGCTTGCCCTCATTCTCTCTGTGACATCTTTCCATCTACCTGGATTCATCTATATTAATAATCTTTATGATAATGAAGAGGGGTCAGTTCCAACAAAATATTTTTGCAGATTCCGCTTAATACAAAGATAAAAGCGTTTTTATATATATAATATATGTGTAAAAATTTGAAACTTGCCAATTTTTTAATACACCCGTCATTATGATATTTTTTAAATTATTAACAAATCAAGGATTACATGTTTATTTTCAAATAACCAGTATTTCACGGCTTAAAAAAGGATAAACGTGCATACGGGCGCCAATTTTAAAGCCTGGTTGCCCCGTCTGCCGCAGGCTCCACCTCTGACACGGTCCACCGTTACAACTTAGCTGCTTCCAGACTGGAGTTATGGAATCCTGGTGTATGAGTATGTCTGTGAATAGGATTATGCACTAAGTTAAGGATTGTTTTAGTGTACGGCTGTTAAATTTTTTTCGGAATAAGTCCGAGAACTTTATAACATGTATAAATAATATTCTGAAAAACTAGCAGATGGCACACAAAAGGCGTGTTTATAGTATAGTTACCAAATTCATCAGAATCGGGGCAAACAATTCGGAAATTCTTCGATTCGATCAACGAATAGTTTATGGAAATTCGATTCGGTTAGTTCACAATTTTTTTCATTTAAGCCAATCCGTAAAGAAAGCCAATACTTTAACATAAGAGTGTTTTTCTAAAAAGTTAGAATACCAGGCAAGTTAGGAGACCTCGCTTGACTTTCTATTCAGAAATTAAACTCATATGCTTTTGCATTATGAAGGGATGGCTTTGCTCAGGATTATTAGGTGGGTTTCAACGATGGTGTGTATTTAAAAAGGAAAATAAGGAAGATAAAAACAATTGCGAAATTGGGAAAAAATAATTTGCCAATCTCATTTATGTTTTGGAGGGTTGGAAAATTAAGAAAGCAGGGAAAAAAGGTAAAAGGTAAAAGTAGATTATTACTTATTTTCTAAATATATTTTTATTTTGACATTAACTATATAAGTAAATAAGTTTACAATGATTATTTTCTAAATATGTATTTATTTATTTATTAAATAAGAATTTTGGACAAATAAGTTTTGATACTAAAAAGTCATGTTATACTTTTTAGATTTAAGTTTTTGGAGGGAAGAGTAAGTTTGGATTTTATTTTTTTTTGGTTGGTGAATTGTATTTCTAAGGCTACTATATGATATAGAGTTATTAGAAATGATTCAAATTTTAAAATGAATTAGGAAAAAATAATGAGAATATGTCATTGTTAGATATATATATATATATATATATATATATATATATTCAAGTTAGCATGTATATTATTGAATTTTTCCGAATTAAAAATTTTTCATTCCAATTTTTATCGTCTCATGTTGAATTCAATTCGAACTTTCTAACTATGGTTTATAGACACATTTTGCATAGACATTGTTTGGGTATTTTTTGAAAATCACAATGTGGAAAGAACATAGGTGCTATTGGTGTTTATAGAAACATTGATTTAGTAGATATTGGTAGCTATTTAACTATTCCATTGACTCAAAGCAAGGTTCTTCATCTTGGTGGTTTTTCTACTATTTTTTGGGTGCTAAAATTTTGGGGTCATTTTGACCCCATATGTGATGTTTATTTGATGTGGTAGGGACCTACACTGTAACCTTAGGCAGAGCCTAGGTCGGTCTGAAATGTGTAATTCTCGGTTAGACCTTTCAAATGGGTTACCGAGGGCACCAAACACATAATGAATACAAAAGTTATCTCACTGGGACCCATAAGCCTTTTGAAGTACATTACCTAAGGGTAAGTTGTTTAGATGTCTAAGGTTTCCTCATGGCTTCTTATCGAAATAAAAAATAACAAATGAATATGAAATGGCATAGTATGTCATGCGTTAATGTCATGAAAGTGATGGTATATTGGAACATCCATTTTTCCATGAATGAAAGTGTGATAAAGAGGAGCATTATTAATTTCTTACATGACTTTGAAGAAAGATCCAAAAGGTATTGAACCAACTAAACATCCCAAATTCGTTAGGTACTAGATATCCACACTAGCAAATTAGTTCTCATCGATGTTCTCACCAAGATTGGGCTTTACGGAGACTGTTCTGTATCCTAAACTTTATTATCTATTGGAAAAATTTGATTTAGTTGTCTTGTTCTTGTATGTAGATGAATGAATATTTATAGGTAGTCTTGAGAAGCTCATTGCACGGTGCAAAACAAAGTTAGCATAGTAGTTAGTTATGAATGACATCCACCTCATGGATTAGTTTTTGGGTCTACAAGTTTGGTTAAGAGAAGTAGAAGTAGAAGTAGATAATATAAATTCTAAACAAATTTCTACTGATGAAATGTAAACTCTTGGCCACTCATTATTCCAAATCAAAAGTTATTAGTAGATTCAAGTTTAGTTATACAAGAAATTGATTGGTTGGCTTATCTATTTGTTGAATATCAAACATAATATATGTTTTGCAATAAATGCCTTTTAACTAGTTAGTGGTTGAGTTGAGGCACATTAAATGGTAGGTTACAAAACACAATTAAATGGAAGAGTTTGTTAATGTTTGAGATATGTCGAATATGGTGAGTTGGTTCTACACATTTTTTTTATTTGATTGTACAAGGAATTATAGCTTCAAGAAGAGTACTTTAGGGTCTTGTTAAAGCTTGGGTATAGGGATGGTTTCTTGGTCTAGTAGGAAACACTTTGGCTTTGTACATTGATAATAGAGTTGATTATTGAGATGTTGGAGCCCATTGTTATCATTGTTATAATCAAAATTGCATTGAACTCATGGAGATTCATACAAGTACATTAATAACATTAATATATGGTATCATTTTCTAAAAGACAAATTACAAAGGAGAGAATATGAAAATAGTGGGAAACAAAACTAAGCTTGATTTGGAGCACTCTAGTACCAAAAGATGATGAACGTATTGAAATTTAAGGTTGTAAATTCCTAGGACATTTTTTTTTTTTTTTTTGAAAATAAGCAGTGGAATTTCTATTCATCAGTTAGAACAAACTTACATACATTGTCTTTCGCAGCTGGTCTGTTGGACTGGAAACCATACCAGTTGTAGTGTAGCCTTTTTCTCATCAACCTCCTGGGTATAATACTACAAATATTTTTCTTCCTAGACTAGTTCTTACAAAATTTCTAGGCAAAAGGGTAGCTCCAGATTTGTCTATGACTTCTGATTTTTTTTCTTCCAGCCCAGTGGCTTTGCCCTAACATACTTTAGACACTTAAAAAGAACAGACATAACATGACTATACAAGACTTTGAACCACCATACCAAAAACCATATAAAGGAACATGGCTTTAGAGAAATTATCAGGGTTGTCACCTGCGGGGGTTCTGCTTCCTCAGGAGGGTCTTGGTCACTACCTTAGCGTGATGGTTCTCCTCTCATGTTGCAAAAACACACACAATGAACAATATCCGGTTGGTCCTCCCTATTACAAGGTAGAATGTCTAGGTTATGGATATAGTGTAGGAAAGTGTCAAAGTTTTTCGCTAGATAATTGATCCAGTCCTTATGATGGAATTTAGTGTTAACTAGAGTATGCAGTGGGTCTCCACGCTCTCCACTTGCCTCTAGATGATATCACACTGTATCGGCTGAGCTCCCTGAGAGTTTGTTTCCACAATGATTTTACCCATCGAAATTTTTATGTGCCATGCGGTATCCACGGTTTTATGATACAGGGTTTCTCAGGTTTGAGTAATGCCTATGTTAATCACCCAGTCAACCTCCTCCACCACGCGACCCTCTGATTTGTTCACTCTTATATCCCCAATTAATATTAACCATCCTCTGAACTAATATTTGCATGGATGCCTATAGAGGTCTTGGATAAAGAGATAATTGAATTTCAAAACTATATGATATGAAAGCATGCATTCTTCTCATATAGAACAGTACAGTAAGAATCATTTATTTTAACTGCCTATATTCTTAGCTTGTAACTATATGTAATATACAATATACATTTAACATACAAAATTATAAATACTTTTACATGTTCTAATAGAAAATTAAAATTAAGCAAATTTTGTCAGGTGCCAAGGTGTGCCAATGTGTGCGAGGGAGTGTTAAGGAGTGTCATGGAAACACAAGGCAGAACTAGTTAAAATTGCTTGGAAATGAATAGATAAGAGTGTGTGATAGGGAGTGTTAGTGAGTTCCAAGTGTTCTAAGGAGGGAGTGACAAGGTTATATGCTAGGCAGTGCCAAGGAATGCTATAGTGCCAGGGCATGTCAGGGAGTGCCAGGGTGTGTTGGGGAGTGAAAAGCATGCCAAGTAATGCAGGGAATTCTAACACACGCCACATAGTGCTAAGGGATTGTTAGATGTGCTAGGTAGTATGGCATGTCAAGATGTAAACTATGTTGCTTAGTTGTTTTATTTCCACGGTTGGACGTGAGCCTTGACGTGGTAACTTGTTAAGTGGGAGGAGTTGAGATTGGACATGAGTAGCCTAAGATGAGTTATAGGTACTTCTTAGGTGAACAAGGCATAGTTTATTTGTAGTAACTGTAACTTGGTCAAGCTATTGTAGTCGAGGTAGGACTTGGTTGGGTTCCCAAGTCTTAATAGAATTAAGGGTAGTTATGAGGGCATGATAGCTAAGGAGTGCCAGGGCATGCTAAGGAATGAAAAGGTGTGCTAACACATGGCAGAAAATGTGAATGAATGTTGAGGAGTTTTAGGGAGTGCCATGGGAACACAAGGGAGAATTAGGTCAAAATTCTTGGAAATGAACAAATAAGAGTGTGTGTCAAGGAGTGTCAGTGAATTCGAGGTGCCCCAAGGATGAAGTGTTTTAGGATAAGTTTAGAATAGGACTTTGAAGAGGGAAGCCTATGGTTGTGATACGGCATGGACAAAGCAATTTTAGAGAAAGGGAGACTTTGGGTTGGGCACAACATTGTTTTTCTAATTGACTGGGTTCCCAAGTTATGAAAAAGGTAAGGCTATCTATGTGGACATGACAACTAGGAAGTGCCAAGGTGCTCCATGGAATTTAAAGTTCCCAAGTCATGGAAAAATGTAAGGCTAACTGCAAGGGAATGAGTTCCAAGGCGTTCTTGGTAATGCTAACATGTGGCAGATAGTGCGAAGGCATGTCAAAATTTCTAAGATGTGCCAAGTGCTAAGGCATGCCAAGATGTGCAAGGGTGTGACAATGCATGCCAGGTACTTTCAAGGAAAAACAAGGGAGAAACAAGTCAAACTAAAAGGAAATGAACACATAAGAGGGTTAATAAGTCATCAATTTACCTTTTCCTTGAGGGGCATGCTAAGCACACCAACACTAGGTGCCAATAGGTGCGAAGGGCCAAGTGTTAGTGCATTCTAAGTGCCAAATCTTCCTCTGTTTCTTCTCATATACTTTCCAATAATTGATCTCAAATAACTTTAATATTAAACCATGACAAAGCATACCAAGCCATCTCAACGCATGCTAGACATGCTAATACTTGCCAAGCGCTAGCATGTTCCAAGTGCCAAAGTGTGTCAGGGAGTGTTATGCATGCTATTAAATATCAGGGCATGTCAAAGAGTGCTAAGGTGTGCGAGAGAGTGCGAATGCATGCTGAGGAGTGTTAGAGAGTACTAGGACAACACAAGGGAGCACTAGGTCAAAATGCATGGAAGTGAATGAATATGAGGGTGTGTTAAGGAGTGTCAATGAGTGCTAGGTGTCATGCCAAGGAGGAAGTGACAAGGTATTCTAAGCACTGGTAAGGCATGCTAGGGAATGTCAGGGCATGTCAAGAGGTGGCAGAGTGTGCTAGGTAGTTCTAGGGTGTGCTAACATGTGTCAAATAGTGACAAGGCATGCCAAGACATGATATGATGTGCAGGGTGTCAAGGTATGTCAATATGTGCCAAGGAGTGTCAAGGCAACAAAAGGAATAAACAAGCTAAAATGTAAGGAAATGAACAAACAAGAGGGTTAATAAGTCAGGACTTTATCTTTTTCAAAAGGGGCATGCTAGGCACACTGATAATAGGTTCCAATACATGCCAAGTGATAATGTATGTCAATGCATGTCAAGGCATTCCAGGGAATTTTAGGGACTACAGGGCACGAAAACACATGCTAGGAGAGTGCTATACTATGTTAGCACATGCCAACATGTTCTTGGGAATCTTAGTCATGACAAGATGTTCTAGGTACAAAGATGTTCCAAGACATGCGAGGTGTCAAGGAATGTCACTTTGTGCCAAAGCATGTTAAGATGTGCTAGGAGTGTTAGGTCTCTCTCACTAATAGAATCGACAGAGCTTGATTATGTATTAAATAATATAGTTACTACACACACTAGTGGAACTTTATCCAAAGGGAATTTGCTAGATAATAAACTTACTAGAGAAGAATCATGTGTTGACTCATAGGAAAAATATATTCTCATTACTTGAGGGAAATGATACACACTAATTACTTCTTAACAAATTGACTAACTCTAAGCACCATGGCCTTGGACACATAATAAAAAAGACTCCACAACAATGGTCTTAAATCGTTATCTTTTGACAAAAAATATAGTAACAAGCACATAACGTCATAAAAAATTCATTGGAATGATCAATGATGACGAAATTTTTTTGACCATCACCAAAAGTAACAAAAAAGAGCATTGGTGAGGGTCAATAAAATATCATGACTAGAAGTGTCACCAAATAGAGAATTAGTGATGGACATTTAACGACCCTCACTAAAAGTGTCATTGAAAATGGTTTTGGTGACAAACCTTAAAGGACCATCACTATACACACTTACAACAACGTTTTTTTATGTACCGTCACCATATGCGAGATTGGTGATGGACCTTAAAGGTCTGTCAAATGCATGACCCTAACCAATGACCTTTTTTGTTGTGGTGGATCTATATTTGTTTGAATTTTTTCTAGGTTTTATGTTGCTGGAGGGTATGTCATACCTTTGGAAGAAACATTGAAACCCTAGATGTAATGAAAGTTGTTATGAATTAATCTAGGTTTTATGACAAATTCCCTAGCAAGATGTTGAAGAGTATCGTCGATCACCCAATCACCCCTGTGCCGTATACCAAGCATGAGTTTGGGATCTCGTGGGATAAACCAATCCATAAAAAACCAAGGGAATCTAGAGGTTAAACCACCTCCACCCTCACCATACCGTGATCTCACATAAACCGGTCCTGAGATCACAAAACCAAATTGAGCGTGGATGCTTCAGAATTCCTTCACCATCACTTGAGGAATTTTCTTGTCTCCTGTTGAGGGCTTCCCAGAGAAAACCATCTCCACCCCCAACTCTTGGGATTTTCTTGAGACCACCTCACTCGTATCCAAAACCTTTCGGCAATCTAAAGCTCAACCGAGAAAGAATCCCATCACACCATGGCTATCTAGAAATGGAAAGGCAAGACTAAAACCACTGTCAAAACTCGACAAAATCCATGCCATAGACAACAAATAAACCAAGATACACACATGCATATGCCATGAATGCTAAAAAAAGCTAGGAAATCATACATGCAATCTGTTACCTACAAGTATTCCTGCTAAAGCTACCTGTTCCAACCTTTCTTAGCTTGATCCTTTCTTTCCTTTGTTTTCCTTGTCCTTCCTTTTCTTGCTTACTTTCCTTCTCCGCTTCTCAAGACCTTCATGTTGTAGCCTATGCCAAAAGAAAGAAGAAACTATCAACCATATCCAAAATAGCTGTGAATACACAACTACGCTAGAAACTAATTTGCTCAAGTCTTTTGGAGACAGATAGACAAAGAGACAATATCTAGGCAACTTTAAACAATTAGAGAGGAAATACTAAAAGATCAAGGGGTTAATCTTGTCTAGAACCTGAGTCCTAGTTTCATGATTTGGGCATCTTAGAAAGAGAGAAATCGACGGATATTCTAGGACAAGTCCTCCCCAGCTTCCTCATTGATCTCCCAAATCTTGCACCAAATACAAGATACAATCCTAAGTTGTCGGGTGCAGAATGAAAATAATAACCCTAAAGCACAAGAAAGTTGAATCCTGGAAACCATAGGTCTGAAAGGAATCCAACCTCCACTTCATAGGAGAAAGGAACCAAGAGTGCAGGGATTGGAAAAGTCTTGGACACCTTTGGCGACAGGTTTTCTGAAGTTAAACTTTGATGGCACCTCGAAGGGCAACTCGGTTCATGCTGGTGCATAGGGGTGTTATGGGACAACACTAGTAAAATCCTCCAAATCTACTACTCAAATTTGGGCACGACGATGAACAATGCAGCAAAATTCTTAGCTCTGGAACAAGGGCTAAACTTGTTGATCAAATCCAATTTCCATCACTGCACAATAGAGGATGACTCCACTTTGGAAATCAAGGTAGCTAGAAGGTTACAGTGCGGCTCCAACTTAGGGAAAGTGACAAAGAACTAGCGCCTGAGCCATATCATACAAAGGATTCATAGACACTTGGCTCACATGTGAAACTTGGAGTTTCACCTCATTCGTTGAACTGCCAACAAACTGGCAGATAGGCTAGCGAATGAAGGGGCAAAGGAGCTGGCGGTCTAGGGGGATTTTGAATGGGAGGAGGTCCGATCAAGACACTTAAGGATGAATGTAACAACATAAATTAGCTAGATTTCAAGGGATGTTATCAGATGTGGATGGACACCGATGAGCAAGGTTTGCACCTGAGGGGGGTCAAACCCCAAGAAGTGTTTAATGGTTATTAGGAATTGGATGGCACGACCAGCTCATAGCCAAAGCAAGGAACGACCGTTACAAAAAAGTGGCTTTTAAGAATTGTCCAAAAAGATAGTACATGGATATTAAAGGCTGGTGAGGTGGCAACAAAGTAGGGCACACTCCTGAGTACAAAATCCCTGCTTCCCAAGAATAATAGTGATTTTAATCCAAAGAGAAAATGCCCTTAGTTATTTCCCATGTCCAATTATGTGATAACGAACAAATCTCAGCCGAAGTAGACTCGGGGGAGGATGTGGTACTCACAGATGAATTTGTGCGAGTTATCACACCACTATATGGCCATTACCGCTCCCCAAGGACCAACTCCTGCACGAAATTTCCCATGTTCAAGTTCTCCTTTGGTTTTTTGTCACATAAGTTTTTCATGAATTTTCGACACGATTTTAGTGTATTTGTCAGAAAATACTTTCCCATACAAAATTTCATCATATTTGTAGGAAAATTTCCCAACACAAAATAATCATCGAAGGAGAAGTCTAACTGTTTTACGACTTGGATTTTCTTTGACCGTCATTATCAAAAGAACTCTAATATATAAAAAATTTATTGACTTTCTTCATTCTATTATATGATTTTTTGAATTAATTACAGAAGGAAAGTTTAAATTTTATATAATTGGATGTTTACATGATTTCATTATGTTATATTCAGATTTTTATATGATTTCATTCTGTTATGTTTGGATATTTAATCTTTGATGGAAAAGTCTAATTATTTGCTTGAGGGAAATATTTTTTCTTGAAAAGATAGACTGTAGATGCCATAATACTAGATGTTTTTTTATAGTATCTTTAATATAATATGAACCGTTAATTATTATTTTTAATGAATAGTATAAGTATTTGTAATATAGTTATAAGGTTAACTTAATTATTGTTAATTATTAATATTAAACTTATTAAATAGATTTGAAGGCAAAAATCAATTTAACAGCTTATTAATTATTAACAAAATATTTTTAAGTTAATTAGAAAACAAAAAATAAAACAATTTAATATATAATATTTTGATTTTTTTTTTTTTTATAAATTTAATATCTTTATGAAAATATAAAAGTCATTATTAAGATAGGGCAAAAGTTCCAACGATGATGAGGATAGCTCTACACTATTTATATTTCCATATTCTTTTGATTGTTTCAATTAATTTATAATTTTTCTATTTCACTTTGAAATTTTCCACAACTATTACTTAATATATTGTATAACAATCACTAATTTTATTTTTATTTTTTTTATATATCTCATTATTAGATAAACATTTAAGATAAAATAAATTGGAAAGGTGAATCGTAAATTGATTAGATTTAGCATTCCAACCTATCTAACCACATAAAAAAACAAAATTGTTGCTGATGTTGGTCTTGATTTTCAATTGAACATATTCCAACGAATCAAATTTTAATATCATCTAATTTTTTATCAATTCAATAATATTAAAAAACCAAAAAAACACATATATACATAGAAATCATAACTAGAAGTAAAGGAAAATGAAGGTTCAACCTTTAAAAACATAAAACTAGTATTTGAAAAATGAATGAGGCCTTCCACTCTTAAATTAAAGTTTTGAGTGCCGTGTTACACGACACTCCTCACAACTATGACACTTCGGTGGAAAGAAACTGAATAAATCTTCAAATAGATCATGTTTTCCGCTTATAAATTAAGACAAATTTTCTTCCCAATATGTAATTGCAAGCCTTCTGGAACTCATAGTTGTAGGGATTTATTTAAAATCATTCCAAATAATTATAATTTATAATAAAATTATAATTTAGTTAATTATTATCATATTTTTCGATCTTGATAATGCTATTTGTTTTCATGTTTATTATGAATTTATGTTTGTCCTAATTTATTAGCTATTTAATTGATATGATTTCATTAATCTTACAAAGAAGAAATTATGGTAAATAATCCAAATAAAACGCTTTAGATTTTGAAAAAGAACATTTCGCTATGAATTCAATTTTTTTATTTTTTTGTTCTACCATGGATTATGGTATCTTTAAAATTATCCATCGAGTTAAAATTTAGCAATAAAAATAAAATTTAACAATAAAAATAAAAAAGAATGATTACATTCTTACATTTTTAATCTAAAAACTTCCATTCAATTTTAAAATGTACATACCTATTAATATAATAATTCAATTTTAAACTGCACCAACTTATTTATCAACCATTCATCACCTAACAACTATTCATAGCATGATTCTAACCAACCATTCATCACCTTTTTTCTCACCTACCTATTCATAGCATAATTCTAACCAACCATTCATCACCCTTTTTCTCAGTCAACCCATTCATCACCTGCCGAGATTTCCAGCAATTATGTCATCACTTGCCCATTTGAAATCATCACCTTCCCGTATTTTCAAATTTCAATACTTCAAATGCAACATTAGGATTATTTTTTTTATTACTATTGAAATGTGTTTCACTGCATCATTATGAGAATAAGAAGATTATCCTTCCCATTACAAAATTTGCCATGCTTTGCGTGGAGTGCAGAGCTTGCATTTGCTGGAGATGGAGTGCGTATTTTTTAGAAATTGGTTTATTTAATTTTTGTGAAGCATCTTTTAAGAAACTTGGTGTTGGTAAAACAATTTCATGATCAAGCAATACATTTGGATCAAGCACGTAATATTATTATGTGTAAATTGATTTGATTTATGGAGTTTAATATTTTGTCATTTCACAATATCAAATTTTCGATTATATATTAAATTTAAATATATGGTAGAGAAAGCACTTTTCTCCTTATTGATAAAAATCGTTTTCAATATATTATCTGAACTGAGATAAAAGTGTGTCTGTGCTATATATTGCGCTAGATATACATGAGGTTCTATTTCACTATAGTGAGTGTTTTAAATTCTAAAGTTGCTGACACAGTGATTTTACTGTTCTCTCTATTGCTGTCTACAAATGGGGGTTATGTTATGCACGATGAAGCAACTGCCCTGTAATATGTGGACATGACAGATCAAACAACTCTGGGGCACATATTTCTCAAGACGGAATTTGGCATTGTACCTCACACTAGATGAAAAGTAGATCTGTTTGGGCACTCGGTCGTTCAAGCTTATCTTCTATCTGCTGAGGTTTGTTGGTGGTCTTCCCTGTCTTCCTTTTTCTAGAATTTTGCTTCACGAACCCTGGAAACTGATTATAAACTGATTATATTGCATATCCTGATCCTTATTGGAAATCATGGCTTTGGAATCCCCACAACCATATATATGAAAAAACATGTATATATATATATATATAGAAATGCATCTTACATTTCATTAATGAACTGAAAAAAATTATACAGGATGGAGCATTGATCATGGCATGCCAACTTTGGCTCAACCTCAAAAGGATCTACATTCCCTGTAAATATTTATCATGTCTGAAATCTACATAAACATCTTTGATCCATGATATTTAACCAGGAGAGAATGCTTTTGAACAATCTGAAAGTTAACAAGAATAAGAAATTTGTACAAACTGGAAAAAAAAAATCTACGCACAGCTAGAAAATATTCCCTTTATATATTAATTTTTTGAACAAAGATTATTGGATCCTATCTAAAGTCTCTCAAGATTATTGGATCCTATCTAGTTAGATATTTCTTGGCTCTTTGACACAGCACATGATCCATCTATAAGGGTTTTGATACAAAACGTAATCCTTATCAGAAAGATCGATGCACTAACAAGTGGCCATGATTCAATGGTGAGGACATAATGCCCGACAAGAAGATGCTTCCATGAACCTGTTGAAAAGTTTTTGTAACTTAGCCCAAACCTCTTCCCTTAGAATGGAGATATGATACGTCCTTATACAATGCTCATAAAATTGCATATGTGAGCACCATATGACCAATGGAGTTCTTAATTACAAAAGGGTTTGAGTTGTTATTTTGTTATTCTGTTTTAGTTACATTCAACAGAAAATAAATTTTGTTTTGATTTGTGTAAAATAAATCTCTTATTGCATGCATTATTGGAATAAAGAAAATGTTTATTTTTGCATGAGGTGCCAAGTGTCACTATTGAAAATTTCTATAAAAGAGGGAGAAAGTTAGTGAGAAAGGGACTTTTTGAACACCCTACTATTGAATTAATATCCTGATGACATTGTGTACTTAGAGTAACTATCAATATTTGTGGTGATTTTAGTAAAAATGGAGGTCATGTTCTTCTGTTCATCTCCTAAATGGGTATTGAATTCCTTCTTCATCATAATGTTTGTAAGATTTATTTCTTTTTTTCGTAGGCTTTGGTGTTCTACTTTTGTAAGATTTATTTCTTTCTTTTGTAGGCTTTTGCTTTTAATTCCTACCTTTATGAGCTACAGTGCTTTAAAGGAAACTAGTGTTAGCCTTTTTATCGATCTAGGTGGTTTGTAAGGAATAAAAATAAGATGTGACATACCTTAGTAGATGTTGTTACCTTTTTTTCCAGCTAGGCATACTTATATTTGTTCCTTAATGTTATTGCATCTAGGGTTAAATTAGAAAAGAACTTACTAATCTCTAAAATTTTAAATGCATACAATTACGGTTGTGAAAGCATACACTTGATTCTTCTTTACCTTCACTATGTTAAGACAATTTAGGTACATATAGGTTATAGTTTTAATGTTATAGTTAACGTGTTAGGTATTAAAGTTTATGTCTTGTAGCATTTTAGGAGTTACAATGTGTTTATGATGAGAGTGTACTAGGGGTCATAATTTTTAGAATTCCTTGTGTTAAAAATCATATTGCACTATGGTTTACTTAATAATAAAGTTATTCCCTTAAGGATTATAAGGTAATAAATGCCATTTTTTCTTAATGGTAATAGTGGTTAGAAGTTGCATTTTGGAAGGGTTTGCAATTCTCCAAGAGTGATCAAAGTATATTATGGTTTATATGGGATATGGGACATATAAGTATTTTGACTTTCATAATGGTTTTTGGTTGAGACACATATTGTATTTGATATTATAGTGACCATAGTGGTGAAAGGTTACATTAAGAAAGGGAAACAATTAGTGGGGCTAATATATAGTGCAATACATATGAATATCTAATAATAAATTCATTATAAGTATTTTTATTCTTTACGAAAGTATTTTTTGTTGTATTTGTTTTCTTTAATTTTTTTCTTACGGCATTTCCTTTGCAACATCTGATGCAAATACTAGTATTATTATGTGTAAATTGATTTGATTTATGGAGTTTAATATTTTGTCATTTCACAATATCAGATTTTCGATTATATATTAAATTTAAATATATGGTAGAGAAAGCACTTTTCTGCTTATTGATAAAAATTGTTTTCAATATATTAAGTGTCCATTATATATGAAATTTAAATAGAAATATATTAAGTGTTGTGTAATAACTTTAAACGGACATAGCAATGATAAAAGCTTAATCCTGGGTCATTTCAAAACTTTAAACCGTTGTTTTTTTCACCAAATTCCGATATATTATAATGAACAAATTTCTATACTGGCTCACAAAATTTCATCGTAAAGATCATGCCATAAATAACTTTAAACCTTTGTTTTTCTCACCAAATTTGGATATATTATAATGAAAAAAATTCTATATGGGCTGACAAAATTTCATTGTAAAGGTCATGCCAATTCATGAACAAAGTATACCGAAAAATGAAATTTGTATTTCATAAAAGAATGACCATGATTTAATGCTTAGTCATTTCGTCATGAGTGATATGGTTTAACATTCAACTATTTTGCAACATCAAATTTTTATATGTAGTTGACACCTTAATATGGTGCACAGGACATATTTCTATAGCTTATCGTAATCTTTTATAAAATATTATTAAGTGTTTTTGATTATTTTCAAATCTAAATTTAATAAAATATTTGTAAGTATTTTCAATTATTTTCAAATCTAAATTTAATAAAATTGTTAAGAGTGATAAGGTTTAATATTTAATTATTTTGCAATATCAAATCTTTAAATATGTAATTGAGGCATTAATATTTTATATATGACATATTTGTTACTATACCACTATATTTAACATGATTAAATGTTGTTGATTATTTTCAAATCTAAATCAATAAAATTGTTAAGAGTGATAAGGTTCAATATTCAAATATTTTATAACATCAAATTTTTGAATATGTAATAGAGACCTCAATATGGTGTATAGGACATATTTCTCTACCTTATCATAATATTTTATAAAATATTATTAAGGGTTGTTGATTATATTTAAATCTAAATCAATAAAATTTCACTTGTTTTAATTTCTCAACGGATATGATTCTCATCTTTTACCATTTGCTAATATCAATTATTTGAGTTTGGATATGAGATGTGGATCCTTTTTCGTTGATAGTAGGAATGTCTATTTGATTTATTTAATTTATTTGGAATTCACATTTGAGAAGTAAAACATTTGGGGACTAGGATATTATTGGAAACCTAAAGTAAGTAGTTTTCTATGACATTTTCTAAGCATGAACACTACTAAATATTTAGTTGCACATTTGGTGACTCCATTGATTTAATTTTGAGGTCTTGGAATAAACCCCAAGCATGGGACCTAATAATTGTTTTTTCAAGCCTCACCAATCTTATCTTATAATCCTTGCAACTTAGCATTTTAACGTGATCAATGCTCTTAGATGATTTCAATTTCTTTGATTAGTTTTCCTAATTGAGTGTATTTCTTGAGGGTAGCTTGAATGCAATAGATACATTATTAAATGGTTATTTGATGGCATTTTCTATTCCATTGATATGTTTGTCTGAATACTCTAACTTGCTACCTGCATGTGTTAGAAATGGATAATTCTTATGGTGATCTACATAGATGCTTCATTTCAATTCTATATGATTGGGATTTTCCTACTTCACTTAGATCTTTTATTGATGATTAAGACGATCCTTTTGTTATGAAACCAGCTCAAGAAAAGATAGAAAAGATAGATCAATGCCTTAGAATTCAGCCTCTTCGAGGGGGAAACCTCCTTTACATTACATAAATGAACAATTCTTGGATGATACAAATGAAAAGACCTCCTTTCTATATATAGGAGTCTAAGGGGTCATAACATAATCAGAGCCAACATAACAATAATAATGTAAGGGCACAATAATAACAATAGTGGGCTTCTATGGGGCACAATAGTAACAATATGGGCACTACATGGATACAACGATATAGTAAGTGGGTTGTACTAATAATAATAAGGGGTTACACTAGTAGTATAGGGGCCTAACATGCCCCTCTCCTTCAAAAAGCATTGTCCTCAACGCTTGAGTAGTTCTTGATGCTTCTGTATAAAATTCTTGTCCTCCCATGTGGAATCTTCAGCGGGTAAGTTCTTCCACTTGATGAGATACTCTGAAATTGGTCGACTTCGTAGCTGTCGGGTTCTTGTTTCTGTGACTGCTCCAGGTTCCAATATGATTTTTCCTTCCTCTTCAATTGCTAGCAATATTGTTTGAATTGCGATCTTTTGCAACTTTTGAATAAGTGGCCATACTTCTTCGTCCTTCTTCCATTCATTCCTTGCTTCATTTATCCAATCTAGTTGGATAATAGAAATAGCACAAAACAATGCTTCCACATCCTCATCCTTGAAGAGTCTTCCCATTTGGTAAGGTCGCCATTTTTTAAGTGCATGTAGTGTTGCCAACATTTCCTTCTCATAAATAGCTTGCTTGAGATGTAGTAGTAAAAATACCCAATCACCTACATCAAAACATTTTTCACTACGATGTTGATCTACCTGTTGTTTCGTTTGATTTTGCACCGAAATGGCGTTATCCTTTAAAAGTTGGAGAACTTGTTGTTGATGCTTGATGTGATCTTTCATTGCTTGAACCTTTTTCTCCTTGATATGTCCTTCTATCTTTAGAGTTTGAGGAGTGGTAATTTCTTCCAATCCTTTACAAGATATGGTCGGATTCATTTCGTGATGCTCAATGTGATCTTTCACTTCTTGAACATTTTTCTTCTTGATATGTCCTTTTATCTTGATAGTTTGAGGGGTGGTAATTCCGACCAATGAATTACAAGATATGGTTGGATTCATTTCTTCTTTCTCGATGTGATCTTTCACTTCTTGCACCTTTTTATTCTTGATATGTCCTTCTATATTGAGAGTTTGAGGAGTGGTAATTCTTGCCAATGTTTTACAAGATATGGCCTGGTTCATTTCTTCTTTCTCTGGGGTTGGGTCCTGGTGTATATCCTCTTCTTTTGATGTTTCTTGATCCTTTTCTTCCTCCTCTTCATACTCTATGTAAAATAATTTCTTCTCAGTACACTTATGACCTTTAGTGCGTTTGCTATCACAATTGTAACAAAGCCCTTTTTCTCTTTTTTCTTCCAATTGTTGTGGTGTAACCCTTGTAGGTTGTGGAAGGCTAGGAGAAACAACACTTCCATCTTTATAGTTGTGAGGGGTAGACTTCTTTGTTGCCATAATTTTACTTTCCATTATAATCGACACTCAAGTGTGTAGCATTCAAAGATAATGTAGACATACATTATAATCAATAAAATTTCCTTGACTATTTCATAGAAGTTGTTGTTTGTACATTCAAATAGACATGCGAATTTTATGCATCCACAATAGTTATTAACAAAAGGGAAGACAAGAATAATCAAAGTTAGAATTATGACAAAACAAAATTAGAGAATGCTTCAATAATGGCAATTGTGGCATCACTATATCTTTGTTTTTGGCATCATTATATCTTTGTTTGAATACTCTATTTTTCTATCCGCTCGTGTCAGTAATGAATAATTCTTATGGTGATCTACATAGATGCTTCATTTCAATTATATATGATTGAGGTTTGCATACTTCACTTAGCTCTTGTATTGGTGATTAATATGATCCTTTCTTGTTGTTTTATATTATTATGATTCTATTTATGTAAGGATGTTTGACTAGCTTGTTAGTGTTTGGCTTCCACAGATGCAATCACTCTTTGATTTGGTATAGTAATTTTGTATGGACTCTTGCATTGATTCCTTTCTCATTAACATGTCTCCTTCCTAATTGTACTTTATTTATGATCAAGCTATATGAAGTTTTAATTTTTTTAATATTTTAGTTGCTTCAAATTTTGGAATGCATCTCTTGAAAGGATTGGTTGGCATCAAAATATTTGATACTCTGACACTCACATTTTACTAAAACTTGCTTGTTTCACGAAATTGGCCTTTGTTTAGCATGTGGTCAATGGTTGGTTTTCTCCTTTCCCTTCTCATTGATTATTTTCATTTGAAAGTTTACTAATGTAGAATATATTTGAAGACTTCAAATTTCTCAACTTAGTATTGCTTTAGATGCATGAATGTTTTCTATCTATATACTTTCAAAGTACTCAAGGTAACAATCATTGTGCACCTCATGTATCAAGATCATTTTCAAAAAAATTGTGAAACTTGTGAAATCATTTGAATAAACTTGTTGTTATTATTGATGTTGTGTTTGGGCATGAATTCTTAGTGACTTGATGTCTATAAGAGATTTTTTTGTTGGATGATAATCCTAGTTTTGACGATATGTGATTTATTTGATTTGTTGTGCATGAATAGATGCAATGCTTTCAAAGAGCCTCCTGGTTTCAAGGACCTTACTAAACTATCCCTTTTATACAAAATCATTATTATATTTTACTTTTATAATTGTGAATGGTCCATTAATGGTTTCTGTCATTTGTCAAATGCATGAGGTAGTTAAAGTATTTAATATTAGGATTCAAACACGTAATATTATATTAATTTCTTGGATTGGATTATCATATTGAAATTATTGGATGAATTTTATTTAAATACTCATCATCTAATGACCTTCATATATGCCTAAAATTGAGGATTGGATTAATAACCATATAGGTTTCTTTTCTCACCTTATGGACATGATATGTGGGATCTCATGATTCGGACTCAAGTGTGTAACATTCCAAGAGAATGTAGACATACATTATAATCAATAAATTTTCCTTGACTATTTCATAGAAGTTGTTTTTTGTATGTTCCAATAAACATGCAAAATTTATGCATATACAATAGTTATTAACAAAAGGTAAGACAAGAATAATAAAAGATAGAAATAAGAAAAACCAAAATTAGAGAATGCTTCAATAATGGACATTGTGGCATCAGTATATCTTTGTTTGTGGCATTAATATATCTTTATTTATCATTGTAGTATTTGTTTATCACAAATGATCACTCATTTAAGTTATAAAGGATTATGGTAAATTATTATTTAATAACATTCCCAATGGAACTAATAGCAATAAACTTCTATCCCTAGAAATATTAAATCCATCTTTAAGAGTATAGATTACATGTTTAATAAACACCACTAAATAAAGTGGTAAAATATGTCTTCTGACTAAGCATTGGAAATCTATTGGTATCCTGTTATAGCTCCAAATCTCACTCTTATGGTTTGTGATGCTGCACTCATGGCCTAGGGCAACCCCTCCTTCCAGACCTGGTCCTAAAATTTAAAAAACAGTGTTTTATCCCTTATATGCGACATTGCCTTGAGTTAAACGCGTGTATACGCGGGTCTGTGTATACCCAACCCGCGTGTATGTATTAAAACACTTAAAAAATATATAAAACTCCTTAATTTCGGGCGAAGATCGCGGGTTTTACCTGTTGATCACCTGTTAGTGCCCGTGGCCCAACTGTTCGCAACCAACTCCCAACTAAAAAACTACTTTGGGAGAGGTATAAAAAGACCTCAAAGGGAAGGCCAAGGAGGAGAGAAGAGAGAGAAAGGTTATTATGCTGAGATTTTTCCCCTGACCAGGTCTGAAGTCCCTTGTGCCTTCTGCACTACCCCCATTTGTACAGGAAACCCTTGTTTCCTTATGTGTTGATGCTCATCCACTCTTTATGACATCATGGAGTAAGCCATGGAAGGAGTTTGTTGGAGGCTTGAGGCTGGAACGGATCCAGAAGGAAGCTTTGCTTGGAGCCTGCTGAAGGTGACTCAGGTGAAATTATTCCTTTTTATGTACTTTATTTGTCTATAATAAAAGAAACACATGTCTTGGTTCCCGATATAAATCTTCTTTATGTTTATGAATTCATGTTTAGAATTCATATGTAAATGGTTGTTTGGATTTCATAACTAACTACCTTTATTTATAACATGAAGATGGTTTCTTTATAAGGTTTTGTCCATATACTGTTGTGTTCTTTGGAATTAGTTGTTTTGCAGGACAAAAGAGAAGAAGGGAACTCCAAGAAGGGTTTGGACCCTAAGGGCCTTCTCAAACGTAGGACCTAAGGTACGTCCCCT
The DNA here is from genome assembly GCA_031772625.1 of Pinus tabuliformis. Taxonomy (NCBI): domain Eukaryota; kingdom Viridiplantae; phylum Streptophyta; class Pinopsida; order Pinales; family Pinaceae; genus Pinus; species Pinus tabuliformis. The sequence goes on from CM062814.1 coordinate 646,617,612, forward strand.
TTACAATAGAATTTGCTTATAACAGCATAATGGCTGTGTGAATGTATGTTTCTTTGAATAGATAACTTTCAGTCTGCTAGGGTTTCAACCCAAAAAGCCCTAGGGGAACATTTCCCTCAAACAGAATTGGCGACTCCACTGGGGACAACATACTTGTTGTTCCTAGTTTGGGTGTTTTCAAGCCATTCAAGGCTCAGCCACCTGTCTGCTTGCTATTACTGTCTGGTCTGTTTTTAAATTTGAAGTTTTGTCAGTTTCTTTAGTTTGTTTTTTATTTTTCTTGAAATCTTTCATATACGTTGTTTTTATTAGTTACAGAGGCATATGTACACATGATTCTTTAAGTGAACCCGCGTATACGCAGGTTTCCTTAGTTGCAGTAGCGTATACACACATTCTGTACACCAGTACAGTCGCGTATATCTTGCAATTTTCAAGATTTAAATTTTTTTTTTATCTCTGAAGGTCTGCCTGATAGTTTGAGTCAGTCTTAAATAGTCACTTTCCAGTGTCAGTTGTTGTTTTTACAGTGAGCATCTTGTTCCAAATTCTCTCTGATTATAAGGAGTATTGGTCTTGTTTTTTGTTATTGCAAGCGTCATCGTTTCTTGTTTAAACACGCAAGATTTCTTGTTTGGAATCTTGGCTGCTCTGATTCATCAGGGTAGGGAGATTGATCTCAATCTTCGTGTCAAATTTTGCTTTTGGTGACTTATTGTTTGCTTAACGAGATCGCTTTTTGTGACCATCCACTTCTTTGTTTCATGAAAGTTGTTGATTGACACTTTCTTGAAGCTTGTCTTTTTGATCTTTTTGGTTATTATTGCCAAAGCTTTCATTGCTGCTTTTGATTGTTAAGAGCATCCTTAAACACATCTCTTTTTGTTGAGTTTTCATCCATTGTGTGGTGTCAATTTGCAAAAGTGTTTGTTGCCTATTATTCAATCACAAGTTTCAGTGTTGTTGAGAGCATTTTTGAAAAGACTTTTTTGTTGTTGCTTTGAAGAAAATCTTTTGAAAAACTTAGTTTTGCTTTCTTGAACTTGCTTTTCATTTGGTTTCCTTTTAGTGAATTAAAGTGCTTTATGTTTGTCTTAGAACTTGTTTTTAGTGTTTAGACGAAATGAATGGTAGCATCTCATATTCCATCTAGACATTTTAAGTGACAAGATAAAGATTGATAAGCAAGCAACTTTCATTTTTTTGTTTTTAGAGTAGTTTTGAATCTTGCATTAGCGTATAATTGTTGCATTAGGATAGATTTGCATACCCTTTTAGGCATACATAGCTTTGTTAGCTTTTGTGAGTGTGAAGTGTGAATTAACGAAAAGAAAAGAAAAATTTGTTTTATTAGAAGTTCCTCTGAACCCTATAGAAATTGCTCTTCATCGAAAAATGAAAAAGTGCATGTGCATGTAGTTAAGTTTTTATTAATTTCTTTTGCATTAAAAAACACCGCTAGTTTCACTTCCGTTACCTTGTGACTTAAAGAACAGCCTATTTTAAAATCAAGCGCTAACTAAAATTCACTAGAAATTTTTGTTTAAAGTCAGTTACACCAACAAGTTTAGGATTTTAGGGCCTTGGATTAGGCGAGTGGAGAGTTAACTCTCCAAGGCCATATAAACATCAAACGTAGGAGTCTGAATAACAAGAGAAAATCCAATAGCGTTAGGAAGACCAGGAAAGCTCCGGATCTGGGAGTTAAGCACAAGGGTCTGTGAAGACAGGGAAGAGAGATACCCCCTCTCCTACTTGTCTGAACTTACCTCACGACTGTTCCACCTGGCTTCTGCGACGAGTTGGTATCCATAGTTGCCACTCCTAGGGATCTACATAGGTGGCTACGGAGGGGAATCCCGTGGCACCTGAGGTCGACGTTGCATCACTCTCGACAGTACTACTGGAGGGCACCCTTGCGAAGCTTGGGGGCTTGTACTGGCACAGGCTATTTTTAGGAGGTCAGCGTAACTTCCTCTGATACCTTCACTGATAGGACTGGGCCCTCATCATCCCAGACTATCTTCGGAAGGCCCCTTAATTCACTTTCTTGTATTTTGGTGTCCGGTCCTAATCACCCGGAGCCGAAATACTTGGAAGTTGTTTGACTGGCCGTTATCTTTAGGGACTTTATAGTGTGTGCTCTGTGCTCTTAGTTGGCCTAGCTTTCAATTTTTTGAGTCTTTAGTTAGATCATAACAAAAAATTCAAAGTGGCTGACCGATCTCCTAGACGGTCTCGAAGACTTTGTGGTCTTTCACCACCAAGTTTAGAGCCTTCTCCTAGAAGGCGCAGAGGTAATACTACTGGTGGGTTTTGTCCCACAGCTGTTGACGCATCGGGGATTGATCCTCCTCTCGGGGGCATTAGTGTTCAAGCAAGGCCTGGCACTTCTGAACAAGAGAGGGACACTCCATTCCTTTCTCGAGTTCTCTTTCAAGCGGAGAATAACATAGAGGTAGAAGAACTCTCAGAGTCGTTAGCGGCTCCCAATTCTCCACTACCATCTAGTCATCCAGACGTATTACAATACGTTGGGACTCTGACGCATAGACCGTCAAGTCCAGGTTACGCTACGCGCTTACCATCGATGACCACTACTGGAAGCATGGCTTCTACAAGTGCTACCACTATGCAAACTCCAACATCGGTACAAGGAGGAGGAACGATTTCCATCTCCTCTGCTTCTTTGTTTGGATCTTTTGCTGGCACATCTTTAGTTGGGTCTACCTCCATTCCGTCCACTAGTGGAAATGCCCAAACCAATGCTTTTGGTACTGGATTTTTCCCATTTGGCACCCACTCACAGGGTATTCCATCGGTTTCGTTTAGTGCCGCTACGTCCATGATGGGCGGATCGGCTTCATTCCAGGGTTTTCCTTTCGGAAGTGGTCATATACCACATTCCAACCCGACAATAGGATCCATGCCTTTTTCTTCAATAGGAAAAAGCAGCAATCCTTTCCAAGGTTGGAATAACCCTGGGGTTAGTGGCGCGGGAACTGGGAATCCGTCTTTCGGCCAACAAGGGAACAGGCCGTACTCCACAGTTAGCTCATTTCAAAGTATTCCTCCCTTAGCTTCAGCTTGGAATCCGTATCAGGGGTTATCAACTCCTTATAATCCTTTAGGAGGAAACTTTGCTGGTTATGGAGGTTTTGCGGCCGGAGTTGGTCAAACTCTGAATTTTGCTAGATCACAAGGCTTGCCTTTTGGTTCAGCCGGTTCTGCTGGTTACTTCAGGCAGCCTGGTGCTTTCCAAAATCTAGGACAATCTTTTCAGAACTTTGGGAGTTCCGCCCAGTCTGGGTGGAATCCCCAAGGTCCTCCTAGGCTTCCGTTTCTGGCAACGTTGAACTTGCCAGATCTCACTATGTTAACAAATGATCCAATCAAGTACAATCCAGCCTGGCCTCCGGTCCCAACCAAACTCCCTTCGGACATTCCAAAATTCGAAGGGAAGAGTGGTGAGGACCCAGGCGACCATGTAACCACATTCCATTTGTGGTGCTCATCTAACTCCCTTATCGATGACTCGATTAGGTTGAGACTCTTTCAACGCACCTTGATTGGTAATGCGGCCAAATGGTATATAGAGTTGCCAGGGGACAGCTTTACATCTTTCGCTGACTTAGCCAATATTTTCTTAAATCATTTCCAGTTGCCTGTCCGTTATGATGCCGGAACTGAACTTCTGGCCACTTTTCGTCAGGATAAGGCAACTCACATTTCTGACCATATTCAGGAATGGAGACGGAGAAAGAGGCTCATTAAAGCCGAAATCCCTCCGAAGTACCGTCTCGAATGGTTTTTGAAATCTTTACAACCCGAGATCTCTAAGGATGTCTCCATGTCTGGAGTCTATTCTGAAGAGCAAGCTATTTTTAGGGCCCAGCAATTAGAATTGATCTACTCTCAGTCTGGGATCCTACAAAAATACTTGCCAGATGCTCCTGGGTCTAAGGTTGACATAGCTAAGTCGAAGCAAGGTCCCCACGCGGATGGTATTGTTGGGTCAGTAGACACAACTACCGTGAACTTGTTGAATCAATTGCAGCAGTTGTCCTTACAAACTGCTTCTAACAACCAAGTCACATCGTCTAATCCCCCGGCTTCCCAAACTGCTTCGATTAACGCCGTCCAATCTGATAACCCCAAAGGAAATCAAAATTCCAATGGGAAAAAGAAAGGACGAGGTAAGAAAAAGAACCAGGATGGAAAGCCTGATGCAAATAAATCCGGCAACAACGCTGGTGGTGGTAGAAATGAGTCTAGAAAGAAAGTCAAGTTTCCATGCAAGTTGTGCAGTGGAGACCATTTAACTCATCTCTGCCCTAAGATTGAAGACGCTCAGCGCTTGTTAGGACAGCAAGGGACTTCTAGCTCTCAGGCTGTGTTAACTAACCCTTTTCCCCAAGGGCAGCAACTTCTTGCTGGCGCGAGTTCAAACCCTGGTACCTCTGCAGGGGGCAGCCAGGAAGGGGAAAAATCATCGAATGTTTTCATGATGGGTTCTAACGTCCATGTGGCTACTCGGTCACGTGATTATGGTGAAGCCGAAACTTCCAAAGACAAGACTGTTCCCGGAAATACCGACCTTCATATTGAGCGACCCCCTGGTGAGACTATACCACGGATACCGAAAGGTTCCGCTAAACGTGCGACTATTAATCCTAATGCTAAGGATGCCCAGAATTACTCCATTGTTGAGGATCTGGCTCAGAGTCCATGCGCCATGTCCGCTTTAGAGGTTCTCCAGTTGTGTCCGGCTCAGCGAAGCGCTTTACTTTCCACGATTGGAGCAGTCGATCCAGCTAACTCTTTAGTGCTCACTTTCGACATGTTAAATGTCAAAAAGCGACTCCCTCATCACATGGCTTTCCAAATAAAGTCTACATACCGGAAAATCAATATTTTTCGCACCGTTATTGATGAAGGAGCTTCCACGTGCGTCATGTCGATGTCATGTTGGAAGGCTATTGGATCACCTTCGGCCGTTCCTTCACCTACCGTCTTGACTGCATTTGATGGTCATTCTCATAAGCCGCATGGGATTATCCCAGCCTTTCCTATATGTGTTGTGGGGAAGGTCGTCAATATTGAAATCGAAGTCATAGATGCTAACCTAGACTATAATCTCCTATTAGGAAGGAACTGGGTATACGAAATGGATGCCATTGTTTCGACTCTGTTTCGTGTCATTTGCTTTCCTCAAGAGGGGGAAATCGTTAAGGTTGATCAATTGGATTATTGTCCAGTCGATCCTCCAGCAAGCTCTGACTCTACTGTTCCCTTAGTGGATAACCCTCGCCCGCCTACTGAGAATTTAGGAGTGGGAATGTATTCCTCATTGATGGGTACCTTTGATCTTCCCTCTCCTTTCGTTAAAATCAATGCCATTTCATCATCTAAGGAGTCTCCTCGAGAAGAGTTCTTTCGAACTCATTATTTTTCAGACCCTTGGACCTTGTCTTCACCTACGACCACATTAGTTGAAGGACAAGTAAATGGAATGGAATTTCCTATATCTGCAGCTAAGCTTAGATATCAGTTTATCGTAGACTCTGCAGATAACCACTCCGCTCCTTTTTCCGAAGAGGAGTTAGATGGTGATGTGGCCCCGGCTTGGAGCCTTGATTCTACCTCTGCCTTGGACTGCTTAGATTCAGTTTTACCTTCTGAAGAAGCAATCCTCAAAGCAATGATGGGTATAGATCGACCTTGGGAAGACTTACAGCATCGTTCATACTTTCTTCCTCCATTGCAGGAAGTAGAATCTAGATTCTCCAAGCTCTATACTAGTGATGTTTGTATGGTGCCAAACCCTTTGGCTCCAGCACACGTTCGTGCCGAAGGTAATATGTCGGTGATTTCAAAAACGATACCTATAAACATCTCTAGGGACCCTAATGTCATCGAGAATCTCTTCATCGGAATTGAGTGTTCCCCTGAAGAAATTCAAATTTACACCGACCTGTTTAAGGAATTGCGAGATGTATTTGCTTGGTCTTATGAAGAAATGCCTGGCATTGATCCTTCTATAGTTCAACATGAGATCAAGACGTATGAAAACGAAAAATCGGTTCGTCAAAGGCTTCGGCCGGTTAACCCTAGGAAAGCAGCAGCTATCAAAGCTGAGGTTGAGAAGCTGCTAAAGGCAGGTTTCATATACCCTGTTCCTCTTACTGATTGGGTTTCTAATCCAGTCCCTATAGATAAAAAGCAAGGAACAATCCGAGTATGCATCGATTTTAGGGACCTAAACAAGGCTTGTCTGAAAGATAATTACCCCATGCCATTCATTGATCAGATTATCGACGAGTGTGCGGGTAATGAGATTTTTTCCTTCATGGATGGTTTTTCTGGTTATAATCAAATTTCTATCCGTCCTGAAGATCAACATAAGACAACCTTTATATGTCCCTGGGGTACCTTTGCATATAGAAAGATGCCTTTTGGTCTTAAAAATGCTGGAGCCACTTTTCAGTGGGCCATGTCATATGCTTTCCACGACATCAAACATGTCATTGAAGCATACTTGGATGATCTCGCTGCTCGTTCTCGAAAGAGAACTGATCACCCTAGTCATCTTTGATTGGTTTTCGAGCGATGTCGTTTTTATAAAATCCGGTTGAATCCCAACAAATGCGTTTTCGCGGTTACGTCCGGTCGGTTGTTAGGGTTCATCGTGTCCAATGAAGGGATTCGGGTTGATCCCTTCAAGATTGAGGCAATAATTTAGTTACCTCCCCCGTCCTCGATTCGACAACTTCAAAGTCTTCAAGGGAAGGCTAATTTCTTAAGACGGTTTATAGCAAACTATGCCGAGATAACTAAAGGGTTCATGCGTTTGCTACGGAAAGGAGTTCCATTTGTATGGGATGACTTTTCGCAACGATCGTTTGATGCTTTGAAGAAGGCATTAGTCTCTGCCCCGCTTTTGAGTCCACCAGATTATGGTAGAGACTTCCTTTTATATCTCGCTGCAGCAGAATCAACCATTGGTATGGTTCTCGTTCAGGAGGACGATGCTCTCACCGAGCATGTGATTTATTATTTGAGCCGAGGCTTAATAGGTCCTGAACTTTGCTATTCTTCGGTTGAGAAGTTGGCCTTGGCAGCGGTCCACGCTGTCCAGCGGCTCCGTCATTATATCCTGCTTCGCAAAACTTTTGTCTTAGAGGCGGTCAATCCATTTCAATTTGTCCTCAGTAGGCGAGTGATTGGGGGCAAATATAATCGATGGATAGTCATATTGCAAGAATTTGATCTCGAATTCTTGTCTGCCAAGTCTAAGAAATCCATGGTTTTCGCTGAGCTGATTTCTGAGCTGCCTTGTGGAGAGGATACTGTTTATGAGGAAAGTTTTCTCGACGAGCATTTATTCCTCATCTCTTCACTCGACCCTTGGTATGGAGATATCATTGTCTATCTCCAGACTTTGAATTTCCCCTCTACTTTCTCCAAGGATGAACGTCGGAAATTACGTCACCTGGCTAAAAGTTATGTTATCATTGGTGATACCTTATATCGTCGAGGGGTTGATTCAATCCTTCGGTACTGTTTAACCTTAGAGGAAGCAGAGTTAGTGCTAAATGATTGCCACAGTGGAGCTTGTGGTGGTCATCTATCAGGGCTTGCTACAGCCCAGCGCATCTTACGTGCCGGCTATTTTTGGCCTTCACTCTTTAAAGACTGTGTGGAAGCGGTCAAAAGCTGTCACCCTTGTCAAATTTTTACTAGAAATATGCGCACGCATCCAGCTCCTCTTTTTCCCGTTGTCACCGTCGGTCCCTTTACTAAGTGGGGTATTGATTTTACGACTTGTAATTTGCCTTCAGCGGCGAATCACAGGTACATTATCGTGGCTGTAGACTACTTTACGAAGTGGGCCGAGGCCATGCCTACTTACAAGAACGATAGTGACATGGCAGCATTGTAACTTTTTAATCAGGTTATCTCAAGATTCAGTATCCCAAGAGAGATTGTCACTGATCATGGCAGTCATTTCCAAAATCAACTGATGTCTGAATTGGCTCTCAAATTGGGTTTCCGCCAGGAGCATTCGTCTCCTTATTATCCTCAGGCCAATGGATAGGTCGAGGCAGTCAATAAAACTCTTAAGACGATCCTCCAGCGGACAATTGATAAAAATCGATCCAATTGGTACGTTATGTTGTATTCGGCTCTTTGGGCATACCGGACCTTCGTCAAGACTGCTACTGGGTTCACACCTTTTCAGTTGGTTTATGGGATGGAATCTATTTTTCCGGTTGAATGTGAAATTCCATCTCTTAAGTTAGCTGTTGAGCTCCTTCCTGAGACTTCGAGTCTCGAAGAGCGCCTTCTTCACTTGGAACATCTCGATGAGCAGCGTCGAGATGCGGCCACAACGAATGAGGCTCATAAGAAAAGGGTCAAAACACAGTATAATAAATCTGTTCGTCCTCGAGTCTTTTCTGAAGGTGACCTTGTCTTGGTCCATGACCAAGATAAAGACACCTTGGGGGCAGGCAAATTTAAGCCTATGTGGTACGGTCCTTTCATTATTAAACGAGTTTTAGAAAAAGGATCATATGAGTTAATCGATTTTGAGGGAAACAAGCTGGCGGAGCCCCGAAACGGGCTCTACCTAAAGAAGTACTTTGCTTAGTTTTGGCCAGGCAATGGCTTCTTTGTACTTTATGTATATTTGTACATATATCATCGAGAGTTTTTTGATATCAGCACTTTTTGGTCTGCTGTGGCAGGTGTTAATGGATGACTTGGTCTATTTTGGGTTCACCGATGGCGCTAGTCGCCACACTAGGAATCTTGCTTCCGCAGCTTGGGTACTTTATTATCCAATTGGTCAATTGATGGCATCAAGAGGCGTATGCATCGGTCCTGCTTCGAACAATATGGCTGAGTATACTGCCATTCTCAATTTATTATCCGAGGCAATCTCTCATGGGATCGACTTGTTGGTAGTGTATCTTGATTCTCAATTGATAGTGTCTCAATTAAATAACATTTATCGGGTAAGGGATCCATGTTTATATTGCCAGTATTTAAGGGTAAGGTTGTTGCAAAGATCATTTACTTATATTAATTATTTGCACATTCCAAGATCTCATAATTGGTTAGCTGATTCTATCGCTAATCAGGCATTAGACTGGCACATCAATCATTCATCACAATAAAATCAAGCATCAAAAAGTCAAACTGTATATATATATATCATAAAGCATCTCGACTGTACATATGTGTATCCAAAAATATACAAAATTGGGACTCAAATGCCCATAATCATGTCTAGCATATCTAATGCCCCGGCTCAGGATGAGCGGCCAAGTAAGTAACTATCGCATTCGCCACACGCCGAAAAGTGCGAACCCAGTCACGTGGCATGCCAACCACATGACGCTGCATATCCTCAGGAAGGTCCTCTATGGCAGCCATCGATACTCGGCAGCTCAGTCTCGCCAAGTGTTGCTGGACATTGTGTAGAGTCCGTTCTGTATTAGCAGCCGCCTCTTCGGCTCCTTGGCCGTGCCGTCCATGCCGCGGGAATCCATCTGGTCGTACCGGCCCAATGTCTGAAACGTGATCATCATATCAGTAATTTGAATCTCATCAAAAATAATATTTTTCAAAATTCATCATTATATTTGAAAAATCCAAAAAAATCATAAAATAAAAAATTCTTACCAATCTTGCCCCATGCTGCGTTCGGTGGTAACGCTAGATCAGGATCTCCTCGGAAATCTAGCCCAGCATAGGGGTAGTCATCCATGGCAATGATCTGCTGATCCCACCAGGTGAAGAAGTCATCGTCGAAGGCAGTCCTTGGAACCTCCCCACCCCCCAGACGTTTCATCAGATCGGCCCACCGGCCCATGCGTGGATTGCGTGGGGTGCTGATGGAAACTGCTACCCTGGGGCGGAGCGCGGGAACCTTCTCAAAAAAGAAAGGGCACAGGATAGTCCCATATCCGAAGTTTTTGGTCTGTCCCCTCCTGATAGAAGTGAGCTGGCTCTTCATGTTGGCTAGGAGAGGAGTACACCAGTCAAACACAGTAGTGAGACAGTCAACTGCCACGCTCATGATCAGCTGTGATGCCTGATGCAGAGAGGACGATCTGTTCACTCGAGCTATGGTGAACAGGATTATCCTCAGCGATAAACTCGCTACATGTGTGATGGAAATCTGGCTCCCAATCTTCTTGGGATGTCTCGGGCAGTATATCTGTACATAGTCCTCTATCGTGAGGCTACTCCATGTCCTGCCCTGGGAATGTACTACCTCTCCCCTTCGGGAAAGGCCCGTGATAAAATAGATATCCTCCACTTCTACCCTGAGCGGCATCTGATCGATCATAAAGGCTTCCTCCTCGACGTCCCAATAATCAATGAGCATCTCAAGCAGACGCGTGTTCGCTTTCATATTCGGCAGTTTGAAAAATTTAAGCAAACCGCATCCCCTGTAGTGCATCTAAAGCTTCTGGACTGTTCATAACTTCATTGTCAACCGCTGCGTGCTCTCTTTCACACCACGTGATAGGCATCCTGAGGAAAAAATGATTTGCAACCGTTAGTTTTTGGTTAAAAATGGTTCGCGGCGTATACGCGGGTCCCTGTGCACACAGTCGTATATAGGGCCCACGTGTACGCGGGTTTCATATTACCAACTCGCGTATACGCCGCAGAGAATTTTTGGGCAAAAAATTCAACGATGAAACATTAATCAAAAATCTTAAAACGAGTCACAATCAATTGCAAGCTAAGTATAAGAGTTACCTGGAGGTTTTTGACGAATTTGAACGGTTGAATCTGGCTACGGGAAGTTTGCTCCTTTTGCTCCAAATCCTTTGCTCAAATGGTAAAAATGGTGAGTCCAAAATCTCTTTTATAAGTTTTGAAAATGCAATTTTTTTTTTTGTTTGGCCTCATGTGACTTTTAACTTGGGAGCTTGGAATGTTGAGATTGGTTTGTTTTTCGGGACATTTTGGACGTTTTTCGACAGTTCGAGATGGTTCCATGACTGCTGACCCGTCATGGCAGGTATCATTTTCTCACTGGCATATAGGTTAGGGACACCATTTTTCCGTTGCATTGTGCATACTAGCCTCCATTTGCCGATACATCTGCCATAGGGTCGACCCCATCGTGTTATGGTTCATAAGCCATTTTCACTCGCTGATTCTTTAAATCATGACACGATGGTAGAGCCATCCTTTACATGGGCATCGTAGTTAGCACCTCACTGACATTTGTTGCCCATGCTGCTCCGATTTGAGTAGGTTTGGGAGTCCTCTGTAGTCCCGCCATGACTTATGCGTTGAAGACTCATTCCTCTTTGCTTCTTCGCTTCGTTCTGGCCTTATAACCTAGAGGCTCCTTTGTGTTGAGTTGTACTACTGCATTGCATGTTGACCACTTGCACCTTTTGGCCTAGAGCCGGCTTCACTTGGACCCGTGTTTAAGCCAACTTTTGACCATGACGACTGCAAAATCAACCTTGCATACCTTGGACTTCTGCAACTTGACACACCTTGACCCGTGGAAGGAACACAACTTTGAGTGTCACTGACCAGTTTTCGCCTCCCTCCATTGAGCATAGGAACGTTCCATTCCCAGGAACTAGATCATCTGTTTCACCGACACTCGTTCTTTCCACTATACCATAGCATTCTTTTATTCTTTTTCAAGCTTAACAGAAAAAGACAAAAAAATTAAATATTCCAAAAAGAGTGGGAACAGGACAGTATTTCCATTTTATTGTTGGCAGCTAGAGTCAGTCGTGTCGCCCTTGAACAAAGCACTCAAAACAAAGTCTCCTCCGTTTGGGCGGGATTTAGTTTGACTTAGGTACGCCTTAACCTTGTTATTGAGTCAGTTCTCCCCCGATTGGTTATCTCTTCCAATCATATGGAGGGTTCGTTCGTGCCTCCTGCATGACGAACTTATACAGAGTCATCATATGCTGCCACATAGTCACATTGAGTCGTGCTTTTGTTCAAGGGAAGTTAGCCTGAGTCAGCCTTTCTGCGGTGTCTCTTGACTCATTTTTCAGTCAGCCATCCTTGATTGTCAGTATCATGTCTATCACCACATCAGTTATATTGGTCCTTTACTCGTGCCGGTTTGAGAAGGTCCCTATTGACTTCTTGCTGGCGGGTCTTGTCCTTATCGACGACGACACCTTGCTCTGAGGACAGGCCTAGAGCTGCACCCTGGCCCTATTTTCATTATTGATAGGTCACCTTGTTCCCAGCATCGATCAGTATCATGGGTCTTTGACTGAGTGGTTTCCCTTGTGTTCGACATCAGCTTACATTATCACACATTTGGATTCGTGCAGTACCTTGGTTTCCATTTGACCCTATTGGTGGATACCTCACCTCTATGTCAACTTTCATTATTGGTTGGTTCAGAGGGTTTCTTTCGTGCGCTAGCCACATCTTGTGTACGCCGGAAATGTACTTCGGTTCGGTTACTACATCTCTTTCGTCCGATTCCTTCCACATTATTGGCCTACGGGTTACACTCGCACTAGTTTGATGAAGGATGCCTTAATGCCTTCCTTCTAGCGGATCTTTCCCTATCGACTCCGACTCATTGCTCTGGGGCAAAGATCTAGAGTCCATTTGGTAGTACCTTGGGGTTTGCAATCATTAGTGGCAGATCCTTCTCTATCAACAGTGGGAAATCATCATTGTCTCCTGATCGATAGATTCTTACAGGTGTTCGACTTCAGCTCATTTATTCACACTTGTTAGATTGTACTGGGTACCTTGATGCTCATTATCATTATCGGTGAGTAGTCTCGCGTTTGTTAACGGTATACATCAATGACCGGTAATCAAACGATTTCTCACATGGTCAACTTCAGATCATTTATTCCCATGGTGTAGAAATGTACCACGGAGGTCGGTGAAGACCTCAGGTTGTATCAGCATTCCTTGGTTCACTTGACAGTTGCTCCTGTTGCTGCTAGTTGATACCACTCCACCTTATATGTTGCAGTCACTCATGGCGACATTCTATATGCTGGCACCTGAGTTTGCAGTGTAGTACCATCCTATTCCATCATCTTCAGTTGGTACCTTTTGGGATCAGTCTTTGATATCAGTGATCCGTTGCATCTTTCAGCATCATTGATAGTCTTATATGTGATATTTCGGATATGTACTTGTTCATCATGATCAGATGATCCATTATGTATTTTCCAGTCATTTATACTTGTATACTTAGTGGATCCGCTTGTACTTGATATGCGGACATGCTCTACTTTTTTTGAGCATGGGTATGCCCGCCTCAGACAGTGTTTCTTTCTGATCTCTTTTGGTGGCTTGGCAGGCTGAATTCTGGTGAAGTCCTCCTCGGTTTTTGGCAGATTTCCTTTCCATGTACTTGCTTAATACATTTCAGCCATCATGTACCCCTTCTGACCTCATATATTAGGGGGCATCTGTTATAGCTCCAAATATCACTCTTATGGTTTGTGATGCTGCACTCATGGCCTAGGGCAACCCCTCCTTCCAGACCTGGTCCTAAAATTTAAAAAACAGTGTTTTATCCCTTATACGCGACATTGCCCTGAGTTAAACGCGTGTATACGTGGGTCTGTGTATACCCAACCCGTGTGTATGTACTAAAACACTTAAAAAAATATAAAACTCCTTAATTTCTGGCGGAGATCGCGGGTTTTACCTGCTAATCACCTGTTAGTGCCCATGGCCCAACTGTTCCCAACCAAGTCCCAACTAAAAAACTAATTTGGGAGAGGTATAAAAAGACCTCAAAGGGAAGGCCAAGGAGGAGAGAAGAGAGAGAAAGGTTATTATGCTCATATTTTTCCCCTGACCAGGTTTGAAGTCCCTTGTGCCTTCTGCACTACCCCCATTTGTACAGGAAACCCTTGTTTCCTTGTGTGTTGATGCTCATCCACTCTTTATGAAATCATGGAGTAAGGCATGGAAGGAGTTTGTTAGAGGCTTGAGGCTGGAACAGATCTGGAAGGGAGCTTTGCTTGGAGCCTGCTGAAGGTGACTCAGGTGAAATTATTCCTTTTTATGTACTTTATTTGTCTATAATAAAAGAAACACATGTCTTGGTTCCCGATATAAATCTTCTTTATGTTTATGATATTCATGTTTAGAATTCATATGTAAATGGTTGTTTGGATTTCATAACTAACTACCTTTATTTATAACATGAAGATGGTTTCTTTATAAGGTTTTGTCCACATACTGCTATGTTCTTTGGAATTAGTTGTTTTGCAGGACAAAAGAGAAGAAGGGAACTCCAAGAAGGGTTTGGACCCTAAGGGCCTTCTCAAACGTAGGACCTAAGGTACATCCCTAGCAGACTGAAAGTTATCTATTCAAAGAAACATATATTCACACAGCCATTATGCTATTATAAGCAAATTCTATTGTAAAGGGGACGTACCTTAGGTCCTACGTTTGAGAAGGCCCTTAGGGTCCAAACCCTTCTTGGAGTTCCCTTCTTCTCTTTTGTCCTGCAAAACAACTAATTCCAAAGAACACAGCAGTATATGGACAAAACCTTATAAAGAAACCATCTTCATGTTATAAATAAAGGTAGTTAGTTATGAAATCCAAACAACCATTTACATATGAATTCTAAACATGAATATCATAAACATAAAGAAGATTTATATCGGGAACCAAGACATGTGTTTCTTTTATTATAGACAAATAAAGTACATAAAAAGGAATAATTTCACCTGAGTCACCTTCAACAGGCTCCAAGCAAAGCTTCCTTCCGGATCCGTTCCAGCCTCAAGCCTCTAACAAACTCCTTCCATGCCTTACTCCATGATGTCATAAACAGTGGATGAGCATCAACACACAAGGAAACAAGGGTTTCCTGTACAAATGGGGGTAGTGCAGAAGGCACAAGGGACTTCAGACCTGGTCAGGGGAAAAATCTCAGCATAATAACCTTTCTCTCTCTTCTCTCCTCCTTGGCCTTCCCTTTGAGGTCTTTTTATACCTCTCCCAAAGTAGTTTTTTAGTTGGGAGTTGGTTGGGAACAGTTGGGCCACGGGCACTAACAGGTAATCAGCAGGTAAAACCTGCAATCTCCACCCGAAATTAAGGAGTTTTATATTTTTTTAAGTGTTTTAATACATACACGCGGGTTGGGTATACACAGACCTGCGTATACACGCGTTTAACTCAAGGCAATGTCGCGTATAAGGGATAAAACACTGTTTTTTAAATTTTAGGACCAGGTCTGGAAGGAGGGGTTGCCCTAGGCCATGAGTGCAGCATCACAAACCATAAGAGTGATATTTGGAGCTATAACATATCCTCCATGCCTTGCATTGGACAAGATGTAGTTATATGTTTATGTGTGGGAGTGACATGTTTTCAAATATAAAAAAAGGGGACCATTTAATTCATAAGTAGTTATTTTTGTTTATGAGCTTCTCATTAGATATCTTGGTAATCAGTTTAGTTTGGAGATCATCGATGATGACATCTTCTAGATAATGTCACGCTTCTTCCAAGTAACAATGAGGTTGATGAAACTTTATTTGACGTTGAATTACCCCATGTTCCAGCATAGAGATAGAACTCCCAAGGAAAATTCTCACTTTCCTCGGGGCATAAATTTTATCAAGTACGCTATATATTAGTCTTTATTCTCTAACTACCTTTGTGACTTAGAGTTTGAACCTAATGATCTTTTAGCTTAGAGTTTTAATTTTCCACCTAGTTTGGTTTTCCTTTCGACTTCTATTTATAAGTAGAAAGTCTCCTACCAATTGAATCTCTCACCTTAGAGGAAAGAAAGCTATTAAAATCACTTATCTGAGGATTAATCTCTCACTACGAAACTTATATCTGTTAAGGATTAATCTCTTTGTGGAGAAACCTATGGGTTATGGTGTGCTCACATAGTAAATTACTTTTGAAAATTTTAATTTTCTAATAATGGTGTAAAATATCCTATTCTTTATTACAGATCATATATTTAATGGATCCTTGAGAACAAAAATGCTCTTATGTGGTATGATTACTAGTCCCTACCACAATAGGGACTATAGTGTTCAACTTAGAGACAAATTTCCTCAAATTTTAATTACTTTCCTTCTTTTGTAAAAGGAAATTCTAAAGTTATGTAAAAGATATATATTGAATCAATTTTTTTTTATCAAAACAAAATATTTTCCTTAATTTTGTAACTTTAAATATTCAATTTATGATCAATGCAATTCATTGGGATGTGATGTTATACTCCTAGTGCATGCAATTTTTAACTATTTGTTTGAGTGAAAATCATTTAAATAATAATTTTCTACAACTTTATCAGTGGCCTATTTAGACCCTCCAACACTTCCCACTCTCTGACATTGAAAATCATTGTAGTCAATGCAAGAGTGTCTATAATCCAAATGTTGATGAGCTACCACCACCCTCCACTTGATAACTTGCATACACCCTTTGTAGGCTCCTTAAGGTGGTCTATTATTGGAACTAAGTATCTCCTTATACACTATATTGATAGTGATTACACATCTTGTTTTTGAATAGGATTATTCCTAGCATCTCACTCAATGCCATGAGAATTTGTTGAATAAACTCTTTTCAATCTAGGGGGAATTTTTCTTCCCTATCTCAACTTCTTGGTACTTGAGATTTACAACTAAGATTCAAATCAAGATATCCTATCATATAGTGCTAATATAATAAATAATTGGTATGATATTATTTAGTGCTTGTCCAGTAAGAAACAATAATTGGTGAAAGGAAAAAGGGAAAAAAAGAGAGGACAAAAATCTTATTTTCTGAATAGTGTTGAATTAGCAGTCAATTGTTAATAGGATAAATTCATCCCTATCAAAAAAAGAAATTTAAGATAAGTTTATCCAGCTTGAATATTGAGGATATTGGTTATGCTTGAATGATATAGACTAGTACTAAGAAAATACAGAAACATTCATCAACACTATTATAAATGGTCAAAAGAACTTAAGTATGCCTACTTCAACTATAGTTTCACATTATGCCATTTCATTACATAAAACTTTTAATAAATTTAATGTTCCTTTTATTCTTACCAAGAAAATATCCCATTCTTTCTAAATCAATTTGGAACTTCTCATCCAATCTCTTACTATTTAGCGTATTTTGTTTTGCTAGGAATCCATCTGAAGGTGGAGATATAAGCCTAGAACTAGGAGACTCTTCTCTCTTAGGTGAGTAATCAAGTGAATTTCTAGTGAGACACACATCTTTTGTAATAATTTTGCAAGTGATCAATCAATAGATAAACATGTAAAAATATGCCTTAATTTTTCCATTGTTTATGCTTCACTTGAATGAATTTTGACACTACTATGGAAAACAAGAACATATTTATTTCTTTCATTTAAAAAAAATGAACTATATATGCTTTGCATGCCTATGGTACTATTTATGGCATGGAGGAAAATGTTAGTCAAAAACCATGAAAATATTTGTTTCCCATCACTAGAGTATTACTTAGGCATATTCAAATTCATTAGTTTAACATGTTTCTTACCTCTTGATATGACATTGTAGAGTTCATAGAAGCTTTCCTTGGAAATGAAATGTTAATATGGTTCTTACTTCTTGATATAACATTGTAGAGTCCCTAAATGCCTTCCTTGTATGTATAATGCTACACACATAATTCCTTATCTTCATAAACTGACTTTGATGTTTAGTTATTTAAAAATTATCTTCTAGCAATAATATAGTGTAATATTATAGTGCCACTATAAAATAACAATAGAAACAACATTGTATAACATGAATTAATTTATTACAACATTGTATCATATGAATTTGATTCGATACATTAGCACAACAAAAGACAATATGGAACTAGAAAGACCATGAATACTTATATGAAAATGAAAATAAGCCTATGTCTAGGAGGCTAGTTTCTAAGGAGAAAATTTCCACACACTCATAGGAATCAACTATGAAATCCACCTGGAAGCCATAAAATGATACCACTAGAATGAAGGGATCTCCTACATGGCTATAAACTCACTCAACCCAACCCACTACTCTCATGACAAGTTTTCTACCCACTACAACGCTCTCTAATTCCTCTTCAAGCAAGTAGACTAGCCATGGTATTCTCTTCCACTGCCAAACATAACATAAGTAAAGCCTAATATTTCTCTACTCAACCATCCCTTAGATTACATTTCCATTATAGTGCCCTTCAATGTGCTTAGAAATATCCTAGTATATTTTCTTCCTTTTTGTAATAAAATGAGATTGAAACATTTGGCCTCAAGAAATTTAATCAACATCAAAAATAGGGTTATAATATTGAAGGTATTGCCTCAACTACAAGTAACATTTAAATCATGGCTTGTCTCTCAAACCATCCCATATTATTCCATATTTTATTAGTGACCTTCTCCTATGTTTATAACTCATGAAAAACACATTGGAAATTTTGTTTCATGTTTAATATGAAATGGACATCTAACGAAAGGGTATGAGAGTTAATAATGGGAATTGAGAACAAATAAAGGTTGGAGAGGAACATGGTATGCTTCACAGTAGGGATTGCCAATGCCATGGTGTAAATGTTCAACACTTGTAATTTTACGTTCTCTCAACCATGATCATGGGTTGCTTACAGACCTTCCTACCATGGAGAAAAAGTCACTAAACATACATAAATCTAAACACAAAAGAAGCCATTCCATTCATTGTTATTCATAATAACTTTGTCAGCTAGAAATATTATCTATATTATATAAGTGCATAGTGCACAACAAATAGATCATGCATTACAAAGCTAATTCATCATTTTTTTTCTAATTATTTTCTCCTTTCATGATTTTCCTGTTGAGAGTATATATGAGCAACAAAAAGAGTCGGTGCACTTAAAATTTGTTGGAGTGCTAGACTTCATTCATCATTAAGGAATTATAGTAGGCTTGATCTAGCCATTAATCCTTAATTCACATATCTTCAATTTACACCCCTCATTAGCATACTTGTTTTCTTCTCTGTTGAAGTCTCTTAGGACATAGAAATATGCTTTGGATGGGATATCTTCTACAATTTTCCTTATTCTTTTCATGATGGTTTCCATAGATTTATCCTTTGGGAAGGATCCTTTGACCAGATGATGCAGGATCAAGAGATAATCTCCCATAACCATAAGTGTGTCCACCTGATGTTATTGGCTAGAAAAATCCCATTGTAGATACCATATACCTTTTCTTTATTAATTTTCATTTGACCAAGAACCCTTGAGTACTTGAACACTTTATCCTCCTCATGAACATAGACTACCCCCTGCCCTCCTTCCCCTATAGGTTAGAGTTGGATGCCACATCAAAATAGAGAATCCAACCTTGTTGCGAGCTCTCTCATGTTCTTAACTCAATCTCTATTAGTATTAGATTCTATATTTCATCTATCTTAGCCTTGTTCAATCTCGTGTTTTGGGAAAATTTGTACAAAACTATAAACTTTATGAGCCAATCCTATACCATTTAGCCTAAGGTTTGTCGAGAACATTCCATATCTATCTTTTGAGATCCAAACTTATCACACAATGGGATTTATTTCATTGTTGTGTAGTGAAAAGGAGTGTCATTTTTAATGAAAAATTTCAGTTGTAGAATTCGAATAATTTGAGCCCAATAGACCTTCCCAAGGTCTGCTCAGAAGGAGGGTGTGGGAAAATGTGATACAATGAAAGAAGAAGAATCCCAATAATGTAAATAAGAAGTCACAAGGAAAAGTGAGAGAAGTCATTGTTTTATCATAAAACCCTATCTTTGTTGATGATGTTATCCTCCACAATGACCCAAGGTTGAGAAAGGAGATTGATGGAGGTAATATCAAACCACTTAGGGTTCAACAGCTAGCCTTGCTAAATCAGAGAGGTCTCTCTCTATAAATCTCACAGCCAAATATCACTGGAGTGGGAAAAAGATATTAGGCTAGGTTTCTTTCAGCTCTAGGGTTTTGAAATTTAGGGTTTTGCTGGATCAGGAGTCAAAGTCAAGGAACTAGGTCAGGTTTCAAGGGTTCATTTGCAAGAGATAAAGAGGAGTAAGGTAGGTATGATTTTGTGATACTTTGGGGCTTTGTCGATGTAGTGTAGGGTGGAAAAGCAAAGGTTCAAAATGAGCATGGAAAGCATGAATTCATTTATCAGAAGATAGATAACATAAGCATGAAATTCCTAACAAAACAGATCTTAAGTTTAAGAATTATGTTTAAAACCTCTTAGGAAAATCACTGAAGAGCATAGATACAGAAAGGAGATGAAATTATCATTCATATAAGCTATTAACGAAAGAGAAACATGATCACAAAACTCATTCCACAAGAATTCCTAGATAATAGCTGCAACTGGCCTTTGATTTCCTGTAGAAAGATGATGAATACAAGCTCCAAGCCTTTCACTCTCTGATGTCCAAACCCTAATACTTCGAAATATGAAGTATTTATACAATGGTTTACAAAAAAGTATCTTGAAACGGATTTCAAGATATATTACAAAAAGTCATAAAAATAGATCAATACTACTAAAAATATCATTTCGCTGAGATCTAGTATTGTTATGGGAATTCTAGTGTAATTGAGGCATTTAATAAATAATTTTATTAATCATGTTGACTGATGAACTGTGTTGCTATTCCATTTTTTTCTGCATTCTGTTCTAAAAGTCGGTGTAATGAATGTGCAATGCTAGCTCCTTCTGTTGCTTAAATCATGTTGAAAAGGTCTTCATTGTCATTCGAGTGGCGGTGAAATGAGTGATTTGGTGCTCTGTGAATGGAGGTTGTGGTCTTTCAGTTGAGAAATTACATGAAAGGCAACGAAAAATCGTGACCGAGGGTGTGAAAAATGAATTGATATTGACCATCGAGAAGAAGTATGTGTCTTCGATTTGAACTATCTGATCCGGGTTGATTAGATCTGGGCCGTTGATCTGGGTCGATTATATATCGCAATCGCAATAGGAAGGGTGGCTCGTACACTAATTTTTCCATGTTTTACAAAAAAGGCGGACTTGAAAATTTAAACACTGCAATACATAAGATATCGCATCTGGGACAAGGGAATTTACCCTGTTCCATAGTGCTTTGCCAATGGACCAGACCCGATACTTTATCAAGAACTAATTTATAAAATATCACATCTGGTCGGGGCTTTCCATATCGCAATCGCAACTGGGAGGAAGACCATATGGGGGAGGAACTCAAAGTTGATTTGATCGTTGGGGGCTGGGACTTATCCACTACGAGAGTTATCGGCGGCAGGCTTTATCAGCAAGCGGGAGTTATCAACGAGTGGGAGTTATCGATGAGCGAGAGTTATTGCCAGATGCGGGACCGATTGCGAGATCTGAGCCTGATCGTGGGATGCTGGATCGATTGCGGGATGGGACCAATTATGGGATGGGACCGATTGCAGGATGCAGGACTTAATCGCAATCGGTGGACGGGTAGAAACTTAACATTATAGGCAAGCATGACTTTTGCGATATGAGAACGTAGGATGGTGTGGGCCCAGTTTATGCCTCGGGGTAGTGGGTTTATGTAATGTATTACGTTGTAATACATTACAACATAATGTATCACAAAAGACAATGCGGACATGTTCAATGATATGGGAAAGCAGCTACAGTTTATGTATCAAATGGATTTTTTGGGATAATGCTAGAGTTTGGGAATTAATATGAACAAAGGGAAAATGGATTAAGGCTAGAATTTCGGGAATTTGAATATGGAATATGAGTGTTTCTAAGGGAAAAGTGGGTTTTGACTTAGGATTTAAGGATTTTCTCAAGGAAAAAGAGGTTTTAGATGGAATGAGGGGATTTATAAGGAAAGTTTGAGGGGGTATATGGAGTATGAATGAGGATGTTGAAGCAAGATGAAATATCCTTGAACACATTATTTCCCCTAATTACTACTCCCATAATGATTAACCATAAGTGATGTCATGACTCTTTTTGACCATTTTGATGACTTGACCTATTGATGCCATCTAATGGAGTATGAAACCAACCATGAGATGAGATTGAGATGATGATCAAGACATTTTACTGATGACTCATAATGATGAGTGACGACACAACCAAAATGGCATTGGACCATGAAATGGAGGGAGTAGTAACATACCTAGACATACTAACCAGTGATCAAATTTTATTTGAAAATATAACAATTTGACCTAATAAGCCTATCAACAACTTTGAAAGAGTACATTTGATCACTAGTGACTAGCAGGACTGACATACACTAACATTAGCTCTAGCTGTGGATGGTAGATCCTTTGGGAGGTGTCAAAACACCGTAGACTAAGTAGCCTGATCCATTAGGCATGGAGTCAAACAAGAAGAAGAACAAACTCAAAACTGAAAAATAACTGACAAATTGAACTGACTTCGACAATAAAAAACAAACTGAATCTTTCAAACCAACAGTTGGTCAACGAAGCCTTATGGCCTTCTCCTTGGGCTTCAAGCTCCCATGATAGCTACTTCACAATCTGACAGGAAAGTAAACTACTATGTACAATGATAATGAAAATTTTCAGAAATTCATCAAGTAAGCTAGTGCTTGAGAAGCCTACCATTGATTGCTCCCCCTAAATAATCTTGTCCATCCATTTCTTCTAGCGGATAGGCATTCTTGCCTCTCAAAGTAGAGATTATGTATGGCCCTTTCCACATATTTTCAAACTTACTGTGTTTTCCCTTCTCTTCATTCCGTGCATCCCAATGAAGAACTATATCCCCCATGTTGAAATCATCTACTTTAGTCTTGCGGTGATAAATATTCTTTGTTCTTTCTTGAAGTTTAGAAGTATTCTTAAATACTTCCTCCCTGGTTTGCTGCAAATGAATCATCTAATTTATTCTTTATTGCACATCATTTGGTTCACTACCAACTTCCTCCAAAATCTTCATGACTGGGACAACAAGAGAAGTAGGAAATATAGTATCAATCCCATACACCAACTTAAAAGGCGGCATACCTTTGGATTGCTTGTTACTTACTATGTCCGCCAATAAAGAGTCGATAAGATTTTTATGCCAGTTCTTCTTTTTACCTCCAGCATCTTCTTGATTATATTGACTAATGATTTATTGGAAGATTCAGCTAGTCCATTACCTTGTGGGTAATAAGAAGTTGAATTCCCCAATGTGATATGATACTTTTCACAGAATTCCATCATCTTTTATTACTTGAAGGCAGCAACATTATCAGTGATTATCTTTTGTGGGCAACCAAATCTTGACAAGATATTAGATTCAATGAATTGAATGACTACCGAACCAGTAGCTTTCCTGGTTGGGATCACCTCAATCCATTTTTTGAAGTAATTTGTGGTTGTTAGGATCCATTTGTGCTGGGCTAAAGACGAAGGATGGATCTCCCCAATAAAATCAAGACCCCACTGCTGAAATGGCATGGAGACTAAAATGGGCTGCAATGGAAATGGTAGTAGTTTCCTTTTCCCCTGGAAATTATGACATTCATGAAAACTCATCACAATGTTATATACATCAGCAAAAAGAGTCAGCCAAAAAAAACCAGCCCTCAAAATTTTGTTTGTTGTGGTTTTTCCAGAAGAGGTGACCGCCACAATCTCCCTTGTGAAAGTCAGTCATCACTTCTTTTGTCTCACTTTCAACAAGACAATTCAATGACATAGCACCCAGATCCTTCCAAAATAAGACACCATCAAGGATGCAGTATTTTGAAGCTTTTAATTTCAATGATCTACTCTTACTTCTTGGCACTTCCGGCAGAGGATCCAAATGCTGGAGTACATAAAAAATGTCAGAATACCAAGGAGATGAAGTAAAAATATGTGATACCTATACCGGAAAGTATTCCACTTCTTCTTCAGAGAGGGTGGAACTTAGATAGATATCCAATGCGTGCAAGTTAGATTCGGCCATGAGATTTGCCAAACCTTGTAACTTGAGTATATTTGTCAGCTTTATCTCCAGATCATATGCTAGCATCGTTGTGATCCATTTTCCCCACCTACCTTTTGGATCTGTGTGCATGAGAACATCCTTCACTATTGCAGCTGGAACATAAATCAGAATGTGGGAATGCAAAATGTATACCCGAAATTCCTTTAGTGATTTCACCAAGGCTAAAGCTTGTTTCTCAATAATGTTATACTTTAGTGCTGCATCTCTTATAGTTTAACTGAAAAAGGCTATGGGTTGTTCAGTTTTTTGGTCCTTTTTCTGCATTAGGACAACAGCTAAAGTGTGCTCGAAAGCAAATGAAAATATGATGAAATCTAAAGTATAATCAGGGTTAATCAAGATGGGGTCACAAGACAATGAAAATTTAACTGCATTGAATGGTTTCTTTGCATCTTGTGACCATCTTACCTCACTGTCCTTCTTTGGCTTATTAGTCATCTCTCTCAAATGTTCAACAAGGTTGGCGATGAATATCCTCAAAAAGTTTATTTTTCCATTAAAAGATTGAATCTCTCTTTTGTTTCTTGGGAAATCTAATTATTGGATTGCTTCAACTCTTGCAGGGTCAATGCGAATACCATCTTTTGAAATAATGTGCCCCAGTAGTTTTCCCTCCTCCATGGAAAATAAGCTCTTCTTTGGATTCAGCGAAATGCCGAATTTCCTGCACCTCTGAAAAATAATCCTTAGATGATGCAAATGATCTTCATCAGATTTGGAAAAAACTGTAAGATCATCCAAGTAAATAATCAGAAATACATATTTTTCATTGGTGAAAGAAATATCCATTGCTCGCTGAAATGTAGCCCCTGCATTCTTCAACCCAAATGGAATCTTGACGTACATAAAAGTACCCCATGGTGTCATAAAGGTTGTTTTCAATTGATCATCTTCATGCACCAAAATTTGCTTGTATCCAAAGTATCCATCAAGAAGTGACGTCCTTGAAGCCCCAACTACCCTCTGTAGAATATGGTCCATCTTCGGAAGAGGATAATTGTCCTTCAAGGACACTTTGTTCAAATTCCTGAAATCAATACAAACATGAATCTCCCCCGTCTTTTTCCTTGTCGGAACAAGATTTGACATCCATTCAAAAAAATGAATAGGAACTATGATACTAGCTTTGTAAAGTTTATTTACCTCTTTCTCAGTGGATGGCAACAATTTGGGATTAATCCTCCTCAACTTCTCGCAGAATGGCTTCTGATCAGGATTGACTGATATAGTATGTTGGATGATGTTCTTGTCATACACCTTTATATTTGAATAGTGCAAAGCAAATACATCATAAAATTCTACCATTAAAGTGGTGTATTTACCTTTCATCTCAAGGGATAGAGACTTCGACAACTTCACCATTTTTGGCTTATCAGTTGTGCCAATGTTTATATTTTCAACACCTTTTTCTGTGGGGACCATTGTTGGATTCTTGGAGACATCATCACGATCAAATAACTCTTCCAAAGGTATGATACCTCGTGGAATGTTATTGTCTTTCAACTACAACACTTCAACCTTAGTGGCCTCAATTTCCTGATCATTCTCATCATACACATCATCAATATGGGAATGCAATAATTCATCCTCCATTTGCATAAATTTTTTAATTTGCTTAGGATCCCAAAACACCTGCCAATATCTCAGATTGTCAGGGACAGTTGGGCGATGCTTGACATGAATTGAAAACTTCTTCTTAGAGTGGATGGGGATCTTAAACATGCTTGCTCTAGTGGCAAGGGAATCAGCCATAAAATTATGACTTCTAGGAATCAAAGAAAATGTATATTCTCAAAAAGTTTTAAGAATATCAAGGACATCATTTCGATAAGCTCGCATCCTTGGATGCTTGGCCTGGTAGTCCCCTTTTACTTGTTTAATCACCAACTTGGTGCCGCCATAAACTGAAATATTCTTTGCTCCCAGTTTTTTGATAATTTTAAGGCCGACAATCAATGCTTCGTACTCTACCGCGTTATTTGAGCAATAAAAGCCAACTTATATGAGCTTAATCTTACATTGCGAGGGACTTTACTTGACTAATACAAGGGACCATGAATCCACATGTCGATCCCAACTCCTTCCTTTCCCAATACTCCGTCAAACTGCAGGGTCCAAAGACCATCTTCTTCATTGGGAAACTAAAATTTGTAGGGCTGATTTATTTTACTTGTTGGAGAATGACTTGTTGTCTCGACAATTTCTGTTTCTTGCACTAATTCAAGAGTCTTTTCAGGTGAACTTCCCGGTTGCAAACAGTCTACATCCTGTTTCTCTTTTTCTACAATCAAATCCTTATGTACACTACTTATAACTTCTGAAAATTCTGAAATTTCAACAATCTGATTGTCATCATCTACTGAACTCATATCATTATACAAAATAAAGGACTCTAAGTCGGTATGTACAGCATGGACTAGGTGATTATTAGGTCTATCTTTGCTACTAATCATAAATTTCATCTTTTTCTCTTGGTACAATTTTCTAAGTTTCCCAAACATCGGTATAATAGCGTAAGAGAAATCAAGTTGTAGGGTTCCTTTCAACTTTGCTTCCCAAGACCGAGAGAGCAACATGCCAAACCATGGAGGAATATTAGCAACAACCACATCCACCAACACATTCTTGGCCGAAATCTAGTCTAGAGACACTACCAAGTCTTTAATAAGACCGAGACACTTCACTCTTGAAGAATCAAAAGAATAGAGATCATGATATGGTCAGGTGATATCTAATCCTGGTTTGTCCATAATGGAATTAGGCATAAGGTTGTGTGAGGCCCCATAATCTAACGTGGCGTTATGAAGGATAAAATCATGGAGTTTCAGACTAAGGTAGAATGGTGGGACTTCACTATCTTCTGGACTCCCATCTACAGCTGGACCAAACAGAATTACAGGGTCATCATCAACGACATTAACCATATCTGACATCTGATCTACCTTTAACATCTTGGAAATCAGAAACTTATATTTATCATTCTTGACTAGTTCAGTTAGAGGAATAGAAACTTTCAACTTAGAAATTTCATTCTATAAACTAAAGAAGTTAGATTTCTTCTCTACCTCTTTTGAAGTGGTATCCTTCTTTTCAGGTTGTCCTTTAGTATAAGACTCCTTTCTCTGATCTTCACTTTGAGTCTCCTTGTCCTTCCTTGCATTGCTGGTAGAGGATTCATTGGTCTTGTCCTGACTTAGAATAACAATCTCCTTTTCTTTTTTTTGATCGGCAAGGGTTGTTTCTTTGCCTTGGGCATCTCTCTGAGCACTTTGCCTCTTCTGATTCAATGTAACATGCACATTTATGTTCCTCAAATTGTACTACGTTTTCATATGGATGAGAGCATTCTGATAACCCCTTCAGTGTTAGAGGAATAGAAACTTAATATATTGTATAACAAAGCCCTTAATATATTGTATAACAATCACTAATTTTATTTATTTATTTTTATATATCTCATTATTAGATAAACATTTAAGATAAAATAAATTGGAAAGGTGAATCGTAATTTGATTAGATTTAACATTCCAACCTATCTAACCACATAAAGTCTTGATTTTCAATTGAAGATATTCCAACGAATCAAATTTTAATATCATCTAATTTGTTATCAATTCAATAATATTAAAAAACAAAAAAAACACATATATACATAGAAATCATAACTAGAAGTAAAGGAAAATGAAGGTTCAACCTTTAAGAACATAAAATTAGTATTTGAAAAATGAATGAGGCCTTCGACTCTTAAAATAAAGTTTTGAGTGTCGTGTTACACGACACTCCTCACAGCTATGATACTTCGGTGGAAAGACACTGAATAAATATTCAAATAGATCATGTTTTCTGCTTATAAATTAAGACAAATTTTCTTCCCAATATGTAATTGCAGGCCTTCCTCCAAAGTGGAACTCACAATTGTAGGGATTTATATAAAATCATTCCAAATAATTATAATTTATAATAAAATTATAATTTAGTTAATTATTATCATATTTTCCGATCTTGATAATGCTATTTGTTTTCATGTTTATTATGAATTCATGTCTATCATAATTTATTAGTTATTTGATTGATATTATTTCATTAATCTTAAAAAAAAAGAAATTATGGTAAATAATCCCAATAAAACGCTTTAGATTTTGAAAAATAACATTTCACTAGGAATTCAAATTTTTATTTTTTTGGTTCTACCATGGATTATGGTATCTTTAAAGTTATCCATCGATTTAAAATTGAACCATAAAAATCAAAAGAAAAGATTACATTCTTACATTTTTAATCTAAAAACTTCCTTTCAATTTTAAAATGAACATACCTATTAATATAATAATTCAATTTTAAACTGCACCAGCTTATTTATCAACCATTCATCTCCTAACAACTATTCATAGCATGATTCTAACCAACCATTCATCACCTTTTTTCTCACCTACCTATTCATAGCATGATTCTAACCAACCATTCACCTACCTTTTTCTCAGTCAACCCATTCATCACCTGCCGAGATTTCCAACAATTATGTCATTACCTACCCATTTGAAATCATCACCTTCCCGTATTTTCAAATTTCAATACTTCAAATGAAACATTAGGATTATTTTTTCTATTACTATTGAAATGTGTTTCACTGCATCATTATGAGAATAAGAAGATGATCCATTGCATTACAAAATGATTCATTGCATTACAAAATTTGCCATGCTTTCGGTGGAGTGCAGAGCTTGCATTGGCTGGAGACGGAGTGCGTATTTTTTAGAAATTGGTTTATTTAATTTTTGTGAAGCATCTTTTAAGAAACTTGGTATTGGTAAAACAATTTCATGGTTAAGCAATACATTTGGATCAAGCACGTAATATTATTATGTGTAATTTGATTTGATTTATGGAGTTTAATATTTTGTCATTTCACGTTATCAAATTTTCGATTATATATTAAATTTAAATATATTGTAGAGAAAGCACTTTTCTAGTTATTGATAAAATTTGTTTTCAATATATTAAATGTCCATTATATATGAAATTTAAATAGAAATATATTAAGTGTGTGTAATAATTTTAAACTGACATAGCAGTGATAAAAGTTTAAACCTTGGTCATTTCAAAACTTTAAACCGTTGTTTTTTTCACGAAATTCGGATATATTATAATGAACAAATTTCTATACTGACTCACAAAATTTCGTCGTAAAGGTCATGCCATAAATAACTTTAAACCTTTGTTTTTCTCACCAAAATTGGATATATTATAATGAAAAAATTTCTATACGGGCTCACAAAATTTCATCGTAAAGGTCATGCCAATTCATGAACAAAGTAAACCGAAAAATGAAATTTGTATTTCATAAAAGAATGACAATGATTTAATGCTTAGTCATTTCAGGCTTCAAATCAAACAAGTGCAATGTTGCATTTCTGATAAGGTTTAACATTCAACTATTTTGCAACATCAAATTTTTAAATATGTAGTTGGCAGCGTAATATGGTGTACAAGACATATTTTTCTAGTTTATCATAAAATATTATTAAGTGTTTTTGATTATTTTCAAATCTAAATTTAATAAAATATTTGTAAGTATTTTCGATTATTTTCAAATCTAAATTTAATAAAATTGTTAAGAGTGATAAGGTTCAATATTTAATTATTTTGCAATATCAAATCTTTAAATATGTAATTGAGGCCTTAATATTGTATATAGGACATATTTGTTACCATATCACAATATTTAACATGATTAAGTGTTGTTGATTATTTTCAAATCTAAATCAATAAAATTGTGAAGAGTGACAAGGTTCAATATTCAAATATTTTGCAATATCAACTTTTTGAATATGTAATAGACACCTTAATATGATATGCGTGGACTGCGCGACTCCCTTTCGCTTCTCCAACACGCCTTACAATCTCAGCAGCTCAGATGATCTTGGAAACAAACAGTCCTCAGACTGGCGGCCCAGCAGGCTTCAATATTAATTCAAAATAAGATTACACACCATAGATAGTCTCAAGTCGAGAGCTTGACTAGCCTCTGATCTTTGAGAGCTCAAAATACAAACACACACTCACACTTCAAAACTCACGATGCCGAACCCTTTGAGAGTTCGTTCTTAAATAGCCTAAAATCGAATCTAACTTAGCTAAGACATGACATAAGATAGAAATAATTGAGGGTCCTGTCGGTATCTTTTTCCACCGACGGTGTCTACTCAATCTTTCTTTTGTACAAAGATTCCTGTCACAACATGTGACCAACAGTGTCACATTGCTGACAAGAGATTCTTTACCAAGAACCTTTCGGACTCCTATCACTATCGTAATCTAATTCAAAATCGGAATCCTGTGGAGTCTTTACCCTTTCCCATGAATATGTCAGATTTGACAGTGTTTCTTGAGGATTTTTCCATGAAGACGTAAGCCACGATAGATATTCCTTCTCCCAAGTGGGGTCATTTTGTACCTGGGCATCTTGATAAACATCAACAAATACGGTCTCTTTTTCTTCTCCGACTTTAGCTTTTCCCTTTGGGTCATGGATTGCTATTGAAGATGCTTCTTTTTGTGGTGCATGTGAACTCTGGCCTATGTCATACGAAAATTTTATGGAATCTGCAGTTTTCCGTAGACTCTTTGATGGAAAGAGATAATCATCTTTATTCCATCTGTTCACATATGCAAATGGATCAATTTCAATCCCAAGGAAGGTATCTTTCTTGCTTTTTCTGAAGTCTGGCAAAGATTGCACTGCCAGCTCTACGCCATCTAATAAATCCCATCTAAAAATCTGAAACATGCTGACTGATTGCTCGATTCCTGCTTGAACCCACAATTTACATTGATGACTGACATGTCCTTGATCTTGCCACCCAACTTCAAATATCATTGCTGAACATACACGGTTTGACAATAGCAAATTTATCAGACATACAGAATCTTCTGTCCAATTTCCGGAGGAGACACTAATAGTTATTAATGCTTTTTGATTGATAATTAATCTTAATACTCCTCTCTTTCCTTGCATCGGTTCCAGTGTTTTAATCATTGAGATCTTTTCTGGTAGTCTTAATGAATGGAATTCTTGAAGCCACATAGAAACTTTCTTTATCTGCTCTGGATTTTCAGCTAATGTGGACTCTAGAACACTATCCGTACCATACAATTGTGCAAACGGATTAGGTTCTATTGGATTGCGGAATTCCATACTCTGGTAATCCCAAGGTTCTGTAAAAGTTCTGAGATATTGAAGTGTTCTCATAACACACTGGGATGCTCTTAATTGAATTTTCTTTTGACATCTGCCATTCTTTATCTCCCAATCTGCAAGAGGCTGGAACAATTCATATTGTGGAAAAGAATCTGTCGATACAAAATTTTCATCCACTTGTTGTAAAAAGGCTACCTCTAATTCTTCGAACATATCAGGAATCCTGAGGGATTTTAAAAAACGTTCAACTAATCCATTCATATTCACTTCCTCAAGATCTAACATTTTTGCAGAGACATAAACAGCAACAGAGAAATCAATTCTACCAATTATTTGATAATAGTTCAAAGTCTTTAAAACTTTGATCATTTATGGAGTGTAATGGCTGTCCCATGTGTCATCCAACAATTTGAAATAAACCTTTACCTGTAAATTTGGTAGAGGATAAACCTTTACCAATTCTTCATCAAGATTAAGAAAAACACCAACATTTTTATGCTGCCAAGCCTGGCATCTCTGAATCCATTGATTTCTCCTTAGTCGCAGACCCACTACTTTCTTTATTTGTTCAGCAACATCAGATAAAAGAAATTCCAAAATTTTGAAACGCTGAACAAAAGTTTCAAAATTATCATCAATAGCAGTTTTACCTACAATATCAAACATGCCTCGTTTATGCACATGAACTTTATTCATTTCTCTGGTCAAGGCATCTGCTAAGAAGTTAGAATTTCCTGGGATCCATTCTACATCAAATTCATACATTTGAAACCACATCTGCCATGCTAACAATCTTCCACGAGCTAGCTGTTTGGAAATCTTTGCATTCAGGAAGTATTTAAAATTCATGGAATCAGTTCGAATTAAAAATTTTGCAGGAGCCAAATATATTTCAAATTTCTGAATTCCATTGAAAATAGCAAGGGTTTCTTTTTCTGCAGGGAAATAACCTTTTTGATGTTTCTGGAATTCTCCCGAAGCGTATGCACAAAGAATTTCTTCAATCTCCTCTCCTTCTCCTTTTCTCTCAAGCAGAGTGGCTGCCCAAAAATTATCTGAAGCATCTGTTTGTAGAATCAAAAATCCATTACCTGGCGGTTTTAATGCGGGCAGATTCTGGCATTCTTGCTTAAGCAATTGAACCGCTTTAGTAGCTTCATTAGACCAACCACCATTAATATGTTGTCTAATTGGAGAAGTTTTTTCAGAGAGATTCGGGATATATTTATGTACATAGTTTAAAATCCCTATAAATCTCTGAATCATATTTTTGTCTGCGAGTTGATCAGGAAATTCAGACAGTTTTGTTAAAACATGCGGCTGCATCTGAATTTTTCCATTGCTGACATGAATTCCAAGAAAATCAACATTTTCTTGAAATAGGATCATCTTCTTTTCTGACAATACAAGACCATGTGCCTTGGCCTCTTCAAGAAATATCTGCAAATGCTGTAAATGAGATTCTAAATCTGAGCTATGTATAAGAATATCGTCAATATATACAACAATGAAATCATATTTGCTGAAGATATGATCCATTCTTCTTTGAAAGAAGGCAGGAGCATTCTTCAAACCAAAAGGAACAACCTTCCATTGGAAGAAACCTGCAGGACATGTGAAAGCAGTTTTATGTCGATCTTCTTCTGCAATTTGAATCTGATAATATCCTGATTTCATGTCGAATTTGCTAAAAATCTTGCTTCCTTGGATTTTCTGCATAATAGTCTCTTGTCTAGGCATAGGATAATTGAAACTTTTAGTGATTGCATTTAAAGGCTTGTAGTTGATAACCATCCTATCCTTTCCACGAACTATTTCTGAGTGATTTCTAACAAGGAATGCAGAACAAGAGTAATGAGATTCACTCTTTTCAATCAATTGAAGATCCAGCAATTCTTGAATCTGCTTTCTCATTTCTTTTTCTTCAGCCGGAGTACATGGTATCAATTTACCAGTTACCCCATTATCATGCAATGTTTTGATTTCTTGCTGTGGACTTTCTGTAGTCCAGAATGCTTGAGGATTGTTTGAGCAGCATTTTAACAATTCCTCATATAGACTGTTTTGTTCAGGGGACCAATTGGGATCTCTATTGGCTTTTTGGGTAGGTTGTGATTTGGCCTCATAAATCATCAATACTTCTCTCCAGTCATGAGACTCATTTTTTGGTTTTTTGAGACCTACCTTCTTCTGACTCTGTTCTTTTCTAGCTTCTGAATTTGCCATTGTTAATCTTGGAACTGCTACTGCTTTCTTTTTGACATTACAAATGATTTTGTCTTCACTTATTGTTACAGGCAGTACTGAGTTAATAAATGGCATTCCTAAGAATAAACTTGCAGAAGCATCATAATGCTGAATAGCAGAGATTTTGATAGTAACCCCCCCAAATCTCATAGAAATGTTATCAACATAATGGGTAAGGTTAACAGATCCACCAATTGTTTCAGACCTAAGAATATGTTGCAATGGCTTCCATAATCCCTTAAAAAGAGATGGACGTGCAAGATTATTGGAGCCACCAGTATCAATAAAAGCATCAACATTAATCCATTCACCGCGGACTTGAACCTCAACTGGAATATACAGAAGATCATTGGTTTTGACTATCTTTTTGAGAAATGCATTTTCTTCTTCTAAAACAGAACTATTTACAGGGAGAGATGATGATGATGAAGATGCAACTGTTTTTGGATATGGACAGAAAGAACTCACAGGTGGTTGTGGAGGCAAGGAATTTAAACTGGGAAATGAGTCCTTTAGTTCTGCTATTGTAACAGTGGCAATAGAAGAGTCGTCTGAATATTCTTCTGTAAAATCTTCTGTGTCTGTCTCATCACTATAGTGATGTTCATCATCTTCTTCAAATTCACTTGGTTCACTCTCGAAACCAGAATAACAGATATTCATCCTTTGGCTAACATCATTAATAGAATCAGTGTCAGACAATGAAGCATCAGTTAAAATATATACATCAGATACTTCATCATTTGAATCAACTACTGACCAGTCGTCTGCAAATTCATCAATCTCAAAACAGGCTTCTTTTCATCAGCAATAGACTTATATTGGAAATACCAGTTTCTGGGTAACTCAGTGGGATCATACAGGGCACCTTCAACTTGGGCATTTGATAAACCAACAGTGACAC
This sequence comes from Pinus tabuliformis, assembly GCA_031772625.1. Taxonomy (NCBI): domain Eukaryota; kingdom Viridiplantae; phylum Streptophyta; class Pinopsida; order Pinales; family Pinaceae; genus Pinus; species Pinus tabuliformis. The sequence continues at coordinate 646,651,950 of CM062814.1, forward strand.
AATCTTTTAGTACAGGCTGTTTAAGCTTTGGGTGTGCAGTATTGGTAAGCTGAAATGAAGCTTGTCCTATCACAGAGAGATATTCACTTTCTTCTGCCATAGTTAACCCTTGAACCCCAGTTAATAATTTCCAACAATCTTTCAAATGTACATCATTCAGGCTGATGGCATAGTCAGGATAGATTGTCCCATATTGACAACCTATGGCAAGGTTTCCCATAATAGTTCCAATCCTAGCATGATCATAATTTTGATGACGGGTATCGAATAGTTCAGCAATACAGGGAGTGTTAATTCCATGACGAAACAAAGGAGCAAGACCTACATATTTCTCTACCTTATCATAATATTTTATAAAATATTATTAAGTGTTGTTGATTATATTTAAATCGAAATCAATAAAATTTGACTTGTTTTAATTTCTCAACGGATATGATTCTCATCTTTTACCATTTGCTAATATCAATTATTTGAGTTTGGATATGAGATATCCAAATCAATAAAATTTCACTTGTTTTAATTTTTCAACGGATATGATTCTCATCTTTTACCATTTGCTAATATCAATTATTTGAGTTTGGATATGAGATATCTAAATCAATAAAATTTCACTTGTTTTAATTTTTCAACGGATATGATTCTCATCTTTTACCATTTGCTAATATCAATTATTTGAGTTTGGATATGAGATGTGGATCCTTCTTCGTTGATAGTAGGAATGTCTATTTGATTTATTTAATCTATTTGGAATTTACATTTGAGAAGTAAAACATTTGGGGACTAGGATATTATTGGAAACCTAAAGTAAGTAGTTTTCTATGACATTTTCTGAGCATGAACACTACTAAATATTTAGTTGCACATTGCGTGACTCCATTGATTTAATTTTGAGGCCTTGGAATAAACCCCAAGCATGGGACCCAATATATTTTTTTTTCAAGCCTCACCAATCTTATCTTATAATCCTTGCAACTTAGAATTTTAACACGATCAATGATCTTAGATGATTTCAATTTCTTTGATTAGTTTTCCTAATTGAGTGTATTTCTTGAGGTTAGCATGAATGCAATAGATACATTATTAAATGGTTATTTTATGGCATTTTCTATTCCATTGATATGTTTGTCTGAATACTCTAACTTGCTACCTGCATGTGTCAGCAATGGATAATTCTTATGGTGATCTGCATAGATGCTTCATTTCAATTCTATATGATTGGGATTTTCCTACTTCACTTAGATCTTTTATTGATGATTAAGATGATTCTTTCTTGTCTTCTTATATTCTTATGCTTCTCTTTGGGTGACGATGTTTGAATAGTTTGTTAGTATTTGACTTTCAAGGATGTAGTCACTCTTTAATTTGGTATAGAAATTTTGTATGGACTCTTGCATTGATTCATTGCTCATTGACATGTCTCCTTCTTAATTGTACTTTATTTATGATCAACCTCTATGAAGTTTTAATTTCATTAATATTTCTTGTTTCTCTAATTTTTGGAATGTATCTCTTGAAAACATTGGTTGGCATCAAAATATTTGACACTCCAACGCTCACATTTGATTCAACTTTGCTTTGTTCATGAAATTGGCCTTAGTTTAATTTGTGGTGAATGATTGGTGTGCTCCTTTCCCTTATCATTGGTTATTTGCATTTGAAATTGAATTAATGTAGAATATATTCAAAGACTTCAAATTTCTCAACTTATAGTCCTTTAGATATATGTGTGTTTTCTATCTATTTACTTTCAAAGTACTCAAGGTAACAATCATTTCCCACTTCATGTATCATGAGCATTTTCACTAAACTTGTGAAATTCTATGAATACACTTGTTTTTATTATCGATGTTGTGTTTGGGCATGAATGGTTAGTGAAATGATGTCTATGAGAGCTTTTTTGTGTTGTATGACAACCCTAGTTATCATGATATGTGATTTCTTTGAATTGTTGTGCATGGAGAGATGCATTGCTTTCGAAGAGCCTCTTTATTGCAAGGACCTTACTAAACTATCCCTTTTATGCATAAAGATTATGATATTTTACTTTTATAATTGTGAATAGTCTATTAATGGTTTCTCCCATTTATTGGATGCATGAAGTAGTTAAAATATTTAATATTACGATTCAAACACATAATAGCATATTAATTTCTTTGATTGGTTTATCATATTGAAATTATCGGATGGATTGCATTTAAATACTCATCATCTAAAGGCTTTCATGTATGCCTAAAATTAAGGATTGGACTAATAACCATAAAGGTTTCTTTGCGCACCTTATGGACATGAGATGTGGGATCTCATAATTGTTGAAATTTCTAAGTTTAACACATCAAAAATCCCTACTGCATTATCTGGTTTATTATCTCCTACTTGTTCTTTCCATTAACAAGTTATTTATAAATATAAATACCGAAATAAACACAAATGCAGCCTCAACACATATACAGATCAACAACTGAAATAACTGAGACAATCACACAAGGGACACCGTTATTTTTGGACAATCGTCCCCGGAAAAACCCAATGCGGGAAAATCGGTGCAATAGATATGAGGGTTTTATTATTATGCAGTTTCTGAATACAACTAGGGTGCCAGAAATGGCTCACCCTTCAGAGAATTTCCTTGGCAGAAGTACCTCTCCTCGGAGATAGATATTTCGGCTGATCGACAACCGGATGATTGATCCCATAGTAACTTCGACAGTTCCTTAATTGGACAATGAAAATTGCTCCAAGTTTCTCTCTGGAACTACGTCACTCTCTTTTGCTCTGTGTCTACCTCTCATCTCCTAGTCTGCCCCATGCAAGTTCCTTAGCACTGCCTCTTTAGCCCAGCGTAAGCTCTGCTAGCCTTTGCACAGCCTCTACTGCTTCTGCATTAGCCTCTTAGCACTCTGTGTCACCTGCGCTAGCCTCCTCAGCCTCTGCGTCAGTCCTTGCTGCCTCTGCATCTACCTTACAAGGCTCTACGTTGTCTCTCTGACACTTTCTCTACCTCTCTAATATGTATTCTCGACATTCTATCGAACTGCCCCTCGCTGCAACATATTAACTCAATTTCTCAGTAAATCCTGCCCTAGAAAATGAAATTCGTGATCAACTTGGTGTATCTCCAACTAACCCTCAAGCCTCCTCTTCTAATTTTCATGTTAACAATTCAACGACCGAGATTAAATCTCTAATTAATGGCTAAGATTAGATTTGTCTTGATCCTCATCATTTAGAACTTTCTCACCCATTTTATATTAATACACATTAATATTTTAATTTTTCTAAGTTTATACTTAGGAACCCCATTAAAAATAATATTTATTTTAGTATATCTCCATCTGGGTGGAATTTCCCCAAATGATTTCTGGGTCTTGGATATCTTATGTGCCTTAGCCCCTCCACCAATTTTCATGTCTAGATCACATTCGATGCTACCAAAAATCAACACTCCCTCTTAGCGAGGAATGTTCTTTAATAATGCCTCACCATAGAAACATCACACTGATCTTCCGCATCGGAACCTATGATGATGCTTGGTATGTTGCCTCACATCCACTACAATGTTGCTTCCTGTATTGTTTCCCATGACACCGTCACTGTCACTGCTACATCTGTACTGTAGCTCCCTCTCAACATGCTGCCCATCCTGCCTGTAACACTGCCACTGCTAATTGTTGCACTGCAACTCAGTTACTGAGAAGTAGGTAACTGACTTCCCCCAAATACTGACATCCCAATCAGTCTAGAAGCCTCGTGATACTGAAGCTACCTATGTTTCTATTTTGTGCTCCCTCTGTTTCCATTGCGCTACTGCATACACCTCTGTGCCTCTCGCACTGCTGCAACCTCCACTCTGCTGCCTCAGACTTCTGCACTCAAGCACTACCTTGCTGCTCCACTACACTTTGTTCCACCTGACATCTGTCATCATGCTACTGTCGTTAAGTGCTCCCGTAACTAGATGTGATCCAAGAGTTTGGGTACCTCAAGGATCCTACCCCTAGTATGTAGTCCTCCTGACTACAACTTGATGTCACCCCACCTCTTCTCTAGATGTGCATGAGTACTCATGGCACAATAATCATTAGACTTGACCTCTTTCTCTACCTTAGCTGGAGCTACCTTTGAATCAAAAGCCCCTCCCTTGTTTTTCTTCCTAGGGCACTAGGATGCATAATGTCCCAGATCCCCACAATGGAAGCACTTAAGCTTGGATATGTCCTTTTTCTTCCTCTGCCCTTGTTGTCCCGCAAATGATAGAGTCACATCCTCCTCCTCCTCTTTCTTGACTCGAGCTCTCTTACCACTACTCACTGCCTTGGTCATCCTCTTAATCTCTTCCTAGCAAAGAGCTACCCACACCTCCTCTCAACCGGGAAGAGTAGCCCTACCAAAAATACTTTGGAAAAATGTATCCCACTCCTCGGAGACTGTATTCAGGGCAGTCCTAACCATAAATTCTGGATCCTGAGTAGACCCCACATAAGTAAGCTAGTCGGGAATCTCCTACAACCTAAGAAGGAATTGATCTATCTGCTCTCCCTTCTGCATCTGATATGACCACAGCTGATTCTCCAATAACATCTTTTGCTGCATGGAAGAACCCTGGTATAAGGTGGTCAGGGTGTCCCATAGCTCCTTTGTTGTGTTCTTCTCAGCAATATGTGGTATGACATGATCTTTGACCCCATCTAAGATCATGCACTTTGCCCTTGCCATTGCATTCTCATACTTCTTGTTCTCAGTTGGTTTAACTGGGATAGCCACAGTTTTCAAGGAAAAGTCATTGATGTGATGTCGATCCAGGACTGCCAATATCCTGGCCTTCTAGATGACAAAGTTGGAAGCCCCGTCCACCCTATCCTGATCCCTTAGTTCGTTCACTGCCATTTCAACTCCTCTTTTGGACTCCCTCTTTTTATTTCGACTCCCCTCTTGGAAATTTCCCTTTAAGTCTTGATTTCCCTTTTGGAAATCCTCTCGCCAACTGTCAAACGACTCCTCTCCAATCCTCCTTGCAACTGCAACTTGGATCTGGATTACTTGGCTAGAAAATCATCGAGGTAGTGACTCCCTCTACCTTGGTCCTGCCTCCTTAGACACTGTTCTACTTCAACAAAAACATTGTTCCACCATATCCTCAAATCACAATCTTCCTATAGCTCCCCAAGCTCCGACAATTGAAGAAACCAAGCCTTTCATGCTCCACGCAATCCCGACAAAAGGTTGAATTTGCTCCTCCTGGCCATAGCGTTGATCCTTCCTGGCTAATAAAGATGTCCGGGCACTGCATAGGTCTAATCTGCCCCTCTCTGCCTCTGTGCTGACCCTCCTCCTGGCTCGAAATACTGATGCGAGCTCTGCGTCACTTCTTCTCTAGCTGCTTCTGCTCTGGAACAACACTGTCTCTCGGGACAGCTACTACTGCTGCAAATTTCAGATTTCTGTTGGTGCCTTCAGTCCTCCTGTGATCTGCAATCCTCTGATACCAAGTTGAATTTTATAAGTCTGACACACTAGAAATCCCTACTGCATTATCTGGTATTATCTACTACTTGTTCTTTCCATTAACAAGTTATTTATAAATATAAATGCTGAAATAAACAAAAATGCAACCTCAACACATATACAGATCAACAACTGAAAAAACTGAGACAATCACACAAGGGACATCGTTATTTTTGGATAATCGTCCCCAGCAAAACCCAATGCGAGAAAATCGGTACAACAGATATGAGGGTTTTATTATTATGTAGTTTCTGAATACAACTAAGGTGCCAGAAATGGCTCACCCTTCAGAGAATTTCCTTGGGAGAATTACCTCTCCTCGGAGACAAATATTTCGGTTGATCAACAACCGGATGATTGATCCCACAGTAACTTCGACAATGAAAGCTACTCCAAGCTTCTCTCTAGAACTGCATCACCCTCTAGGGACTACATCACCTTCTTCTTCTCTGTGTCTGCCTCTTAGCACCAAATCTGCCTGACAAAAGTTCCTCAACGTTGCCTCTTCAGCCCAGTGTCAGCTCTGCTAGCCTCTGCGTAGCCTCTGCTACTTCTGCGTTAGCCTCTTGTCCCTCCACGTCAGCCTCTTGGCCCTCTGTGTCATCCTCTTGGCCATTTGCATCACCTGCGCTCGCCTCCTAGGCCTCTGCATCAGTGCTGGCTCCCTCTGCGTCATCCTTCCAAAGCTCTGTGCTATCTCTCTGGCACTTTCTCTACCTCTCTGATATGTATTCTCGACCTTCTGTTGAAATTCCCCTCGCTGAAACAGATCACTAACTCGATTTCTCAGCAAACCTTGCCCCAAAAAATCGAAGTCTTGATCAACTTGGTGTATCTCCAATTAACCCCCAAGCCTCCTCTTATACTTTTCCTGCTGACGATTCAATGACTGAGATTAAGTCCCTAATCAATGGTTAAGATTAGATTTGTCTTGATTCTCATCATTTAGAACTTTCTCGCCCATTTTATATTAATACACATTAATATTTTAATTTTCCGAAGTTTATACTTAGGAACCCCATTAAAAATATTAATTATTTTAATATCTCTCCAACCGGGTGGAATTTCCCCAAACGATTTATGGGTTTTGTATATGTTATGTGCCTTAGCCTGTCCACCAATTTTCGTGTCTAGAGCACATCCGATGCTACCAAAAATCAACAATAATCGAGACTCAAGTGTATAGCATTTAAAAATGATGTAGGCATACATTATAGTGAATAAATTTGCCTTGACTATTTCATAGAAGTTGTTGTTTGTAGGTTCAAATAAATATGTGAATTTTATGCATCCACAGTAGTTATTAACAAAAGGGAAGACAAGAATAATCAAAGTTAGAATTATGAAAAAACAAAATTAGAGAATGCTTCAATAATGGAATCGTGGCATCAGTGTATCTTTGTTTTTGGCATCATTATATCTTTGTCTGAATACTCTATTTTTTTATCTGCTTGTGTCAACAATGAATAATTCTTATTGTGATCTGCATAGATGCTTCATTTCAATTATATATTATTGAGATTTTCCTACTTCACTTAGCTCTTTTATTGGTGATTAATATGATCCTTTCTTGTTGTTTTATATTCTTATGCTTCTATTTATGTAAGTATGTTTGAGTAGTTTGTTAGTATTTGGCTTCCACGGATGCAATCACTCTTTGATTTGGTATAGTAATTTTGTATGGACTCTTGCATTGATTCCTTTCTCATTGACATGTCTCCTTCCTAATTGTACTTTATTTATGATCAAGCTATTTGAAGTTTTAATTCTGTTAATATTTTAGTAGCTCCAATTTTTGGAATGTATCCCTTGAAAGGGTTGGTTAGCATCAAAATATTTGATACTTTAACACACACATTTTATTAAATCTTGCTTGTTTCATGAAATTGGCCTTTGTTTAGTGTGTGGTAAATGGTTGGTTTTCTCCTTTCCCTTCTCATTGATTATTTGCATTTGAAAGTTCACAAATGTAGAATATATTTGAAGACTTCAAATTTATCAACTTTAATATTGCTTTAGATGCATGAATGTTTTCTATCTATATACTTTCAAATTACTCAAGGTAACAATCATTGTGCACCTCATGTATCAAGATCATTTTCAAAAAACTTGTGAAATCCTTTGAATAAACTTGTTGTTATTATTAATGTTGTGTTTGGGCATGAATGCTTAGTGACTTGATGTCTATGAGAGATTTTTTTGTTGTATGATAATCCTAGTTTTGATGATATGTGATTTATTTGAATTGTTGTGCATGAATAGATGTAATGTTTTCAAAGAGCCTCTTGGTTTCAAGGACCTTACTAAACTATCGTTTTTATATAAAAAGGTCATTATATTTTAATTTTATAATTGTGAATGGTCCATTAATGGTTTATGTCATTTGTCAAATGTATGAGGTAGTTGAAGTATTTAATATTAGGATTCAAACACATAATAATATATTAGTTTCTTGGATTGTCTTATCATATTGAAATTATTGGATGGATTGAATTTAAATACTCATCATCTAATGGCCTTCATATATGCCTCAATTGATCTCATGATTGAGACTCAAGTGTGTAACATTCAAAAATAATTTAGACGTACATTATAAGCAATAAATTTTCCTTGACTATTTCATAGAAGTTGTTTTTTTGTATGTTCCAATAGACATGCAAATTTTATGCATATAAAATAGTTATTAGCAAAAGGCAACACAAGAATAATAAAATATAGAAATAAGAAAAACCAAAATTAGAGAATGCTTCAATAATGGACATTGTGGCATCAATATATCTTTGTTTGTGGCATCGATGTATCTGTGTTTATCATTTTTTGTAGTATTTATTTATAAAAAATGATCACTCATTTAAGTTATAAAGGATTATGGTAAATTATTATTTAATAACATTCCCAATGGAACTAATAGCAATAAACTTATATCCCTATAAATATTAAATCAATCTTTAAAAGTATAGATTACATGTTTAATAAACACCACTAAATAAACTAGTAAAATATGTCTTTTGACTAAGCATTGGAAATCTCTTGGTGTCCTCCATGCCTTGCATTGGACAAGATGTCATTATAAGTTTATATGTGGGAGTGACATGTTTACAAATATAAAATTAGGGACCATTTAATTCATAAGTAATTATTTTTGTTTATGAGCTTCTCATTAGATATCTTGGTAATCAGTTCAGTTTAGGGATCATTGATGATGACACCTTCTAGATAATGCCACTCTTCTTCCAAGTAACAATGAGGTTGATGAAGCTTTATTTGATGTTGAGTTACCCCATGTTCCAGCATAGAGATAGAACTCCCAAGGAAAATTCTCACTTTCTTAGGGGCATCAATTTTATAAAGTATGCTCTATATTAGTCTTTATTCCCTAGCTACCTTTGTGACTTAACATTTGAACCTAATGATCTTTTAGCTTAGAGTTTTAATTTTCCACCTAGTTTGGTTTTCCTTTTGACTTCTATCTATAAGTAGAAATTCTCCTAGCAATTGAATCTCTCGCCTTAGAGGAAGGAAAGATATTAAAATCACTTATTTTAAGATTAATCTCTCACGTTGGAAACTTATATCTGTTAAGGATTAATCTCGTTGTGGAGAAACCTATGGGTTATGGTGTGATCACATAGTAAATTACTTTTGAAAACTTTAATTTTCTAATAATGGTGTAAAATATCCTATTCTTTATTATAGATCATATATTTATTGGATCCTTGAGAACAAAAATACTCTTATGTGGAATGATTATTAGTTCCTACCACAGTAGGGACTATATTGTTCAACTTAGAGTCAAATTTCCTCAAATTTTAATTACTTTCCTTCTTTTCTAAAAGGAAATTCTAAGGTTATGAAAAATATATATATTGAATCATTTTTTTTAATCAAAACAAAATATTTTCCTTAATTTTGTAACTTTAAATATTCAATTTATGATCAATGCAATTCATTGGGATGTGACTTTAAACTCCTAGTGCATGCAATTTTTTAACTATTTTTTTGAGTGAAATCCATTCAAAAAATAATTTTCTACAACTTTATTAGTGTCCTATTTAGACCCTCCAACACTTCCCACTCTCTGACATTGAAAATCATTGTAGTCAATTCAAGAGTGTCTATAATCCAAATGATGATGAGTTGCCACCACCCTCCACTTGATAACTTGAATTCACCCTGTGTAGGCTCCTTAAGGTGGTCTATCATTGGCACTAAGGATCTTCTTATACAATATATGGATGGTGATTACACATCTTATTTTTGAATAGGATTGTTCCTAACATCCTACTCATTGCCATCAGAATTTGTTGAATAAACTATTTTTGATCTAGGGGGAATTTTCCTTCCTTATCACAACTTCTTGGTACTTGACATTTACAACCAAGATTTAGATCAAGATATCCTATCATATAGTGCTAATATAATAACTAATTGATATCATATTAGTTAGTGCTTCTCCAATAAGAAACAATAATTGGAGAAAGGAAACAAGGAAAAAAAATAGAGGAAATTTTATTTATTTATTTATTTATTTATTGAATAGTGTTGAATTAACAGTCAATTGTTAATAGGTTACTTTCATTCCTATCAAAAAAGGAATTTTAAGATAAGTTTATCCAACTAGAATATTTAGGATATTGGTTATGCTTGAATGATATAGACTAGTGCTAAGAAAATACAGAAACATTCATCAACACTATTATAAATGGTCAAAAGAACTTAAGTATGCCTACTTCAACTATAGTTTCACATTCTCCCATTTCATTACATGACACTTTTAATAAATTTAATGTTCATTTTGTTCTTACCAAGAAAATATCCCATTCTTTCTAAATCAATTTAGAACTTCTCATCCAATCTCTTACTATTTAGCTTATTTTGTTTTGCTAGGAATCCATCTGAAGGTGGAGATATAAGCCTAGAACTAGGAGACTCTTCTCTCTTAGGTGATTAATCAAGTGAATTTCTAGTGAGACACACATCTTTTGTAATAATTTTGCAAGTGATCAATCAATAGATAAACATTTAAAAATATGCCTTAATTTGTCCATTGTTTATGCTTCACTTGAATGAATTTCGACACTACTATGGAAAACAAGAACATATTTATTTTTTTCATTTAAAAAAAAATAACTATAGATGCTTTGCATGCGTATGATATTATTGATGGAATGGAGGAAATTATTAGTCCAAAACCATGAAAATGTTTGCTTCCCATCACTAGAGTATTACTTAGGTTTATTCAAATTCATTAGTTTAACATGTTTCTTACCTCTTGATATGACATTGTAGAGTCCATAGAAGCTTTCCTTGGAAATGAAATGGTAACATGGTTCTTGCTTCTTGATATAACATTGTAGAGTCCCTAAATGCCTTCCTTTTCTGTATAATGCTACACACATAATTCCTTATCTTCATAAACTGACTTTGAGGTTTAGTTATTTAAAAATTATCTTCTAGCAATAATATAGTGTAATATTATAGTGCAACTATAAAATAACAATATAAACAACATTGTATAACATGAATTAATTTACTACAACATTGTATCATATGAATTTGATTCAATACATTAGCACAACAAAAGACAATATGGAACTAGAAAAACCATGAATACTTATACGAAAATAAGCCTATGTCCACTCTCCTAGTTTCTAAGTAGAAAATTTCCACACACTCATAGGAATCAACTATGAAATCCACCTAGAAGCCAGATGATGATATGTTGGGTCCCTATAATACTAGTGATTACCCCATTACTATTGTAGTTATACCCCTTATTTATATTTTTGTGCCCCTATTACCCCCATATTATTATTTATGTGCCCCATAGAATCCCTCTATTGTTATCTTTGTGGCTTTATATTATTATTGTTAGGTCGGCTGGATTATATTGTGACTCCTTAGACTCCTATATATAGAAAGGAGGTTTTGTCATTTGTATCATCCAAGAATTGTTCATTTATGTAATGTAAAGGAGGTTGCCCCCTCGAAGAGGCTGAATTCTAAGGCGTTGATCTATCTTTTCTATCTTTTCTTGAGCTGGTTTCATAACATTTGGTATCAGAGCTTTGGATTCTAGGGTTTCACTGCTCCAAACAGGTCATCGTGGCATTTTCGCTATAACTTTTTTTCTGTGACGTTTCAGAAGTCGCAAAAAAAACCCATTTGAGAAGAATTGACGCTGAACCTTGGGTCCAAATTGCAGAGCTTCTCGCGTGATATTTTCGGAGATATGATCTGAGGAAGTTGGTCATTTTGCAGACTCCTGAATTACATTCAAAACAGGTGACCTGGGAAAAATCATCATAACTTTCTCTCTGAGGATCGGATTGAAATTTCGTAAAAAGGTACAGAAAGAGGACAGACTGTAGTTTCTTGTGAGTGTTTTTTAGATCCAAAGGTTGAAACAGTGACTTGCAGCACGTCGTACAAATTAGCTCTACTGAACTAGTCTATAATCAAGTCACTGTGGGAGATTTCACATAACTCTTCCTTGGAGAATCCAATTTGGGTCAGACTTGTGGCATTGGAAAGAGGACACAGAGAGCTACTACAGGTCACAAGTTTAGAACTAGATGACTGGAAAGTACAGAGATACATCAGAGGCAATATCGAGCTTCTACAAAGTGAAAAAAGGTGTGTAGATTTTTTTAAATTTTTGCTTAAGCTTGGTTTGAAAATTTATTTTGAAGGAATTCAAAGGGCATAGTAGAGCATTATTATCGGTAACTGATGCCCTGAGGAAAGAAAATGAAAACACCTAGTAAGGAACCTGAAAGCTCTAGCATGACTCATGAAGAAGAGGAAGAAATGCTACATGATATATCAAAATTACAAGAACAAGTGCAACAAATGTCACGCTCACAAAAGTTAACAGATGCTAAGATAAATGGTGTGGAAGCTAAGATGAATGGCATGGAAGCTAAGATGGACAATTTGAAGATAGATTTGAACACAAATTTGAAGACAGGCATGGCAGATTTGAAGACAGATTTGACTAATTTTCTACAAGAAATACTTACTAATGGTGAAAAGGTAGTAAAGGAAACTCATGATGAGAACAAAAGAAATGTTAATCATGATTCCATAGACGCTAATGTTGGATCGAAGAATCACCACATTCCAAAAATCGATATGAGGAAGTTTGATGGCAAGGATCCCGCCACATGGATATTACAGATGGAGCAATTCTTCGATCTCAATAATGTGCAAAACACACAAAAGGTACGTATGGAAACTTTATATTTGGAACCAAATCAGTTTGTATGGTATCAATGGCTTTGTTCTCGTAAACAATTTATCACTTGGGCAATTTTTACGGAAGAATTGATAGCACATTATGAGGATACAAAAAGCAACACTTTTTTTAGCCAATTGATAAGTCTCAAACAAAAGGGTTCAATAATGGAGCACATTGAGGAGTTCCAAAAATTGAACATAAGGGTAAAAGATATTCCAGAGGAGCATAGGATTGATGTGTTCATAGGGTCTTTAAAGGATAATATCCAACATGATGTGCGCCTTTGGGAACCTGATTCATTAGAGAAGGCATTCAGGTTAGCAAGAAAAATGGAAAGCAAAATTATGGCAACTAGGAAGCATACCATTCACAACTATAAAGACGGAAGTGTTGTTGCCCATAGTCTTCCACAACCTACAAGGTTGACACCACAACAATTGGAAGAAAAAAGAGCAAAAGGGCTTTGTTACAATTGTGATAGCAAATACACAAAAGGTCATAAGTGTGCTGAGAAGAAATTATTCTACATAGATTGTGAAGAGGAAGAAGAAAAGGAGCAAGAAAGGTCAAAAGAAGAGAATATATTCCAGGAACAAAGCCTAGATGAAGAACAAATAAATCCGACCATATCTTGTAATGCATTGGCGGGAATTACCACTCCTCAAACCATCAAGATAGAAGGACAAATCAAGAAGAAAAAGGTAATAGTGTTGATTGATTCAGGAAGCACCCACAATTTTATTCATTGTAGGGTAGCAAAAGAATTGAATTGCTTCCTATATCCAGCACCAGAGTGTCAAGTGATGATTGCAAATGGAGGAACAATAAATTGTTCTGGAAAGTGCCATAATATCAAGCTATCCATGGGAGAATATGTATTGACTAGCCCAATGCTTTCCATTCCAATGGGAGGTGCTGATGTTGTACTAGGAGTCCAATGGCTACAATCCTTGGGTACAATAGCTTTTAATTTTCAAGAACTTTTCATGAAATTTTCTGTGGAAGGAAAGGAAGTTGAATTAAGGGGTATTGCAGGGAAACCAGGAAAGATAATCAGCTCTAATGGCATGACAAAGCTTCTAAAAAAGGAGCAAAGAGGTGTAATTGCACAATTATGTTCGCTAGATGTTTCCACATTGGAATCATCTATTTCTCCAGATCTCCAAAAAGTCCTGGACAATCATTCCAAGGTATTTGAGACTCCCAAAGGTCTCCCACCTATGCGTGATCATGATCATGCTATTCATCTGATTCCAGGAAGTGTTCCTCCAAACATCAGGCCGTACAGATATCCATATGTCCAAAAAAGTGAAATTGAACGTATGGTTGCAGAAATGCTAGAGGCTGGTATAATTCAACCAAGTCAAAGTTCTTTCTCAGCTCCAGTAGTATTGGTGCACAAGAAGGATGGATCATGGCGCATGTGTCCAGATTATAGGGAGCTCAACAAGCTCACTATTAAAGATAAGTTTCCCATTCCTGTCATTGATGAATTACTGGATGAATTGCATGGATCAATTTACTTCACCAAGTTGGATCTTCGTTCGGGATATCATCAAATCAGAATGAAGATTGAAGACATTCCGAAAACGGCATTTAGAACTCATGAGGGTCATTATGAATTTTTGGTCATGCCTTTTGGCCTTACCAATGCACCTTCAACATTTCAAGGTTTGATGAATTCAATTTTCAAACCATTCCTTAGAAAATTTGTGTTAGTATTTTTTGATGATATACTAATCTACAGCAAGTCTTGGAAGGATCATGTTGAACATGTTGACAAGGTGCTACAACTATTGGAGGAGAAACAATTATATGCAAAAAGATCCAAATGTTTCTTTGGAGTCCAGGAGGTGGAATATTTGGGTCATATTGTATCTCATGAAGGAGTTAAGGTAGACCCTAGCAAAATTAAAGCCATTAAGGAATGGAAAATCCCCACATCCATAAAGCATCTGCGAGGATTTCTTGGGTTGACAGGGTATTATCGCAAGTTTGTTAAGAATTATGGGAGAATAGCAGCACCTCTAACAACATTATTGAAGAAAGATTCATTTTCATGGACTCCGGAAGCAACAAAGGCCTTTAAACATCTTAAAGAGGCAATGTGCCAAGCACCGGTCTTAGCTACACCGGACTTCACAAAAACCTTTATTGTGGAATGTGATGCTTCAGGAAATGGAATTGGTGCTGTTCTAATGCAAGATGAAAGACCCATTGCTTTTGAAAGTCGTCCAATCAAGGGAAAGTTTTTAAGCAAAGCTATTTATGAGAAGGAAATGTTGGCAATACTCCATGCACTTAAGAAATGGCGACCCTACCTAATGGGAAGACACTTCAAGGTAAAAACGGATCATGATAGCCTTAAATACTTTTTAGAACAAAGATTATCCTCTGAAGAGCAACAAAAGTGGGTCACAAAGATGTTGGGTTATGACTTTGAAATCATCTACAAAAAAGGGAAGCAAAATGTGGTGGCAGATGCACTCTCAAGAAAGGATGAGGATGTGGAAGCATTGTTGTGTGCCATTTCTATTATCCAACCAGATTGGATAAACGAAGCAAAGGAGGAATGGAAGAATGACGAAGAAGTGTGGGCACTTATTCGAAAGCTACAACAAGATTCCAGTACTTCTGATACATTTAGCTGGAAAAATGATTCGTTATGGTACAAAGATCGCTTATACCTCTGTAAGAATTCCCAGCTAAAACAAAAGATTCTTATGGAATTGCACACTTCTCCCTTAGGAGGGCACTCAGGATTTTTAAAAACTTACCACAGGGTTAAGAAGGAATTTTTTTGGGATGGCCTTAAATCAGATATTCAAAAGTTTGTGGCGGAATGTTTGGTTTGCCAACAAAATAAAGTTGAAACAATTAAGACACCGGGTCTATTACAACCTTTATCCATTCCAAGCCAACGTTGGGAGGAGGTTTCAATGGATTTTATCACAGGTTTACCCAAGTCTGAGGGAAAGAGTGTCATCATGGTGGTAGTTGACAGACTTACCAAGTATGCACACTTTTGTGCATTATCACATCCATTTAAAGCCAGTACAGTTTCTACTGCATTTATGGAAACAGTTCAAAAGCTACATGGAAACCCAAAGATTATTGTAAGTGACAGAGATCCCATTTTCACTGGAAATTTTTGGACAGAATTATTTTCTTGTCTTGGTACTCAGTTAGCTCATAGCTCATCTTATCATCCTCAATCTGATGGGCAAACTGAGATAGTAAACAAATGTTTGGAAGGATATCTTCGTTGCTTTGTATCTGATAAACAGACACAATGGGTCAAATGGTTGCCTCTGGCTGAATGGTGGTATAACACTTCCTTCCATACAGCAACAAAAATGACCCCATTTATGGCACTTTATGGGTATCAACCACCATCAATCACATCATATTTAAGAGAAAATTCTAAGGTTCAAGCAGTGGAACATCACATCGAACATCAACAACAAGTCCTCCAACTCTTAAAGGATAACCTCGTGTTGGCACAAAATAGAATGAAACAACAGGCAGATCAACATCGCAGTGAAAGAAGTTTTGATGTAGGTGATTGGGTATTCCTACGGCTACAACCATATAAGCAAATGTCCCTAAAGCAAGCTAAGAAGGATAATAAATTATCACCAAAGTATTATGGTCCGTACAAGGTGTTGGAAAAGATTGGTACTATGGCATACAAATTGGAGCTTCCTGCAGCTTCTCGATTGCACCCAGTTTTCCATGTTTCATGTTTAAAGAAGGTTATAGGCGACAAGCTCCCAGTTCAAACAATATTGCCAGAACTTGACGAGGAAGGAAAAATTATATTGGAACCGGAAGCAGTCACAGAAACAAGAACTCGACAGCTACGAAATCGATCAATTTCAGAGTATCTTATCAAGTGGAAGAACTTATCCGCTGAAGATTCCACATGGGAGGATGAGAATTTTATGCAAAAGTATCCAGAACTACTCAAGCGTTGAGGACAACACTTTTTTGAAGGAGAGGGGCATGTTGGGTCCCTATAATACTAGTGATTACCCCATTACTATTGTAGTTATACCCCTTATTTATATTTTTGTGCCCCTATTACCCCCATATTGTTATTTCTGTGCCCCATAGAATCCCTCTATTGTTATTTTTGTGGCTTTATATTATTATTGTTAGGTCGGCTGGATTATATTGTGACTCCTTAGACTCCTATATATAGAAAGGAGGTTTTGTCATTTGTATCATCCAAGAATTGTTCATTTATGTAATGTAAAGGAGGTTGCCCCCTCGAAGAGGCTGAATTCTAAGGTGTTGATCTATCTTTTCTATCTTTTCTTGAGCTGGTTTCATAACATGATACCACTAGAATGAAGGGATCTCCTACATGGCTATAAACTCACTCAATTCAACCCACTACTCTCATGACAAGTTTTCTACCCACTACAAAGCTCTATAATTCCTCTTCAAGAAAGTATACTAACCATGGTATTCTCTTCCACCACCAAACATAACATAAAGAAAACCTAATATTTCTCTACTCAACCATCCCTCAGAGTAAATTTCCATTCTAGTGCCCTTCAGTGTGGGTAGAAATATCCTAGTCTATTTTCTTCCTTTTTTTAATAACATGAGATTGAAACATTTGGCCTCAAGAAATTTAATCAACATCAATAATAGGGTTATGATCTTGAAGGTATTGCCTCAACTACAAGTAACATTTAAAGCAAGACATATCTCTCCAACCATCCCATATTCTTCCATATTTTATTAGTGACCTTCTCCTATGTTTATAACTCATGAAAAACACATTGGAAATTTTGTTTCATGTTTAATATGAAATGGACATCTAACGAATGGGTATGAGAGTTAATAATGGGAATAAAAAAGAAATAAAGGTTGGAGAGAAACATGTTATGCTTCACAGTATGGATTATCATTGCCATGGTTGAAATGTTCAACACTTGTACTTTTACTTTCTCTCAACCATGATCATAGGTTGCTTACAGACCTTCCTACCACGGACAAAAAGTCACTAAACATACATAAATCTAAACACAAAATAATTCATTCCCTTCATTTTTATTTATAATACTTTTTTTAGCTAGAAATATTATCTATATTATATAAGTGCCTAGTTCACAACAAATAGATCTTGCATTAAAAAGCTAATTCATCAATTTTTTCTAATTATTTTCTCATTTCATGATTTTCCTGTTGAGAGTATATATGAGCAACAAAAAGAGTCTGTGCAATTTGTTGGAGTTCTAGACTTCATTCGCCATTATGGAATTATAGTAGGCTTGATATATCCATTAATCCTTAATTCACATATCTTCAATTTACACCCCTCATTAGCATACTTGTTTTCTTCTTTGTTGAGGTCTCTTAGGACATAGAAATATGCTTTGGATGGCATATCTTCTACAATTTTCCTTATTCCTTTCATGATGCTTTCCATATATTTCTCCTTTGGGAAGGAGCCTTTGACCAGATGATGCAGGCTTAAGAGAGAATCTCCCATAAACATAAGTGTGTCCACCTGATGTTATTGGCTAACAAAATCCCATTGTAGAGAACATATATCTTTGCTTTACTAATTTTCATTTGACTAAGAACCCTTGAGAACTTGAACACTTTATCTTCCTCATGACCATAGACTACCCCCTGTCCTCCTTCCACCTATAGGTTACAGTTGGATGCCACATCAAAATAGAGAATTCAACCTTGTTGCGAGCTCTCTCATGTTCTTAACTCAACCTCTATCAGTATTATATTCTATCTTTCATCTGTCTTAGGCTTGTTCAATCTCGTGTTTTGGGAAAAGTTGTACAAAACTATAAAATTTATGAGTCAATCCTATTCCATATAGCCTAAGGTTTGTCCATAAGATTCCATATCTATCTTTTTAGCTCCAAACTTAGCACACAATGGAATTTATGTCATTGTTGTGTAGTGAAGAGGAGTGTTATATTTAATGAAAAATTTCACTTATAGTATTCGAATAATTTGAGCCCAATAGACCTTCCCAGGGTCTGTTTAAAAGGAGGGTGTGGGAAAATTTGATACAATGAAACAAGAAGAATCCCAATAATGTAAACAAGAAATCACAAGGAAAAGTGATAGAAGTCATTGTTTTATTGTAAAAACCTATCTTTGTTGATGCTACCAACTTGAGAGGAGATCTCCCAAAGATCTCAGTTGTTGGTCCTCTATTGAATCTTACACACAAAGGAGAAAAAAACCTACAACATTCTTGAGACAATATTAGTGCACAAAAATAATTTAGAACATATAGAATAACACATGAATAAACATGGGGAAGGTCGTTTACTTTTCATTAATATCAGGCTAAAGTACATAGAGGAGTTCCCCTATAGTTTCTTCCTTGGCCAACCTCCTAACATGTACTCATTAGTATTTGTACCTACTCATACAAGTTTACGACGAAGCTATTTTGGTAGCATTTCAGTATGGCACAATTTCCTCCTCTGTGACTTGTGGAGAGCTTTGTTTATATAGATTTCTCTTATGATTGGCCACATCGAACATAGGAATATTCTTGAACATACCTAGGGTTCTAATTAAACATGACCAAATCAATCATGACCTGATAAAAAATGACCAAATCAACATTATCCATGCAAAATATCTGCTTTGCTCCGCCATTATAGTGACCAAAGGGAACTTTTGTCTTTTGTTACTCTAGTCACACTAACAAAGGGTGTTGTTAGGCCTATTGTTTCTCTCCAAAAATAGCAGAAGAGCATTGAAACCTTAAAAACCACTTTTTTGGAGTCTTCCACTAAGCACATTTTTATCCTTTGACTTGGCAAGGGTTGTTCCCTTCTATTGGAACCTAGGGGTGGCCTTTTGGGCTATAACATATGCCCCCTAATGTATGAGGTAAGAAGAGAAGTTGAGGGAAAAAATACGTTATAATACGTATACCAATGAGTGAGGTGCATAGAGATACCATAGAAAAAAGATCTACAGAGGCTCAAACGTATAGTCAACTACATAAAGAAGTACATCCTTGAGGTAGGCATACCCATACTGAGTACTGAGGGAATAAAGCATGGCCACCCACACAACATATTGCAGGCACATGTCATGAGGGACTAGTCATGATACAAAATAGATTTCCAGCACAGTAACTATCAATAGGGTTGGACATTACTATAGGTGCCCCCAATGATAGCCCTCAAAGTATACAATACATTCTCCACTTGCAACTTGGGGGAGGAAATGGTCATGAGTGAAGTGGCCTCATTCCCCAAGGTCTTTCACTCTTCTTGATGGTATGACTCTACTACATGCAAATGGATGAGTTGAGGTAAAGCATGCGATGAGAAGGTTTAATTACAAGGCATTGAGGTATCTTGCTAACAAACTTGAGGGAGACCACCAATAATCAAAATGGTTCCTGAGGTGCCTAGAACAATCCACAAAGTGTAAATAAATGAGTTGATGTCGAGCACTCTAAAGAATCAATCAGTATTGGCCAATGATGAAAACCCACTATCGATTGTGAGAAAAATTATTACTGATGACTACAGACTCCAAGGTACTAGACTATTTCTAGATATACATCCCAGATAAGGTGATGACCTCAATGGGAGGAGATCCTTGAAAGAAAGCCCTTAATGTATCCCCCATCATCGACACAAAACTAACACCAAGATAAGGTCTCTGATGATAGCAATGAAAGAATTGATGCAAACATTAGGGGAATTTTGAGGTCTAGAATGGGCTTCCTAAGGGAAAAAAAATTATAAATAATAAAATAAGAGATGTATTTTTAAAAGAAAAGAACAAAAACTACATTTTTAATTATATTTTTGACTTATCTCCTTGCAGGTTTAATGAAACTTAAAGTGTGTACACTTGTTGGATGTCTAATTAGACTTTATATCTAATGAGTAACCACTATTCATACTTTTGAGTGAGCCACATCGAGAAAAATTCAAAATACATGAAAAAAAGTGTTGAGACATGTTTTTTCGTGTATTTTGAATTTTTCTTGGTGTGGATCCACTAAAATTTATGCAGAGTGGGTACTCGTTGGATGTGAAATCTAATTCTGCATCCAATTAGTGTACACACTTTAAATTTGAGTAAACTTACATGGATATAAGTAAAAAATATAGTTTTCTTCTTTTTCCTCCAAAAATAGTTTCCCCTATGGATGGCATCATCCTCTTAAATCCTATTATTTATCTTAAAGTTGATTTGGTAGTACATTCTTCATTTGAGGCCCATTTTTAACCTTAAAATTCCCCTAATGACTAACAGAAGGATCCCCAACACAACAGGTATAATAATAGTTGCATATGGCTAACTCTAATTGAGACTTCCTTTGAACATATAACGACATGACACGATAAAGAAATTGGAAGCATATACTAAAGAATACCAAAAGACACAATGGTGACACAGGAGGCATCACCAAAGCCCATAGAGTGGAAGGGTAACCAATCAGGTGAGATGCTAAATCAATAATAGAGTATCTTAACTCAAGTTGATGGTGTGATTCTAAAGTTAGGAAAATACCACTTGTAAGAGAATGACTCAGACAAGTGCCATGTTCAAGAGTGAGATGCAACTTCCATGACAGAAATGTGAAAGATGAAAGTAATTGTCCCCCCACCCCACCCCATTATTTTATCCAGCATATCCCCTTCAGATTTTAATGAGCATGAAATAGAAGACAAGTGAGTTCAATAGGTTCCTTTTTTGTAAGTTTTATGGTGAGGTGAAAAAGGGGACAAAAGTACACTCGTGTTCTTCTCATGGTTTAATAATCTTGAGAATGGAAAAGATATTTCTCACCAACTTTCATCTTAACTAACAAGTAGGAAGGATGGAAAAAACTTGATGTTTTCATATACTAGGTTTTACAATCATGAAAATACAATGAAAGAAGTTGGGGACTTTCATGGTTTAATGAGTATGGAGAGAAGACCAAAAGGAACTTGGCATTTTCATGTAGGTTTAACGAGCATTAAAAGATAGAAAAAGGAGCTCAGATTTTAATTTTTTTTAAATGAGAATGAAAAGAAGGATAAAAGAAAGCTTGTTACAAAGAGATGAGTGGGATAATAGTATGCATCTTTTTCTAAGGCTAATGGAACTGATCAAAGCAAATCCTGAAGCAATGGAAAAATGTCTAGCAATGGAAATCCACTCATCATAGTGGTGTCTCTGAAAGGTGATAAAAGGTTGCAAGATGGAGGCAAGGTTGATGCAAATGCTAAAGGTCAAGCATGGTTGTACGATTGGCAACAAAAATGAAGGAAATCATCGTTATGATAACTTCTAGTGGGACATTGATGACGATGAGCATAGGTGAACATTAAGGAACAAGTACAAAAATGTGTGGGGATGCCCTAGAAGAAATTATGGCCAAAAATAGCATAGAAAGAGACGCAAGGGGCTCATATTTGATGTCATGTTGGGTACTAAATAGGATCTAAAACCTACAAATGACTACAACAAAGGAATTAAAATGGTAATTGGGTGCTATTATAGGGTGCCCATGGAGGTAGGATCTACTGCACAAGTAACAACGTGCAAAAAGACTTGGTTAATGTTGCAACTTGGTGGGGTGGGACCCGAGGAAAACTAAAATGGTGAAAGAAAAGCCTAATAATGCAATGATAAGAATGAGGAATCCTAATCATATATGCTAGTTTTAGAGATATACCTTAAGGTAAGATGAAAAAATGTTAACATCTTTGCAATCTAATCAAAATAGTAGTTATAAAGGTTGCACATAATCATTAGTGACATGATATAATATGAATGTTTTTGAAAAAAGAGTTATGGTCAATGTAAAAGGATGCATCATGAACCCACATTTGAAATATGAAAAGGAAAATTTTTAACTATTTGACTCATTTGCACCCCATTTGGAGACAAAATTTAGAGAAACCCTCTTGTTTTCAAATAATATTTCTCAAATCCCAAGAGTTACAGGCCACCAAATCATATTTTGTCACCATTATGTTAGTCATCATCCCTTTCTCTTTCATTTCATATTACTTTTGTGTAGTTTTTTCATGATTTTTAGATATGGGGACTCCCTTATTCACCACAAGGTCACTTCAATTCTTTGTCTTAGACCAATTCTAGAAATAGTCGGATGGTAATGCTCCCTCAGTACTATGGACAGGGAATTATTAGCTCTCCAATTTGTAGTTTACATTGGAAAATGGAATTGAAGGTTCCTTCTCTTAGATCTATAGAAGAGGGAGTATGATCTTGACCCATTTTTTTGCATATCATGAAATTTTGATAGGATTTTAGGAATTTTAGTGTGATCGATTAGAGAGAGAGAGAGAGAATATGGTTCCTATTTCAAAGCTACACTATCAGAATTGGGGATAATTAGAGCATTGGAAAATTGCGATCTCTTGAAGCTCTTTAATACCTAATATATGAGAGCACAACCTAGCCTTCTAGAGAGGAACATTCCGTGGTTAGATCTCATTGAGTAGCACTTTGAGATTTAGGGAAAAGTGTTGACAACAGAGGTAAAATATGTGTACTTCCTCATCTGTTTATCGAGGTGAGGAGCCCTAGTGAGAGTATCTAGAGGAAAAATAGTTGGGGAGATATTAGTGGAGGAAATGATGGGAGCGTATTGCGCTCCCACTACCCAAAAAGTGGGTGGGAAAATCCCAATTAAAGAATTAATATATCTCCTCCTATGAAACATCCTCTTTAATTTGACCCATGTGGTGGGAACAATTATTTCTCATTTGGTTTCTAAAAGTCAGGTGGACATAGTAGTACAATGCCTAACCCCAACAATTTTTAACTGGTGTGAGAGTTTATTGGTGAACTTGAAGAAACAACTAACCAAATGTTAAACATGAAAGCAGGGGCATGTTTGGACATGGTAGTATCTTGGTCTATTTCTTCTTTGAGTGAGTTCTGACATTGTGACCAAAGGTTGTACCAACACAGTTAGAGACATGAGTCCCTCAAATGGATAGAAGGGCTGAGTTACTATCGAGGTTTTGGGGAAACACATCTATTTAAGAATATGATAGGGATTACTTCATGTGGTTTGACATGCAATGTGTATGGATCGATGACTATGTATATGTAGAGAGGATTTCCATTGAGACCTTGACTTGAATTTCCCCTTGGCGAGCAGTGAGGAGACCTAGGTAAATTAAATGTTTTAAAAAAAAATTATGTTTTCTTTAATGTTTTTGATGGTATAATGCACTAATAATTAATATGTTGTATGAAACAGATGTCGCGCCACAGAGACCCAAGAGTAGGTCCCCTTATGATCATCAGAGATCAATTAGAGCAGTGGAGCCGCTAGTAGCTCAGGAGGAGAGTGATAAGGCATAGGAAACTAACTGCATTAAGTTGATGAAAATGTAGTGTAACTTGGAGGGATTGATGATGGGAGTACCACATACTCACCTCGAGGATGTTCTATGTCATATTTAGCACCACTTTATTGGTGTGTCCAACAAGATTGGACGGATTCTTGATCGAGTGACCAATATGGCAGTGTTCTACCTAGCGCACCATGACTTAGATGATGAGTAGTATAATGGTTCCACTATGTAGGATCCCATTGAAAATTTTTGTGTTTGGACATCAATGTGTATGTGATGTGCTTATGAGCTTGGACCTACGAGCCCAATTTTGACACTATGTCGATTTTATATTATAATGATGATGTATGTAAACTGACATATATATATCGGTTTCAACCTTTTACTTATGGATATGTTAATGATATATAATGGATCCTTTATTTTTATGTACATGCATGTTTAGTTATCTTGATTATAAATGTGAAAAATTACATTCTAACACATAGTTAGCCAACAAATAAACCAATGCACTAGAATTCAAAGGGAAATGTTGATAAATTATGTAATTAAGTGAACATTCAAGTAGATATACCCTTAAATGAATACGAAACAAAATTGGATACCAAACATTATAGATGTGATTCAACTATGATACTATGAGCCGAGGGTCTAAATTGACCACCAAACAATAGACGCCTAGAGTTATGGCCTTGGTTAAGAGTTCAATGACAATGATGTATTTCATAACATTGTTAGTGGTAGGGATGAGAAAGACTCCCCCTGAACTAAAAATTTTGTTAGTGGTAGAAAAGAGCACCCAAGTGGTGGAATCAATGTTATGGGAACTACAACTAGCGCCATTAGTATATCCAATATAGATCAAAGAGGATACATACATCTACAAACCAAATACCAAACATGATAAGAAGTCGACTAAAATGTGACACACGTGTAGAAAAAGTAAAAATAAAACATACTAAATACATTTTTAGAAAGCACCATGCCCAAAAAACTAGAAACAATATTACCCAATAGGGAGCCCATTGGGGGGATCTACAACAATATACCCATTAGGACCAACATACTTTGGAGAAGCACATGGTATAAAGTTGACATGGATGTGATGAGAACCATTATGTTTGATGATGGGAATGATGTTAGTTTCCCAGGTGGGATATGCATGGTGTGAATTGTGTTTGATGATGGGAATGATGTTAAGTGCCCAGGTGGGAGATGCATGATGTAAACTCCTATGGAGAAAGTGCTGAGCAAGTCAAGGATAAATACCAAGCATCATGTCTTATGAAGGGGGAAGAATTTCACAAATGATAGGATATAGAGTGGTGTAAAGAGTAATATCACCATGAAGGAAATCCACTATTGCTATGAGAAATTTAGGTCATATTAGGGGGAGGGTGCCCATCAATGAGGAGTGTTTGAATATCCCTACTCTAATGCAGCAAGCATGGTGGAATCGCTTACAATGGGGACTAATTGGCTATCATGAAATCAAATATCGGGCTTGCAAAAGTCTAACTAGTCAATAATGACTATATTACCCTGATGGGGGGAATCATGACTCAAAATACTAAAGACACGAAGATGTGCATAACATAAAAATAGCTTCACCTGAGCAGGAGGTTATAATCAAGTGGTACATCGATGACCTCAGCCTCAACAAGGATCATTTCCCCCCTAGCTCAATTGGTAAAGTAGAAAATACCAACACCCCATGAGTATCTAAATTTTATCCTCCTCAAGGCCATAAAGTACTCCTCCCTCTACTGCCAAACCTAGGTTATGTTTGGATTCCCCATCAAAATAGAGAATACAACCTTATCATGAGCTCTTCCTCTTCTATGTTCTTGATTCTACCCTTGTTAGTCTTAGCATACATCTTTCATCAGTTTCAGGATTTTTCAATCTTATGTTTTGGGAAAAGTTGTACAAAACTGTAAACATTTTAATCCAAGCCCATTACATTTGGTCTAAGATTTGTTGAGAATATTTCTAATCTATATTTTGAGCTCCTATCTCAACACAAAATGGGATTGCTTTTGTCATTGTATTGTGGGGACAAGAATTCATGTTATTAAAGATTGCATTGTTTCTTACTAACTATACTTTCCAACATATAAATTTTTGGAGAGCTTCCCTATAATATTTTAAGAGAGGTTTCCTTGAAAAGCTTCTAGCATGATTTTATTTCCAGGGAGAGAAGAACTCTTGGAAATAAAAGGGTATTTCACTCTAGTGAAGAGTGGGGCAATTTATTCCACCCAGCCAGTTTGGTCTAATCAAAATCTAGAAAAATGTGGTAGATGTCTTCCTTGATGCAAGTAAAGAGGAAACTGAGAGGAGCCATGAATGCCTCTCTTTCTCAAATTCTTATTTTTCATAATTTTTCTATGAGTAATAAGCCAACAAAAAGAGTTTACCTTTGGATTTGTGTTAGTTTTCCATAATGTTTTTCCAAGTGTTGAGTTTTTAGGGAGCTTGAGAATGGAAGAGTGGAGAAACATATCCCTCCTTCACTGAATAAACCAAGGAATTCCATCCTACTTGACCTACTTCCTCTTATCTCAATGGTGTCCATCCCACCATTCAATCATGAAGCTTTAAAGCCAAGTGCTCAAGATTACATGGAATATTTCTAAGGTTCCATCCAGCCTAATTAGCTTCCATGTCTCAATTGGAAATATTTATTGGGGTGAATTTTCTTTGAGAACATAAGAATTCTCTTAGAGAAAGAAACTCTTGGAGACATTCTAGTGGTTTTTGATACATTATATTCTTAGTCTAAAAGTTTATATATTCCCTATTTCCTAGCTTCCAATATGGACTTGAACAAATATGAGGGGTCACTAATACAAATAATTTCCAGATCAGGGAGCACCCTCTTGAGGCTTGAATTGAATCTAGACTTCTTATTCTTTCTCCTAGAAGGTATTTTGTCTTAATAATTGCCTTCCACTAGTCTTCTTCTTGTGTTATGAATATCTAAACTAGTCTTTCCCCTATTCCTTCATTCATTAGCATAGGGTCCCTAATGCCAAACCATCCATAATTTTTAGGATGCTTCACAGTATCCCATTTAATCAGATGGAATTTATTTGTACTTATTTTTCCTCCTTCCCATAGAAACTTGCAAATTTATTTTTCCAAAATAGAGAGAATACATTGTGGAGCAAGAAGCATATAGAATTGATAAATTGGTAAATAAAATAGGAATTCCTTGATTATAACAACACACACTGCAAGATTGAGCCATCTAGCCCCTAGGAAATGAATTTTCCTTTGAATTTTGAAAGAACACCTTCCCAATATTGGGATGAGTGTGATTTTAGGAAAAAAGGAATTCTTAAATACTTAAATTATTTCCATGCTTTGACTGATTGAAAACCCATTATTCATATAATTTGTCATTGATTTCTAAATGAAAATATTCCATGTCTAAATCTAAAATTTCCTAGAATATCTTTGACCTCCCAAATATTCAAGAAAATTATCTAGAACTCTTTTAAATCTTCTTGCTATTATTGAGGAAGCTCCACCCAACAAAATCATGTCATCAACAAATTGAGAGTGATTTATTCTCTTGATACCTATGACAAACCTGATTCCTTGGAGGTGCTTACATCTTCTTTCAAATTTGATGCAACAACTGACCATAGGGCCTGCAAATTATAATTTCACACACACACACAACATAATTATGAAATCCACAATAGGCATGCACATAAAATCATAAATAATTAATAAATAAATAAAATATTTACAAGAGAATATTGGCATACTCATTGGCCTCTCATTCCTCACTCTCACACACTTACACACTTACATGACTCATGGGCTCACCTAGATTTATACAAGTGGATCTTAACCCAAGTAGGTTCTATATCCTAAACTAACTCCCATAATATCTCTCATGATCCATAAAATCTCTCACCTGGTCCCTTATCCCTAGATAAGAGCTAACTAATGCATAATTCCCTCACTTCTTCGAAAATACTCTAGAACCTTATCCTATTTACAATAATCCTCATTCTATCTTAAAACTATAGGAAAAATACATTAAATAATTAAATCCTAACTTTAAAACTAACTCCTTTAGTAAACATGATACCCCAAGTTAGATGAAACTACATCAGACTCCCTAGGTAAAACAAATTCATGGTCTCCTGACCATTAGTCTTCATAAGATGATAAAATCCTCCTAGATTCCAAACTTTCACTTGTAGTAAATCAGTTTCTCTGTCATGTTCTTGATGTTCTGTGGATGTCCTTTTTTGTCTTCTAGGCTTCCAAACTTTATTTTGTAATTCTCCTCCTTCTTTGTTGATGTAGACTTGAGCAGTCAAATGTATCAGGTTGTTGTCTTTTTGCCTCTTCCTGCAATATCTTGGTTTATGTGTCTGTTGGGTCCCTATGATACTAGTGATTACCCCATTACTATTGTAGTTGTACCCCTTATTAATATTGTTGTGCCCCTATTATCCCCATATTGTTATTACTGTGCCCCATAGAATCCCTCTATTGTTATTTTTGTGGCTTTATATTATTATTGTTAGGTCGGCTGGGTTATATTGTGACTCCTTAGACTCCTATATATAGAAAGGAGGTTTTGTCATTTGAATCATCCAAGAATTGTTCATTTATGTAATGTAAAGGAGGTTGCCCCCTAAAAGAGGCTGAATTCTAAGGCGTTGATCTATCTTTTCTATCTTTTTCTTGAGCTAGTTTCATAACATTTGGTATCAGAGCTTTGGATTCTAGGGTTTCGCTGCTCCAAACAGGTCATTGTGGCATTTTCACTATAACTTTTTTTCTGCGACGTTTCAGAAGTTGTGAGAAAAACCCATTTGAGAAGAAATCATGCTGAACCTCGGGTCTGAATTTCAGAGCTGTTCGCACTATATTTGCGGAGATATGATCTGAGGAAGTTGGTCTTTTTGCAGACTCCTGAATTACATTCCAAACAGGTGACCTGGGGAAAAGCGTCATAACTTTCTCTCTGGGGATCGGATTGAAATTTCATAAGAAGGTACAGAAAGAGAACGGACTGTAGTTTCTTGTATGCATTTTTCAGATCAAAAGGTCGAAACAGTGACTCGTGGCATGTCGTACAAGTTCGCTCTACTGAACTAGTCTATAATCAAGTCACTGTGGGAGATTTCACATAACTCTTCCTTGGAGAATCCAATTTGGGTCAGACTTGTGGCATTGGAAAGAGGACACAGAGGGCTACTGCAGGTCACAAATTCAGATCTAGATGATTGGAAAGTACAGAGATACATCAGAGGCAATATCAAGCTCCTACAAAGTGAAAAAAGGTGTGTAGATTTTCTTAAATTTTTGCTTAAGCTTGGTTTGAAAATTTATTTTGAAGGAATTCAAAAGGCATAGTAGAGCATTATTGTCGGTAACTGATGCCCCGAGGAAAGAAAATGCAAACACCTAGTAAGGAACTTGAAAGCTCTAGCATGACTCATGAAGAAGAGGAAGAAATGCAACATGATATATCAAAATTACAAGACCAAGTGCAACAACTGTCCCTTGCACAAAAAGGAACAGAATCTAAGATGGATGGTTTAAAGAAAGGCGTAGAAGCTAAGATGGATTGTTTAAAGAAAGGTGTAGAAGCTAAGATGAATGACATGGAAGCTAAGATGGATGATTTGAAGACAGATTTGAAGACAGACATGGAAGAATTGAAGATAAATATGAATAAGTTGCTACAAGAAAGGGTCACTAATGGTGAAAGGGTAGTAAAGGAAACTCATGATGAGAACAAAAGAAATGTTAATCATGATTCCATAGACTCTAATGTTGGATCAAAGACCCACCATATTCCAAAAATCGATATGAGGAAGTTTGATGGCAAGGATCCCGCAACATGGATATTACAAATGGAGCAATTTTTCGATCTCAATAATGTGAAAAACACACAAAAGGTACGTATTGCAACTTTATATTTGGAACCAAATTAGTTTGTATGGTATCAATGGCTTTGCTCTTGTAAACAATTTATCACTTGGGAAATTTTTACGGAAGAATTGATAGCACATTATGAGGATACAAAAAGCAACACTTTTTTAGCTAATTGATAAGTCTCAAACAAAAGGGTTCAATAATGGAGCACATTGAGGAGTTCCAAAAATTGAACATAAGGGTAAAAGATATTCCAGAGGAGCATAGGATTGATGTGTTCATAGGGTCTTTAAAGGATAATATCCAACATGATGTTCGCCTTTGGGAACCTGATTCATTAGAGAAGGCATTCAGGTTAGCAAGAAAAATGGAAAGCAAAATTATGGGAACCAGGAAGCATACCACTCACAACTATAAAGACGGAAGTGTTGTTGCCGCTAGTCTTCCACAACCTATAAGGTTGACACCACAACAATTGGAAGAAAAAAGAGCAGAAGGGCTTTGTTATAGTTGTGATAGCAAATACAGTAAAGGTCATAAGTGTGTTGAGAAGAAATTATTCTACATAGATTGTGAAGAGGAAGAAGAAAAGGAGCAAGAAAGGTCAAAAGAAGAGGATATACTCCAAGAAAAAAGCCTAGATAAAGAAGAAATGAATCTGACCATATCTTGTAATGCATTGGCGGGAATTACCACTCCTCAAACCATCAAGATAGAAGGACAAATCAAGAAGAAAAAGGTAATAGTGTTGATTGATTCAGGAAGTACCCACAATTTTATTCATTGTAAGGTAGCAAAAGAATTGAATTGCTTCTTATATCCAACACCAGAGTGTCAAGTGATGGTTGCAAATGGAGGAACAATAAATTGCTCAGGAAAGTGCCATAATAACAAGCTATCCATGGGAGAATATGTATTGACTAGCCCAATGCTTTCCATTCCAATGGGAGATGCTGATGTTGTACTAGGAGTCCAATGGCTACAATCCTTGGGTACAATAGCTTTTAATTTTCAAGAACTTTTCATGAAATTTTTTGTGGAAGGAAAGGAAGTTGAATTAAGGGGTATTGCATGGAAACCGGGAAAGATAATTAGATCTAACGGTATGACAAAGCTTCTAAAAAAGGAACAAAGAGGTGTAATTGCACAATTATGTTCGCTAGATGTGTCCACAGTGGAATCATCTATTTCTCCAGATCTCCAAAAAGTCTTGGACAATCATTCCAAGGTATTTGAGACTCCCAAAGGTCTCCCACCTATTCGTGATCATGATCATGCTATTCATCTGATTCCAGGAAGTGTTCCTCCAAACATCAGGCCGTACAGATATCTCTATGTGCAAAAGAGTGAAATTGAACGTATGGTTGCAGAAATGCTAGAGGCTGGTATAATTCAACCAAGTCAAAGTTCTTTCTCTACTCCAGTAGTATTGGTGCACAAGAAGGATGGATCATGGTGCATGTGTTCGGATTATAGGGAGCTCAACAAGCTCACTATTAAAGATAAGTTTCCCATTCCTGTCATTGATGAATTATTGGATGAATTGCATGGATCAATTTACTTCACCAAGTTGGATCTTCGTTCAGGATATCATCAAATCAGAATGAAGATTGAAGACATTCCAAAAACAACATTTAGAACTCATGAGGGTCATTATGAATTTTTGGTCATGCCTTTTGGCCTTACCAATGCACCTTCAACATTTCAAGGTTTGATGAATTCAATTTTCAAACCATTCCTTAGAAAATTTGTGTTAGTATTTTTTGATGATATACTAATCTATAGCAAGTCTTGGAAGGATCATGTTGAACATGTTGACAGGGTGCTACAACTATTGGAGGAGAAACAATTATATGCAAAAAGATCCAAATGTTTCTTTGGAGTACAAGAGGTGGAATATCTGGGTCATATTGTATCTCATGAAGGAGTTAAGGTAGACCCTAGCAAAATTAAAGCCATTAAGGAATGGAAAATTCCCACATCCATAAAGCATCTGCGAGGATTTCTCGGGTTGACAGGGTATTATCGCAAGTTTGTTAAGAATTATGGGAGAATAGCAGCACCTCTAAAAACATTATTGAAGAAAGATGCATTTTCATGGACTCCAGAAGCAACAAAGGCATTCGAACATCTTAAAGAGGCAATGTGCCAAGCACCGGTCTTAGCTACACCGGACTTCACAAAAACCTTTATTGTGGAATGTGATGCTTCAGGAAATGGAATTGGTGCTGTTTTAATGCAAGATGAAAGACCCATTGCTTTTGAAAGTCGTCCAATCAAGGGAAAGTATTTACACAAAGCTATTTATGAGAAGGAAATGTTGGCAATACTCCATGCACTTAAGAAATGGCGACCCTACCTAATGGGAAGACACTTCAAGGTAAAAATTGATCATGATAGCCTTAAATACTTTTTAGAACAAAGATTATCCTCTGAAGAGCAACAAAAGTGGGTCACAAAGATGTTGGGTTATGACTTTGAAATCATCTACAAAAAAGGGAAGCAAAATGTGGTGGCAGATGCACTCTCAAGAAAGGATGAGGATGTGGAAGCATTGTTGTGCGCCATTTCTATTATCCAACCAGATTGGATAAACGAAGCAAGGGAGGAATGGAAGAATGACGAAGAAGTGTGGGCACTTATTCGAAAGTTACAACAAGATTCCAGTATGTCTGATACATTTAGCTGGAAAAATGATTCGTTATGGTACAAAGATCACTTATACCTCTGTAAGAATTCCCAGCTAAAACAAAAGATTCTTATGGAATTGCACACTTCTCCCTTAGGAGGGCACTCAGGATTTTTAAAAACTTACCACAGGGTTAAGAAGGAATTGTTTGGGATGGCCTTAAATTAGATATTCAAAAGTTTGTGGCGGAATGTTTGGTTTGCCAACAAAATAAAGTTGAAACAATTAAGACACCGGGTCTATTACAACCTTTATCCATTCCAAGCCAATGTTGGGAGGAGGTTTCAATGGATTCTATCACAGGTTTACCCAAGTCTGAGGGAAATAGTGTCATCATGGTGTTAGTTGACAGACTTACCAAGTATGCACACTTTTGTGCATTATCACATCCATTTAAAGCCAGTACAGTTTCTACTGCATTTATGGAAACAATTCAAAAGCTACATGGAAACCCAAAGATTATTGTAAGTGACAGAGATCCCATTTTCACTGGAAATTTTTGGACATAATTATTTTCTTGTCTTGGTACTCAGTTAGCTCATAGCTCGTCTTATCATCCTCAATCTGATGGGCAAACTGAGATAATAAACAAATGTTTGGAAGGATATCTTCATTGCTTTGTATCTGATAAATAGACACAATGGGTCAAATGGTTGCCTCTGGCTGAATGGTGGTATAACACTTCCTTCCATACAGCAACATAAATGACCCCATTTATGGCACTTTATGGGTATCAGCCACCATCCATCACATCATATTTAAGAGAAAATTCTAAGGTTCAAGCAGTGGAACATCACATTGAACATCAACAACAAGTCCTCCAACTCTTAAAGGATAACCTCGTGTTGGCACTGAATAGAATGAAACAACAGGCAGATCAACATTGTAGCGAAAGAAGTTTTGATGCAGGTGATTGGGTATTCCTACGGCTACAACCATATAAGCAAATGTCCCTCAAGCAATCTAAGAAGGCTAATAAATTATCACCAAAGTATTATGGTCCATATAAGGTGTTGCAAAAGATTGGTACTATGGCATACCAATTGGAGCTTCCTGCAGCTTCTCGATAGCACCCAGTTTTCCATGTTTCATGTTTAAAGAAGGTTATAGGCGACAAGCTCCCAGTTCAAACAATATTGCCAGAACTTGACGAGGAAGGAAAAATTATATTGGAACCGGAAGCAGTCACAGAAACAAGAACTCGACAGCTACGAAATCAATTAATTTCGAAGTATCTTATCAAGTGGAAGAACTTATCTGCTGAAGATTCCACATGGGAGGATGAGAATTTTATACAGAAGCATCAAGAACTTATCAAGCGTTGAGGACAACACTTTTTTGAAGGAGAGGGGCATGTTGGGTCCCTATAATACTAGTGATTACCCCATTACTATTGTAGTTGTACCCCTTATTAATATTGTTGTGCCCCTATTATCCCCATATTGTTATTACTGTGCCCCATAGAATCCC
Organism: Pinus tabuliformis; assembly: GCA_031772625.1. Taxonomy (NCBI): domain Eukaryota; kingdom Viridiplantae; phylum Streptophyta; class Pinopsida; order Pinales; family Pinaceae; genus Pinus; species Pinus tabuliformis. The sequence goes on from CM062814.1 coordinate 646,686,109, forward strand.
TCTATTGTTATTTTTGTGGCTTTATATTATTATTGTTAGGTCGGCTGGGTTATATTGTGACTCCTTAGACTCCTATATATAGAAAGGAGGTTTTTTCATTTGAATCATCCAAGAATTGTTCATTTATGTAATGTAAAGGAGGTTTCCCCCTCAGAGGCTGAATTCTAAGGCGTTGATCTATCTTTTCTATCTTTTTCTTGAGCTGGTTTCATAACAGTGCCTTTTCCATCAGTTTCTTTAATCTTTCAATTTCAATATCCAATCTAGTTTCAGGCTTAAATTTACTATTATTATCTCAGAACATTAATTCATATTCATAATCATTTTCTATACTTGCATCGTCATCATTACATTTCCAACTACATTTTATCTCAGGTTCCACATCCACAACTTGATTATATTCAGGTTCCATCAACATCTTCTCTAGCAATTGTAGTTCTTCTTCACATTTCATCAGTATTTTATGATCACATTCAAAAATTGTTTCAGTAGATTGGTCTTCATCCTTGCATGAAATAAAATTAGTGTCTCGTCCATCATTTGTAACATATCCTTCATCCACACCCCAATTTTCAGTTTTAAAACCAACATGATTGTTATCTTCCATCGATGATTCTGTCATCCTATGCAGATCTTCTAAATAGATTGTGGCACCATATGTGGGACTCAAACCCACACCCACATCAACATCCTTCATTTCAGCATCATCATCATCCTCACCAAGCATCGTTCCTTGTTCTGGTTCACAAATGAATACATTCATCTCGGTTATCTTGAGTGTTTATGCTTCCTTTAACAAAACTTTCAACTTGTGCTTTTGTCTCCTTGCCATCAACTGCTTGATTGACCATCTAGCTGTCTTCTTCATTATCCATCCATGTTTTTGACTATGTAGCAACTCCATCAACACATCACGTCATGCCTTCAACTCAACAATCTCTTTCTTGAACTCTTCATCATGTATGCCACTTTCTATGGCATCACTGTGGTTTTTCTATGAATTCTGCAAATGACTATCCATAGTCATCTTCATCTCCTTCCTTTTTCACTACAACCTGCGATTGAACTAACACTTTACCAAGTTAATCCCTTTGAACTTGGTCAATGGTTCACTTCACTTGAACCTTCTTACTCATCACTCCTTTGTACTTTTCTTCCTTTGCTGCAAACAATCACAATATCTCTTCAAATTGCATTTACAATACATTGACCAAACTTTAGGTGTCGGGCTCTACGGATCATGCACCCATTACATTCAATGCACTTTTGACTGGGCTTATGACTTTAATTTTCCTTTTGACTTCAGACTTCTAATTTGACGCCAACTTTTTTTTTACATCAATGGACCTTGGGTGTTAGCGCAATTGGAAACATACCCTTTTATATAATAACTCAAATTTTAAATTGACTCCAACTTTACTCAACTTAAAAATACTCTCAAATGGAAATTGACTCCTCAATGCATCAATTCTTAACTTTCATTTTCCGTAAGTCCTCACCTATACTCAAAATAGAAATAAAATTACACAACTTTACACTAATTCACTCATTTTTTCTCACAATACTAACTCTCTTTCGAGACACTAACTCCCTCAATCACTAATTTCCTCCTTAACCTTCATTCTTCTCATCTAATATCATGCAAATAAAAATTAATCCCATCTCAACAAACCACTAATTCTCTTTCATGCTTCTTCACTAACTCACAAATACTCCCACATAATGAAATATTTCATTTTCCATTCACTTTTAATGAAATCAAAGTCAAATCTTTCACATCCACTTATAGGCTAATGCACACATTTTATGGCATACTATAATATATATTATAAAATTCATTGCTTTGGTATACCAAACATGCACTTCACATTAAAGGATGTGACAAAGAGTCCATTAAATGCCTTTGAGTCAACTCAGCGTGCAAAGTTAATGTTTTGTATCATGCATGTACAAACATAAAATGGTTGTGTCCAAATAGCAAATGGACAATGCCCAAACAACAAACTCTCTCACACAAATTTGTGAATTATTCAGTAGTTTATATGTGGAAGACGGGTGGTTGTGTTCTTAAAAATTTGAGAGAAATCTCTCAACTGCGTTCTTCAAACACATAATCAAAAATATTTAATAACAGGTTCTTTAATAACCAAATATCTCATTCCAAGCGGAAACTTGTTCTTACCACTCAACTTTCACGCATGAGGTTTCCTCTACTCCAGGTTTAGCTTCATTCTTTGTCGTGCCCTTTTACTGATGGAGCTTCCACGCTCAAATCTGCAAGTTGTTCTCCTATCATATGCTTGTGTATCAATTGTAACTACTCGACCTGAAGCTTCAATCTTGCGACTTCGTGCTGCTGATTCCTAAGTGCAACGATATCTCGGAAATTTCAGTTTTGTCGATACTAGAATTATGAGTAACCAATGACCTTGACATGACATGTGATGATGAAGATTCTCTAGTTTGTAGGGGATGAAAATCGAAAAATGTTGTTGGTAGCTGATCACCTGTTAGAGAATTCTTACGTGCTGACTCTTCCAATTGTCTGCGCAAACTCTGATTCTCCTCCAGCAGATCCTGGGATCTATGGGTTATGGGCCCACTTCTTAAACACTTCACACACATTGGCTGACCTTCAACCATGCACACGTCCCAACAACCCTTCCAGTTGCGACAACTCCTCATATGGGTGTGATCGAACAATGATACTGAGGTTGCATAGGGCATGGCTCACATGCTCAAATTCACAGATCTACAACTACAACACTCTCCAAAAATTTCTTCCAAAGTATCATATAAGAAACAATGCTTTCTATAGATCAAATGGTGCTACTTCACAACTTTTAAAATCACCTTCATAAACTCCCTTACACAGCTTCTTGCCATGCAACAACACGAACAGGAAGTCTATGCCTTTCAGCATGCGTTTAGCAGTGATTAACTATTCTTCAATAGCTCTTCTGAGGTCCTGAGTTTGGGCCTCTCACGTTCAACACAACCTCTTCTAAACAAAAATCAGTTGAACAACGCTATCGAAACAAGAACAACCTCTCAACAGAGCATTTGACTCCGCTCTTCGGAATCGAACATTTCTTCCATGCGATTTTCTCTCTCTGGGATCAGATAGTGCTTCCAATTGCAAGACACACGCTCCTCACTGTCCTAAGAAATAACTAGTGTGCTCAACTGATCTGTCGAGGGAAGGTGTAACTACATTGTTCTACAACACCAATCTGTTCATGTACCTCTCCTGTCGTAAGTCTCCCACACGTTGGTCGATCGTGTCCAGACAGGTACCTTAGACAATATCCCAAATGGAAACTGGAAAAAATGTTCCACAGAAATCGACACCGAAAGCTCCAAATATGTGGAAAATAGTGCATAAATTATTAAATCCAGCCAAGAAATTGGCAAAAGCAGCCTCAATCAAAGACCTTTACCTATGCCTACTCTCCCCTTTGCAGAATGCACAATTTTCTTATAAATGAACTCTGCACACTTCACACGGTGAAACTCCTCTCTTTATGGATTCAAAAGAAATCGATTTGAAATACAATGATTTCACCATCAATAACAACCTCATCTCTGGGTAATCGTATCATTCTATTTAAAGTAATCGTATCATTAGATTTATTAGAATCTCCATTAATAACAACCTCATCTCTGGGTAATCGTATCATTCTATTTAAAGTAAAAATAACCAATCGATTCCTTTTTATTACATAGCAAGAAGTCTACCTTCTCACTCTTCACTAACTGGAGGAAACTTCCCTTCTTTACATGCGATCTCCCTTAGCTCACGTCTCCATTTTCTCAGACGCTTCATAGTAGTGATCTCTCCTATAAATCAGCTCATATAGTAGATAGATCAAATCTCCGTAGCAATATATCTTCCCTTAATGAAATTCAACCATTCTAAGCTTCATAGCCTTGATCTAATACCAAAAATGACGCAGCAACTAACCATAGGGCTTGGAAATTATAATTTCACACATACACAACATAATTCTGAAATCTACAATTGGTATGCATATAAAATAAAAAACAGTTAATTAATAAATAAGATTTATACAAGAGAATATTGGCATACTCATTGGCCTCTCATTTCTCATTCTCACACACTTACATGCCTCACGGGCTCACCTAGATTTATATAACTGGATTTGAACCCAAGTAGGTTCTAGATCCTAAACTAACTCACATAATATCTCTCATGATCCATAAAGTCTCTCACCTAATCCCTTATCCTTGGATAAGATCTAACTAACCCACAATTCTCTCACTTCTTCCAAAATACTCTCGAACCTTCTCATGTTTACAATAATCCTCATTCTCTCTTAAAACTATAGGAAAATTACATTAAATAATTAATCCTAACTTTGGAACTAACTCCTTTAGTAAACATGATACCCTAGGTTAAATGCACTTACATCAAAATTCCAATATGTGTCTAAGGGAATATGCCATAATGATATACAAGAAGGGAGATAAGGGGAATCTTTAGAAAAAGCCCCACAAGGCATGAAAAATCCCAACGAATCTACCATTAACAAGGGGGGAATCTAAGGAAATTTTATGCAACGAGAAACCCAATGAATGAATTTAGCATCAAAGCCATTGTTTTTCATCACCTTAAATAGGAACTCATGACTCACCCTATTAAAGGTATTTTCCATGTCAAGTTTGATAATCATGCCTTTGTCTTATCTATTTTTTCTGGAATTGAGATCCCCTTAAACAAGAAAAACATCATTAAATATTTTCCTTTGCGGCAAGAAAGCCTCCTTGATTTTTTGATATTATTTTTGGAAGAAGGGGCTTATGTCTTATGGCCAAAATCTTAAAAGTCACTTTATATGAAACATTGCAAATAAATATGGACCTAAATCTTGAAAAAGAAGAAGGGCTTAATTCTTTTAGAACTAATGCTGAAAAGGAAGAGTTACTTCCAACCCCCATGCATTTATTTTTAAACATGTAACCCACCATTATGCAAGAATCAAATTTCATTACTTCCCAATATTAATGATAGAAGTGGACATAAAATCCATCCAGGCCTAATGCTTTGTATGGGTTGAAGGATAATACTTCTTGGCATATTTCCTCTTCGGTGGGATATTTTCACTGGGGCTTCACTCAATGAACCTCTCACCTATCACGTGCATTCGTGGCATATTAAACAACACTCTTAATTTGACTAAATATTGGAAAATACCCCTAAAAATCACATTATTTAACCCCCTACCAATACAAACCCAAAACACCTTCCCAATTTAAAAAACTCCTACTTTCACTAGATATTGTAGGTATCCATTTTTTCATTAACATTTTTGATACCCCTTTATATTTTTTCATTAACTTTGAACTCCATTTTTTATACCTACCAATATAAAAACCCTTTCCCCCCTATATATCCCCCAATATATTATGCCATTTTTTCCTCAATATATACCCCCAATATGAACCCACGTGGTATGATATTGCTCCCTAGTGAAGCCCCCGTGGATCTTTTATCAAAGAAAATTTATCCTCCTGAGATACAGATTTGGGAACCTATTCCAACATTGATAATTCTACTTTAGGGCTTCTTGGGGCCATGGCATTGTACAAATCACTAAAGTGTATTACCTCCTCGTGGGTTGAGAAAAATTTGATATTTTAGTACCTTTTTCTATTATCTATTTGATGTTATTTTTCTGTACTTGCTTCTTTGCCCATTTATGGAAAAAAATTGTATTCATATCTCCTTCCTTTAACCAAATATTCCAATACTTTAAATGCAAAATTTCCTCTTCCTCTTTTAATTCTTTATTATAAGTTGCAAATACTTCCCTTTCTTCCTTAAAAAATTCATTCGTCACAAGGCCATCCTCTATTTTGGGTTGTATAATTTACATTATCTTTTCATGTGCTTGAATCAGTAATTATCTCTCTATTCGTCATTCTTGAGCCCACTTTTTTAATGTTCTTTTTAATTGCTTAATATTTTTTCCCGGATACTCATCAAGTTTCCCATGACCCATTCACTCTAGACTTCCTTTACCATATCACTGATTGTTGATAACGTTTTGGAGATCCATTAGAGTAGAGGATATAGATTTTTGAACAAAATTGTGCAATTACACTATGGTGTCCCTTTTTAGCAATTATGTCATGCTTTTAGAGTTTATCGCTTTAGAGAGTTTCAATTGGATAACACTATGCTCATTTTTATTTTGTTCCCAAGAAAATATCATGAAAAGGTATTGAAAATTAAGGGCCATTTTTTCCCAATGATTGTAACCATTGGACCCATAATAAAACATCAACACCACCCATTTAGATTGTAATAATTGGACTATCTAATAAATAATATCCCATACTCATCCTAATACCATGCCACTTCCATAAAAAAATTATGGTACTTCCATGCACAATCATTACTTGAAATTCTTGTGATGAATATACAAGGCAGTTAAGAATTTTTTCCAATTTGTAATTGATGAAGTTATGGGTACAACTTCAATCAATCAATATTGATACATTTTTATTCTTGTTATATCTCTCTATCTTTAGGGTTTGTGGAGTATTAATATTGGTCAATGAATAAAAATATACTATTGGAATAGCCTCTTGTAACTCTAGATCATGTGATAGTTCTAGTGCTTGATCTTCTTCATCTTCACAGTTTGTGTACAATAATTTCTTCTCACCATGTTTATGCCCTTTACTATACTTGCTATCACATTTGAAATAGAGTTTTGTTGCTCTTGTTTCATCCATTTTCTAGGATTTCAACTTTTTAATTCCATATGTATAACCAAAGTTTTATCTACTATATGAAACTTTCGGTAACTTTCCCAAAACTTGTTAATTTTCCCCCCTTCCCAAAATAAAGCTTTTATAACATGTCGTGTGTCTAATTAATAAAATATCAATATTAATTTTTAAGCTAAGGTTCTTTAATACGTCTCCTCATATCTTTGAAAATTTTCTAGTCTAAAGTGTCTTAGAAAAGAAGTTACTGTGAAAATTCCATGATCACAATCATAAATGAATTTCATGACCATTTGAAAAATATAACTTCCAAAAGGTATATATGTGAAATTATATCGACCCAAAATTTTCCAAATGTACCTTTAGATTTATTTCTCACTATTATCAAAATTTCATGGTCTGATGTTTCCGAGACAAATATTCAGAGAAAAAAATTCCATGATAACTCATTTCAAATTCATTTTAGGACCATTCATAAACCCTGATTTCCAAAAGATATATCTCCAAAAGTTTATTGAATAAAAATATAAATTTTTTATCAGATGTACCTTGAGATGTCTTCTCAATTTAATCAAAATTTCATGGTATCAAATTTCCCTGAAAAATATATAATGAAAATGATGAAATGACCCATTTGAAGTAGCAAAACCCTAGGATCATAGCTACAACACCAAATGCTATGTACTTTAGTCCTTAATAATGATAAGAAACCAATAACTATAGTACAATTCAAGGGGGGAACCTCCTTTTACAATGAATATCAAGTATAAGGCAATATGTAATGATCCTAAGGCTATGTCTCCTTAATGTATATGTAGGAGACAAAGGGTACAAATATAATGAAATGTTACAATGGGAGATTCTAGCCAATAAAACAATAGAAATGTAATAAATCAATATCTAGGGCTTAATAAGAAATTTTAGGGTTAATGTGGGGCTTATAAAGGGCTTAACATTGCATACAAATGATTCTATATAGTATGTGGGTAGAAGATCAGAGATTCTTCTACAATTCTACTGGCATTTACACCATCATAAGTTTACAATAAACACACATTCACAATGGCTCTAATATTTAGGTTGTAAGGAGAAATATTACTTACACTTCAATTACACTTGGGCACCATTAACATACACTATGTTGACTACTAGTTGCATCTTTAGAGGGATTTCCATACTTTCTCACTGACTTAGTATGATGATTGAAAACTTTCAAAACACTAAGGCCAATCTAGGATTAGTACAAGATTTTTACATGAATTATTAACTTCTTGATATGATTTTTTGAAAGGATATATTTTTAGGTGTAAAGTTGGATTTGCACATTTCAAAATATTCTTAAGAAAAAATATGGTTGAGCATTCCTACACAAGGGTGTTTTCAAATACAAATATATGTGTGTGTGTGTGTGTGTGTGTTTCATAATAGTAAGAGTGTTCAATGTGGTATTATCAACAACATGTGTTATGGCTTTAATTCAAAGTATTCTTTGATAATTTTATAGTATTGGTAATGAATAGTTCTTTTAGGTTTCTTATCTTCAAGTAACAATAAACCTCTTTCATGCACTTAAAGTAATTTTAAATTCCTTTGTCACATAGCATCTAATCTAGGAAGGGGTGATGGACCTATATTCTGGAACTCTTGACTTCATTGTTATGGGATGACATTCCTTGAAGGGGACTATACATGCTAGACCAGTCATTGAAAGCTACCTGAGTCGCAAAAACCATTGTGGTGGGAATTTAAAAATAAAATGGAACCACTGAAAGATATAACCTAGAAGGAATGATGCATAATGATATATTTTCATAGAACATTTCCAAATTTAATTCATTAAAATGTCTTAATGCACCACATGTTGACCCACAAATCACTATGATTTGACCTTGGGCATATTAAAGTATTGTATAAAATCATTATAAAGGTTTTATCAACATGTGTCCAAAAAAATATTTCTAGTGGTTTTACAAGTTATTAAAATATTTTTTGGTTCTAATTTCAATGCGTGAATTGTAAAACACTAGAAAAATGAAAAGAAAATTGGCAATCACAAATGAAGGTAAGGAAAATGAAGGGATAATGTATTATTAGTTGGAGGAATTTTCCTATAAAGGAAACTCATCCATGCAGAAGGAATTAACTCCTTCAGGATTGCGCAGTTAATTTAGAGGTCAGTGTTGTGTGTGAGGTGAGAATCACACAGGTTGCAGCTAGAGGACCTAAGAGAAACTGCGGAAGGAAATAGGAGGCTTGGAGGACTGAAGGAAGGCATATGTGTTGTCTATTCTGTCTATGAGCAGCAGTGAGGGATTGTACTGAGAGCTAGATAGCTTGTGAGCTAAAGCTTTGTGTAATCCTGAGATATTTCCACTTGTATGATAATACAAATAGCGGGGTTTTTAGCTGAGACTTTCCCCAGAGTATTCTTCTGTGTTTCATGTGTGATTGATTCATCTTCTCTGTTATATGTGTTTTGTTTGATCTTGCTCAAAATCAATTAAGCTTCCGCAAGTTTGATTGTAGAAGTAGATTAAGTATTTTGCTTCATTACATTGCATAATCAGTTTAATCTACAGTGAGAATTTCAACATGGTATCAGAGCAAAGGTTATCAAAATGAAGAACAGTATACAAAGAAGGGAGAAGTTCAAAGTTCAAAGTTATTGATTGTAGGTACATAATCGATTTCCTATCACATCTCAAAGTTCACCAATGGCGTTCAATGGCTTGAGACTCGAGTATGCCCCGGATGGCATCTCAAATTACATATCCTGTAAGGATCGCATGGAAGTGGTATTAGAGGACAACGGTTTGAAGGACTTCATTAATCAAGAAGTCCCCAAGCCAGCAGCAGATAATGAAATGGAAGAAATGTGTGGCGAGAGCGAGGAGGATTCTTCTGGAGGGAGTTCGAGACCATATTGTCTTGAGTCTCCATGGGAAGGAGACACCGTTTTCAATGTGGAAGAAATTGACAGATCTATATCAGAACAACAACGATCAGAGGAAGCTGGCACTGAAAGACAAGATTTGGAAAATCAAGTGTGGAAAGGGCGACATGATCTCTACATATCTGAGCAAGCTCACCACCTACAAAGATGAGCTTGGAAGTGTAGGAATCACGATGTGATGATGATGACATGGTGAGTCTTTCTCTCCTCTGTCTTCCTAAGAGTTGGCATAACTACCAGGACTCAATGAATGGAAGAGAGAAACTGCCAGATTGGGAACGACTGTGGTCAGATCTGATGTAGGAGGAGATTAGAGGAGCACTAGAGATGGTTCTTCATCCAAGGAGGATGAAGAAAATTTGGCCTTAGTGAGTAACGCAAGGAAAGGGAAGGAGAAGGATTCTCATTCCAAATCGAGTTCTTCCCATGGTGGGAAGAAGATTGACAAATCTAAAGTGATATGCTTTAATTATCATGAGGTGGGCCATTATGCAACTAATTGTCCATTGAAGAAATCCAAGAAGGGATCCTCGGAAGGATCTGAAGGTGAGGCCCTAGCCTCTCAGTTCGAATTGGATTTTACCCTCATCACATGCATGGTTTCATCGATGATGGGTTGTGGTTGGTTTCTTGACAGTGGAGCCTCATTCCACATGACCGGCGATAAGAGTTTGTTCAGTACCTTGGAGGAGAAAGACCTCCAGATGCGCATAGAGATGGGTAATGATGAAAAGTATAGTGTTTCAGGAGTAGGCACGGTTTCTCTTCAGAGGGAGCATGGAGCTCTCATTACCTTGAAAGATGTGAAGTATGTGCCTAGACTGAAGAAGAACTTGGTATCGATTGCGAAGTTGGAGGACAAAGGCTACGATGTTGTCTTCAGTAAGGGAAATTTTTTCCTTAGACACATCACCACGAGATAGGTGAAGTAGACCGGTTCATGAGTCAAGAACCTGTATGCTCTTAAGGTTCAAGATGCATGCAAAGCCTTGAGGAGCAAGGAAAACGTTGGAGACTTGGTGGTTGAGAGGGAGAGTACATTATCTCTCAACATGTAGTGCCAGAAGAAGTCTCAGAAAATTGTGGAGGAGCCACAATTGGTGAAGCACCTTCAAGAGGTTGTGGAGCAGCCACAACTTGAGAAGTTGGGAGGAGATCGAGTGGAGGCATCCACTCATGCAGAGACCTCCAGTAGGGGGAAATTTCGAGCCAAGTGGGCAGAGGGATGACATGCAGCCATACCTCCAGGTGTGAGGTGGGCAATGTGAAGTGATAGTCCCAAGAAGGCTGAAATAGGGGCAGGATCCTTGAGGTACCTAGCCTCTTTGATTAGACCTTGCTACGGGAGCCCCGACGACGAGTAGCAGGACTAGTTGAGTAGGTAGAGACGGATGCAGATGGAGCGACAGAGGGAGCTTTAGCATCAGAGGGTGTTTCTAGTCCAACAGGGAGGTCAGTTGGGAGATCAGTTACTTACTTCTCAGTAACTGAGTTGCAGTGTAGCAGTGGGCAGCACGAGGCAACATGATGAGAGGAGGTGCCATGGAGATGCATGTTGGGAGATAGGACTAGCAGCAACACGGATACAACAGTAGGAATCATTGTGATTGATGCAGTCAGAGATCAAAGTGACAGAGGCTAGAGCAATCAGATACTGAAGAGCACAGAGGTGCAGAGTTTTCAGTTGACAGAGGCAATAACAGTCAAAGACTTTGATGACAGAGGCATCATTCTGATTCAGGTTGGATGTATTTTTTGTTTCTGAGTTGCTTGAGCAACAACACTAGTGAGAAGTGTTGCATGCAAAACATTCCAAAGGTTCAGGATCGGGATCGAGTTGAATTCCTTTCTTGTTGAGAGGGAGTGTTGAAAATAGCAACAAGAAATGATAAAAATAGAAATGTTAAAAATAACATTGCTATAAATAGCATTTCAAGATATACTCCAACTCTGTTGAGAAATAACATCAAGAAATGATAAAAATAGAAATGCTAAAAATAACATTTCTATAAATAGCATTTCAAGATATACTCCAACTCTGTTGAGAAATAGCATCAAGAAATGATAAAAATAGAAATGCTAAAAATAGCATTGCTATAGATAATATTTCAGGATATATTCCAATTTTGATTTGTCCTTGAATCAAAATTGAGAATTAAAATTCGAATTTAGTCTCACTAGCTGTTTGAAAAATAATTGATTAATTCATCTTGAGTTAACTAGTTGGAGAAAATCAAATATGAAGTCTTTGTGAAGACATGAAATAGTTATCCCTTTGATTGAGGAAATTATCCCTTAATTAAGGAGATAAGGATGAGTTGTATTTGAGTTGTAATTAGTTAGCTCAGTTAACTGAGTTAGGTCCAGTTAGATTAGTTCCAAACAGTTTGTGGAACTGATTGTGAGTTTAGTTAGTTAATGCATACATGCATGCAACTAGTGTTCTCCAGATAACTGAATATTCTCTCATAAATAACTCATGCATGTCAGTTCAAACAGAGACCCAGTTGAGATTAAGGAAGGGACAGTGTACTATCAGTTGGAGGAATTTTCCCATAAAGGAAACTCATCCATGCAGAAGGAATTAACTCCTTCAGGATTACGTAGTTAATTCAGAGGTCAATGTTGTGTGTGAGGTGAGAATCACACAGGTTGCAGCTGGAGGACCCAGGGGAAACTGTGCAAGGAAATAGGAGGCTTGGAGGACTGAAGGAAGGCATATGTGTTGTCTATTTTGTCTATGAGCAGTAGTGAGGGATTGTACTGAGAGCTGGATAGCTTGTGAGCTAAAGATTTATGTAATCCTGAGATATTTCCACTTGTATGATAATACATATAGTGTGGTTTTAGTAGAGGCATTCCCCAGAGTATTCTTCTATGTTTCATGCGTGATTGATTCATCTTCTCTGTTATATGTGTTATGTTTGATCTTGCTCAAAATCGATTAAGCTTCCACAAGTTTGATTGTAGAAGTAGATTAAGTATTTTGGTTTAGTACATTGCATAATTAGTTTAATCTACACTGAGAATTTCTACACTCACCAAGATTGGGCTTGACGAAGACTGTTCTGTATTCTAATCTTTATTATTATTGGAAAATTTTGATTTAGTTATCTTGTTCTTGTATGTAGATGAATGAATATTTATAGGCAGTCTTGAGAAGCTCATTGCAAGGTGCAAGACAAAGTTAGCATAGTAGTTAGTTATGAATGACATCCACCTCATGGATTAGTTTTTGGGTCTACAAGTTTGGTTAAGAGAAGTAGAAGTAGTTAACATAAATTCTAAACAAATTTCTACTCATGAAATGTAAACTCTTGGCCACTCATTATTCCAAATAAAAATTTATTAGTAGATTCAAGTTTAGTTATACAAGAAATTGATTGGTTGGCTTATCTATTTGGTGAATATCAAACCTAATATATGTTTTGCAATAAATTCCTTTTAACTAGTTAGTGGTTGAGTTGAGGCACATTAAATGGTAGGTTAAAAAACACAATTAAATGGAAGAGTTTGTTAATGTTTGAGATATGTGGAATACGGTGAGCTGGTTCTACACAATTTTTTTTATTTGATTGTACAAGGAATTATAGCTTCAAGAATAGTACTTTAGGGTCTTGTTAAAGCTTGGGTATAGGGATGGTTTCTTGGTCTAGTAGGAAACACTTTGGCTTTGTACATTGATAATAGAGTTGATTATTGAGATGTTGGAGCCCATTGTGATCATTGTTATATCAAAATTGCATTAAACTCATGCAGATTCATCCAAGTACATTGATATATGGTACCATTTTCTAAAAGGCAAAGTACAGAGGAGAGAATATGAAAATACAAGGAAACAAAACTAAGCTTGATTTGGAGCACTCTAGTACCAAAAGATGATGAACTTATTGAAATTTAAGGTCGGAAATTCCTAGGACATTTTTTTTTGAAAAAAAGCAGTGAAATTTCTATTCATCAGTTAGAACAAAATTACATACATTGTCTTTTGCAGCTGGTCTGTTGCACTGGAAACCATACCAGTTGTAGTATAGCCTTTCTCCCATCAACCTCCTGGGTTTAATACTACAAATATTTTTCTTCCTAGACTATTTTTTATAAAATTTCCAAGTAAAAGGGTAGCTCCAAATTTGTCTATGACTTCTGAATTTTTTTTTTTCCAGCCCAGTGGCTTTGCCCTAACATACTTTAGACACTTAAAAAGAATAGACATAACATGATTATACAAGAATTCGAACCACCATACCAAAAACCATATAAAGGAACATGGCTTTAGAGTAGTTATCAGGGTTGTCACCTGCGGGGGGTCTGCTTCCTCAGGAGGGTCTTGGTTGCTACCTTAGCGCGATGGTTCTCCTCTCATGTTGCATAAACACACACGATGAATAATAGCCAGTTGGTCCTCCCCGTTACAAGGTAGAATGTCTAGGTTATGGATATAGTGTAGGAAAGTGTCAAAGTTTTTCACTAGATAATTGATTTGGTCCTTATGATGGAATTTAGTGTTAACCAGAGTGTGCAGGTGGGTCTCCACGCTCTCCACTTGCCTCTAGATGATATCACACTACCTCGACTGAACTCCCTGAGATTTTGTTTCCACAATGATTTAACCCATCAACATTTTTATGTGCCATGCGGTATCCAGGGTTTTATGATATAGGGTTTCTTAGGTCCAAGTAATGCATGTGTCAATAACCCAGTCAACCTCCTCCACCATGTGACCCTCTGATTTGTTCGCTTTTAGATCCCCAATTAATATTAACCATCCTCTGAACTAATATTTGCATGGATGCCTACATAGGTCTTGGATAAAGATATAATTGAATTTCAGAACCATATGATATGAAAACACACATTCTTCTCATATAGCACAGTACAATAAGAATCATTTATTTTAACTGCCTATATTCTTAGCTTGTAACTATATGTAATCTACAATATACATTTAACATACAAATACTTTTACTTGTTCTAATTGAAAATTAACATTAAGCAAATTGTGCTAGGTGCCAGGGTGTGCCAATGTGTGCCAGGGAGTGTTAAGGAGTGTCATGGAAACACAAGGCAGAACTAGTTGAAATTGCTTGGAAATGAATAGATAAGAGTGTGAGCTAGGAAGTGTTAGCGAGTTCCAAGTGTTCTAAGGAGGGAGTGACAAGGTTATATGCTAGGAAGTGCCAAGGCATGCTATAGTGCCAGGGCATGTTAGGGAGTGCTAGGGTGTGTTGTGGAGTGAAAAGAATGCTAGGAAATGCAGGGAATTCTAACACGCGCCACATAGTGCTAAGGGATTGTTAGATGTGCGAGGTGGTATGGCATGTCAAGATGTAAACTATGTTGCTTAGTTGTTTTATTGCCACGGTTGGACGTGAGCCTTGACGTGGTAACTTGTTAAGTGGGACGAGTTGAGATTGGACATGAGTAGCCTAAGATGAGTTATAGGTACTTCTTAGGTGAACAAGGCATAGTTTAGTTGTAGTAACTTTAACTTGGTTAAGCTATTGTCGTCAAGGTAGGACTTGGTTGGGTTCCCAAGTCTTAATAGAATTAAGGGTAGTTATGAGGGCATGATAACTAAGGAGTGCGAGGGCATGCTAAGGAATGAAAAGGTGTGCTAACACATGGTGGAAAATGTGAATGAATGTTGAGGAGTGTTAGGGAGTGCCATGGGAACACAAGGGAGAATTAGGTCAAAATGCTTGGAAATGAACAAATAAGAGTGTGTGTCAAGGAGTGTCAGTGAATTCAAGGTGTCCCAAGGATGAAGTGTTTTAGGAGAAGTTTAGAATAGGACTTTGAAGAGGGAAGCCTATGGTTGTGATGAGGCATGGACAAAGCAATTTCAGAGAAAGGGAGACTTTGGGTTGGGCACAAAATTGTTTTTTTAATGACTTGGTTGGGTTCCCAAGTTACAAAAAAGGTAAGGCTATCTATGTGGACATGACAACTAGGAAGTGCCAAGGTGCTCCATGGAATTTAAGGTTCCCAACTCGTGGAAAAATGTAAGGCTAACTGCAAGGGAATGAGTTCCAAGGTGTTCTTGGTAATGCTAACATGTTCCAGATAGTGCGAAGGCATGTCAAAATTTCTAAGATGTGCTAAATGCTAAGGCATGCCAAGATGTGCAAGGGTGTGACAATGCATGCCAGGTACTGTCAAGGAAACAAAAGGGAGAAACAAGGTAAAATACAAGGAAATGAACACATAAGAGGGTTAATAAGCCATCAATTTACCTTTTCCTTGAGGGGCATGCTAAGCACACCAACACTAGGTGCCAATTGGTGCCAAGGGCCAAGTGTTAGTGCATTCTAAGTGCCAAATATTCCTCTGTTTCTTCTCATATACTTTCCAATAACTGATCTCAAATAACTTTAATATTAAACCATGCCAAAGCATACCAAGCCATCTCAACGCATGCCAGACATGCTAATACTTGCCAAGCGCCAACATGTTCCAAGTACCAAAGTGTGTCAGGTAGTGTTATGCATGCTATTAAGTATCAGGGCATGTCAAAGAGTGCTAAGGTGTGTGAGAGAGTGTGAATTCATGCTGAGGAGTGTTAGGGAGTACTAGGAGAACACAAGGGAGCACTAAAATGCATGGAAGTGAATGAATATGAGGGTGTGTCAAGGAGTGTCAATGAGTGCTAGTTGTCATGCCAAGGAGGGAGTGACAAGGTATGCTAAGCACTGGTAAGGCATGCTAGGGAATATCAGGGCATGTCAAGAGGTGGCAAAGTGTGCTAGGTAGTTCTAGGGTGTGCTAACATGTGTCAAATAGTGACAAGGCATACCAAGACATGCTATAATGTGCAGGGTGTTAGGGTATGGCAATATGTGCCAAGGAGTGTCAAGGAAACAAAAGGAATAAACAAGCTAAAATGTAAGGAAATGAACAAACAAGAGGGTTAATAAGTCAAGATTTTATCTTTTTCAGAAGGGGCATGCTAGGCACACTAATAATAGGTTCTAATACATGCCAAGTGATAATGTATGTCAATCCATGTCAAGGCATTCCAGGGAATGATAGGGACTATAGGGCATGAAAACACATGCTAGGAGAGTGCTATACTATGTTAGCACATACTAACATGTTCTTAGGAATCCTAGTCATGACAAGATGTTCTAGGTACAAAGATGTTCCAAGACATGCGAGGTGTCAAGGAATGTCACTATGTGCCAAAGCATGTTAAGGTGTGCTAGGAGCGTTAGGTCTCTCTCATTAATAGAATTGACAAAGCTTGCTTTTGTATTAAATAATATAGTTACTACACACACTAGTGGAACTTTATCCAAAGGGAATTTGCTAGATAATAAACTTAATAGAGATGAATCATGTGTTGACTCATAGGAAAACTATGTTCTCATTACTTGAGGGAAATGATACACACTAATTACTTCTTAACAAATTGACTAACTCTAACCACTATGGCCTTGGACACATAATTAAAAAAGACTCCACAACAATGGTCTTAAATCATTATCTTTTGATAAAAAATATAGTAACAGGCACATAACATCATAAAAAATTCATTGGAATGATCAATGATGATGAATCTTGTTTGACCATCACCAAAAGTAACAAAAAAGAGCATTGATGAAGGTCAATAAAATATCGTGACTAGAAGTGTCACTAAATAGAGAATTAGTGATAGGCCTTTAACGACCCTCACCAAAAGTGTCATTGAAAATGGATTTGGTGACAAACCTTAAAGGACCATCACTATACACACTTACAAAAATGTTTTTTTAAGTACCGTCACCATATGTGAGATTGGTGATGGAACATAAGGGTCCATCAAATGCATGACACTCACTAATGACCTTTTTGTTGTAGTGGATCTATATTTGTTTGAATTATTTCTAGGTTTTATGTTGCTGGAGGGTATGTCATACCTTTGGAAGAAACATTGAAACCCTAGATGTAATGAAAGTTGTTATGAATTAATGTAGGTTTTATGACAAAGTCCCTAGCAAGATGTTGAAGAGTATCGTTGATCACCAAATCACCCCTGTGCCATATTCCAAGCATGAGTGTGGGATCTCGTGGGATAAACCAATCCATAAAAAACCAAGGGAATCCAAAGATTAAACCACCTCCACCCTCACCATACTGTGATCTCACATAAACTGGTCCTGAGATCACAAAACCAAATCGAGCTTGGATACTTCAGAATTCCTTCACCATCACTTGAGGAATTTTATTGTCTCCTATTGAGGACTTCCTAGAGAAAACCATCTCCACCCCCAACCCTTGGAATTTTCTTGAGACCACCTCACTCGTATCCAAAACCTTCCGGCAATCCAAAGCTCAACCGAGAAAGAATCCCATCACACCATGGCTATCGGGAAATGGCAAGGCAATACTAAAACCACTGTCAAAACTCGACAAAATCCATGCCACAGACAACGAATAAACCAAGATACACACATGCATATGCCATGCATGCAAAAAACAACTAGGAAATCATACATGCAATCTGTTACTTGCAATTATTCCGGCTGAAGCTGCCCGTTCCAACCTTTCCTAGCTTGATCCTTTCTTTCCTTTGTTTTCCTTGTCCTTCCTTTTCTTGCTTGCTTTCCTTCTCCACTTGGTGTTGTTCTCCTCTCTGAGACTAACTCCAAAACTGAACTGACAAAAAATTGTGAACTGATCCTCAAAATCCTTTTTATCATTGATGCCTCTAATTTATTCATTTTTCCTCTATTTTCCTTCAATTTCCTCCTCACATGCAACAATTGACCTTTCACCTTCCTTTTCTCCTATTTTCCTTTATTTCCATAATAAATGCCAAATAATGCCTCTTGCCTTTCCAAATCCTTTGCCATTACCTTTGCCAATTTCCTTAGCCATAATAAACCGAAATGAACATCCCACTAGGATGTTTTTCCCAACATTTAGCTTGGAATAAGTGTCCCATGCCCTTGGTTTTATTTTTCCTTTATTAATTTTATTACATGAACTTTTAACTCGAGGTTGTTACAATCGAACTAGAAAAAAAATTGGTCATATTAACAGTGGCCGAAAATCAAAATGTTCATTTGGTTGGTGATGCACAAAAAAATATTTACGTGGGAAAATCTCTATCGCAAGGGCTTCTCAAGACCTTCACATTGTAGCCTATGCCAAAAGAAAGAAGAAACTATCAACCATATCCAAAATAGCTGTGAATACACAACTATGCTAGAAATTGATTTTCTCAAGTCTTTTGGAGACAGATAGACAAAGAGACAATATCTAGGCAACTTTAAACAATTGGAGAGGAGAAATACTAAAAGATGAAGGGGTTAATCTTGTATGGAACATGAGTCCTAGTTTCATGATTTAGGCATTTTAGAAAGAGAGAAATCGACGGATATTTTAGGACAAATCCTCCCGAACTTCCTCATTGACCTCCCAAATCCTGCACCAAATATAGGATATAATCCTAAGTTGTCAGGTGTGGAATGAAAATAATAACCCTATAGCACAAGAAAGTTGAATACTGGAAACCCTAGGTCTGAAAGGAATCCAACCTCTACTTCATAGGAGAAATGAACCCATAGTGCATGGATTGGAAAAGTCTTGGACATCTTTAGCGAGAGGTTTTCTGAAGTTAAACTTCGATGGCACCTTGAAGGGAAACTCGATTCATGCTGGTGCAGGAGGGGTGTTATGGGACGACATTGGTAAAATCCTCCAAATCTACTACTCAAAGATGGCCATGACGACGAACAATGTAGAGAAATTCTTGGCTCTGGAACAAGGGCTAAACTTGTTGATCAAATCCAACTTTGATCATTGCACAATAGTGGATGACTCCACTTTGGCAATCAAAGTAGCTAGAAGGTTAAAGTGTGGCTCTAACTTAGGGAAAGTGATAAAGCACTAGTGCCTGAGCCATATCATACAAATGATTCATAGACACTTGACTCACATGTGGAACTTGGAGTTTCACCTTGTTTGTTGAACTGCCAACAAACTGGCAGATAGGCTGGCGAATGAAGGGGAAAAGGAGCTGGCAGTCTAGGGGGATTTTGAATGGGAGGAGGTCCGATCAAGACAACTTAAGGATGAATGTAACAACATAAATTAGCTAGATTTTAAGGGATGTTATCAGACGTGGATGGACACTGATGAGCAGGGTTTGCACCCGAGGGGGTCATACCCCAAGAAGTGTTTAATGGCTATTAGGAATTGGATGAGATGACCGACTCATAACCAAAGCAAGGGATGCCCATTACAAAAAGTGGCTTTCAAGAATTGTCCAAAAAGATAGTACATGGATATTAAAGGCCAGTGAGGTGGCAACAGAGTAAGGTACACTCTTGAGTACGAAATCTTCGCTTCCCAAGAATAATAGTGATTTTAATCCAAAGAGAAAACGCTCTCAATTATTTCCCATGTCAAATTGTGTGAAAACAAACAATTCTCAGTCAAGGTAGACTCGGGGGAGGACGCGTTACTCATAGATGAATTTGTGCGAGTTATCACACCCTTATATGGCCATTTCTGCTCCCCAAGGACCAACTCCTGCATGAAATTTCCCATGTTCAAGTTCTCCTTTGGTTTTTTGTCACATAGGTTTTTCATGAATTTTCGACATGATTTTAGTGTATTTGTCATAAAATACTTTCCCATACAAAATTTCATCGTATTTGTAGGAAAATTTCCCAACACAAAATAATCATCGAAGGAGAAGTCTATCTGTTTTACAACATGGATTTTCTTTGACCATCATTATCAAAAGAACTCTACTATATAAAAAATTTATTGAATTTCTTCATTCTATTATATGATTTTTTGAATTAATCACAGAAAGAAAGTTTAAATTTTATATAATTGGATGTTTACATGATTTCATTCTGTTATGTTCGGATATTTATATGATTTCATTCTATTATGTTTGGATGTTTAATCTTCGACGGAAAAGTCTAATTATTTGCTTGAGGGAAATATTTTTTCTTGAAAAAATAGACTATAGGTGCCATAATACTAGATGTTTTTTTATAATATCTTTAATATAATATGAACCGTTAATTATTATCTTTAATGAATAGTATAAGTATTTTTAATATAGTTTATAAGGTTAAATTAATTATTGTTAATTATTAATATTAAACTTATTAAGTAGATTTGAAGGAAAAAATCAATTTAACTGCTTATTAATTATTAACAAAATATTTTTAAGTTAATTAGAAAATAAAAAAATAAAACAATTTAATATATAATATTTTGATTTTTTTATATAAATTTAATATTTTTATGAAAATATAAAAATCATTATTAGGATAGGGTGGAAGTTCAGAGCAATTATGAAGATAGCTCTACACTATTTATATTTCCATATTCTTTTGATTGTTTCAATTAATTTATAATTTTTCTATTTCACCTTGAAATTCTCCACAACTATGACTTAATATATTGTGTAACAATCACTAATTTCTTTTTTATATATATATATATATATATATATATTATTATTAGATAAACATTTAAGGTAAAATAAATTGGAAAGCTAAATCTAAAACTGACTAGATTTAGCATTCCAACCTATCTAACCGCATATAAAAACAAAATTGTTGCTGATGTTGGTCTTGATTTTCAATTGAACATATTCCAATGAATCAAATTTTAACATTATCTAATTTGCTATCAATTCAATAATATTAAAAAACAAAAAAAACACATACATACATAGAAATCATAACTAGAAGTAAAGGAAAATGAAGGTTCAACCTTTAATAACATAAAATTAGTATTTGAAAAATGAACGAGGCTTTCAACTCTTAAATTAAAGTTTCGAGTGCCGTGTTACACGACACTCCTCACAACTATGATACTTCGGTGGAAAGACTCTGAATAAAGCTTCAACGAGATCATGTTTTCCGCTTACAAATTAAGACAAATTTTCTTGCCAATATGTAATTGCAGGCCTTCCTCCAGAGTGGAACTCAAAGTTGTAGGGATTTATTTAAAATCATTCCAAATTCTAATTTAGTTAATTATTATTATATTTTTCGATCTTGATAATGCTATGTGTTTTTATGTTTATTATGAATTCATGTCTATCATAATTTATTAGTTATTTAATTGATATGATTTCATTAATCTTACAAAGAAGAAATTATGATAAATAATCCCAATAAAACGCTTTAGATTTTGAAAAATAACATTTTTTTTTTTTATTCTACCATGGATTATGGTATCTTTAAAGTTATCCATCGATTTAAAATTGAACAATAAAAATCAAAAGGAAAGATTACATTCTTACATTTTTAATCTAAAAACTTCCTTTCAATTTTAAAATGTACATACCTATTAATATAATAATTCAATTTTAAACTGCACCAACTTATTTATCAACCATTCATCACCTAACAACTATTCTTCTCACCTAACTATTCATAGCATAATCCTAACCAACCATTCATCACCCTTTTTCTCAGTCAACCCATTCATCACCTGCCGAGATTTCCAACAATTATGTCATCACCTACCCATTTGAAATCATGACCTTCCCGTATTTTCAAATTTCAATACTTGAAATGCAACATTAGGATTAATTTTTTCTATTACTATTGAAATGTGTTTCATTGCATCATTATGAGAATAAGAAGATTATCCTTCCCATTACAAGATGATTCATTGCATTACAAAATTTGCCATGCTTTGCGTGGAGTGCAGAGCTTGCATTTGCTGGAGATGGAGTGCGTATTTTTTAGAAATTGGTTTATTTAATTTTTATGAAGCATCTTTTAAGAAACTTGGTGTTGGTAAAACAATTTCATGATTAAGCAATACATTTGGATCAAGCACGTAATATTATTAGGTGTAATTTGATTTGATTTATGGAGTTTAATATTTTGTCATTTCACAATATCAAATTTTCGATTATATATTAAATTTAAATATATATATTGTAGACAAAGCACTTTTCTACTTATTGATAAAATTTGTTTTCAATATATTAAGTGTCCATTATATATGAAATTTAAATAGAAATATATTAAGTGTTGTGTAATAATTTTAAACGGACATCGCAGTGATGTGGCTCCTTCTTCGTTGATAGTAGGAATGTCTATTTGATTTATTTAATTTATTTGGAATTTACAA
This sequence comes from Pinus tabuliformis, assembly GCA_031772625.1. Lineage (NCBI taxonomy): Eukaryota > Viridiplantae > Streptophyta > Pinopsida > Pinales > Pinaceae > Pinus > Pinus tabuliformis. The sequence goes on from CM062814.1 coordinate 646,708,916, forward strand.
TTGAGAAGTAAAACATTTGGGGACTAGGATATTATTGGAAACCTAAAGTGAGAAGTTTTCTATGACATTTTCTAAGCATGAACACTATTAAATATTTAGTTGCACATTTGGTGGCTCCATTGATTTAATTTTGAGGTCTTGGAATAAACCCCAAGCATGGGACCTAATAATTGTTTTTTCAAGCCTCACCAATCTTATCTTATAATCCTTGCAACTTAGCATTTTAACATGATCAATGCTCTTAGATGATTTCAATTTCTTTGATTAGTTTTCCTAATTGAGTGTATTTCTTGAGGGTAGCTTGAATGCAATAGATACATTATTAAATGGTTATTTGATGGCATTTTCTATTCCATTGATATGTTTGTCTGAATACTCTAACTTGCTACCTGCATGTGTCAGCAATGGATAATTCTTATGGTGATCTGCATAGATGCTTCATTTCAATTCTATATGATTGGGATTTTCCTACTTCACTTAGATCTTTTATTGATGATTAAGACGATCCTTTCTTGTCTTCTTATATTCTTATGCTTCTCTTTAGGTGGCGATGTTTGAGTAGTTTGTTAGTGTTTGACTTTCAAGGATGTAGTCACTCTTTAATTTGGTATAGAAATTTTGTATGGACTCTTGCATTGATTCGTTACTCATGGACATGTCTCCTTCTTAATTGTACTTTATTTATGATCAACCTCTATGAAGTTTTAATTTCATTAATATTTCTTGGTTCTCCAATTTTTGGAATATATCCTTTGAAAACATTGGTTGGCATCAAAAGATTTCACACTCCAACACTCACATTTTATTCAACTTTGCTTTGTTCATCAAATTGGCCTTAGTTTAATGTGTGGTGAATGATTGGTTTTCTCCTTTCCCTTATCATTGGTTATTTTCATTTGAAACTTAATTAATGTAGAATATATTCGAAGAATTCAAATTTCTCAACTTATATTCCTTTAGATGCATGTGTGTTTTCTATCTATGTACTTTCAAAGTACTCAAGGTAACAAGCATTTCCCACCTCATGTATCATGAGCATTTTCACCAAACTAGTGAAATTCTTTGAATACACTTGTTGTTATTATTAACATTGTGTTTGGGCATGAATGGTTAGTGACATGATGTCTATGAGAGCTTTTTTGTTGGATGAAAACCCTAGTTATCATGATATGTGATTTCTTTGAATTGTTGTGCATGGAGAGATGCAATGCTTTCAAAGAGCCTCTTGATTTGAAGGACCTTACTAAACTATCCTTTATATTCATAAAGATTATGATATTTTACTTTTATAATTGTGAATAGTCTATTAATGGTTTCTGTCATTTATCAGATGCATGAAGTAGTTAAAGTATTTAATGTTACGATTCAAACACATAATAGTATATTAATTTCTTTGATTGGTCTATCATATTGAAATTATCAGATGGATTGCATTTAAATACTCATCATCTAATGGCTTTCATATATGCCTAAAATTGAGGATTGGATTAATAATCATAAAGGTTTCATTGCACACCTTATGGACATGAGATACGAGATCTCATAATCGACACTCAAGTGTGTAGCATTCAAAGATAATGTAGACATACATTATAATGAATAAAATTTCCTTGAATATTTCATAGAAGTTGTTGTTTGTACATTCAAATAGACATGTGAATTTTATGCATCCACAATAGTTATTAACAAAAGGGAAGACAAGAATAATCAAAGTTAGAATTATGAAAAAACAAAATTAGAGAATGCTTCAATAATGGCAATTGTGGCATCAGTATATCTTTGTTTTTGGCATCATTATATCTTTGTTTGAATACTCTATTTTTCTATTCGCTTGTGTCAGCAATGAATAATTCTTATGGTGATCTGCATAGATGCTTCATTTCAATTATATATGATTGAGGTTTTTCTACTTCACTTAGCTCTTGTATTGGTGATTAATATGATCCTTTCTTGTTGTTTTATATTCTTATGATTCTATTTATGTAAGGATGTTTGACTAGCTTGTTAGTGTTTGGCTTCCACAGATGCAATCACTCTTTGATTTGGTATAGTAATTTTGTATGGACTCTTGCATTGATTCCTTTCTCATTAACATGTCTCCTTCCTAATTGTACTTTATTTATGATCAAGCTATATGAAGTTTTAATTTTTTTAATATTTTAGTTGCTCCAAATTTTGGAATGCACCTCTTGAAAGGATTGGTTGGCATCAAAATATTTGATACTCTGACACTCACATTTTACTAAAACTTGCTTGTTTCATGAAATTGGCTTTTGTTTAGCATGTGGTCAATGGTTGGTTTTCTCCTTTCCCTTCTCATTGATTATTTTCATTTGAAAGTTTACTAATGTAGAATATATTTGAAGACTTCAAATTTCTCAAATTAGTATTGCTTTAGATGCATGAATGTTTTCTATCTATATTCTTTCAAAGTACTCAAGGTAACAATCATTGTGCACCTCATGTATCAAGATCATTTTCAAACAAAATTGTGAAACTTGTGAAATCCTTTGAATAAACTTGTTGTTATTATTGATGTTGTGTTTGGGCATGAATTCTTAGTGACTTGATGTCTAAAAGAGATTTTTTTGTTGCATGATAATCCTAGTTTTGACGATATGTGATTTATTTGATTTGTTGTGCATGAATAGATGCAATGCTTTCAAAGAGCCTCCTGATTTCAAGGACCTTACTAAACTATCCCTTTTATACAAAAATATTATTATATTTTACTTTTATAATTGTGAATGGTCCATTAATGGTTTCTGTCATTTGTCAAATGCATGAGGTAGTTAAAGTATTTAATATTAGGATTCAAACACGTAATAATATATTAATTTCTTGGATTGGATTATCATATTGAAATTATTGGATGGATTTTATTTAAATACTCATCATCTAATGACCTTCATATATGCCTAAAATTGAGGATTGGATTAATAACCATATAGGTTTCTTTGCTCACCTTATGGACATGATACGTGGGATCTCATGATTCAGACTCAAGTGTGTAACATTCCAAGAGAATGTAGACATACATTATAATCAATAAATTTTCCTTGACTATTTCATAGAAGTTGTTTTTTCTATGTTCCAATAAACATTCAAAATTTATGCATATAAAATAGTTATTAACAAAAGGTAAGACAAGAATAATAAAAGATAGAAAAAAGAAAAACCAAAATTAGAGAATGCTTCAATAATGGACATTGTGGCATCAGTATATCTTTGTTTGTGGCATCAATATATCTTTGTTTATCATTGTAGTATTTGTTTATCACAAATGATCACTCATTTAAGTTATAAAGGATTATGGTAAATTATTATTTAATAACATTCCCAATGGAACTAATAGCAATAAACTTCAATCCCTAGAAATATTAAATCCATCTTTAAGAGTATAGATTACATGTTTAATAAACACCACTAAATAAAGTGGTAAAATATGTCTTCTGACTAAGCATTAGAAATCTCTTGGTATCCTCCATGCCTTGCATTGGACAAGATGTAGTTATAAGTTTATGTGTGGGAGTGACATGTTTACAAATATAAAAATAGGGGACCATTTAATTCATAAGTAATTATTTTTGTTTATGAGCTTCTCATTAGATATCTTGGTAATCAGTTTAGTTTGGAGATCATCGATGATGACACCTTCTAGATAATGTCATGCTTCTTCCAAGTAACAATGAGGTTGATGAAACTTTATTTGACGTTGAATTACCCCATGTTCCAGCATAGAGATAGAACTCCCAAGGAAAATTCTCACTTTCCTTAGGGCATAAATTTTATCAAGTATGCTATATATTAGTCTTTATTCCCTAACTACCTTTGTGACTTAGAGTTTGAACCTAATGATCTTTTAGCTTAGATTTTTAATTTTCCACCTAGTTTGGTTTTCCTTTCGACTTCTATTTATAGGTAGAAAGTCTCCTACCAATTGAACCTCTCACCTTAGAGGAAAGAAAGCTATTAAAATCACTTATCTGAGGATTAATCTCTCAGTACAAAACTTATATCTGTTAAGGATTAATCTCTTTGTGGAGAAACCTATGGGTTATGGTGTGCTCACATAGTAAATTACTTTTGAAAATTTTAATTTTCTAATAATGGTGTAAAATATCCTATTCTTTATTACAAATCATATATTTAATGGATCCTTGAGAACAAAAACGCTCTTATGTGGAATGATTACTAGTCCCTACCACAATAGGGACTATAGTGTTCAACTTAGAGACAAATTTCCTCAAATTTTAATTACTTTCCTTCTTTTGTAAAAGGAAATTCTAAGGTTATGTAAAAGATATATATTGAATCAATTTTCTTTTATCAAAACAAAATATTTTCCTTAATTTTGTAACTTTAAATATTCAATTTATGATCAATGCAATTCATTGGGATGTGATGTTATACTCCTAGTGCATGCAATTTTTTAACTATTTGTTTGAGTGAAAATCGTTTAAATAATAATTTTCTACAACTTTATCAGTGGCCTATTTAGACCCTCCAACACTTCCCACTCTCTCACATTGAAAATCATTGTAGTCAATGCAAGAGTGTGTATAATCCAAATGTTGATGAGCTACCACCACCCTCCACTTGATAACTTGCATACACCCTTTGTAGGCTCCTTAAGGTGGTTTATTATTGGAACTAAGTATCTCCTTATACACTATATTGATAGTGATTACACATCTTGTTTTTGAATAGGATTATTCCTAGCATCCCACTCAATGCCATGAGAATTTGTTGAATAAACGCTTTTCAATCTAGGGGGAATTTTTCTTCCTTATCACAACTTCTTGGTACTTGACATTTACAACTAAGATTCAAATCAAGATATCCTATCATATAGTGCTAATATAATAACTAATTGGTATGATATTATTTAGTGTTTGTCCAGTAAGAAACAATAATTGGTGAAAGGAAAAAGGGAAAAAAAGAGAGGACAAAAATCTTATTTTCTGAATAGTGTTGAATTAGCAGTCAATTGTTAATAGGTTAATTTCATCCCTATCAAAAAAAGAAATTTAAGATAAGTTTATCCAGCTAGAATATTGAGGATATTGGTTATGATTGAATGATATAGACTAGTACTAAGAAAATACAGAAACATTCATCAACACTATTGTAAATGGTGAAAAGAACTTAAGTATGCCTACTTCAGCTATATTTTCACATTATCCCATTTCATTACATAACAATTTTAATAAATTTAATGTTCCTTTTATTCTTACCAAGAAAATATCCCATTCTTTCTAAATCAATTTGGAACTTCTCATCCAATCTCTTACTATTTAGCTTATTTTGTTTTGCTAGGAATCCATCTGAAGGTGGAGATATAAGCCTAGAACTGGGAGACTCTTCTCTCTTAGGTGAGTAATCAAGTGAATTTCTAGTGAGACACACATATTTTATAATAATTTTGCAAGTGATCAATCAATAGATAAACATGTAAAAATATGCCTTAATTTTTCCATTGTTTATGCTTCACTTGAATGAATTTTGACACTACTATGGAAAACAAGAACATATTTATTTCTCTCATTTAAAAAAAATGAACCATATATGCTTTGCATGCCTATGGTACTATTTATGGCATGGAGGAAAATGTTAGTCGAAAACCATGAAAATATTTGTTTCCCATCACTAGAGTATTACTTAGGCATATTCAAATTCATTAGTTTAACATGTTTCATACCTCTTGATATGACATTGTAGAGTCCATAGAAACTTTCCTTGGAAATGAAATGTTAAGATGGTTCTTACTTCTTGATATAACATTGTAGAGTCCCTAAATGCCTTCCTTGTACGTATAATGCTACACACATAATTCCTTATCTTCATAAATTGACTGTGATGTTTAGTTATTTAAAAATTATCTTCTAGCAATAATATATTGTAATATTATAGTGCCACTATAAAATAACAATAGAAACAACATTGTATAACATGAATTAATTTATTACAACATTGTATCATATGAATTTTATTCAATACATTAGCACAACAAAAGACAATATGGAACTAGAAAGACCATGAATACTTATATGAAAATGAAAATAAGCCTATGTCCAGGAGGCTAGTTTCTAAGGAGAAAATTTCCACACACTCATAGGAATCAACTATGAAATCCACATGGAAGCCATTCAATGATACCACTAGAATGAAGGGATCTCCTACATGGGTATAAACTCACTCAACCCAACCCACTACTCTCATGACAAGTTTTCTACCCACTACAAAGCTCTCTAATTCCTCTTCAAGCAAGTAGACTAGCCATGGTATTCTCTTCCACTGCCAAACATAACATAAAGAAAACCTAATATTTCTCTACTCAACCATCCCTTAGACTACATTTCCATTATAGTTCCCTTCAATGTGCTTAGAAATATCTTAGTCTATTTTCTTCCTTTTTGTAATAAAATGAGATTGAAACATTTGGCCTCGAGAAATTTAATCAACATCAAAAACAGGGTTATAATATTGAAGGTATTGCCTCAACTACAAGTAACATTATTGCATGGATTGTCTCTCAAACCATCCCATATTCTTCCATATTTTATTAGTGACCTTCTCCTATGTTTATAACTCATGAAAAACACATTGGAAATTCTGTTTCATGTTTAATATGAAATGGACATCTAACGAAAGGGTATGAGAGTTAATAATGGGAATTGAGAACAAATAAAGGTTGGAGAGGAACATGGTATGCTTCACAGTAGGGATTGCCAATGCCATGGTGTAAATGTTCAACACTTGTAATTTTATGTTCTCTCAACCATGATCATGGGTTGCTTACAGACCTTCCTACCATGGAGAAAAAGTCACTAAACATACATAAATCTAAACACAAAAGAAGCCATTCCATTCATTGTTATTTATAATAACTTTGTCAGCTAGAAATATTATCTATATTATATAAGTGCATAGTGCGCGACAAATGGATCATGCATTACAAAGCTAATTCATCATTTTTTTCTAATTATTTTCTCCTTTCATGATTTTCCTGTTGAGAGTATATATGAGCAACAAAAAGAGTCGGTGCAATTAAAATTTTTTGGAGTGCTAGAATTCATTCATCATTATGGAATTATCGTAGGCTTGATCTAGCCATTAATCCTTAATTCACATATCTTCAATTTACACCATTCATTAGCATACTTGTTTTCTTCTTTGTTGAAGTCTCTTAGGACATAGAAATATGCTTTGGATGGGATATCTTCTAGAATTTTCCTTATTCTTTTCATGATGTTTTCCATAGATTTATCCTTTGGGAAGGATCCTTTGACCAGATGATGCAGGATCAAGAGATAATATCCCATAACCATAAGTGTGTCCACCTGATGTTATTGGCTAGAAAAATCCCATTGTAGATACCACATACCTTTTCTTTATTAATTTTCATTTGACCAAGAACCCTTGAGTACTTGAACACTTTATCCTCCTCACGAACATAGACTACCCCCTGCCCTCCTTCACCTATAGGTTAGAGTTGGATGCCACATCAAAATAGAGAATCCAACCTTGTTGCGAGCTCTCTCATGTTCTTAACTCAACCTCTATTAGTATTAGATTCTATATTTCATCTATCTTAGCCTTGTTCAATCTTGTGTTTTGGGAAAATTTGTACAAAACTATAAACTTTATGAGCCAATCCTATACCATTTAGCCTAAGGTTTGTCAAGAAGATTCCATATCTATCTTTTGAGATCCAAACTTATCACACAATGGGATTTATTTCATTGTTGTGTAGTGAAGAGGAGTGTCATATTTAATGAAAAATTTCAGTTGTAGAATTTGAATAATTTGAGCCCAATAGACCTTCCCAAGGTCTGCTTAGAAGGAGGGTGTGGGAAAATGTGATACAATGAAAGACGAAGAATCCCAATAATGTAAATTAGAAGTCACAAGGAAAAGTGAGAGAAGTCATTGTTTTATCATAAAACCATATCTTTGTTGATGATGTTATCCTCCACAATGACCCAAGGCTAAGAAAGGACATCGACGGAGGTAATCTCAAATCACTTAGGGTTTAATAGCTAACCCTGCTAAACCAGAGAGGTCTCTCTCTATAAATCTCACAGCCAAATATGACTGGAGTGGGAAAAAGATATTAGGCTAGGTTTGTTTCAGCTCTAGGGTTTTGAAATTCAGGGTTTTGCTAGATCAGGAGTCTAAGTCAATGAACTAGGTCAGGTTTCAAGGGTTCATTTGTAAGAGATAAAGAGGAGTAAGGTAGGTATGATTTTGTGATACTTTGGGGCTTTGTCGATGTAGTGTAGGGTGGAAAAGAAAAGGTTCAAAATGAGCATGGAAAGCATGAATTCATTTATCAAAAGATAGATAACATAAGCATGAAATTCCAAACAAAACAGATCTTAAGTTTAAGAATTATGTTTAAAACCTCTTAGGAAAATCACTGAAGAGCATAGATACAGAAAGGAGATGAAATTATCATTTATATAAGCTATTAACGGAAGAGAAACATGATCATAAAACTCATTCCACAAGAATTCCTAGATAATAGCTGCAACTAGCCTTTGATTTCATGTATAAAGATGATGAATACAAGCTCGAAGCATTTCACTCTCTGATGTCCAACCCCTAATACTTCAAAATATGAAGTATTTATACAATGGTTTACAAAAAAATATCTTGAAACTGATTTCAAAATATATTACAAAAATTCATAAAAATAGATCAATACTACTAAAAATATCATTTGGCTGAGATCTAGTGTTGTTCTGGGCATTCTGGTGTAACTGAGGCATTTAATAAATAATTTTATTAATCCTATTGACTGATGAACTGCGTTGCTGTTCCATTTTTTCTGCATTCTGTTATGAAAGATGGTGTAATGAATGTGCAATGCTAGCTCCTTTTGTTGCTTAAATCGTGTTGAAAAGGTCTTCATTGTCATTCCAGTGGCGGTGAACTGAGTGATCTGGTGCTCTGTGAATGGAGGTTGTGGTCTTTCAGTTGAGAAATTACATGAAAGGCAACGAAAAATCGCGACCGAGGGCGTGAAAAATGAATTGATATTGACCATCGAGAAGAAGTATGTGTTGTCAATTTGAACTATCTGATCCAGGTTGATTAGATCTGGGCTGTTGATCTGGGTCAATTATATATCGCAATCGCAATAGGAAGAGCAGCTCTTACACTAATTTTTCCCTATTTTACAAAAAAGGCGGGCTTGAAAATTTAAACACTACAATACATAAGATATCACATTTGGGACAAGGGAATTTACTCTGTTCCATAGTGCTTTGCCAATGGACTAGACCCAATACTTTATCAAGAACTAATTTATAAAATATCACATCTGGTTGGGGCTTTCCATATCGCAATCGCAACTGGGAGGAAGACCTTATGGGGGAAGAACTCAAAGTTGATGTGATTGTTGGGGGCTGGGACTTATCGACTATGAGAGTTATCGACGAGCAGGATTTATCGACGAGCGGGAGTTATCGGCGAGTGGGAGTTATCGACGAGCAGGATTTATTGCTGGATGCGAGACTAATTGCGAGATCTGGGCCCAATTGCGGGATGCAGGATCGATTGCGGGATGGGACCGATTGCAGGATGCAGGACTTAATCGCAATCAGTGGACGGGTAGAAACTTAACATTATAGGCAAGCATGACTTTTGCAATATGCGAACGTAGGATGGTGCGGGCCCAGTTTATGCCTCGGGGTAGTGGGTTTATGTAATGTATTACGTTGTAATACATTACAACATAATGTATCACAAAAGGCAATGCAGACATGTTCAATGATATGGGAAAGCAGCTACAGTTTATGTATCAAATGGATTTTTTGGGATAAGGCTAGAGTTTTGGGAATTTGAATATGGAATATGAGTGTTTCTAAGGGAAAAGTGGGTTTTGACTTAGGATTTAAGGATTTCCCCAAGGAAAAAGAGGTTTTAGATGGAATGAGGGGATTTATGAGGAAAGTTTGAACACATTATTTCCCCTAATTACTACTCCCATAATGATTAACCATAAGTGATGTCATGACTCTTTTTGACCATTTTGATGGCTTGACCTATTGATGAGATCTAATGGAGTATGAGACCAACCATGAGATGAGATTGAGATGATGATCAAGACATTTTACTGATGACCCATAATGATGAGTGACGACACAACCAAAATGGCATTGGACCATGAAATGGAGGGAGTAGTACCATACCTAGACATACTAACCAGTGATCAAATTTTATTTGAAAATATAACAGTTTGACCTAATAAGCCTATCAACAACTTTGAAAGAGTACATTTGATCACTGGTGACTAGCAGGATTGACATACACTAACATTAGCTCTAGCTGTGGATGGTAGATCCTTTGGGAGGTGTCAAAACACCGTAGACTAAGTAGCCTGATCCATTAGGCATGGAGTGAAAAAAAAAAGAACAAAATCAAAACTAAAAACTAACTGACAAACTGAACTGACTTCGACAATAAAAAACAAATTGAATCTTTCAAACCAACAGTTGGTCAACGAAGCCTTATGGCCTTCTCCTTGGGCTTCAAGCTCCATGATAGCTACTTCACAATCTGACAGGAAAGTAAACTACTATTTACAATGATAATGAAAATTTTCAGAAATTCATCAAGTAAGCTAGTGCTTGAGAAGCCTACCATTGATTGCTCCCCCTAAATAATCTTGTCCATCTATTTCTTCTAGTGGATAGGCATTCTTGCCTCTCAAAGTAGAGATTATGTATGGCCCTTTCCACATATTTTCAAACTTACCGTGTTTTCCCTTCTCTTTATTTCGTGCATCCCAACAAAGAACTATATCCCCCATGTTGAAATCATCTGCTTTAGTCTTGCGGTCATAAATCTTCTTTGTTCTTTCTTGAAGTTTAGAAGTATTCTTAAATACTTCCTCCTTGGTTTGCTGCAAATGAATCATCTAATTTATTCTTTATTGCACATCATTTGGTTCGCTACCAACTTCCTCCAAAATCTTCATGACTGGGACAACAAGAGAAGTAGGAAATATAGTATCAATCCCATACACCAACTTAAAAGGCGGCATACCTTTGGATTTCTTGTTACTTACTATATCCGCTAATAAAGAGTCGATAAGATTTTTATGCCAGTTCTTCTTGTTGACCTCCATCATCTTCTTGATTATATTGACCAATGATTTATTGGAAGATTCAGCCAATCCGTTACCTTGTGGGTAATAAGAAGTTGAATTCCCCAATGTGATATGATACTTTTCACAGAATTCCATCATCTTTTTTTACTTGAAGGCAGCAACATTATCAGTGATTATCTTCTGTGGGCAACCAAATCTTGACAAGATATTAGATTCAATCAATTGAATGACTACTGAACCAGTAGCTTGCCTGGTTGGGATCACCTCAATCCATTTTTTGAAGTAATCTGTGGTTGTTAGGATCCATTTGTGCTAGGCTAAAGATGAAGGATGGATCTCCCCAATAAAATCAAGACCCCACTGCTGAAATGGTGTCGAGACTAAAATGGGCTGCAATGGAAATGGTAGTAGTTTCCTTTTCCCCTGAAAAATTATGACATTCATGAAAACTCATCAAAATGTTATATACATCAGCAAAAAGAGTCAGCCAATAAAAACCAGCCCTTAAAATTTTGTTTGTTGTGGTTTTTCCAGAAGAGGTGACCGCCACAATCTCCCTTGTGAAAGTCACTCATCACTTCTTTTGTCTCACTTTCAACAAGACAATTCAATGACATAGCACCCATATCCTTCCAAAATAAGACACCATCAAGGATGAAGTATTTTGAAGCTTTTAATTTCAATGATCTACTCTTACTTCTTGGCACTTCCGGCAGAGGATCCAAATGCTGGAGTACATAAAAAATTTCAAAATACCAAGGAGATGAAGTAAAAATATGTGATACCTATACCGGCAAGTATTCCACTTCTTCTTCAAAGAGGGTGGAAATTAGATAGATATCCAATGCATGCAAGTTAGATTCGGCCATGAGATTTGCCAAACCTTGTAACTTGAGTATATTTGTCAGTTTTATCTCCAGATCATATGCTAGCATTGTTGTGATCCATTTTCCCCGCCTACCTTTTGGATCTGTGTGCATGAGAACATCCTTCACTATTGCAGCTGGAACATAAGCCAAAATGCAGGAATACAGAATGTATACCTGAAATTCCTTTAGCGATTTCACCAAGGCTAAAGCTTGTTTCTCAATAATGTTATACTTTAGTGCTGCATCTCTTATAGTTTGACTAAAAAAGGCTATGGATTGTTCAGTTTTTTGGTCCTTTTTCTGCATTAGGACAACAGCTAAAGTGTGCTCGAAAGAAAATGAAAATATGATGAAATTTAAAGTATAATCAGGGTTAATCAAGGTTGGGTCACAAGACAATGAAAATTTAACTGCATTGAATGGTTTCTTTGCATCTTGTGACCATCTTACCTCACTGTCCTTCTTTGGCATATTAGTCATCTCTCTCAAATGTTCAACAAGGTTGGCGATGAATATCCTCAAAAAGTTTATTTTTCCATTAAAAGATTCAATCTCTCTTTTGTTTCTTGGGAAATCTAATTATTGTATCGCTTCAACTCTTGCAGGGTCAATGTGAATACCATCTTTTGAAATAATGTGCCATAGCAGTTTGCCCTCCTCCATGGAAAATAAGCTCTTCTTTGGATTCAGTGAAATGCCGAATTTCCTGCACCTTTGAAAAATAATCCTTAGATGATGCAAATGATCTTCATCAGATTTGGAAAAAACTGTAAGATAATCCAAGTAAATAACCAGAAATACATATTTTTCATTGGTGAAAGAAATATCCATTGCTCGCTGAAATGTAGCCCCTACATTCTTCAACCCAAATGGAATCTTGGCGTACATAAAAGTACCCCATGGTGTCGTAAAGGTTGTTTTCAATTGATCATCTTCATGCACCAAAATTTTGTTGTATCCAGAGTATCCATCAAGAAGTGACATCCTTGAAGCCCCAACTACCCTCTGCAAAATATGGTCCATCTTCAGAAGATGATAATTGTCCTTCAAGGACACTTTGTTCAAATTCCTGAAATCATTACAAACATGAATCTCCCCCATCTTTTTCCTTATCGGCACAAGATTTGACATCCATTCAAAAAAATGAATAGGAACTATGATACTAGCTTTGTAAAGTTTATTTACCTCTTTCTCAGTGGATGGCAACAATTTGGGATTAATCCTCCTCAACTTCTCGCAGAATGGCTTCTAATCAGGATTGACTGGTATAGTATGTTGGAGGATGTTCTTGTCATACACCTTTATATCTAAATAGTCCCAAGAAAATACATCAGAAATTATTACCATTAAAGTGGTGTATTTACCTTTCATCTCAACGGATAGAGACTTCGACAACTTCACCATTTTTGGCTTATCAGTTGTGCCAATGTTTATATTTTCAACACCTTTTTTTATGGGGACCATTGTTGGATTCTTGGAGACATCATCGTGATCAAATAACTCTTCCAAAGGTATGATACCTCGTGGAATGTTATTGTCTTTCAACTACAACACTTCAACCTCAGTGGCCTCAATTTCCTGATCATTCTCATCATACACATCATCAATATGGGAATGCAATAATTCATCCTCCATTTGCATAAAATTATTAATTTGTTTATGATCCCAAAACACCTGCCAATATCTCAGATTGTCAGGGATAGTTGGGCAATGCTTGACATGAATTGAAAACTTCTTCTTAGAGTGGATGGGGATCTTAAACATGCTTGCTCTAGTGGCAAGGGAATCAGCCATAAAATTATGACTTCTAGGAATCAAAGAAAATGTATATTCTCAAAAAGTTTTAAGAATATCAAGGACATCATTTTGATAAGCTCGCATCCTTGGATGCTTGGCCTGGTAGTCCCCTTTTACTTGTTTAATCACCAACTTGGAGCCGCCATAAACTAAAATATTCTTTGCTCCCAGTTTTTTGATAATTTTAAGGCCGACAATCAATGCTTCATACTCTACCGCGTTATTTGAGCAATAAAAGCCAACTTATATGAGCTTAATCTTACATTGTGAGGGACTTTACCTTACTGATGCAAGGGACCATGAATCCACATGTCGATCCCAACTCCTTCCTTTCCCAATACTCCATCAAACTGCAGGGTCCAAAGACCATCTTCTTCATCGGGAAACTAAAATTTGTAGGGCTGATTTATTTTACTTGTTGGAGGATGACTTATTGTCTCGACAATTTATGTTTCTTGCACTAATTCAAGAGTATTTTCAGGTGAACTTCTCGGTTGCAAACAGTCTACATCCTGTTTCTCTTTTTCTACAATCAAATCCTTATGTACACTACTTATAACTTCTGAAACTTCTGAAATTTCAACAATCTGACTGTCATCATCTACTGAACTCATATCATTATACAAAATAAAGGACTCTAAGTCGGTATGTACAACGTGGACTGGGTGATTATTAGGTCTATCTTTGCTACTAATCATAAATTTCATCTTTTTCTCTTGGTACAGTTTTCTAAGTTGCCCAAACACTGGTATAATAGCGTAAGAGAAATCAAGTTGTAGGGTTCCTTTCAACTTTGCTTCCCAAGACCGAGAGAGCAACATGCCAAACCGTGGAGGAATATCAGCAACAACCACATCCACCAACACATTCTTGGCCGAAATCTAGTCTAGAGACACTACCAAGTCTTTAATAAGACCGAGACGCTTCACTCTTGAAGAATCAAAAGAATAGAGATCATGATATGGTCAGGTGATATCTAATCCTAGTTTTTCCATAATTGAATTAGGCATAAGGTTGTGTGAGGCCCCATAATCTAACGTGGCATTATGAAGGATATAATCATGGAGTTTTAGACTAAGGTAGAATGGTGGGACTTCACTATGTTCTGGACTCCCATCTACAGCTGGACCAAACAAAATTGCAGGGTCATCATCAACGAAATTAACCATTTTTGACATCTTATCTACCTTTAACATCTTGGAAATTAGAAACTTATATTTATCATTCTTGACTAGTTCAGTTAGAGGAATAGAAACTTTCAACTTAGAAATTTCATTCTATAAACTAAAGAAGTTAGATTTCTTATCTACCTCTTTTGAAGTGGTATCCTTCTTTTCAGGTTGTCCTTTAGTATAAGACTCCTTTCTCGGATCTTCACTTTGAGTCTCCTTGTCCTTCCTTGCATTACTGGTAGAGGATTCATTGGTCTTGTCCCAACTTAGAATAACAGTCTCCTTTTCTGTTTTTTGATCGGCAAGGGTTGTTTCTTTGCCTTGGGCATCTCTCTAAGCACTTTGCCTCTTCTGATTCAATGTAACATGCACATTTATGTTCCTCAAATTGTACTTCGTTTTCATATGGATGAGAGCATTCTGATAACCCCTTCGGTGTTCTTCGGTCTACACTACCCATACATCATTATTTGAGAGGACAAGTTGTTGATCACTTGGTGCAAAATAATCCTGAGAGAATTGAACTTCCTCAGTTAGAAAATAGGTAGTTGATCATGCCGATCCTCCTCAAAGAAATGGTTTTCTTCAGCAATCTCTTCTTCTTCTTCTTCCGGAACTTGAGTGTAATTTTGTTGAAACGGAGTTCTAATTTGTTGTTGTCCCTGAGGATCGTGATTCTCCTGCTCTTTCTTCTTATTTCTAAATTGTCACTGTTGTTGAGCCCTATAATTTGGATTCCTTATTGAAGGCTCCACCTGTCGATCTGCAATGGTCATTCTCTCCATCATCTTTTCCATGGTTTTTATAAGAGTGTCGAGTTTACCATCAGAAGAAGAGGACTCCTCCTTTATGGTAACTTTCTTCTCCGACATTATTTTGGATTTCTTAATCAGAAAATTAGCTTCAACACTCATTGCATTTGTCTGCATGTCTTCTAAGGTGGCAATGTTTCTCTCCTAAGCTGATAAGCCATGTCCGGGTCAAAGGCATTAGGATAGTGGAGGAGTGCTAAACTAGGGGGAGGTTTCATGTCATCAGGGATAGAATTGTACACCTTATTGAATCTAGTTGTGAACTCCTGCATTGTTTCATTTCGATTTCTTTTGATGGAGTTGTATTCAGCCAAAATATGTAATGAATTCTTCTTTTCTTCCCATCAGACTAAAAACAACTATGTTAACTGCCGAGAGTTGTTGATGGAACCAACTGCTAAACCATGAAACCGTTTCTTAATCTCTCTCGAAAAGCTTGGTGCTATAATTCTCATTTTAGCATCCTTGTCGTCAACCTCCTTGAGATCGATGAAATCCAAAAATTTGTCAACATGTTGTTGAGCTGTGATTTATGAAGTTCCATAAAAAAGAGGAAGCCTTTGGCCATAGTTTAGAGGTAGGGTAGCAAGTTGAAAAGGTAATGCTAGAGGGGCAAACCTTTCCATGATTGCAGGAGGTAGTTGTACGAGAACTACAACTAGTTGTGTTGATGGGGATGATGATATAAATGGAGATGGTGGTGATGGATTAGTAATGACAAATGATGTGGTTGATGTATTTGGAGGTATGGTAAAGGAAGTAGCAGTAGACAGAGTCTCAAGTTCATATTGAATGTAGGCCTTTTCGGTGGTGATTTGAAGCTGGTCAGCTAGACTTTGGAGCTTATTAAAGTTTGACCAAAGCTCATGATCAGATTTAGAAAACAGGGATTTAGAAGAAGGCAGGTAAGAATCAAACTTGATAGGGTCGAATACTACCTTTGAAAGGAAAGATTCAAACTTTGATCAGAAAAGAGATAGCTCAAATTGGATATCAAAAGAAAGATCTTCGACAATAAATAATTGATCAGGAAAAGAAGTAGTTCTTACCAATTTATGAGCTCCACTTTCGAGAAGAGGAGATTTGAGTTTCCTTAGCAGTTTCTCAGGATCATCAACAACAGGAGGTGGATTTGGGTCAGGGTTTGACCTCGTGTTTCTTTGAGGAGCCAAAATTTTGTACTTTAACTTGATGTGATTTAGATTAGCCTTCTTCGAGTACTGGAACTTGTCACCTACAAGACCAATTTTTAATTCACTTGCAGAATTAATCCCAGGGAAGGTATATCACTCATTTTCCTGACAACGATGGCAAAATGTTATCCTCCACAATTTCCCAAGGCTGAGAAAGGAGATCGAAAAAGGTAACCTCAAATCACTTAGGGTTTAGTAGCTAACCCTGCTAAACTAGAGAGGGCTATCTCTATAAAGCTCACAGCCAAATATGACTGGAGTGGGAAAAATATATTAGGCTAGGTTTGTTTCTGCTCTAAGGATTTAAAATTCAGGGTTTTGCTGGATTAGGATTCAAAGTCAAGGAACTAGGTTAGGTCTCAAGGGCTCAGTTGCAAGAGATAAAGAGGAGCAAGATAGGTATTCTTTTGTGATACTTTGGGGCTTTTTTGATGTAGTGTAGGGTGGAAAAGCAAAGGTTCAAAATGAGCATGGAAAGCATGAATTCATTTATCAGAAGATAGATTACATAAGCATGAAATTCTTAACAAAATAGAGCTTAAGTTTAAGAATTATGTTTAAAACCTCTTAGGAAAATCACTGAAGAGCGTAGATACTGAAAGAAGAAATTATCATTCATATAAGCTATTAACAGAAGAGAAACATGATCACAAAACTCATACCACAAGAATTCCTAGATATTAGCCACAATTTGCCTTTGATTTCCTGTAGAAATATTATGAATACAAGCTCCCAACCTTTCACTTTGTTGTCCAACCCCTAATACTTTGAAATTTGGCATTTATACAATAGTTTACAAAAAAATATCTTGAAACAAATTTCAAGATTTATTACAAAAATTCATAAAAATATATCAAAACTACTAAAAATATCATTTGGCTAAGCTCTGGTGCTGTTATGGACATTATGGTCTAAATGAGGCCTTGCATAAACACTTCTGTTAATCCTGTTGACTAATGAACTGCGTTGTTGTTCCATTTTTTTTTGCATTCTGTTATGAAAGTTGTTGTAATCAATGTGCAATGTTGGCTCCTATTGCTACTTAAATCGTGCTGAAAAGGTCTTCATTATCATTCGAACGATGACGAAATGAATGATCTGGTGCTCTGTGAATGGAGGCCGTGGTCTTTCAGTTGAGAAATTACATGAAAAACAACAAAAAATCATGGTCGCGGGCATGAAAAACTGAACTGATATTAAACATCGGGAAGAAGTATGTGTCGTCGATCTGAACTATCTCATCCAGGTTGATTAGATATAGTCCGTTGATCCAGGCTGATTATATATCACAATCGCAATAGGAAGAGGGGCTCTTACAGGAAGAGGATTAGAAATCAACAACTACATCGAAATCAATACATCTATTTTAGTGAAAATCTAAAATATTCACGACTTTCTAGGTCTAACTTCTATGTCTGTCTTTATCTCTGTGAGACTCTTTCTTCTTCCCTCTCTCTCTACCTTCCATTCTGTGTCTATCTACCTCCCCCCCCCTTCTCTATCTTCCCTCCCTCCCTCCCCCATCTCACTCTATTTTCCTTTCCCTGACTTTCTCTATCTTTCTCTTCTTTCCTCTCTCCCCCTTTCATCTATATTTATACCTCCCTCCATATCTCCTTATTTGTCTCTCTATCTCAACCCCCTAAACATATGTCACTCTCTCTCTCTCTCTCTCTCTCTCTCTCTCTCTCTCTCTCTCTCCATATCTATCTATCTATCCATATATCTCTCCCTCTTCCTTTCCCTCTCTATCTCCCTCCCTCTCTCTCTCTCTCTCTCTACCCCCTCCATCTATATCTCTATCTCCCATCTATCCCTCTTCCTCCCTCCCTCTCTTTGCCTCTCTCTTATACCTCCTCCCCCACCCCATTTATATCTCTATCTCCCATTGTCTCTCCTTCTCACCCACAAAACATACACACTCTCTCTCCATCTCTCTCTCTCTCTCTCTCTCTCTCTCTCTCTCTCTCTCCCTTGCCACTCCCTCTCCACCTTTCTCTCTGTATGTCTTTCTTCCCCTTGCAACTCCATCTCTTTCTCCCCTCTCTCTCTATCCTCTCTCTCAAGTCCTCTCTCTTTTTCCTTCCTCTCTCTCCCCTTCTCTCCCACCTCCCTGCATCTCTCCCCCCATCACACACACACTCTCTCCACCCTCCAACTCTATCACAATCGCCCTCCCTCTCTCCTTCTCTCTTCCCTTCTCTCCCCCCTCCATATCTATGTCTCCCTGTCTCTTTATTCCCCTTCTTTCCCTATCTTTATCCTCTCCTTTTCTCTCTCTTCCCTCGTCTCCTCTCTCCCTCATTCCATCTTTATCTCTCCCTTGTCACTCCCTCTCTTTCCCCCTCCAAATCTATCTCTCTCCCTCCCTCTCTCCCCCTCCTCTCTCTCTCTTCCTCTCTCTCTCACATTGTGTCTCTCACCTCTATGTCTCTCTCCCACATTTTATTCCCCCTTCCATCTCACTCTCTTTCATAAATATGATCCCATTGTATTGTATTTAAGAAAGTATCGAAATTAATAAAAAACATAATTGGTTGTAAAATATTAAACCTATATTTTGGATGAATCATGTTAAAGGAAATACAATAATAAAAAAATTAAAAGAATCACGCGCTATCTTTCCTCTATAATTGTTAATCACTTTTCTTTCTCACTTCGCTTGGATCCTTGGTTAAGATGCATCTATCCTAGTTCATTATAATATTATTTATATTATATAAATTTCACATATGTATATATAAAAGTATTCTCATTTTTTAATTTATTAAAACCTCCATTTAATCTCTATGAAAATATTATTGGACATGTGGTATTGATAAGACATGGTATTGTAACAATTAAAAGCCTAGATCCATAACATAATAATCAAAAGTCTTGATGACCCATGGTATTGATAAACCATAGTAGTAGCCCATGGTATTATAATTTTCTTCCCTCCTCTCCCTCTCTATCTTTCTCTTGTGGGTATTGGCCCATGTTATTGTAAAAAAACCTACTTAGAAGTTAATAATATCCATGATTAAAAATCTTGTCATATTGTAAATATTAAGCTTTTATCCGCTTATTAATTAAATTTTAGATGAAACACATCTATATTAATTGTTACAAATATATTGATTACATAAAATATACTATTACAATATTATATGTTACCCAATATTTATAACCACCCCCACTTAATAAATAGTGGCCAGGGGTGGGGAGAAATACTAATTAAAATGTAATATTATTAAATTTTACCTAATATTTCAGGTCACACCCACCTTAAATATTACATTCTACACAATATTTCCCCTCACTCCTACTAATTTTATTGAGCACCTTCCATTATATTGAGTTTACCTTCCTACAACAGAAAACCTAAATTTTACCTTATTATTATTATTACAGTATTACAGAAATCACACAAAAAACCTAAATGCCACGAAATTTACCTGGTTATTATTACAGGATATGCCCAATTGAATCATCACTTCCTTTACCTAATTTTCTTTGTTATTTGATGAATAAGCTAATCGATCTCTTTTAAATTGTATATATATCATTTTCAAGATTGAGTTTGTTAATATTAGCGGACAGATATATTTTTTAATATTTTTTAATGTAACGTTATGTGACAACATCTCCCTCATATAGTGGAAATCTGCCTCATATACTGGGGACATATCCCTCATATACTGGGCTCTAGAGCGCCTCTCGAGGAAATTCCACAATTTTGCTAAGTTAAAAGGTTTTGAAGGCTGGTTATGTGAAAAATCTTTCAAAATTGAAATCTAATCCCTGTATATGTAGGGTTTTAAGAGAAAGTATTTTTCATCTTTAACTCTCAGTGTCATGAAGGTGAAAAATTATTTCATCCTAAGGTGCTTTTCGGATAGACCAATGTCCAACTTTAGTATGAACATCATAAGACTTAGGTTTGATAATCTCCTTATACTATTTAATTTCCTTGCCCCCCTAAACTCTTTAATATGGCACAACACTTTCTCAAATTTTGATACAATAATATTTTTAAAATATCCCTATTTCGCAAAATGATATATTCTTTCATTCCCCAATTGTTTCACGAAGAGTGGCCATCCTTATCCAATTTGTTTAGTTAAGGTGGTAGAGAGAAATGTTGTTATCCTCCCCACGAGGGTTCAATTCATACTTGTGGCATGTTGAGCTCATAATAAGTATTTATTGTTGTTAGAAATCCAACCCATAAGAATTACAATAATTTGTGATATTCACTTAAGAGGGAATATGAAGAGTTTCAATGAAATATCAATACTCATCAAGAGTCCAAGAGACCTTGGATGTTGAATCCAGAGGTCATAGACAATGTGTCTATATGTGTTCCATTTTTAATAAAACACATTCCATGTTTTTATCTCAAATTCATGTAATACAACAATGGTATGAGAGTATATCTCACTCATAAACCAGCCAAATATAGCTCTTTGAAGTGTCCAAAAGCCCTAGTTGCTTGCTTCTTCCACTCTACCCATGACTCAATTTTTTCTTCTCATCTTGCATGCCCATTCTATAATGTGTATCTCTACTATGAATATTATAAAATATTGAATCAATTTTATGATTTTCCTTAACCTCCTCAAATCCAACTGAAGGAGAAATTGATACCATTGACCTCCGCAAATCCAACTGAGAAGGAGAAATTGATGCCATTATTGATTCTAGGAAATAAGTATTCATACCAAATACCAATCATTTTCCTTATTTTACTCCACTAGAAATCTCCCTTTCTATTTTATATTTAATAATAAGCATGAGATATGGATTCCATTACCATGGATCTACAACACGATTGTTCTTGATGGGCATCCCCACCCCCCACATATATATCTTACACCATGCGTATCATATTTAATCCGATAATTTTATCCTACTTAAAATTACCTTCCACCATAACTTCATTCATAGCCATCATGAAGGCATGTCATCAAGGTAGCTTTAAATTTGATTTGTGTTGGAGAAATGAAATGCTAGTGACGAAAGGTGTTCAGTCTCCATTTTGGAGTCACTCTTAGACTGAACACTCGTGCAACTAGTCGAGAATCAAGGGTTTGCAGTACTCTTACCCTTGCCAAATCTCATCTTTGTAGTTACTAACTCCATGTGAGTTCATCCTTGGTACCGAGTGGTATGGATTGCACGTGGCCACATAGGCATACAATTTATCCATCTCAGAGCAATTGGCACTATCTTTTACCACAATGGGTTATGGTTCTCTTACTGGTATGGATAAGTTTAAATCATGATATAGAGGAGTTTTTCTTCTAAATTTCAATTCTTCTTGCATTGTGTTTCTTCGTGCTCAAGAATGCAAAATTTATGTAGTGGGTTATAATTTTAGTTTTGTAATGTGTACTCATACCAGGAGAGTAGGGGTTATGTTCCTTTATGTGGGAAGACAAAAAATGAGGATGCCTAGAGCAAGTATGAGAAAATATGCATAGAGCCAAATCTCAATAGTGGTGTATTTTAATAGTTGTTTCCTCCCTTTATATACATTTACTTCTATAATCAAGTATATTCGTAAATTGTAAATAGTATTTTTTAAGTTTACATGTATTTTTTTAAAATTAAATTAATGGGGGCATTTTCAGTAAAAACCAACATCTTCTTTGAGTTGGCTACATGTGCCCACATGTAGTATCATATTTTTGGATCTTCATCTTTATGAGCAATAGGAAAATGTTTTTGTTTTCTCACTTTTTATCTAATTGAGGGGAGTAATATTAATCACTAAAATTCAAACTTTAAGTTTCAAAATCCTATCAAAAACAAGAACAAGTGAGCCTGAACAAAACTTTACCAAAGCCTTGAGTGAGAGTTAGAGATATAGCTATAATGAGAAGTTCAAGCCATGAGTTTGATTGGATTTGTGTTTTTCTTGAACCTCCATTTAGTAGAAGAGTTGCAACTTTTTTTAGACAACAATTTGCATTCATGCTCTTTAAACCACTATGTGAGGACACTTGAAATGAGCAGAGGACATCAACTTCTAGCTAAATTAGGAAATGTTTTGAGAACTATTGAAACGAGAGTTTGTGGTCATCTCCAAATCACTATTTGTGAGCACTTACAATTAAAAGAAGACATCAACTTCTATCCAAATTATGTAATGTTCCAAAAATAATTGAGCCTTAGAACCAAGCTCCAACATTTGATGTCTTCCTTAGACCACCATTAACTATTTGGTTCGTGATCCTCCCAAACCACTGAATTCATAGAGCACATTTAGCTATTGCAAGTGGTCTATTTCTTGATTTCATTTGCTTGGATTCACATACACCCTTTCAAATTGAAGGGAAATATTGGAAACCTAATCCTTATGGATTATGGTAATTTGTGATATCACTTGAGAGCTAATATGATGAGTCTCAAAGGAATATGAATAGTCATTAAGGATCAAGAGGCTTTAGACATTGAATGCAAAGGTCATATATGTGTATCATTTTCGATAAAACATTTTCCATATTTATCTCTTCATTTATGAGTCGTAACACTTATAATGACTTGAAACCTCTTTATCTAAAAAAAATTAGAAAACCAAAACATATATATTCATGACTTAAAACCTCCTTTTCTAAAAAAATTTAGAAAACCAAAACATATATATTCTTCATATAAAATATAAAGATATTTCTCATTTTCTTCTGATTACTTAATTTATTCATCCTAAATTTCACCAACCCAGAAACCCTTGAATTCATCATAGAGAGCTTGTCCTCATTTTCTCAGTGACAGCTTTCCATCTGCCTGGATTCATCTACATTAAGAATATTTAGGATAATGTGGAGGGGTCAGTTCCAACAAAATATATTTATGATAATGTGGACGGGTCAGTTCCAACAAAATATATATTCAGATTTGGCTTAATACAAAGATAAAAGCGTTTTTATATATGTGTAAAAAATTGAAACTTGCCAATTTTTTAATACACTTGTCTTTACGATATTTTTTAAATTATTAACAAATCAAGGATTACATGTTTATTTTCAAATAACCAGTGTTTCACGGCTTAAAAAAGGATAAACGTGCATACAGGCGCCAATTTTAAAGCCTGGTTGCCCCGTCTGCCGCAGGCTCCACCTCTGACAGGGTCCACAGTTACAACTTAGCATGTATGTGAATAGGATTACGCACTAAGTTAATGATTGTTTTAGTGTAGGGCTGTTAATAATTTCTCGGAATAAGTACGAGAACTCTATAACATGTATAAATAATTGGCTGAAAAACTAGCAGATGGCAAAAAAAAAAGCGTGTTTATAGCATAGTTACCAAATTCATCAGAATCGGGGCAAACATTTCGGAATTTTTTCGATTCGATCAACGAATAGTTTAGGGAAATTCGATTCGGTTAGTTCACAATTTTTTTCATTTAAGCCAATCCGTAAAGAAAGCAATTTTAACCTAAGAGAATACTTTAACATAAGAGTGTTTTTCTAGAAAGTTAGAATACCAGGCAAGTTAGGAGACCTCGCTTGACTTTCTATTCGGAAATTAAACTCAGATATGCTTTGGCATTATGAAGGGATGGCTTTGCTCATGATTATTAGGTGGGTCTTAACGATGGTGTGTATTTGAAAAGGAAAATAAAAACAATTGCGAAATTGAGAAAAAATAATTTTTCAATTTCATTTATGTTTTGGAAGGTTGGAAAGTCATATTTTGGAGGGTTGAAAAATTAAGAAAGCAGGAAAAAAAAGATAAAAGTAGATTATTACTCATTTTCTAAATATATTTTTATTTTGACATTGACTATATAAGTAAATAAGTTTAGAAAGATTATTTTCTAAATATGTATTTATTTATTTATTAAATAAGAATTTTGGACAAATAAATTTTGATACTAAAAAGTCATGTTATACTTTTTAGATTTAAGTTTTTGGAGGGAAGAGTAAGTTTGGATTTTATTTTTTTTTCGCTGGTGAATTGTATTCTAAGGCTACTATATGATATAGAGTTATTAGAAATGATTCAAATTTGAAAATGAATTAGGAAAAAATAATGAGAATATGTCATTGTTAGAATATATATATATATATATATATATATATATATATATATATATATATATATATATATATATATTTTCAAGTTAGCATGTATATTATTGAATTTTTCCGAATTAAAAATTTTTCATTCCAATTTTTATCGTATCATGTTGAATTCAATTCGAACTTTCTAACTATGGTTTATAGACACACTCTGCATAGACATTGTTTGGGTATTTTTCATTCCAATTCTTATTGTATCATGTTGAATTCAATTCGAACTTTCTAACTATGGTTTATCGACACATTCTGCATAGACATTGTTTGCGGATTTTTTGAAAATCACAATGTGGAAAGAACATAGGTGCTATTGGTGTTTATAGAAACATTGATTTAGTAGATATTGGTAGCTATTTAACTATTCCATTGACTCAAAGCAAGGTTCTTCATCTTGGTGGTTTTTCTACTATTTTTTGGGTGCTAAACTTTTGGGGTCATTTTGACCCCATATGTGATGTTTATTTGATGTGGTAGGGACCTACACTGTAACCTTAGGCAGAGCCTAGGTCGGTCTAAAATGTGTAATTCTCAGTTAGACCTTTCAAATGGGCTATTGAGGGCACCAAACACATAATGTATACAAAAGTTATCTCGCTGGGACCCATAAGCCTGTTGAAGTACATTACCTAAGGGTGAGTTGTTTAGATGTCTAAGGTTTCCTCATGGCTTCTGATCAAAATAAAAAATAACAAATGAATATGAAATGGCATAGTATGTCATGTGTTAATGTCATGAAAGTGGTGGTATATTGGAACATCCATTTTTCCATGAATGAAAGTGTGATAAAGAGGAGCATTATTAATTTCTTACATGACTATGAAGAAAGATCCAAAAGGTATTGAACCAACTAAACATCCCGAATTCGTTAGGTACTACATATCCACACTAGCAAATTAGTTCTTGTCGATGTTCTCACCAAGATTGGGCTTGACGAAGACTGTTCTGTATCCTAATCTTTATTATTTATTGGAAAATTTTGATTTAGTTGTCTTGTTCTTGTATGTAGATGAATGAATATTTATAGGTAGTCTTGAGAAGCTCATTGCACGGTGCAAAACAAAGTTAACATAGTAGTTAGTTATGAATGACATCCACCTCATGGATTAGTTTTTGGGTCTACAAGTTTGGTTAAGAGAAGTAGAACTAGATAATATAAATTCTAAACAAATTTCTACTCATGAAATGTAAACTCTTGGCCACTCATTATTCCAAATCAAAAGTTATTAGTAGATTCAAGTTTAGTTATACAAGAAATTGATTGGTTGGCTTATCTATTTGTTGAATATCAAACCTAATATATGTTTTGCAATAAATGCCTTTTAACTAGTTAGTGGTTGAGTTGAGGCACATTAAGTGGTAGGTTACAAAACACAATTAAATGTAAGAGCTTGTTAATGTTTGAGATATGTGGAATACGGTGAGTTGGTTCTACACAGTTTTTTTTATTTGATTGTACAAGGAATTATAGCTTCAAGAAGAGTACTTCAGGGTCTTGTTAAAGCTTGGGTACAGGGATGGTTTCTTGGTCTAGTAGGAAACACTTTGGCTTTGTACATTGATAATAGAGTTGATTATTGAGATGTTGGAGCCCGTTGTTATCATTGTTATAATAAAATTGCATTAAACTCATGGAGATTCATCCAAGTACATTAATAACATTAATATACGGTATCATTTTCTAAAGACAAAGTATGGAGGAGAGAATATGAAAATAGAGGGAAACAAAACTAAGCTTGATTTGGAGCACTCTAGTACCAAAAGATGATGAACTTATTGAAATTTAAGGTTGGAAATTCCTAGGACAATTTTTTTTTTTTTTTTTTTTTTAAATAAGCAGTGGAATTTCTATTCATCAGTTAGAACAAAATTACATACGTTGTCTTTTGCAGCTGGTCTATTGGACTGGAAACCATACCAGTTGTAGTATAGCCTTTTTCTCATCAACCTCCTGGGTATAATACTACAAATATTTTTCTTCCTAGACTAGTTTTTACAAAATTTCTAGGCAAAAGGGTAGCTCCAGATTTGTCTATGACTTCTGTTTTTTTTTTTCCAGCCCAGTGGCTTTGCCCTAACATAATTTAGACACTTAAAAGGAATAGACATAACATGACTATACAAGACTTCGAACCACCATACCAAAAACCATATAAAGGAACATGGCTTTAGAGTAATTATCAGGGTTGTCACCTGCAAGGGGTCTGCTTCCTCAGGGGGGTCTTGGTCACTACCTTAGCGTGATGGTTATCCTCTCATGTTGCACAAACACACACAATGAACAATAGCCGATTGGTCCTCCCTATTACAAGGTAGAATGTCTAGGTTATGGATATAGTGTAGGAAAGTGTCAAAGTTTTTCGCTAGATAATTGATCCAATCCTTATGATGGAATTTAGTGTTAACTAGAGTATGCAGGTGGGTGTCCATGCTCTCCACTTGCCTCTATATGATATCACACTGCCTCAGCTGAGCTACTTGAGAGTTTGTTTCCACATTGATTTTACCCATTGAAATTTTTATGTGCCATGCGGTATCCACAGTTTTATGATACAGGGTTTCTCAGGTCTGAGTAATGCCTATGTCAATCACCCAGTCAACCTCCTCCACCACGCGACCCTCTGATTTGTTCACTCTTAGATCCCCAATTAATATTAACCATCCTCTGAACTAATATTTGCATGGATGCCTACAGAGGTCTTGGATAAAGAGATAATTGAATTTCAAAACTATATGATATGAAAACATGCATTCTTCTCATATAGCACAGTACAACAAGAATCATTTATTTTAACTGCCTATATTCTTAGCTTGTAACTATATGTAATATACAATATACATTTAACATACAAAATTATAAATACTTTTACATGTTCTAATTGAAAATTAAAATTAAGCAAATTGTGCCAGGTGCCAGGGTGTGCCAATGTGTGCGAGGGAGTGTTAAGGATTGTCATAGAAACACAAGGCAGAACTAGTTCAAATTTCTTGGAAATGAATAGATAAGAATGTGTGATAGGGCGTGTTAGCGAGTTCCAAGTGTTCTAAGGAGGGAGTGACAAGGTTATATGCTAGGCAGTGCCAAGGCATGCTATAGTGCCAGGGCATGTCAGGGAGTGCTAGGGTGTGTTGGGGAGTGAAAAGCATGCAAAGTATTGCAGGGAATTCTAACACACGCCACATAGTGCTAAGGGATTGTTAGATGTGCCAGGTGGTATGGCATGTCAAGATGCAAACTATGTTGCTTAGTTGTTTTATTTCCACGGTTGGACGTGAGCCTTGACGTGGTAACTTGTTAAGTGGGAGGAGTTGAGATTGGACATGAGTATCCTAAGATGAGTTATAGGTACTTCTTAGGTGAACAAGGCATAGTTTATTTGTAGTAACTGTAACTTGGTCAAGCTATTGTAGTCGAGGTAGGACTTGGTTGAGTTCCCAAGTCTTAATAGAATTAAGGGTAGTTATGAGGGCATGATAGCTAAGGAGTGCCAGGGCATGCTAAGGAATGAAAAGGTGTGCTAACACATGGCGGAAAATGTGAATGAATGTTGAGGAGTGTTAGGGAGTGCCATGGGAACACAAGGGAGAATTAGGTCAAAATGCTTGGAAATGAACAAATAAGAGTGTGTGTCAAGGAGTGTCAGTGAATTCGAGGTGCCCCAAGGATGAAGTGTTTTAGGATAAGTTTAGAATAGGACTTTGAAGAGGGAAGCCTAGGTTGTGATAAGGCATGGACAAAGCAATTTTAGAGAAAGGGAGACTTTGGGTTGGGCACAACAATGTTTTTCTAATTGACTGGGTTCCCAAGTTATGAAAAAGGTAAGGATATCTATGTGGACATGACAACTAGGAAGTGCCAAGGTGCTCCATGGAATTTAAAGTTCCCAAGTCGTGGAAAAATGTAAGGCTAACTGCAAGGGAATGAGTTCCAAGGCGTTCTTGGTAATGCTAACATGTGCCAGATAGTGCGAAGGCATGTCAAAATTTCTAAGATGTGCCAAGTGCTAAGGCATGCCAAGATGTGCAAGGGTGTGACAATGCATCCCAGGTACTTTCAAGGAAAAACAAGGGAGAAACAAGTTAAACTACAAGGAAATGAACACATAAGAGGGTTAATAAGTCATCAATTTACCTTTTCCTTGAGGGGCATGCTAAGCACACCAACACTAGGTGCCAATAGGTGCGAAGGGCCAAGTGTTAGTGCATTCTAAGTGCCAAATATTCCTCTGTTTCCTCTCATATACTTTCCAATAATTGATCTCAAATAACTTTAATATTAAACCATGACAAAGCATACCAAGCCACGCATGCTAGACATGCTAATACTTGCCAAGCACTAGCATGTTCCAAGTGCCAAAGTGTGTCAGGGAGTGTTATGCATGCTATTAAATATCAGGGCATGCCAAAGAGTGCTAAGGTGTGCGAGAGAGTGCGAATGCATGCTGAGGAGTGTTAGAGAGTACTAGGACAACACAAGGGAGCACTAGGTCAAAATGCATGGAAGTGAATGAATATGAGGGTGTGTCAAGGAGTGTCAATGAGTGTTAGCTGTCACGCCAAGGAGGAAGTGACAAGGTATGCTAAGCACTGGTAAGGCATGCTAGGGAATGTCAGGGCATGTCAAGAGGTGGCAGAGTGTGCTAGGTAGTTCTAGGGTGTGCTAACATGTGTCAAATAGTGACAAGGCATGCCAAGACATGATAGGATGTGCAGGGTGTCAGGGTATGCCAATATGTTGCAGGGTGTGAGGGTATGCCAATATGTGCCAAGGAGTGTCAAGGCAACAAAAGGAATAAACAAGCTAAAATGTAAGGAAATGAACAAACAAGAGGGTTAATAAGTCGGGACTTTATCTTTTTCAAAAGGGGCATGCTAGGCACACTAATAATTGGTTCCAATACATGCCAAGTGATAATGTATGTCAATGCATGTCAAGGCATTCCAGGGAATGCTAGGAACTACAGGGCATGAAAACACATGCTAGGAGAGTGCTATACTATGTTAGCACATGCCAACATGTGCTTGGGAATCTTAGTCATGACAAGATGTTCTAGGTACAAAGATGTTCCAAGACATGCGAGGTGTCAAGGAATGTCACTATGTGCCAATGCATGTTAATGTGTGCTAGGAGTGTTAGGTCTCTCTCATTAATAGAATCAACAGAGCTTGATTATGTATTAAATAATATAGTTACTACACACACTAGTGGAACTTTATCCAAAGGGAATTTTCTAGATAATAAACTTAATAGAGATGAATCATGTGTTGACTCATAGGAAAAATATATTCTCATTACTTGAGGGAAATGATACACACTAATTACTGCTTAACAAATTGACTAACTCTGAGCACTATGGCCTTGGACACATAATAAAAAAGACTCCACAACAATGGTCTTAAATCATTATCTTTTGACAAAAAATATAGTAACAAGCACATAACGTCATAAAAAATTCATTGGAATGATCAATGATGACGAACATTTTTTGACCTTCACCAAAAGTAACAAAAAAGAGCATTGGTGAGGGTCAATAAAATATCGTGACCAGAAGTGTCACCAAATAGAGAATTAGTGATGGACCTTTAACGACCCTCACTAAAAGTGTATTTGAAAATGGTTTTGGTGACAAACCTTAAAGGACCATCACTATACACACTTACAACAATGTTTTTTTATGTACTGTCACCATATGTGAGATTTGTGATGGACCTTAAAGTTCTGTCAAATGCATGACCCTAACCAATGACCTTTTTTGTTGTAGTGGATCTATATTTGTTTGAATTGTTTCTAGGTTTTATGTTGCTCGAGGGTATGTCATACCTTTGGAAGAAACATTGAAACCCTAGATGTACTGAAAGTTGTTATGAATTAATCTAGGTTTTATGACAAATTCCCTAGCAAGATGTTGAAGAGTATTGTCAATCACCCAATCACCCCTGTGCCGTATTCCAAGCATGAGTGTGGGATCTCGTGGGATAAACCAATCCATAAAAAACCAGGGGAATCCAGAGGTTAAACCACCTCCACCCTCACCATACCGTGATCTCACATAAACCGGTCCTGAGATCACAAAACCAAATTGAGCTTGGATGCTTCAGAATTCCTTCACCATCACTTGACGAATTTTCTTGTCTCCTATTGAGGGCTTCCTAGAGAAAACCATCTCCACCCCCAACCCTTGGGATTTTCTTGAGACCACCTCACTCGTATCTAAAACCTTTCGGCAATCCAAAGCTCAACCGAGAAAGAATCCCATCACACCATGGCTATCCAGAAATGGAAAGGAAAGACTAAAAACACTGTCAAAACTCGACAAAATCCATGCCACAGACAACAAATAAACCAAGATACACACATGCATATGCCATGAATGCTAAAAATAGCTAGGAAATCATACATGCAATCTGTTACCTACAAGTATTCCTGTTGAAGCTACCTGTTCCAACCTTTCCTAGCTTGATCCTTTCTTTCCTTTGTTTTCCTTGTCCTTCCTTTTCTTGCTTACTTTCCTTCTCCGCTTGGTGTTGTTCTCCTCTCCGAGACTAAATCCAAAACTGAACTGAAAAAAGTTGTGAACTAATCCTCAAAATCCTTTTTGTCACTGATGCCTCTATTTTATTCATTTTTCCTCTATTTTCCTTTAGTTTCCTCCTCACATGCAACAATTGACCTTTCACCTTCCTTTTCTCCTATTTTCCTTTATTTTCATAAATAAATGCCAAATAATGCCTCTTACCTTTCCAAATCCTTTTTCATTACCTTTGTCAATTTCCTTAGCCATAATAAACCGAAATGAACACCCCACTAGGATGTTTTTCCCAACATTCTGCTTGGAATAAGTGTCCCAGGCCCTTGGTCTTATTTTTCCTTTATTAATTTTATTACATGAACTTTTAACTCAAGGCTGTTACAGTCGAACTAGAAAAAATTTTGGTCATCTTAGTAGTGTCCGAAAATCAAAATGTTCATTTGGTTAGTGATGCGAAAAAAAATATTTACCTAGGAAAATCTCTATCGCAAGGGCTTCTCAAGACCTTCATGTTGTAGCCTATGCCAAAAGAAAGAAGAAATTATCAACCATATCCAAAATAGCTATGAATACACAACTACGCTAGAAAATAATTTTCTCAAGTCTTTTGGAGACAGATAGACAAAGAGACAATATCTAGGCAACTTTAAACAATTGGAGTTACTAAAAGATGAAGGGGTTAATCTTGTCTGGAACCTGAGTCCTAGTTTCATGATTTGGGCATCTTAGAAAGAGAGAAATTGACGGATATTCTAGGACAAATCCTCCCTAGCTTCCTCATTGATCTCCCAAATCTTGCACCAAATACAAGATATAATCCTAAGTTGTCGGGTGCAGAATGAAAATAATAACCCTAAAGCACAAGAAAGTTGAATCCTGGAAACCCTAGGTCTGAAAGGAATCCAACCTCCACTTCATAGGAGAAATGACCCAGAGTGCAGGGATTGGAAAATTCTTGGACATCTTTGGCGATAGGTTTTCTGAAGTTAAACTTTGATGGCACCTCGAAGGGCAACTCGGTTCATGCTGGTGCAGAGGGGTGTTATGGGACGACACTGGTAAAATACTCCAAATCTACTACTCAAATTTGGGCATGACGATGAACAATGCAGCGAAATTATTGGCTCTGGAACAAGGGCTAAACTTGTTGATCAAATCCAATATTCATCATTGCACAATAGAGGATGACTCCACTTTGGAAATCAAAGTAGCTAGAAGGTTAAAGTGCAGCTCCAACTTAGGGAAAGTGACAAAGAACTAGCCCCTGAGCCATATCATACAAAGGATTCATAGACACTTGGCTCACATGTGGAACTTGGAGTTTCACCTCATTCGTTGAACCACCAACAAACTGGCAGATAGGCTGGCGAATGAAGGGGCAAAGGAGCTGGCAGTCTAGGGGGATTTTGAATGGGAGGAGGTCCGATCAAGACACTTAAGGATGAATGTAACAACATAAATTAGCTAGATTTGAAGGGATGTTATCAGATGTGGATGGACACCGATGAGTAGGGTTTGCACCTGAGGGGGGTCAAACCCCAAGAAGTGTTTAATGGTTATTAGGAATTGGATGGCACGGCCGACTCATAACCAAAGCAAGGAACAAACGTTACAAAAAAGTGGCTTTTAAGAATTGTCCAAAAAGATAGTACATGGATATTAAAGGCTGGTGAGGTGGCAACAAAGTAGGGCACACTCCTGAGTATGAAATCCCTACTTCCCAAGAATAACAGTGATTTTAATCCAAAGAGAAAATGCTCTCAGTTATTTCCCATGTCCAATTATGCGATAACAAACAAATCTCAGCCGAAGTAGACTCGGGGGAGGACGTGGTACTCACAGATGAATTTGTGCGAGTTATCACACCACTGTATGGCCATTACCGCTCCCCAAGGACCAACTCCTGCACGAAATTTCCCATGTTAAAGTTCTCCTTTGGTTTTTTGTCACGTAAGTTTTTCATGAATTTTCGACACAATTTTAGTGTATTTGTCAGAAAATACTTTCCCATACAAAATTTCATCGTATTTGTCGGAAAATTTCCCAACACAAAATAATCATCGAAGAATAAGTCTAACTGTTTTACGACTTGGATTTTCTTTGATCATCATTATCAAAAGAACTCTAATATATAAAAAATGTATTGAATTTCTTCATTCTATTATATGATTTTTTGAATTAATCAGAGAAAGAAAGTTTAAATTCTATATAATTGGATGTTTACATGATTTGATTCTGTTATATTCAGATGTTTATATGATTTCATTCTGTTATGTTTGGATGTTTAATCTTCGACGGAAAAGTCTAATTATTTGCTTGAGGGAAATATTTTCTCTTGAAAAAATAGACTATAGATGCCATAATACTAGATGTTTTTTTATAGTATCTTTAATATAATATGAACCGTTAATTATTATCTTTAATGAATAGTATAAGTATTTTTAATATAGTTTATAAGGTTAATTTAATTATTGTTAATTATTAATATTAAACTTATTAAGTAGATTTGAAGGCAAAAATCGATTTAACAACTTATTAATTATTAACAAAATATTTTTAAGTTATTTAGAAAACAAAAAAATAAAACAATTTAATATATAATATTTTGATTTTTTTTTTTATAAATTTAATATTTTTATGAAAATATAAAAGTCATTATTAGAGCGAAAGTTCCAACGATTATGAGGATAGCTCTACACTATTTATATTTCCATATTCTTTTGATTGTTTCAATTAATTTATAATTTTTCTATTTCACTTTGAAATTTTCCACAACTATGACTTAATATATTGTATAACAATCACTAATTTTTTTTATTATATATATCTCATTATTAGATAAACATTTAAGATAAAATAAATTGCAAAGGTGAATCGTAAATTGATTAGATTTAACATTCCAACCTATCTAACCACGTAAAGTCTTGATTTTCAATTGAAGATATTCCAACGAATCAAATTTTAATATCATCTAATTTGTTATCAATTCAATAATATTAAAAAACAAAAAAAACACATATATACATAGAAATCATAACTAGAAGTAAAGGAAAATGAAGGTTCAACCTTTAAAAACATAAAACTAGTATTTGAAAAATGAATGAGGCCTTCCACTCTTAAATTAAAGTTTTGAGTGTCGTGTTACACGACACTCCTCACAGCTATGATACTTCAGTGGAAAGACACTGAATAAATCTTCAAATAGATCATGTTTTCCGCTTATAAATTAAGACAATTTTTTTTTTTTCCGAATATGTAATTGCAGGCCTTCTTCCAGAGTGGAACTCACAATTATAGGGATTTATTTAAAATCATTCCAAATAATTATAATTTATAATAAAATTATAATTTAGTTAATTATTATCATATTTTTCGATCTTGATAATGCTATTTGTTTTCATGTTTATTATGAATTCATATCTATCATAATTTATTAGTTATTTGATTGATATGATTTCATTAATCTTACACAGAAGAAATTAAGGTAAATAATCCCAATAAAATGCTTTAGATTTTGAAAAATAACATTTCACTAAGAATTCAAATTTTTATTTTTTTGGTTCTACCATGGATTATGGTATCTTTAAAATTATCCATCGATTTAAAATTGAACAATAAAAATCAAAAAGAAAGATTACATTCTTACATTTTTAATCTAAAAACTTCCTTTCAATTTTAAAATGTACATACCTATTAATATAATAATTCAATTTTAAACTGCACCAACTTATTTATCAACCATTCATCACCTAACAACTATTCATGGCATGATTCTAACCAACCATTCATCACCTTTTTTCTCACCTAACTATTCATAGCATAATTCTAACCAACCATTCATCGCCCTTTTTCTCAGTCAACCCATTCATCACCTGCCGAGATTTCCAACAATTATGTCATTACCTACCCATTTGAAATCATCACCTTCCCGTATTTTCAAATTTCAATACTTCAAATGAAACATTAGGATGAAATGAAATGTGTTTCAGTGCATCATTATGAGAATAAGAAGATGATCCATTGTATTACAAAATGATTCATTGCATTACAAAATTTGCCATGCTTTGGGTGGAGTGCAGAGCTTGCATTTGCTGGAGATGGAGTGCGTATTTTTTAGAAATTGGTTTATTTAATTTTTGTGAAGCATCTTTTAAGAAACTTGGTATTGGTAAAACAATTTCATGATTAAGCAATACATTTGGATAAGCTCGTAATATTATTATGTGTAATTTGATTTGATTTATGGAGTTTAATATTTTGTTATTTCACAATATCAAATTTTCGATTATATATTAAATTTAAATATATCGTAGACAAAGCACTTTTCTGCTTATTGATAAAATTTGTTTTCAATATATTAAGTGTCCATTATATATGAAATTTAAATAGAAATATATTACGTGTTGTGTAATAATTTTAAACTGACATAGCAGTGATAAAAGCTTAATTTTTGGTCATTTCAACTTTAAACTATTGTCCGTGTGGGGTAGCTCAAATGACAGTGGTCATGGAAATGAAGTCTCACTGAACCGGAAGTCTTGGGTTCAAATCTTGCTACCCTAATGAAGTCTCACCGAACCGGTAATCTTGGGTTCAAATCTTGGCTACCCTTCCCGCGTAGCGGGATATGTAATGGACATGAAAATAAGAGAGTCCTACCAAGCTTACAAAAAAAACTTTAAACCGTTGTTTTTTCACCAAATTCCGATATATTATAATGAATAAATTTCTATCACCAAAATCCGATATATTATAGTGAATAAATTTCTATACTGGCTCACAAAATTTCATCCTAAAAATCATGCCATAAATAACTTTGAACCTTTGTTTTTCTCACCAAATTTGGATATATTATAATGAAAAAAATTCTATATAGGCTCACAAAATTTCATTGTAGAGGCCATGCCAAATCATGAACAAAGTATACCGAAAAATGAATTTTTTATTTCATAAAAGAATGAAAATGATTTAATGGTTAGTCATTTCAGGCTTCATATCAAGTGCAATGCTGCATTTCGTCATAAGTGATATGGTTTAACATTCAACTATTTTGCAACATCAAATTTTTAAATATGTAGTTGACACCTTAATATGGTGCATAGGACATATTTCTATATATTATTGTAATCTTTTATAAAATATTATTAAGTGTTTTCTATTATTTTCAAACTTAGTATTTTTTATTATTTCAAATCTAAATTTAATAAAATTGTTAAGAATAATAAGGTTCAATATTTAACTATTTTGCAATATCAAATCTTTAAATGTGTAATTGAGGCCTTAATATTGTATATTGGACATATTTGTTTACCATATTACAATATTTAACATTGTATATTGGACATATGTGTTTTTCATATTTAACATTATTAAGTGTTGTTGATTATTTTCAAATCTAAATCAATAAAATTGTCAAAAGTGATAAGGTTCAATAGTCAAATATTTTGCAACATCAAATTTTTGAATATGTAGTGGACACCGTAATATGGTGTATAGGACATATTTCTCTACCTTACCACAATATTTTATAAAACATTATTAAGTGTTGTCGATTATATTTAAATCTAAATCAATAAAATTTCACTTGTTTTAATTTTTATGATTCTCATCTTTTACCATTTGCTAATATCAATTATTTGAGTTTGGATATGAGATGTAGATCCTTTTTGGTTGATAGTATGAATGTCTATTTAATTTATTTGGAATTTACATTTGAAAAGTAAAACATTTGGGGACTAGGATATTATTGAGACTTAAAGTAGGTAGTTTTCTATGACATTTTTTGAGCATGAACATTACTAAATATTTAACTGTACATTTGGTGATTCCATTGATTTAATTTTGAGGTTCCAGATAAAACCCAAGCATGGGGATCGAATATTTTTTTTTTCAAACCTCATCAATCTTATCCTATAATCCTTGCAACTTAGAATTTTAATGTGATCAATGCTTTTAGACGATTTCAATTTCTTTGATTAGTTTTCCTAATTGAGTGTATGTCTTGAGGTCAGCATGAATGCAACAGATGCATTATTAAATGTTTATTTGATGGCATTTTCTATTCCATTGATATGTTTGTTTGAATACTCTAACTTGCTACCCGCATGTGTCAGCAATGAATAATTCTTATGGTGATCTGCATAGATGCTTCATTTCACTTCTATATGATTGGGATTTTCCTAA
Source organism: Pinus tabuliformis (assembly GCA_031772625.1). NCBI lineage: Eukaryota > Viridiplantae > Streptophyta > Pinopsida > Pinales > Pinaceae > Pinus > Pinus tabuliformis. The sequence goes on from CM062814.1 coordinate 646,746,657, forward strand.
TTCGCTTCGCTCTTTTATTGATGATTAAGACGATCATTTCTTGTCTTCTTATATTCTTATGCTTCTCTTTAGGTGAGGATGTTTGAGTAGTTTGTTAGTGTTTGACTTTCAAGGATGTAGTCACTCTTTAATTCGGTATAGCAATTTTGTATGGACTCTTGCATTGATTCGATACTCATTGACATGTCTCCTTCTTAATTGTACTTTATTTATGATCAACCTCTATGAAGTTTTAATTTCATTAATATTTCTCGTTTCTCCAATTTTTGGAATATGTCCTTTGAAAACATTGGTTGGCATCAAAAGATTTGACACTCCAACACTCACATTTTATTCAACTTTGCTTTGTTCATCAAATTGGCCTTAGTTTAATGTGTGGTGAATGATTGGTTTTCTCCTTTCCCTTATCATTGGTTATTTTCATTTGAAACTTAATTAATGTAGAATATATTCGAAGAATTCAAATTTCTCAGCTTATATTCCTTTAGATGCATGTGTGTTTTCTACCTATGTACTTTCAAAGTACTCAAGGTAACACGCATTTCCCACCTCATGTATCATGAGCATTTTCACCAAACTTGTGAAATTCTTTGAATACACTTGTTGTTATTATTAACGTTGTGTTTGGGCATGAATGGTTAGTGACATGATTTCTATGAGAGCTTTTTTGTGTTGGATGAAAATCCTAGTTATCATGATATGTGATTTCTTTGAATTGTTGTGCATGGAGAGATGCAATGCTTTCAAAGAGCCTCTTGATTTGAAGGACCTTACTAAACTATCCTTTATATTCATAAAGATTATGATATTTTACTTTTATAATTGTGAATAGTCTATTAATGGTTTCTGCCATTTATCGGATGCATGAAGTAGTTAAAGTATTTAATGTTACGATTCAAACACATAATAGTATATTAATTTCTTTGATTGGTCTATCATATTGAAATTATCAGATGGATTGCATTTAAATACTCATCATCTAATGGCTTTCATATATGCCTAAAATTGAGGATTGAATTAATAACCATAAAGGTTTCATTGCACACCTTATGGACATGAGATATGGGATCTCATAATCGACACTCAAGTGTGTAGCATTCAAAGATAATGTAGACATACATTATAATCAATAAAATTTCCTTGACTTATTCATAGAAGTTGTTGTTTATACATTCAAATAGACATGCGAATTTTATGCATCCACAATAGTTATTAACAAAAGGGAAGACAAGAATAATCAAAGTTAGAATTATGAAAAAACAAAATTAGAGAATGCTTCAATAATGGCAATTGTGGCATCAGTATATCTTTGTTTTTGGCATCATTATATCTTTGTCTAAATACTCTATTTTTCTATCCGCTTGTATCAGCAATGAATAATTCTTATGGTGATCTGCATAGATGCTTCATTTCAATTATATATGATTGAGATTTTCCTACTTCACTTAGCTCTTGTATTGGTGATTAATATGATCCTTTCTTGTTGCTTTATATTCTTATGATTCTATTTATGTTTGGCTTCCACAGATGCAATCACTCTTTGATTTGGTATAGTAATTTTGTATGGACTCTTGATTAACATGTCTCCTTCCTAATTGTACTTTATTTATGATCAAGCTATATGAAGTTTTAATTTTTTTAATATTTTAGTTGCTCCAAGTTTTGGAATGCATCTCTTGAAAGGATTGGTTGGCATCAAAATATTTGATACTCTGACACTCACATTTTACTAAAACTTGCTTGTTTCACGAAATTGGCCTTTGTTTAGCGTGTGGTCAATGGTTGGTTTTCTCCTTTCCCTTCTCATTGATTATTTTCATTTGAAAGTTTACTAATGTAGAATATATTTGAAGACTTCATATTTCTCAACTTAGTATTGCTTTATATGCATGAATGTTTTCTATCTATATACTTTCAAAGTACTCAAGGTAACAATCATTGTGCACCTCATGTATCAAGATCATTTTCAAAAAAATTGTGAAACTTGTGAAATCCTTTGAATAAACTTGTTGTTATTATTGATGTTGTGTTTGGGCATGAATGCTTAGTAACTTGATGTCTATGAGAGATTTTTTTGTTGGATGATAATCCTAGTTTTGATGATATGTGATTTATTTGAATTGTTGTGCATGAATAGATGCAATGCTTTCAAAGAGCCTCTTGGTTTCAAGGACCTTACTAAACTAACCTTTTTATACAAAAATATTATTATATTTTACTTTTATAATTGTGAATGGTCCATTAATGGTTTCTGCCATTTGTCAAATGCATGAGGTGGTTAAAGTATTTAATATTAGGATTCAAACACGTCACAATATATTAATTTCATGGATTGGATTATCATATTTAAATTATTGGATGGACTTCATTTAAATACTCATCATCTAATGACCTTCATATATGCCTAAAATTGAGGATTGGATTAATAACCATATAGGTTTCTTTGCTCACCTTATGGACATGATACGTGGGATCTCATGATTGAGACTCAAGTGTGTAACATTCAAAGAGAATGTAGACATACATTATAATCAATAAATTTTCCTTGACTATTTCATAGAAGTTGTTATTTTATGTTCCAATAGACATGCAAAATTTATGCATATACAATAGTTAATAACAAAAGGTAAGACAAGAATAATAAAAGATAGAAATAAGAAAAACCAAAATTAGAGAATGCTTCAATAATGGACATTGTGGCATCAGTATATCTTTGTTTGTGGCATCAATATATCTTTGTTTATCATTGTAGTATTTGTTTATCACAAATGATCACTCATTTAAGTTATAAAGGATTATGGTAAATTATTATTTAATAACATTCCCAATGGAAATAATAGCAACAAACTTCTATCCCTAGAAATATTAAATCCATCTTTAAAAGTATAGGTTACATGTTTAATAAACACCACTAAATAAAGTGGTAAAATATGTCTTCTAACTAAGCATTGGAAATCTCTTGGTGTCCTCCATGCCTTGCATTGGACAAGATGTAGTTATAAGTTTATGTGTGGGAGTGACATGTTTACAAATATAAAAATAGGGGACCATTTAATTCATAAGTAATTATTTTTGTTTATGAGCTTCTCATTAGATATCTTGGTAATCAGTTTAGTTTGGAGATCATCGATGATGACACCTTCTAGATAATGTCATGCTTCTTCCAAGTAACAATGAGGTTGATGGAACTTTATTTGACGTTGAATTACCCCATGTTCTAGCATAGAGATAGAACTCCCAAAGAAAATTCTCACTTTCCTTGGGGCATCAATTTTATCAAGTACACTATATATTAGTCTTTATTCCCTAACTACCTTTGTGACTTAGAATTTGAACCTAATGATCTTTTAGCTTAGAGTTTTAATTTTCCACCTAGTTTGGTTTTCCTTTCGACTTCTATTTATAAGTAGAAAGTCTCCTACCAATTGAATCTCTCACCTTAGAGGAAAGAAAGCTATTAAAATCACTTACTTGAGGATTAATCTCTCACTACGAAACTTATATCTATTAAGGATTAATCTCTTTGTGGAGAAACCTATGGGTTATGGTGTGCTCACATAGTAAATTACTTTTGAAATTTTTAATTTTCTAATAATGGTGTAAAATATCCTATTGTCTATTATAGATCATATATTTAATGGATCCTTGAGAACAAAAATGCTCTTATGTGGAATGATTATTAGTCCCTACCACAATAGGGAATATAGTGTTCAACTTAGAGAAAAATTTCCTCAAATTTTAATTACTTTCCTTATTTTGTAAAAGGAAATTCTAAGGTTATTTAAAAGATATATATTGAATCAATTTTTTTTTATCAAAACAAAATATTTTCCTTAATTTTGTAACTTTAAATATTCAATTTATGATCAATGCAATTCATTGGGATGTGATGTTATACTCCTAGTGCATGCAATTTTTTAACTATTTGTTTGAGTGAAAATCATTCAAAAAATAATTTTCTACAACTTTATCAGTGGCCTATTTAGACCCTCCAACACTTCCCACTCTCTGACATTGAAAATCATTGTAGTCAATGCAAGAGTGTCTATAATCCAAATGTTGATGAGCTACCACCACCCTCCACTTGATAACTTGCATACACCCTTTGTAGGCTCCTTAAGGTGGTCTATTATTGGACCTAAGGATCTCCTTATACACTATATTGATAGTGATTACACATCTTGTTTTTGAATAGGATTGTTCCTAGCATCCCACTCAATGCCATGAGAATTTATTGAATAAACTATTTTCGATCTAGGGGGAATTTTTCTTCCTTATCACAACTTCTTGGTACTTGACTTACAACCAAGATTCAGATCAAGATATCCTATCATATAGTGCTAATATAATAACTAATTGCTATGATATTATTTAGTGCTTGTCCAGTAAGAAACAATAATTGGTGAAAGGAAAAAGGGAAAAAAAGAGAGGACAAAAATCTTATTTTCTGAATAGTGTTGAATTAGCAGTCAATTGTTAATAGGTTAATTTCATCCCTATCAAAAAAGGAAATTTAAGATAAGTTTATCCAATTAGAATATTGAGGATATTGGTTATACTTGAATGATATAGACTAGTGCTAATAAAATACAGAAACATTCATCAACACTATTATAAATGGTCAAAAGAACTTAAGTATGCCTACTTCAGCTATAGTTTCACATTATCCCATTTCATTACATAACACTTTTAATAAATTTAATGTTCCTTTTATTCTTACTAAGAAAATATCCCATTCTTTCTAAATCAGTTTGGAACTTCTCATCCAATCTCTTACTATTTAGCTTATTTTGTTTTGCTAGGAATCCATCTGAAGGTGGAGATATAATCCTAGAACTAGGAGACTTTTCTCTCTTAGGTGAGTAATCAAGTGAATTTCTAGTGAGACACACATATTTTGTAATAATTTTTCAAGTGATCAATCAATAGATAAACATGTAAAAATATGCCTTAATTTTTCCATTGTTTATGCTTCACTTGAATGAATTTTGACACTGCTATGGAAAACAAGAACATATTTATTTCTTTCATTTAAAAAAATGAACTATATATGATTTGCATGCCTATGGTACTATTTATGGCATGGAGGAAAATGTTATTCAAAAATCATGAAAATATTTGTTTCCCATCACTAGAGTATTACTTAGGCATATTCAAATTCATTAGTTTAACATGTTTCTTACCTCTTGATATGACATTGTAGAGTCCATGGAAGCTTTCCTTGGAAATGAAATGTTAAGATGGTTCTTACTTCTTGATATAACATTGTAGAGTCCCTAAATGCCTTCCTTGTACGTATAATGCTACACACATACGTCCTTATCTTCATAAACTGACTTTGATGTTTAGTTATTTAAAAATTATCTTCTAGCAATAATATAGTGTAATATTATAGTGCCACTATAAAATAACAATAGAAACAAAATTGTATAACATGAATTAATTTATTACAACATTGTATCATATGAATTTGATTCAATACATTAGCACAACAAAAGACAATATGGAACTAGAAAGACCATGAATACTTATATGAAAATAAGCCTATGTCCACGAGGTTAGTTTCTAAGGAGAAAATTTCCACACACTCATAGGAATCAACTATGAAATCCACCTGGAAGCCATACGATGATACCACTAGAATGAAGGGATCTCCTACATGGCTATAAACTCACTCAACCCAACCCACTACTCTCATGACAAGTTTTCTAACCACTACAAAGCTCTCTAATTTCTCTTCAAGCAAGTAGACTAGCCATGGTATTCTCTTCCACCGCCAAACATAACGTAAAGAAAACCTAATATTTCTCTACTCAACCATCCCTGAGAGTACATTTCCATTATAGTGCCCTTCAATGTGCTTAGAAATATCCTAGTCTATTTTCTTCCTTTTTGTAATAACATGAGATTGAAACATTTGGCCTCGAGAAATTTAATCAACATCAAAAATAGGGTTATAATATTGCAGGTATTGCCTCAACTACAAGTAACATTTAAAGCATGGCATATCTCTCAAACCATCCCATATTCTTCCATATTTTATTAGTGACCTTCTCCAATGTTTATAACTCATGAAAAACACATTGGAATTTTTGTTTCATGTTTAATATGAAATGGACATCTAACGAAAGGGTATGAGAGTTAATAATGGGAATTGAAATAAATAAAGGTTGGAGAGGAACACGGTATGCTTCACAGTATGGATTGCCAATGCCATGGTGTAAATTTTCAACACTTGTAATTTTGTGTTCTCTCAACCATGATCATGGGTTGCTTACAAACCTTCCTACCACGAAGAAAAAGTCACTAAACATACATAAATCTAAACACAAAAGAAGTCATGCCATTCATTGTTATTTATAATAATTTTGTTAGCTAGAAATATTATCTATATTATATAAGTGCATAGTTCACAACAAATAGATCATGCATTACAAAGCTAATTCATCACTTTTTTCTAATTATTTTCTCCTTTCATGATTTTCCTGTTGAGAGTATATATGAGCAACAAAAAGAGTCGATGCAATTAAAATTTGTTGGAGTGCTAGACTTCATTCGTCATTATGGAATTATAGTAGGCTTGATCTGGCCATTAATCCTTAATTCACATATCTTCGATTTACACCCCTCATTAGCATACTTGTTTTCTTCTCTGTTGAAGTCTCTTAGGACATAGAAATATGCTTTGGATGGGATATCTTCTTCAATTTTCCTTATTCTTTTCATGATGTTTTCCATAGATTTATCCTTTGGGAAGGATCCTTTGACCAGATGATGTATGATTAAGAGATAATCTCCCATAACCATAAGTGCGTCCACCTGATATTATTGGCTAGAAAAATCCCATTGTAGATACCATATACCTTTTCTTTATTAATTTTCATTTGACCAAGAACCCTTGAGTACTTGAACACTTTATCCTCCTCACGAACATAGACTACCCCCTGCCCTCCTCCACCTATAGGTTAGAGTTGGATGCCACATCAAAATAGAGAATCCAACCTTGTTGTGAGCTCTCTCATGTTCTTAACTCAACCTCTATTAGTATTAGATTCTATATTTCATCTGTCTTAGCCTTGTTCAATCTCATGTTTTGGGAAAATTTGTACAAAACTATAAACTTTATTAGCCAATCCTATACCATTTAGCCTAAGGTTCGTCGAGAAGATTCCATATCTATCTTTTGAGCTCCAAACTTATCACACAATGGGATTTATTTCATTGTTGTGTAGTGAAGAGGAGTGTTATATTTAATGAAAATGTTCACTTGTAGTATTCGAATAATTTGAGCCCAATAGACCTTCCCAAGGTCTGCTCAGAGGGAGGGTGTGGGAAAATGTGATACAATGAAAGAAGAAGAATCCCAATAATGTAAATAAGAAGTCACAAGGAAAAGTGAGAGAAGTCATTGTTGTATCATAAAAACCTATCTTTGTTGATGATGTTATCCTCCACAATGTGCCAAGGATGAGAAAGGAGATAGATAGAGGTAATCTCAAACCACTTAGGGTTCAACAGCTAGCCCTGCTAAACCAGAGAGGTCTCTTTCTATAAATATCACAGCCAAATATGACTAGAGTGGGAAAAAGATATTAGGCTAGGTCTGTTTCAGCTCTAGGGTTTTGAAATTCCGGTTTTTGTTGGATCAGGAGTCTAAGTCAAGGAACTAGGTCAGGTCTCAAGGGTTCATCTGCAAGAGATGAAGAGGAGCAAGGTAGGCATCATTTTGTGATACTTTGGGGCTTTGTCGATGTAGTGTAGGGTGGAAAAGCAAAGGTTCAAAATGAGCATGGAAAGCATGAATTCATTTATCAGAAGATAGATAACATAATCATGAAATTCCTAACAAAACAGATCTTAAGTTTAAGAATTATGTTTAAAACCTCTTAGGAAAATCACCGAAGAGCATAGATACAGAAAGGATATGAAATTATCATTCATATAAGCTATTAACAGAAGAGAAACATGATCACAAAACTCATTCCACAAGAATTCCTAGATAATAGCTGCAACTAGCCTTTGATTTCCTGTAGAAAGACGATGAATACAAGCTCCAAGCCTTTCACTCTCTGATCTCCAACCCCTAATACTTTGAAATATGAAGTACTTATACAATGGTTTGCAGAAAAATATCTTGAAATAGATTTCAAGATATATTACAAAAATTCATAAAAATAGATTAATACTACTAAAAATATCATTTGGTCGAGATCTAGTGTTGTTCTGGGCATTCTGGTGTAACTGAGGCCTTTAATAAATAATTTTGTTAATCCTGTTGACTGATGAATTGTGTTGCTGTTCCATTTTTTCTGCATTTGTTCTGAAAGCTGGTGTAATGAATGTGCAATGCTAGCTCCTTCTGTTGCTTAAATCGTCCTGAAAGGGTCTTCATTATCGTTCGAGCGGCGGTGAAATGAGTGATCTGGTGCTCTGTGAATGGAGGTCATGGTCTTTCAATTGAGAAATTACATGAAAGGCAACGAAAAATCATGACCGAGGGCATGAAAAAATGAATTGATATTGACCATCGAGAAGAAGTATGTGTCGTCGATCTGAACTATCTGATCTAGGTTGATTAGATCTAGGTCATTGATCAGGGTCAATTATATATCGCAATCGTAATAGGAAGCGCGGCTCTTACACTAATTTTTCCCTATTTTACAAAAAAGGCGGACTTGAAAATTTAAACACTACAATACATAAGATGTCACATCCAGGACAAGGGAATTTACCCTGTTCCATAGTGCTTTGCCAATGAACCAGAACCAATACTTTATCAAGAACTAATTTATAAAATACCACATCCGGTTGGGGCTTTCCATATTGCAATCGCAACTAGGAGGAAGCCCTTATGGGGGAGGAACTCAAAGTTGCGATTGTTGGGGGCTGGGACTTATCGACCGCGAGAGTTATCAGCGAGTGGGAGTTATCGACGAGTGGGAGTTATTGCGGGATGCGGGACCAATTGTGGGATGCGAGCCTGATTGTGGGATGCGGGACCGATTGCGGGATGGGACCGATTTTGGGATGGGATTGATTGTAGGATGCGGGACTTAATCGCAATCAGTGGACGCGTAGAAACTTAACATGATAGGCAAACAAGACTTTTGCGATATGCGAAAGCGGGATGGTGCAGGCCCAGTTTATGCCTCGGGGTAGTGGGTTTATATAATGTATTACGTTGTAATACATTACAACATAATGTATCACAAAAGGCAATGCGGACATGTTCAATGATATGGGAAAGCGACTAGAGTTTATATATCAAATGTATTTTTTGGGATAAGGCTAGAGTTTGGGAATTAATATGAACAAAGGGAAAATCGATTAAGGCTGGAGTTTCAGGAATTTGAATATGGAATATGAGTGTTTCCAAAAGAAAAGTGGGTTTTGACTTAGGATTTAAGGATTTTCTCAAGGAAAAAGAGGTTTTAGATGGAATGAGGGGATTTATGAGGAAAGTTTGAGGGGGTATACAGAGTATGAATGAGGATGTTGAAGCAAGATGAAATCTCCTTGAACACATTATTTCCCCTAATTACTACTCCCGTAATGATTAACCATAAGTGATGTCATGACTCTTTTTGGACATTTTGATGACTTGACCTATTGATGACATCTAATGGAGTATGAAACCAACCATGAGATGAGATTGAGATGATGATCAAGACATTTTACTGATGACTCATCATGATGAGTTACGACATGGCCAAAATGGCATTGGACCATGAAATGGAGGGAGTAGTGACATACCTAGACATACTAACCAGTGATCAAATTTTATTTGAAAATATAACAATTTGACCTAATAAGCCTATCAACAACTTTGAAAGAGTACATTTGATCACTGGTGACTAGCATGACTGACATACACTAACATTAGCTCCAGCTGGGGATGGTAGACCCTTTGGGAGGTGTCAATAACACCGTAGACTAAGTAGCCTGATCCATTAGGCATGGAGTCAAAAAAAAGAAGAACAAACTCAAAACTGAAAACTAACTGACAAACTGAACTGACTTCGACAATAAAAAAAAAAACTGAATCTTTCAAACCAACAGTTGATCAACGAAGCCTTATGGCCTTCTCCTTGGGCTTCAAGCTTCGATGATAGCTACTTCACACTCTGACAGGAAAGTAAACTAGTATGTACAATGATAATGAAAATTTTCAAAAATTCATCAAGTAAGGTAGTGCTTGAGAAGCCTACCATTGATTTCTCCCCCTGAATAATCTTGTCCATTCATTTCTTCTAGCAGATAGGCATTCTTGCCTCTCAAAGTTGAGATTATGTATGGCCCTTTCCACAGATTTTCAAACTTACCGTGCTTTCCCTTCTCTTCATTCCGTGCATCCCAACGAAGAACTATATCCCCCATGTTGAAATCATCTGCTTTAGTCTTGCGGTCATAAATCTTCTTTATTCTTTCCTGAAGTTTAGAAGTATTCTGAAATACTTCCTCCCTGGTTTGCTGCAAATGAATCATCTAATTTATTCTTTATTGCACATCATTTGGTTCGCTTCCAACTTCCTCCAAAATCTTCATGACTGAGACAATAAGAGAAGTAGGAAATATAGTATCAATCCCATACACCAACTTAAAAGGCGACATATCTTTGGATTTATTGTTACTTACTATGTCCGCCAATAAAGAGTTGATAAGCTTTTTATGCCAGTTCTTCTTGTTGACCTCCAACATCTTCTTGATTATATTGACCAATGATTTATTGGAAGATTTAGCCAGTCCATTACCTTGTGGGTAATAAGAAGTTGAATTCCCCAATGTGATATGATACTTTTCATAGGATTCCATCATCATTTTTTACTTGAAGGCAGCGACATTATCAGTGATTATCTTTTGTGGGCAACCAAATCTTGACAAGATATTAGATTCAATGAATTGAATGACTACCGAATCAGTAGCTTGCCTAGTTTGGATTGCCTCAATCCATTTTTTGAAGTAATCTGTGGTTTTTAGGATCCATTTGTGCTGGGCTAAAGATGAAGGGTGGATCTCCCCAATAAAATCAAGACCCCACTGCTGAAATGGTGTCGAGACTAAAATGGGCTGCAATGGCAATGGTAGTAGTTTCCTTTTCCTCTGAAAATTATGACATTCATGACAACTCATCACAATGTTATATACATCAGCAAAAAGATTCAACTGATAAAAACCAGCCCTCAAAATTTTGTTTGTTGTGGCTTTTCCAAAAGAGGTGACTGCCAAAATCTCCCTTGTGAAAGTCACTCATCACTTCTTTTGTCTCACTTTCGACAAGACAATTCAATGATACACCACCCGTATCCTTCCAAAATAAGACACCATCAAGGATGCAATATTTTGAATCTTTTAATTTCAATGATCTACTCTTACTTCTTGGCACTTCTGGCAAAGGATTCAAATGCTGGAGTACATAAACAATGTCAGAATACCAAGGAGATGAAGTAAAAATATGTGATACCTATACCGGCAAGTATTCCACTTCTTCTTCAGAGAGGGTGGAAATTAGATAGATATCCAATGCGTGCAAGTTAGATTCGACCATGAGATTTGCCAAACCTTGTACCTTGAGTATTTTTGTTAGTTTTATCTCCAGATCATATTATAGCATCGTTGTGATCCATTTTCCCCGCCTACCTTCTGGATCCGTCTGCATGAGAACATCCTTCACTGTTGCAGTTGGAACATAAGCCAGAATGTGGGAATGCAGAATGTATACCTGAAATTACTTTAGAGATTTCACCAAGGCTAAAGCTTGTTTCTCAATAATGTTATACTTTAGTGTTGCATCTCTTATAGTTTGACTAAAAAAGGCTATGGGTTGTTCAGTTTTTTGGTCCTTTTTTTGCATTAGGACAAAAACCAAAGTGTGCTCGAAAGCAAATGAAAATATGATGAAATCTAAATTATAATCAGGGTTGATCAAGGTGGGATCACAAGGCAATGAAAATTTAACTGCATTGAATGGTTTCTTTGCATCTTGTGACCATCTTACCTCACTTTCCTTCTTCGGCATATTAGTCATCTCTCTCAAATGTTCAACAAGGTTGGCGATGAATATCCTCAAAAAGTTGTTTTTTCCATTAAAAGATTGAATCTCTCTTTTGTTTCTTTGGAAATCTAACTGTTGTATTGCTTCAACTCTTGCAAGGTCAATGCGAATACCATCTTTTGAAATAATGTGCCCTAGCAGTTTGCCCTCCTCCATGGAAAATAAGCTCTTCTTTGGATTCAACGAAATGTCGAATTTCCTACACCTCTGAAAAATAATCCTTAGATGATGCAAATGATCTTCATCAGATTTGGAAAAAACTATAAGATCATCCAAGTAAATAAGCAGAAATACATCTTTTTCATTGGTGAAAGAAATATCCATTGCTTGCTGAAATGTAGCCCCTGCATTCTTCAACCCAAATGGAATCTTGGTGTACATAAAAGTACCCCACGATGTCATAAAGGTTGTTTTCAATTGATCATCTTCATGCACCAAAATTTGCTTGTATCCAAAGTATCCATCAAGAAGTGACATCCTTGAAGCCCCAACTACCCTCTGCAGAATATGGTCCATCTTCGAAAGAGGATAATTGTCCTTTAAGAACACTTTGTTCAAATTCCGAAAATCAATACAAACATGAGTCTCCCCCGTCTTTTTCCTTATTGGCACAAGATTGGACATCCATTCAAAAAACTGAATAGGAACTATGATACTAGCTTTCTAAAGTCTATTTACCTCTTTCTCAGTGGCTGGCAGCAATTTGGGATTAATCCTCCTCAGCTTCTCGCAGAATGGCTTTTGATCAGTATTGACTAGTATAGTATGCTGGATGATGCTCTTGTCATACACCTTTATATCTAAATAGTCCCAAGCAAATACATTAGAAAATTCTACCATTAAAGTGGTGTATTTACCTTTCATCTCAAGGGATAGAGACTTCGAAAACTTCACCATTTTTGGCTTATCAGTTGTACCAATGTTTATATTTTCAACACCTTTTTCTGTGGGGACCATTGTTGGATTCTTGGTGACATCATCGCAATAAAATAACTCTTCCAAAGGTATGATACCTCATGGAATGTTATTTTCTTTCAACTGCAACACTTCAACCTCGGTGGCCTCAATTTCCTGATCATTCTCATCATACACATCATCAATATGGGAATGCAATAATTCATCCTCCATTTGCATAAAATTATTAATTTTCTTATCATCCCAAAACACCTGCCAATATCTCAGATTGTCAGGGATAGTTGGGTGATGCTTGACATGAATTGAAAACTTCTTATTAGAGTGGATGGGGATCTTAAACATGCTTGCTGCAGTGGCAAGGGAATCAACCATAAAATTATGACTTCTAGGAATCAAAGACAATGTATATTCTCAAAAGTTTTAAGAATATCAAGGACATCATTTCGATAAGCTCGCATCCTTGGATGCTTGGCCTGGTAGTCCCCTTTTACTTGTTTAATCACCAACTTGGAGTCGCCATAAACTGAAATATTCTTTGCTCCCAGTTTTTTGAGAATTTTAAGGCCGAAAATCAATGCTTTGTACTCTGCCTCGTTATTTGAGCAATAAAAGCCAACTTATATGAGCTTAATCTTACATTGTGAGGGACTTTACTGATTGATGCAAGGGACTATGAATCCACATGTCAATCCCAACTCCTTCCTTTCTCAATACTCCATCAAACTGCAAGGTCCAAAGACCATCTTCTTCATCGGGAAACTGAAATTTGTAGGGTTGATTTATTTTACTTGTTGGAGGATGACTCGTTGTCTCGACAATTTCTGTTTCTTGCACTAATTCAAGAGTCTTTTTAGATGAACTTCTCGGCTGCAAACAGTCTACATCCTGTGTCTCTTTTTTTGCAATCAAATCCTTATGTACACTACTTATAACTTCTGAAACTTCTAAAATTTCAACAATCTGATTGTCATCATCTATTGAACTCATATCAGTATATAAAATAAAGGACTTTAAGTCGGTATGTACAACATGGATTCGGTGATTATTAGGTCTATCTTTGCTACTAATCATAAATTTCATCTTTTTCTCTCGGTACAGTTTTCTAAGTTGCCCAAACACTGGTATAATAGTGTAAGAGAAATCAAGTTGTAGGGTTCCTTTCAACTTTGCTTCCCAAGACCGAGAGAGCAACATGCCAAACCGTGGAGGAATATCAGCAACAACCACATCCATCAACACATTCTTGGCCGAAATCTAGTCCAGAGACACTACCAAGTCTTTGATAAGACCGAGACACTTCACTCTTCTCGAATCAAAAGAATAGAGATCATGATATGGTCGGGTGATATCTAATCCCAGTTTGTCCATAATGGATTTAGGCATAAGGTTGTGTGAGGCCCCAGAATCTAACATGGTGTTATGAAGGATAAAATCATGGAGTTTCAGACTAAGGTAGAATGGTGGGACTTCACTATCTTCTGGACTCCCATCTACGGCTGGACCAAACAGAATTGCAGGGTCATCATCGGCGACATTAACCATATCTGACATCTGATCTACCTTTAACATATTGGAAATCTGAAACTTATATTTATCATTCTTGACTAGTTCAGTTAGAGGGATAGAAACTTTCAACTTAGAAATTTCATTCTCTAAACTAAACAAGTTAGATTTCTTCTCTACCTCTTTTGAAGTGGTATCCTTCTTTTCGGGTTGTCCTTTGGTATAAGACTCCTTTCTCTGACCTTCACTTTGAGTCTCCTTATCCTTCCTTGCATTGCTGGTAGAGGATTCATTGGTCTTGTCCCGACTTAGAATAACAATCTCCTTTTCTTTGTTTTGATCGGTAGGGGTTGTTTCTTTGTCTTGGGCATCTCTCTGAGCACTTTGCCTCTTCTGATTCAATGTAACATGCACATTTATGCTCCTCAAATTGTACTACTTTTTCATATGGATGAGAGCATTCTGATAACCCCTTTGGTATTCTTCGGTCTGCACTGCCCATACATCATCATTTGAGAGGACAAGTTGTTGATCACTTGGTGCAAAAGAATCCTGAGAGAATTGATCTTCCTCAGTTAGAAAAATAGGTAGTTGATCATGCTGATCCTCCTCAAAGAAATGGTTTTCTTCAGCAATCTCTTCTTCTTCTTCTTCCAGGCCTTGAGTGTAATTTTGTTGAAACGGAGTTCTAATTTGCTGTTGTCCCTGAGGATCTTGATTCTTCTGCTCTTTCTGCTTATTTATGAATTGTGACTGTTGTTGACCCCTATAATTTGGATTCCTTATTGAAGGCTCCGCCTGTCGATCTGCAATGGTCATTCTCTCCATCATTTTTTCCATGGTTTTTATAAGAGTGTCGAGTTTACCATCAGAAGAAGAGGAGGACTCCTCCTTTATGGTAACTTTCTTCTCCAACTTTATTTTGGATTTCTTAATCAGAAAATTAGCTTGAACGCTCACTGCATTTCTCTGCATGTCTTCTAAGGTGGCAAGGTTTCTCTCGTAAGTTGATGAGCCATGTCCTGGTCAAAGGCATTAGGATAGTGGAGGAGTTCTAACCTAGGGGGAGGTTTCATGTCATCAGGGATAGAATTGTACACCTTATTGAATCTAGTTGTGAACTCCTGCACTGTTTCATTTCGATTTCTTTTCATGGAGTTGTATTCAGCCAAAATATGTAATGAATTCTTATTTTCTTCCCATCGAGCTAAAAACAACTCTGTCAGCTACCGAGAGTTGTTGATGGAACCAACTGCCAAACCATGAAACCACTTCTTAACCTCTCTGGAAAAGCTTTGTGCTATAATTCTCATTTTAGCATCCTCATCATCAACCTCCTTGAGATCAATGAAATCCAAAAATTTGTCAACATGTTGCTGAGTTGTGATTTATGAAGTTCCATAAAAAAGAGGAAGCCTTTGGCCATAGTTTAGAGGTAGGGTAGCAAGTTGAAAAGGTAGTGGTAGAGGGGCAAACCTTTCCATGACTGCAGGAGGAAGTTGTACGGGAACTACAACTAGCTTTTTGATGGGGATGATGATATAAATGGAGGTGGTGGTGATGGATTAGTAATGACAAATGATGTGGTTGATGTATTTGGAGGTATGGTAGAGGAAGTAGTAGTAGACAGATTCTCAAGTTGATATTGAATGTAGGCCTTTTCGGTGGTGATTTGAAGCTGGTCAGCTAGACTTTGGAGCTTATTAAAGTTTGACCAAAGCTCATGATCAGATTTAGAAAACAAGGATTTAGAAGAAGGTTGGTAAGAATCAAACTTGATAGGGTCGAATACTACCTCTGAAAGAAAAGATTCAGACTTTGATCGGAAAAGAGATAGCTCAAATTGGATATCAAAAGAAAGATCTTCAACAATAAACAATTGATTAGGCAAAGAAGTAGTTCTTACCAATTTACAAGCTCCACTTTCAGGAAGAGGAGATTTGAGTTTCCTTAGCAGTTTCTCAGGATCATCAACAACAGGAGGTGGATTTGGGTTAGGGTTTGACCTCATGTTTCTTTTAGGAGCCAAAATTTTGTACTTTTGAATGCACTTGCAAAATTAATCCCAGGGAAGATATATCACTCGTTTCCCCAACAACGACGCTAAAATTTTATCCTCCACAATGTCCCAAGGCTGAGAAAGGAGAGCGACGAAGATAACCTCAAACCACTTAGGGTTTAGCAGCTAACCCTACTAAACCAAAGAGGGATTTCTCTATAAAGCTCATAGCGAAATATGACTGGAGTGGGAAAATGATATTAGGCTAGGTCTGCTTCAACTCTAGGGATTTGAAATTCAGGGTTTTGTTGGATCAGGAGTCAAAGTCAAGGAACTAGGTTAGGTCTCAAGGGTTCAGTTGCAAGAGATAAAGATTAGAAAGATAGGTATTCTTTTGTGATACTTTGGGGCTTTTTTGATGTAGTGTAGGGTGGAAAAGCAAAGGTTCAAAATGAGCATGGCAAACATGAATTCATTTATCAGAAGATAGATTACATAAGCATGAAATTCCTAACAAAATAGAGCTTAAGTTTAAGAATTATGTTTAAAACCTCTTAGGAAAATCACTAAAGAGCATAGATACCGAAAGAAGATGAAATTATCATTCATATAAGCTATTAACAAAAGAGAAACATGATCACAAAACTCATACCACAAGAATCCCTAGATATTAGCTGCAATTGGCCTTTGATTTCCTGTAGAAAGATTATGAATACAAGATCCCAGCCTTTCTGTCGAGCGATAAAAAGGTGTCTTTTTAACTCCTAATTACCTTCACATTAATTGTCAACCCAGGGATGACTTTTTATTTCAAGAGTGTACTCAGTTTGCGGCGGCTATTTACTCAAGAGTAATGTTTTGCAGTATAGTGCTTAAAATCTAAAAGTAAATGAAAGTTGGAAATAAAATCTACATACAATTAAAAGAAACTTATCACTCTGAAACTTAAATCATGCATTCAGGAAACCACAACAATTTATCAGTCAAGGGTACAGTAACAATAACCCATCCCTTTGTAAACTGATTTAGTTGAAGATAATCAAGGAACAGATCGTCAATCTGGGAACTAGACAACAAATGTCAATGCCCACTACAGTTTCAGATCGTTCTTCACACCAAAGCAAAGATAATGCGAATAACAGGAAATGGAACAACAGCTAGGAAATGTAACGACAACTAATTCTTATAAACAAAACCACCTTAATCTACAAAAATAAGTGCAGCAAGTGTATCCTACAGAAATGAGATAGAAATCTTTACTCTAAGAATAAATCGGACAGCACACGGTAAATAGAACAACACTGATTAATGATAGAATATGGATCAGCGCTAGAAAGTCAAACAGTAAATTAACACACGGCACACCTCAATAGTAATCTGATCTTGGTAATCCAATCATCAGCCTTAGTTATAAACAATACGACTGTATTTTAGAATGGAACAACAACGTTCATAGATTCAACAATCGAAAGGAAATATAATCTCTAAGATGAATTCATTAATACTAATGGTCAAGTGTTACAACACAGACATTCCATAATTGGACAGCAATGGTATCCTGCAAAATCCAGTTATATCAGCACTTAAAGAAACAGCAATGCGTTGCAGAGTTATGATGTCTCTGTCGTAGGAAACGGTATCACTTAATAGATCAAACGTAACAGAGCCGTGATGTAAAATAACAAAACATACCAGATTACCAAATAAAGCTGATAATGAAAACCACGCATGAACTACAGATATAATATACAGCAACAGCACAATCCACCAGAGGCTGGGCCCTTAACTGCTAGTGGATGCTGCTGGGCTACTTCATATAAGGTGAATGAACAACAACTCCCAAATCATATATTAATCATTAAATTGTGAAATCATTACAACAACAAAAGCTTGAGAATTACAATGGTAATGCAGCAATCTCCTTCTCCTCCTATTCTATCCTATCATGAATAATCCATCATCATTCTTGAATCTCCATTTCTGAATCCTCAATTCTCCATCATTTTTCCATCCCCATCTCTAATCTCTGTTTTCATTTAAATAGAGAGAGATCAGAGAGAAGTTACAACAAAGATAATTACAACATGATTTCTATTACAAAATTGGATTGTTTCCAACCAATTGATCAACAAAAAAATATAGTTCCATCTATCTTTCAAGAAGAGCAAGGCGAATTTGTCTTTGCAGTTGAGATTTGGGAAACGACCACACAGCAAATCTGAGAAAATCATGCTCAAAGAACCCTGCGTTTCTCTCAATACAAGTCGAATTTGGGCAAACCATTTTTTAATAAAGTTAATTTGGTCCGTTCTGGACAAAACCCATGTTCCGGATTTTCCAGATTCTTCTTCATTTGCTCAGAATCGCAACCGCAAAACTGTCACTTCTTATTCCAACGAATTTATGAGTTGGCACTTTTAATGATCAAATCTTCAATCTGGAAATTGTATTGGAGGCTAAAAATGGTGAATAATGTTACAACCAATTTATTAAAACTATCATTGATAAAATCATGCATAATCATCAATTTATTAGAAATAAAGGAGAATAAATAATATTCATTCATAAGAGCATAAATCATTATAAGTTGGATTTATATAATAAATTATAATAAATGACATGATAAAGAAGAGTAAAAATGGATAAAATAAGTGTTTAGAAAGTGGTCGTATTCACAGCCCAACTTACCCCCACACCGAATATATTGCATGTCCTCATGCAACAAGAAATTGAATATATTGCATGTCCTCATGCAATCCAAAGACAAAACCCATGTGTTAACCAAGCAATAAAAAATTTGTTCATCTCAACTCATAGAACAAATGAATTCTTCCTCAATTAATGAATATTCAAACTTAGCAATTTTGATGAAGTCATAACAATGAAGTTGCAGCAAAATATGATATAAGTGACAGCAACCTTCATTATCCATTTTCTCAAAACTACAAACCAGATTTTGTTGAAATTGTGCAAGTAGATTTCTACTATATTAATGCTTCTATGATCCAAAAATTAGATTGTTTTGATGCACGGATCATGAGATATAAACAGAATGGATGTAGGTGATAGTGCATGATTTCCGAAATTTTATGAACCAATATAACTTGAAATTGTTTGGGTTTGTATATTTTAATGAGACGTCTGTGTTTTCGAGAAATCACAAGAATTGAGTTCATAGTTTTAAAAATATTATGGAAATCAATTTTTGCACTGTGTAAAAATGAAATTGTATGCCTTAAATGAGAAAGAAAGTAGAAAACATCCATCATGCGTAGCAATTCCTCCCCCTCTCTGAAGAATTAGCATGCCCTCATGCAATGCTAGAAGACAAATAGAGGTGGTTGTTACCATCTGTTGAATTATATGCCTGGTGTAAAACAACATGGAATAAGGGAGGTGTTGAGAACGAATATGAATAGCAACGGATGATAAAGAATATTAATGACATGGTCATAAGAAAGAAACGAATGAAAGTAACACTCCCCCAAACTGAAAGATGATAGGCTGCTGAAAAAGGGGAAGTGGTAAAGATGTGGAATGAGGGATGATAAATAATGCTCAAAGTTGATTTTCATGAAATTCTCCTAAATTCGTAATAAATCAGAAAATTATGCTATTTTACCTCAAGTTTTACCTCCAAAAGAAAAATGTGGAATGACATATATGGATTGGCATTTGTTGAAGCTGATGTAGACAGAGTTGGTGCTGAAAGTGATGCAAAAGGTGGAATCCAAGCAAGCACATAATGTTAGAAGAATTGTTCACGTTCATGCATTGCTCGAGCCGCTTTAGTTGCAATAGTGTGGTCATGCTGCGAATAGAGTGTCTCCCCATACTTGTTGTTCTCCTGTAAACAAATCACTATTTTGCATACAATGTTCTTGAATCCATAGTGTTAGTTTTGAATAGCAACAGATAAGATGCATGCAAAAATTTCAATCAGAAAAACTTATGTATACATGCAATACTAATATGTTATCAAATCAACAAGTTATGGCAGAGTGCAGTAATCATATCGCATGCTATCGCATAATGTATACATTCCCCCCTCCAATTGGAAAAGGGATTCCATGACCATAAAGCATATGAAAGGTGTGATGCTGACGACAAGGCAAGGGAATGAACAATATAGCAGTAAATGAAGCAGAGTACACATATCAATGATAGGACGATGAGAGTTATGGTTATAATGAGAGCAGAGTGTGTAAAGATAGTTATGAATAAGAGATAGGACGCTTTGGATTGATGATAAGTTATGCGAAAAAGAAAAAAACGACAATATGTCAAAAAGATGCTTTACTAACGATATTCTAGCTGAAAACGATGCGATTGATCATAAAACAATTTCTCATGCGTAAAGGTTCAAAACATGGAAAAAAATTAAGGAAATAATTTCTCTGATAAAAAGAAAAAAATAAGAAAAGGGTATTATAGTAATAATTGATGATAAAATATAACTTCAATACCATAAGCAGAGCCTCTGCTGCCGGCAGGCGTCCATAGCCTCGGCAGGGTTGCTTTTTAACCCATATGAGCCAGGATCCTCAATTTATAAATGGAGATTTCTAGTGTTGTTCAACAGAAGAGATTAGTGTGCTGGCGTGGTAACCAGATAACCACACTGCCATTCACTGGGATGTAGCAAAAGTGATCAGGCCGGCTCGTGATGAGACCTCCTGTTCCAAGGATAATTTGGCTATCCAATGGATCATAACCCTGGTGTGGTGGCCATAATGGGAATGTCACTTTGTTACAGCCTTATGAACATGGTAGGCTGGCTTGTAATGAGACCCCCTATCCTCCATCTGCGAACAAAATTTTGTTGTTATTACACATTTTTATGATAAAAAGAGGGAGGCTCAGTACTCCTTAAGAGTAAGGATGGTGGAAGAAGTTGAACATGTCAATAGAAAAAAAATATACCCAGAATTTCATTTATTACAAACAGAGAAGATTATAATCGGGAAGGGTGGAACCAGCATGGTATTAAGATGATCAATCAGTATCATGTACAACAGAAAACAATGCAGTAAAGTAGTATATAAATAATTGTGTCCCTTTTAAAAAGAATCTATCATTAAGGAGCTGTCATGTTAAAGATCATAACGTGAATGATATTAACTCGCTTCAATAGAATTCCTAATTCTCGTCCTCATAAAAATAATGTACTTCATGCCATAAAAGGGAATCAGTAAAATGTGGTTGAGATGAATTAGGAATGATCCCACAAGAGGAAGAAAGGGTTGCTCTCAAAAATACTCCCAAAGTGTTGTTTCTTTGAAGGAACAACAAAAACACTCAAAAAGCAAATGCACACCAAAAAGAAAAAATACACACGAAAAAGTGTTGTTCCCTGTAGGGAACAGCGAAAAAATGCATGTGAAAAAATGTTGTTCCTTAAGAGGAACAAAAAAATGCGAAAATTCTATTCCTTTTCAAAGGAACAACAAAAATGTGAAAGTGTTGTTCCTTTCCGAAGGAACAGCAAAAACGTGAAAGTGCAGAAGTGTTGTTCCATTTGGAAAGGAACAGCAAAAAGTGAAAGTGCAGAAGTGATGTTCCATTCGGAAAGGAACAACAAAACGTGAAAGTGTAGAAGTGTTGTTCCATTCGGAAAGGAACAACAAAAAGTGAAAGTGCAGAAGTGTTGTTCCATTCAGAAAGGAACAACAAAACGTGAAAGTGCAGAAGTGTTGTTCCATTCGAAAAGGAACAGCAAAACGTGAAAAAGGAACAAAAAAATGAACCGTGGAAAAGGAACGGCGAAATGAGCCGTGGAAAGGGAACGACAAAATGAACCGTGGAAAAGGAATGAAAAAATGAACCGTGGAAAAGGAACAGCGAAATGAACCGTAAAAAAGGAACAGCAAAATGAATCGTGGAAAAGGAACAACAAAATGAACCGTGAGAAAGGAATGACAAAATGAACCATGGAAAAGGAACAGCAAAATGAACTGTGAAAAAGGAGCAGCAAAATGAACTGCTGACCCAAAAGGTGTTGTTCCTTTGGAAAAGGAACAGCAAAACGAAAATGTTGTCCCTTTGAAAAAGGAATAGCAGAAACGACAAAAGTGCACACAAATGTTGTCCCTTCAGAAAAGGAACAGCAAAATGCATAAGCATAAAATGCAAGCACGCAAAGAATGAATTAGTTGTTCTCTGTATTGATGCTGAGGATGGGTTACAGTTTGAATGGAGCAACACCTGAAACAAAAAATATAAGAGAAATTAGAAAAGAAACAACAAAAAATAGTATGTAAATAATTAAGTTACAACAACTATGATATCATGTAAAAAAAATGATCTCTTTGAAAAATGTTTTGGCAGCAGTGATAAGACATGAATCTTCAAATTGAAATCAATTCTTTATTTGTTCTATTATGAATCCGTTGGGTAATGAGTTGGATGAAATTCCTTTGTTTCATAAAATTTCTTTCAAAAATCACTCATCCATAAATTGACCTTCTTTATTTTCCCAAGACCTGCAAAAAACGAGTGTCTACTTGCAATAAAACATTAAATCATGGAGAAAGAGAGGTGATCGGGCTTTCCTAATCCAAGAATTATGCAAAAGAAAACAAGTAGTTACTTTGTATAACAAATCCACTGAGAAAATAACAAAGTAAAAGTTATTTGTCATCTGCGGGAGAGCAGTGGTCGACCATACTAACCAACAGTGTTTTAATCACAACTTCTTTGTTTTTCGTCGAAATTGAGTGATTCCAAAGCCAAATGAGAGCTCATTAAAAGGTTTATCTCCAGTAGAAAGAGTTTTTAAAGATTCAATGATATGATATGTCAATTTTAGTTAGAACAACCTGCATAACAAAGTCATTTTCGATTACCTAGCTTAGACCAACAGTTGATATTTCAAGCATAACTTTTTCGTTTGATGTCGGATTCAAATGATTCAAATTGGAAATGAAAGTAGATTCATTTATTTATCTCTAATAGAAACATGTTTTGAACACAAAAAGAATTGATAGGTCAAATACTCTAAGGAACATCCGGAAAGACAGAGTTTTAAGAGCGCTGATTTACGATAGACAGTCAGTATTTTGATCATAACTTCCCCATACGATATCGAAAATGAGTGATTACAATTAACTTGTAAATTAGATTCATAGGGGAATCTACCATAGAATTTTTTTTAAAAATTCATTCATTTAGGCCTCCAAAAACCGACTGTCCCAACTCTGTTCCTGAGCTGCCTGCTAGACACCCAGTCAATGTTTCGGTTCTAAATTTTTCGTTTCAAATCCAAATTGAGTGATTCAAATTGGATTGGAAAGTAGAAATCAAGGGATACTTAGGATAGAAACAATTTTTAAAAATATTGCAGTTTGGTCCCTCAAAACATGACTGTCCCGACTGTATTTTCAGAAATTCCATCAAGCCCATAAGCCAAAAAATATGATATTCAAGCATTTTTTCAAATTGGTGATAAAAATGAATATGAGTGTTTGTATAAATATTATTTCCATTGTAATTCATCTACATACACAAATGATTTAAAAAAAATTATCACCAATGTTGATTTCCACAACATGTTGCAACAAAAAACAACTAGTTTTACATAAAAAAACAAAATGCATTTATTTATGCCATTATTTATTTTATTTTCTACACTAAGCTATTTTGATTTGAAAAATGAATATGACTACGTATATGAGTACTTCCAGTGGATCCATCTTCGAAATAGGGCTTCATGTATGCACATACCCAAATTTGAAAGATGCATATTAATGGATATTAGGGTATGAGAAGCCAACTTCCTTTGAAAAGATGATGTCAAAAATTGTTGAAGTATGGTGTGATGCTGCAAACAAGTGATGGAGTGAAACCAATCTTCAATATATGCATTACTTTCTTGATTTCCCATAGCCATCAGACCATGAAGTTCTTGGACTTTTAAAATGGTTTGTTGATGCATACTAAAAGAAATCTCATTTTTTCCCATAACTTCTACAATTTTTGAATTTGAAACATTCTGAATCTCATTGTAAGTTTTTTCAAATGGTGCATGTGAGATAGAATGGGTGGGAAGGGTCAGTAAATTTTGCAGTTCAACATTGTAATCATGTTGTACTGGTTTATTGTGGTGAGGGTGTGGAATTAGTTGAGCAGAAAATTGTGTGCGGAATGGAGCATTTTGATGATGTGGTTGATTGGGTTGTGTGGATGGTTTTGATGGGCAAGCAAGATGTTGTGGAAGATCCGGTGAAGGATATGGAGAATATGTTTGTGCTACAAGATGAGGGAGAGTAGTCATGCAATCATAAGGTGAACCATGCCAAACTTGTAGACAAGATTGGTGGTGGTTATCTTGACATGGCTGCCCTAACACATTAGTATTCCATAATGGATTATGCAAGTAAGAGAATGAAGAGGAGGTGTTTTGAACCATACTTATTAACCTTGTTGCAGCTTCCCCATCTCTTTGATATGCCACTTCCAAATTAAATAAGGAAGAACAACCATCTATGGTATGCTCCTTTTGGTCATGAGTGAAAAACACTTCATCAAATTCTTGGTTTTTATGAACCTGCAAAACATCCAATTTTGCATTTAGAGAGCTAATAAAATCAACTTTAAAATTTTCAAATAAAGCATTGATTTTAGCTCTTATGTCTCCTATTCTTGTAGCAGATTTGGAAAAGAAAGAACAAACATCTCTAGAATTCTTACCAGCCTTGGAGATTCCTCTTGAATACCTTATGCAAAACTCACAAACATCATCATATGACAATTGAAAAACATCACCTTTTCCTATCAGATTTAAGAGTTCTAAAAACTTATCTTTGATTCCTTTAAGAATGAGTGTTTTTAAGATTTCTTTTCCAAATACTTATGCTTTGATTTTTGAAGATTGTATCGAAATTGCTCCACATAGTCCTCCAAGCTTTCATCTTCCCCTTGTATCATATTGAAAATATCTTCATCGGCCTTGCAATAGCCCTGGTACTTCTTCAAGAATATGTTCTTCATTTCCTCCCATGTTTGGATGCAATTCCCACCAAGGCTCATGAACCATCGAAGAGCTGCTCCTTTCAAAGTAAGAGGAAACACTTTCAACCTTTGATCGTCAGTACAATAATCATATCCTCTGCAAAGTATTTCGAACTCAAATAAGAATGTATCTCGATCTTCATTTGTCAAGCCATGAAAATTTGGTAGAGAAGATGGGGGAATTATGTGCATTTGTGTCACTCCTCCTAGATCTTTGATAGGAAATTCAAAAGTAGAAATGTGAGCCATTTCTTACCATAATAGAAGATGTTCTTCATGTGTTTCTTTGAGGCTCCTTCTTCAAATGTTCCTGTCAATTGGTTAGTGAAATGGGTGGTACTTACATCACCACTTGAGTGAAATCATGTGATTTGTTTTCGAAATTTCTATTTTTTTTTAGTCATTTACACAAAAATTCGAACATTTACCCTAAGTTCTTTAACAATTCTACTGGAAAGCGGGCGGGGGAGCAGGGCTTTTACATGCTCTTGTATGCAGGTTCTTACCTTCTGTTTTTAATACCCAATTCCTTCCTAACAAGCACTCATCAAATGCACACTACTCTTTAAAAATGGCTACACTCTCCCCGGCAACGGCGCCAAAATGTCGAGTGATAAAAAGGTGTCTTTTTAACTCTTAATTACCTTCACATTAATTGTCAACACAAGGACGACTTTTTATTTCAAGAGTGTACTCAGTCTGAGGCGGCTATTTACTCAAGAGTAATGTTTTGCAGTATAGTGCTTAAAATCCAAAAGTAAATGAAAGCTCGAAATAAAATCTACTTACAATTAAAAGAAACTTATCACTCTGAAACTTAAATCATGCATTTAGGAAACCACAGCAATTTATCAGTCAAGGGTACAGTAACAGTGACTCATCCTTTTGTAAACTGATGTAGCTGAAGATAATCAAGGAACACATCGTCAATCTGGGAACTAGACAACAAATGTCAATGCCCACTACAGTTTCAGATCGTTCTTCACACCAAAGCAAAGATAATGCGAATAACATGAAATGGAACAGCAGCTAGGAAATGTAACGACAACTAATTCTTATAAACAACACCACCTTAATCTACAAAAATAAGTGCAGCAAGTGTATCCTACAGAAATGAGATAGCAATCTTTACTCTAAGAATAAATCGAACATCACACGGTAAATAGAATAGCACTGATTAATGATAGGATATGGAACAGCGCTAGAAAGTCAAACAATAACTTAACACACGGCACACCTCAATAGTAATCTGATCTTGGTAATCCAATCATCAGCCTTAGTTATAAACAATACGACTGTATTTTAGAATGGAACAACAACATTCATAGATTCAAGAATCGCAAGGAAATATAATCTCTAAGATGAATTCATTAATACCAATGGTCAAGTGTTACAACACAGACATTCCATAATTGGACAACAACAGTATCCTGTAAAAGCCAGTTATATCAGCACTTAAAGAAACAGCAATGCGTTGCAGAGTTATGATGTCTCTGTCTCAGGAAACGGTATCACTTAACAGATCAAACGTAACAGCGCTGTGATGTAAAATAACAAAACATACCAGATTACCAAATAAAGCTGATAATGAAAACCACGTATGAACTACAGATATAATATACAGCAACAGCACAATCCACCAGAGGCTGGGCCCTTAACCACCAGCGGATGCTGCTGGGCTACTTCATATAAGTTGAATGAACAGCAACTCCCAAATCATATATTAATCATTAAATTGTGAAATCATTACAACAGCAAAAGCTTGAGAATTACAATGGTAATGCAGCAATCTCCTTCTCCTCCTATTCTATCCTGTCATGAATAATCCATCATCATTCTTGAATCTCCAATTCTGAATCCTCAATTCTCCATCATTTTTCCATCCCCATCTCTAATCTCTGTTTTCATTTAAATAGAGAGAGATCAGAGAGAAGTTACAAAAAGATAATTACAACATGACTTCTATTACAAAATTGGATTGTTTCCAACCAATTGATCAACAAGAAAATATAGTTCCATCTATCTTTCAACAAGAGCAAGGCGAATTTGTCTTTGCAGCTGAGAATTGGGAAACGGCCACACAGCAAATCTGAGAAAATCGTGCTCAAAGAACCCTGTGTTTCTCTCAATACAAGACGAATTTGGGCAAACCATTCTTTATTAAAGTTAATTTGGTCTGTTCTGGACATGTTCCGGATTTTCCAGATTCTTCTTCATTTGCTCAGAATCGCAACCGCAAAACTATCACTTCTTATTCCAGCGAATTTATGAGTTGGCACTTTTAATGATCAAATCTTCAATCTGGAAATTGTATTGGAGGCTAAAAATGGTGAATAATGTTATAACCAATTTATTAAAACTATCATTGATAAAATCATGCATAATCATCAATTTATTAGAAATAAAGGAGAATAAATAATATTCATTCATAAGAGCATAAATCATTATAAATTGGATTTATATAATAAATTATAATAAATGACATGATAAAGAAGAGTAAAAATGGATAAAATAAGTGTTTAGAAAGTGGTCGTATTCATGGCTCAACACTTTCACTCTCTGATCTCCAACCCCTAATACTTCGAAATTTGAAGCATTTATACAATGGTTTACAAAAAAAATATCTTGAAACAAATTTCAAGATTTATTACAAAAATTCATAAAAATAGATCAAAACTACTAAAAATATCATTTGGCTAAGCTCTGGTGCTGTTATGGGCATTCTGGTCTAACTGAGGCCATGCATAAACACTTCTATTAATCCTGGTGACTGATGAACTGCGTTGTTGTTCCATTTTTCTTTCTGTTATGAAAGCTGTTGTAATGAATGTGAAATGTTGGATCCTATTACTGCTTAAATCGTGCTGAAAAGGTCTTCATTGTCATTCGAGTGATGAGGAAATGAGTGATTTGGTTCTCTACGAATGGAGGCCATGGTCTTTCAGTTGAGAAATTACATGAAAAACAACGAAAAATCACGGCCGCGGGCGTGAAAAACTGAACTGATATTAACCATCAGGAAGAAGTATGTGTAGTCATTCTGAACTATCTTATCCAGGTTGATTAGATATAGACCGTTGATCCAGGTTGATTATATATCACAATCGCAATAGGAAGAGGGGCTCTTAGACTAATTTTTCCCTGTTTTACAAAAAGGCGGACTTGAAAATTTAAACATTGTAATACATAAGAGATCACATCTGAAGGGCTTATCACAATGGCATATGGGACAAGGGACTTTACCCTGTTCCATAGTTCTTTTCCGACGGACTGGGCCTAATACTTTATCAAGAACTACTACATCCGGCTGGGGCTTTCCATATCACAATCGCAACTAGGAGGAAGACCTTGCGGGGGAGTAAGTCAAAGTTGATGGGATCGCCGAGGGCCGGGACTTATCGGCTGCGGGAGTTATTGACGAGTGGGATTTATCAGCGAGCGGGAGTTATTGTGGGATGCAAGACTGATTTCAGGATGCTGGATCGATTGCGGGATGCGGTATCGATTACAGGACGGGACCGATTGCGGGATGCGAGACTTAATCGCAATCACTGGACGGGTAGAAAATTAACATTATAGGCAAGCGAGACTTTTGCGATATGTGATAGCGGGATGGTGTGGGCCCAGTTTATGCCTCGGGAATTATATAAGAAAAAAGGGAAAATGGATTAAGGCTAGAGTTTCGAGAATTTGAATATGGAATATGAGTGTTTTCAAGGGAAAAATGGGTTTTGACTTTGGATTTAAGGATTTTCTCAAGGAAAAAGAGGTTTTAGATGGAATGAGGGGATTTATGAGGAAAGTTTGAGGGGGTATATGGAGTATGAATGAGGATGTTGAAACAAGTTGAAATCTCCTTGAACACATTATTTCCCCTAATTACTACTCCCATAATGATTAACCATAAGTGATGTCATGACTCTTTTTGACCATTTTGATGACTTGACCTATTGATGACATCTAATGGAGTATGAAACCGACCATGAGATGAGACCGTGAGGATGATCAAGACATTTTACTGATGGCTCATCATGATGAGTGATGACACAACCAAAATGGCATTGGACGATGAAATGGAGGGAGTAGTAACATACCTAGACATACTAACTAGTGATCAAATTTTATTTGAAAATATAACAATTTGACCTAATAACCCTATCAACAACTTTGAAAGAGTACATTTGATCACTGGTGACTGGCAGGACAGAAAGACACTAACAGATGCTACCAAACTGAGAGGAGATCTCCCAAAGATCTCAATTGTTGGTCCTTTATTGAATCTTACACACAAAAGAAAAAAAAACCTACAACATTCTTAAGACAAGATTAGTGCACAAAAATCATTTAGAACATATAGAAGAACACAAGAATAAACGCGGGGAAGGTTGTTTACTTTTCATTAATATCAGGCTGGTGTAGATAGAGGATCTCCCCTATAGCTTCTTCCTTGGCCAACCTCCTAACATGCACTCACTAGTATTTTTACCTACTCATACAAGTTTATGATGAAGATATTTTGGCAGCATTTTAGTATGACACAATTTCCTCCTCTGTGACTTGTGGAGAACTTTGCTTATATAGATTTCTCTTATGATTGGCCACATCGAACATAGACATATTCTTGAACATACCTAGGGTTCTAATTAAACATGACCAAATCAATCATGACCTAATAAAAGATGACCAAATCAACATTATCCATGCAAAATATGTTCTTTGCTTCTCCATTCTAGTGACCAAAATTTTTAGCTTTTGTTACTCTAGTCACACTAACAAAGGGTGTTGTTAGTCCTCTTCTTTTTCTCCCAAAATAAAAGAAGAGCATTGAAGCCTTAAAACCCACTTTTTTGGAGTATTCCACTGAGCACATTTTATTCCTTTGACTTGGCAAGGGTTGTTCCTATTGGAACCTAGGGGGCGGCCTTTTGGGCTATAATAGATGCCCCCAATGTATGAGGTAAGAAGAGAAGTTGATGGAAAAAATACATTATAATACTTAGACTAATGATTGAGGTGAATAGAGATACCATACACAAAAGACCTACAGAGGCTGAAAATTATAGTCAACTACATAAAGAAGTACATCCCCAAGGTAGGCATACCCATACTTAGTATCGAGGGAATAAATCATGGCCACCCACACAACATATTGTAGGCATGTCATGAGGGATTAGTCATGATACAAAATAGATTTCTAGCACAATAACTATCAGTAGGGTTGGACATTATTGTAGGTGCCCCCAATGATAGCCCTCAAAGTACACAATTCATTCTCCAATTGAAACTTGGGGGAGGAAATAGCCATGGGTGAAGTGGCCTCGTGCCCCAAGTTCTTTCACTCTTATAGATGGTATAACTCCACTACATGCAAATGGATGCGCTGAGGTCAAGCATGCGAGGAGACTGTTTGATTACAAGGCATTGGGGTATCTTGCTAACAGACCTGAGGGAGACCACCAATAATCAAAATGGTTCCTAAGCTGCCTAGAACAATCTACAAAGTGTAAATAAATGGGTTGATGTCGATCACTTTGCAGAATCAATTAATATAGGACAATGATGAAAAACCACTATCAATTGTGAGAAAAACTACTACTGGTGACTACAAACTCCAAGGTACTAGACTATTTCTAGATATACATCCCAGATAAGGTGATCAATTCAATGGCAAGAGATCCTTGAAAGAAAGGCCTTAATGTATCCCCCATCATTGACACGAAACTAACACCAAGATAAGGTCTCTGATGATAGCAACGAAATAATTGATGCAAACATTAGGGGAATTTTGAGGTCTAGAATGGGCCTCCTAAGGGAAAAAAAAGTATAAATAATAAAATAAGAGATGTATTTTTAAAAGAAAAGAACAAAAACTACATTTTTAATTATATTTTCGACTTATCTCCTTGTAGGTTTACTCAAGTTTAAAGTGTGTACACTTGTTGGATGTGGAATTATACCTTATATCTAATGAGTACCCACTATTCATACTTTTGAGTGATCCACATCGAGAAAGGTTCAAAATACATGAAAAAATGTGTTGAAACATGTTTTTTTGTGTATTTTGATTTTTTCTTGGTGTGGATCCACAAAAATTTATGCAGATTGGGTACTCGTTAGATGTGAAATCTAATTATGCATCCAATGAGTGTACACACTTGAAATTTGAGTAAAATTACATGGATATCAGCAACAAATTTGACTAAAAAAATAGTTTTCTTCTTTTTCCTCCAAAAATATTTTCCCCTATGGATGGCATCATCCTCTTAAATCCTATTAGTTCTCTTAAAGTTGATTTTGGTAGTACATTCTTCATTTTGAGGCCCATTTTTAACCTTAAAATTCCCCTAATGACTGACACAAGGATGGTCGACATGACAGGTATAATGATACTTGCATATGGCTAACTCTGACTGAGACTTCCTTTGAACATATAACAACATGACACGATAGTGAAATTGGAAGCATAGACTAAAGAATACCAATAGAAATAATGGTGACACAGGAGGCATCACCAAAGCCGATAGAGTGGAAGGGTAACCAATCAGGTGAGATACTAAATAATAGAGTATCTTGACTCAAGTTGATGGTGTGATTCTAAAGTTAGGAAAATACCACTTGTAAGAGAATGACTCAAACAAGTGCCATGTTCAAGAGTAAGATGCAACTTCCATGATAGAAATTTTAAAGATGAAAGTAATGCCCCCCCGCCCCATGTTATTTTATCCAATGTATCCCCTTCATAGTTTAGTGAGCATGAAAAATAAGACAAGTGAGTTCAATAGGTTCCTTTTCTGTAAGTTTTATGGTGAGGTGAAAAAGGGGAAAAATTACACTCGTGTCCTCATGGTTTAATAAGCTTGAGAATGGAAAAGAGATTTCTCACCAACTTTCATCTTGACTAACAAGTAGGAAGGACGGAAAAAACTTGATGTTTTCATATAGGTTTTACAAGAATGAAAGTACAATGAAAGAAGTTGAGGACTTTCATGGTTTAATGAGTATGGAGAGAATACCAAAAGGAATTTGGCATTTTCATGTAGGTTTAACGAGCATTAAAAGATTGCGAAAGGAGCTCAGGTTTTTTTTTTTAATGAGAATGAAAAGTAGGCCAAAAGAAAGCTTGTTCCAAAGAGATGAGTGGGATAATAGTATGCATCTTTTTCTAAGGCTAATGGAACTGATCGAAGCAAAGTATGAAGCAATGGAAAAATGTCTAGCAATGAAAATTCACTCATCATAGCGGTGTCTCTGAAAGGTGATAATAGGTTGCAAGATGGAGGCAAGGTTGATGAAAATTCTAAAGGTCAAGCATGGTTGTATGATTGGCAAGAAAAATGAAGGAAAGCATCATTATTTCAACTTCTAGTGGGACATTGACGACCATGAGCAGCGAAAGGAGCTTAGGTTTTAATTTTGTTTTAATGAGAATGAAAAGAAGGCCAAAATAAATCTTGTTCCAAAGAGATGAGTGGGATAATAGTATGCATCTTTTTCTGAGGCTAATGGAATTGATTGAAGCAAAGCATGAAGTAATGGAAAAATTTCTAGCAATTGAAATCCACTCATCATAATGGTGTCTCTGAAAGGTGATGATAGGTTGCAAGATGGAGGCAAGGTTGATGCAAATGATAAAGGTAAAGCATGGTTGTATGATTGGCAAGAAAGATGAAGGAAAGCATCATTATGACAACTTCTAGTGGGAAATTCATGACCATGAGCATAGGTGAACATTAAGGAACAAGGCAAAAAATGTGTGGGGAAACCCTACAGGAACTGATGGCCAGAAATATCATAGAAGGAGACACATGGGGCTCATATTTGATGTCATGTTGGGTACTAAATAGGATCTAAAACCTACAAATGACTACAACAAAGGAATTAAAATGGTAATTGGGTGCTATTATAGGGTGCCCATGGAGGGTAGGCTCTACTGCACAAGTAACAACGTGCAAAAATACATGGTTAATGTTGCAACTTGGTGGGTTGGGCCCTGAGGAAAACTGAAATGGTGAAAGAAAAGCCTAACAATGCAATGATAAGAATGAGGAATCCTAATCATATATGCTAGTTTTAGAGATATGCCTCAAGGTAAGATGAAAAAATGTTAACATCTTTGCAACCTAATCAAAATCTTAGCTATAAAGGTTGCACATAATCATTAGTGGCATGATATAATAAGGAAAATTTTGAAAAATGAGTTATTGTCAATGTAAAAGGATGCATCATGGACCCACATTTGCAATATGAAAAGGAAAATTGTTAACCATTTGGTTCATTTGCACCCTATTTGGAGACAAAATTTAGAGAAACCCTCTTGTTTTCAAATAAT
The DNA here is from genome assembly GCA_031772625.1 of Pinus tabuliformis. Classification (NCBI taxonomy): domain Eukaryota; kingdom Viridiplantae; phylum Streptophyta; class Pinopsida; order Pinales; family Pinaceae; genus Pinus; species Pinus tabuliformis. Next base: position 646,780,464 of record CM062814.1, read on the forward strand.
ATTTTTCAAATCCCAGGAGTTATGGGCCACCAAATCGTATTTTGTCACCACTATGTTAGTCATCATCCCTTTCTCTTTCGTTTGATATTACTTTCGTGTAGTTTTTTCTTGATTTTTAGATATGGGGTCTCCCTTATTCACCACGGGGTCACTTCAACGCTTTGTTTTAGACCAATTCTAGAAATAGACGGCTAGTAATTCTCCTTCAGTGCTATGTACAGGGAATTATTAACTCTCCAATTCGTAGTTTACATTTGAAAAGGGAATTGAAGGTTCCTTCTCTTAGATCTATAGAAGAGGGAGTATGATATTGACCCAATTTTTTGCATATGATGAAATTTTGATAGGTTCTTAGGAATTTCACAATGATCGATAAGAGAGAGAGAGAGAGAGAGAGAGAGAGAGAGCTCTTAGATCTATAGAAGAGGGAGTATGATCTTGACCCAATTTTTTGCATATGATGAAATTTTGATAGGCTCTTAGGAATTTCACAATGATCAATATAAGAGAGAGAGAGAGAGAGAGAGAGAGAGAGAGAGAGAGAGAGAGAGAGAGAGAGAGAGAGAGAGAGTGCTCTTAGATCTACAGAAGAGGGAGTATGATCTTGACTCAATTTTTTGCATATGATGAAATTTTGATAGGTTCTTAGGAATTTCACAATGATCAATATGAGAATGGATGAGAGAGAGAGAGAGAGAGAGAGAGAGAGAGAGAGAGAGAGAGAGAGAGAGAGAGAGAGAGAGAGAGAGTATGATCTTGACTCAATTTTTTGCATATGATGAAATTTTGATAGGTTCTGAGAGAGAGAGAGAGAGAGAGAGAGAGATAGTATGATCTTGACTCAATTTTTTTCATATGATGAAATTTTGATAGGTTCTGAGAGAGAGAGAGAGAGAGAGAGAAATTTTGATAGGTTCTGAGAGAGAGAGAGAGAGAGCTCTTAGATCTATAGAAGAGGGAGTTTTGCATATGATGAAATTTTGATAGGTTCTTAGGAATTTCACAATGATCAATATGAGAATGTGTGTGTGTGTGTGTGTGTGTGTGAGAGAGAGAGAGAGAGAGAGAGAGAGAGAGAGCGCTATTAGATCTATACAAGAGGGAGTATGATCTTGACTCAATTTTTTGCATATGATGAAATTTTGATAGGTTCTTAGGAATTTCACAATGATCAATATGAGAATGAGAGAGAGAGAGAGCGCTCTTAGATCTATAATAGAGGGAGTATGATCTTGACTCAATTTTTTGCATATGATGAAATTTTGATAGGTTCTTAGGAATTTCACAATGATCAATATGAGAATGAGAGAGAGAGAGAGAGAGAGAGAGAGAGAGAGAGAGAGAGAGAGAGAGAGAGAGAGAGAATATGGTTCCTATTTCAAAGCTACACTATAAGAATTGGGGATAAATAGAGCATTGGAAAATTGCAATCTCTTGAAGCTCTTTAATACCTAATATATGAGAGCACAACCTGGACTTCTAGAGAGGAAAATTCGGTGGTGAGATCTCATTGAGTAGAAATTTGAGATTTAGGGACAAGTGTTGAGGAAAGGATGGCATCGTATTGTGCTCCCACTACCCAAAACTTGGGTGGGAAAATCCAAATTAAATAATTAATATATATCCCCTTATGAAACATCCTCTTTAATTTGACCCACATGGTTGGAGCAATGAGTTCTCATCTAGCTTCTAAAATTCAGGTGGACATAGTAGTACAATGCTTGACCCCAACAATTTTTACCTGTTGTGAGAGTCTATTGGTGAACTTGAAGAAATAAATAACAAAATGTTAAACATGAAAATAGAGTATGTTTGGATATGATAGTATCTTGGTATATTTCTTCTTTGAGTGAGTTCTGATATTGCAACCAAAGGTTGTACCAACACAGCTAGGGACATCAGTCCCTCAAATGGATAGATGGGTTGAGTTACTATCGAAGTTAGGGGGAGACACATCTATTTGAGCATATGATAGGGATTAATTCATGTGGTTTGAAATGCAATGTTAATGGATCGATGACTATGTATATGTAGGAGAGGATTTCCATTGAGACCTTGACTTGAATTTCCCCTTGGCGAGCAGTGAGGAGACCTAGGTAAATTAAATGTTTTTAAAACAAATTATGTGTTCTTTAATGTTTTTGATGGTATAATGTAATAAAAATTAATATGTTGTATGGCACAAATATCGCACCATGGAGACCCAAGAGCGGGCCTCCTTATGATCATCAGAGATCAACGAGAGTAGTGGAGCCGCTAGCAGCTCAGGAGGAGAGTGATAAGGCATAGGACACCAACTCCATTAAGCTAAGGCCAATGTAGTGTATCTTAGAGGGATTGACGATGGGAGTACCACTTACTCACCTCAAGGATGTTCTATGTCATATGTAGCACCACATCATTGGTGTGTCCAACAAGATTGCATGGCTTCTTCATCGAGTGGCCAGTATGGTAGTGTGCTACCTAGCGCACTGTGACTTAGATGATGAGTAGTATTATGGTTCCACTATGTAGACTCCCTTTGATTTTTTTTTGTTTGGAAATCAATGTGCATGTGATGTGCTTATGAGCTTGGGTCTATGAGCCCAATTTTGACACTATATCGATTTTATATTATGATGATGATGTATGTAAACCCACACACACACACACACACACACACACACACACACACACACACATATATATATATCGATTTCAACCTTTTACTTATGGAATATGAATGATATACAATGGATCCTTTATTTTTATGTACATGCATGTTTAGTTATCTTGATTATAAATGTGAAAAAGTCCATTCTAACACATAGTTAGCCAACAAATAAACCAATGCACTAGAATTCAAAGGGAAATGTTGATAAATGATGTAATTAAGTGAACATTCAAGTAGATGTGCCCTTAAATAAAGATGAAACAAAATCAGATTCCAAACATTATAGACGTGATTCAGCTATGATACCATGAGTTGAGAGTCTATGTTGACCACCAACCGATGGACGCCTATAGCTATGGCCTTGGTTAAGAGTTCAATGACAACGATGTATTTCATAACATTGTTAGTGGCAGGGCTGAGAAAGACTCTCCTTGAACTAAAAAGTTTGTTAGTGGTTGAAAAGAGCACCCAAGTGGTAGAATCAATGTTCTGGGAACTAAAACTGGTGCCATTAGTATATCCGATATAGATCGAAGAGGATACATACATCTACAAACCAAATACCGAACATGATAATCACTCAACTAAAATGTGACACATGTGTAGAAAAAGTAAAAAAGAAAACATACTAAATACATTTGTACAAAGCACCATGCCTAAAAAACTAGAAACAATATTACCCAATAGGGAGCCCATTGGGGGGCTCTACGACACTATACCCATTGGGATAAGTATACTTTGGAGAAGAACATGATATAAAGTTGACATGGATGTCATGAGAACCATTATGTTTGATGATGGGAATGATGTTAGGTGCCCAGGTGGGAGATGCATGGTGTGAATTGTGTTTGATGATGGGTATGATGTTAGGTGTCGAGGTGGAAGATGCATGGTGTGAACGCCTATGGAGAAAGTGTGTAGGAATTCAAGGATAAATACCAAGCATTATGTCTTATGAAGGGGGAAGAATTTCAAAAATTACAGGATAACGAGTGGTGTAAAGAGTAGTATCATCATGAAGGAAATCCACTCCAGGTGTAAATGTATCCATGACCCCAAGTATCTAGGGAATTTTGATGGTAATTTTAGGAGGAATATTCACAAAAGTCTAGTCAAAGAGCACGCCATGGGTGATATCAGTAACTTTCACCTAATAAAAATTTCACGAGTAAAAAAGGGTGTACAAGTCACCATTCGATGGTTCTAACCAAGGTGAAAATAGTAAAGGATGAGATGGATCCTCCCAAGATAGATTGAAGCACAAGATGCCTTCTAAGAGGTCAACATTAAAGGCGCAGGAACAAGAATGAGAGACAACCCGAGAGAAAACAAGTTCAACATCATCGGAAGAACTCAATGGAATTCTGTAGGGGTTAGTGGACCCATCAAAATCATATAAAGGAGAGGGAGAATTGAGTTTGACATCAGGGGAAGAACTCGACTCATAGCCAATAGGTGTAATTTTGCTAAACATACCAAGGCTCCTGAGAGAAGGATCGATCCAAGGATCAATGGATCCATCATAATCATATGCAATGGAATGAGAATAAAGCTCAACATCAGGGGTAGGACTCGACTCATGTTCAACAGACACCATTTCACCAAACAGGTCAACATCACAAAGAGAAAAATCGGGCCAAGGAATAGTGGATCCATTTGAGTCATAGGAGATAGATGTGACCGTGTTGATGGTGTTAGTTGACTCTACCAATTTAGGTCAGATTAGGGGGAGGGTTCCCATTAATGAGGAGTATTTAAATATCCTCGCTCTAATGCTCTCAGCAAGGGTAGTGGAATCGCTTACAATGGGGACTAATTGGCTATCATGAAATCAAATATCGGGCTCGCAAAAGTCTAGCTAGTCAATAGTGATTATATAACCCTAATGGGGTGAATCATGACTCAATATACTAAAGACACGAAGATGTGCATAGCATAAAAATAACTTCACCTGAGCAAGAGGTTATAATCAAGTGGTACATCGATTACCTCAGCCTCAACAAAGATCATTTTCCCCCTAGCTCAAATTATTGGTAAAGTATAAAATACCAACACCCCATGAGTACCTAAAAGATTTATCCTACTCAAGGCCATCAAGTACCCCTCCCCCTACTGCCAACCCTAGGTTATGTTTGGATTCCCCATCAAAATAGAGAATACAACCTTATCACGAGCTCTTCCTCTTCCATGTTCTTGATTACCCCTGTCAGTCTTAGCATACATCTTTCATCAGTTTCAGGATTTTTCAATCTTATGTTTTGGGAAAATTTGTACAAAACTGTAAACTTTCTAATCCAATCCCTTTAGATTTTGTCTAAGGTTTGTTGAGAAGAGTTCTAGTCTATCTTTTGAGCTCCAAACTCAACACAAAATGGGATTGCTTTTATCATTGTGTTGCGGGGACAAGAGTCTATGTTATTAAAGATTGCATTGTTTCTTACTAACTATACTTTACAACATATAAATTTTTGGAGAGCTTCCCTATAATATTGTAAGAGAGGTTTCCTTGAAAATCTTCTAGCATAATTTTATTTCCAGGAAGAGAAGAACTCTTGGAAATAAAAGGGCTATTTTACTCTATTGGAGAGTGGGGAAATTTCTTCCACCCACAATCTGGTCTAATCACAATCTAGAAAGATGTGGTACATGTCTTCCACATGATGCAAGCAAAGAGGAAACTGAGAGGGTCCATGAATTCCTCTCTTTCTTAAATTCTTAGTTGTCATAATTTTTCTACGAGTAATAAGCCAACAAAAAGAGTTTGCCTTTGGATTTGTGTTATATTTCCATAATTGTTTTCCAAGCATTGAGTTTTTGGGGAGCTTGAGAATGGAAGAGTAGAGCAACATATCCCTCCTTCACTGAATAAACGAAGGAATTCCATCCTACTTGACCTATTTCCCCTAATCTCGATGGCGTCCATCCTACCATTCGATCATGAAGCTTTAAAGGCCAAGTGCTCACGATTACATGGAATATTTCTAAGGTTCTATCCAATCTAATTATCTTCCATGTCTCAACTGGAAATATTTATTGGGGTGAATTTTTTTTGAGAACATAAGAATTCTCTTAGAGAAGTAAACTCTTGGAGACATCCTAGTGGTTGTTGATCCATTATCTTCTTGGTATAAAAGTTTATATTTTCCCCATTTCCTAGCTTCCATTATAGACTTGAACAAATATGAGGGGTCATTAATACAAATAATTTCCAGATCAGGGAGCACCCTCTTGAGGCTTGAATTGAATCTAGACTTCTTATTCTTTCTCCTAGAAGGTATTTTATCTTAATAATTTCCTTCCACTAGTCTTCTTCTTGGGTTATTTATCTCTAAACTATTCTTTCCCCTATTTCTTCATTCATTAGCATAGGGTCCCTAATGCCAAACCCTCCATAAATTTTAAGATGCTTCATAGTATCCCATTTAATTAGATGGAATTTATTTTTTCTTATTTTTCCTCCTTCTCATAGAAACTTAGAAATTTGATTTTTCAAAGAGAGAGAATACATTGTGGAGAAAGAAGTGCAGAGAATTGATAAATTGGTACAGAAAAGAGGACTTCCTTGATTAGAACAACACACACTGCAAGATTGAGCCATTTAGCCCCCCCAGGAAACAATTTTTCCTCTGAATTTTGAAAGAATGCCTTCCCAATTTGGGATGAGTGTGATTTTAGGAAAATAGGAATGCTTAAATACTTAAATTATTTCCATGCTTTGACCAATTGAAAGCCCATTATTCATATAATTTTTCATTGATTTCTAAATGAAAATATTCCATGTCTAAACCTAAAATTTCCTAGAATTTTTTTGACCTCCCAAATATTCAAGAAAATTATCTAGAACTATTTTAAATCTTCTTGCTATTATTGAGGAAGCTCCACCCAAAAAAATCATGTCATCAACAAATTGAGAGTGACTTATTCTCTTGATACCTAAGACAAACTTGATTCCTTGGAGGTGCTTACATCTTTCAAATTTGATGCAACAACTAACCATAGGGCCTGCAAATTATATATTCACACACACACAACATAATTTTGAAATCCACAATAGATATGCACATAAAATCATAAATAAATAATAAATAAATAAAATATTTACAAGAGAATATTGGCCTACTCATTGGCCTCTCATTCCCCACTCTCACACACTTACATGCTTACATGCCTCATGGGCTCACCTAGATTTATACAAGTGGATCTGAACCCAAGTAGGTTGTAGATCCTAAACTAACTCCCATAATATATCTCATGATCCATAAAATATCTCACCTGGTCCCTTATCCATAGATAAGAGCTAACTAATGTGCAATTTTCTCACTTCTTCCAAAATACTTTCGAACCTTCTCCTATTTACAATATTCCTCATTCTCTCTTAAAACTATAGGAAAATACATTAAATAATTAAATCCTAACTTTAGAACTAATTTCTTTAGTAAACATGATACCCTAGGTTATATGCACCCACATTAGACTCCCCAGGTAAAATAAATTCATTGTATCCTGACCATTAGTTTTCATAAGATGATAAAATCCTCCTGGATCCCAAACTTTCACTTGCAGTAAATCAGTTGCTTTGTCATGTTGTTGATGTTTTGTGGTTGTCCTTTTCTCTCTTCTAGGCTTCCAAAATTTATGTTGTAATTCTCCTCCTACTTTGTTGATGTAGACTTGAGCAGTCAAATGTATCATGTTGTTGTCTTTTTGCCTCTTCTTACAATATCTTGGTTTATGTGCCTTTTCCATAAGTTTCTCTAATCTTTCAATTTCAATATCCAATCTAGTTTCATGCTGAAATTTACTGTTATTATCTCGGAACATTAATTCATATTCATCATCATTTTCTATACTTGCATCCTCATCATTAAATTGCAAAATGCATTTTTATCTCATGTTCCACATCCGCAACTTGATTAGATTCAGGTTCCATCAACATCTTCTCTAGCAATTGTAGTTCTTCTTCACATTTCATCGTCATTTTATAATCACATTCAAAATTTATTTTAGTAGATTGGTCTTCATCCTTGCATGAAACAAAATTAGTGTCTCGTCCATCATCTGTGACATATCCTACATCCACACACCAATTGTCAGATTTAAAACCAACATGATTGTTATCTTCCATCGACGATTCAGTCATCCTATACGGATCTTCTAAATAGTTTGTGGCGCCATCTGTGGGACTCCAACCCACATCCACATCAATAGACTTAATTTTAGCGTCATCATCGTCCTCAGCGAGCATCGGGCCTTGTTCTGGTTCACAAATGCATACATTCATCTCGGTTATCTATAGTGTTTATGCTTCCTTTAACAATAGTTTCAACTTGCGCTTTTGTCTCCTTGCCATCAACTGCTTGATTGGCCGTCTAGTTGTCTTCTTCATTATCCATCCATGTTTCGGACTTTGTAGCAGCTCCATCAACACATCAAGTCATGCTTTCAACCCAACAATCTCTTTCTCTAACCCTTCATCATGTATGCTACTTTCTATGGCATCATTGTGGTTTTTCTCTAAATTCAACAAATTACTATCCATAGTCATCTTCATCTCCTTCATTGGTCACTGTAACCTGTAATTGAACTAACACTTTACCAAGTTACTCCCTTTGAACTTGGTCAATGGTTCACTTCACTTGAACCTTCTTTCTGAGCACTCCTTTGTACTTTGCTTCCTTTGTTGAAAACAATTGCTCTATCTCTACAAATTGTCTTTACAATACATTGACCAGACTTTGGGTGTCGGGCTCTACCGATCATGCACCCACTACATTCAATGCACTTTTGACTCGACTTATGACTTTAATTTTCCTTTTGACTCCAAACTTCTAATTTGACGTCAACTTTTTTTTACATCAATAGACCTTGGGTGTCTGTACAACCGAAAACACAACCTTTTATATAATAACTCAAATTTTAAATTGGCTCCAACTTTACTCAACTCAAAATACCCTCAAATGGAAATTGAGTCCTCAATGCATCAATTCTTAACTTTCATTTTCCGTAAATCCTCACCTATACTCAAAATAGAAATAAAATTACACAACTTTACACTAATTCACTCCTTTTTTCTCACAATACTAACTCTCTTTCAAGACACTAAATCTCCCTCAATCACTAATTTTCTCATTAACCTTCATTCTTCTCATCTAATATCATGAAAATAAAAAATAATCCCATCTCAACACACCACTAATTCTCTTTGATGCTTCTTCACTAACTCACAAATACTCCTGCATAATGAAATATTTCATTTTCCATCCACTTTTAATGAAATAAAAGTCAACTCTTTCACATCCACTTTTAAGGCATGCCATAATAAATATTATAAAATTCATTGATTTGGTATACCCATGCACTTCACATTAAAGGATCCTTCGAGTCAACTCAGCGTGCAAAGTTAATGTTTTGTATCCTGCACATATAAGCATAAAATGGTTGTGTCCAAATAGTAAATGGACAATGCCCAAACAAAAAATTCGCTCAGATAAATTTGTGAATTATTCAGCAGTTTATATTTGGAAGACGGGTGGCTGTGTTCTTAAAAATTTGAGAGAAATCTCTCAGCTGCATTCTTCAAACACACAATCAAAAATATTTAATAAGTTCTTTAATAACTAAATATCTCATTCCGAGTGGACACTTGTTCTTACCACTCAGATTTCACGCATGAGGTCTCCTCTACTCCAGGTTTAGCTTCATTCTTTCTCATGCCCTTTTACTTCTAGAGATTCCACGCTCAAATTAGCAAGTTGTTCTCCTAGCATACGCTTCTGTCTCAACTGTAACTACTCCACCTGAAGCTTCAGCCTTGCGACTTCGTGCTGCTGATTCCTAAATGCAACGATATCTCAGAAATTTCGGTCTTATCGATATATAATTATGAGTAACCAGAGACCTTGCAATGACATGTGATGATAAAGATTCTCTGGTTTGTAGGGATGAAACTCGAAAAACGTTGTTGGTAGCTGATCACCTGTTAGAGAATTCTTGCGTATTGTCTCTTCTAGTTGTCTGCGCAAACTCCGATTCTCCTTCAACAGATCCTGGGACCCGTGGGTGGGTTATGGGCCCACTTCTTAAACATTTCACACATGCGGGACCACCTTCAACCATGCACACGTCCCAACAGCTCTTCCAGATTCGACAACTCCTCATACGGGTGTGACCGAAGAATGATATGGAGGTGGCATAGGGCATGGATCACACGTTCAAATTCACAGATCTAAACTACAACACTCTCCAACAATTTCTTCGAAAGTATAAGATAAGGAACAATTCTTTCTATAGATCAAATGGCGCTACCTCACAACTTTTAAAATCACCTTCATAAACTCCCTTACACAGCTCCGTGCCACGCAACAAGTTTCCAATGGAAAGACACACTCTTCCCTGTCCTAAGAAATAACTACACTGTGCTCAACTGATCTGTCGAGGGAAGGTGTAACTGCACTGTGCTCCAACACTAATCTGTCCATGTATCTCTCTTGTCGTCTCTAGACAGAAGTCTCCCACATGCCGGTCGATCGTGTCCGGGCAGGTAACTTAAACAGTATCCCAAAAGGAAACTGGAAAAAATGTTCCACAGAAGTCGACACCGAAAGCTCCATATATGTTAAACAGTGCAGAAATTATCAAATCCGGCCAAGAAATTGGCAAAAGTAGCCCAAATCAAAAACCTTTAGCTACTCCTACTCTCCCCTCTACAGAATGCACAATTTCCTTAGAATTGAACTCTGCACACTTCACATAGTGCAACTCCTGTCTTTATGGATTCAAATGAAATCGATTTGAAATACAATGATTTCTCTTTCGATCAGATTTATTAGAATCGCCATGAATAACAATCCCGTCTCTAGGTAATCGTATCATTCTATTTAAAGTAAAAATAACCAATCGATTCCTTTTTATTACATAACAAACAGTCTACCTTCTCTCTCTTCACTAACTCGAGGAAACTTCCCTTCTTTACATGCGATCTCCCTTAGTTCACGTCTCCATTTTCTCAAACGCTTCATAGCAGTGATCTATCCTCTAAATCAGCGCATATTGTAGATAGATCAAATCTCCGTAGCAATATATCTTCCGTCAATGAAAATCAACGAATCTGAGCTTCCTTGCTCTCATACCAAAAATCAACGAATCTGAGCTTCCTTGCTCTGATACCAAAAATGATGCAACAACTAACCATAGGACCTGCAAAATATAATTTCTCACACACAACATAATTCTGAAATCCAAAATTTTCTGAAATCCAAAATAGGTATGCACATAAAATCAGAAATAATTAATTAATAAATAAAATATTTACAAGAGAATATTGGCCACTCATTGGCCTTTCATTCCTCACTCTCACACACTTACATGCCTCATGGGCTCACCTAGATTTATATAACTAGGTTTGAACCCAAGTAGGTTCTAGATCCTAAACTAACTCCCTTAATATCTCTCATGATCCATAAAATCTCTCACCTAATCCCTTATCCCTAAATAAGAACTAACTAACCCACAATTCTCTCATTTCTTCCAAATACTCTCGAACCTTCTCCTATTTACAATAATCCTCATTCTCTCTTAAAGCTATAGGAAAAATACATTAAATAATTAAATACTAACTTTGGAACTAACTTCTTTAGTAAACATGATAGCCTAGGTTAGATGCGCTTGCATCAAAATTCCAATCTGTGTCTAAGGGAATATGCTATAATAATATACAAGAAGGGAGATAAGGAGAAACCTTTGAAAAGGCCTCATGAGGCATGAAAAATGCCAATGACTCTCCCATTAACAAGGGGGGGAATCTAAGGCAATTTTATGCAACGTGAAACCCAATGAATGAATTTAGCATCAAAACCATTTTTTTCATCACCTTAAATAGGAACTCATGACTCACTCTATTAAAGGTATTTTCCATGTCAAGTTTGACAAGCCTTTGTCTTATCTATTTTGATTGGAATGGAGACCCCCTTAAACAAGAATGATGTTATTAAATATTTTCCTCCGCGGCAAAAAACTTCCTTTATTTTTTGATATTATTTTTGGAAAAAGGGGCTTATGTCTTGTGGCCAAAATCTTAAAAATCACTTTATATGAAACATTGAAAATAAAGATGGACCTAAATCTTGAAAAAGAAGCACAACTTAATTTTTTTGCAACCAATGCTAAAAAGGAAGAGTTACTTCCAACCCCCATGTATTTATTTTTAAACATGTAACCCACCATTCTACAAGAATCAAATTTCATGACCTCCCAATATTAATGATAGAAGTGGACAGAAAATCCATCCAGGCCTAATGCTTTGTATGAGTTGAAGGATAATGCTTCTTGGCATATTTCCTCTTCGGTAGGATCTTTTATCAAAACAAATTTATCCTCTTGAGATACAGATTTGGGAATGTATTCCAACATTGATAATTCTACTTCAGGACTTCTTGGGGCCATTGCATTGTACAAATCACTAAAGTGATATATTATCTTCTCACGGGTTGAGAAAAATTTGATATTTTAGTACCTTTTTTCTATTATCTCTTTGATGTTATTTTTCTATACTTGCTTCTTTTCCCATTTATGAAAAAAAAATTGTATTCATATCTCCTTCTAGTAACCAAATATTCCAATACTTTAAATGTTGAATTTCCTCTTCCTCTTATAATTCTTTATTTTAAGTTGCAAATCCTTCCCTTTCTTCCTTAACCAAGTCATTTGTCACAAGGCCATCCTCTATTTTGGGTTGTATAATTTACATTATCTTTTCATGTGCTTGAATAACTAATTACCTCTCTATTCATTATTCTTGAGCCCACTTTTTTAATGTTCTTTTTAATTTCTTAATATTTTTTCCTAGATCATCATCAAGCTTCCCATGACTCATTCACTCTAGAATTCCTTTACCATATCATTGATTGTTGATAACTTTTTGGAGATCCACTAGTGTAGAGGATATAGATTTTTAAACATCTAATGAACAAAATTGTGAAATTACACTATGGTGTCCCATTTTAGCAATTATGTCATGCTTTTAGAGCTTATCACTTTAGAGGGTTTCAATTGGATAACACTATGCTCATTTTTATTTTGTTATGAGGAAAATGTCATGAAAAGGTCTTGAAAATTAAGGGCCATTTTTTCCAATGATTGTAACCATTGGACCCATAATACAACATAAACACCACCCATTTAGATTGTAATAATTATACTATCCAATAAATAATATCCCATACTCATTCTAATACCATGAAACTTCCATGAACAATTTATGGTACTTCCATCCACAATCATTACTTGAAATTCTTGTGATGGATATACAAGGCAGTTAAGAAGTTTTTCCAATTTGTAATTGATGAAGTTATGGGTACAACTTGAATCAACCAATATTGTTACATTTTTATTCTTGTTATATCTCTCTATATTTAGGGTTTGTGGAGTATTAATATTGGCCAATGAATATCAATATACTATTGGAATAGCCTCTTCTAACTCTAGATCATGTGATAGTTCTAGTTCTTGATATTCTTCATCTTCACAGTTCGTGTACAAAAATTTCTTCTCAACACATTTATGCCACTTACTATACTTGCTATCACATTTGAAATATAGTATTGTTGCTCTTGTTTCATCCATTTTATAGGATGTAAACTCTGTAATTCCATAGGTATAACCAAAGTTGTATCTACTATATGAAACTTTCGGTAACTTCCCAAAACTTGTTAATTTTCCTCCCTTCCCAAAAGAAACCTTCTATAACACGTTGCGTGTCCAATTAATCAAATATCATTATTAAATTTTTAGCTAAGGTTCTTTAGTATATCTCCTCATATCTTTGAAAATTTCTAGTCTAAAGTGTCTTAGAAAAGAAGTTAGTGTGAAAATTCCATGATCACGCTCATAAATGAATTTCATGACCATTTGAAAAATATAACTTCCAAAAGGTATATATCTAAAATTATAGTGCCCTGAAATTTACCAAATGTACCTTTAGATTTATTTCTCACTATTATCATAATTTCATGGTCTAATGTTTTCAAGACAAATATTCAGAGAAAAAAATTCTAAGGTAACTCATTTCAAATTGATTTCAGGACCATTCATAAACCCTGATTTCCAAAAGAATGTCTCCAAAAGTTTATTGAGGTAGAATTTAAATTTTTTATCATATGTACCTTGAGATGCCTTCTTAATTTAATCAAAATTTCATTGTACCAAATGTCCCTGAAAAATATATAATGAAAATGACGAAATGACCACTTGAAGTAGAAAAACCTTAGGATCATAGCTACAACACCAACTATTATGAACTTTATTCCTTAAAAATGATAAGAAACCAATAATTATAGTACAATTCAAGGGGGAAACCTCATTTTACAATGAATATCATGTATAAGAAAATATGTAATGATCCTAAGACTATGTCTCCTTAATGTATATGTAGGATACAAAGGGTACAAATATAATGAAATGTTACAATGAAAGGTTCTAGCCAATATAACAATAGAAATGTAATAACTCAATATCCAGGGCTTAATAAGGAATTCTAGGGTTAATATGGGGCTTATATAGGGCTTAACATTGCATAAAGACAATTATATATAGTATGTGGGTAGAAGATAAGAGATTATATTCTATAATTCTAATGGCATTTACACCATCATAAGCTTACAATAAACACACATGCACAATGGCTCTAATATTTAAGTTGTAAACAGAAATATTACTTACACTTCAATTACACTTAGGCACCATTAACATACACTATGTTGACTACTAATTTCATCTTTAGAGGGTTTTCCATACTTTATCACTGAGTTAGTAGGATGATTGAAAACTTTCAAAACACTCAGGCCAATCTAGGAGTAGTACAAGATTTTTACATGACTTATTAACTTCTTGATATTATTTTTTTAAAGGATGTATTTGTAGGTGTAAAGCTGGATTGGAACATTTCAAAATATTCCTAAGAAAAAATATGGCTGATCATTCCTACACAAGGGTGTTTTCAAATACAATATATATATATATATATATGTGTGTGTGTGTGTGTGTGTGTGTGTGTGTGTGTGTGTGTGTGTCATAATAGTAAGAGTGTTCAATGTGGTATTATCAACAACATGTGTTATGACTTTAATTCAAAGTATTCTTTGATAATTTTATAGTATTGGAAATGAATAGTTTTTTTAGGTTGCTTATCTTCAAGTAACAATAAACCGCTTTCATGAAATTAAAGGAATTTTGAATCCCTTTGTCACACATTGTCTAATCTAGGAAGGGGAAATGGACCTATATTCTAGAACTCTTGACTTCATTGTTGTGGGATGCCATTCCTTGAAGGGGACTAGACATGCTAGACCAGTCAAAAGCTACACTAAGCTACCTGAGCCCCAAAAACCATTGTGGTGGGAATTTAAAAATAAAATGGCACCACTGAAAGATATAACAAACAAGGAATGATGCATAATGATATATTTTCATATAACTTTTCCAAATTTAGTTCATTCAAATTTCTTAATGGAACACATGTGGACCCACAAATCACTATGATTTGACCTTGGGCTAATTAAAATATTATATAAACTCATTATAGAGGTTTCATCAACATGTGTCCAAAAAAATATTTGTAGTGGTTTTACGAGTTATTAAAATATTTCTTGGTTCGAATTTCAATGTGTGAATTGTAAAACACTAGCAAAATGAAAAGAAATTTGGCAATTACAAATGAAGGTAAGGAAAATGAGTTTGTGTTATACATAATGGAGAATTATCTGCATTTACAAAAAACTGGCTAATGCAATGCAAAAACATCCTAAATGCTTAAGACACTACAAAATGGGGAAAAGGATGGTGATAATTTTACGTTGTCATTGGAGTGTTGAAATTGATGTCAATCAACAACAAATGGTGTAATATGAGTTGTGTGTATTTGTGTAAATTGATTCTATGTTTCACGATTGTATTGAGAGTTGGTGTTAATGATATGAAGTTGAGTTGTTTTTCTGGGTGATGCCAAAATTTTCAAGCATGTGTAAACCAAAGTATACATGAGCCTTGAGTATGTAGAGATCCTTTAGAAGAAGCATGCATACAATCATCTGTATGAAAAAAGAAAAACCACATGCATTTTCTTTGGTAATTTCCCATGGTATTCATCCCACTCACTCAATGTACATTGGAATTCATCAAAACACATGGTTAAGCTTGAAAAGTTCTCTGATTAATTGAAGAATATGGTTGATCGAGTCAATGAGAAAAATTCATTGTACCAGACTAGATAAAAAATATATAAGCATGAGTTATTGCATCTCCATTTATTCATGTACTTATTATTTTATCATTCTAGTAAATTTATTTATATGAGAAATATTTGTAAAGGAGAGGTTCAATCATTTTGAGAGGGAGAGGCATTGTATTGCATTGCGAGTAAATTGTGAGAGGAAATTTTTGCATAATGCATGTAGCATCTTGCTGAAGGAGATCAGGGTTACTCATAGAGACTACAGAGTGTGTTACAGTTACTATCTTATGCAGGGTGTTGAGTTTTGGAGTGAATAAAGTGTTGAAGAATTTCCTCTATCTTATAATTTTGATGAGGCATTTCCAAGAGGTAGCAGGAGGAAGGGTTTGTAATTATTTGATATATGTTTCCTTTGTATCCATCCAAAGATAACAATTGCATTGTATTTGGATATATTTTTCTAAATTCTATTTATAGAGGTTGAGGCCTCAAGCAGGTGGAGGCTTGCTAAATTATTGTAAGAGTGGTGGCTCCTTGTTGGTAGTGGCGAACTGAATATATACGGAGTAGTGGTTTCTCCTCGCTAGTTGGGGCTAGTATATGAATGCAAAAGAGAAGATTGATTACTAGTAAAAGAAAAGATGCAAAGTAGGTGGTGGTTTTCTTCCCCTAGAGGGTTTCCACCTAAAATGTTGGTGTTCTCATGTTGCGTTGATTGGGCTTTCATTGTTGTATCTTTTGATAAATTGTCTTAAGTTTTTAAAAGTCATAATATTTTTAAAAGTTTATGCAATACTGATTCACCCCCCTCTCAATATTTCTTGATCCCAACAATTGGTATCATAGGTAGCTCCTTCAAGTGCACCTTAACCATTGGAATAAGATCTGAAATGGGATCATGGCTTCTTAAGAATCTAGAGTTCCTATTTCTTATGGAGAATAATATGAATTATAGAAACTGAGGATGGAGGCATATCCGATGAATTTGGGAGTTGATGTTTGGGAAACTATTGTGTCAGGATATATAGTTCCTGCTACTCTTCCTACAAATCCTGATGGAAATAAGATCTATATAAAAAATGTGAAGGTGAAAAACACAATTTTGAGTGGACTCAGTGAGACTGAACTCATTAAAGTAATGCATTGCAAGTCAAAATAGGATGTCAAGGATGAAATTCAAAATAGCTATGGAGGAAATGACAAAGTGAAGAAGGAAAAGCTTCAAACCTATAGAATTATGTTTGAGAGCTTGAAAATGAGAGAGGAAGAAAGTGTGGGTGAATACTTTCATAGAGTAGAGGAAGTTACAAACTTGATCAAAGGTATAGATGACAAGCTCAAAGATGAACTGATCATTTAGAAAATATTGAGATCCCTGCCAATGATGTTCAATGCAAAAAAGTTAGCCATTGAAGAAATGCAAGATCTAAGTGCCCTCACTATGGAACAACTTCTTGCACCCGCACTGTATACAATATGTGAATTTGAGAAGAAATATTAGATTCTATAGAAGCTTCCTTCAAGTTGTCATAGAAATCAAAGGAGAAGAAGAAACCTAAGTATCAATTTGAATATTCCAACTACAAATCAAGTGGAGAATTGGCACAATTAACTATGAAACTAAAAAAGGGGTCTAGAAAATATAAGGGTAAACTCCATTTCAAATGTTTTTACTATGGAAGAGTAGAAATTTTCAATCAAAGTGTCCCCAGACAAGAGTAGAGAAGGACAAAAATCAAAAGTAAGTGAAGGCCAAGAGTAAGTTTTAGAAATATCAGAAGGGAAAAGCTCGAAAGAAAAAGAAATTTTATCCCAAAGAAGAGAGTGATTCTCTAGGAGCTAGTAGTCAGCCCTTATCACAAGAGGAGCATGATGAGTGTCTTATTATGGCACTTGATTCTAGAGATGACTCATATTTTGAAGGAGGAGTGGTGGACTCTGAAGGAGAGCTCATTGGTATATTGGATGAGCTAAAAAGGGCTAGATAGAATAATAAGCTATTGAAAGAACAATTATTGATAATGAAAGAAGGTGTATCTCATTATGTTGATGAATCCTTAAGGGAACAACTTGAAGAATTTGAAAAACACAAAGAAATATTGATCCAATAGTTGAAGGATAAGAAAAATAATGTTGTTGAGTTAGAAGCTAAGAATGAATCTCTCATGTTGAATTTATGTGAGATTCAAAATCAAAGTGCATATGAAGAATACATGATCTATTTGAAAACATAAATGGAGGAGGCTAAAATAAAGGAGGAAGTACTATGTGGTCAGTTGGGATATTGGGAGATTTTTTTCCAAAAACCTGAAGCAAAAGTTGTTGTCTTCAGATCATATCTAAAGAAAGAAAAAACTCAGTCATATCTTAATCTAAAAATTATAAAGGGAACATAAGTTTTGCAGAATATTGTCAGTGTGCAAATATCTTCAAAATTAAAAATTGGCCTCACGTTTGATATTTCTCAAAAATATACAAAAGGTGAGCCAAGCACCAACTATGCAAATGCACTAAAAGGAAAGGGAAGCCAAGTGAATACTCAAAACAACAACAAGAACAATATTGTTCTAGTGCAATGAAAAAAAAATATTCAAGGAAATATTAAAATCTAGAAAGAGAAGCAACAAAGGCCCATAAAATGAACTCATCATTGGCAATATAATGTTAGGTATCCAATTTTTTTTCATGGAAATTGTTTCATGTGCCATAATTTTGGGTACAAATCCATCAATTGTAGAATGAATCTGTTTTCCAGAAAATATTTTACTAGATCAAAAGTTACTCTAAATTCTAAAATCTCATTTATTGGTAATAAAAATTATTTCACTCCTCTCATGGATGAAATCGAGTGTTTCAGATTTAACAATTCTGGCCATAAGCAAAGTGATTGAAGATCCAGTTTTACTGGTCCCCCC
The DNA here is from genome assembly GCA_031772625.1 of Pinus tabuliformis. NCBI lineage: Eukaryota > Viridiplantae > Streptophyta > Pinopsida > Pinales > Pinaceae > Pinus > Pinus tabuliformis. The sequence goes on from CM062814.1 coordinate 646,799,257, forward strand.
ATGCAGTAGATTCGAGATAGAACAACTTAGCAAAAAGTGATAAAAGGATGGAAGCAGAAATTTGACAAATCTAAAAAATGTGGGTTAGCTTTGTCAGGTCATGATCAATATGACCAATGGCTTGTTAATGGTGGGTGCTACAAGCACATGAAAATAATTGAAATGGAGGAAGTATACATAGATCATCCATTTCTCAACCATGTTATGTGGGTACCACAATGACAAAATGATCAGAGATAACATGTCATGTTTAGATAATCATCAAAAGTAAGATGACTTATTAAATAATATGCTAAATATGGGTTAAACTAATAATATGTTAATTACTAAGTAACAAAATCAATTGTTTTCTAGTGTAGATCCATCTTAACCACATATATACAAGCATCAAGAGGGATCAAAATCTCTTGATATAAAATCTTCTTTAGAGTGCAAAACTTGAAAAAGTGTTTGCACTTATGAGATTTAATCCCTCTCAACACTTGATAATTTTTGGTTTATCTCTGTCTCTCTCTATCTCTTCATATATATATATATCTATATCTATGGACACACACCATGGTAATTTTTCATTGTTTAAAAATTGAATTTTTTAATGCTTAAATGGATACAATGCCCTGAAAGTTCCCACAAACACTTGGATTGTGTAGACTACACATCTTAAATTTGAAATTCCAACAAATCTTTGCCATATTTTAGACAAAATTAACGAAAAAATATACTTCGGTGAAATATAAAATAATGAGACTATTGAAATGTTTTAAAATGCTTTAGCGATAAGAATTTAAATTTTTTAATCGCTTCATATAATATATACATCGATGCATCATTGAAATTGAAACATTTTACTTAGTACGGAAATTGACATATTTCATTTATAAGCCACATTGTTCATACTATAATTTTATTCCTTTATTACTGTATTTTTAAATACATATAAATATTTGTTTTTGTAAGTTAAATTTATATTTCCTCATAAATAAGATTACATCATATCCATCACCATAGTTTAAAATATTACTAGTCTCAATCTACCATAAGGAAAACCATATCTGTTGATCGTTAATATATAAAGAAATATATCAAAATAATATCTCTAGTTTAAAGAACAAAAATTCTCTGATGCTAGACTGCATAACTACACGATAACTACAAGAAGATATAACATAAAGTTAAGAACCAGAGTAAGTCATAGGATAAGGATTGTGCGTGTTTGTATCGACAACTAGAAAAAAAGGCTTGAGCTTACATTGGAGGTGTCTTTCCAGATGAGCCAAATGAGCATTCGTGTTAGCCAAGTATGTATGTTGATATTACTGCACCTCGTTACTCACATTCAGGGAGGAGATTATTTCATTTTGGTCTCCATGCTTCTCTTTCAAGAGACATCAAAAAATAGTTTTCATCTGCCAATAGAGGGTGATGGAATTTAGGTATTTATTTTATCTTCCCCTAGTATGACTAGGGTCAGGAACCCAATTGGTCACCTCTTCTAGAATCTTAGAATCAGAGTAATCATGGCTATCATTTGTGGTCCAAGTTTTAAGCCGGTGAATTTCATGTCAAATGTCTTAATGAGTATCAAAGTGGAATATTGTAGTATCCACCTAGGATTGGGCTTGGGAACATAATCAGCCTTGCAGACCCTGACCACTGTCACCCCTAGAACCTCCACTCTCGTAGTTTTACATATATTATTTAGGAATTATAAAGTAATAGAGACAAAGATAGACAAGTTTATGGGCATCCACCATGTTTAGACAGGAGGGAGGGTGAAATAAAATAGGGAAAAGCACCACAGGTCTAGAAGACACCCATTAGGAAAGTTCACCTCCACACCAGAAAATCCCAGGGAATAGGGTTCCAAAATCCCTAGGGGATTAAAACACCAACCAAGAACCACACATAAATAGAGAGGATAAAATAGATAAGAGGGATCAATAAAAAGGCCAATACCTGATGAACGTTGTCCCAAGATGTCATAAAAGATAAGGAAGCAAACATTGTGCACCGAGAGACATCGCCAACTGAATTTACTCCTAAGTAGATTGACAAGTTTGTTGAATTACACAGTTTTTGTGTTATGGAGAAACAACTTCAAACTTAGTACCACAATCCAAAACCTCAAGCTGTAGGTTTTAACCCCGTACAGAAATTACCTGGATACAAATTCTAAAACACAGAAAATAAACAATGCAAGAACATAACACATAAAACACACATACACAAAGATTTTCCACTGGATCCCAAAATCGGGACTACCATCTTGATTTTTCATTATATTCCTTTCAACGTTACAATACATATTTATACATGCCGAAGCATCCAATACCATGGACCGAAAAAAACCATCGCATCCAAAACCATGGACCGAAAACCATAGGTATGTTCGCCCAACCTAATATAGGGTCCAAAAAAAAATTTCGCGGGGCGCTGCCCCAGACCCCGTAGAAGGGGGCTACCCGCCCCCCTCAAACCCCCCTGTGAACCCCCCATTATGCAATCAACGCAACGAAGGGGGGGCTCCGCCCCCCCTCTAACCCCCCAATTCACTACGTAGGTTAGTCGTGGAAAGAATATAACACAACCCAACATTCTCCCACTTGTTGTTTTCTTTCCACAAGGGGTCACAAGAAAGCTTAGTCATTTTTCCAGCCCTGAAATGCCCATTGTTTCTCTACACCAAGATAACTTCTCAGACCTCACAAATTTTGTCAATGCATCTGCAGTATTCTTCAAAGTGTCCACCTTTACCAGCAACACCTTTTTGTCTTCTATCATGTCCCTCACAAAGTGATACTGAACATCAATGTGCTTTGTCTTTGAATGATAAGCAGGGTTATTTTCCAAGAAAATTGCACTTTGGCTATCAGAGTCTATCCTTATAGCTCCCTGTACTAACCCCATACTTGAACACAATCTCTGCAACCAAATTGCTTCCTTTCTTGCATGAGTGGCTGCCATGTATTCTGGCTCTATAGTTGATAGTGCCACTACAGATTGTTTCTTACTCATCCAACTGACTGCACCTCCAAATAGGTTAAACACATACCCATTTGTAGATGTTCTTTGATCCAGATTTCTAGCCCAGTCTGCATCAACAAAGCCACGAATATCCAACACTTTGTCCAATCCTGGTCTTCCTTGGTAGCACAAACCATAATCACTAGTGCCACGCAAATACCTGAAAACCCACTTCACTGTTGTCCAGTGCTCCTTCCCTGGTTTTGACATAAACCTGCTCAATGCTCCCACTGCATGTGTAATGTCTGGTCTAGTACAGACCATTGCATACATCAAGCTACCAACTGCACTTGCATATGGAGCACGAGACATATCCTCTTCCTCTTCTTATGTCTTGGGACACTGTTCAGCAGATAATTTTACACCTACATGAATAGGAACCTTCACCGGTTTACTATCCTGCATATTAAACCTCTGCAATATTGTCTCGACATACTTCCTCTGGTTTAACCAGAGCTTCCTCTTTGCCCGATCTCTTTTAATTTCCATGCCCAATATAGTTTGCAGCACCAAGATCTTTCATGTCGAATTTGGAGGACAATTGGGTCTTCAAATCCTAGATAATTTCTTTGTCATTTCCAACCAACAACATATCATCCACATACAAGACCAGATAAATAACATGGTCACCAATTAATTTAAAATACACGCAGTGATCTGCTTTGCTTTTGATGAAGCCAAGTCGCCGTATAAATGTATCAAATTTTTTATACCACATCCTTGGTGACTGTTTTAACCCATACAAAGACTTCTTTAACTTGCATACTAGTTCTTTCTTACCCTTTACTGCAAAGCCTTCATGTTGCTTCATGCAGACCTCCTCTTTCAGATCCTCGTGAAGAAATGTTGTCTTCACATCCATCTGTTCTACCTCAAAATCAAAAGCAATAGCAACAGATAAAAGTAACCTAATAGAAGTTACCTTGGCAACAGGAGAAAAAATATCACCAAAATCAATTCCCAGCACCTGGGAATAACCTTTTGCTACCAACCGAGCTTTGTATTTCTCCACCTTTCCTTCTGCATTTGTCTTCTTCTTGAACAACCACTTGCTGCCAATGGGTTTCCTTCCAGCTGGCAACTCCACCAGATCCCAGGCCTCATTTTTGTGCAAAGATGCCATTTCATCAACCATGGCCTCTTTCCATAGTTTTCCATCCTCTGAATCTACTACTTCCTTCACAGTTCTAGGATCATCATCAGTAATAGATAAAGCAAAATTTGAATAGAAAGAAGATGGACTATACCTTTTTGGTTGCCTTCTTTCTTGAGCTGATCTTCTTACACCCGTAGTTTGTGGCTCTTCATCTTCTGATTCCTCCTCTGTTGTAGAGTCTGATTCTTCCTTCTTTAGCTCAAACTCTATCTTCTCAGGTTCCTTTGGTTGGACTTCATGTTTAATAACATCTTTCACCTCTCTAAACACCACATCTCGGCTGTACACAACCTTCCTTGTTACTGGGTTCCAAAGCTTATAACCCTTCAAACCATCCTTATACCCAATAAAGATGCACTTTTCAGATTTACTATCTAACTTGGTTCATTTCTCCTTCGGAACATGTACATATGCATCACATCCGAATACCCTCAGATGTGAAAGAGAGGGTTTCTTACCAGTCCATACCTCTTGTGGAATCTTATCCTCCAACGCTGATGAAGGTGATCTGTTGACGATGTAACATGCTGTCTAGACCACCTCTGCCCAGGATTCTTGTCCTAACCCGGCACCACTGAGCATGCTTCTTGCCCTTTCCATCAATGTCTTGTTCATTCTTTCTGCGACTCCATTTTGCTGAGGTGTATATGGAGTAGTCTTGTACCATGCTATACCACACTTCTTACAGAATTCTTCAAATTTCTTGCTGCAAAACTCTCCACCGTTATCTGTCCTCAACACCTTTATCTTATTCTCTGTCTGGTTTTCCACCAGAGCCTTAAATTCTTTAAACCTGTCAAAGACTTCAGATTTCTTCTTAAGGAAATATATCCATGTATTCCTTGAGAGGTCATCTATAAATGATACATAGTACACAGACTTACCCAGTGATGGAACCTTCACAGGTCCAAACACATCACTGTGCACAAGCTCTAATATCTGTTTCGCCCTCTTACCACCAGAGGGGAAACTCACCCAATTTTGCTTCCCATATACACAATTTTCACAGAAATCAAAATCCAGAGAGCTATTACTCGTACCTTCTACCATACCTTTACCATGAAGTATTAGAAGGCCCTTCTCTCCAATATGTCCAAGCCTTTGATGCCACAACATGGTCTTCTCTCTAGAGACCACTAGATTTTCTGCTCCATTTTCAGGAACCACAGAACTATTGCACCCATCAACAACAGTGCTACCTTGCAGCTTGTACAGAGTTCTAGTCCGAACTCCCGGCATCAATACCAGTGCCCCCCAAACCATCTTGCAGGTATCTTTCTCGAACACTGTTTTTACACCTGCATCATCCAGCTTGCTTACAGAAATCAAATTTCTGGCTAACGCTGGAATATGCAGAATACCTGGAAGTGTTCTCACTCTTCCACCTTGCAACTTCAACTTTACTTTTCCGCGACCAATGATTCTAGCCTTCCTGTCATCCCCCAAGAAGACATCACCACCATCGTATTTCTCATACTCGCAGAACCACTCTCTATGGGGAGTGAAGTGAAAGGATGCAGCTGAGTCAATCAACCATGCCTCATGATCTACATGTGTACTTGAAGAAGCCAAATACGCATCCCCACCTTCATCTGAGGTGGTTTTTGCCTCTACAGAAGGAGCATCATCAGATCCCTTTCCTTTGTCAAGAGCTTTATAATTACAGTCCCTTTTGTAGTGCCCTTCCTTTTCGCATTTCCAACACACCACCTTTATAGGTTTTCCTAGAGATTTAGATCTCCCTCTAGATTTAGATCTCCCACTCGATGACTTATTTTTTTTTTTTCTGGGACCAACCTCGTACAAACAAGGCATCACCATTCTGGCTCTCCATTTTTTCCATCTCATCTCCTCCGTCAGTAAGGATAAGACTATTTCATCAAATTGCAAGGTAGTTGCATTGCTACCTATTGCAATAACCAGACTATCCCACGAATCTGGTAGAGAACACAACAAACTAATGCACTTATCTTCATCTGAAATTTTGATATCAACAGATGATAACTGACTTACCACAGTATTAAACGCATTCAGATGCTCTGTCACTGAGTCTCCATCTTTCATCCTCAGGTTATACAACTTTTTTCGCAGGAACAATTTATTCACCAGAGACTTAGATTGGTGCAAAGTCCCTAACTTTTCCGACAAAGCCTTCGCCGTAGCTTCCCCTGATACATTCAACAATACTGAATTTGAGAGACATAATCGTATTGTGCTCTTTGCCTTCCGATCCAACTTCTTCCATTCTTCATCAGTCACTCCCGTTTGTTTAGTACCTGGATCTACTGCGATCCACTGATCTTTATCCACCAATAGATCCTCCATCTTGAGTTTCCACAACTCAAAACTCTGACCATTAAATTTCTCGATCTCTATCTTTCCACTGCTCGCCATATTCTTTTACCACTAGAATTGATCTCGTAGATCTCCCAATGAACAAGGTCTACCACAGGCACGAGCGAAACCCCTCAGCAACAAAGGCGTCCCCTTGAAGCCAAAACAGCTCTGATACCAAATGTAGGTTTTAACCCCGTACAGAAATTACCTGCATACGAATTCTAAAACACATAAAATAAAAAATGCGAGAGCATAACACATAAAACACATATACACAGAGATTTTCCACTAGATCCCAAAACCAGGACTACCAGCTTGATTTTTCATTATATTCCTTTCAATGTTACAATACATATTTATACATGCCGAAGCATCCAATACCATGGACCCAAAAAAAACCATCGCGTCCAAAACCATGGACCGAAAACCATAGGTATGTTCGCCCAACCTAATATAGGGTCCAATTTTTTTTTTTCCCAGGGCGCTGCCTCCCCGGACAGGGGAGGCTGCCGCCCCCCCTCTAACTCCCCGGTTCACTACGTAGGTTAGTTGTGGAAAGAATATAACACAACCCAACACAAGCAAGCCTGTGTAACTACACCCTGCCAGAATTGTTATGGCTAGCATGCGGTCCTAGTACACTAACCATACTTCCCTAGAAACAATAAGTTTTTTATAGAGAAAGTACAGGAAACCCACAGAAGTTTGACATGTGTTTCACTGAGTATTTTCTCAACACCTTAAGATTCGCGATCGAATATTCCCACCAGTGGTGTGTGAGGGAAAGCCCAGACCGTTGACACTCTGAAACCAGATGCAAGTTACCTTGATGTGGAAAAAATCTAAAGGTCACATCCTTAATTTGTTGAGTTTACTCCTAATATTGGTCTAGAAATAATGAACTACCATGAAAATAATCACACCAACGACGAGGAGGGCAACCAAGACCAACATAAATACCAATCATCCATTGGTTTATGCACAAAAAAACAACTATATGAAAGTTTTTCATCATATGACAATGTAATTAAGTTCATATGTGTTGCATGGGGCACATATGCCATTCCACCCCCCTATTGAATGTTGTGGGAGGTGGCAAGGTGGCAAGCCCCCTTTGAACATCCATTTCCACTTATCTTATCAACGCGATCAGGAGTAAAAACATGCCAATATTATTTAATCTCGCATAGTGAAATATTTTTTTTATAACCTACATTGAATATTTTTATTATTAATATTTTTTTTGGATTCCACATATAATTGTGTATTAAAAATTGAATGAATTACACATCTCCTCCTATTAGAAAAGAAGCTAAATTATATATATATATATATATATATATATATATATATATATATATATATATATATATATATATATATATATATATATATATGAGAGACTTAAATAAAAGTTTAAATGTTCTTGTTAAGTCGTATAAAAACATTTAAACTTTTATTTAAGTCTTATATTGAAATATATTTTTTAATTACCTTATCTCCTAGAATTTATATAAATATAGAATTTTATTTATGGATCTAAGAGTGAATGTGAAATAATTTTACCACATTTGCTTCATACTACGTTGTAATATTAAAAATGAACATGTAATACCTCTATATTTTCTAATTTTAATATTAACTATTTTTTGACATGGACCTATTATTGGATTGAATGGCCATGGAAGCCACATTTATATTTTCTGTGATGATGTAATTAATTTGATTATTGTTAATATAATAAAAAAATTATATGGGAAAAAACCTCAAGAAAGAGCACTAGAGTTAGAAGATTTCTTGCTAGCTTGAGAAAAAGTTTTTGGTGCTCAAGTCCACATGATGGACCTTCCCTAAAAATCTCCTAAAAATCCATAGGAGAAAATAATTAGAAAAGAATTGATTTAGCATGATGGGAGAGAGATATTATGTCAAATTTCTTAGTTGGATAAAGATACTAAGTAGGGTGAATTAAAGCACCGCAGTAGAAAAATGTAGGCTTTAAAGAAAAAGAAAAGATTAATTTTTGAAATAAAACAAAAATAGCCTAGGAAAAAAAGGTTGGTAGACCCTAAAGAAGGACACTACAAAAAATATGTTGGCAAGAAAGTTATAAAAGAAAACCACCTATGAATCAAAGGTGTCGTTTATTCTAGAGGCAAGAAGATCTTAGAGTGGGGGGTACTGGTAGAGGTAGTCCATGATTGGAAGGAGTGTGCTCGGTTCTAGAGTGTTTTCCAAGTAGTAATTTATGGTTAGATTCGTGGTTATGTTTTATTGTTGGTTTTAAATGACAAATGTAATACATGTGAAAGATTAATGAAAGGAATGCATACCTTAGACATATGAATATGATTTTTTTTTAAGTGTGTGCACCTCCTAGTTGTATTTTATACAGTAAGACAGGTATTAGTTAGTGATGATTGTAAGCATTCATTCTTACACATATAGGAATAGGCTATGCAAGTAATAGAAATAAAAAGAAATGGTACGAATAAAACCACTAGACCTAGTGTAAGTAGATATATCTATGACACTGAAGTTATGGTAACTAGACATTTGATGCAAAAAAAGTTTCCTTGAGTAAGTGTGAATCAGAACCAATATTTTGTTATTACAACTTTAAAATATATTCCATGGAATTTTTCTCAGAAGAAAAATAATTGAGCTAGAACAATCATCCATTTGAGGAAGAATGTAGAAAACAAAGTCTACTAGGTCGTATAATTATCTGTATATAAAATGAGTAAATATTCTCATAGTTTGTTAACCAAATTGGAAATTTGGCAAGTCAAATGATTATAAATAGTGAAATTTGGGGACCAATTATAAATTAAACCAGTTAGGTTACAGTTCACAACACAAACAGAACCCCTATAATGGGTTCAACTGCGCAATTTAACGGAAATGAGACATTGCATGAATTGTAAGTAGAGGTAAACGTCTTGCAAAATTCCAAACTAGAGCATAAGCACATATGATGAAAGAATTACTTCAGCGCTATAAAAATAAAGAAAACCTTAACACCACACACCAAACCCTTTTCCTGCACACGATTTTCATACCTGTAGCAACACAGGTTGCATAGAATATTAGAGTTGGAAGGAAAATAAAATACATAAATGTATGTGTTTAATTTAAGGAAGAGAGTGAGTCTCAATAGTCGGGAGATAAGTATCTCATGATAGCTCCATTACCTAGCATTAACTTGACCCTTATCTTCTCCGGAGCCCTGTACAAATAAAAGGAGACAAGTGAGAATGATTATTGTCATAACCATATTTACTAAAGTTGCTAGTCCCAAATAGAGTAATTTCCTGAAGAAAGATTTGATTTAAACAAGTAAACGAACAAGATATGACTATAAATCTTTCATTGTTCCAACCAAGAGAAGCAAATAGAATAATAACCACACAATTTGAACTCTCGAGACTATTATAAAATACAATAATAATATAGAGTAGCCTCCTGCTACCACGACAAGTGATATAAACGTGAACAAAATGAGGGTTTGGAAAATAATGGAAAATTTCCATTAAGCACCCAAGAGGTGCCCAATCGAAAAAAAGATGATAATAATCTTATCTCCTTCCAGAAATATCCCATTCTTAATGCAATCCCCTCATAATCTACTGAGTTCGAAATAAAATGTCACACGCTAACCAAGGGTTTGGGCAACAAAGATCGTATTACCTGTACACCACGGAGCTGGATGTTGAGCGAAGAAAATGATCAACCTAGAAAATCATCATAATGAGATTCTGCACCAATAAGGTCATGGAACGGAGAAAGGTATAAAAAAATAAAATAGGAAAATAGGAATGAAATGCTAGAAGGAACCACCTCTCAAGAAAAGAAAATCCAAATCCATAAATAACCTATAAGTATACATATACATAAAAAAGACATGGCTATGATCATGCGACCTTTCAAATATAAATGACACACTCAAGGCCGATGACCAAGTGACCTTGTAATGAAATTTAGTAGATGAAGTTACAAATAAGTCGCGCAATGTTAGTTGGAAGAAGAACAAACCATCAATGTCAATTTTCAGATGAAAAGAAACGAAACCCTAATTTATTCGGAGATAAAATAAATAAAAGAGAAGTGTGTTATCTTGGATCACCTCTATATGGCAAGTGGAAGGAGTTACACTGCAAAAATGACCCCAATGAGTTCTCCATAGTGACACCAGGTGACACAGGGTTTTGGTAGTTGAGTGATACAATGATAGTAGGAGAAACAAATGAGGGATAGGGTTAGTCAACCACGAACCGTAAAGATTTCTATCATTAGATGTGTTTACCAAATCAAGACTGTTTGTAGTGCACAATCAGGACACCATGTGATCTTCATGTGGATGTCCCTGGTGTGGCACCACCTCATTGTGCCAAATGTGTTTTAAGGACTAGGTGAGTACCATGGTCACATAGTTGTTCCAAATTCCCAAATTTCCCAATGTAAATAGAGTACGAGAGGTGTCGCTAATTATGTAACAGGTCAATGACACAAATCGTAGATTTAATTATATACATAAATGACCAATACAGTTGATCACAAAGGATTGGACTCATAAACGTGGACATTCATATACAACCATATAAAGGTGAATAACTAATAGTACATAAATGAAATTCAAAAGATAGCCATGGTCTAAGTAATGGAACAATAAGCTACACAAGAAAATATTTTATTAATACTATATATGTGAACATATTAATGTTGCTAACCCATAACTACATACATCTAAGGATATAAGTAACTTTGACATACAATGGGTACAAAATATTAAAAAGTGGGTGATTTGGATTATTAAATATAATTATAATATGTCGCTAAGTAACAATTATAGAAAAAAAATTATGAGATTGAAGTGTGTTACATATGTTATAAGAGCTATAGGTTCAAAACTAGGCCTACGGAAACCACCATGGGAGCAAATGAAAAAGAAAATGAAAATGGAGTTACAAGGGGAATTTAAGAAAATAAAACCTCCTACATTTGATCATGAAAAGGAGGTGAATGCAAAAGCAAGGATTCTCAACATGACAAAGTAATTTCAAGTTTATGAGTATGATAGCAATTTAAAGGCTAGACTAGAAATTTATCAGTTGCAGGAGAAAGATGCTCTTTGGTAGGAGGAGGTTAAAATAGTGCATAATATGGAGGATAAGACAGTTTCTTGGGAAGAGTTCCAGGAAAAATTCAAGTCTAAATATTTAAATGAACAGTACAATGATGTTTGGTTAAAGGAATTCCATGACTTAAGGTTGTGACAGCTAACTATGGATGAGTTTGTTGCTAAATTCACCAATATACTACGTTATGTTCCCTATATCAAGGAATAGAAAACCAACGTGCATATATTTTTAAACTCCTTACTTGTCCCTTCTACAGAAGCGGTTGAATTCAACAATCCTAAAACATTGGGCGAAGCAGTGAGGAAAGTGAGAGTGTGGTATCAACAATTTAAAAATAGAGGAGAAGGCTCCAAATATTGGAAAACTAAAGACAAAAATAAATCTGTAGTTGGGATGAAGAGATAAAATTTGCATATTTGAAGAATTTTGGAAAGGATCGCCAATGGAAAAAGTTTAGAAAAAATAATCCAATCCAACCTACCCAATCTCAAACCAGGTCAAAACTAATGGAGCTGAATAATAAAAATATAAGTGGGGTTAAAGTAAGAGAACCTTAAAAGTGTTAGGGGTATGGAGAACCTCAACTGTTGAGAGATTGTCCATATAACCCAAGATCTTTTCAAAATATACAAGCATTGCAACAATAATAGTAAATGATATTGCAAGGAACATCCCTAAGATAAGTGCAGCATTAGAAGACAAACAAGAGAAGCACAAATCCACCATGATCGAGGTTGAATGTAACATACAAAACCACCCTATATCTATATTAATTCATACAGGGGCTAGTCTTAGCTATGTTATCCCACAAATAATGGAAAAGTGGAATTTAAAAGATGATAAATTTAAGAATCCATGGTTAGTACAACTAGTAACAAGCACAAAAAAGAATGTAATCAGCCACGTGAAACAATGTCTTGTAAATTTAAATGGATTCCCAACTGAAGTAAAATTAAATATACTTCCTTTAGGTTCATATGATTGATTAATAGGTATGGATTGGTTGGAAAAACACAGAGTTGTACTAAATTGCCTAGAAAAAACAGTGAGCTATGTGAATAAAGAAGCAATAACACAATTGATAATAGGCATACCAAAACTTATTTCAGTTAGATAAAATTCAGTTTTACAGTTGAAAATAAGTGCAAGAAAAGGCCGTCAACTTTTTGTTGTCCAGATTGAGGAAAGTAACCAGAAATCAAAAAGGAAAAAATTAGATGAACTACAAGTAATTATGGAGTTTATAGATGTATTCCTAGAAGAAATTCCAAGACTAACTCCCTGCAGAGACATAGATTTGTCTATTGATTTAGTACAAGGAGCTACCTCAATGTCTAGAGCACCTTATTGAATGAGTATTCTAGAATTATTAGATCTGAAAATATAGCTATAAGAATTACTCAATAAAGGTTACATTAAACCCAACATTTCACCTTAGGGAGTCCCAATATTATTTGTGAAAAATAAAGATGGTACATTTAGAATATACATAGATTACAAGTGTTAGTATGAAAATTCTTATCAAGTGTACCAAAAATGTTTCACTTAAACTATTGGATACATGCAATCCTAACAACAGAAGTATGGTGGTGTCTATGCTTTAGATATGCAACAAAAACGTGAGGAAAACCTTGCAGCGAAAGATCATATGAAAATAGAAACATATAACAACAAACATAAAAGTGTAGTAACCCAATGGATCATATGAATAAGCAATTTTTATTAATCAAAACAATACACCTGGTGAGGAGAACTTTTAAACTTGGGTCTATAGATTCCCCTCTTTGGGATGGGACCTTCTTGACCTTGTGCTTCAACAACTTACTTCTCTCTCTCAATATTGAATAGGGAGAAAATAAAAGGTGCTTCAACTCAAGTGGGAGCTCAAATTCTATGAGACGATACTGGGGACAATGAAAATGGTCATGGTGAAAAATGGAGAGAAAACCTCTATTTATGAAAAAATATTGGAATAGATTTGGAATTAGAAAATAATAAAATATTATTGACTAAATCAAAATCTAGCCATTGTGGATATTTTATTATAATTTTTGAGAGGGAAAAGATATTCAAAATGGTCAAATATCTTTATTTAGAAAGTGGATGAAGTAATTAACAAATAAAAATGATTTATTAATCACTTTGTGAGAATTAAGAAAGAAATAATTATTAAACAATGGTTTATTAATTATCTCATAAGGAAAATAGGGGATAAATAAGAAATAATAAATAAATAATGGTTTATTTAATTAATTAAACAAATTGACCATAAAAATAAAAATAAAAACCATTGCCCTGCATAGATGCTTTGTTTGATCAAGTAAGAGGGGCAACTATATTCTAAAAAATTGATTTGAGAACAGGGTATCACGAGTTAAGGATAAAAGTCAAATATATTCACAAAGCAACCTTCTAAACTAGATATGGTCACTACGAATTTTTAGTGTTACCATATGGTATTACAAATGCACTTGCAACATTTATGTGTTTAATGAATATTGTGCTTAGGAAGAACCTTGATAAATTTGTACTAGTTTCTATAGATGGCATTTTAGTGTATTCTAAAAATGAAGAGGAGCATGAAGAACACTTGAGATTGGTACTGAAAACTTTGAAAGAACATCAATTATATGCATAATTTAGTAAATGTGAATTTTACAAAGACATAAAACAATACTTGGGTCATGTCATTTCAAAGGAAGGATTGTTTGTTGATCCAGAAAAGGTTAAGCACATTTTGAACTGGCCCGTACCTAAGGATGTGTCAGATGTTAGATATTTCATGGGAATTACAGGATATTACAGAAGATTCATTGAGGGTTTTTCAAAGTTGGCATATCATATCACTTCCTTACAGAAAAGGGGACAAAATTTGAGTGCACAATTAATTGTTAGGAAAGTTTTGATATGCTAAAACATTTACTAGCAATAGAAACTATTTTAAGGATTGCAGGCCTAGAAAAGGAGTTTATTGTATGCTCCGATGCATGTTTGGAAGGACTAAGTGGAATTTTAATGTAGGACAATTATGTAGTGTCCTATGAATATAGGAAAATGAAAACACATGAAAATAACTATGCAGTATATGATTTACACTTAGTTGTTGTCATACATGCCTTAAAAATGTGGATGCATTACTTACTAGGAAAAATTTCACACTGGTTACATACCACATCAACCTGAAATATCGTTTTAACCAATGAGATCTAAATGTTAGACAAGCTAGGTGGATGGTCTTTCTCAGTGAATTTGAATTTTATATAAGGCATATTAGAAGTAAAGAAAATAAATTGGCAGATGCTTTAAGTAGACATGCAAATTCACTAAAGAAAATTTCTGCTAGCAGTGCTAAAACAAATTTTGTCGAACAGATTAAAAATTCAATATAGGAATATATAAATTAAGAAAAGTCTTGCGGTAGAAATAACATAAGAGAAATTTTTGGCCGATGCGTTTCGAACCAACAAGTGTGGTTCATCATTAGGACCAGATGAAGAGGCAGACCATGGAAAAGGCTTAAATAGAGAGCAATGTAGAGACCATAGTTTCTACCAAAAGAACTTTCTTAATTCATTATGGATCACAGAAGCTTGAATTCATAAAATATACAAATTATCAGAAAATTCATCAAGAATTACATCAAACAGAAGTTCCTGGTTATGCCGAAAATTCAATCAAAATCTTGACATATAAAAATAGATTGTACATTCCAAATGAAAATTCTTTGAAGCAACTTATCTTAAATGAAAATCACAAGAAACCTTATGCGGGACATTTCGGGTACCAGAAAATGATCTCAACACTAAGAAAATAATTTTATTGGCCTGGTATGAAGAAAGAAGTGTTAAAATATTTGTCTAAATGTCTAGAGTGTCAAAAGGTGAAGGTAGAACATCAACACCCAGTTGGACTATTAAACCCCCTCCCCATTCCAGAGTGGAAATAGGAAGTGATTTATCTAGACTTTATTACAAGACTACCAAGAATAAGAAGGCATCATGACTCCATTATGGTGGTTGAAGACAGATTGAGCAAGGCAGTGCATTATATAACATCAAAGACTACATTTGGAACAACACATATTGCAAACATCTTCATGCAGGATTTTTTTTGGTTGCATGGGATACTGAAAATGGTAATATCTGATAGGGATGCTAAATTCACCTCCAAGTTTTGGAAGGCCCTTTTTGGAGGGATGGGGACCCAACTTAATTTTAGTACATCTTATCACCCTCAAAATGATGGACAAATGGAAAGAACCAGCGAGATTCTGGAGGACATGTTAACAATGTATGTCATCGATAGACCTGTCAAGTGGGAAGACTTCCTACATATAGCATAGTTTTCCTATAACAGTAGTTACCAAGATTATATAAAAATTAGAACTTTTGCAGCCTTATATGGGAGGAAATGTCACACGCCTCTAAGCTAGAGTAAGTCGGAAGACAAGCTAATCGTAGGATTGTATGCACTATAATAAATGGAAGAAGTGGTTTGAAAATTTTGACATAATATAAAGGGTGCACAGGATAGACAAAAAGGATATACTGATCAAAAGAGAACAAACATGGAATTTAAAGTGAGAGAGCATGTGTATGTAAAAGTTAAACCAAGAAATAACATTCTAATACTAGTAACCTGTGCTATATTAGCACCATAGTTTTGTGGACCATTTGAAATTCTAGATAGAGTTGGACTGATAGCATACTAGTTGGTGTTGCCCAGCCATATAAAAGTACAAAATGTTTTTCATGTATCTTTGCTAAAGAAATATGTTCATGATAACTCTCACATAATTGATTGGAATTTGATATAGGTGGAATCAGAATGAGATTTCCATGTAGAACCACTTTGCATATTTGATCAGAGAGAAACCTAGCTCCGAAAGCGAGCCATCACTCAGGTTAAAGTGAAAGGGAAGCACTTTACACTAAATAAGAGAATTATATGTCAAGCGCTGAGGATGGTGTTAAATTAAAAGGGAGGGAAGATGTAATACCCCTCTATTTTCTACTCTTAATGTTAACTATTTTTAGACATGGACCTATTATTGGATTGAATGGCCATGGAAGCCACATTTATATTTTTTGTGATGATGTAATTAATTTGATTATTTTTAATATAAAAAAATGTTTTAGAAAAAAACTCAGGAAAGAGCAGTAGAGTTGCAACATTTCCAACCAAATTCAAAGAATGTAGTTGGTGGTCAAGTCCACAAGATGGACCTTTCCTAAAAATATCCTAAAAATCCCTAGGAGAAAATAATTAGAGAAGAATTGATTTAACATGATGGGAGAGAGATTATGTTAAATCAATTAGTTGGAGAAAGATACTAAGTAGGGTGAAGTAAAGAGCTGCAGGAGAAAAAGGCTGGCTTTAAAGAAAAAGAAAATATTATTTTTCAAAATAAAACAAAAAAGGACTAGGAAAAAAAGGTTGAGAGACCTTAAAGCGGGACGCTGCTAAAAATATACTAGGAAGAAAGGTATAAAATAAAAGCACATATGAATCAAAGGGTTTGTTGACTCTAGAGGCAAGAAGATATTAGCTCAAGGGGAATTGGCAGAGTCAGTCCATGGTCGGGAGGAACATGCATGGTTCCAAAGTGTTTTCCAAGAAATAATTTATAGTTAGCTTCCTGGTTATGTTTTATTGTTGGTGTTAAATGGTAAATGCCATACATGTTGTAGATTAATGAAACGAATGCATGCCATAGATGTAATAATAATATTTTTTTTTAAGTGTGAACTCCTTTTATTGGTCCTATATATATTAAGAAATGTATTATTTAGTGGTAATCGTAAGCATTCATTCTCGGACAGACGATAATAGACTACACATGTAATAGAAATAGAAATAAATGGCACCAATAAAACCACTTCATCTAGTGTAAGTAGATATATCTATGACACTGAAATTATGGTCATTAAACATATGATGAAAAATAAGTTTCCATGAGTAAGTGTGAATCAAAACCATTATTTTTCTATTACTACTTTAAAATAAATTCCATGGAATATTTCTTAGAATAAAAATAATTAAACTGGAACAATCATCCATTTGAGGAAGAAAGTAGAAAACAAAGTCTACAAGGTTGCAAAATTCTTTGTATATAAAATGAGTAAAACTTCTCATAGTTTGTTAACCAAATTAGAAATTTGGTAATTCAAATTATTATAAATCGTGAAATCTAGGGACCATTTATAAATTAAACCAGTCAGGTTACAGTTCACAAAAAAACCAAAAACCCTATAATGGGTCAATTGCGCAATTGAGTGGTAATGAGAAATTTCATTAGAGGTAAACATGTTGCAAAATACCGACCTGGAGAAAAATTAGATACGAGAGAAGAATTACTTCATCTTTGTAAAAATAAAGAAAACCGTAACACCATGCACCAAATCGTTCACCTGCGCTCGATTTTCATACTTGTAGCAACCCATGTCGCATATACTATTAGAGTTGGAAGGAAAAGATAATATATAAATGTATGTGTTTAATTTAAGGAAGAGAGTGAGCCTCAACAGTGGGGAGATAAGGTAATATCTCATGATAGCTCCATTACCTGGTTTTATCATGACCCTTATCTTCTCTAGAGACTTGTATAAATCAAAGGAGACAAGTCAGAATGATGAGGGTCATAACCGAATTTACTAAAGTTCCAAAACTCAATGTGAGTAATTATTTGAAGAAATATTTGATTTAAACAAGTAAATGAAGAAGACATGACTCTAAGTATTTGGTTGTTCCAACCAAGAGAAGAAAAGGTCCCGATGATGATATCATACTAAAAACCCCAAATTCGTGGGAAGAACTTTAAAAAGAAGAATAACCACCCAATTTGAACTTTTGTGACTATTATAAAATACAATAATGATACATAGTATCCACCTACTACCATGGTGGGTTATCTAAATGTGTACAAAATGAGGGTTTGGAAAATAATGGAACTTTTCCATTAAGCACCCAAGAGATGCCCAATTGAAAAAAAAAAATGATAATAAATATTATGTCCTTCCATAATCGTCCCATTCTTAATGTAATCCCCTCATAATCTATTGAGCCTGAAATAAAATGTCATGCCCTAACCAAGGGTTCGAGCAACAAAGACTGCATTACCTAGGCAAACAATCAACCAAGAAAAGCATCATAATGAGCTTTTGTACCAATAAGGTCATGGAATAGAGAAAGGTAGACAAAAAGAAAAAATGAAATTAGGAATGAAACGCCAGAGGGAACCACCTCTTGAGCTAACAAACCTAAATCCATAAATAACTTGCAAGCATACATATACATTAAAAATACATGGCTATGATCACATGGTATTTCAAATATAAATAACAAAATCTCATGGGTAGATGACTAGGCGACCCTATAATGAAATTTAGTAAATGAAATGACAAATAAGTGACACAACGTTAGACAAAAGAGTAAAAAACCATCAGTGTCAATTTTCAAATGAAAAAGAAACTAAACCCCAATTTATTCAAAGATCAAAGAATTAAAAAGAGAAGTGTGTTATCTTGGATTGTCTCTACATGGAAAGTGGAAGTAGTTACACTACCAAAATGACCCCAATGAGATCTCCACAGTGACACCAGGCGACTCAAGATTATGGTGGTTGAGTGATATAGTGACAAAAGAAGAAACAATTGAGGGATATGGTTACTCAACCCATAACCCTAATGATTTCTATCATTATATGTGTCTAAAAAATCAGGATCATTAGTAGTTCGCAATCAGGACACCATGTGATATTCATGTGGATGTCCCTAGCTTAGCACTAACTCACCGTGCCAAATGTGTATCAAGGACTAGGACTACCACGGTCCCATAGTTGTTCCAAATTCCCAAATTTCCCGATGTAAATAGAGTACCGTAGGTGTTGCACATTATTTAACAGGTCAATGACACAAACCCCAAATTTGATTATATACATAACTGACCAATACAGTGGATAACAAAGGATTGGACCGATAAATGTGGATATTCAAATACAACCATATGAAGGTGAATAACTAATAGTACATAAATCAAATTCATAAGATAGCCATGGTCTAGGTGATTGAACAATAATCTACACAAGAAAATATTTTATTAACACTATATATTTGAACCTATTAATGTTGCTAACCCACAACTATAGACATCTTAGAATATAAGTAATGTTGACATACAATGGGTACAAAATATTAAAAAGTGGGTGATTTGGATTACTAAATATAATTGTAATATGTCACTAAGCAATAATTATAGAAACAAATTATGAGATTGAGGTGTGTTACATATGGTATCAGAGTTGTAGGTTCAAAACTAGGTCTACGAGAAACAACCACGGGAGGAAATAAAAAAGAAAAAGAAAATGGAGTTGCAAGGGGAATTTAAGAAAATAAAACCTCCTACATTTGATGGAGAAAAGGAGGAGGATTAAAAAGCATAGAGTCACAACATGACAAAGTACTTTCAAGTTTATGAGTATGATAGCAATTTAAAGGTCAGGCGGGAAATTTATCAGTGGCAGGAGAAAGTTGCTCTTTGGTGGGAGGAGGTTAAAATAGTGCATAATCTAGAAGAGAAGGCAGTTTCTTAGGAAGAGTTCCAGAAACAATTCAAGTATAAATATCCAAATGAATGGTACAATTATGACTAGGTCAAGGAATTCAATTACTTAAGGTTGGGACAACTAAGTATGGATGATTTTATTGCTAAATTCACCAATGTACTACGTTATGTTCCCTATATCAAGGAAGATAAATCCAAAATGCAAAGATTTTTAAATTTCTTACTTGTCCCTTATTTATAAAGGATTGAGTTTGGTAATCTTAAAACAATGGACAAAGCAGTGAGGAAAGTGAGATTGTGCTATCAACAATTTAGAAATAGAGGATAAGGCTCCAAATCTTGGAAAAATAAAGACAAAAATAAATCTGTAGGTGGGATGAAGAGACAAAAACTTTCATATTTGAAGAATTTTGGAAGGGATCACTAGTGGAAATAGTTCAGTAGAAATAATCCACTCCAACCTACCCAATCTCAAACCGGGTCAAAACCAATGGGCCTGAATAATAAAAATATAAGTGGGGTTAAAGAAAGAGAACCTTTAAAGTGTTGGGGGTGTGCAAAACCCCACCTGTTGAGAGATTGTCCACATAATCCAATATCTATTCAAAATTTACAAGCAGTGCATGAAGCAACAACCATAAATGATATTGCAAGGAAACTCCCAAAGGTAAGTGCAATGTTAGAAGATAAACAAGCAAAGCACCAGTACACCATGATCGAAGTTTAAGGTAACATATAAAACCACCATGTGTCTATATCAATTGATCCAAGGGAGAGTCTTAGCTATATTAACCCATAGATAATGGAAAAGTGTAATTTAAAAGCTGAGAAATTTAAGAATGCATGGTTAGTATAGCTAGCAACAAGTACAAAAAGGAAGGCAATCAACCACGTGAAATAGTGTCTTGTAAATTTAAATGGCTTCCCAACTGAAGTAAATTTAAATATACTTCCTTTAGGTTTATATGATTTATTAATAGGTATGGATTGGATGGAAAAACATCGAGTTATAGTGAAATGCCTAGAAAAAACAATGAGCTATGTGAATAAAGAAGGAATAACACAACTGGTAATAGGTATACCAAAACCCATTTCGGTTAGAAAAATTGGAGTGTTACAGTTGAAAAGAAGTGCAAGAAAAATATGTCAACTCTTTGTTGTCCATATTGAAGAAAGTAATCAGAAAATAGAAAACAAAAATTAGATGAACTTCCAGTAATCAGGGAGTTTACAGATGTATTCTCGAAAGAAATTTCAAGACTACCTCCCTGCAGAGACATAGATTTCTCTATTTATTTAGTACCAGGAGATATCCCATTGTCTAGAGTGCCTTACTGAATGAGTATTCTAGAATTATTAGAGCTAAAAATAGAGTTACCAGAATTACTCAATAAATGTTACATTAGACCCAACATTTCACCTTAGGGAGCCCCGGTATTATTTTTGAAAAAGAAAGATGGTACAATTAGAATATGCAAAAATTACAAATGTTAGTATGAAAATTCTTGGAAAGTGTACCAAAAATGTTTCACTTGAACTGCTCGTGACATGTAATCCTAACAACAGAAGTATGGTGGTGTCTATGCCTCAGATCTACAACAAAAACATGAGGAAAACCTCGCAGCAAAAAATCATATGCAAATAGGAACATATAACAACAAACATAAAAGTGCAGCTACCCAATGGATCATATGAATAAGCAATTTTTATTAATCAAAATGATACACCCGATGAGAAGAACTTTTAAACTTGGGTCTATAGATCCCCCTCTATGGGATGGGTCCTTCTTAACCTTATGCTTTAGCAATGTGCTTCTCTCTCTCAATATGCAATAGGAAAAAAATAAAAGGTGATTGAACTCAAGTGGGAGGTCAAATAATATGAGACAATAATGCGGACAATGAAAAGGGTCATAGTGAAGAATGGAGAGAAATTTACAACAAAATATTGGAATAGATTGGGAATTAGAAAATAATAAAATATTATTGTCTAAATCAAAATCTAGCCATTGTGGCTATTTTATTATATTTTTTGAGAGGGAAAAGATATTCAAAATCATCAAATATCTTTATTTAGAAATTAGTTAAAGTAATTAACAAATAAAAATGATTTACTAATCACTTTGAGAGAATTAAGAAAGAAATATTTATTAAATAATGGTTTAATAATTATCTTATAAGAAGAATAGGGGATAAATAAGGAATAATAAATAAATAATGGTTTATTTATTTAATTAAACAAATTTACTATCAAAAACAAATACTCGTTTCCACGCATAGATGATCTATTTTATCAAGTATGAGGGGAAACTATATTCTCAAAAATTGATTTGAGAACAGGGTATCACCAGTTAAGAATAAAATACGAAGATATTCATAAAACAACCTTTCGAACCAGATATGTTCACTACAAATTTGTAGTGTTACCATTTGGTCTTACAAATGTACCTACAACATCTATTTGTTTCATGAATACTGTGCTTAGTAAGTACATTGATAAATTTCTACTAGTTTTTATAGATGACATTTTAAGGTATTCCAAAAATGAAAAGAAGCATGAAGAATACTTGAGATTGGTACTGAAAACTTTGAGGGAACATCGATTATATGCATAATTTAGTAAATGTGAATTTTATAAGGACATAATACAATATTTGGGTCATTTCATTTCAAAGGAAGAATTGTTTGTTTATCTAGAAAATGTTAAGGCCATTTTAAATTGGCCTATACCTAAGGATGTGTCAGATGTCAGATCCTTCATGGGAATTACGGGATATTACAATAAGTTCATTGAGGGTTTTTCAAAGTTGGCCTATCCTATCACTTCCTTACAAAAAAGGGGAAAATTTTGAGTGCACAATTAAGCATTAGGAAAGCTTTGTCAAGCTTAAACATTTACTAATGGTAGCACCTATTTTAAGTATTGCAGACCCAGAAAAGGAGTTCATTGTATGCACCGATGAACGTTTGGAAGGATTGGGTGAAATTTTAATGCAGGACAATTATGTAGTGTCCTTTGAATTTAGGAAATTGAAAACAAATGAAAAGATCTATGCAGTATCTGATTTAGAGTTAGTTGTTGTGATACATGCCTTAAAATGTGGTGGCATTATCTATTGGGGAAAAGGTTCACATTGGTTACAGATCACATCAGCTTGAAATATTTTTTTATCCAATGAGATCTAAATGTTAGACAAGCTAGGTGGATGGCCTTTCTCAGTTAATTTGAATTTCATATAAGGCATATTAGATATAAAGAAAATAAATTAGAAGATGCTTTAAGTCGACATGAAAATTCACTAACAAAATTTATGTTAGCAGTGTTAAATGAGAATTGTCAAATAGATCAAAGAGTCAATATAGGAAGATATAAATTATCAAAAAATTTAACAACAATTGCAACAAAAAAAAGTCCCTACTTATACAGAAAATTCAAACAAAATGCTGACATATAAAAATAGATTGTACATTCCAAATGCAAATGCTTTGAAGCAGCTTATCCTAGATGAACATCACAATAAACCTTATGTAGGACATCTAGGGTACCAAACAATGATCCTAGCACTAAGAAAATAATTTTATTGCCCTGGTATGAAGAAAGAAGTGGCAGAATATTTGTCTAAAAGTCTAGACTGTTAGCAGGTGAAGGTAGAACACCAACACCCAGTTGGACTATTAAACCCCCTCCCCATTCCAGAGTGGAAATGGGAAGGGATTTCTCTATACTTTATTATAGGACTACTGATAACAAGAAAGAAACATCGCTCCATTATGGTGGTTATAGACAAACTGAGCAAGGAAACACATTATATATCTACACAATCTACATTTGGAATAACACATATTGCAAACATATTCATGTGGGAATTTGTTTGGTTACATGGGATACCGAAAACGGTAATATCTTATAGGGATGCTAAATTCACCTCTAAGTGTGTGTGCCTCGTAGTTGTCCTTTATACAGTAAGATGGGTAAATAGATAGGAATAAGCTACACATTAATAGAAATAAGAATAAATGGTACCAATACAACCACTATATCGAGTGTAAGTAGATATATCTATGACACTGAAATTATGGTTATTAAACATCTGATGCAAAAGACGTTTCCATGAGAAAGTGTGAATCAGAACCATTGTTTTGTTATTACTAATTTAAAATAAATTCCATGCAATGTTTCTCAGAAGAAAAATAACTAAATAGGAACAATCATCCACTTGAGGAAGAAAGTGGAAAACAAAGTCTACAAGATCACATAATTCTCTGTATATAAAATGAGTAAAACTTCTCATAGTTTGTTAACCAAATTCGAAATTTGGCAATTCAAATGATTTTAGGTAGTGAAATCAAGGGACCAGTTATAAATTAAATGATTCAGGGTACAATTCACAAAACAAACAAAACCCCTATAATGGGTTCAGCTATGCAATTGGCTCGCAATGAGATGTTGCATCAATTGTAAGAAGAGGTAAACACGTTGCAAAATGTCAACCTGGAGCAAAAGCAAAAGTTAGGTCCCTATAATAATAGTGATTCCCCCATTATTATTTTCATTGTAGCCCTTATTGTTTTTGTTGTGCCCCTATTGTCCCCATATTGTTATTATTGTGCCCCATAGAAGCCCACTATTTTTATTGTTGTCCCCTTATATTATTATTGTTATTTCAGCTTTGATTATATTGTGACTCCTTAAAATCCTATATATAGAAAGGATGTTTTCTCATTTTTATCATCCAAGAATTATTCATTTGTGAAATATAAAGGAGGTTGCCCCCTCGAAGACGCTGATTTCTAAGGCGTTGATCTTTCTTTTCTATCTTTTTGTGAGCTGATTTCATAACATTTGGTATCAGAGGCTTGGATTCTAGGGTTTCGCTACTCCGAACATGTCATCGTGGAATTTTAGCTATAACTTTTTTTCTGCAACGTCTCAGAAGCTAAAAAACAAAACCCATTTGAGCCGAAACTTTTCTCAATCTTGGGTCCAAATTTAAGATCTTGTCTCGCTATATTTTTGGAGATATGATCTGAGGAAGTTAGGGTTTTTGCAGACTCTCGGATTACATTCCAAACAGGTGACCTTGGGAAAATCATCATAACATTTTCTCTGAGCATCAGATTGAAATTTCGTAAGAAGTTACAGAAAGAGGATGGACTATAATTTTCTGTGTATCTTTTTAAGATCTGAAGGTTGAAAGAATGACATGTGGAACGTCGTACAAGTTTTTTCTACTGAAAACTTATATAATCAGGTCATCTTGGGAGATTAGGCATAACTCTTTCTTGGAGACTCCAATTTTGATTAGAATAGTGTCATAGGAAAGAGGACTCAGAGGGCTACTGCAGGAAGCAATTTCAGACCTTGGATATATGCAATTATAGAGATACAACTGATTCAATATCGAGCTTCTACAAAGAGAAAAAAGGTGTGTATTCTTTTTAAAATTTTGCGTAAGTTTGGGTCGAAAAATTAGTTTGAAGTTCAAAGGGCATAGTGAAGCATAATTACCATTAATTGATGCCCCGAAGAAATAAAATGGAAACACCTAGTAAGAAACCTAAAAGCTATATCATGTCTCATGAAGAAGAGGAATAAATTCAACATGATATATCAAAATTACGAGACCAAGTGCAACAAATTTTACTCTCAAAAAAGGTAACAAAAGCTAAGATTGATGGTTTAAATAAAGGCGTGGAAGCTAAGATGAATGGTGTGTAAGCTAATATGAATGGTGTGCAAGTTAAGATGGATGGCGTGGAAGCTAAGATGGATGGTGTAGAAGCTAAGATGAATGATATGGACGCTAAGATGGATGGTATAGAAGAAAAACTAAAAGGCGACATGGAAGATTTGAAGATAGGTTTGACTAAGTTGCTACAAGAAATGCTTACTAATTGTGAAAGGGTATTAAATAAAACTCATGATGAGAACAAAAGAAATGTCAATCATGATTTCATAGACTCTAACGCTGGATTGAGGACCCACCATGTTCCAAAGATCAATATGAGGAAGTTTGATGGCAAGGATCCCGTAACATGGATACTACAAATGGAGCAATATTTCAATCTCCATAATGTGAAAAACACACATAAGGTACGATTTGCAACTTTATATTTGGAACCAAATCAGTTTGTATAGTATCGATGGCTTTGCTCTCGTAAACAAATTGTCACTTGGGCAATTTTTATGGAAGAAATGATAGCACATTATGAGGATACAAAAAGCAACACTTTTTTTAGCCAATTAATAAACCTCAAACAAAAGGGTTCAATGATGGAGCACATTGAGGACTTCCAAAAATTGAATATAAGGGTAAAAGATATTCCAGAGGAGCATAGGATTGATGTGTTCATAGGGACTTTAAAGGATAACATCCAACATGAGGTTCGCCTTTGGGAACCTGACTCATTGGAGAAGGCATTCAGGTTGGCAATAAAAATGGAAAGAAAAATTATGGCAATAAGGAAGCCTACCACTCACAACTATAAGGATGGAAGTGTTGTTTCCCCTATCCTTCCACAACCTACAAGGTTGACACCCCAAAAATTGGAAGAAAAAAGAGAAAAAGGGCTTTGTTACAGTTGTGATAGCAGATACACTAAAGGTCATAGGTGTGCTGAGAAGAAATTATTTTACATAGAGTGTGAAGAGGAGAAAGAAAGGGAACAACAAACATCAAAAGAAGAGGATATACACTAGGAACAAACCCTATAGAAAGAAGAAATGAATCCTACCATATCTTGTAATGCATTGTCCGGAATTACCACTCCTCAAACTATCAAGATAGAAGGACATATCAAGAAGAAAAAGATAATAGTGTTGATTGATTCGCGCAATACCCATAATTTTATTCATTGTAAGATAGGCAAGGAATTGAAGTACTTCTTATATCCAACACCAGAGTGTCAAGTGATGGTTGCAAGTGGAGGAACCATAAATTTCTTTGGAAAGTGCCATAATATCAAGCCATCCATGGAAGAATATGTATTGAATAGCCCAATGGTTTCCATTCTAATGGGTGGTGCTAATGTTGTACTGGGAGTCCAATGGCTACAATCCTTGGGTACAATAGCTTTTAATTTTCAAGAACTTTTCATGAAATTTTCTTCAGAAGGAGAGGAAGTTGAATTAAGAGGTATCGCAAGAAAACCAAGAAATATAATAAGCTCTAATTGAATGAAAAATCTTCTAAAGAAAGAACAGTGAGGCATAATTGCACAATTATGCCTCGCTAGATGTATTTCTCCAAATCTTCAAAAAGTCTTGGACAATCATTCCAAGGTATTTGAGACTCCCAAAGGTCTCCCACCTATTCGTGATCATGATCATGCTATTCATTTGATACCAGGAAGTGTTCTTCGAAACATCAGGCCTTATAGGTATCCCTATGCCCAAAAGAGTGAAATTGAATGCATGGTTGAAGAAATGCTAGACACTGGTATAATTCAACCTAGTCAAAGTTCTTTCTCTGCTCCAGTAGTATTGGAGCACAAGAAGGATGGATCATGGTGCATGTGTCCGGATTATAGGGAGCTCAACAAGCTCTCTATTAAAGATAAATTTCCCATTCCTATCATTGATGAACTATTGGATGAATTTCATGGATCAATTTACTTCACCAAGTTGGATATTCATTCAGGATATCATCAAATTAGAATGAATACTGAAGACATTCCGAAAACAGCATTTAGAACTCATGAGGGTTATTATGAATTTTCGGTCATGCCTTTTGGCCTTACCAATGCACCTTCTACATTTCAAGGTTTGATGAATTCCATTTTCAAACCCATCCTTAGAAAATTTTTGTTAGTATTTTTTGATGATATACTAATCTATAGCAAGTCTTGGAAGGATCATGTTCAACATGTTGACCGGGTGCTAAAACTATTGGAGGAGAAACAATTATATGCAAAAAGCTCCAAATGTTTCTTTAGAGTACAAGAGGTGGAATATCTGGGTCATATTGTATCTCATGAAGGTGTTAAGGTAGACCCTAGAAAAATTAAAGCCATTAAGGAATGGAAAATCCCCACATCCATAAAGCATCTGCGAGGATTTCTCGGGTTGATAGGGTATTATCACAAGTTTGTTAAGAATTATGGGAGAATAGAAGCACCTCTAACAACATTATTGAAGAAAGATGCGTTTTTATGGATTCCAGAAGCAACGAAGGCCTTTGAATATCTTAAAGAGGCAATGTGCCAAGCACCGTATTAGCTACGACAGATTTCACAAAAACCTTTCTTGTGGAATGTGATGCCTCAGGAAATGGAATTGGTGTGATGCCTCAGGAAATGGAATTGGTGATGTTTTAATGTAAGAAGAAAGACCCATTGGTTTCGAAAGTCATCCAATCAAAGGAAAGTATTTACACAAAGCTATTTATGAGAAGGAAATGTTGGCAATACTACATGCACTTAAGAAATGGCAACCCTACCTAATGGGAAGACACTTCAAGGTAAAAATGGATCACGATAGCCTTAAATACTTTTCAGAACAAAGATTATCTTCAGAAGAGCAGAAAAAATGGGTCACAAAGATGTTGGGTTATGAATTTGAAATCATATACAAAAAAGGGAAGCAAAATGTTGTGACAGATGCATTCTCAAGAAAGGATGAGGATGTGGAAGCATTGCTTTGTGCCATTTCTATTATCCAACTAGATTGGATAAACAAAGCAAGGGATGAATGGAAGAATGACGAAGAAGTGTGGGAACTCATTCCAAAGATACAACAAGATACCAGTACATCTGATACATTTAGCTGGAAAAATGATTCGTTATGGTACAAAGATCGCTTATACCTATGTCAGAATTCCCAACTCAAACAAAATATTCTTATGGAATTGCACGCCTCTCCCTTAGAGGGCACTCAGGATTTTTAAAAACTTACCACAGGGTTAAGAAGGATTTTTTTGGGATGGCCTTAAATCTGATATTCAAAAGTTTGTGGCAGAATGTTTGGTTTGCCAACAAAATAAATTTGAAACAATTAAGGCCGAGTCTATTACAACCTTTATCCATTCCAAGTCAATGCTGGGAGGAGGTTTCAGTGGATTTTATCACAGGTTTACCCAAGTCCGAAGGAAAGAGTGTCATCATGGTGGTAGTTGACAGACTTACCAAGTATGCACACTTTTGTGCATTATCTCATCCATTTAAAGCTAGTACATT
Source organism: Pinus tabuliformis (assembly GCA_031772625.1). Taxonomy (NCBI): domain Eukaryota; kingdom Viridiplantae; phylum Streptophyta; class Pinopsida; order Pinales; family Pinaceae; genus Pinus; species Pinus tabuliformis. The sequence goes on from CM062814.1 coordinate 646,828,650, forward strand.
TTCTACTGCATTTATGGAAACAATTCAAAAGCTACATGGAAACCCAAAGATTATTGTAAGTGACAGAGTTCCCATTTTCAAGGGAAATTTTTGGACATAATTATTTTCTTGTCTTGGGACTCAGTTAGCTCATAGCTCATCTTATCATCTTCAATCTAATGGGCAAATTGAGATAGTAAACAAATGTTTGGATGGATATATTCATTTCTTTGTATCTGATAAACAGACACAATGGGTCAAATGGTTGCCTTTGGTTGAATAGTGGTATAACACTTCCTTCCATATTGCAGCAAAAATGACCCCATTTATGGCACTTTATGAATATCACCCACTGTCCATCACATCATATTTAAGAGAAAATTCTAAGGTTCAAGCAGTGGAATATCACATCGAGCATCAACAACAAGTTCTCCAACTCTTATAGGATAACCTAACTTTGGCACATAATAGAATGAAACAACAGGGAGATCAACATCACAACAAAATAAGTTTTGATATAGGTGACTGGGTATTTCTACAGCTACAACCATATAAACAAATGTCCCTAAAGCAAGCTAAGAAGGATAATAAATTGTCACCAAAGTATTATGGTCCATACAAGGTGTTGCAAAAGATTGGTACTATCGCATACAAATTGGAGCTTCCTGCAGCTTCCCGAGTGTACCCAATTTTCCATGTTTCATGCTTAAAGAAGGTTACTAGTGACAAGATCCCAGTTCAAACAATATTGCCAGAACTTGACAAGGAAGGAAAAATCATATTGGAACCTGAAGCAGTCACAGAAACAAGAACTCGACAGCTACGAAATCGATCAATTTCAGAGTATCTTATCAAGTGGAAGAACCTACTCCCTGAAGATTCCACATGGGAGGATGAGAATTTTATACAAAAGCATCCAGAACTACTCAAGCGTTGAGGACAACACTTTTTTGAAGGAGAGGGGCATGTTAGGTCCCTCTAATACTAGTGATTCCCCCATTACTATTGTCATTGTAGCCCTTATTGTTATTGTTGTGCCCCTATTGTCCCCATATTGTTATTATCATGCCGCATAGAAGCCCACTATTGTTATTGTTGTGCCCTTATATTATTATTGTTTTGTCGGATTTGATTATATTGTGACTCCTTAGACTCCTATATAGAGAAAGGAGGTTTTGTCATTTGTATCATCCAAGAATTGTTCATTTGTGTAATGTAAAGGAGGTTGCCCCCTCGAAGAGGTTGATTTCTAAGGCTTTGATCTTTCTTTTTTATCTTTTTGTGAGCTGGTTTCATAACAGAAAATGTGAGAAGAATTACTTCAATGTAGTAAAAATAAAGAAAACCGTAACATCATGCACAAAACCCTTCGTCCGCGCTCTATTTTCATACTTGTAGCAACTCGAGTTGCATATACTATTATAGTTGGAATGAAAATATAATACATAAATGTATGTGTTTAATTTAAGGAAGAGAGTGAGTCTCAACAGTGAGGAGATAAGGTAGTATCTCAAGATATCTCCATTACCTGGTGTTAACGTGACCCTTATCTTCTCTAGAGACATGTAGAAATCAAAAGAGACAAGTCAAAACGATCATGGCCATAACTAGATTTATTAAAGTGCCCAAACCCAAATTGAGTAATTTTATGAAGAAAGACTCAATTTAAACAAGTAAATGAACAAGATATGACTATGTTGTTCCAACCAAAACAAGAAAAGGTATCAGTGATTGTATTAGACTAAAAACCCCAAGTTCTTGAGAAGAACTTTAAACAGAAGAATAACCACCCAATTTGAACTTCTTTGACTACTATAAAATACAATAATCATACATAGTAGCCACCTTCTACCACGACGAGTTATCTGAACGTGAACAAAATGAGGGTTTGGAAAATAATGGAACTTTTCCATTAAGCACCTAGAAGATGCCTAATTGAAAAAACAAATGATGATAATCTTATCTCCTTCCAAAAAGGTCCCATTCTTAATGGAATCCTCTCATTATCTACCAAGCTCAAAATAAAATGTCACACCCTAAGCAAGGGGTCGGGTGATAGAGACTGCATTACCTAAATACCATCAAGGTAGATGTCGACCAAGATAAATGATCAACCCAAAAAATTGTCATTATGAGCTTCTGCACCAATAAGGGTGTGGAACAAAGAAAGGTAGACAAAATGAAAAACAGAAATTAGGAACGAAACACCAAAAGAAACCACCTCTCAAGCTAACAAACCCAAATCCATAAATAACCTGTAAGTATACATATACCTAAAAAAGACACGACTATGATCATGCGACATTTCAAATATAAATAACAAACTTTGGGCAGATGAATAGGCGACCCTATAATGAAATTCAATAGATAAAATGACAAATAAGTGACACAATGTTAGCCGGAAGAGGAACAAACCATCAATGTTGATTTTCAGATGAAAAGGAGATGAAACTTAATTTTATTTGGAGAGCAAAGAATTAAGAAGATAAATACTTTACCTAGGATTGCCTCTGCATGGCAAGTGTAAGGAGTTACACTACCAAAATGACCCCAACAAGTTGTCCACAGTGACACCAGGTGGCCCAAGGTTTTGGTGGCTGAGTGATACAATAATGGTAAGAGAAACAAATGAGGGATAGGTTTAGTCAACCCAGAACCCTAATTATTTACACTGTTAGATGTGTCTATCAAATCATGACCATTGGTAGTGCTCATTCAGGACACCATGTGATATTCACATGGACCTGGCTTGGTGCCAGCTCACTGTGCCAAATGTGTATCAAGGATTAGGTGAGTACCACGGTCCCACAGTTGTTCCAAATTCCCAAATTTCCCAATGTAAATAGAGTTCAACATGTATCGTACATTATTTAACAGGTAAATGACACAAACCTCAAATTTAATTATATACATAAATGACCAATACAGTGGATCACAAAGGATTAGACCCATAAACATGCATATGTTAATACAACAATATGAAGGTGAATAACTAATAGTACATAAATCAAATTCATAAGATTGCCGTGATGTAAGTAGTGGAACAATAAGCTACACAAGAAAATATTTTATTAACACTATATGTGAACCTATTAATGTTGCTAACCCACAACTACACACATCTGAGAATATAAGTAACATTGACATACAATGGGTACAAAATATTAAAAAGTGGGTGACCAAATATAATTGTAAGATGTCACTAAGTAACAATTATAAAAAATATATATATTTATGAAATTAAAGTGTGTTACATAATGGAACATGCACAACAAGAATGAGATTATTAATATTTAATAAGGCATATATATATATAATTATTGCCAAAATTATTTTTTTATTCAGAGTTTTTTTCTTAAAAACATCTATCAACTCCAAATTAAGCATAGATGGAATCACATATTACATCACCCTCATACTCATTTTAAAATGCACCTTTTGAAATAATAAAAATCTACTTTAATTTTTAATAAAATTTTAATTTAATTTAAAACAAAGTATTACATCATTTTAATTAAATTTAAAACAAAATAATAAAAATCCACTTTAATTTGTAATAATTTTTTTTTTTTAATTTCATAATTTTGATTAAATTTGAAACAAAATATTAATAAGGAGATTAAATTTATTGAATATTAACAGCAAACTCTATTTATGGAAAACATTTCTCCATCGAAATGTGAATAACCATGATGTATAATATTTTCTTTGCGTAACCAAAATCCAAAAGCTTTAGTGTCGAAGAGTGGTTGCAATTTGAAATCCAAAAGCTTTAGTGTCGAAGAGTGCTAAAACAAAGTATTGCATCATTTTGATTAAATTTAAAACAAAATAATAAAAACCCACTTTAATATGAAATCCAAAAGCAAAAGCTTTAGTGTCGAAGGGTGGTTGCAATTTGAAATAATTATTTTTTGGTCATATATAAGATTAACGAAAACAAAAATGTAAACGCATAACTACATTAAATCTCAAAACTGAAAATATTTATTTTTACACCTTACAAACAAATAAGAAGTGAGATAGGGATTTGATTATTGGTTAGTCGTTCAAAAATATTACTTATTTTTTACCATTGGATTTATGGTCAAGGTCATAATATTTTAGTTTTATTCATTTATAATTGAATATATTGAAATGATATATATATATATATATATAAAATTATGATTATAATTATTATGATTATGATGGTACTACATCATTAAAATAAAATTTTATTTTTCTGTGTACATATAAAATTTTAAAAATAATTATATAAGAGGTAAGTTATTATTTAATTAATATTGATAAATTTTAAATTATAGGTAAGAAGTAAACTTTATTAATGAAATTGTTAAGGTGGGTTTTTAGTATTGGGTGGCATGTGGTATTAAACTCATGTTATATGTGTTGTAAAGTTTTTAATAGGTTTGGAGATTCTCCATTCCAATGTGTAAAAGTTGAGCAAGTAGAAAGTTCACTTGGTAGGGTTAGGGTATTAACTGTGTTGGTTGTATTTAAGCCAAAAGATAATAAATTTATTATTAGGTTGGCTTTTCCCTAGTAGGGATTTTCTAGTGTACATCATGGCATGCATAGTTTATGTGCATTGTTGCTATGTGATCATTATCATTATTTCTCTTGTATTATATTCATCTCTAACAACTTCTATTATAGCTAGGTTTAACCTAGACTCTTTGAGGGGAGTGGTCTAATGTTGGTGTTGAAAAAGGATGGAGTGACATGTAACAAAATTGTTGGATTACATGGATAGAGTTCGATGGAAGAAAGCCCGGTAGGAGTAGCTTTGAAAACACAAGATGAATCTCTCATGGGAATTTTTAAGTACGTAGATAACAATGAAAAAAGATAGATTTGGAAATTTAGTGACACGAGGAAAGCATTAGGATGGATGGCTTGAGGTATGTGAAGGCCAGATAATACACACAAACCATGCACATCATGATTTACCCTAGAAAACCCTAACTGAGAAAAAATATCGTAATAATAGATCTATTATATCTTGCATTAAATGCAGCAAACCCAACCAACACCCTAGCCCTGGCCAAGTGAGCCTTTCACTTTCTCAACTTTGGTACATTGCAATGGAGAATCCCCAAGATTTTTAAAGGCTTTAAAATATGTAATATTATGGGTTCAATACCACAAGTCACTAATACCAAGTGCCTCAAACCAGCATTATTGGTCTAACAACTTTAAAATTTTCACCAAGTCAAGTTAAGCTAATAATTCTCTCCTTAAAATTGAGTAAGTGAGATTAAATTTGTCCCAACATCTTTTTGAATTCCGTATAAAAAACTACCATCTGCCAAAGTACATGGCTAACTAGAAGCTATATTTGGGAACTTTTAATGACACTTTTTCTCACACATGGTTCATTATCCATATCACACCCTGAGATCTCACATTCCCCCCTCAAGGAAGCATATGAGTGCACCTACTGCCCTCATACCTACTCAAGTGGTAAATTACAAAACTTGATCGTACATATTCCACCCACCACCACACGAAAACAAGTATGCTTGAATAACAATTCTTACAACAAATTGACCCATGAGAGGGATGATATCATGTGCTACTAGATTGCAACATGTATCCCTTAATAACAAATCTTACAACAACCTTGGGGAATACATCGTATTTATGAGCAGGCTTTACAACTTGGACCAAACACTATAGGGTGTCCATGCACTAATGTAGCTCTCCATCATATGTTTCCTCCTTCAATAGGCATTGGCATCATCGAATCCATCTATGTTCTCTAGTCCAGGTAGCTACATGACCTCTCTCTCTCCTGTTGTATCTCACTTTGAACTAGATTTGAAATCTCATTTGCATTCGTTGTCTCTCTCAACCCATCTCATACGAATTTAGTAGGAATCATTCTTCTCTACCCTTTGTGCCTACTTATTTATCACTGCTAGTTGTTGCATGGAAACCTTCCACTATTCCTTTCATCTTTTGCGCCTCTTACCTCCATGAATACCTTCTTAGCCTCTACTACGCTCCATGGCTTCTTATTAGGGTTTGAAATTAAAACACAAGGTGTAACATCACTCGTCAAAATTCTATGTAATAAAGTTAATAAAGGAAAAATAAATAACCAAGGTCATCTGACACGTATTCCAAGATGAGTGTTGGGAAAAACATCCTAGTGTGGGTGTTAATTTGGTTTATTATGGCTAAGGAAATTAGAAAAGGAAATGGCAAAGAATTTGGAGAGGCAAAGCGACATTAATTGGAATTTTATTTATGAAAATGATGAAAATTAGGAAAAAAGGAAGGTGAAAGGTAATAGGTTGCATGTGAGGAGGAAAATGAAGGAAAATAATGGAAAATTGAAGAAAATAGAGGCCTCATTAATAAAAGGGCTTTAGAGGATTAGTTGGTACCTTTTTTATCAATTTAGTTTTGGAGCTCTTTCTCTCTCACTCTTTGACACTTAGAGCATTCTTCGAGCACTCTAGCATTGGATCAAGGAAAGAAAAAGAAGGACAAAGAAGCTAAAGGGAAGTAAAAATTGAGCAATGAAAATCATAATCAAGCAGCTACAACGAGATTACTTGCATGTATCGATTTTCATGTGTGATTTCATTTCTATATGTGATGCATGGTACATAAATGTGTGTTCTTGGTTCTCTTGTTGTCATTGGCATGGGTTTTTCCAAGTGTGACACATTGTTCAGCCTTTCGTTGCCATTTACAGATAGCCATGGTGTAGTGGGTTCTCTTGTATTTTATTGAGATGGATTGTCGGATGGATTTGAAGATGAGTGGGGTGGTCCCAGAATTATTCACAAGGCCTAGGAATCCTGGGATGGGATACACGGTAAAGCCTAGATGTGAACACTTTGATTGAGCCTAGGAATCCCTTGACCGATGAATGGAAGGATACACAGTAAAGCTCAATAGTGAATACCCTTGATTAGGCCTAAGAATCCCTTGACCGGTAATGGAAGGATACACTGTAAATCTCATTAGTGAATACCCTTGATTGGGCCTAGGAATCCCTTGAATGGTAATGGAGAGATACACATTAAATCTGAGAGGTTGAGATGGACAAATTCCTCATGGTTTAGGTAGAGAGATCCGGAGGCATCCATGCTTGTTTAGGGCCTAGTGATCCAATGGGGATTGCAGTAAAGCCTAGTTCTATTAATGAGGGTTGAGGTGGTTTGGCCTCGGGAAGCCTAGTTGGTTTTGTTGTAAGTCCCACACTCATGCTTAGAATATGGCACGAGGGTGATGGATAAAATAAATATTTGGTTCATCCAAACTATGTCCGAGTGGTTCATGGAATTCGCAGACCTCGTTGGCTTATACATTCATTAATAAGCACTCTTTATCCTTATTGTTTCATGTGTAAATGTATTGGTTCATATGTGATTCTTATGGTTGTTATATCCTTGTTATTTTTGTTGGTTATATGTTGGTTATGAGTATGTTTTATGATAGACTTGATGTATGCTTGTCATCATGTTTTGATTTTCTAATGAATGTACAATGAATACATGACCAAATATTTGATAATTAAACTATTATTGTATGGAAACAATGCTTCTTTAAGAATCTAAAATAAGCATGAGACCCCTATGATCATATCTCTTGTTATGACCTGTAGATTCCATATTTGTGACATGTTTGACGAAATGCCTGTAATGACTAGTAGAGGTCTGGTCAAGTACTTACTCAAGTGTTTGCATTAGCACCTTTTTTTCAGTGCCATTTATCATTCTTGAAAGTTTCATGAAGTTTTGGGCAGTGGCCTGAGTCCTAACTGTGGTGAAGTAAAATTCTAAGTGCGGACACAAATAATTCCTCTAGCCCGATAGCGGGTCTAGCCACAAACAAGACATTCTATGGAATATTTCCTTAGGTTAGAACCAATTAAGAGGGCCTACCTCTTAGTAAGCTTATCTCGTTTGGTGATGACCTTGCTTGCTTGCTCTAGCTATCTCCCGTTTACTTATTCAAACACCTGAAACAAGTAAACAACAACAAACAACAACCGTGATAATAGACAAATTGTAATTCAACCTACTTAACAAGTCAAGAAGCATTAAGCCATAAACATGTGAGATGACACATTATGTAGGAAATCAATCGATAGTTGCATATATATTAAATCAAGAAGAGATTACAACCATTGTCTTGATGTTGTTGTTCTCCTCCGAAAAAACCAGGTTCCCACACACTTCTGTTAGCATTCCATGATGGCCTCAACAATGATAGTTTTAAGGCTCTTCCCTTTAGTCTTCACACTAAACCAAATTCACACTTCTCCCTCACACACAACTAGAGAGCTACAACTATGAATAACTTGTTGATCACTCCAAACTTAATTAGCACTAGCACACCAACATTAACACTAGCTTGTGCTTGGGAAAAGTGGAGGTTTATATAGCATGAATGGATGGGATATGGTTCCTCTTCTCATGGGAGAAGGTCTTATCTCTTGAGGTAGTTCCATCCTTATAGGGGAAAGGATCCCAAACTGACATCCTCGACTCCATCTGGCCCAACCATTTACCAGACTTCTATTACGAAGCTTCTAGAGCTGGAAGATTCGGCTCCTTATTTAAAAAACTTTCCAAAAGAGGATCGGCGCGACTGGAACAAGGATTAGTCACTCCGGTCAGTGTTAGGGATAGTGTTAATCCCTGCATATCAGCATGAGGAAGACACTGGTAATTAGCTCCGGTCTTGTAAACTAGGAAAAATAGAATATTTTTGGGAAATGATGCAAAAGGGAATTGTTCTACTCATGAAGAGGGACACAATGGGAGTTTCTTCATGAATGGGAAGCATGCAGCGTTCACTATAGAGGTCCTCTAGGATCATGGAATGGGGAGTACAGGGATAGTGACAAAATGCTATGTAATAGATGCCCCCTAAAGCGTGAAGGTCGAACTAGAGTGAGGGATGAAATGCGTTATGAATCAGTGCGAGGAACCAGAGTCTATCGTCAGAAAACCTGCAAGCAAGTATAGATACATATACATAACTAAAAACTCTATCAAATGATACATGAATCGTGGTATGGACGTAACCATCCAGAGAATGATAATGTAAATGGATCCAGGCATGGGCGCAACCATCCGATAAAAAGGATCATATCGAAACCAAGGTATGGTCACAGCCATCCAATAATGAGAAGGATCACATATGATAACTCATGGTATGGTCGCAGCCATCCATTTAAGAGAGACATGTATATCAACATAATCATGTCAAATTTCCTTGCAACCTGGACTTTTGTAATTTGAGCCCAGGGTCTTGCACTCCAACACGACCCAATCAAAGTACAAATTTGAACATGTGAATAAAGGTGTTGACATTGAACATGTTAGAAAATCACTTGATTACCAGCCCATCATGTAAACTGTTAACAAGCGCGAGAGAAACCACCAACAATGACAATGGTCCTCAAGGTACTATCAGCACAATTCATGGAATGTGAATAAAGGAACTGTAGTCGAACACCCGTGAAATCACCCAATCGAAAGTCAATGATGTAAACTTTTCGTTGAGTGTGAAGAACTTTCCATTAGGGCATGCAAGCTCTAAGGTACTGGAAGGGAGTCTCTCGGACAACTTCTTAGATAGTGAGTTGAAGTCGACAGGAAGCGACCGTGTCGAAGGAGGGCAATAATGTATCCCACATCATTAACACGAGACAAAGGGATGCAAAATGATTTTGGATGATACAGAGAATCAGGGGTAAGTGTAACTGCAGAAGGACAACTCTTGAACATATCGGCAACACGACTAGAAGTTTGGCAGCTTTTGGATCCATAGGATCGATGGTCATGATGATGTGGCAGAGATCAAATGGAAGGCAAAAATGAACGGCCCAACCCAGGAAGGTCAATGATAAAAAGGAGGATATCCCATCCCAACACGAAGAAGAAAGTGTCATGTTCAAGAGTGAGTTGCCGACACAACTGATTATATTTCCAAATTTTCCCCCACCATTCCTGGCAGGTACCCCAATTATTTTTAATCACAAGCTTGAAGGGGATAGCATATGCTTGCACTGTAAGTTCATCCTTCAGATGAATCCGACCTAGTAAGTTTAACGAGCCCTAGGAAGGAGAAGCTCATGTTCGTCATGGTGATGAATCCGATGTCGTTTAATATTTTAATGAGTCCGACAAAGGTGTAACTCGGTATCTTTTTCATGTTTAGAGAGTTTGAAAAAGACACAGAAAAGAAAACTCCACATGGTCCCTTTTCGTACATTTGTGTCTCTTGAGCCCGAAAAGGTAGAAAACAATACTTGAGATAACCGCTTGACCATTTCAGTCAAGGAGTACCTTTTTCGTAAATAGTGCATCCCAGCCCGAAAAATGGGTAAACATATACTGGGCGCACGACGTTTCGCAACCTGTTAATGAGTTTGAAACGACAAGGGCTCGACTATCGTTTCGTGTTTAAAGGGTCGGAAAAGAGCTTGAAAGCGGACCCCCATTTTATTCTCTTTTACGAGTCAAAAGGGAAAAATACTCGACAATATTTTCATTTGAGTTTTACGAGTCAAGAAAAGAGTTGAAACGTGACTTGACACCATCATCGAACATCCATCACCTGTTGCTGTGCAAAAGAGGTAAAGTGCATTATCCAATTCTTGAGGAAAAATAGGTCAAAATACTTAAAAACCGTAATATTTCATGAAAACTAAATAATAGGAGAGAAAAGTAAATATTTTTTACCATTTACCATTTTACCTTGTTGTGAAAAACTTTTCACCCACTTTTGCCCTAATTTTTCTAGAGCATATTGTGGGAGATTCGGGAGGTCATTCACCAAGTCGTCAGTTGCAGGTAAGAGCCAAGTCCCTAAGCTCCATTTCCATACTGTTTATTCATTTTTTCATCCATTTTTTGGATTTCTGAGGGAGGTTTTGGCAAAAAAAATTCTCCCTTGGTCAGCACGATTTATGGGCATGGAATTGCGTTGGCCGAGGGTAGTTAAAATTCCCAACCGCACTGTTAGCGCAACTGTTTTTAAAACAGGTGCACCGACACCATGAACAAGGAAAAAAACCGTTTTCCTCTCAAATCCACCATTTGAATCCAAATTTTACTTGCCAAAAATGATTATTAACCTGAATACATGGTTTTTGTAGGTAAGAATCATTGAAAATGGTAGATTGGAAAGAACGCGAGCACGAAGATGTGGACACTCAAGCAATGAATGATCCAAATTTCTTGAATGCCTTGAGGAACTGTGGGATCCTCAAGTTCTTTCTCACACCAGGGATGCGGGCTCAACCTGAGCTACTTCAATACCTGATTAGTCTTTGGGACATAAATCAGGAAATATTCATCATTGGTGACCAGGAGCTGGAGTTAGAAACTTCAGACATATATTTCATCATAAGACTGTCTCGGAGAGGGGAACCAGTCAACCTATATGGGTCACGACCGATTGGGGCAAGCATATCCATGCTACTTTCCGAACATTTCCCAGAAGCCCTCAAATCCAAAAGCGGCAAGATTGATATTGCCACTGTGCGAGATCTGACACTGAGAGTGCTACTGTTGACTATCAACAGAGTGGTTGGGTCCCAAGTAGAGCACGAGACTAACAAGTCAAAATTTCTATATGCTATCGATTGTACAACATTGACGATCTTCAATTGGGCAGAAGCCATGAAGATCAACATGAAACGCCAGCTGACAAAAGCTAAGGCGGGGAATTTGAAGCAATTTTGCTTCAAATCTGTACTAGTGACCTTTTTCTTGGAACAGGTTCCATTGTTCCAGTACCAGCTGACTAAGGTAGATCTGTCGATGCCACGAGACCCACAGATGGTCCGTTGGAGTCATTTGATGCCTAGGATCACTGGGGGCCAGCATATGTCCTACAGGCCCGCCTTCTTTTCATGGCTACAACGACAACTGATCGTAGTGGAGGATTAACCATACAACAGTACCGACTTCCGTGGAGATCCAGACATGCCGCTGCCAAATGGGGAGGATTTCGACGACGAAGGTAAAAAATCAATTTTTTATTTTTTGATTTTTTAATTGTTTTTGATATATATGTGTTTATAACATTTTGTTTTATCAATGCAGATGTTGGACCAGAGCGTCCTACCGAGATGTCCCCAATAGCCAGGCGCGTCGCTCGCTAGTTTGATGTCGCTCCTTATCAAGAGGGGAGTGACAACAAGGAGGAGATTGCAAGGAACCTTGAGGGGTTGACTCGTGGTATCCCAGAGTATGCCCGGGTGGGAGACATCCCACGCCAGTACCAGAGGCATACGGTGGGAGTATCGGACCGGATCCACCGATTGTTGACTCGTGTTGCACAAGCAATTTCATGTTACCACAATCACCATGCTGATTAGTTCTTAGGTCCAGCATTTACATTTTGAGGCCTGCGTGCCACAGATATATGAGGCCTGCGAGCCTTCAATGTTATTTGAACACACATTATTTTTGCGGTTTTGATGTATCAAACATTATCACCATATATATATATATATATATATATATATATATATATATATACGCTGTATTTTCTTGCTTACTATTGTGCAAATGATTTGTTTTAGCTTTTCACATGTTTCGTGAATGTCTATCCAACACATAATTAGCTAGTGCATCTGTTAATGTATTCATGTGTCTAGGAATATGATGATATGTAATGTAATCAAAATTTCTTTCCAGTAGACAAATACGTAGATACATTCTCAATATATGAGGGTTTCTGACGGAATATTGCCCGTTGAGTTGAAGGACAACAAGTTGTGAATCCAGGTTGACAACCAATTCCCGAATGTCAAGAGCGATGGCTTCTGACAACAATTCGATGACTGCGCTGTATTCAACAATGTTATTAGTTGTGCGACCTAAACAAATACCTTGAAGATCAATCAACTCACCATGAGGGTCATAAATGGCCCATGTCGTGGAGGATAGATTCCGGGTACTATGACAAGCACCATCAGTGAAACTAATGTGAGGAGTCACAGACATCTGCAAAGCAGGGAAAAACATAGTAAACAGGAAAGTTATTTGAAAACTAACACACCAAACCACACTGCACAAAAATGAATGACACACTAATGTACACAAGTAACCATGCAAGATGACCTAAGCATAGTACTTTTTGAGATAAAGCCCATTTCGGGGCTTGTCCAAAGGATTGCCTTCATAATCAATTAGCTCATAGGCCCCTTTTTGCAACACTCATTTAACAATGTAGGGCCCATGCCACATGGGTTCAAACTTGCCTGCCCCCAGCTTATCATTAACTTGATCATATAGTAAAACCAAATCACCCTCAGAGAACATGTGGGGGAAGACCAACCGACCGAAATGGGACTTGACTCACTTCTTTTGTGCTTCAATGACCAAAGCAACGAGATGATGAGTCTCATCTAGCCGTTCTAAATATAAGAGGTGCTCTTCTTGAGGTGAGGTTTTGGGGAGAAGTTCGACAACTAGCTTGAGTGAAGGAATTTCACATTCAATCGGTAACGTTGCTTCCAGACCGTAGACGAGCTAGAATGGTGTGAAACCAGTTGCATCCTTGGTCGAGGTTCGGTAAGCCCATAGAGATGAAAAGAGCATGATATGCCAATTGGACTTGTGAATCCCAATAGTACGCTAAAGCATTGTAACCAAAACTTTATTCACAACTTCAACTTGACCATTGGCTTGAGGGTAATACGGGGTTGAGCCATCATAATGTAGAGGTCAGCTCATCCATCATGTAATCTCGGAAATGGGAGCCATGGTCTGTGACAATGGATTGAGGTACGCTGAACTTGGAAATAATGTGATTGAAAAGAAATTGAGCCACCGTTTTACCGTCTGCAGAGTATGTAGGCATTGCTTCGACACATTTGGTGAAATAATCCACAGCAACGATAATATAACCATGTCCCCCGGTCGAACAAGGATTACATGTCATATAGTCAATGCCCCATTTGGAAAAAGGACCAACGGTAATGACGGGGTGTAGGTGAGCAGGTGGGGCATTCATCTTGCGCTGGTAAATTTGGCATTCATGGCACTTGCGAACAACAAGGATGAAATCCTTAAAAATGGACGGCTAGAAATAACCAGTGCTAAGGATTTTTTGAGCAATAGCGTTGCCAGGCATATGACTGCCACATGCCCTAGAATGAAAGTCATTGAGAACTCTCTCAGCCTCCTCGAGAGTAAGACATCGATGAAGAACTGAATCAACACCAATACGGTATAAAGTATCTCCAATGATACGATAGGTTTGGGAGTGATGTTGGATTCGTCGGCGATCATCCTTAGTCAACGCAGACCGGAACATGGACGTCTGGAGATACACAATGATATCATCGTACCATGGGTCAAGGGTGCTGATTAGGAAAAGAGTCTCGTCTGGAAGCTGTTCATCTGCACCAGTGGGGAGAGACGTAGAAGGAAGGGAGCAAATCAACTCAGCAAAAACTAGTGATTTCTTAGATTTGGCAGTAGTAAACACCAAATCGAATTCTTGCAGGATGACAATCCATTTAGAATACTTGCCCCCCAGCAACTGACAAGTCAGGATGTAGGTCATGGGGTTGCATTCAGAAATCACAGTAGTAGTGTGTAAGAGAATATAGTGCTGAAAGCGCTGAACAGCCTGGACGGCAACCAAATCCAACTTCTCGACATGGGCATAACGTGTTTTGATGTCAAGGAGATTGCGACTAAGGTAGTAGATAACATGTTCGTTGCCTTCGTCATCATCTTGTACCAATACCATAGTAATGGTGCTAGGGGTTGCAGCTAGGTAAAGGAAGTAATCGCGATGATAATCTAAGGGATGCAACAAAGGAGCATTTATGAGGACAGTCTTGAGGTCATTGAAAGACTTTTGGGAAACCTCATCCCAAACAAAGGATGTTCCTTTCTTGAGCAACTGGGTAAATCCTGAAGCTAGCCCAACATAATTGGGTATGAAACAACGGAGGAAATTTGCTTTGCCCTGCAGGCTTTGCAATTGGTGCAATGAAGATGGGGGGGGGGGTAAATTAACAATGGCCTCAACTTTAAGTGGATCAAGGCAAATACCATCCTTGGAAACAATAAAGCCGAGGATTTGTCCAGATTTGACACAGAAAACATACTTATGCGGGTTTAACAGAATGTTGTAGAGTCTACAGCGAAGAAAAATCTGTCAAAGATGGTTAGTGATCTTGGTGCTTACGAGAATGAGCGGGAAGGTCATCCAAGTAAGGTTGAATGACGTTGCGAATGTTGTGAAATGCATAGGACACAACCCTCTAAAATGTAGCCCTAACATTTTTGAGGCCAAAAGGGAGCTTTTTGTACGCGAAAGTACCCCACGGACAGATAAAAGTTGTCTTTTCTTGATCGGTCGGTGCAATGTTAATCTGGTTGTAACCAGAAAAACTATCCATAAAGGAAAAAATTTCACTCCCAGCACCTTCATCAATGATTTGATCAATGAAGTGAGTGGGATAGTTTTCCTTAGGACAAGCACAATTGAGATCACATTAATCAACGCAAATGCAGATCGTGCCTTGTTTCTTTGTCACCGATACAATATTTGACACCAGTCTGTGAAAGAGATCAGATAAATGAATCCAACTTTGAGAAGTTTTTCAACTTCACCCTTGATAGCAGCCACTTTCTTAGGGTGCACTGGGTGGAGCCGTTGGCGAACTGGCTTCACGTGAGGATAAGTTAGTATTTCATGCACAACGATGCTAGGATCAATGCCAGGCATTTCTTCATATGACCACACAAACACATCACAAAATTCTTGAAAGAAACGAGTATAGATCGTGATCTCATCCGGAGAACAAGTTACCCCGATATGGAGATTTTTAATGATGCCATGCTTGACAGAAATAACAATTGGAATTGTTTGGGTAATATTACCCAAATTGCCTTCCGGCCATACTTCATGAGTCAGAATCAGTGCTAGAAGTGGTAGGGAAGGAAACTGAGAAGAGAACTCCTCGAGACTAGTAGACATGACCGCCGAGCAAGGAAGGAACGAGGAACGATGATGAGTATCGTTCCAAGGTGGTTCCTCGAGAGACATTACTTCCATGATACTCTTGTCAACAAGAAAAGTCTTGGCTAAGGGATTAGGAAATTCCGAAGCACCAAGCCACGGGGATTGAGAATACGTATCGAGGGAAGTCCTCAAAATAGGAAAATAAGAGGATACGGAACTTGAGGCCGAAACAATTTCCACGTAATTGATTTCGGTAGGACTAAGTGGCATAACCTCGCCCTAGGTATCAACAAGATCCAGTGAAGGTATGACCCATGGATCAGATTTGACCGAGATCATGTTGACAGAAGCAACATGAGGAGGTGGGAGTAGAAAAATTCCCATCAAGTCATAATCTTTAAAAAGACCTGCCCCCACACTGTCATAAGTAGCACTAGTGTGCTTGACATATGGAACATTGACATCCGAGGAGGAAGAGGCAAAGAAGGACAGTTGGTCGACTGTGACGATCTTCCCTTGATGGGGAAAACGAATCACATGGAATAGGGAGGAGGCTACAGCATGCATGGCATGGGTCCAGCTCCGTTCGAGTAGAAGATTATAATTGAGATTAGTGTCAACAATCTCTACCTCGATGTGTACTGTCTTGCCCTCCAAAGTAATGGCAAGGTTGGGTAAGACACCGAAGGATGACAAATCGCACCCGTCGAAAGCTTCGAAAGTGTTAGGGGATTGGTTCAAATTAGGAGAACCAATTTCCTTCTAGCAAGTGACTGACACGATGTAGGTTGAAGCACCTTCATCGATGACGGTCTGATGAATGGTTTTTTCATTGATGATCACCTGAATGAGAAAAAAATCTGATGAGGTAGGTGCGGAACATGGTTTTCTAGATCAAAACATATCAAGTTGGAATCGGTAGGATCAATGCTCCCAATCGCCGACAACAATGATTTCCACTGAGACGAACAACTTTGGAGTACCTCGAGAGCAGACATAGCTGATGGCGCGTGAGCCAAATCCTCAATAATATTATAGTGCTGAGCGGCTCGAGCATTGGGATTATACGAGGATTTCCTTAGCACACCTCGAGAAGGTGGTCAAATGATAGAATCAGGGTTAGGGCACTCAATATGAAGAGGGTGAGAGCTCAGGGCAAAAGAAGAAGGGGTGGCCTCTTTCTCTTTCCCGACTGTCGAAGCAAGAGTTTGATAATTTTTGATCTAGTAGCCACATTAATAGGCGTACTCATCATGAACACTTGAGATCCTTAGGAAGAAGATGATTGAGGTTAGTCTACCATTTGAGTCTGCTGAGATGGAAATGGCTCTTTTAGGACAGCTGGGGTCCCTTTGAGAAAACGACTAACTTCAGACTGTCAGGGACAATCCTTAGTATAGTGATCCTCCTCGCAAATGAGGCACGGATACTTAGGCTTCCGTTGGAAAGAATCACCAATAGATGACTTAGGAGGACCATGTTTTGGGGCATCAACTTTACCCTTGGCTTTGACCTTCTTCTTACCTTTCGAGGATTTGTTTGCTGTGGTAGACTGGACAACGTGGACCTCTGAGGTTTTAAGGGCCAGGTGGATTCTGGGAGGAACTATTAGAAGAAGTGTTCGAGACCGACTTTTGTTTGGAAGAAGATTTGGCAGGGATCTGGGACACCGAACCAATTACTCCATCAACAGGAGGTGTAGCCTGTGACTTTGATGCCGTGGGATCGAAGGATGGCCACAGAGCATCAAGTAATAACTCATACAAAGTTCCAGACTGAGAATAAACGAGATCTAAGTACTGGGCACGAGCAATGGCTTGTTCTTCGGTAATGCATCCACCCATAGCTATATCGTGAGAAATTGGAGCGACGAATGACTTGGTAAACCATTTGGTGAGCAACTGATCAACAATCTCAAATTTGATCAGGCGATGTCTACGTCTCCATTCATGGATGTGATCAGAGATGTGTGTCGTAGTATCTTGCTTAAGCGATGTGAGCAAATAGGTGCCAGTTTCATAGCGAACCAGCAACTGGAAATGCGTGAGGAAAGCCATGGCTAAAGAGTTGAAGTCATGGTAAGTACTTCAAGGGAGCTCGATGTACCACTTGGCTGCAGCACCTGTGAGGGTTCATTGGAAAAGATGGAGACGAATAGAATCATCAACGTAGGAATTTGAAGAGTACCAGAGGTGATATGTCATCACACGGGCTTGAGGGTATTCTTTCGCTTTTCCATCGAACTCAGGACAATCGCTCAGGATCTTGGATAGAACAGAGGTGAGTATGGCGAATGAAGAATTGGATCATTCATGAGTCGAGACACATCTGGCAACTCTAGTGTGGCCAAGAATGACAATTGAGTATTGAAAGCATTGGAAGTCAATAAGCGGGTCCAGCCAGAGGAGCCCATCCCTGCTGGTAAGGGTTTTGTCCCCATAGTTGAGGGTTTTGGCCATATGGCATTTGATTCTGCCCCCACTGTAGGTTTCCTTGGCTGTAGGGAGGATTTTGACCTTGAAAACCTTGGAACTATCCGTCCATAGGTTGCTCATAAGCAACATATGGGTTAAGAGGCTATTGAGCCTGTTGAACTTGGACATATGGATACTGCACCTGTTGTCCCTGAACATACGGGTTTTGAACTTGCTGCCCTTGAACAAGAGGATTTTGGACCTGTTTTCCTTGGACATAAGGATTGTGCACTTACTGCCCTTGGACGTAGGGATTTTGGACCTGCTGCCCTTGGAAAAAATGATTATGTATCTGTTGCCCTAGGACATTAGGATTTTGGGCCTACTGTTGCAGGACTTGACCCTGGCCTTGTCCTTGCAAGGGTTGACACTGTTGATATGTATGTAAGGGTTGTTGTTGCCCAGGTTGCCTCTGCTGTTGCAAGGATTGACCTTGTGGCTGTAGAAGTTGTCCCTACGACTGCAGAGGTTGGCCTTGTGAAGACATAGGCTGGGAGGTTTGCGGAGCATACCGCATTTGATGTTGCATGGTTTGTTGTAGCTGCTGCAATGGTTTCCCCTGCGGTTGTTGTAGTTTTCCCTGCTACAGTATCATCTGCCCCTACTGTTGCATAGACGGTCCTTGCTTCAACAAAGGTTGCCCTTGTTGTTGCAGAGGTTGTCCTTGCTGCTGCAAGGGTACTTGAACAGTTCCCAAGAAATTTCCAAACTGTATCTGGCCATAGCCACCCTGAAAAGTGGATGGGCCAGGCTGAACATACTGCCCAGACTGAAGGACGTAAGGCGGATTGACCATTCCTTGAGAACCATATGGAACATAAGGATTTTGGTACTGAACCTGAGCCTCATAAGGCTACTGATACTAGAAATTGCTTGACCCAGATGGACCAACAGGATTTTGGACCTGTTGGTACTGGACATTACTTGATCTAGCAGGACCAATAGGGTTTTGGATAACACCAGAAGAAGGTTGGTTCATGCCAACCATGTGAGCCTGTGAGCTACTCACATTGGTTGTGCCTGACATCATAGAAACACTTAGATTCTGCCCCCCAGGCGGTGGCACAACTTGTCCACTTACTGGAGGGATCGAAGAACTGACAGTAACATTCTTCGAGATTGTCGACTGAATTGGACAGGTGACTGGGACGGACGAGACAAGAGGGTTCAGAACAGTGGGTTGCATCGGGACTGAGGTAACCGCCTGTTGGGAGGTCGGGTTCGGAATGAACGAACTTGTAGTAGGCATGGCACCAGACGCCCAAACAAGGTTGTGATAAAGTGATGAGGCACTAGGTGTACTTGAGACCAATTGTGCTAAAGTCACATAATTAGGTGGAAAATCCCAATACACACTGATGGGAATGCTCCCCATATAGGGGAAACCTTCAGGAGGAAATTGATGTTCTTCCTCTTCGACAGTGTGTGGAGTAGAAACTTCTGATTGATCCAGAGAGGTAACTAGAGCGTCGCCTTTGGGTTCCATAGCTGGGAACAAATGACGACGAACAACCAAAGATGTACAAGGGGATAATTCCAAAGGAACACCCGGCTGATCGTACGGACTGTACGAACGCTGCAGTGATATCACAACACGGTCAAATAAATGATTCAGAGGATATATAACCAGTCCAAGCTAACCGTCAGTAGTCGGTGAACTCTCAGGAGTCTAGACGGGATTGTTCGGAGATTCCAGGCCAATATCAGTGAGTGACCTAGTATCTGAAATAGGCAGAGGACGAGATGACAAAGTTTGATGCTCAGAATGATTCCGAGTTCAACACCTTGGTCCTCGAGTGACTCTGGTAATTCAGGAAAAGGCTCCTCAAACAATATTTTAGATGAAGGAGAGGAAGAGGAACTAGGTGAACCAAATGGTTCAGCCACGATGACCTTGTCTTAGTTAACAGGAAAAGAGAGATAAATTTTGAGGCTTTAAAATGTACTTTAGGGAAAACTCACGATTTGGTCTAGAAAATACTAATAGGATGTTATAAGATCATGGGCAACAATTTTTTGAGACACATAAATAAACTGTTTCTCTTTCATGTTTTAAGAGTCGAGAAATAAGAAAAGATGACTCTATCACTTTTGATTGGAAACGAGCTAGAAAGGAAAAGTGCTTGAATGATCTTTTAAGTTTAATGATTCAAAAAGATAAAATGACTACTCAAGATGATCTAGGTAAAAAGGATTACCAGGCAACCGTGAACTGCAGAATACCTCCCAGCGAACCGAGAAGTACAGGCAGGCAATCTCCCCGAATGTTGTGTTTAGTGTATCACATTTGTAAGGTGGAAGACTTGGATTCCTATGGATAAAGGATTGTAGCCTAGAGGTGTCTCCCGTTATATACTCAACGGTACGGGGAGCATAAGTCCGTACTAGTGCTGTCTAGTGACGAAGCTAACGACAACTGCTAGGTTTAAAGACGTCGGAGCACGTCTCTAGCCTAGACCTTCTAAATGTGATCGTTAGGTTTCAAATGCGCCTTAGATTAATTTAGTTCATTTTAAAGTTTATCTTGAATTATGTCTCGGTTTTCAGGCCTTAGCGATGTGACTCGAAAAGCCCTAAATGCAACTAAATGAGACAATACCCTTTCAATTAGATGAATTGTCTACACTAGAGAGGGTAGAAAACACACACTCAAATGCAAACAACCAAGCAACCGAAAGCAAAATGATTTTTCACTACTTCACTTTTCGAGAAAATAAACTAATGAAAGATACATTCCAATTCCTAATTTCCTAACAAGTACACTCTAACAATCCCTTCAAAAGTAAAGAGTGTTCTTTTTCTTTTCAGATGTCAATGAAATCCTAGTCTTCAGTGATGCTAACTACCGTAACATATTGATGCAACAAACTAGAATTTTTACTTTTCACGAAATGACAAAATGAATTTCTCATAAAACACTTCAATGAAAAAGTTTCGAGACAATCGATTCTCAAGCAAATGAAAAACACGAAAGGAGAATCTCTTTCAAACTAATGACACAACGACTTTACCAAAAAGAAGACAAGCAATGTGATCTATGCCAGAAAAGAGACGTTTAGGTAAGCAAACAAAAAAATTTCAAACTTGTGTAATGGAGGTCAAAGTCGTAGAAGGACCATAAATGAAATGCGAGTAAATGCACCAACAACTTGACTCACTGAGTTCACAATCAACTGAATGGATGACAACCTAGATGCGCTAGTGCCACTAACCATCTAATGACCTAAGAAATCAAGCAAAAATATGGCAAATCAACAAGAAAATAAACCAAATGAAAAGAATCTTTATAGTCAGGGAGAAGACGGTCTAAATAGCTTACAAGGCAGAAATCAAGAGAGCAAGACACATTGGCCAAGATCTGGGGTGAACCCTAATCTTCACTTACAGTCATCAATGCGACTGCCTAACTGGAAACAAGCACCAGAAGGGGGTCGGCGTGACTATTTATCAGCATATCACGTTGATCAATACGATTTTCAGCGAAATAATCGTGTTGAGCGAGGGTGCAAAGAAAAAAATAAAAATTTTCAAAAGTTGGGACCAGACTTTCTACTATGAATTTCAAACCCAGGGTAGTAAGCAAAGAAAAGCAGATCGAAGTAAAGGGAAATGTCGAAACTATAAAATTTCACACAAAGCCATGAAATTCCAAGCAAACAAACAGAAGGATTGGTTCCCCAGCGGAGTCGCCAATTTGTGGTGAAGTAAAATTCTAAGTGCGGACACAAATAATTCCTCTAGCCTGATATTGGGTCTAGCCACGAACAAGACATTCTATGGAATATTTCCTTAAGTTAGAACCAATTAAGAGGGCCTACCTCTTAGTACGATTATCCCGTTTGGTGATGACCTTGCTTGCTTACTCTAGCTATCTCCCGTTTACTTCTTCGAACACCTGAAACAAGTAAACAATAGCAAACAACAACTGTGGTAATAGACAAATTGTAATTCAGTCTACTTAATAATTCAAGAAGCATTAAGCCATAAACATGTGAGATGACACATTATGTAGGAAATCGATCGATACTTGCATATATACTAAATCAAGAAGAGATTACAACCATTGTCTTGACGTTGTTGTTCTCCTCTGAAAAAACCAGGTTCCCACACACTTCCGTTAGCATTCCATGATGGCCTCAACAATGATAATTTTAAGGCTCTTCCCTTTAGTCTTCACACTAAACCAAATTCACACTTCTCCTTCACACACAACTAGAGAGCTACAACTATGAATAACTTGTTGATCACTCCAAACTTAATTAGCACTAGCACACCAACATTAACACTAGCTTATGCTTGGGAAAAGTGGAGGTTTATATAGCATGAATGGATGGGAGATGGTCTTATTCTCATGGGAGAAGGTCTTATCTCTTGAGGTAGTTCCATCGTTATAGGGGAAAGGATCCCAAACTGACATCCTTGACTCCATCCAACCTAACCATTTACCAGACTTCTGTTACGAAGCTTCTAGAGCTGGAAGCTTCGACTCCTTATTGAGAACATTTTCCAAAAGAGGATCAACACGACTAGAACAAGGCTCAGTAACTCCGGTCGGCACTAGGGACAATCTTAATCCCTGCGTATCAGCGTGAGGAAGACACTGGTCATTAGTGTCTGCTTTGTAAACTGGGAAAAACAGAAGATTTTTGGGAAATGATGCAGAAGGGAATTGTTCTGCTCATGAAGAGGGACACAATGGGAGTTTCTTCATGAAGGGGAAGCATGCAGGGTTCACTATAGAGGTCCTCCAGGATCATGGAACGAGGAGTATAGTGATAGTGACAAAATGTTGTGTAACACTAAATCTAAAAAAGTGGCACAAAATTCGAGGTCGTTGGCTCAGAGTTGCTTGGCAAAGTCCACAGTCGCTAGCATGCCTTGTTGTGGGAGCAACTGGAAGGCTTTGTCGCATGCATGCCTTGTCATGGGAGTGACTAAGGCTCTAGGATAGTAAAGGATAAGTTTTTTCAGGGTTAAGCACCTAGAAGGGTTGGTTACCTCTTGAAGGGTTTGTAGCTCCTACGGAAGGTCAATTTGGTTGTGTTTTATTGGTTCCACTTCCTTATCTGTACTTGGTGAGTTAAATCACATCATAGTAGCCTCTCTTCACATGTTTACCCCAATGGACCAATTAGCTTAGGTAAATGTCAGGGGAGGGTGTTAATAAGTGGTATCATAGCATGGTTCACACCTTGGGCTGGATGGGCAGTGTGTTGGTCTTTCATTCATATCGATCGCATATGTGTTCTTCATGCTTGTGGCCTATGTGTGTGTTGTGTACACATGGTGTTGGTCATCGTTGAATTTTTGTTGCCATGTGAAAGTAGATGGTTTTGTTGTTGGATGTGTTTGTCGTGAGTGTATGTCGGTCATGCATTAGTTATGCATGTGAGTGCTTATATGTTATTATGCAAACATTAACATGGTTATAGTTGTCGTGCATGAGATCATGGCATGTGGTTGGTATGGTCATGCCTGGTAAATGGATAATGGTTGAAATGATGTTTATATATTGATATGATTATGTTTATACATGTATTGCGCTAAGATGGTTGATCTTGTAGGTGAGATATCCTCCCTTGAACTATACTGAGGTATGCTTATTATGTTATGTTTTGGTTTAATCTAACATGGTGTACTCGTACGAAAGAGATCAAATATGACTAGCGAGACGGTAGACTACAGTTCACAAGACTCTCCCTATGGATCACATGAGAAATGTGGTGTTGGGCACTCTTCTGACTTGGAAAACACATTGAGAAGTTTGAAGGTAGAAATAATAAGTTGCAAGGTAGATAATGACAGAATCATGCGGGAATAGGAGAAACAAGTATAAGTCAATGCAGTAATCCTTCAAATTTTGTCAGAATTTAGATACAAGAACCTCTTTAGATCAACCATGGGAAGGAGGATAGGACTAATGGGGCATATGGTAGTAGGTATCACCGTGTGCACAGGTCAGATAGGGATGACTCAGTGTTAGATGGTAGGCTCTTGGATACTTTAGATAGGATAGGTGATGGACACAAGTTCTATTAAAATTTTGGTTCTGACAGGAATTATGATCATCATCGTTATCACCCCTACAGGAGAAGTGACAGGGATATTTTCCAGATGAGTTCAAGAAAGCAAAGCCACCTACCTTTAATAGAGATTTAAAGAAGCTGAAGGATGCAGAAGCATGGCTACTTCAGATGAAGAAATTATTTGAGTTGAATGAATACATAAAGAATATTAAGGCCATAATAGTTATCTTCAGCCTCAAAGGAGAGTAGACATCTGGTGGGAAGATGTGAAGTGGATTAGAGACATCATGACAGAGGGGTTAAGTTGGCATGAATTCAATAGACTTTTCAGGAATAAGTATTTTTTAGACCAGTACTACGACAACAAAGCCAAGGAATTCTACAAGCTAAAGATGGGATTGATGGTAGATGAGGTGTACACAACTAAGTTCTTGGAGTTATTTAGGTATGTACTGTATCTTAAAGATGAGAAGGGAAAAGTTTAGAGATTTGTTAGTAGATTAGCATTAACATTTATAGATTGGATTGAGTATGGTGAGCCTTGGTCATGTTATCACCCAGTAATTTCCCAAGGTTAAGGAAAGAGATCACCGGGGTAACCACAAACCAACTTTTAGGCTTAGGCTCTAGCCAACCTAAGTCCAGAGAGGACTCTCTCTATATGATTTAGCTTTGTTTTATGGGATATTAGGCTAGTTATGAAAGTTCAGGGGGGTTTTGATTTGTGTTGAAGATTGGGTGGTGGAATTCTTGGAGCAGATGGATAGAGCTAGGTCTTCAAGCCATTTGGCTATGGAGTCAACAAATGGATAGAATAACTGGACCAGATCATTAAAGGGAATGTTCACAGGGCAGGCTAGAAAAGCAAAATGCAAATTTTTAGGCCTAATGGGTGAAGTGATTCTAACCAGGGTGAAAGGGAACTTAAGAATCCTTGGACCAGGATCAGAATGAAGAACAGAGGGTGATCATGAACAAAGGGAAATTAAGAATCCTTTGCTATAGATCAGAGGAGAAACTATGGAAGCTAAGGAGCAGTTAAGAATTCCCTAGCTAAGATAGTTTAGGAGAAAACATTCAGAATGTAAAACAGTCAAGACATAGTGCATTTAAGCGATTTCTGAAATATCATTCCTTGTTATACATTTAGATTTTAGAAATTTACACAAAAGATTATGGAAAAAAACATAAGGAAAATAACATTGAACATAGGAGAATACTTATTTGTATTTCACTTTACACAAGAATCATGTAAAATATCTTATCTTTATTCCTTGATCCAGCAAGCCAATCCAGTCATTGATACAATAGAACTCTGATTTGAGAGAAAAAGTCTATAGAAATATCCTGGAATCCACCCAAAATACTTCAAATGAAAAAGTATTTATACAAATTCTAAACTGAAATATCTTGAAAAATATCAAGATTGGTTTTATAAATATCTCAAATTGTTTTACATTAATAGAACTTAAATAAAGGACACTCAAAACTAATGAATCTATTTGTCACTATATTTATGGATTGAGGGTGACAAAGAAGAGAAAGTCAAATTTGATAGCAACTCTTAATTGATGATGAGGCATCCAAGTCACTAACTGCATCCTTTCTTTGTGCATTCTGCCCTAGCAATTCTGCAAAATTAGGGTCCATTGATACCTTTTTATATATCAATCCGAGATAGATATGTAAAAAGTGAAAGAGGTTATTGTAGATAAGTATGTTTTTGAGATAAACCTCTCTCAATTTCTAAATATTCAGCTCCCGCTGTTCACAATATTCTCGCAGAAAGATGTCAAAAACAACACTTTGCACAGTCCGAAAATAGGTTGTGAAGACATGCACTTATCTCACTTTTGGTAATACCTGTGTAAAAAGTGAGATAGGTTTTTGTATATTAGCCTTTTATGAACACAAACCTCCTCCAGTTTCTCAAAATTCATCTTGGATTGGCCACAATAGTTTTTGTAAAATTATGACTTAAACAAGAAATTTCTGAAGAATGTACCATTCCTGCTTTGATTTAATCTTTTAACCTTAAATTTATTTTAACTATTTTCACTTTTACTTTTGATAAACTTCATTGTTTCTGGTGAAAGTGTTTTCATCTCTGTTTAACCCTTACTGCCTCCATGTTTACTTTTACTGTTTACTTTTACCGCTCAGTTTTTTTTATCTATCTTCACTTTGACATAAATCTGTATGCTTTGTAACTGTCTTCCCTGTTGTTTGTCTTCATGCTAGCTATTTTAATTGACTTGGTCTTCAATCTGATACTCTTTAACCCTGATACACTTTGACTATTCTTTACTGTGTCCTTTTACCTTCACTATATATTTTAGGTTTTTACTATCTATTTCAACAGTAAATCATTTAATTTCATGTTTCCTCTGCTTGTCTTTTAACTGTATGTTTTATTTTCCATCTCTGTTTGAATAGATTTGATAAAAATATTGGAGTAAACAGGTCTTATGACTAGTATTAAGACTGTTTATCCAAGGCTGCGGTCTTTTGATCGCCTGTAAAATAAAACAAACTGTTAGGAAAACGTTGGGTTGACAGGGAGGGTCATTAATGGCTTTATCGAGCTTTATAGGTCTATGGAGTGAGTCCAAAGTGCTTTCGGGAGGTAAACCATGCTTGAATTGGTTAGCAGAGGCTTCAGGTGGCACAGAAGGGTTACACAGGGTTTTACTACACAAACAGGCGAAAACGAGCAAAACTGGGGTTTTCGTGTTTAAACGGGTAAAGGTTTGTTTTTTTTGAATTTTGGCACAAAGTGAACAGTAGACGGTTTTGTCATTTAGCGAGAGGGCAGTAAGCAGTTTATTTCGCACCGCTTTTGTGGGCTTGGTGGTATTCGGGAGGGGTCACCCGATTCCATTCATTGAATGACACGTAGCATCGGGGGCCGGGTGGAAAACCACTTTTTCGGGTGGGTATCGTTTGGCGAATGATCCCACCCAAAATGGCTTATGAGCATTGGATGTGGGCCTTCAGATTGGACAGTGATCACGCTGTGAATGAGCACAGAGGGTAAAAGGGGTTGGGGGCGATGGGTTAATTGCGGTGGTATGGTGATTAAGCATGGGTTAATGACGAACTTAGGCGGTGGGGGTGATTTGTGGAGTTTTACTTAACGTAATCACGAATCAATCAGTTAATGAGCTTTGTCGGGGTTTGGGTGAAATTCGTAGTTTTATAGTTAAAACTAGGTCTAAGGATATTAATGTAAGGGATTTAATATATACATACAGGAAAGGGTATTAATGGGAATTAATATATAAAAGTTAGAAGTTAATATGAAAACGGCGGAAATGAATTGCGCTAAGCATAATGTATTTTTTGTGATTTGTTTGCTTTTCGCATATATGCATTATAACTTAGGCTAAAGTGTTTTTGTGGGTTTTTGGGAAAAAGGGGTTTTACATGGGGGTGATTACTTTCCCTAGGCAAATAGTGTTTTAACCTTAGGAAAAGGGGTTTTATTAGGGAAATGAGGGGGAATGAAGGGAGATGAATTTTTTGATGAGGGGGAATCTAGTACTTGTTGTCCTTAAGTCATTAAGCCGAGGGTCTGGTCCCTCCAGAAGTCAGAGAAATGCTCTGAGCCTATTTGACTTAAAGGATTTAAGTACTTAGAATTTATTTATGGGAAATTAGTAAAGTAAAGGGGTGAAATGAATGGGGGAAGTTAATTAATTGACTTTGTAAACCTTATGCATGCTTAATTGCCCATTCACATTTGAAATACATGTTAAAAAATGATAAATGTGCTTTTGTCTAATCAATCATCATACTTCTGCAACCTTTCTTCTACTTACCCATCTAATCATCCTACCATTTTTTCTTCTTATTTGGGTGCATTTAGGCTAGCAAACCCTTATCCATTTTCTTTTAAAGCAGGAAACTATCTAATTCTAAACTTATATCATCCAAGGGCTCAGATTAAACTGATGAGCTCCTTTATTTAATCTACCTATCTAATGATCTGCCAAGATTAAACAGTTTGGTCAGATTTTATTCTCTAACTATCAACATGAAATTTAAAGCATGGCATAATCAAGATTAAATAGTTTGATTACCATGGATTGTGGCATGAATAACAAACTGCACACAATCATTATTATGCATAAAAGTAAATAGTAGTGGCATTTTGACTTGCACACTTTCATGGTCTTTTGTTTTTGGGGTTCATATTTTTCACTTTTTTGGACCTTTTCTTATTCTTTTTGTCCTTTGATTTTTCTTTTAGGACATACCCTCTTTTCATTTTTTGATTTTTCAATATGGAAAAAATTTGCAGAAAGCAAAGGTATGTACATATTACAAGGCTTAACCTTAGCCATTCAAAATTATGACTCCTATTGGTATAGGAACCTAACAGGTCACTTAAGGAAGTTATTTGGAAATTGAAAAATTGTTATGAGGAGTCAAAGTGTAAGACAAAATCACAATAGGGATAGAAAGCGAAAGACAAAGGTAAAGGTAAATGGTAGCTAAAATAACAAGGCCTCAAGACGTAGGTGGGAAAGAAAATGTTGCACCTAATAGGAAGTTCAACATAGTTAAATAGGGACATGGGTCACATCTTAGAGGGAAACAGAATTGAGGTGATTATATGGGACTGTTGCAGTGTTGGATATGTGGAAAAGAGCATCTCAAGAAATATTCTCGACAGTATCAGGGTGGTAGGCCTCAGATCTACAGTGCATAGGACGCGCAAAATGTTTGGGATGTTGTGCAGAGTATTCTCTGTATCTATGCAACAATGGATAACAAGCAGGCATATCATCACGCATCGATTATGAAGATGGATGGTAAGATTTCTGATCAATTTATTTTTATTTTGATTGAACCTGGATCTAATTATAGTTATGTTAGTCCTGACCTGGTGGATAAGTGTGGTTTGAATAAATAAGTGCATGCAGAATCCTAGTTAGTGTAGTTGGCTACATGTACAAAGAAAAGAGTTCATCATTGGGTAAGAGCTTATGCATTCGAGTTGAATGGTATTCCTACCTCCTCACATATGAATGTATTTCCGTTGGGATCATATAGTATGCTTTTGGGTATGGAATGGTTGTATCTTCATAGGACCAAAGTGGATTGTTATGACAAGGTCATTGAGCTCTTGAATGACAATGGAGAACAAAGAGTCTTGAAAGGTAAGAAGAAGGAAACATCAGTTAGAATGGTGACAGCCATGCAAGCCAAGCATAGTCGAAGAAAAGGGTGTGTGTTATTTATAGTGCATACTTCCAATGATGAAGGTAAAGATGTTGTGGATGGAGAGGTATTGAGAAGGTACTTGAACTTGTAGAATTTTTAGGATGTATACCATGGGCAACACCAGCACTGAAGGCACCATACAGGATGAGCACTATAGAGTTAGTAGAGCTGAAGTTGTAGTTGAAGGAAATAATTGACAAAGGATACATTAGGCCAAGTGTATCACCGTGGGGTGCACCGGTATTGTTTGTGAAGAAGAAAGATGGTACTCTAAGGCTATGCATTGATTATAGGCAGTTAAACAAGGTGAACATAAAGAAAATGTACCTATTTTTGAGGATTGATGACTTTTTTTATCAATGGAGGGGAGTAACAGTGTTATCAAAGACAGATTTAAGATCAGGATATCATCAGGTACACATCAAGGAAGAGGAAATTTACAAGACATTCTTCCACACCAGGTATGGACATTATGAGGTTGTAGTAGTTCCATTTGGTTTAACTAATGCTCTAGCTACCTTTGTGTGCTTTATGAGTGTATTGCGACCTTATGTCGACAAGTTTGTTATTGTATTCATTGATGACATCTTGATATATTCTAAATATGAGGAAGAACATACCAAGCACTTAGAAAAAATATTGAGATTGTTGAGAGAGTATAAGTTGTATGCCAAACTTAGCAAAAGAAGTTTCTTTCAGAGAGAGGTACATTACTTGGGACATGTTGTTTCAAAGGAAGGCATAGCAGTGGATCCAGAGAAGATAAGGGCTATCAGGGAGTGGGAAGCTCCTAGAAATGTGGATGAGGTAAGATCATTTATGGAGCTAGAAGGTTATTATAGGAGGTTCATTGGGAACTTATCTCACATTTCATATCATATTACGTCACTACAGAGGCAAGGTAAGAAATATAAATGGATAGAAGAATGTGCAACAAGTTTTGAGCAATTGAAGCAGTTGTTGAAAAATGCTCCAGTGTTAAAGTTTGTAGATCTGGAAAAAGAGCTTGTGGTGTGTACAGATGATTGGAAGAAAGGACTTGGTGGATTCCTGATGCTGGATGGATGGTCAATATTCTATGAGTCACGAAAGATGAATGAGCATGAGAAAAATTATCTGACACATGATCTTGAGTTGGAAGATATCATTTATGCATTGAATATGTGGAGGCACTATCTTCTTGGAAGGAGGTTTGTATTGATGAGAGATCACAGTGGATTGAGATACTTGATTGAACAATGGAATCTGAATGCTAGGAAAGCTAGATGGTTGGACACGATTAATTAGTTTGAATTTGAGATCAAGTCAATCAAGGGTAAGGAGAACATGATTGCAAATTCTCTCAGTAGGAGGATACAGGTGAATCATATAGACGCTATGAGCTCCTATGCTACAAACTTATAGGATCAGATCTTACAATAGGGACAACAGTATGGCATGTACATGGAGCTTATGCATAGGTTACAACAAGGTACAGGTGAGAAGGATGTGGATTATCGTCTTACAACAAATTGTTTGATCAGATTTAGGGATACATGTCAAATAACAATGAGCTCAAGAAGTCTATCTTGCGATCATTCCATGCAAAACCATATTCAAGTCACCCAAGATACTAGAAGACATTGACAGTAGTAAATAATTTTATCATTGGCCAAATCTAAAGAAAGAAGTGGGAGAGTTTGTGGCTAGATTTTTGGACTGTCAGCAAGTGAAAGTAGAATGTAAACATCCAAGTGGACTACCACAGTAGATTCTGATTCCATAGTGGAAGTGGAGGTCATTTCCATGGATTTCATCACAGGTTCTCCAAGGACATCTACAAAGCATGATCCCATCATGGTTGTGATAGACAGATTGACAAAGGTAGCACACTTTATTCCAGTTAATCTACGTATTCAACTAGTGACGTGGCACAGGTATTCATCAGAGATGTAGTGAGGCTACATGGTGTTCCAAGAAAGATAGGGATGCTAAGTTCACTTCCAAGTTTTGGAATGAGTTGTTTATAGGTTTGGGGACAAAGTTAGCCTTCAACACAACTTATCATCTATAGACAGATGGAAAGATAGATATGGTCAATAGGATATTGGAGGACATGTTAAGGATGTATGTGATGCATCAACAGAGGAGATGGGAGCAGTACCTTCCATTGGTTGGGTTTTTTTATAACAATGGTTATGAGGAGTCATTGAGGATGAGTCAATTTGAGGCACTCCATGGGCGGAGTTGTAATACTCCCATAAGTTAAAGTGATCCAGTGAACAGGGTTTTGATTGGACTAGATATGTTGGCAGATATGAAATAGGAAATGCAGGTAATCAAGAAAAATCTAAATGAAACAACAGACAGACAGAAAAGTTAAGCAGATTGGAACAAGATGTTTAAGGAATTTTAGGTTGGGGAATAGGTGTACTTGCGCATCAAGCCAAAGAAGAACTCTTTGAGGATTGGATCATGTGCCAAGCTGGCACCTCAGTTTTATGGATCTTTCAATATTCTTGAAAGGTTTGGACCAGTAGCCTATCGACTTGCACAACTTCCGATAGTGAATGTTCATGATGTTTTCCAATTATCAATGCTTAAAAATTATGTTGAATATGTTGATCATGTGATTGATTGGTCTGTATTGTAGGTGGAGCCAGATGGAGAATTCTAGCTTGAACCTCAGTGTATATTGTAGAGAAAGATGCTCATGCTCCGGAATCGAGAAATCAAGCAGGTTAAAGTGCATTGGAAGCACTTTGGACCCGATGAAGCTACATGGGAGATGGTGGATCAGACACGGGCTATGTACCCCTTTGTATTCATTGGTTGAGCGAATTTTTTTGGTATATGATTTGGTGTGATGTTTTGGTATATGTACATATGTATATCGTTGTAAATACCGCCATGAGTTGTGTTATAAATATCGAATAAGCGGTATGGGTGTCATGTCATCATGATTGTCATGTTGTTATGTGTTTCATGTTGGTTTGCTTCTCAACAGGTTGATCATTGTAAATACTCCATCGAGCTAATTTGTAAAGATCCATGGGCAATATGTTTTTCCTTCAGTAATATTGTTGGTTGTAGGTGTCATTGAACACTGAGGATGGTGTTCCCCCAAGGGAGAGAGTTTTGTAACATCCCTCGTCAAAATTCCATGTAATAAAGTTAATAAAGGAAAAATAAATAACCAAGGTCATGGGACAGATATTCCAAGTTGAGTGTTGTGAAAAATATCCTAGTGTTGATGTTATTTTAGTTTATTATGGCTAACAAAATTGGAAAAGGAAATGGAAAATGATTTAGAAAGGCAAAGTGGCATTAATTAACATTTTATTTATGAACATAAATTATGGAAATTAGGAGAAAATGAAGGTGAAAGGTCACAGGTTTCATGTATGGAGGAAAATGATGGAAAATAGTGGAAAATTGAAGAAAATAGAGGCCTCATTAATAAAAAGTCTTATGAGGATCAGTTGGTACATTTTTTGTCAGTTCAGTTTTGGAGATCTCTCTCTATTCTCTCTCTCTCACACTCTTGGACACTTAGATCATTCTTGCATCACTCTACCATTGGATCAAGGAAAGAAAAGGAAGGCCAAAGAATCCAAAGGGAAGAAAATATCGAGCAAGAAAGATTATAATCAAGCAGCTACAGTGGAATTACTTGCAAGTATTGATTTGCATGTGTGATTTCCTTGTTATATGTGGCATGCATGTGTGTTCTTGGTTCTATTGTTGTTATTGGCATGGTTTTTTCCAAGTGTGATAGTTCTCTTCAGCCTTCCCTTGCCATTTCGGAATAGCCATGGTGTGGTGGGTTCTCTTGTATTTGGCTGAGCTGGATTTCCGAATGGATTCAAAGTTGAGTAGGGTGATCTCAAGATTATTCATAAGGCCTATGAATCTCAGGATGGGATACATAGTAAATCCTAGATGTGAACACTTTGATTGAGCCTAGGAATCCCTTGACCGATGAATGGAGGAATACATGGTAAATCTTAGTAGTGAATACCCTTGATTGGGCCTAAGAATCCCTTAATCGGTAATGACGGGATACATAGTAAATCTAGAGGGTGGAAACTTTGTAGTCCTAGAAATCGCTTGATCGGTAATGGTGGGATACATGGTAAAGCCAAGAGGTTAAAACAAACAAATTCCACATAGTTTAGGTGGAGAGATCTGGAGGCATCAATGCTTGTTTAGGGCCTAGTGATCCGGTGGGGATTGCAGTAAATCTTAGTTATATTGATGAAGGTTGAGGTGGTTTTTCCTCGTGAAGCCTGGTTCGTTTTGTGGTAAGTCCCACATTCATGCTTGGAATATGGCACGAGGGTGATTGGATGAAAAAAATATTTGGTTCAACCAATCTATGGTCGGGTGGTTCATGAAAGTCCCATACTGTTAGCTTATGCATTGATTAATAAGTGCTCTTTATCCTTGGTATTTCATGTGTAATTGTATTGGTTCATATGTGATTCTTATGAATGTTATATCCTTGTTAATTTTGTTGGTTATGAGTATGTTTTATGACCAAATTGATGCATGGCTCTCATCATGTTTTGATTTGAAAATGAATGTAAAATTAATACATGACCTAATAGATAATAATGCAGTTATTGTGGTATGACAACAATGTGTCTTTACAAATCTCAGATAATTACGATACCCCTATGCTCAGAGATGTTGTTATGACCCGTAGATTGCATATTTGTGACATGTTTGACGAAATGCATGGCATGGCTAGTAGGGGTTCGGTCAAGTCCTTAATCAAGTGTTTGCATTAGCATATATTTTTCAGTTTCTTTTATCATTCCTGAAAGTTTCATAAAGTTCTAGGCAGTGGCCTGAGTCTTGGCCTTGAAAAAGTGGCATAGAATCTGGGGTTGTTGGCTCATAAATTCCTAGAAAACTCCATATTCATTGGCGAGACCTTCTATGGGAGCGAATGGATGGATTTGGTTGCATGCATGCCTTGTCATAGGAGCTAATGAGGCTTTGGGATAGTAAAAAGATAAGTTGTCTTAGGGGTTAAGCACTTGGAAGTGTTGGTTATCTCTTGAAGAGTTTGTAGCTCCTAGGAAAGGTCAATTTGGTTGTGTTTTTTCAGTTCCACTTCCTTAACTGTGCTTGGCGAGTTGAATCACATCATAGTAGCCTCTCATCACATGTTTATCCTAATGGACTGGTTAGCTTGGGTAAATGTGAGAGGAGGGTGTTACAGAGTGGTATCAGAGCACGGTTCAACCCTTGGACTGGATGAGTTTTGTGTTGGTCACGCATTCATATCGGTTTCATATGTGTTCTTCATGCTTGTGGTATATGTTCTTGTTGTGTACGCATATTGTTGTTCATGTTTGCATATGTGTCTCCATGCGAAAGTTGATGGTGTTGTTGTTGGATGTGTTTGTCGTGAGTGTATGTCAATCATGTAGTAGTTATGCATGTCAGTGTTTTTATGTTGTTATGCATACATTGGTTATAGTTGTCGTGCATGAGATCATGTTATGTGGTTGGTATGGTTGTGCATGGTAACTGGATAATGATTGAATTGATATTTATATACTGATATGATTATGTTCATACATGTATTGCACTAATCTGGTTGATCTTGTAGACGAGATATCCTCCCCTGAACTATATTGAGGTATGCTAATTATGTTATGTTTTGGTTTAAGTTGACATGGTGTACTCACAAGAAATAGATCAAAGATGACTACCAAGATGGTAGACTACAATTCACAAGACTCTCCTTATCAATCATTTGAGCAGTGTAGCGTTGGGCTCTCTTCACACTTAGGAGACACATTGAGAAGTTTGAAGGCAAAAATAAGAAGTTGCAAGGTAGATAATGACAAAATCATGCAGGAACAGGAGAAATAAGCAGAAGTTAATGCAATAATATTTCAAAGTTTGTCAAAAGTAGAGATAGGGACCACTTCGGATCATACATGGCCGAGATGATAGGACTGATGGTGCATATGGTAGTAGGTCTGATGGTGGGCACAGATTGGATATGGATGGCACGACCTCAAATGGAAGACTCTTGGATACTTCAGATAGGATAGGTGATGGACACAGGTTCTACTCTAGTTCTAGTTCTGACAGGCACTACGATCGTCATCATTATCATCCTTATAGGAGGAGTTACAGGGGAGATTTTCCATATGAGTTCAAGAAACAAAAACCACCTACCTTTGATGGAGCTTTGAAGAAGTCGTAGGATGCAGAAGCATGGCTACTTGGGATGAAGAAATTCTTTGTGAATACATAGAGAATATGAAGGCCAAAATAATTGTCTTCAACCTCAAAGGGAAAGCAGACATATGGTGGGAAGATGTGAAGTGGGTTAGAGACATCGGGAATGAGGATTTAATTTAGCATGAATTAAGGAGAATTTTCAGGAAGAAGTATTTGTCAGAGCGGTACTATGACAGCAAAGCCAAGGAATTATATGAGCTAAATATGGGATCGATGACAAATGAGGAGTACACGACTAAGTTCTTGGAGTTATTGAGGTATGTAACATATCGTAAAGATGATAAGGCCAAAGTTTAGAGAATTGTCAGTGGATTACCATTAGAATTTAGAGATCGGATTGAGTATGATGAGACTTGGTCACTTGAGGAAGTTATTGGTAAATTGAAGCATCGTTATAAGCATTCAAAGCATAAGATGGAAGCAAAGTAATTTTGGAAAGGGAAAGACAAAGCTAAAGGTAAATGGCAGCTGAAAATAACAAGGCCTTAGGATGCAGGTGGGAAAGAAAATGTTGCACATAATAAGAAGTTCAACGTAGTTAGACAAGGACATGGGTCATAGCCTGGAGTTTAGCATAATAGAGGCGATGGTATGGGACCATTGTAGTGTTGGATATGTGGCAAGAAGCATATCAAGAGAGATTGTCCACAGTATTAGGGTGGTAGGCCTCAGATCTACAGTGCACAGGAGGCGCAAACTGTTGGAGATGTTGGGCAAAGTATTCCTCATATCTATGAAACATTAGATAACAAGCATGCAGATCATCAGACATCCATTATCGATATGGAAGGTAAGATATTTTATCAAGTTATTTCTATTTTGTTTGACCCTGGATCTAATTATAGTTATCTTATTCCCGACCTGGTGGATAAGTGTGGTTTGAATAAAGAAGTGCATAAAAAATATTGATTAGTGC
The DNA here is from genome assembly GCA_031772625.1 of Pinus tabuliformis. NCBI lineage: Eukaryota > Viridiplantae > Streptophyta > Pinopsida > Pinales > Pinaceae > Pinus > Pinus tabuliformis. The sequence continues at coordinate 646,865,489 of CM062814.1, forward strand.
AGTTGGCTATAAGTACAATGTATAGAGTTCATCATTGGGTAAGAGCTTGTGCATTTGACTTGAATGGTATGCCTACCTTAGCATAACTGAATGTATTATCATTGGGATCATATAGTGTGATTTTGGGTATAGACTGGTTGTATCTTCACATGAACAAAGGGGATTGTTATGACATGGCCATTGAGTGCTTAGATGACATGGATAACAAAGAGTCTTACATGGTAAGAAGCACGAAACATCAATTATAGTGGTGACATATATGCAGGCCAAACGCAGTCGCAGAAAAGGGTGTGTGTTATTTGCAGTGCATATTTCTAGTGATAAAGGTAAGGAAGTGGAGGATGTGGAGGTATTTAGAAGGTATCCGATCTTGCAGTAGTTTGAGGATGTGTTTCTAGCAGATATTTCAGAGTTATCACCTCACAAAGAAGTGGAATTTTCCATTAATTTGGTACTAGGTTAAGCACCAACATTGAAGGCACCATATAGGATGAGCACTCCAGAGTTAGTAGAGTTGTAGTTGCAGTTGAAGGAAATGCTTGACAAAGGATACATTAGGCCAAGTGTATCACTGTCGGGTGCACCGATATTGTTTGTGAAGAAGAAGGATGGTACTCTTAGGCTATCCATTGATTATAGGCAGTTGAATAAGGTGACCATTAATAACATGTACCAGTTTACAAAGATTAATGACTTATTTGATCAGTTGTGGGGAGAAACAATGTTCTCAAAGATCGATTTAAGATCTGGATATCATCGAGTACGCATCAAGGAAGAGGACATTTACAAGATAGTATTTTGGACCAGTTATGGGCATTATGAGTTTGTTGTAGTTCCATCTGGTTTAACTAATGCTCCATCTACCTTTATGTGCTTGATGAATAGTGTATTGTGTCCTTATCTATACAAGTTTGTTATTGTATTCATTGATGACATCTTGATATATTCTAAAAATGAGGAAGAACATGTTGAGCACTTAGCAGCAGTATTGAGATTCTTGAGAGAGCATTAGTTGTATGCCAAACTTAGCAAATGCAGTTTCTTTCAAAGAGAGGTATATTACTTGGGACATGTTGCTTCCAAGGAAGGCATAGCAGTGGATTCAGAGAAGATAAGGGATATCATGGAGTGGGAAACTCTTGGAAATGTGGATGAGGTAAGATCATTTATGGGGTTAGAAGGTTATTATAGGAGGTTCATCAGGAAATTCTCTCGCATTGCATATCCTATTACGTCACTACAAAGGCAAGGTAAGAAATTTGAATGGATAGAAGAATGTGCAACAAGTTTTGATAAATTGAAGCAGTTGTCAACAAATGCTCTAGTGTTAAATATTACAGATTCGTGCAAAGAGTTTGTGGTGTGTATAGACACTTGGAAGAAAGGACTTGATGGAGTCCTAATGCAGGAAGGATAGGTAGTATGCTATGAGCCACGAAACTGAATGAGCATGAGAAGAATTATCAGACACATGATCTTGAGTTGGCAACGACCATCCATGCATTGAAGATGTGGAGGCACTATCTTCTTGGAAGGATGTTTATATTGACGATTGATCACAGTGGATTGAGATACTTGTTTGACCAACCAAATCTGAATGCCAATAAAGCTAGATGGTTGGCCATGATTAGTGAGTTTGACTTTGAGATTAGGTACGTCAAGGGTAAGGAGAATAGGGTTGCATATGCTCTTAGCAGGAGGATAAAGGTGAATCATATAGCAGCTATGAGCTCTTATGGGACAGACTTACAAGGTTTGATCTTACAGGAAGGACAAAAGGATGGCAGGTACATGGAGCTTACGCATAGGTTACAGCAGGGTACAGATGAGTTGGATGTGGACTATCATCTTACAACTGATGGTTTGATCAGATTTAGGGACAGGATATATGTGTCACAAAACAATGAGCTCAACAAGACTATCTTGTGAGAATTCCATGCAAAACCATATTTAGGTTACCCAGGATACCATAAAACATTGATCGTAGTGAAGTTTTAAAATTAGCCGAATCTGAAGAAAGAAGTGGCAGAGTATGTGGCTATATGTTTGGTATGTCAATAGGTGAAAGAAGAAGTAAGCATCCAGGTGGACTATTACAGCCGATTATGATTCTAGAGTGGAAGTTGAAGGTCATTTCCATCGATTTCATCACATGTTTACCAAGGACATCTAGATAGCATGATTCCATCATGGTTGTGGTAGAAAGGTTTACAAAGGTAGCACATTTTATTCCAGTAAAATATATGTATCCAACTAGTGACGTGGAACAAATATTCATCATAGTTGTAGTGAGGCTACATGGTATTCCAAGAAATATTGTGTCAGACAGGGATGCTAAGTTCACTTCCAAGTTTTGGAAAGAGTTGTTTGTAGGTTTGGGGACAGAGTTGGCCTTCAACAAAACTTATCATTCGCAGACATATGGACATATAGAGAGTGTCAATAAGATATTGGAGGACATGTTGAGGATGTATGTGATGAATCAACAAAGGAGATGGGAGTAGTACCTTCCATTGGTTGAGTTTTCTTACAACAATGGGTATCAGGAGTCATTGAGAATGAGTCTGTTTTAGGCAATATATGGGCATAATTGTAATACTCCCATCAGTTGGAGTGATCCATTGAACAGGGTGTTGATTGTACCAGATATGGAACAGGAAATGTAGGTAATTAAGAAGAATATAAAAGCAACACATGACAAACAAAAAATTTATGTAGATTAGAACAAGATGTTTAAGGAGTTTTAGGTTAGGGAACATGTGTACTTGCGCATCAAGTCGAAGAATATCTCCTTGAAGATTGGATCGTGTGCCAAGCTAGGAACTCGATTTTGTGGACCTTTCAAGATTCTTGAAAGGATTGGACTAGTAGCCTATCGACTTGCACTACCTCCAATAGTGAAAGTCCATGATGTTTTCCATGTATCATTGCTTAAAACATATGTTAAAGATGTTGATCATGTGATTAATGAGTATGTATTGAAGTTGGAGGCAGATGGAGAATTCCAACCAGAACCTTAGTGTATATTGTAGAGAAATATGCTCATTCTCGGGAACCAAGCAATCAAGCAGGTTAAAGTGTAGTGGAAGCACTTTGGGACCAATGAAGATACATGGGAGATGGCAGATCAGATGCGGGCTATATATCCTTCTATATTCAATGGTTGAGCAAATGTTTTTGGTATATGTTTTGGTGTGATATTTTGGTATATGTACATATGTATATGGATGTAAATACCGCCATGAGTTGTGTTATAAAGCTCTGATAAGTGGTATGGGTGTCATGCCATCATGATTGTCATGTTGTTATGTTTTTCATGTTCCTTTTCTTCTCAGTAGGTTGTGTTAAGATATTCCGACACATAGGAAATAATTAAGTATAACTTGGTCTAGTGTATATTTAGGTACAATATATTTCTTTAGTATGTACTTTTTGTAACTTACAATCTGACAGTCACGATATGTTCTAGAAATGAAGTGATTCGACGATTCATTCTCTCCTTGGTATTACCGATACTTGATCATGGCTTAACACCCAATTGGTCCATGATCTTTATTTAAGAGAATGGAGGGTCATTTGTCTGGTGACCATTTATGAAAGAATATTATGTAAATTTTCTTTCTTTTTATTAATAATATTGCATCAAGTGGTCACGTTAGCTCAAGTCGTGGACCGTTTCCCACTTTGAGGGTTTTAACCATGTCAATAATACTGGTGTACTGATCCGTGATATGTTTGTGAGCAGCTTCCTTTGGTGTTCAATCCAGGGAACTTACCCTGTAAATTTCTACATGGTATCAGAGCCATTCGAGGGTCGCACCCATTGGTTATCCAAATCCAAATATGGTACAACTGCATCTGATTTTTGTTTCCTATATCTACTGTTTTTGGCCGCTTTCGGGTCAAGAGGACGGCTCTATTGTGTTAGGAGCATCTGTTCCAGTGAGGAACCCCTATCATTTCACACGAAAAGGTTTTCGGTAGCCCTAACTACGTCATTTTTAAGATCTGGAGGTATATAGTCTTTATTTGTAGTTATAGTTATTTATCTCTTTGTTTATTTCGATTTATAGTCATATATATATATATATAAAATTATCACTGGATCTAAATCTTTCATTTTTTATTATACTCTTTGCTCCGCGACTCTGTTCGATCTGGGCAAACTAGAAAAAAAAAAAAGGATTTTTCTCATGCGTATGCTCTTTTCCGCCGCACCTTACTATGATCTCGGAAAATAAGATACATTGAAGAATATATCTAGTTTCTGGGGGACTCATCCCATATCTAACTTTAAGCCATAAGGCTTGGATACTTTTGCTTGTTTGTTTGGTTTGTGTGGTTGTTCTTTTGTTTTGTAGGCAAAAAAGGGTTTTTCAAGTAAGCGCGCAACCCAAAGCTCCATTGAGCCAAAAAGAAAACCCTTCCTCATTTCCAGCAATTACTAAATCTTTTAACTAGTTCACTTGGTTTAAAATTACTTTATGAGAATAGAGGTCTTGGGTTCAAGTATTTTTTTTGTTGAGTTATTTTTTCACAAAACACATGCAACTTATGTTTTAAAGTTACTTTATGTAAAAGTGTTCTCACCTATTATAAAAAGTGAATCACTTATAATTCTAAATTCACTTGATCTTTTATTTAAGTTACAATTTAGTGGATAGTTCATAAAGTACCATTGTAAAATTGAACATCACTTATTTATAAAAGTGGGTCATATAAAGTAATTTTTAAAAAAATGTGAGCTAATTAGATTAAGTTTGGAAAGTGTGGTGAGGCAGGGGGGTGGGTTAAATATAAAATTATCATCAAATTCCCAACATTCATGTGGTTCGTTGGCACCTTCAACAACGTTTCTTCAAAAAGCCATAACTTCTTCATCCAGAAGCCATTTTCAGAGACTTTTTTTTTAATCGACCTAACTTTTTTAGATATTTCCATTGGAACACTTAGTTTTAGCATATATAACTTCAATTTACTTTAAAATGGAAAGTCTATGCCTAGTTATTATTGAAAACACCAACTACTTTCAATGGCTATCCTACATAGTGGATTTACTTAGAATAAAGGTCTTTATAGAATAGCCGCAAGCCAAGAGTCTAAACCTCAAGATGAAGATAAGCTAGCCAAATGGGAAAATAAGAAAGATTAAGCACGTGGGTTGATAGAGATGTCTATTTTTCCAGACCTTAAATTCCATATCGCAGAAATTGATACCCCTGATGAAACAATGAAAAAGATCAACACTGTTTAGGAATTAAAAATGAAATTAGAGCCCATCAACTCGAAAATGAGTTGCTTACTTTGGACCCCAATAATTTTTCTTTCATTGAAGATTTTTTGTCCAAGTTCAAGACCCTTAGACTTCTCTTGGAAGGTGTTAAGGTTAAGAAGGAAGATGGTAGCCGTAGCTACTCCATTCTTACTAAGTTAGGACCAATCTACTCTGTGTTTGTTTCCACCTTCCATTATACTAGAGAAGCATTTATTTCTCAAGGACAAGACTACAAGTGCCCCTCTTTTGATTATTTTTGTGATTCTTTAATAAGATAACAAGAAAAACTCTTACATCTTGGTCTTCTTAATACTGTAAACTCTTCTAAGAAAGTCTTAGCAGTGCAACAACCAACCAAGTTCAAAGAATCCTAAAAAGCAACATACTAAAAAGAATGGTCCTAAACCAAATAAGGGTCCTAAGCAATTTAAATCTCAAAATGAAAAAAAAACTCAACAAAATGATAAGGAAAATTAAAACAAAGGGAAGAAGACTGATAGACATTACAACTTTTGTAATTGTGATGGTCACTTAGAATGTAAATGTTTTAAGAAGATGGAAGCAACAATGAAGAAACATAACATCCATTTGGAGCACTCTTCAACTTCAACTTCATCTTCAAGAATAACACTTTCTGCATGTGGTTATCAAGCATCTCCATCTGGTTATGCACTAAATGTATCTTATTGTACTCATTCTCATGAGTGGCTAATTGGTTCTAGAGATTCTTATCACATGGCCAAAAACAAAGCCATGTTTTCTTTTTTAAATGATTGTAACACCAAAAATATATATGTTGGTGATGATATATCTATTAGTATTGTAGGGACTGGAACTATTCATCTAGACAATGGTCAATTTAATGATGTATTATGTGCTCCTACCTCATCCTGCAACCATCTATCTGTATATCAGATAACTCATTCAAGTGAAGGTAAAATCGTTGAATTTTCACCTCATGATGTTGTAATTAAGGACCTAAGAGATCCTAGACATATTTTAGCTACTGGCATTGTTGATGATTCTACAAGGTTGTATAAGTTTAACAACTTTGGGTCATCAACTCTTTCCTCGATATTTGTTGCTCATAATGATAAAGTGAATAAACTTTGGCATGAGCGATTTGGTCACTTAAACTGTCGCTCCCTACAAAATCTATGTAAAGAAAATATGGTGATAGGTCTTGCTATGGTAGTTTGCAGAGATGGTGTTTGTTCCAGATGTGTACTCGAAAAATATCATCGGGATAGTTTTGAAATACGTACTTCTTGGCACGCCTTAGCCCCCTTACAGTGTGTGCATAGTGATTTATGTGGTCCACTTCCAGTTGTTTCATTCTCTAGTTACAAGTATTTCTGAATTTTCATTGATGATTTCTCCAGACGCACTTGGGTATACTTCTTAAAAATCAAGAGTGAAGTCTTTAACATGTTCTTGGCCTGCAAGGCCTTTGTTGAGAAACAATCTAGACATCAATTTCTTAAGCTAAGATTTGATAATGGCAGAGAATATGTTAACAACAAATTCATCAACTTTTGCACTAAGAATGGAATTCAATTACAACATATTGTTCCATATACTCCACAGCAAAATGTTGTAGCTGAAAGGAAAAATCACAGCTTAAAGGAAATGGCTAATTGTATGCTTCAATCTAAAGGACTTAGTCTTAATTTTTGGGCAGAAGAAATTAATTTTGCAAATTACATAGTAAATCACACTCCTACTAAGGTTTTAAAGAATATCACTCCAGAAGAAGCATAGAGCTCAATTAAATTAGATGTAAGTCACTTTTGTATTTTTGGAAGTGAGGCATAGGCCCTTATTTAATATGAGAAACATAAATCCTTACAAACTAAGAGTGAAAATGTATTTTTGTTGGATATTTTGAAGATATCAACGGATATAGACTTCTTCAACCTAAATCCAAAAATACAATCATTAGAATAAATGTAAAGTTTGATGAAAATATATCAGCCTATGAGCCTAGTTCAACAGATGTGCCACCTCTCTCTATCTCTTCTACTTTTGAACTTCAGATGATGACAATGAGGATGAAAATCCTCCCCCACCTTCTCGAGATCTTCCTTCAGCTCCTCAGCTTCAAAATGGGTCCGCACTACTCGGGATGCAGCAAGTGCTCTTGCAGGTGATCCTACAGATCAACGTCGTACACATTCTCAGTTCGGTAGAGCCTCTTCTTTACTAGCTCAAGTTTCAGTGAATTATGATCCTGACACCTTTGCAGAAGCGTGAGGCAATCCAGATTGGGATGCAGCTATGAATGAAGAATATAGTTCATTATTGGAAAATGATACATGGGACCTTGTTCCTCTTCCAAAGGGACGTAAACTTGTTAGATGCAAATGGGTTTACAGAACCTAGTTTGGATCAGATGGAAAAGTTGATAAACATAAAGCTGGTCTTGTTGCTAAGGGTTTTTCACAAGTTGAAGGAATTGACCTTACTGAAACCTTCTCCCCTGTTGCTAAAATGAACTCTATTTGCCTTATTCTTTCCCTTGCTGCCTTTTTCAAATGGGAAGTCCATCAGATGGATGTTAAATCCACCTTCTTGCATGGGGACTTGCATGAATAAATGTATATTGAACAACTTCCTAGCTTTATACAAAAAGACTCTAGCCTTGTATGTTGGCTTAAGAAATCCCTTTATGGTCTCAAGCAAGCCCCTCAGGCTTGGTATGCCAAAATGGAGAGCTTTCTTTTAGCTACTGACATTTCTAGGTGTCATTCTGACAATATTGTCTACACCAAGAAAGTGGGCAAGTCCCTTATCATTCTTGTTCTTTATGTTGATGATCTTATCCTTACTGGTAATGATCCCAACCTTATAAACCATGTGAATTCTAGCCTTAAAAAGCAGTTTCAAATGACAGACTTAGGACACTTGCACTATTTTCTTGGTCTTCAAGTTTTTCAATCCAATGAAAGTATTTCCCTTTCATAGTCCAAGAATGTATGTGATCTTCTACGCCACTTTCACATGGAAGACTGTAAGCCAACCCCTTCTCCCTTTTAGTCTGGAGTCAAAATTTCAGTCACTTGTACTTCCCCTGAGGTTGATACTACCTTCTACTTTCATCTTGTTGGAAAACTTTTGTATCTGACCCATACCCATCCTGACCTTTCCTTTGTTGTTGGCCTTGTTGTTCGTTTTATGCATAAACCACATGAAAGTCATTGGAAAATAGCTAAAAGAATACTTCATTATGTTCAAGGTATAGTTCAGTTTGGGATTCATTAAAGTGCAGAAGCATCTCCTATATTGGTTGGTTTCATTGATTCTGATTGGGATGGTGACCCTGATGATCAGAAGTCTACTGCAGGATATGTCTTCACTCTTGGTTATGGACCTATTACATGGGCTTGCAAGAAACAAAGTACCATTTTTATTTCTTCAGCAGAAGCAGAGTATTGTAGCATCATTGAAGCTAGCAAGGAAGCCTTGTGGCTTCGCCAGATCCTGTTAGAGTTTGGTTTTTAGAAGCAACATCCGACTATACTTTGGTGTGATAATCAAAGTGCCATTCAACTATGCAAAGATCTAGTCCAACATTAGTGCAACAAACACATTGAAATACACACGCACCTCATCATAAATCTCATTCATGACAATGTTCTTGAAGTGCAATATTGTTCAATCGATGATCAAGTTGTAGACATCTTTACAAAGGCTCTCACAAAGGCAAAGTTTACTAAACTTCGATTTATGGCTGGAGTGCAGGAAGTTTTCACTAAGGGGGGATATGATTTAATGCCTCCTTCCTTCTCCTATTGTGTCATATTTTTACATCCTTCAATACTATCCCAATTTGTTCTTAAGGGGGGGTGTTAGGATATTTCGACACACAGGAAATAATTTCTTTAGTATGTACGTTTTGTAACTTACAATCCGACGGTCACGATATGTTCTAGACATGAAGTGATCCGACAGTTCATTCTCTCCTTGGTATTACCAATACTTGATCCGTGGCTTAACACCCGATTGGTCCATGATCTCTAATTAAAGGGCATGGAGGGTCATTTGTCTAGTGATCATTTATGAGAGAAGCTTATGTAAATTTTCTTTATTTTTATTAATAATATTGCCTGAAGTGGTTGCGTTGGCTCAGGCCATGGACTGTTTCCCTCTTTGAGGGTTTTAACTATGTCAAGAATACTGGTGTACTAATCTGTGATCTATTTGTGAGCGGTCTCCTTTGGTGTTCAAACCAAGGAACTTACCCTATAAATTCCTACACGTTGATCATTGTAAATATTGCATTCAGCTAAGTTATTAAACTCCATGGGTAGTATTTTTTCCTTCAGAAGTCTTGTTTGTTGTAGGTGTCATTGAACACTGAGGACGATATTCTCCTAGGGGGGAGGGTTTTGTAAAATCCCTGGTCAAAATTCCATGTAATAAAGTTAATAAATGCAAAATAAATAACCAAAGTCATGGGACACTTATTCCAAGTTGGGTGTTGGGAAAAAAATCCTAGTATGGGTGTTCATTTGGTTTATTATAGCTAAGGAAATTGGCAAAGACAATGGAAAAAGATCTGGAAAGGAAAAGTCGCATTAATTGGCATTTTATTTATGAAAATAATGGAAATTAGGAGAAAAGAAAGGTGAAAGGTCACAGGTTGCATGTGAGGAGGAAAATGAAGGAAAATAATGGAAAATTGAAGAAAATAGAGGCATCATTAATAAAAAGGCTTCTGAGGATCGATTCGTACCCCTTTTTTTCAGTTCAATTTTGGAGCTCTCTTTCTCTCTCTCTCTCTCTCTCTCTCTCTCTCTCTCTTGGACACTTAGAGCATTCTTGGAGCACTCTAGCATTGGACCAAGGAAAGAAAAGGAAGGACAAAGAAGGCAAAGGGAAGCAAAGATCGATAAAGGAAGAGAAAAATCAAGTAGCTACAACGGGATTACTTGTAGGTATCAATTTTCATCTATGATTTCCTTGCTATATGTGGCATGCATGGTACATGTATGTCTGTTCTTAGTTCTCTTGTTGTCATTGGCATGGATTTTTCTATGTGTGACAGTGTTCTTCACCCTTTCCTTGCCATTTTCAAATAGCCATGGTGTGGTGGTTTCTCTTGTATTTGATTGCAATGGACTGTTGGATGGGTTCAAAGTTGCATTGGGTGGTCTCAGGATTATTCACAAGGTATAGGAATCTCGAGATGGGATACACGGTAAAGCTTGGATGTGAACACTTCGATTGAGCCTAGGAATCCCTTGATCAGTGAATGGCAGGATACACGGTAAAGCTCAGTAGTGAATACCATTGATTGGGCCTAGGAATCCCTTGAATGGTAATGGTGGGATACATGGTAAAGACCAGAGGGTGGAGACCTCGTAGGCCTATGAATCCCTTGACTGGTAATGGAGGGATACACGGTAAAGCCGAGAGGTTGAGATAAACAAATTCCTCATGGTTTAGGTGGAGAGATCCGGAGGCATTTGTGCTTTTTTAGGGTCTAGTGATCCAGTGGGGATTGCGGTGAAACCTGGTTTTATTGATGAGGGTTGAGGTGGTTTGGCATTGGGAAGCCTTGGTTGGTTTTGTTGTAATTATCACATTATGCTTGTAATATGGCATGAGGGTGACTAGCTAAAAGAAAGATTTGGCTCAATCAATTTATGGTTGGGTGGTCCATGGAAGTCTCAAACCTGGTTAGCTTATGTATTCATTAATACGCATTCTTTCTCCTTGGTATTTCATGTGTAAAGATATTGGTTCATATGCGATTGTTATGGCTGTTATATCCTTGTTATTTCTGTTGGTTATGAGTATGTTTTATGACAGAGTTGATGTATGAATCGCCTCATGTTTTGATTTGCAAATTAATGTACAATGAATGCATGAATTAATTGATGATAAGGCAACTATTGTGGTATGGAAACAATGCTTCTTTACGAATCTCATATCAGTATGAGACCTCTATGCCTAGATCTATTGTTATGACCTATAGATTGCATATTTGTGACATGTTTGACGAAATACCTGTCCTTACTCAACTGTTTGCATTATCACCTTCTTTTTAGTATCATTTATCATTCTTGAAAGTTTCATGAAGTTTTGGGTGGTGGCTTGAGTCATGTCCCTGAAAAGGTGGCAAAAAATCTGGGGTCGTTAGCTCAGAACTGCCTGGAAAAGTCCACAATCAGTAGCATGCCTTACTGTGGGAGTGACTGGAAGGCTTTGGTCGCATGCATGCCTTGTCATGGGAACAAATGACGCTTTAGGGCAGTACACAAATAAGTTGTCTGAGGGGTTAAGCACCTGGAGGGGTTGGTTACCTCCTAAAGGGTATGTAGCTCTTGGGGAAGGTCAATTTGGTTGTGTTTTGTCGGTTCCACTTCCTTAAATGTACCTGGGGAGTTGAATCACATCATAGTAGCCTCTTGGCATATGTTTACCCAAGTGGACCGGCTAGCTTGGGTAAACGTGAGATGAGGGTGTTACACAAGGCTAGGTCCTTCAAGCACTTGTAGATTTATCAAGGCTGGTAATTACTACCAACACCCACTAGTCCATTTCGGCCATAGCATGTAAAATTCACCTCCACACCATCGATTCTTTTAGTACCACCAATACCACTAATATCCTGTGCAACAATTGACTACAAATCTATTTATTTCCTTTGGTAGCTTATTTTCACTCTTAAGAGCTTATTTTGCGCAAGGATTTTTATGAAAAGAGGTGGCAGCTACACGTTGTTGCCTTTATGAGTTTCCATTATCTTTTTATTTACCTCTTTTTTGATAACAATGGTATCAAAGAATCACATCTAAATCCATGAGTGGAAGAGTGATAAATATCTATAAGGAGAGAAGTCCTAGATCATTGTCTAAAAGATGATATAGAGAAGAATCAAACTCGTAAGAGTGAGAAGAAGTTATCCAGGGAAGGTGGTAGGTTGGTAACTATCCATTGTAAGGTGGATTAATGGTACAGATGATGCTAGTGAAAAAATGAATTGTGCAAGATATGGCTAGAAGGGACTAGCGAGGCTTGGTAGAAACGGACAGTCCTAATGGATGCAGAAGTGCTAAAGGGACCGATCCTTGTGTTTTAATTGTAAGCCCTAGCAAGAAGCCATGGGGATCGAGCGCATGGAAAAAATAGGTTGAATAGGTGGATAATGAGGTAAGAGATACCCAAGATGAAAGGAGTAGTGGAAGGATTTGTAGATAATGGCTAGCAATCATAAATAAGTAGGTGTGATGGGTAGAGAAGAATGATGCCTACTAAATGGATAGGAGTCGTGCTAATGAGAGACAATGGGTGCAAATGAGGTTTGAAGGTTAGGTCAAAGTGAAATATGGTGGAAGGGAGGTTATTTAGTTTCATGGATGAGAAAACATAGATGGGGCCAATGGTGCCAAGACTTGGAGAAGGAACCAACATGTTATGGAGAGAGACAATAGTGCATGAATACCCCAGAGTGTGTAGTCCAAGTTGTAAAGCCTAGTTGTAGATAAGATGTATTCCACAAGGTTTTTGTAAGAAGTATTTTTTAGGCATACATGTTGTAGCGTAATAGCACATAATGTCATCCTTCTCATGGATAGAGAGGATGGTGGATCAAGTTTTGGAAAAAACCATTTGAATAGGTACGAGGGTAGTAGGTGTAGTTGTATGCTAGATTGAGCTTAATTTGTTGTAAAACTTGTTATTTAGGCACACATTTTGTCATGTGGTGGTGCATGGAGTATGCAAGGTCAAGTTGTGGAATGGACTAGCTGAATAGGTACGAGGGTGATAGGTGTAGTCGTATTCTAGTTTGCGGAGGAATATGAAATCATAGGATGTGAGATTGTTGATGAACCATGTATAAGAAAAAGTGACCTAGAAAATTAGGGGATATAGTGGTTGATTACCCATGTATTCTCATGTATTGTAACTTTGGTTACCCATGCATTTAGATGGATGGTAATATTTTAATATTAGAACCAAGTTAACATCCCCAAGTCAAGTTTAAGGGGGTATTTGTTAGATAAACTTAATTGGGCGTAAGAGTCAAGGTTGTTAGGTCATAAGAACCTGGTATTGGTAACCTTTGATACTAAGCTAGTGGTATTACATATAGTTAAAACTTTTGAAAATCTTGAAGATTTTCCATTATAATATGCCAAAATTGAATAATTAAAACCTTTAATTCTTCATTGTAATGTGCTAAAATTGAACGAGAAAAGAATCTCATTACAATGGTGTTGGTTGGATTCACTAAATTTAAGCCAAACGACAATAAATTTGTTATTAAACTCATTTTCCAATTAGAGCTTTTAGGATAAATCATGTTACATGATTTAGGTTTTGTTTCTACCTTAGCTATAAAACAAGGAAGGATAGTGTCACTACCGAATATACATAGTTTGGGATATATTCAAAAAAGTAGAGAATTTACTATCTCTTAAGGCAGCCTTGTCTTCTTACTTGGTGATGGGACCTTCTGCCCTTCTTACTTACCTTCTCATATTCTAATCTGAATAAAACCTACACGAAGGCCCGGGTTTAGGCTTCTTCCCTTCTTACATGCCTTCTGATATTTTAATTTGAATAAAACCTACACGAAGGCTCGGGGTTAGGCTTGGGCAAAGACAGGGGTTTACGCTACAGTAGCATATCCAGTTATTATAAAGGAAGTTGGTGGAGTTTCTCCCATATCCAGGCCTTAAATGTATAGCAATCGGTGATCCAGAAGTCGGTGATGCAGTACGGGTAGATTTGTTAACATTATTGCTCTTGTGTTATAAATATCTCTAACCATATGAAATTTATATAAGTAAACATTATGACAACTATATCATCAATGCTCTTCGAACGAAGTTGATTATCGCATAAACTTGAGTAAGATCATAACAAATATGTGGATTTTCGTTTGCCTGTTTACTTGAGGAGAATAAGAAGGTTGTTTTTAACAATATTAGCTTCAAAACTTGAAATGAACATGAAAAGGAATGAGGCCAGTCTCACATTTAAACCCAACGCACAGAATGGGAGTCACGGGCACAAAATCAGGCGAGGATATTCAATCGGGGATGATCATGAGGATCCGTTTCAAGGTTACCATCTGCTGGCGAGGAAGGCGAGTCCAGATATCGATACTCCTTCCTCCGTCGTCCCTACCTGGGAAGAACATCATCCCACCAACATCATTTAGCGTTGCAGTAGTCGCATTAACTGGCTTTCCCCATCCATAGTCTAATTCATACACAGGAAATTTGTGAGAATTTCCTGCGCCAACGAAGTAACGGCCTCCTAAAGTTTCTGCTCCTAAACTCGGAAGAGGGCTCCCACTTCCAAGGCGGTAGTCAAACCAATCTATCAGAGTATTCAACTGTTCGTCCGTAGTGCAGGACTTAATGAGCTCCTGGATCAGAGCTGCAGCAAAGCGGATATCTTGCCCCAGAAGCTGTTTCGCTCTGGTTCGGGCAAAGCCCATGCATATGCAGTTTCCAAAAACCGTTGGGGGCAACGGGGGTTTTACTCGGCCTCGGCTATTAGCAATCATTCCGAAATCAACGGCCTCTTTCTCTGGTACTTCTCGAGCTCTTGTCACGCATCTCCAAAAATGCGCGCTAATGGCCACAAACGAACTCGCAGCACCTGCACGTTCCTTGAGCTTCCCAATTATTTCTTCATTAAAATGAAAGCCAGAAATCTCTAAATCCTCTGTTTGATCGTTCACGTAGTCCTGCACACTGCTGTCACTATTAGTGTCCGCATCACATTTGCTCACATTGATTTTCCCATCCGTGGGCTGTAAATCATTTCGCATGAACTTGAAAATCTGAGCTCCCTTGATGTCGCCGATGACTACTTCTTGAGCCCTGAAAGAAATGTGGGGCATTGCGCAATTGGTGTTATGTTTGCGCTTGAAGATTGTTCTCATGTGCTCAGGTCTGTTGGAAATAGGAGATCCCCTGCTACATTCCGCCCAGCATGTCAGGAAATGCCAAAAGGAACTTCCATCTGCAACAACGTGATGAAGAGTGGCTCCGATGCAGATTCCGCCTCCATGAAATCCAGTCACCTGCATTCCACGAAAAAGATCAATTATTTTCCGGGAAGGTTACGGTGGCTACAACTAATAGAATATTCAAAGAGGAAACAGCATCTACAAGTTGAATTTTATTTGGAACTTAAATGATGCTTTAACTCAGTCAGAATAGTTTAAAGACCTCAGTGAGGGTCAGAGACCCATTTAACTAAGTGGGTAGAGACTACAATCAGAGTTATAGTTGAAATCCAATAATGCCAAAACTTCTCCTATCAAATTAGGTTAATTAAAAAACAGTGGCCATGGCCTTAAAAAGTGCAAAGTACACCCATAAGCTTGTTAAATTGGAAAATGTTGTAGATCAAAAGAATTACATGCATCGTGGATATTTTAGAATACAAAAAGGTATTAATATTTAGTAGCTTTTCATTCCTGTGAAGTTTTTTCAGAGGACATTGCATTCCTGGAGGAATGAGTGAAGAGCACAAGCACAGGGTCAAATACATGCTGTCAAACACTCTAAAAAATAAATTACTCTCATAACTCATAACAGAATTTTAGATTACCTGAAAACAATATTTAACTTATATTTATAAATACAATAAAACATACTATAATATTTAAAGTAAACAATTCACTGCAACTTAATTTCTCATAATTAAATATATTTAAAATAATACTTTAATATTTAGTTAATCAATAATCGCTAAAAACATACATCTCAAATCAATACAATATACAAAACAAACAATTCACTATACAACTTAATTTCCCATAATTAAATATATTTAAATAATAATTTAACACCCCATAAATCAACAATCAACAAAAACATACTCTCACATATATCTCAAATCAATACAATATACAAAACAAACAATTCACTATACAACTTAATTTCCCATAATTAAATATATTTAAAATAATAATTTAACACCCCCATAAATCAACAATCAACAAAAACATACTCTCAAATTAATAATTTTTGAAATAAGCCTAAATTCATATTTTATATATATGAACGACTTTAAATTTATCTTACTATATATATGCTTTTTAAGATTCATGAACTAACTTGTTCAACCCAAAAAGGGAGTGCATTATTTCAATAATGGGTCATAATGGATGAGCTGGGGAACGTTACAGCCAGTCTCCTAGAACACATACACTTTGAAAAATCTATATTTATACCATAGGAATATGTCATACATATGGCCTATGACAGTGTCAACAGGAGCTGACATCCCAGTTACACAAAAGTGTTTGATGATAAAAAGTTATGTCATCCAGAGACTATAAATAATCTAACTCTAAAGTCAATTAAAAGAAAAGCAGGAGAACATCCCAGTTACACAAAAGTGTTTGATGATAAAAAGTTATGTCATCCAGAGACTATAAATAATCTAACTCTAAAGTCAATTAAAAAAAATACAGGAGAATCATCTAACTTCAAAGTATATAAAATTTGAGGGGACATTTTTATAACTCTTTTCATTAACCTATTAAGATTTATAAATTTTCAAAACTCATTTAACGATGAAACTGAATTTTATAATAATAGAGATAGATAAAGATAAGACATTGTCATTCCATAAAGAGAAAATTTAATTAGTAATTTTGCAAACCTGTACTGAGAAAAGCGGCCCCTCGTAGTTTTCAAACTTTGAACCATCTCGGGCCCGAAGAAGTTCCGGAAAAAAAGATTTGTGGCGAAACCCGTCTTTTTCGAGGTCCGCAAAATCTAGATCAATGGATGCTTCCACGAATTCCACACCGCCATCGTTACAGTCAATCTCAGGCCGACCTGATTCCTTGGTGCTCAACCGACCTGCAACTGGATAGAAGTCCACCAGAACTAACGACAGGCTCCTCTTTAGCATATCCGTGACTGCAGTAAATTCCATGTCTGGACTTAATTTATAGAACAGAAGGGTCTGAACATTAGCGACGGGAATCCAAATCAAATCGACGTTTGAGAGGAACATGCTATGCTGCGCAGTAGGGATGGCCGGTGCCACGCTTGAAACACTTAACATCTTTACCTTTACTTGCTCTTCAGCCATGGTGGTGGGATGCTTACAGATCTGCCTGCTGCTGAGCAAAAAGTCACCTGAACGCTTACGAGGCCATTCCATTCATCTCTATTTATCATTAGCAATCGCAATAATCCAGATACAGCATTTCCAACCCACCCACAATAAGAATAATTCATATGCACATTTGTGGCCTGCACAAGGCCACGTACAAACTTTTTATGACAACTTTAGTTTTAAATCCAATTTTATTTTACCAGCGTTTTTGAACACAACAAATTGCCTCGTAACTTGAATCATGTCCACATTATTTCAGTGACAACAATATAATATCGTAATGACTTCAATTCAATGTCAGTGTACTGACTCAGTAATTTTAATTAACCAATGGCACGAGTTCAACTACCCATTCATCACTTACCCCATGGCATGTGTCCAACTACCCATTCATCACTTACCCCATGGCATGTGTCCAACTACCCATTCATCACTTACCTCGAATCAAACCAACGATCCCCGGATTTCTAAATTTCAATCATTTTTTATGATTATGAATAAAAATGCTGGGATATTTTCTTAACTTTGTGATACCAATATCACCATCCCTCTCAGAGGATGGGTGTCCTCAATACTCTCGTGGTTAGAACTTTGAATATCTGACTCGAGCATCACGATGAAGAAAAGAAGTACTTGACTTATTTGTTTAAAAATATAGGATACAATGATCATGATATTAGGACGGCTATAAGAAGCCCCGAGGGAAGCATTATCTGTCAAGGCTCTTACCCTCTCACTCATAGTCGGGCTACTTTCTTTAGATTCATGGGTTATTAATAAGATTGCAAAGATTTTGGGTAAGAAGAACTTATTTACTCATTTCACAAGATGAATTATGAGACAAACACTGACATCTATGAAAGATAGAATTGATCAAAATCAACTTAAAGGAGTCTACAAGATTGATTGTTTTTTGGAAAAAGTTATATTAGAAACACATGATGTTCCTTGCAAAAAAACACTGCAGTGAGTTGGCATTAAGAATGAAATATCTCGCACTTCATCTTTTATTGAACACTTTAAAACTAAGCACCATATTTGTTTAGAAGATGTTAGGATTATCCCAAGAGAAGACCACTATCAGAGAAGGAAGATCTCAAAACGTTTGAAATAATGAAAAATTCACAAAATCTCAACCAGGATGGTGGCATTGAAATCACCGAAAGTTGACCACCTCTAATCAAGAAAAATTCACAAAATCTCAACCAGGATGGTGGCATTGAGATCAACAAAAGTTGATCACCTCTAATCAAGCAAACTAATTCTACAAATTCTACAATCAAGCAAACTAATTCTACCAACTCCTCTTAAATTGCATCTCAAATATAATTCTCTAACCCTTGCTTTTTCTCATTTAATTATTCACTAAAATAACATTCCATAAAAAGCATGTTATATCATTAAATAGAAAACATTCATCATTAAATTTATCTTTAGGTTTAATTAATCTTCATATTATTTAAAATTAATTTTAATTTCTTATGGTTTAATAATAATAACTAAATGAATCTAATAATTAATAATAAAATTAATAATTTAATAATATTATTAAATTAAATCTAATAATATTATTATTATATTATATTATGTAATTAGTTTATTTAGGTTTTAGTTTTTATTTTTAGTATTATTTACATTAATTTCTATGATATTAATTAGCTCAAAGAAGATATTAATATAGCAAAGATTAGAACGAATTCTCATGAGCTCCATAGTGAAATAGGTGGTTGGGCAGTTCCTAAAACACTATGGATGGAAAGGATTTGCCATATATGTGAGAATAGGAACAATATGTGAGAATAGGAACATCGAGGATGAAAACCACTTCCTCTTAGAGTGCCCCACGTACAACCACATTAGATCTTAGTTTCACAATCTTTGTTACAATACTGAACTTCCTAGCCTTTTACAATGTCAAAATTATAGTGAGCTCGGGAGGCTTATCTCCAAGCTTTTTGAGCATAGGAATAAAATCTTAAATCAAAATAAATAATTTGTTTCTTTAGGTTTGATAGACCAATGTTTGGTCGCAATGCACGTTAACCATCATCATCATCAAATAATTCAATAAATCTAATAATTGAATAGTAAAGTTAATAATTTAATAATATTATTGATTTTATTATTTTGGTATGTTTATTTAGTTTTTAGTTTTATATCGTTAAACATTATAATATATTATTATTTCTTTTAATAATAATAATAATAAAATAATATTTGCATTTTAGCTTTTGAGTTGATTATTTATGTTTTATTTGTATTTGTATTTTTGTTGGTTTTTATTTTTATTTATTTTTCTCCTTTTTTTTTTTAAGTATAGTCTTGATGATGGATCTGCTTTGGGATTCGAAATGTCAACCAAATTTGAAAAATACTATAAATAATCTGAAATACCAAAACCAAACAATAAAACGTTGTTATATTTATTTACTATTAATAAATAAAATTTTAAATATTAATTAGCTTGTATTTCTAAATTTATAATTTTATTTTATATTTATTTAATATAATTAAAAAATTATTATACAAATTATAAAATAATAAATAATATCATATCAATACACATTTACCTAATATAATTATAAAATTACTATACAAATTATAAAATAACTAATAACGCAATAAATTTATAAAATTAATAATTATAAAATGAATAATTAAATTGAAACCACCGATTAAAAAATACTAATAAATTTATATCAACTATATTTGATAATATAATTATAATAATTTAATTAATTCCACATTCAAAACTATTTCGAATAAAATTTATTTAAAACCCATATATTTTCCGGGTTTAAAAACAAAGGACCACACCAAACCCGAGCAATATAAAACGGGAAGCAAAACCTAAACTAATTTCATTTATCTTGCTCTTGTTCAGTTAACGAGAAAAAAATAATGCGTTTTGACTTTGGTTACATTTTCTTTCATTACCTATTTTTATGAAACTTCAGCTCTCTTGTTTTGTGGTTTAAAATATCATTATATTTCTTGAAATTACTAGCATGTTTTTATGATATAACGTATAATATTTCGTAATTTAAAGTTTTGGACATATTTTTATCATGTATTTTATATTTGATGATGATGTAACTACTTTTTATAATGAAAAGATAGTACCTTTTTTCTACTCAAAAAGGAATAATTAAAGAAAAACAACATCAATTCTCTTGAATATTCCAGAGCTACAATAAAATAAAATTAAAGATGATCAAATTCTTATTTAAACAACTAAAACGTTTTTACCATTCATCTTAACCCACATTTTAAAGCAATTTAGTATCATAATTTTTAAACATTAAATCATCTGATAACCTCAATGATGTCATCATGATTTTAGTGACAACAAAGCCAATCTAGTTTCATATTTTTCTTTTTCATAGTTAATCAGGTTGAGTTAGAATTTGATGGCATATGAGAAAACATTTACTATTTAAAATTAAAAGTATACATCTTTTTTTGTCAAGTGATTTTTGTTTATCTAGACTTGACCTATGAGTTGAGAAACGGTGACCTAGCCGCATCTAAGCCGTCAAAATCACCCGGGGATCCGGCATTGGCCACACTAATCTCCATGAATTTTGATCTTGGGTTGCCTTACTTATGAGGCCCATCCTCAACAGATTGTGCTACTAAGTCTTAACATTAAAGATATACATCTTACTAATAAAAAAAAAAGATTCTAAATTTAAAAAAAATTAAATTAATAATTATTATTTTCAAAACATTAAAAACTTTTCAAAAATTATGAAATTAGATATTACAATGAGTAGAAAGAAAGAAGATGGAAATAAACAAAATATAGCATAAATGAAAAAGAAAAAGAAATTCCCATATCTTCTTCAACTGATTATGCTAGTAAAACTTAATATTAAAAATATATATTTACTAATATAGAAAAAAATTCTAAATTTTAAAAAATTAAATTAATAATTATTATTTTCAGAACATTCAAAACTTTTCAAAAATTATGAAATTAGATATTACAATGAGTAAAAAGAAAGAAAAAAAAGGAAGATGGTGAATGACCAGGATGGAAATAAACAAAATATAACATAAATGAAAATAAAAGGAAATTCCCATATCTTTAATGTTTTCGGGCTCTTTCCTAATGATATATTATCAAGCAGTTTCATAAAGGCTAGCCGAACGAGGAATAGATCATGGATCGTTTTTGGTGTTTTACTAATTGACTAAGAGATCTAGATAAATTTTTTAAAAATAATAATTTAGATTTTGAAAATATTGTTAAAACAAATAGTTGAATATTATTCACTATGTTTATTATTGGAGAATGAGGTTTAAGGAAAAGAGTTGTTTGTAGTGGGATTTATTGGAGTTTAATCTGGTGAAAATTTTGATATGAAATCTTGATTTGTGTTATTTAAACTAGATTTTTTATTATATATATGGATTCAACACCATAAAAAAACCCCTAGGGAACTTCTACTGTGTAGGGTTTACCCATCAATCTTGTGATCTCAATAATTTTAGAGAAATTAGACCGGAAAAATCCACCAAAAAAACATCCAAAAAGTCACACTAAAAAAAACTCCTTAAAGAAAAAGCCATGAATATCTGAAAAATGCATATTTCAACTCATTAAAAATGGCTACAAAATCTGCTAAGATAAAGCAAAACTCTTTTAACTATTTACTTATGAAAATAGTAGAAAATTAATACATTGATATATTGGCTATGATAACGTTTTTAAGTAATCAAATTACTTTATCTTATAATTTGCTATATAATATTTAAGTTTCTTTTACTTATGATTTGTTTTTAATCTTTTTATGAAAAAAACATGCCACATAGTCTTTTATAAAGATATCCGATCTCTTGTTTTCAAATTATACATTTTCCAATGAAATTGATGCAAGAAAAATGAAAACTGCTTTCTAAATTAATCGAAAAATACGTTTTCATTATTCAAATTGATGTAAAGAAAATGAAAAAACTGCTTTCTAAATTAATGGAAAATTATCTTTTATCATTCAAAAATACTAGTTAGTTATTGGATGGGTTTGATAGCCATTGAGTTTGGAAACATTGACACGAGGGTTTTCTCAATTCATATACTTCGTATATTCTGCTACAAAATGGTGAAGTTGCGAAGTCTGAACGCCTGAGGACTTTACCATTATGAAGCTCTTCGGACAGTGGAAGACGCACCCTTTGCCCCTTTCTCTAATGCTCTTGGATTAATTATTCATACAAAATTTTAACCTTTTTTCAAACCCTGATGATAAATTAGCAAAGCTTTATCAAACTGATTTTGATGTATTAATTCGATAATCAAACTGCCAAATTTGTGAATTCGTCAAATCGATTCGGCCAATCACCTGATGACTCAATGACGTCCTCGTGATCTCAGTGACACTAAAGAATATCTGCATGACTTCAATGAAGAATGACAAACGAATGAGAAAGATACTGAACTTAATTCAATGCGAAAGCGAGAAGGCACGATGTAACGACTCAATTCAATTCCAATGTGGGAAGGAAGAGAGTCCTAAACTGGGAAGGAAGAGAGTCCTAACCTGGGAAAATGAACCTATAATAATAGCATTTGAAGAAATCTAGAGTAGTCTTGTTTAAGATTGGACCACAAAATCAGATATTTGTATTGCATGATTTCAATGAAGAATGATAAACAAATGAGAAAGATACTGAACTTAATTCAATGCGACAGCAAAGGTTCACGATGTAATAATTCAATTTAATTCCAATGTGGAAAGTAAATAAAATTCAGGCATACAGAGTCTTGCCCAGGATTGGACTATAAAAAGGACCACAAAACGTGTGAGAACCAAATTTCTCCACCTAACAAATCCTCAAAACTGCTCTACATTACACCTATCCCTTGTTGACATGAAAAAGAAAACACCTGTACATCATTTAGTACAAATTAATTGAGAAATTTTTTTTACTATAATTCCACCTAACCATCCATCACATACCAAGTGTTGGAAAACCTGAGATAAATAACATTTGAGACATATTATGTAGAGTCTCACCCAGGATTAAACTATAAAACGGACCACAAAACCTGAGAAAACCAAATTTCCCCGCGTAACTATTAAACCAGATCCTCAAAACTTGGAAGTTCACATCATTTAGTACGAAATCATTGACAAGTTTTTTTTTAATGTAATCCCAACGAACCATCCGTCACCTACCAATCCCAACCAATAATTGACAACTTTTATTACTGTAACCATCCATCACCTACCAATCCCAACCAACCGTTCATCACCTTCCAAGTGTTGGAAAACCTGAGATAAATAACATTCGAGGCATATTATGTTTCTTTTTAATTACTGGTTCTCTGGGACGCTGGGAATATCTTAGAATTCCAAAGACAGTAGCTAAATTAAACAATTAACCTGGTTGTTGTCCTGTTGGATTTTCATAAACAATTAACCTAGCTGCTGTCTCGTCGGATTTCGATATATTTCCAATTTCCTGCTATCCTGTCAGATTTTCATAAACAAATGACCTAGGATACTCGTTATATTGTTAAAATTATGTTAGAAATTTGAGTCTAGATACACTTGGAATTATGAATTATGTTAGGAGTTTAAGTTCGGATGTTATTGGATTTGGATTTGATTGTTTTTAATAATTTTAAGTAATTTAAATTATTTGTTTTTAGAAAAAATAAATTCTATTATAAATAAGATAATTTTAATATTAGTTGTGGGTTTGAAAACTAGGTTATTATGGTTTTTTTTATAATTAAAAACATTTCTTTATAAATATAATTTTACAAATTTCAAAATTTCAATTTAGTATTTTAACTTTTTACCACATCTTAAACTAATGTTTTTAACATCTATCTCTTCCCTACACTAAAAAGGAACAGAGCCATAATCTAAATAATATAAAGGTAGAGGAACCATAGAAATTAAATAGCTAATAAACACACATGAGTATCAAAACGATCATCTCATGATACATTTCACATTGGCCAGATTTAAAAGATCATAAAAAATTAACTTAATTATAATTTTATTTTAAATAATTTTATTATTGTTATTAATTATAATGAAATTTAAAATATGAGTTGAACATATATATATAATATTTATATTTAAATATGTAGTAAAGTTTTAACTATGCAGATTTAACTTTATTTTATTATGAAGATTCTTATATTGTAAATAGGATTGGTTACAATGTCACTTATTAATATTACATGTCTAAAAAACTATAACTCAGATTCTTACCATATTTTTTCAATTAACTAATTTAATTAAAAAGGTTAAAACAACACTTATAAGGTGTAGATTAATTGATTTGAGTGAATATTAAACTAATGAAATTAAAGATGAAAACCACTTTTGAAAAAGTTAAAGTACTAACATCCCTATAATAAGGAAAAAAAAAAATAACACCAAATAAAATGTTTTCATACATTTAAACTCATTAAAAAATGTCTTTATACATTATTATATTATATTTTCGAAAATTGTCATCATGACCATAAAATATCTTTATACATTATTTTATGCCTTGCATTTGATTAATAATATAAAAATTTGCTCATATATGATTATCTATGTGATTTTTATCCATTTTTTTATTGGGTATTGTATTTTGATGTAGGAGCATCAAATGAGATAAATTACTTTTGACCTGATCGGTCAAAATTATTTACTAAAGAGGTTGGACCTCGTAAATGTTCTTATTTATTATTTGTTTGTAAAATTTATTGGAGTGCCTAGATTAGGAGTGAAGTGATAGAGTTTGTTAGCTTAGGTGTCTGTTAGGCCAATTACATAGAGATTAGGTTGTTTGAGAAATTTGAATTTAGAGAGGAGCATTAAAAAGGAAAAAAACTGATTTTTTGGGGAAAAGTTGAATGTAGATCAGGTCAGTAAGGGCTAGAACATAGAACAATTTTCTAGGTAGTGATTTTTATTTTCATAATTGATTTAGTGGAGTTTCATGGTGTATATGATATCATCTTATGTCAAGAAATTGTTTACTTCAATTGATGAAAAATCATTCTACTATAGTTTAATGGTGGAATCTTGTAGATTGATATCCAGTAAATTGTGTATTTTTGGGAATTTTGCATCCAAACGAGATTGATCTATGTATCTGCTCAATGTTATGAGTATTTTATATTAATTAAATGTTTTCTCAATGATAGATCTAAAGAATCCTCGAATTTCTATGTTTTTTCTTGCTTGAAATCACTCCAAGAAATCAAAACCCTCGATCACAAAAAGGTCATGCCATGGGTCATGCTTGAAATAGAAGGTCTTAACAAGAGCAAAAGGGTTACGCATTAGACAAAAAGGTCGTACCTTGAGAAAAAGGGTTGCACATCAGACAGAAAGGTTGCATCATGGGTCATGCCTGCAGCAGAAGGGTTGCGCCTGAGACCGAAAGGTCGCAATAGCTTACAGAAGGGTCGCATTGGTTCATGATTATGTTTTTAATAAAATTTTAGGAGCCCATTTCAAACTTTGATTGTTGGGTCAACTAGCCCCGTGTGTTTACTTTCTATTGAGTCATCAAACTCGACAAAATACCTAGGGAAAGGCCTCCAAAAATTGAATTTTCCAACCTCTCTCAGAAGCACTGTGTCTTTTAAGAAGTTTTTGGAGACAGAAGTTTTGGGAACAAAGTATTGTTGGGTCGACTTGCCATCATTTGGTATCAGAGCAAGGTTTAGAGTGTTGTTCTCGGAACTTAAACAAATATGCCACTGAGGAGAGGAAGAGCTGGCATAGGTCGGGGAAGACCTGTAGCCAATGTAGTACTGCTTGAAGAAATTAGACATCTTTGCACACAAATGAAGACGATGGAAATTTCTCAGAGAAGAGTTCTTGATGAGGGAGATGCTAGTGATAAAGAAGAATCTTTTGAGGAAAAAGAAGGGGAAGAAAGTGAAATAGCGAAATTTCTCAAGATGTTGGCAAAATCAAGTGGAAGACCGAAGGTAGAAATAAATTTGTATGAAGGAAACCTTAATGTGGAAGAGCTGATGGATTGGAGTAGTGCATTAGATAAAGAGGTCGAAGATAAAAAGAAGGTGAAATTTGTAGCTACCAGATTGAAGGGCAATGCAGCCATCTGGTGGGATGAGCTAAAAATATTGAGAGAAAGGAAGGGAAACCTCAAGATTAAGCAGTGGAATAAAATGGTGAGAAAATTGCAACATAAATTTATGTCCAAATATTACCAATTAAACCTTTTCAGCCAGTTACAAAGCTTAAGACAGAAAGGGATGATTGTTGGAGAGTACACAAAGGAGTTTTAGCATTAGATCATGACATGCTGAAGATGATATGAAAAAAGTAGCCAGATATATCAACAGATTGAGATACGATATACAAGATGAAATCAGTCTGCTAATTCTGAAGACAATTGAAGGTGCCTATCAAGCATCTTTGAAGGAAGAGGAGAAATTGTTGAGGAAGCAAATTCAGAAGAACAGAGGTAAAATTCCAGCAAGAGGAAGAGGAGCTTCCAGACCAAGATTCCAACACTCTCTGAATGAAATAGGAGGGACTAGTAATCAACAACCACAGAGAGGAGACTTTGGTAGAGGAAGATTTGGACCTAGATGTATAATCTAAGGAAGGGAAATTCGGTGTTATACATGTGGAGAATTAGGACATGGGTCATGGGACTGCCCTCAAAACAAACTAGCAAATCCAAGGAATGTAAATATAGCTTAGACAAAAGAAGAAATCCCTTAGGTCACAGGGAAAGAAGAACCACCTAAGGTGGGAGAGTCTTTATTGTTAAAAAGAGTATTGCTAAAGGCAGAAAACGAAGCTAATGAACCAACTCAAAGGAAAAGTATATTCAGGATTGTGTGCAAGTCTACAGAGAAATGTTGCAAGGTTGTGATTCACAGTGGGAGCACTGACAATCTTGTTTCTATAGAGATGGTGGATAAATTGGGTTTGGTTAAGATGGTACACCCTACCCCCTACAAAGTGTCCTGGATGTTGAAAGGACATCAGCTCTTGGTGACAGAAGAGTGTCGGGTAGATATAAAGATTGGTACATATAAATATGTGATATTGTGTGATGTAATGCCAATGGATGTGTGCCATATATTGTTGGGGAGACCTTGGCAGTTTGATAGGAAAGTTGTTCATGATTGTAGGAGGAACACATATACATTAGAGAAGGATGGGAAGAAGCATACATTGTTACCTTTGAATGATGGAGCGGACAAAGGAACGACTAGGGAAAATGTTTTGATGATTAGTGGAAAATAATTACTGCGAGAAGTCAAGAAGGAGAAAGAAATGCATTTTGTTGTTGTGGGTAAACCCAAGGTAATTTTGACTTCTACTAATTTAGATTATTTTCCCGTGGAAATTAAAAATATGCTAAATGATTATGTCGACATTATTGTTGATGAATTTCCAAGTGCATTTCCACCAATTAGAAGTATCAACCATCACATAGATTTAATACCTGGTGCGAGTTTACCAAACAAAGAAGCATATAGGCTAACTCCTTAGGAAAATGAAGAAGTTGGGAGACAGGTGTAGGATTTGTTGGATAAAGGACTGATAAAGGAGAGCCTAAGTCCATGTGCAGTACCAGCAGTGCTTAGCCCTAAGAAGGATGGTGAATGGCACATGTGGATCGATTCTAGAGCAATAAATAAGATTACTATCAGTTTCATGAAGAAAGAGCTCATTTACCTGGGATTTGTAGTCCCAGGAGAAGGCTTGAAGATGGACCCAGAAAAGATACAAGAAATTCTAAATTAGTCAACTCCAAGGAGAGTATTTGAGGTAAGAAGTTTCCATGGTCTTGCAAGTTTTTATAGAAATTTTATAAGAATCTTTAGTCAGATCTGTGCATTGATAGTTGAAACAATAAAGGAAAACAAACAACCATTTAAGTTGACAGAGACAGCAGACCAGAACTTCATACTATTGAAAAAGAAGATTATTGAAAAACATGTTTTAGCCCTACCAAACTTTGATAAAACTTTCCAAGTTGAGACTGATGCTAGTGGGGTAGAAATTGGAGTCGTACTAATTCAGGAGTAGAGGCCTATAGCTTATTTCAGTGAAAATTTGAATGAGGCCAAGCGAAAGTACTCATTTTATGATAAAGAGTTCTATGTTGTTATTCAACATCTAAAGAAATGGAGGCATTACTTGTTGCCCAAAGAATTTATTTTGTATTCTGATAATCTTGCACTACAATACATAAACAATCAACCAAAGTTGAGCCAAAATCACACTAAGTGGGCGGAGTACTTACAGAGTTTCACCTTTGTAATTAAGCACACAAGCGGTAAGTCAAATAAAGTTGTTGATGCTTTGAGCTCAGTGAATTTGGTTATGTAGGAGCTGAAGATTGGTGTTTTGGGATTTGAAGAAATGATTAACATGTACAAGGAAGATACAA
Organism: Pinus tabuliformis; assembly: GCA_031772625.1. Taxonomy (NCBI): domain Eukaryota; kingdom Viridiplantae; phylum Streptophyta; class Pinopsida; order Pinales; family Pinaceae; genus Pinus; species Pinus tabuliformis. The sequence continues at coordinate 646,894,272 of CM062814.1, forward strand.
ATTTTAAATAAATAAATATATGCAGATGCTCAGAATCCCGTGATTCATGATAGAAGCCAATGGTTAGACTACCTGATTCAAGGAGGTTTGTTGTTCAAAAACAATAAACTGTGTATTCCTAAATGCTCCATGAGGGAAAGTTTGATTAAAGAAAAGCATAGTGGAGGATTATCTGGACACTTTGAGCAAGATAAGACACTCGCTCAAGTGGATTCTTTTTATTATTGGCCAAAAATGCGAACTGATGTAAAAAAGTTTGTTGAGAAATGCAGGGTTTATCAACATGCCAAGGGAAGGAGCCAAAATACTGGGTTATATCAGCCATTGCCAATACCAAACAAGCCTTAGGATGCAGTGAGCATGGAATTTTTTTTGGGTTTGCCAAAGACTCAAGGAGGATATGACTCTATCTATGTTGATGTGGATAGATTCTCGAAAATGGATCATTTCATTGCTTGTAATAAAACTAGTGATGCAACTCATATTGCTAATTTGTTTTTCTCAGAAATTGTAAGGTTACATGGGCTTCCTGTAAGTATTGTTTCAGAAAGAGATACTAAGTTCGTGGGACACTTTTGGAGGATTGTATGGAGGAATTTAGGTACAAACCTCAGTTTTAGTTCATCCTATCACCCTCAAACGGATGGGCAAACTGAAGTAGTGAATAGGAGCTTGGGAAACATATTAAGAAGCTTGGTTTACAAACATCCAAAACAATGGGATTTAGCAATTGCTAAAGTTGGATTTGATTACAATGATACTCCTAACAGGAGTACAGGGATGAGCCCATTTCAGATTGTTTTTGGAATGCATCCTAGAGGAGTATATGAGCTTAGATATTTGGGAAAACAAGAGATAAGAAGTGCAAATGCTGAAGAATTTGTGGAACAAATGCATAAATTGCAAGAGGATGTCAACCAAAGGTTGAAGGAAAGTAACAGGAAGTATAAACAAAAGGCTGATGTGAAGAGAAGAGAAAAGGAATTCTAAGTGGGTGATTTAGTTATGGTTTACCTGAGGAAAGAAAGATTTCATGTAAGGACTTATAACAAATTAATAATTAAAAAGATAGGACCCTGCAAAATTTTAAGGAATTTTTCCTCAAATTCTTATGATATTGAACCGCTGGAAGGAATTGGAATATCTCCTATCTTTAATGTTACAGATTTGTATCCATACAAGGAAACAAAGGCAGAATCACAAGATGGACCCACAGATGAGGAAGTTCAGACTCTAAATTGGGAGGAACAGATACCAAGGACAACAAAGAGAGAAGTGGAAGCAATCTTGAAGAAGCGAGTAAAAAGAAAACTAGAGGACAAAAATATTATCAGTATCTAATCAAATGGAAGGGATGGCCAATTAAAGATGCTAGTTGGATGATAACAACAAAGTTAAAGAAATATCAAGTGAATCCTCAAGACTTGATGGAACCTTCTTTTCCTCCTCAGGAGTCTGATGCAGGAGCATCAAATGAGATAAATTACCTTTGACCTGACTGGTCAAAATTATTTACTAAAGAAGGTTGGACCTCTTAAATTTTCTTATTTACTATTTGTTTGTAAAATTTATTAGAGTGCCTACATTAGGAGTGAAGTGATAAAGTTTATTATCTTAGGTATGTGTTAGGCCAATTAAATAGGGATTACGTTGTTTGAGAAATTCGAATTTACAGAGGATCATTAAAAAAAGAGAAAAACTCATTTTTCAAGGAAACACTGAATGTAGATCAGGTCAATAAGGGCTAGAACAATTTTCTGGGTAGTGATTTTTCTTTTCATAATTGATTTAGTGGAGTTTCATGGTGTATCTAATATCATCTTATGTCAAGAAATTGTTTGCTTCAAATGATGAAAAATCATTTTGTTGTAGTTTAATTGTGGAATCCTGTAGATTGATATCCAGTAAATTGTGTATTTTTTGGAATTTCGCATCCAAACGAGATTGATCTATGAGTATTTTATCATAATTGCATGTTTTCTCAACGATAGATCTAAAGAATCCTCAAATTTCTATATTTTTTCTTGCTTGAAATCGCTCTGAGAAATCAAAACCCTTGGTCACAAAGGGTCATGCCATGGGTCACACTTGAAATAGAAAGGTCGCACTAGGAGCAAAAGGGTCACGCATCAAATAGAAATACCACGCCATGGGTTGTGCATCAAATAGAAAGGTTGCTCTGTAGATCGTGCCTACAGCAGAAGGTTCATGCTTGAGACAGAAAGTTCACTCCAGCCTACAGAAGGGTCGCGCCGGTTCATGATTATGTTTTTAATCAACTTTTAGGAGCCCATTTCAAACTTTAATTGCTGGGTCAAGTAGCCCCATGTGTCTACTTTCTGTTGAGTCATCAAACTCAACAAACTACCTAGGGAAAGGCCTCCAAAAATTGAATTTGCCAACCTCACTCAGAAGCACTATGTCTTTTAAGAAGTTTTTGGAGACAAAAGTTTTGGGAACAAAGTGTTGGCGGGTCAGCCTGCCATCATATTTGCTTCCCATAGATCACATATTTTAATGAAAATTTTGCTTTTTAATTGTAGAGTATTTTTTAGAATTTGATAATTGTAAATTTTCGCATAATTTTAGTAGTATTTAATTAGAGAATATATCGTTTTTCTATTTAATAGATAAATATTTTCGGAACCTTATTCCAAAATAATCATCATAAATAAATATTTTGAAAATCTTATTCCCAAATAAATAAGTACATTTATCATCGCAGAAACATACAATATACGCCAATTTTCATTAGAAATTGAAAAATTTAGGATTAAGTGAGGTTTTTTTAATGTTATCTCACTCGAAACACAAAGAGAAATCTAGGAGCTTGAGACATAGGCAGGGGTTGAGAGATAATCACTTTTAGATTTAGAACTTATGGAGGACATGTCAACTTGGGTCCTTGACCCTCAACACACCAAAGGCATGAAGAAAAAATACATCAATTATATGGATCTTCATTAGCAAATGAAGACCCTTCTAGGCTCGGTCTTGAGGGGTAAACAAGTGGAGAAGTACAAAAATATTTCATCCGTGGAAGTTGTTAAGAGAATGCTCGGGAATTAGAGGTTTTGTTTAGATAGAATTGACTCTCGACTAACTCATATAGAAAGCCATATTGGATGTGAATATGATGGAGGGGACTTGATGGACTCTCATGGCTCCATTTCGAGGGCTCTGACAAACATTTCTTCTTCTGACAATGACTATAAAATATAGTGGGTTGAGGGGTAGTGTGATGGCTCTTTGCATTGGCTAATGGCTTGTCTGGTTGGGCGTGTGGAGTTTTCTTTCACCTCTTAGATGCATGATGGTTTGCAAGATTGGTCATGGCTCAATATGGTGGGTATGTGGTAATTCTCCTGGTTCACTCAAATTCTAGATAAAGTTCCTAGTCTGACTTTTTTCCATTTGGGATGTGATTTCTATATTTGATGTCATAGTGGTTGCGTTGTCCCTCATTACATTAAGGCTTGGGATATTGATGGTTTTATTTTATAAATATGCTAGTTGTACTTGTATGGGCCTATTAGATTTTTTTGCAGACCATATTATGGTTGAGTTTCACAGAATCATGGGAGTTGATGTATGTAGTTTGAATGACTTTGAGACTCTTTTAGCTAAGTTAAAATATTAAGGTTTCTTTTAGGATTCCTACCTCCTCTACGATTTGTCTAATTATCTCTGTAATTTTATGTATATAAGATTTTGAATAATATAAATGCTTTAGTTTAAAAAAAAACATTAAAACTTGTAACCATAAAGTTTCTTTAAACATTATTATATTTTTGAAGATTCTCCGAGCAAAATTTGTCGCTTTCTTTCACTTTTTGAGTGGAAACTTGCATTTGGTTGACATAGACCACATATTTTAATGAAAATTATTCATTTTAAATTATCCTTGCAATTTTTTTATTGAAGGTTATCTGTGTACTATTTTTCGCTTTCTTTTCACTTTTGTGAGTGGGACACTTGCATTTGGTTATATTTTAGTGAAAACTATATTTTCTGAATATTATCGTTTCAGATTTTTTAACGCTCTTGAATGGGCCTTACATTTGGTTGATGTAAAATACAAAACTTAATGGAAAATTTTCCTCTGTGATTTTCTACTTCCTTTCACGGTCTGGAGTAGGATTTGCGTGACATGGAGCACATTATTATTATTATTGTTATTACTGTGAGAAACAATGGTTAAGAATTAGGTTACTGATTTTAAATTTAAGAGTTTAAATAAAGAGTTTCATAATTAAAAATATTTAAAGAGATATCTTTCAATTAAATATATAGTATTAATATATAGTATTAGCCTACATTTTTAAAGGTTTAATTTATATTATTGTAATTAAGGATGAAGATAAAGTATTATGTCATTTTACAATATCATGTTGATTAAATTTTACAAGGTAAAGGATATATTATTTTAATTTTCAATCAAATTTTGCTTTAAATATATTAAGATATTTTTAAAATATTAGGATTAACGAGAAAGAGAAATTTTAGGAGTTAATGTCAATATATGAAGATAAAATTGGTTTTCTTTAAAAATTATAGAATTTTATAGGGAGTTATATAAAATCATTAGAAATTTGAATTTTTTTATAAAAATATTGCTAAACATTTTGCCACTTGCATATTAGTATTTTTCACTCTGGTCAGGTGCGACGAATCAGGGGAATTATTTTTTCAATTTAATGCATTTCCTGAACTTTGTAAGTGAAGGAGAGTGGTATTCACATTACTTGCATAATTTATAACCTTCAGTAGCTCTTGAGGGAAGTTTCCTTGAAGGAATTTGGCCTGGCATGGCAGTGGCCAACTACAAAAAAGACCACAATGTAGCTAAACCTAAATATGGATGGAGAGTAGCTCACCCTTGTTCAGTTACTAGTAGCGTAAGTGTATCAAATAAGTGTATTTACCTATGATGAATGAAGTGATTGTATTGTTCAAGGGTCATATATAATTTTTTTTTTTTTTTTCCAAGGAGAAAATCCATAATTTCCATTAATTTCAGAAAATTACATGTTGTAGATGCTAAACGCATATGCAGAAGTGTGGACAAAGCCACTTACAAAGACAATACTTCAAGGGAAGTATTCCAGTAAAGCCCACAGTCTGGGCAGCAAGTAATGGGTATGTAAACCCCAAACCAGTCTGCAGAAAACAGAACTGTGGAGGATACCCATACCCGTCACAACAAAACAACAAATAAAACAAAAAAAGCCCTGAGGAGAGAGAAAGAAACAGTAAATCTCTAAATCTGTCCGCCCAAAAACAAGTCGGAGAGGCACGAAATGAGGAAAGAGCAGCCAGGGTAGCTACTCCTTCCTCGCCCCCTCAAACTCTCCTCATGTACTGACATAACCAGAGGAAGAGACCAAACTGCCCCAAGCATCCACAGCCTCCCGCAGAAAACCCCAGCAAAAAAAACAGCCATTGAAGCGGCACGAAACAATGTACCTCCACACCCCTGTTCCCTCAACGCTTCAAAAAACCGCAATGGTATGCCAGCGAGCCACCAAAAAAGGCACCATCTGCCACAGCTAAGGAACCCATCCGGTGCCTACCAGAGCAGAGGCAAGTTCGGGGGCAGAGGCGGCTAGGGCAGCCACCTCGCCCCCACGAAGAAAAATCAGAAGACCCGCTCCCTCTCCGCAGCTTAGTTCAAATACACCAGAGACCAAATCCTATGCTTGACCGCCAAGCAGAGCGGCACGGAAGGTACGAGCAGTGCCGCCGAAACCTTCAAGGCACAGCCCCTCGCCTCAGCCACTCAACACTAAACGATGTGTTGCCCCGGTACCTCTGATCAGAGCCCAAGACGAGCGGACCACCAATCTGGAAACACAGAGCCGAAGCTGAGGAAAGGAAGCAGGTCAGCAGGAAAGGGGAAGCGGTGGCCGAAAGATGTAGCGCCGCCTCACGCTGTGCAGGAACCGATAAAAACTTCGAACCCCGAACAGACCTCCGGTAGCTTGGCAATGGCGACGAGGCACCAACAATGGCGTCAAAGAGGGGCCACCAGAACCAGGGCCGCCACTTCCCAACGGTGACAACAGGAGCAGAAGAAAAACCCTATCTCCGCGCGCGCAACCAACCCTCATATATAATATTATGATGGTTACTCTAGTTTTTGGTAGACATGGACTAATATATGTTCTAAATATCTAATACGATTGTACGATTTGAATATTGTTGAACACTTCATGAACATGATTATGCTAGTTCCTATGCATATTGTTATAATGAGATGAGAAAAGATATACTATGTTGGGTCTCTAGTTGTTAATTTATCCCATGCATAAATTATATGCATGCAAGTATACCTTGAGGACATGTTATTTATGAAGAATAATATAGAATAATGCAAAGTTAATTTGGATCTTAAACTCTTCTTGTAATATGTTGGTGTAGTTGGCCTTACCTAGACTAGTTAAAATATGGAACATCCCAGACACCATATCTAATGAGTGTGAGATAACTTGAATGTTCTACTCTTTGAAGGGATTTTTACTTTCTTAGTAGAATGACCAAGCTACTAGTTTTTAGTATTAGAGGAATAATTCTAAGGTGAGGAGTTATAACCTTATGTGAGTAAGGATAAGTCCTTTAGTTGAGTAAAGTTCAGAATGTAGCTTCAAGCCATCTTTTGTTATTCTTCTAGAAGATGCTTGACTAGAGGTAGTGACCTTGAGAGGCCATTGTAGGCTAAAAATTACTTTTTAAGTCTTCAAGATACTTTTTTTTTGGGAGGGTCGGGGGAGTGCAACAAAAACCCTATTAGCTTCAGCCCATCTTTCTTTACTCTTCTAGGAGATGCTTGAACAGTATTAGAGTTGATCTCAAGCCTTTAGAATAGGTATGGAATCCAAAATTTGGGAATCATCCCTTTTAAATTTAGGATTAACCCCTTTATGTTGGGCCATAGGGAAATTTGGAGTTTGGAGGCCCTATCCTTATGCCCTTGTCACATGGATGATATAAGGGCTATAACTCATAGCTAACTAGAAGGGGTTATTAGGAATAATCATTTTTAGATTTCGACAATCAAGAAGTGTATTGGATCTCATTGAGTGGAAACCATCAATATAAATAGAGTTGAAAACTCCATTACTTAACGTTCATGGAGAGTTAGGGATGTCTCATAGGCAATTTGGTCATCGAATGATTGAGAGTTGGTAAGGTTTGAACACCTATCAACTCCTAGTATTAATGAGAGGCGACATAGTCTATTGATTAAGAAGAACCTTATCATTAGTAGGATTCTATCAATCAGGTGTCACATGTTAGGATACTAGGTGGTGGAATTTTTTGAACTATACTAATTCCTTGGTACTAACAAGACCCAAAACCCAATATATTATTGGGAAGGTGCTTGTCATAAACTAACAACAATTACTTGTTTATTTTTATAGTTGAATTAGGTTCTTCTATGTAGGCCTAGGTGTCTAGGTATATAGAAGTTACCTATGGATATTCTTAGAAGACTTGCTTAATGTGAGGAAGTTGCTAAAAATAACTTAGACTAATTTTTAACTTAGGAAAACAAACAATTAATTATGTTGGCTATTGGGATAAAGAAACTTAGAAAAGTAAAACATTTACTTTAGGTATTATATTTTAATCTCAGCGGTTGACCTTAACTGAGGTGATATATAATGACAATCATCCATCAATTTAAATATTAGGATTATGGATTTATATCAATGTAAAGTTATCAAATTAGTGCTAAAGAGAGGTGAAATATACACCATACAAAGAGACTAGCCTTTGAGGCAGATATTTGCTCAAGTAAGGAGTGAGATATTCTAGTGTGCCAGGTCTATGGAGGTGCATAAGAGAAGTATTGCAGATGCATATCAATCAAGGAGATGGAGGACCAATCTAGGGTCTGATCTATTAGATCAGATCCAAGGAATATTGCATTTTTAGTTTTCATAGTTGGGCCATTACCCCAAGAAAGAAGCCCAACTATGCTCAAAATTAATGAAGAAAATTTTATTGGGAATAATCGTTTTGTGTCATTGTGATTGATATTTGTTATGTATATTTTTTCTTCCAATACTTAAAAATTAACATGGTTTCAGAATGTGAAACTCTGAAAAATGATGTCTAAATCTTACAAGAAGCGATGCTCATATAGATATCATTAGGGCTAGGTTAAACCATGATCATATGAGGTGGAAATATTTTTTGTTGTTGTAGGGGATGAGGTCGTACAATTACTAAAGAAAAAAATTGATGGGGCCATACAATATTTGCAATGAAAAGGTTAAATTTTTAAATAAAAGAGGTAGTGAGGCAGATGAGCAAGCCAGCCACACCCAACCGCCAATTAATCAAGGGGCATAAGCATGGTTAACATCAACCATTTGAGATCACCTAATCCATAGGAAAAAACAAGCCACTGTGGGAAAATGCTAAAGGAAGAGTAATTGGCTATACAAGCATAAGATAGACACATAGGGAAAGTCTAGCCACCAAATCCAATAGTAATAGTAGCAACATCCAAGCAGTAAGGAGGAGACTAAAAAAGTAGGATATTTGTGCTACCAAGATGAACATGCCAATAAGACAAGATGAATCTTTGCATAAATATGTGTGGAGACAAGTTGTTAACCACTTGTTGATAGTTGAGGGTTAGGTTAATAGCACCATCAATCTACAAAGATGTGGAAGTGGAACAAATAATGTATGGGGATGATGGTAAAGGGTCGCATCAACCTGCTGATGATGAGTGACAATAAAAATTTCCTAGCAATGGATCATGTCAATGTTCTATCCTAGAGCTTCCTTGATGATGATCCACCAAGGGCCATGGATGGTTTTGAGGTGCACTAGGTCAACAATATGTGGTATGTTCTTAATATTAGTGGCTGAGGGAGAGTTCACATTTTTTTATAGAAAGAATGGGATGTTGTATGGAGCTGTAGGGTCCTTTAGGATTAGTAGGTCACTAGCATTTCTAAAGTAGATGCTACTAATATTAACATACATGGGTGTAGGGCCACTAATTTGAAGAGCATGAGTTTGTCATTTCTTGTGAGATATTATTAAGTGAATGACCACATGAAGGAGAAGTTGGATCGTGTAAGGTTATAGTAGAGGGAAATTATATTGGATCAAATCTAGAGCTAGGCACAAAGTGACCAGAGCTAGCATTGGGCCAATGATAGAGTGCACAACGATAGCATTATGGGCCATCGGGCAAAGGGGCATGGATAATCATGAATAGGCCACATGTACAGAGGGAATCTCAATTCTATTAGAGTAGAGAAAGAATATAGAGCCACTAAGGGGTTCAAACGTCGAAGGTGGGTTGTTGACATAGATACCATCAACAACATCAAGCCATGAGAATACACAACTAGATGGAAGCTAGAGATATAAAATATATAATTTGACATTCAAAACATGTTAGAAAATATTGTTTGGAGGTTTCTGTGGTTGAGTTTCAAAGAAACCTGAGTCAGAGAATCCATAGTAGACATTTTAAATCGACGTTTCGAGTCACAACCAAGACCCATCATCATGATGATATGTCAAGAAAAGGAAGGTAAAGAATACAAATAAATAAATTAAGTAAAGGGAATAGCAAAGAAGGATAGAAAAGGTTAACCGACAACAAAATTAAAAAAAATAAAAATAATAAATAAATTAATTAATTAATTAAAATGAATAGAACAAAATAAAATAGAGAGAAGAACAAAAATAGAGAAAAAATAAAATAGGAAAAAGGGGCAAGGAAAAATAATAAAATATAATAAATAAATGTGTAAGGAAAACATAGATGATAACGAGACAAACAAGTTAGAAAAACGTCAACACTAGTAAATAAAACAAGGAAACAATAAAATAAGGAAAAAATAATAAATAATAGCAAGGAGTAAGGAAAGAAAAGATTAAATAAAGGGAGGAAAGAAATCATAAAATTAATAATCATGGGATAATGGGGGATGAAGGGAAGGAAAAATTGAACAAAGGGAGAGAGGAAAACAGAGAAAAGTGGGAAGAAAAGAAGAAGAGAAAAGAGGGGAAAAAGAGAGAGGGTAAAGGAAGGGGAAAGGAGAAAACGGGGGGGGGGGGGGGGAATCAGAAAGGAAGAGAAAGGAAAGCATGGGCTATTTGTTCGAAATTAAAGGATACAACTCATACTGACTTCAATATCCCATCCCCATTGAGGTTGTTTGGATTCTTGATGGTTTCTAATGCTTCTATGAATTTGTGCTTGAAATAATGAGCCTCCTTAGTGATGATCTTAGCGTCTTCAAGGCATAAGTGGTGTTTTGTTTTATATGAATGTCCAACAAGAGTGGAAAAACATTTTATTTCTCTCTTTATGTCATCCCCATGATCTCTCAATCTAATTTTAAATGATTGACCAATCTCTCCAATGTAGCATAATCCACAGGAGCAATTAAAATTATAGACACCCTTGAATTGCAAAGAGACAATATTTTCTTTCACATATCTCATTTTGTTTCAGATGGTATCAAGAGGCTTAAATTATATTATAATACCATTTCTTCTAAGGAAATTAGAAATCTTGTTAGTGTTACTATAGATATATGGGATGAATTCTTTCCCATTAGGGGCTGGAGAATTATTGGAAGGGGAATTCCTTTTAGATTTCTTGATGGATTTGTAGATATCCTTGTAACTATAGCCAATAACACGGAAGACCATTGTAAGGAGGTCAATATCTTGTTGAGAATGATCCTTGTCTGATAATATTAATTCTCTAGTGATAAGTGTATTAATGATCCCCATTTTTTGTGCAAGATGATGGTGAGAATCAACATGGAGATAAATAGCAGTGTGAATCTTCTTGATATATGCATGATGCGCAACACTTCCATTTTCTTTTCTAGTAAATAGAACATCTAGAAAGGGAATACTATTATTATTATTATTTTCAAGCTCCATAGTGAATTCAATGTCCTTGGAAATCCCATTTGGATGCTCCAAAAACTTGTTTAGTTTAGATTTTCCATGGGGCCAATTCACATTCGTGTCATCAACATATCTCTTTCATTGTTTTGGTTTCAAAGGGTAGGTGTTGATGATCTTATTCCCAAACATCTCCATACAAGGATTAACAATTATAGGTGATAAGGGAGAACCCATTACTACCCGAGTGGTTTGTTCAAAGAATTCCCCTTGAAAAATGAAAAAGGTAGAACTAAGGCATATATTAGTAAGTCTAGTAGTTTGAGGGTTTGTAATACTTTTGACAACCTCGATTGCTTCATCAAGAGGAATTTTGGTAAACAACAAAACCACATCAAAGCTCACCATCAGTTCATTAGGCTCACATGTGTCATTTTTAATTAGGTCAATGAAATGTTTTCAATCCTTAATAAGGGAATATGTGTTACCAACAAGAGGACTGAGTATACCAGCTACATATTTACCCAACATATACGTGGGAGAGGCAATGCTATTAACAATATGCCCAAGGAAACTCCTTATTTATTTAGTTTTGGAACTCCATAAAGGGTGATCTCACTACACGATGTTTATTTCTTCTTCAGATAATCATCTAGATTAGATTCTTTAATTGCCTACTTCACCTCATTAATAATTCTATTGATGGGATTATGTTCAATATTTCTATAACTACCATTGTTATAGAGGTGATATCTCATCTTGGAGTTGCAATCATCTTTGTTCATAAATATTATGGTTTCACCGTTATCATCCTTCAAGATAGAAATACTATCATTATTCCTTAATTTCGTAAGAGCCATCAAATGTTTGTGACTTACAATGGACTTAGGAGGTTTACCTTTTCTCATAATGAGTGCAATCTTGTCGAACACATTATTTATCCACATCATTAAATCCCTGAATATTTTCTTCCAAACTATAGATTATTCTCTCAATAAGAATGTGTTTTGGGGTAATAGCAAACCCAAGGTCTCTATTTAACACCTCACTCTCTTCCTTCATTAATTCATAAGTAGAGATATTGACAACCTTATCTCTAGCTACGATGTTTTCTAAAATCTTACTAATAGCATTTTTATTGGAAGTAGAGGTATCATTATTAATAATTATAAGTAAAGGATTAATGATATTGTTAGAAGTCATCATATTAATGAATGAATGCTGATAAATATTGTGTTTACCATAGTTAGAGGGCCAACTATTAATATTGTGCAAAGTTAATAGGGATGTGATTTAACATAATAAACACAAGTTGGTAGTATTACCCAGTGATAGGGTACGTATGCTAGTAATAAGTTTGTCACTAGAATTAGCAAAGGTTAACCTTTAGAGGGAAAGAGGAGGACCATACTAGTTGGGGATGGTAAATAACTTACATTTAGTGGATGTCTTAAAGGACCAAGATAGATCCACAAGGAGTATGTTTACATATATATAAGCTAGTAGTTTTCTTGTGGGCGCTAAAAGCACTTAGCACATGAACCACAAAGATGGAGAAAAAGAGTTATTTGATATCCTGATCAAGTGGAACTCATAATTAGATGTGGAGTTTGGTGTTGATACTAATCATGCAATAAAGGGGGATATAATATTGATATTCCAACTCAAGTCAGGAGGCAAGGTATAGCTGAAAGATTTGTTGTGGGTGCTAAAACTCATGTTGGGTTTACTTTAGTCTCTATGATAAATAAGAAAGGATTTTGTGTGGCATTCCAGGATGAATCAGAGCTAATCAGACCCATGGGATCTAGGTTTAAAAAATTCCATTCCATTGGAGTTAGAGTGAGAAACCTGTATAGGCCAAGAAGATAGTGTACTCAATCAATGGGAAGAAGCATAGTGAAATAAAACAAAGAGAACAAAGATCTAATGGTGGGGTAGTTCAAAGGAAGTCAAAATTTAGGCTTACGTGGAGAGAAGCAATAATAATTTTTCTTCAAGTCTATTAATAAGGTCTTTTGGTATGAAGTGAACCTATATTATGTTGCGTAGGAGACTTTTAGGAACTATTCCAAGGAGAGAAAGACTTTGAGGATGTTTCTAGACTAGGAGGTATGAAATGCTTCTAGTTTATAGGGATAAAATATCACAATAAATGCAATTCTAAGATTTAAGCCAAATCCAACGGGATAGAAATAACTTTGTCAGTAAGAGGAAGTGTTGCTGTTTGTATCTAGGGAAAGTACTTCTGCATATTAGGCCTATGTGTTTAGACATGCAAAATTCATCTACATATCTCCTTAGAACACTTGATCAAATGTTAAAAAGTTTTTAATGTAACTTATCATAAGTGTTAACTTATGAAAGAACACAACTAATTATGTTGGCTATTGAGCTAAAGAAAATTAGGAAAAGTAAAGTATTTACTTTAGTGATTATTTTTTAATCTCAATGATTAATCTCAAGTTATAGAATATTGATTCTTGTCCACTAATCATGTTGGATATTAGGGTTCAGGATTTAGCTCAATGTAAATTTATAAAAGAAAGGCTAAGGAGAGGAGTAAGAAACACTATACAATAGTACTAGCCTTTAAGAGATAACTTTTCTCAAGTTAGGAGTGTGATACTCTAGTGTGCCAAGTCTGAGGATGTGTAGGAAGGAAGGAGATCCAAATCAACCAAGGAGATTCAAGACCAATCTAGGGCCTGAATTGCTATATCATATCAAAAACATGTTGTAATTGTAATTTTCTCATTTGGGCTTGTATCCCAAGATGAGAGCCCAAGTAAGTTCAAAATTGATGAATAAATTTTTATTGTGAAGAATCTATTTGTGTCATTGTGATTGAGATTGTTTAGGTGTAATTTTTCTTCCACTAATGTGTTAAGAATATAGATGTGCATTTATTTAGTAGAACTATAATCTTCTAGGTTAGTGAATTTTTGGGTACTAAGTTCAAGGAAAAATTAACAGTAGTGTTGGGCATTGAGTTTTGTGAGTCAGAGAAAAGGAAATGAATTTCTATTTGAGTTGAGAATTCTTACACAAGTGTAAGTGATATTGTTACCACAACAAATCATTCTTACACATAGTTTTTTCTACTATATCATGGTCCTCATGAATGTTTTGAATTATTTTTCTTACCTCCTCATCCTCCTTCCGTTATATCCTTGCTTCTTCTACCTAGTCAAAATTTTAGATGGAAATTATGCATATTAAACACAATTTGTATTGCTCTTTCCTTGAGAGTTTATTTTCCATGATATTATTTTTTCCTTATTGTAGATAATTTCAAATTCGTAACATAACATATTTGTAGCCCTTTTTTGTTTCTCTTCTAAATACAACCTTTGTTACAAGAAGTATTTCAAACTATCATGACCCGATTTTACTTTGAAGTATTTTATTATTAGGTATAGATGTAATTTCTTAAGTAAATATAGTATGAGTAACATTTATTTTTAATAGATTGTTTGAGTAATTTCTTTCGTTTATTCTCATTACTTTCAAAGGAAAGGGGTGCTAATGGCACAACATTTTTATTTTCTTGCATTAAAACTACACCAATGCCATGGCCTAAGGCATCATGCTCCGCATTGAATATATTTTTGAAGACAAGTGCCACTGAGACCGCAGTTGTGTGCATAGCCTCTTTAATTTTTTCAAAAGTCATGGTTTCTTCTTTTGTCTAAGAAAATTATTCCTTCTTCAAAAATATTTTTAGAGGTTCTTTTTGTTGACCATAAATCTTGACAAAGTTGCAGTAATAGCATGTCAATCCTAATAATCCTTTAGTTTCCTCAATATCCTAGTGATTGGTCATTCCCTCATAGATTTTATTTTGTTAGGAACCAATTTGACACCCTAATGGGATCTAAATATTCCACTTCTTAAGCCCAAAAGGCACACTTGGAAGGATTTTCATATACTTGTTTCTTTTGCAGTAGTGTTAAGACCATTTTAGCATGCTATATATGCTCTTCCCAAAATTTATTGTAGATTAGTATGTCATCAAAACATACTAACACAAATTTTCTAACGAATTGTTTGAAAATAAAATTCATCAAGATTTGAAGGTGGACTTGTAAGTACAAATGGCATAACAAAATGGTCATAATGACCTTCATGTGTTCTAAATATTTTTAGGAATGTCTTCTTGCCTCATTTTGATTTGATGATATCTAGAATGGAAATCTAACTTAGTAAAGAAATTCACTCCATGCAACTCATATAATAATTCAATAATGATAGGAATAAGAAACTTATCTTTAATTTCAATTTTGTTGAGTTGTATGTAATCTAGACACATGCACCAAGAAACATCCCTTTTGATGACCATCACCATAAGTTAAGAGAAAGTAACCTAATTAGGTTTGATGATGCCAACCTCTACCTTTTTGTGAATCATATGCTCAATATCTTTATTTTGTGAATATGGTTACCTATAAGGCCTAATAGGTATTATGCTCCTAATTAGGGGAATATTTAGGTCTAAAATGGGCCTCAAAAGTAAATAATAGTAAAACTAATAAAACCAGAGTTATGAATTTTTAAAGGAAAATAAATAAAGCAACTTTTTTAAATTGTACTTTTGACTTATCTCCTTATAGATTTACTCAAATTCCATGTGTAGCAACTAACGAGGTGCATGGTTAAGTTATGCATCCAATGAGTACCCACTTTGCATAGTTTTGAGCAGAAATACTAAGAAAAGTTGAAATACATTAAACAAATGTTTCTTGAAAGAAACATATTTTTCATACATATTTTTCTATTTTTATCTATGTGGGTCTACTCCAAAGTTTATGTAGTGAGTACTCATTGGATGCATAATTTTGATTTTGCATCCAATGAACCCACAATTGAAATTTAATTAAACCTATAAGGAGATAAATTAAAAATATGATTAATTCAAAATAATCTACCCTTGGGGATGAAGTCAACATGTCTCACTAGAATAAAAATAGAAATTATTGACTAAAAAACTATCTAAAATTGCATATAATGACTATGTTTGGTCATGTGACCATTAATGACTAATTTACATTATCCTATCTTTGTGTCCAATTTAGTCGTATTTAACTTAATCATTAATTGGTTGTCTAAATTTTATCATCTAGTAGTATATTTAGTCGTGAATTCAATCGTTGAATAATTCATTGATTTAGTCATTAATTTCACATTTTATGACCATACACACAACCAAATATATTACTACATGATTACCTGAGGAAACCAATTAATGACCAAAGAAATATGACCAAAACATTGGTCACAAGATAAGATACTACAAATTAGCCACTAATAGTTGTTTATATGAAAATTTTGGTCATCGTTTGAAACCAATTAATGACCAAATAAATATGACCAAAATGTTGGTCGCGAGATAAACTACTATAAATTAGCCAAAAAATTCATTTATATGTAAATTTTAGTTGTTGTTCATGGTCACAAATTTGTCATTTCCAATAGTCACTTATCTATCTTTGGTAGTTTCATATTCACTACAGAAATGACTAATTTAGTAGTGTATATTCATTTCATTTACATTTCTTAATAATCATTATAAACGACTAATTTAGTAGTGTATATTCGTTTCATTTACATTTATTAATAATCATTATAAACAACTAATTTAGTCATTGTATATTCATTTTATTTGTATTCATTATTAATCAATATAAATGAATTAGCATGATTTTGCAATATGAGTTTCCAATTGAATATTGATTGGGCTACAATTTACACATGAAATATTGTTTAATCACTTCAAAATAGTCCCACTGTGTTTCAAATCCATTGAACATATGTCTCTCCACATGTAAAATCATTCAATTGTTAAAAGTCTTGTTAACAGTGTTGTACCCACCAAAATTTAGGGGATCTCCCCGATATGAAATCTCAATTAGACCTCACATTGTTTTTTGTAGGAGTACCATCCAGTATAAAGGCCTGGTTTCCAAGTTATTAAAGATTTACCTTGGCTCTAATTCTTAGAAAGAGAGAGGGGTGCAATGGTACATTCTAAAAGAAAGAAGGTGTGCCTGGTGATTGTTTAGTTGTAAATGTTTCAAAGTTTTTCCACTCCAGAGAGGAAAGGAAAGTGAACCTCTAAGAGAGAGGTAGTAGTACCACCCAAGAAGAGACACACATGAACCAAAAGGATCCATTTAACATCCAATGGAATATTCCATAGAAGATGTGACAGTCATTACAACCAATAAATGAGAAAATTATGTCTAATATCCTACGGAGTAGTCCACAAGAATGGACAACAATAACAACCATTACAAAAAATTATCAATGATATAAGTTACCAAAACAACCAAAATTGTTCAACTATATCATTACATGTGAAAGCAAACATCAAGTACAAACATTCACATAATAGTATTACAAACATTCGTAATCCATGCATGAAGAACATGTTGGCCTTTAAGGCTTATGTTATTAAGTAAAAGCTCCAAGACACATGTATACAATGAACATCACTATCTCTAGTAGTGGAGTGTTGGATCCACTCCTTTCTCCCCAAAAGAACTAGCTCATCTTTCTAATGCTTTGCGGGAAGAACCAAGGTGAAAAATCTTTTCCTCTTATAATGAGGGAGTATATATAACAATGGGGAAGTGATGCTTCACCTTCCTTGTGACTCTTCATCTATCCTCATGATTGTTTGACTTCCTATGAGTTTTAAAATATACATGAATATGCATATTCCACACATGTCCTTTGGAATTTCACTTTACAATACATTTATGAAACATATGTTACATTATTGGCCACAAGGTGTGGCATGTGACCACTCATGACATGACATGACATGACATGACACTTCTCACATGGACTTCTTGATGATGTGGCAATGTCAAGCCACTTGTGTTGCTGAGCATTGAATGTATTTTTGATAATTCTTTTCTTTTCACCTCTGCATGGCTTAGTGATAAGGAATATTCAATGATCTCAAGTCTTGAATGGTGGTCGCAAAATAATGTCCCTTGCTTTTCTTGATTGATCGACTTGTGTGTTTAGCTACAAGTGTTTCTTTTAGCGTTCTTCCCTCCTTCATCTCATTCTTCATCATCTTGCCATGGCATGATAGAGTACTTGCATCTACAATTCACTCATGATGAGATGACATCAGTCTAAAACCCCCCTAGTCTAAGATAGTGCATTTGATCCATTAACTAAGTTAGAACCAGGTGACAGGATGGGAGAGAGGTCTCAGTGACTGCACAGCTACATAGTTCAAACATCCATGGGTGAGGGTTCAACCTTGAGATTGCGCAATACTCAATTCATGCAGGACTGAGGGAAAAAACTGTGCAGTTTTGAGAGCCATTGAGATAGGTTGAGGGGATGGGCATTGATAGGACATACTGCGTAGTTGCAAGAGAGAAGTGAGGTTGGGATGCTACATAACTGAGTTGTTCAGAGGTTCAAGGAATTAGATTGATGCTTGTGATTGCATAGCAAGTAGTGAAGGCTAGGTTGGGAGGAAAAATTGTGCAAATTTAGAGGTTAAGGTTAGAGCTTGGGCACAAAAACTACGTGGTGCAGCCATCCTAAGAGGCCGTAACTATGAATTTTGCAGTACCAAATGGCAAGGTCATAGCTAGATGACTAATACTCTGTAGTGCACAACTCAGGGAGGTTGGGTGAAGCTAGGCTACTTGGTCGGAAAGTTTTTCCGAAAATGGTTGTGTCGGATCGACGAGACTAGTGTGAACAAGGAAAAGGCTTTGACTTTGATCACTAACTTAGAATAATTTGATGAATCAACAACATATATCCCCCATAACACATTAAAAATGAATTTCCCTTTTTGCAACATCTTTATGATAAGTTCTGACAAGTGCGACACTAAAGATACACTTTGTGACAAATATGACAACACTTGTGTCACAGTGTTCAAAACTTTGGAAATGGGTGTGACAAATTCTTCCATGGTTAGAACAACTAATTTGCACAAAGATGACCTCTTAAAACCACCAGAACATGCTTATGTACATGGTGCGATAGAGAACATGTGAAAAAACGACATCTTTCCATACTTGTAGAAGGGTGCAAAATACTTTAAGAAAGCACATGAAATGAGTTTCAAATTTTCTGAAGATGATAACAAGACCAAAGAAGGCTCTGGAATTGGGTGTAGGCCAAAATTTTGGAGGGTTTTGTAGTAGCTACAACACTTGGTGATACACTGGTATAATTTCAACTTCTCTGTCTTAGTTAATTTCTTTTGTGCAAGGCCTTGGTTCTTCGTGGAATACTGATTCATCGTGCAGATTAATTTGGTATCGCCACTTAGCAAATGAATAAATGTAGTCCCCGTAATGCCTTATCGGTTAAACTCAACATAAAATTCACCATTATCATAATGTTTTGGGAAGGGTAGTGAAGTTCGTGAGTGTAATATTTTGAGAGTATAATTTTTCATCTCTGGTGTTGCTTTGCTACCAGCAAACTTGTATAGTACCTCAACAGGGTCACAAAAGGAACACAAACATTTCTTCACTACCAACGAGCCTGGATAATACCTCGATAGAGTTTCTTGCTTCACCTCTCTATGCAGGAAGCCTTTCTCTTATTTCACCTTTTTTTTTTATAGAACTGTGCATTGGCACTAATTCATTTTTGGGAAAAAGAGCGATCCTGACTTATTGAGAGAAGGAGAGGTTGTTCCTTTAGAGAAGCATGTAAAAACCTTTGATTTAGTTTTTCTTGTTTAGATTTTTCCCCTTCTCCTCTTCTACTAATTGGATAAGCATGGAAACGCCAAAACATAAAGAACCTGACATCGACACAAGGTTTCCAGAATAGACACAAGTTCATGGTTTGACCAAAACTCTCATTAAGGATGGATCATATTTTCCATCAGAACTTCACCGCACAAAATACATAACCAACACAGGGAAGACGAACCAAAGCATTATCCAAATGTTGAAGTGTCACAATAATCTCTTAGACTTCAGCCACACACATAGTCAAAATCCAAAACCTGTACAAGCATGACAATTATACACGTAAGAAAAATAAAAGAAAACAAAAAATAAGAAATTATATCTACATAATGTAGGGAAAAACCCTTTGTTGTCATTGAAAATAATGTTTCAAGTCTTGGCCATTGACAGGGAGAGATTCAGTCTTCCTGTCAATTGATTGAAGATGATAAAGTGTGTTCGCCAAGCCTTTCGTGCATTGTAAATGGTCCAATCTACAAGGATTGAAACTTAGTGTGTTTTCCTTTGTCCTCATGGGCTTTATCCCACTTTAAGGCTATGTCACCCACACTGAACCTATTCTTCCCCATAGAATTATTTTTAAACCACCTCTTAATATGGTTTTTATGAAATGAAAATGTTTCTTTTGCTTTCAACATTTCTTCCTGCAACTTAGGAAGAGTATCCATCCTACGCTGCACTAATAAGAATGGCTTGCCTTGGGATTCTTTTGAGAGTTCGAGAGTAGGAAAGTATATTTTGGGTGGGAGATGACTTCTTTCCCATATACCAGGAAGTAAGGGTAGGTTTTTAGAAAGGATTTTGGCATGACTTGGTCAACCCATAAAGAATTTACCAAATCATAGTGTCAGTTTCATTGCTCAAAGAATATGGTATTCTTGATGATATGGATGAGGTTCTTATTCATGGATTTAGAAATACCATTCCCCTAGGGATAGCAATTAGCTGAATGTTTCAATACAATCCCATTTTCCAATGCAAAATCATAAAGTCTTAGCGATGAAAAGTACATTGCATTATTGAAAACAAGTGAAGTAGGAATGTTGAACCTAGAAATGATGTTCTGCTAAAGGAAATAATGACTTCCTAATCATTCACTTGTTTGACCAGAACTAATTCTGTCCACTTCGTAAAATAATCTCTGGCATTGAGAATGTAACAATGTTTCTTTGATGAACATGGAAATATTTTTCCAATAATATCCAAGCCCCGCTATTCAAAAGGTTCTTCCACTGCGATAGGTTGCAATGGGGCGGTTGAGTTATTGTTCCCATCGGCACAACTTACAAGCTAGACACTTGTGGGCATAAGCTTGAGCATATTTGTATAGTGTAGGCCAATAAAAACCAGCTTGCATGACTTTATGTGTAGTTGTGTTACCCACAAAATTTTCCCTAGCGGGTCCGCCACGGAGATCACGCAACACTTTCTCTGAATCGTGCACTTCCAAACACCTGAGTAGTACTCCATTATGGTGCTTTCTCAAAAGCACCCCATGCAAAAAATGGTAATATAATTCTTTGAGTCTAAGTTCTCTCTTTCTTTGTGTGGATAGATGGGAGGGTATAGTGTCATGATCAAAGTATTGGTGCACACATGTGTACCAAGAGTTCATGATAGTAGTGGGGAGGCTCGATCAACATTGTGTATTTAAATTTCTTCCTCCCATACTGAGAGATCCCCTTCTTCCTTAGCGTCCATTGCTTCTGTTGCTAGTCGACATAGACCATGGCCCTTGATTGCGTGAACTGGTTTGAACTCTAAGTCATATTCCTGTAAACTAGTCATCCAATTCGATCTTCTCTCACCTAGCTCTTGTTGAATGAACAATGATCTGACTGTTGGGTGGGGAACAAAGATAATATAGTTTTTTTCAAGAGATAGGGCTGAAATTTCTTAACCACCTTGTATGTTGCATAACCCTGCTTGTCGATGGCGGGATAATTGATTTCAATTCCTTGAAGACTAGCGCTCATAAACTATATAGTCCGATCATTATTTTGTTCATCCTTTTGCATGAACACGTCAACAAGAGAAGTGTCAAAAGCAAAGGTGTAGAGAAAAAAATCTCTGCTGAAATATGGGGTGTATAATTTAGGTGCTTCTGAAATATCTTTCTTGATATGGGAAAATGCGTCCCTTTCCCTCTTATCCCATTTGTAAATTTCATCCTTCTTCACCATCTCTTGTATCGACTTGACAAGATGAGCATAGTGGGAGATGAACTTACGAAGGAAGTTAATTTTCCCCAGAAAGGACTGCATAGCTTTTTGTTCATTGGGAAGCGAATCTGCGTAATTTATTTGACCCTCTCCAGGTCTACTTTAATCCCACTCTTAGCAATGATGTGGCCCAAGATATTACCCTCGAACACTACAAATATACTCTTCATGGGATTAAGAGATATCCCATGCTTGCCACATTGCTTGAAAATTTTCTTCAAGTGCCATATGGGATCAGATATTTGTTTGAAAAACATCGTAACATCATCAAGATAGACCACTATGCTCTGTCCAATCAATCCCTAGAATACGATGTCCATGGCATGTTGGAATGTAGCACTAGCATTAATCAACTCAAATGACATTTTTTAAAATGTGAAGGTGCCCCACTTTGTGCGGAAAATCGTTTCAAGTCTACCAGCCTCTGAGACTAGAACTTGGTTGTATCCTGAATATCCATCCAAGAGAGAAAACATTTCTGACCCCGATATTATTTGCAGTATCTATTCCATAGATGACATGGGGTAGTTATTTATGTCCAAGCTGTGGTAACGATTTTTGAAATCAACACATAAGCGAATTTCCCCATACTTCTTTATTACTGGAACTAAATTTGATGCCTAGGTATAATTTTGCACTTTGTATATGATCTGACCATCCAACAACTTTCTTAACCCTTTTTGAATGAGAGGCTCAAGCACCATATGTACTTTTCTCATATTTTGTTAAAACATCTTAGCCCCTTCTATTATTGGAATCACATGCTAGATAATTTGCGTCTCGTAAGTCTTAAGTTAATAATAAATCCACACGATTACATCTCAGCACTACTTGAACAAGTGGATAAAGGCTTGTCACCACTGTGGTGTACAACAAGTACCAAGTTTAACAAACTATGAATCCTTTTCTATTCCCAAATTGATCTCCTCGTGTGATGACATCAAACTATGGGTTTTAGCATTGACAAGTCCATGAAAGCGTTCTGCAGCTCATACAAATTTTCTAATGACACCACACCTTTTTGCATGAGGTTCCCTTTGCTTGTGCTAGTTGCATCCTGCAATTCCCTTTCATGCTCGTCTTCATCGATCATTGCATCTTTGAAAACATCAACATTCACCATGAAGTACAATATCTGTTGGTTATCATCAAAAATGCGTAAATTAGAAATATTATCAAGGACGAATGGCTTATAAATATTTTCTACAGAAAAACCATCCCTTAACAATGACAACACAACAACAACATTTTCCAATGCATCTGCAACTGCATTGCGCATTCTAGGAACAAAAATAATGTTAAAAGCTTGGAAATGTGAAATTAAATGCCATACCTCTTGTTGATAGCTTTTAATATGAGGTGACACATAGTGTATGGTATCATGTACCTATCGCACAACAATTTCTGAGTCACCTACTACTTTTAGGATTGCAACATTGAGGTCAATGGCTCTTTGCGAGCCCAAGATGAGTCCCTCATATTCTGTTGTGTTGTTCGTGCACTCAAATTCTAAGCAGCTAGAGATCAATTTTTTTCTCTATCGCAGATCTATTAAAACACAACCAAGTCTAGATCCCTCCTACGTTTTGGAACCATCAAAATACAAACTCCACATATCATATGTACAAGGACTATATATTACACTAGTATTATTATTATTACTATTACTAACTGTACAAATATCATTTTCACCAATTTGACTGGGAAGGAGTTCCAACTGTGTATCTAGTGGGATTGGGGATGGCTAAGCAAGATAACACCCTAGTTGAGTTTCCAGGAAGAAATTTTCGAATATAATTTTGGTGAAATCCACTGGTTCATTTTGTCCATTTAAGGGAGTAACCGTATGCTTCATGTATCTCTCCAAGTTTACTCAGATCTGATTGTTTTTCCCTTGTACAAAAGCCATAAATGTGACCTATCTGTAGCAAAATACCCGTGTAGCTTGCCGGAACAATCTCTGCTCAACAATAACCCATATGCTTCCAGAATGTCCACAATCACTAGGTTGATACATTGGTGGACTTGATCATCGAATGGCAAATAGATAAGAACATCCCTAAGTTCACCAACTATGTGGACGTGAGTCTTGTCTAGCTGAATAATATGTGCAATTTTTTTATACCATTTTGCATTGATTTTTTTTGCGAGAAATAATGGAATTACGTTCACCGATGCACCAGAATCAACTAGGAAATTGTGTACATTGAAGTTGAAGATTTTGAACATTAACATAAACAGAGGGTAGAATGTATTTGCATCCATTGTTGAAGCATTAAGCATTGATTCGAGGGAACCAGGGGACGTACCATATCCCTTGTGTGAAGAAGCATCATTACTTAAGGTGGATTGTCCAAGTGCGTGTAAGAGCATGTCTCGTTGAATCACGATCTTTTTTAGTTCAACCATGGATATATTAGTGCGATATTTCTTCATAATATCAACTAAGTTGTAATCCAAAGTGGGAGAGATTGTCGAAGTGGCTAGGGGTGTGACTCGACTAGTGACTTCTGGATTGGTGGTCTTATCCTTACTACTCACGGAAGTACTTTTTTTGTGGTTGCGTTCTCAGACTTGCTCTGAGAGTTCTGCATTGAGTTGACAGATGGATTGATCTTTCTTAATAAATATTCTTTGAGTTTTTGCTTCATTAATTATTGTTCGATGGTTTCACCTTGTCTTCTCAAATTATACCTGTAGTTCTGCTTTCGGGCCGAGTCATCACTCTGAGGTTGTTTCTCACTTGTTCTCTTTTGGGATGCAAGTACACAGTTAAACATGTCTACTGCATGCCTGACACTTGGAGTTTCTTTGGTTGCAGTAGTTTCTTCCTTCTTTTCCACAATTTCGGTCTTCTCATAAAAAATTATTGAGTTAATAACATGTGTAGCTAGAACATTCATGGTTTGGTTCCACTGTGGGCATGTTTTCTCATAATGGTATTCTTGATGATACGAGTAGTATTGATCCATGCCCATACTTTCAATGTTTAGCACAACGTTTGAGCTTTGAGAAGACTTGGCCAATTGGTTGTTGTTGCCATTTGTAGCCCTTTTAAACATGTTGAATCTGGGAGGCTTGCTACTCATGGTGGTCTCTCTTGACATTTGTTTCAGTTCTACCATCTCATTTGACAGAGTCTTGACAGTACGGGTTAGCTCTTGAGATTAAAAGTTTATTTCTCTTTGACCTTGCTTATAGAAGCCTGAGACCTTTTACTTGTTTCTTTAGAGCTTTTGTTGGTTCTTCATCCACAATGACACCAATTGTGTGCAAGTCCTTTTCAACCGTGATTGCTTCTTCATAATTTTCAGTCAATGTTTATTTCGCAGTTTTCTTTACGAACTGTGCAATGCTGGTTGGAAAGGTAGAATTTTAATAGTCGATGGTGATGGAGTCATGAGGCTTAGTGTTTGTTGGGAACTTATTCAAAATATGGTTAAAACTTTGATTGAAATCATGTACCTTTTCTTTATGCTCCATCTTGATATTGCTCAGCACTTTCAACAACATGGTGGGGCTCTTATCATCAACAAATTTCTCAAGGAAGTTTTTCTTAAACCCACTCTAGAGAGGAAGACTATGATACCATATGGATTCTCTACTATCTAAGGTAAACAGAAAAATTATACATGAAACATCATCATAGTGTACCTTAAGTGTTTGTAGATATAGGTAGAAGTTGTCCAACTGGTCCTCCACCTTTATTATTTTTTCAGGGTTATACTTTGTTAGAAGCTTTTTTGGATGCCTTGGAATTTTATGTAAAACAACCGATAGTGAAAGTGGTCCCCACGACATCCAATCCAAATCATGGTCTGTCATGTCTTCGTCATTGTCCTCTTCCTCTTTCTCAAAATCTATTGGATCTTCTTCCTCCTCTTCACTGCCTAATCTGCAGAACGTATCGTTCGAGAGTACCATGTTAGCACTATCAACACCATTGAAATTTGGAGGATGTTCCATATTTTATTCATCTTCCTCAGCGTCTGCAAACTCTTCAAGGGTGGCGAGAACCAAATCTTCAATTGTTGAAATTACTACCCCAGTGGGAGTCGTTAGGTTCTTCCTCGGAAAATATCAAGTGTGTGTACTCCGGGTATCAATCTGATAGCTTTCACAAACTTG
Organism: Pinus tabuliformis; assembly: GCA_031772625.1. NCBI lineage: Eukaryota > Viridiplantae > Streptophyta > Pinopsida > Pinales > Pinaceae > Pinus > Pinus tabuliformis. The sequence continues at coordinate 646,920,265 of CM062814.1, forward strand.
AGAGGGATGGGGCAGAGTTTCTGGATCTGTTTGGATGTGATTTTGTAAGGCTTTGTAGTCCCAGATTGATAAGGGCCACCAGTTTAAGGAACATGCGAAGAGGAAGTTTTGGGAATATTACTGCCTTGACTAGATAAGGTAGAATTTAGGTCGGTGGGGTTATCAGCCATAAAAATATGGCTACCCTCCTCCTAGTGCCATAAATTTTGATCGTGCTAGACCTGCCAACATTCAATGGATCTCCCAAATATGAAGTCCCAATTATCCCTCACACCGTTTGGTGTCGGAGTCTTATCCGGTATAAAGGGTTGGTTGCCAAGTTCTTAAATATTTTCCTTGGCTCTAGCTGTCAGCAACAAAGAGTGATGCAATGGTGCCTTCGAAAAGCATGAAGGTGTGCAAGGTGAGTGTTCAGTTGTAAAGTGAGACTCTAAGAGAGAGGTAGTAGTACCACCCAAGAAGAGACACACATGAACTAGAAGGATCTATCTAACACCCAGTGGAATAGTCAACGAAGGATGTGTCAGTCGTTACAACCAAAAAATGAGAAACATTTTTGTAATATCCTGCGGAGTAGTCCACAAGAATGGGACAAAAATAACAACCATTACAACACATTCTCAATAATATAAGTACTAAAAAAACCGAAATTGTTCAACTATCTTAGCACATGTGAAAGAAAACATGAAGTACAAACATATACTAAATAGTATTACAAACATTCATAATCCATTCATGAAGAACGTGCCGGCCTTGAAGGATTCTGTTATTAAGTAAAATTTCCAAGACACATGTATACAATGAACATCACTAGCTCCAGTAGTGGAGCATTAAAGCCACCCCTTGCTCCCCAAAAGAACTATCTTATCTCTCTAATGCTTTGCGGGAGGAGCCAAGGTGAAAAGTCATTTCCTCTTACAACGAGGGAGTATATATAACAATGAGGAGGTGATGCTTCACGTTCCTTCTGACTCTTCATCTACCCTCATGATTGTTTGACTTCCTATGACTTCTCAACTTTACATGAATCTTCGTATTCCACACATGTTCTTTGGATTTTCACTTTACAATACATTTCTAAAACATATGTTACATCATTAGCCATAAGGTGTGGCATGTGACCACTCATGACAAGACATGACATGACACTGATGACATGGACTTCTTAATGATGTGATAATGTTAAGCCACTTCTATTGTTGAGTGTTGAATGTCTTCTTGAGAATGTTTTTCTTTTCACCTCTACATGGCTTGGTGATAAGGAATCTTCAATGATCTCAAGTCTTGAATGGTGGTCGAAAACTAGTGTCCCTTCACTTTTCTTGATTGATCGGCTTGTGTGTCTAGCTATAAGTGTGTCTTTCAGCATGCTCCCTTCTTCATATCCTTTTTCATCATCTTCCCATCGCATGATAGAGTACTTGTATATGAAATTCACTCATGACGAGATGGCATCAGTTTGAAACCCCCCTAGTCTAAGATAATGCATTTTGATCCATTAACTAAGTCTGAACCAGGTGATAGGCTGAGAGAGAGGGCTCAGTGACTACGTAGCTACGAATTTCAAGTAGCCAAGGGTGAGGCTTGAGCCCTAATACTGTGCAGTGCGCAGTGCAGACAAGACTAGGGGAAAAAATTGCGTAGTTATGAGAGCTAGTGAGAGAGGATGAGGGGATGGGCACTAAGAGGACACATTGTGCAATTCCAGGGGACAAGGGAGGTTGGGTGGTTGCAAAATTGTGTAATTCATAGGCTCAGGGAACAGTCTTGAGGCTTGTGATTACATAGTGGGCATTGAATGCTAAGCCGAGAGGAAGGGTTACGCAATTTTGGAGGTCAAGGTTGGAGCTTTGGCTCAGAAACTGCGTAGTATAGTAGTCTTGGAAGGTAGGAACTGCACATTACACAACACCAAGGGGCAAGATCACATCTATAGGATTTAGACTACATAGTGCACAACTCAGGGAGGTCAGGTGAAGCTAGGTTTCTTGGTCAGGAAGTTTTTCTAAAACTGGCTAAGTGTGGGATCGACAAGACTAGTGTGAACAGTGATAAGAATTTGACTTTGATCATACACTTAGAATTATTTGACGACTCAACAACATAGATCACCCATAACACATAAACAATGAATTTCCCTCTGTGCGACAACTTTATGATAAGTTCTGACAAGTGTGTCACTAAAGATATACTTTGCGACAATTGTGAAGACACTTATGCGACCATGTTCAAAACTTTGGAAATGAGTGTGATAGATACTTACATGGTTAGAACAACTCATTTTCACAAATATTACCTCTTTAAAACACTAGAACAAGGTTATGTACATGGTGCGATAGTGAACATGCGAAAAGACGACATTTTTCCTAACTTGCAGAAGGGCACAAAATACTTTAAGAAAGCACATGAAATGAGTTTAAAAGTTTGCGATGACAATAAACAAGACCAAGGAAGGCTCTGAAATTGGGTGTAGGCCAAACTTTTGGAGGGTTTTGTAGCAACTACAACATGTCTCTAAAAACTGTATAACTGATAACATCCACCATTTGAGAGTGCTAAGGACTAGAAGCTCCATTCTTTGGAGAGTCTAGGTCTAGAAGATGAATCTGAGCCTATCGATATGCAAACAGTAGATATTCATTTAAATATTAGTGATGTGATATCATATGTTTTTTAAATTAAAATATCTACTAAAAATATGATCACTATTTGCAATATAATGAGACTATAGAACTTCCTTTACAACACATAGGAAAGTTCACAAGAACATTGAATATAAACAAAGTAAACATACCTAGGTAGATCACATTCCACAAGACTTTTTAGCACATATATCTCTGCAAAAATAGAAACAAGAAGATAAAGTCAACCATTCTAGAGTAAAATTCCTCCTTTAACAATTAATACAATGAAACATATACATTTAAAAAAAAAGGTTTCTTCAAGAAACTTCCATGAGAAAAAAAATCCTATCATCTAAGGCACTAATTTTGAAATAAAAAAATGTGCCATAAGGTCACATCATGTGAAAACAAAATAGCAATGAGGTAGGTACCATCAATTATAGAAACATAAAATAGGAAGGCCAACTGGTCTACACAAACATAGAATAATTTGAATCCATAGTGAGTGTCATAATAGAACCTGGTAGTGGGTATCTTCATTTTTCAAACTTGGGAGCATAAAGAAAAGAAATATCAATATCTTCTAAGAAGCTACCATAAAAAATAATTTAACTACCTATGATATAATCAATCCATAAGATTGAAATAACATTAAACACAATGACTAAAACCATTCACAATACATGTTCTTGTTGGGTAGGTTGTTGTTGATAGTATGAAATGTTATAATGATATGAGAGAAAATTAAAAGAGAAATATAATCATGGCCCCTGTGAGTAGTTTAAATTCCATATACCGCACAATATTTTATTTACACAAATATCTTTCTAAAATAATAAAAAGGTGCTTAACCTTTCCCTATTGTGGATGTTGTTGAGATTGTACATAATTTTGTGTTGGTTATGCATAATCTTGTCCATATGGCTACTAATAATGCTTTCCAACCACATATTTGATTAAAAGAATCAGACGCTATTCCATAAAATAGGTAAAATTATGTGAACATTGCAATGACATTAACTATTAAAGAAGAAAAATTGCTATATTTGGTATAAGATAAAACATTGGCTACAAAAATTGAAAAGTGAAATTTCAAATACTAGTAAAGATGTTACACAAGTCCAAAATATAGAAAGAATTTCTTTACAAGCATTTTATAGGCTTTATATATATATATATATATAACACGTATGGATTGTACTGACTATATAATGAATAGGGTAACTTGGTATATCTACCATATGGTCATTGACCCGGATATTTCTATTGGAATGTAGATTTTTGTTCTTGCATTTGATGATGATATGGTTTTTGTGTCTATTTCTAATATGGTTGTTGATAACCATATTATCAATACTCCTACTTGAATATGTTATCTACAAGTTGTTGAGAGTAATCTTGATAATATTCCTATACATATGCACAAGTATATAAGCATTAGTTAGGCCATTCCCCATGCTAAACCATGCATGAACAAATTTAAATGTAGTAATGTAGGTAAATTTTAGAAGAAATAAACTTCAAATACATAGGATTGAGTTAACTATGGACAAATAGCAAAAGAAAAAATAAGGGCAAAATTTTCAAGAAAAGGTAGCAACATAGAAGAGTAGTCTTAAATTTCAATTTAAGAAGTCTTTATTACATGCCAAACAAACATTGAATAAAGGAAATTTGGACACATAATTCGTCTTCAAGAATTTTCAAAATAGAGACTAACGAATTTCTATATTATCCACCTAAACATATATAAAAAAGGAGAAACAATTCATTACTAGCTAACAATTCATTTCTTTTACTAGCTAACTAAAAGCATGACTTATCAAATACAGTGAAAGAAAGTTAACTAACAATGAAAGAAGGAATAAACATGTAGTGAAAGCAAATTAACTAGCAGCTCTATTCATAATAATAAGTTCACACATTCACTAGCTTCTACATTAAGCTGTCCGAAAAGTAAGGGCCATTGAAAAATAGGAAGAAGGAGAAATATATAAATCATATCTTCTTTTTTTACACAAGGAACTATGTAACCTCCATAGGTATATGCAATAGCCTATAAGTAGCATATACCAGAAAATCATATCTCAGCCTAGTATGACAAAGTCATCCTAAGTGAGGGAAAATATGGAAATGGCATATCACTGCCAAAATGGTACGAAAAATATAGGGATTCACTTATACAAAGAAATGCATTGAGAGGAGTATCTACAATTTTTTCAAGAAGAATAGATGACTAAAAAAAATGGCAGCATTGATTGACTGGAACAATAAAAGGCTTGAAAGAAGTGTTGTGGGGAAAAATGCCTATGCAGGACGATCCTATCCACCTAAGGTGTGACAGTGCCTTAGCAACAAACAGACACAGCTATTCTAGTATTCTTCCTTTATGAATTAAGAATGAAGAGAGATGGATGGACTAACCGGTGTCTTCCGTTTTTCCCTCGATCCAATTTCTCTTCTCTTTGAGAGTTCCCAACTACTTGCCTTCTCGCTCGCCCAGCTTCAACAGGTCTCTGCAAGATCACAAGAAGAGAACACTACACAAAGACATAGATTCATATTCATAACTAGTTCAGGATTAGAAATAAACTAAACATACTAATGCAATCATACATCAAAGATACATCAGTATATAGGAGAAACCAAGATAGCTTTATTGATGAATAACAAGGTTCAGGAGGAGATACAACGAAGAGGGCTCCAATCCAGCATCTCCTTCCCAGCAAATGAAATTCCTATCTTCACCTCCCTTCAAAGCATTAAGCACCCAATGATTCCAATCTCAAACCAACAGCAATTCTTTGCAATAACAAAATTCCAGCCTCCTGAACCTCTGGGTGAGAGATCCATATATAGATGTTTGGAGAGAGGATGAGTCAGCTTGAGATCTGACTAGTGTCCTCTCCCTCTGTCAGTTCTTGTTTCCACTTGGAGGTTCTTGCTTCCACTTGGAGGTTGAGAACCTCTTACTCATCATTAGTCGAATTCACTGAGGCAAGTGTCATTGAGGAAGATTCTAGAAGCTTCCAGGGTCTTGACACCTCGTTGAATTAACTTGCCATTTGTCAATTCCCGCTCAGTGCACCCTGGTAGTGCTTCTACCTGCGTTGCAGTGCAGGTAGCCAGTTCAGACTTTGCATTTCAGCGCAGACAGCTAGTGGAGCTCTTGAATTGATCCTAAATTGACTTGTTTTTGAGCAGTTTCTGGTGGAAAACTTCTGTGAATTGCTGTGGTTTGTTAGCCTTGTTCCTCTAGGGGTAGGAACAACATGTTTAGGGACTTTGGATCCCTTAGATTATGGACATTTCATGCTTATAGCTGTAAGGCACAAAAATGTCTATAACAGTTGCCCCCTAAAGTATGAGGCCGTTCATCGGGTGAAATGCTTTATTAGGAGGATCCGAAGTTCATCCAATGCTGGGAGGAGACCTGTAATAAGATACAATACAATACATTATTTTTCATACTGCTTTCATGATGTAGCTGAGGCGGGCATTACCATGCTCAGCTTTATAAATTCATTTTTCTGTACATAGAACAGACAATCGTCTTATGGTAGACTGATAATTTTGATGAAATTATCATCCTTTGCATAAGATGATTATCTGCTGCAATGATGTACATGTCAATGTCTTTATCTTTCCTGAATATATATTGCAGCCCGGATGGATGAAACTAGATCAGGGGTCTTCAAACTCGTTCGATCTTCACTCTAAGTACAAGTCGATCCATGTGAGAAATGTTTTGAAGTCGAACATGGAAAGACGTCGCTTGATTACCGGTCAATGAGGTAAACCGTTAGCAAGCGCGAGAGGAATCACCGATAATGATAATGACCCTCAAGGTACTACAGTACAATTCACGTGGTGTGAATAAAGGACTTGGCGTCGAACACCACACAAAATCTTTCGGTCGAAGGTCATTGATGTATACCTATCGCCGGAAGTGAGAAACTTTCCATTGAGGCATGCAAGCTTCAAAGTACTGAAGGGGTTGTTCCTAGATCAACTTCTTGGATAATGAGCTGATGTCGACAAGAAGCGATCCGTCAAGGGAGGGCCTTGAAGAATCCCACATCAATGACACGGAACAGAGCTAATGATTTTGATGGAGGTGAAAACGATCTGATGACATATGATTCAGGGTGACGGTCATGAAAGGATGAAGGATAATGTACGGTAGTGGATGGGACACGGTTGACTTCTCTGAACGACTTCTCTTGAACATATGGCGACACTTATGCGATGGATCGGTAGCATTACCCCAAATATGGATGGTATGGCGAAACCATGGTGATGTGACCGGTGAATGAAACAACCCAACCCGATTGTGGTACGGAGGAAAAGTGTCATGTTCAAGAGCGACTTGCTACCATCAAAGTTTTCTTGAGTTTCTCCCAATTTTCCCCAGTCATTGCTGACCAGTACCTCTTTATTTTTGTCAAGCTTGAGGAGGATAACATATGCTTGTTCTATAACTTGCCCTTCGGGCAAGCCCATCGCTATGTTTTAACGAGCCTAGCGATAGTGAAACTCGTTCTCGTCTAAAGACAAGTTTGTCGCTATTTAATGCTTTTAACGAGTCTAATGACAAAGATAACTCGGTTCTTTTCATTTTTAGAGAGTCTGAAAAGGTACGTAAAGTCAACTCCCAAAGTCCTTTTTCGTCATCTAATCCCTTAAGTCCGAAAAAGTATAAAACAATATAGAAGGGATGAGTTTTCGATAGTTTTAACGAGCCGAACAAAACAAGCGCTCGATCGTTTTGTGCAATAATCCCTCAGGTCCAAAAAGATTAAAATCTAGAGGAGGGATAGCACTTCCGGTCGCTTTAACGAGCTGGAAGGCCAAAACTCGGCAATCTTTTCATATTTTACGAGTCAGATGAAAAGATCTTAAAGAAGACTCGTCTTTTGAGGAACGAGTGATAAAATGGGTTAGCAGCTGATTCCAAGTACAGGTTGGAATTTTCCAATCACGGCAGTGTCACAAGGATGGCTAGTGTCATCACTCTTCGCAGCTGTTCCTCAAAATGGGTAAACAATCAAATGGAGGTGAATGATCGGCCAATGGAAAAGTGGAGGTGATGGTACAAACACGACCAAGGCTTTAATGGCTGATAATTTACATTCATAGTGGTTATTTACCGGGTAGTTCATTTTTTAACGAGCTTAAACGCGGATTGAAACACTTGCTCGATCTTATGTTTATTTTTTAACAAGCATGAACTATATGATAAAAATTGCTCGGATCTTGCGTTTATTTTTTAACGAGCATGAACTGTGTGCTAAAACTGCTCGAATCTATGGTCAAATTTTGATTTTTTACCATGACTAGCTTTGCCCTTTTCAAAGATAGTACTGTATCCTCAATTGTTGCATCAAACTAGCTAGAAATGAATAACATTTGCTTGAAAATGAGATTAAAACCCTAATATTTCGCTTTGAACTACGTAAAAAGCAATTAAAAAGTGTTTTTACCTCTCATTTTACCATTTCATTTGAACTTGGTTTGTTGGAGCTTTGGAGGTGCCTCTTTCCCCTTGATTTTCATCAGCTGATTCTGGGAGATTCTGCGGACGATTTTCGGCGCCGTCTGGACCAGGTAGGAGCTAAACTTGAGCTCTTTCATTTCATGGTTTCTTTTCTGCATTCTGTGCTTGTTTTCCTGTTTTCCTGAGCCCCTGGGGTTTCATTGGGTCGCCCTGCCATCAGCGCACCTGGTTCACTCGAAACCTGCGCTGAATGTCAAATTGTATGAAGGCAGTTTGACCTTCAACGCAGGTGGAACACTGCCTAGGTGCGTTGGGCTTAGGAAAGAGTTTTGTTGCACAGTTTTTGATGAAAATTTTGCCAGTTTCTCATCAAATCCAGGATCTAACTCCTCTCATGTTTGTTTTTCAGAGATTATTGGAGCAAAATGACCCTTACATGGCGAGAACGAGAACATGAAGAAGAGGACATGATTTCCCTACACGATCCTGTGACGGTGAACGCGCTGCGGAACTGTGGCCTGCTGAAGTTCTTCCGTATCTCTAGTATGAGACAGCAGATCTCCCTACTGCAATATATGCTTGATGCTTGGGATCCTATCAACCAAGTATTCCAGATTAGGGGCAAATCCATCCCCTTGACCATAGTAGACATTTACTTCTTGACTGGGTTGTCAAGGCGGGGTGCCCCCATTTCTTTGTCAGGTTCGGCCCGAGGGAGTGACTCTGTGAGAGATTATGTCCGCCAGTATTGCAGGGAAGGATCTCAGCCAAGCAGAGATGGCAAGATCGTTATCTGAGAGATTGCTGACAGGTCCCTCAGGTCTATCTTGTATACTATTGGTAGGATGGCCGGTAGCGCGTCTCTTCACGTAGCCAACAGATCCTATGTGCAGCATGCCTTGGAGTGTCTCCAACCGAAAATATTCAACTGGTGTGATGCAGTACTTCTTCAGATGAAAAGTCAGTTGACCAAGGTAAAGGACGGGAAGTTGAAGAACTTTGGATTTGGTTCTATTTTGACCGCCTTTGCTTTGGAGAAGATACCACTGATGCAGCCTCAGCACATTGCACTCGACTTGCCTTCTCCTACTGAGCCACGCATGCAGAGATGGGTTGATCACATGTCTAGGCATGCCGGTCAATCTCAGATTTCTTTCACTGATACCTTCTTCAGGTGGTTCGAGCGTTAGGAGATGGTCTATTCCGAGTATCCATATGTTGGTATGGACTTCCGGGGTGATCCGGATTTGGTACTGCCGAACGGCGAGCAGTGGGGCGCTATTGGTAAAACCTTTGACCATATCATTGTTTATTGTTTTTATCCATAACGTCCTTGTGCTTTATTCTATCAAGACTTTAATCAAACTCATGTGTGCATGCAGATGTTGGTCCTGTTCGCTCAGCAGTTCGTCCGAGAGCGCCGGCCGCTGCCCCAGCAGGGGAGACTGCTGGGAGGGTTATTCTTCATGACCTTGATGTGGCTGAGACCCTTACAGCTGTGCAGGAGCAGGTTGAGAGCCTTACTCTCGGCATTCCAGACGTGAGGATCGACGAGTTGCCCTTACAGTTGCAGCGACATACTACTGGTGTGCCTAGACAATGGACTCGTCTCTTACGCATGATCGCACAAGCCGTGATGTGCTATCATGAGCATCACTAGACTAGCGTGCCCCCTAGCATTTTTGAGTTTTTGGGTCATGCGACCAATTTTGTCTTGGTTACAGAACATTATATGTAAACGATAAACAGCTTATATATATATATTTTGATTTTCGGGGTTTATTCCGGTTGAGTTATATGGTCCACTTGTACAACATTGATGATGCGTTTCTTTTTATAAATGTCGCAAATGTCTATCTAACACATAGTTTGCTAATGAGTCGGTTAATGTGTTTAAGTTTATGGAAATATGCTGGTATTGAATTAAATCAAACTGTCTTTCCAAAATCTTAACCCTTAGAAACATACGATAAATAGTTGGATTGCGGACGGAATATATACCATTGAGTTGTAGTATTACGAGTTGTGAGTCTAGCCTGACGATTAGTCGGCGTATACCATGGGTGATGGCATCAGAGAGTAGTTCTATCAACGCGCTATACTCAGCGATGTTATTCGTTGATTGCCCAATACATACACCTCTGAAACTTACTAACTCGCCGCTTGGATCAAAAATGGCCCAGGCTGCGGAGGACAGGTTCCGCGAACTACGACTCGCTCCGTCGGCATATCCAACACATATCTCCAAAAGGTTTGACATCTGCAATAAATGTAAAAATGTGGATTACTTGACCAAAACAACCACTTTAGCGAAAACAAAATACAACAAAAGCACATTGGTTACTATTTAAGCATAGTAACGCTTAAGGTACAACCCATTGCGAGGTTGCGCCAGTGGAATTCCGTCGTAATCCATTAACTCATAGGCTCCTTTTGCTAATACTCCTTTAACAATATAGGGGCCCATCCATAAAGAATTAAACTTACCTGCTCCCAATTTATCGGATTCTTGGTCGTAAAGAAAGACCAAGTCACCTTCTGAGAAGACACAGGGTTTGACATTTTTGTCGAACTGCGCCTTGACTCATTTCTTATGGGCTTCGTTAGCCAAAGCGGCATCACGACGGGTTTCATCCAATTGGATTAATTCCAAGAAACGGGCCTCTTCTTCTGAAGTTCTGGGGAGGAGATCGATTACAAGTTTAAGAGACGAAATTTCGCACTAGACTGGTAAGACTGCTTCCAGGCCATATACCAGTTGGAAAGGTGTGAACCCGGTCGCATTTCTTACTGATGTTCAGTAAGCCCACAAGGCTGAGTACAGGATTAGGTGCCACCTTCTTCTGTGAACTCCGATCATCCTTTGCAACATACGCTTCAGGACCTTGTTGATCACTTCAACTTGTCCGTTGGCTTGCGGATAATATGGGGTAGAGCTGTCATGAGATAGCCCTAGCTTGGCAGCTAATTCCACCATCATGTGATTGCGAAAATGCGATCCATGATCCGTAACTATGGCCTGTGGTACGCCGAACCTGGCGACTACATGATTGAAAAAGAAAAGGGCAGCTGTTTCACCAGTGTTATCTAATGTAGGCATCGCCTCGGCCCATTTGGTAAAATAGTCAACGGCGACTATAATATACCCATGCCCCCCGGTCGAGGTGGGGTTACATGTCATGAAATCGATGCCCCATTTGGCGAAAGGCCCTACAACAACTATTGGCTGTAAAGGTGCGGGTGGTCTTCTGGTTTTGCTATCAAAAATTTGACAAGCATGGCAACTTCTGATTGCGATTATGCAATCTTTGAACATGGTTGCCCAGAAGTATCCTGCTCGTAAGATTTTTTGTGCTGTTGCATATCCAGATTGATGCCCCCCACACGCGCCTGAATGACACTCATTCAGGGCTTTTTTGGCCTCCTCATGGGTGAGGCACCTCCTTAGAACTGTATCGATACCACGACGGTAAAGCGTATCACCGACGATCATGTAGTCTTTTGCTTGGTATCGTATACGTTTTTGTTCAAAGTGTGAGGTGTTAGGCCTGAACTTTTGGGTTTGGAGATAAATTATTATATCTCCATACAACTCATTGCTTGTAGATATCAGAAACAAATTCTCGTCCACGATTGATTCTTCAGATGTTTCATCGTTGGATGATGATGGGAGATCGCACAATAATTCTGCAAAAACTAGAGCTTTCTTTGATTTGGATTTTACAAATTCCAGATCAAACTCTTGAAGTATCGCTATCCATTTTGAATATTTTCCCCCCAGCAACTGTCGTGACAATATATAAGTCATGGGGTTGCAATCTGATAAAATGGTAGTTTTCCGAAAGAGGACATAATGTCGAAACCTTTGAATTGCTTGAACAGCTGCAAGCGCTAGTTTTTCAACATAAGAATATTTGATTTCTGTATCATTTAAGTTTTTACTTAAATAATATATAGGGTGTTCAATTCCGTCGACTTCTTGAACTAAAACCATTGCGATGGTTGTATCCGCTGTAGCCAGATACAGGTTAAAATCTCTTTGATAATCGGGGGCGTACATTAATGACGCTTTTATTAAGGAATCCTTTAAAGCATCAAAGGAAGCTTGCGCAACCTGATCCCAAACGAAGGGCACCTCCTTTTTCAAAAGACGTGTATAACCTTTAGCAAGTTCTGCGTAATTCAGAATGAACCTCCTCAGAAAGTTTGCTTTCCCTTGGAGTTTCTGAATCTGAAGCAAATTCGAAGGTGGAGGCAAATTGATGATTGCCTGAACCTTGCAAGGGTCGAGACGAATCCCATCCTTGGATACTACAAAGCCAAGTAAACGACCAGAACTGACGCAAAACACACATTTGTGCGGATTGAGTCTTATCTTATAGTGTCGGCAACGTAGAAATATCGATCTTAAATGCTGCAGATGATCAGTCCGCTTTCGCGAATGAGCCGGAAGGTCGTCGAGGTATGGTTGAACGATGTTCTTGATGTCATGGAAGGCATAATTCATTGCCCTCTGAAACGTCGCCCCTACGTTCTTTAAACCAAAGGGTAATTTTCGATAAGCGAATGTGCCCCACGAACAAATGAATGCAGTCTTTGACTGGTCCTGTGGGCGGATATTTATTTGATTATACCCGGAAAATCCATCCATGAATGAAAAGATTTCACATCCGGCGCATTCATCAATTATCTGGTCGATGAAGGGTGTAGGGTAGTTGTCTTTCGGACAAGCTTGGTTTACATCCCTGTAATCGACACACACTCTAATTGTCCCTTGTTTCTTCATAACAGGGACAATATTCGATACCCAATCGGTTAGAGGAACCGGGTAGATGAAACCAGCATGGAGAAGCTTTTCAACTTCTGCCTTAATGGCAGCGGCTTTCTTGGGGTGCACCTGCCTGAGCCGTTGTCTTACCGGTTTGACATCTGGATACATCTTAATTTCGTGTTCAACGATACTCGAGTCAATGCCTGGCATTTCATCATATGACCAAGAAAAGACATCTTTGAATTCGTGAAAAAGAGCGTTATATATTTCCAGTTCTGAAGGAGAACAACCTTTGCCGACATAAATATTCTCTACAAAATTTGTTTTAGTCGAGATATTTATGGCTATAGTCTCTTCAATATTGGATAAGTTTCGCTCAGAATCCACCGTATTTACAGTATTTGATAGGAATTCAAAAACTGAAGGGTGATAAAGGTCATGTTGAGTATCTTCTTCATAATCTGGAAGAAGGGAACGATGGTGGCAATCATTCCATGGTGCCCCCTCAATCAACATTGATTGTAGGATTCCTTCGTCGGTTCCATGCACTCTCGACCAAGGATCTAATGGGGTACCATATTCTCTAGACCTATCTAACCAAACGCTTGATGAGCGTTGATTTGGGTTCGCCTCCCATGCCCGAAACATTGATTGCTACAATATTTCTATTGGGCTTGGGGGCAAAACCATTGCATGATCCATGTTGATATCGTCTTTTGAGATCTTCGTGGAAGATATCATGTTACAGGCTCCTACCAACGCTACTTCTCCTATATAGATTGGAGGTGGAAGTGTGAAAGTTCCCATTAATGTGGGGTCTTTCAGTAGGCCTACTCCGATATTCTGAAGCGAATGGTTGCTTTCATGGATCATGGGAATGCTTCCTGTAACTTGTGAACCATTAGGGAGGAAGTTTTGTTAGTCGACGATCGTAATTCCTCCTTGAAAAGGGAATGCGATCTTTCTAAAATAGGTCGACACTACAGTTGCCATGGCATATATCCACGGTCTTCCCAGTAGGATGTTGTAGTCAAGATTCCCATCGATGACTTCAACATCTATTTCTACGGTTTTTCCCTCTAGTTCAACCTTCAAGTTATTTAGGATACCGTACGGGGTATATGTCCTTCCGTCGAATGCTTTTAATGTCATCGAAGATCGCGACAAGGTTGGAGACCCTAAAGTTTTCCAGCAACTCATCGACATAATACATGTAGATGCCCCCTCATCAATAATTGTTCGGTGAACAGTTTTGTTGAGGGCTTTCACTTGAATAAGGAAAGCTAGTTGAGCTGGTAACTGAGGATCGTATCCTTTGTGGTCGAAGGATACAAGATTGGAATCCCTAGGATCAACCCCACCAATGGCCGATAACAAAGCTTGCCTTTGGGATGGACAATTTTGTAGTACTTCAAGAGTCGACATAGCGGATGGCGATTGGGCCAAATCCTCCACTATGTTATAATGTTGCGCCGCTCTGGTGCGAGGATTAAATTTCGACTTGTGTACTACTCCCTTTGGCGGTTTTATTGTTAATTCAGGAATGATGGGCGGTACAGCTTTTGTCGAAGTTGTTGTCGAACTACTTGGTTGATCTTTACCTTTGTCGTTCGACAACCGCGGATTCCCGTAATCTTTGTTCCTTGTCGAAATCAAAGCATCATTTTGTTGCTTGGAGATCGACAACATTAGCACTTGCGACGGGGAAGCATTTCTACTATCAACTAGATTTTGACCTGGATTTGGAAACGGATCAGTCAACACAGCTGAGGTTTTCGAACTTTTAAAGAATTTCTTAAGCTCAGCTCTGTATGGACAATCTGTTGTCCAATGATCCTCATCACATATAAAACATGGACTTTTTGGTTTCCTATTTCCAGGAGGGTTTGAAGAAGTTTTTTCAGGAGATGACTCACCCTGTTTCTTCTTCTTCCCTTTGCTTTGTTTCTTCTTGCTTCCTGGTTGTTTGGTTTCTTTGCCCTTATCTGCTGATACGACATTTACTTCCGAAGCAAGAATTTCGTCTTTTGCATTTTGATCTGAAGTCTTACGGGCTTTCTTGGACGAAGCCTTTGTCGATTTCGTGTTTGTCGTGCCAATCACGCCATCGCCGGCATGAGAGTCATTATTTGATTTAGGAGGAGGAGGAATTGAGAATTCCGGTCTAGGGGCGTCAGGTATTTTGTCGTAGAGCGTGCCAGACTGAGTATAGACTAAGTCTAGATATTGTGCACGAGCGATGACTTGCTCTTCCGTTACGACTCCACCTTTCGCCACATCTTCCGTTATGGCAGGAAGTAACGACTTGATAAACCATTCAGCTAATAGCTGATCAGGAACGTACGTTTTCACCATCCTACGACGACGACGCCACTCATGTATATGATCGGATATATGAGTGGCCGTCGTCTGTTTGAAGTTGGTTAAGATTTCCGTTCCCGTTTCATACCTTATCGGTAATTGAAAATGGGTTAAGAAAGTCGTGGCTAGGGTGCTGAAATTGTCGAACGAAGCTCTAGGTAATTCAATATACCATTTTGCCGCTGGACCCATTAACGTCCTCTGAAAAAGGCGAAGCCTTATCGAATCATCGTTTAGGGTGTTTGATGAACACCATAGATGAAATGTCATCACGTGATTCGACGGGTCTTCACCTGGATTTCCATTAAATTTAGGAATGTCCGATGGAAGTTTGTGAGGAATCGCTAGCCACCAAGGGGCGTAAGAAATTGGATCGTTTGTTAAACGGTGTAAATCGGGTAACTCTAAAGTTGCCACGAATGGTAACTGTTGATTCAGGTTAGGTGAAGCATACCCAGGGTACGATGGAATTGCCTGAGCAGTTGGCCTTTGCATACCAGCATAATGTAATTGATGTTGGTATGACTGATACGGTTGGTGGACTTGACCACTGTAAAGTGGTTGATTTTGACCGTTTTGAATGTACGGTTGTCCACTGTTCACAAAGATCTGTTGTTCAGAACCTTGGTACACTTGTTGGAATTGTGGTTGTTGGTATTGCACCAGCCACGGTTGTGAAGCCATGCTCTGTTGTGCTATACTAACCGTCGGACCAAGATGTGGGGTAATTGTACCCGTTTGGACCTGTGTCGCCCCACCAGTTGGCGATTATGGTTGAGTCATAGGGTCAAGGGGCTGTTGCATTACAACCTGAGAAATCTTAGGCTGGCATACAACAGGCATCGTTTGAACTTGTGACACTGTTACAATAGCTGGTGTTGTCGGGATGTTCGACATAGGTACACATTGTTGCATAGAATACACAACTCTTGGTTGCTGGGGTAGTATAGGTACCCAACCACTTGTCGTGACTCCAGTATAACCTGAATACTATTGTGAACTCCCGTATGGATATCCTCCCGGAGGGGGTAATGAAAGGGCATATTGCCTCCCATACGATGGCAATCCGGAACTCAAGGGGATTGTTTGTCCTTGGGGACTGGATTGCCCAAATTGACCTCCAAATGGATCAATCTGGCGAGTCTCAACATAAGAGTTGCCGGATATTATTCCGGAGGAACAAACTAGAACGGACCATACTGTCGAAATAGTCCCTGGGTGGACTCCTTCTAGCGGTTGTGAGCTAGTCGGGACAGATGGTATGCCAGCAAACATTGTCGGAGTGACAGCAGGGAGCTCTGCTATTGCTGTGTCATTCGACATAGTCCTAGATGTTGACGGTTGTTCAGACATTTTGAGTCTATCCAATAGATTGCCTAGCGATTCTACAGGAACTTCCACTGGTGATAGACTAACTTCTGACATAGAAGGAAATAGAGTGACCCTGACTCCAAAATGTGTTGGAGTACTCTCTTGCGGATCTTCTACAATTTCCTCTATCGCAATCAAACCAGGTGGAAGAGGAAGACCGTCAGGTCCGTAAAATATTTCTGGTGCCGAAGAAGGGGTTGATTCGACAGCAACAGTTGTTTGAGGAGCAAGACTCTCTGAACCGGTCGCAGATGGAACTGGTTCAGTAACGTAAGTATTTGCTCTCAGACTAGGATCATTGTCACTGTTCCTCTGTGGCTGTTGAACTTCTTTTATAGAGGCAGGGTTTCCAGAAATGTTTGGAGTAACTGGAATCTCAGATGTTGTTGGAACACTTGTTCTAACTTTGATAGGAGATTTCGAACTGGTCAAACGAGTTCACTTTGTCCGTACTGTTTTCGATTCCGGAGACAAAGATGGTTGACTCGTAAGCCTCCGCGAACGACGGGGTTTCAATTGACTTTCTTCCACGATTGCGGATTACTCGATCAACCAAAATACAAAAGGGGAAAGTGTGTTTCCGAATTGAATGAATTTTTTAGACGCTTTAGACACAACTTGCTTTTTCACTTTTAAAGAGTCGAGAAAAAGCTAAAGATGACTCTAGTCTCCTTCGATGTTTTAACGAGCCCGAAGTGACAAATGCTCGGATGGACTTTTTCCGTTATAGAGTCTGAAAAAGGCCAAAAGGAACTGCTCTGGAGTTCTAGGCAGAGGGTGTGCCAAACTTTTCCCAAAACCGCAGAATACTTTTTAGGGTACGGGCGGTCGATCTTCCCGAATGCTGTGTTCAGTGCATTGCGATCAGTAGGGCGGCCGACACGGCTTCCTATGGATAAAGGTTATATTCCTATAGGGGTCTCCCAATTTATACGCGACGGTACGTGGGAGCACAATCTGTACTGGTGCTATCGTCCCTCAGGGGGAATCACCCACCATCAGCGAGATCGACAGTCACCAAGCTTTACGACGCCGGAACACGTCTCTAGCCTAGACCTCTATGTTGTGCGTTATGTTGCAAAGCGTTGTTAAGTTCATTCAATTTATTTTAGGTTGATCTTTTTAGAAGTTTTCCTTTTTGGATCACCACGAGATGTATGATACAATTCCTAAATGCAGTCTAAAGATGATAAGCAAGCTTTATATCTTTTCAACAATGAAAATCCTAGCTACAAAGGGAAAAGAAAGACACCATCTTTTCTCAAAGAGCAATCAGCACACTCGAATGCACTTTTCCTAAATCAAGCATGCAAACTATCAAGATTCAAATGCACAATGTAGGTCTTTGTTTTCCGCTTTCTTAATATTGATGCCTAAAAAGAAAGCTTTTTGTACAACTTTGAATTTGCTTTTAAATGACAAATACAAACAAGTTTACTTTTTCGAAATCAGAAATGGTAGAAGAGAATACAACACTTTACGACTTTCGAAATGAACACTTGTTTCGACATTTAAAAGAGACAAACTCAAACCAAAAGCAAAAGTAAATGTATAATCAACTGTAAACAGCCAATGAACTCTCTCCTAAGATCACAATCAACAGATCTGAATCAAGGGCTACAGGGCAATTATTTCACTCTTGCAAAGGAAAACTGTAAATGACGCCACAAACACATAAAAACACTCACAGCCTTTTGTACAAAAGGAGGTGGAATTTAAGCAGAGAAAAGGAGTTATCAGACAGGTACCTATGCTAGTTACAGGCTGCAAAAATCAGAGATCAAAACAAGGCAAAACAGAGCAGAGAACCCCAGCTGCACAAGGCCTAACTGGATCAACGCACCCTCAACACAGAGGTTTTGACATTCAGCGCAGGTAGCCTTCACGGGACCTGCATTGAAATGCAGAACCTCTTCACAAGGTCTGCGCTGAAGGAGAAACGAGAGTTTCTCACTGGGTTCTGGGTCACAGTTTGCTGATTAATCTTCGGTTTCAGGCCAAATAAAAGCAACAAGCAAGGTATAATCAAAGGGATGCTTTGAGGGAGGACTAAGATCTATCACAAAGGATCATCAAATCATTTGTGAGTCCATTGTTCAGATCATAGACAAATCCAGTGATTGGATCAAAGCAGTAGTTGTCTACTTTGCATCTGAGAATAGCAGATGCAGTTCGATTGTTGCTGTTGAGTCTATGAAATAAACAATGATAGAGACACAAATAAAATGACTAAACAGATCTCCCCAGTGGAGTCGCCAATTTGTTGTGGGGAAAAATGCCTATGCAGGACGATCCTATCCACCTAAGGTGTGACAGTGCCTTAGCAACAAACAGACACAGCTATTCTAGTATTCTTCCTTTATGAATTAAGAATGAAGAGAGATGGATGGACTAACCGGTGTCTTCCGTTTGTCCCTCGATCCGATTTCTCTTCTCTTTGAGAGTTCCCAGCTACTTGCCTTCTCGCTCGCCCAGCTTCAACAGGTCTCTGCAAGATCACAAGAAGAGAACACTACACAAAGACATAGATTCATATTCATAACTAGTTCAGGATTAGAAATAAACTAGAAACATGCTAATGCAATCATACATCAAAGATACATCAGTATATAGGAGAAACCAAGATAGCTTTATTGATGAATAACAAGGTTCCAGAGGAGATACAACCAAGAGGGCTCCAATCCAGCATCTCCTTCCCAGCAAATGAAATTCCTATCTTCACCTCCCTTCAAAGCATTAAGCACCCAATGATTCCAATCTCAAACCAACAACAATTCTTTGCAATAACAAAATTCCAGCCTCTTGAACCTCTGGGTGAGAGATCCATATATAGATGTTTGGAGAGAGGATGAGTCAGCTTGAGATCTGACTAGTGTCCTCTCCCTCTGTCAGTTCTTGTTTCCACTTGGAAGTTCTTGCTTCCACTTGGAGGTTGAGAACCTCTTACTCATCATTAGTCGAATTCACTGAGGCAAGTGTCATTGAGGAAGATTCTGGAAGCTTCCAGGGTCTTGACACCTCGTTGAATGAACTTGCCATTTGTCAATTCCCGCTCAGCGCACCCTGGTAATGCTTCTACCTGCGTTGCAGTGCAGGTAGCCAGTTCAGACTTTGCATTTCAGCGCAAACATCTAGTGGAGCTCTTGAATTGATCCTGAATTGACTTGTTTTTGAGCAGTTTCTAGTGGAAAACTTCTGTGAATTGTTGTGGTTTGTTATCCTTGTTCCTCTAGGGGTAGGAACAACATGTTTAGGGACTTTGGATCCCTTAGATTATGGACATTTTATGCTTATATATGTAAGGCACAAAAATGTCTATAACAAGAAGGCCACTGGATGACATAAGTTGATCTCCTCGGTAGGGATCTAGTACCCTTCAAGACATTTCTTCTAAAAATAGTTTCACATATTTCATTGGCTACAGATATAAGAAGAATGATATCACTCAATGTGAAATCAATTGGGTATTTTGTAGGTGTGAAAATATTAGTGGAAAAGACCATGTCTAGAGCTTCATGCTTCTCAAAGAACACGAGTTAAAATATATTTCTCAATGTTCAAAGAATCACTATGGACCTATCATTATATCCAAATTCTTCCATTAGACTTGTTAATCAAAATAAAGATAGCATGGAAACCAAATCTATAATTGCAATTTTTAGATCACAAATGTCAACTATATGAGGGGCTTAATTCAAATTTGTACTGGTAGAAGTTAACCAACCTAGCATATCTTAAGAAATCATTGAAAAATAATTGGCCAAAGCTCTTTTGTACAAATTTCTACATCACAAAATACAACGCTTATTCAACCTAAGTTTTATGCTTGGTTTCCAACGCTTCACATAAAATGCAATATATCAAGGATAAAAACCAAAATGTTTTATTTTGTATAGAAAATACCTTATTGTATGGAGAATGAAATATTATATAATCTGCATCTCGAAGAGAAAACTATTTTCCTTCTTCCTTTTCAAACCTGGAAAAGGAAAACCTGAAACTTGCGTGTGCAAACTCTATTACGAAAAAAATGGCATATGTTCATAATAAAAAATCATGAGCTTGGAATCTAAAAGTGTGATACAAAAGCTCACTTATCATGAATCCAACACCATGGAATAATAAGTTTGTCAAATTTTTTGATCCACAACCTAGTCCACTATCTTGTCATCTTTGATTCCTCTGACAAATAATTAGGTATATGTATTCATATTTTTGTTTGTCCTCAATTAATATAATGTATTCATAGAAAATAATTAAATAGTTTCATAATTTCTTTAACATACCTTGTGTGTCACCACGAAAAGTGGGAAGTCCCAAGGAGTAATGGCACCTTTCAACATTATTTTGAAAATTTTCAATAAAACTCTAAAGTAGTGGAACTGCTAAAATTGACATAAGATTAGGAATTACGTGGCAAGAATATAAGAGATAGGTTGCACTCTAGACCATTATATCAAATATTTTTCTATGTCTATATATTTTTACATCCCTTTTTAATTTGATAATGACATGGGAATAAACATGACGCGAAAAGACAAGTGAGGTTGTTTTCTTGTAATCAACGCTAAGACACGTGGCTAAAATCAGGCCTTTTCGCATCACTTTTGAATGTTTTCCAAAACCACCTCTGGATGCATGCGAAAGTGGTATTGGTTAAAAATAAAAACCACCCATTATGATGAGGTTGTTAATGATAACAGGTGAGCATGACATGGAGTGAGCAAGGGGGATGACATGAATTATATATGTATATATATATATATCAATTTTAAAATAGTATATTCTTATAATATCAATGAGAAATTTTAAATTGTCGGTGACTTTTTAAGTTGTTTAAATAGAAGACTATTCATTAAAGTGGTTTGGTGGAGTTAGCACTTATAACTAATACATGTACTGAAATTATGCATAATTGTAAATATCTAGCATGAATGGAGTCTGCCGAGGTCACAAGTCAATTAGATTTTGAAGTTTTTCCCAAAGACCACGACCCAAAAGGGTTTATCCTAACACACAAAGACAATGCCATTTTTGACCCTATAATGAGAAGATACAATGTGCGTGAGCTTTTGAGGAAATATAATGAAGAGTCACTAGTTATCTCCTTCCATATTAGGGTCAAATCATGTTTGGATTCATACATTTTATCTCAAGTTTATCATTTTCTTGAGTTAGTAAGCAGGTGTGCACATAATTATTTTAAGGGAACCAGAGTTATCATGTCTTTTAACAATTCTAGGGTTTTATGTCTCCTTTCTCCAACACATATTATCTAAATTATCGATGTTCCTTTCTCAGCTCCTTCATAGAAGGTTACCTTCAACAAACTTGTCTTAAAATCCAAAGTCAATTCAGTGCCTAAATATGAATACACTTAGCAATTGCAAAGCCTAGTTAGGGTTGAAATTCAATAAAATTTACTTACAAAACGCTATTCATATGACATATTTAAGAAAGAGGTAAAGCTTGTTATATCAATGATTTGTCAAATTTTAAGGTTATATCATGATAAAGAGGTAAATGAAGTTGTATTAGGTTACCTTTTCTTTCTAAGTGACCTTGAAGATCAACCCTTACCTAAATTCAATATTGCAAAGTTTTTGGCCAAAAAATTCATTATTAGTTGTAGGATTTCAACCACCACATGGATTTTAGGTACCAGTCTTATTTGATATATATGTTCATAATTTCTTTTTTGTGGAAGAATTTCAAGGTATAAGTTTTAGTTGTCGGTACTCAGATGATATGATGAAGTCATTTTTTTACTGGACAGAAATTGTAATTACCCAACAGCAACAAGGATATTTTTTCCAATATGCTAACATAATTATTCAAAACAAATTTTAGTTGATATATGGTTTTGTTCCCCCTAGAATTCAATTCGAACTCAAGGAGTGGTTGTAGTGTCCGGGAGGAAGTTTGGAGATTACCTCCCTTTTAAGGATTACACGTTCATAAGAGTATATGGAGCAGAAGTGAGACCTTACCAGCTCCCATATTTTCTTACTTCAAGACTATTTGCTTTATATTTTATTAGACAAAAGTTTGATTCCATATAGAGGAATTTTGTTGGAAGAAAATTCAAAATTGATTTTAAAATTCCTAAGAAGGTCAACCTTTTTGTGATGAACAAAAGAATGGTAGCTCTTACTACTAAGAAGATACTAAGCTATTATTGTTTAAATGAATACCAATAGTTTAGATATGATCCTCTACATATTTTTTCTTAGAGGAGGAAATAACCTAAAAGCACTCCATATGAACATGAAGAGCATCCTAAATGGGAAATGATTTCTAATTAGGAAGTCTATGAAGAACAAAAATTTGAACAAGCAACTGGACAAATTGGTTAGATACCAGATAACTAAGTGTTCATAGTAAATAAGGAAATTGATTAAGATGAAAACCAAGGGCATCAAAAGAAATTGTTGAAGATTATCATTGAGGGAGAACCTTCAATAACCTAGAGAGATGAGGAACCCGGAGAGATTAGGAACCTAAGGAGTTAACTAGAATGTTTATTTTTCAACAATTCCCTATTTCCAGATTCAGCCAAAGGACTGAAACAGGTGAAGAGAGATCATTAAGCTTGATAAAAAAATATGGATAGATCAAAAAACAAGTTACTGATTACACGTTAGAATTGTAATCTCAAATAAGTGATAAAGGAAAACCTTTATTAATTTCATCTCCAAATCATGAAATCAATATTTTTAAGTTATCATTATTGTAGAAAAAGAAAAAACCAAACAAAGGTCATGGAATTATGTTGTCTCCAAGGTAAGGCTTGAATTGGATCAAATTCATTCAAGAGATAAAATATATTTGGCTAAACAAATAGATGAAATTGTACATACTGATTATCTCGAGGATACTACCAAAAGGGACAAACTGTTGGTAACTTAGCTATGGATTCATTTTTCAAGACGTGTTTGGATTGACGTAGGATCTCAAAATGTTAATCCATAAGGGGTATGACTTCCTTTCCCTTCTAGAGATCTAGTGTTTCCAAACCATTTTCAAGACATCTTCTCCAAGTTTAACCTCATAAAATCCATCATAAATCCCATAGTTTGTATGATTTCAAGGCGTGAACAACTAAAATACTTGCAATAGGCCTTATACAAGAGAGTTCAAAACCCCTTGCTTTACCACATTAAAAAGTGGAAGGAGATGGTTCTTATTGATGGTGTTGGATACTGCCAACGTATAAGGGATATCCCCGATATAAGGTCCAAATTATACCTCACATCGTTTGGTGTAAGATTCCAATTCAGAAATACAACCCAACTATTGTTTACTAAAGGGTTTTCCTTGGCTTAAGTTAGTAGCATGAGAGAAAAGCACACATGTTCTTTTGAATGAGCAAGAGAGTGTGCCTTGTGAATGTTCAATTGTAGATGTATCAACGTTCTTTCACTACAGAGGGGAAGAAAGTGAGCCTCTAAAATAGAAGTAATAGTACTAATCTAATGGAGAGACACACACATATGATAAAGACTCATATAACATCGAGTGAAATAGCTCACATAAATATGATGATCGTTATAATTATTACAACACATCTCCAAAATGTTAAGCACCAAAGTCACTAAAATAATTCAATTACTTCAATACGTGTGAAGGCCAACATGAATCATAAACATTACAAGAATAGTCTTAAAACAGTCACAATCCATGCATGAAAATGTGTTAGCCAAAAGGCTTCAAGTATTAGGCAAGAGTTCCAAGATACATGAGCACAATGAACATTACTAGGTCCAATAGTGGACTGTTAGAGCCACTACTTGCTCCCCAAAAGTAATAACTCTTTTTCTATAGTGCCTTATGGGAGAGTCCAAGGTTAAAAGTCATTTGCATGAGTAATGAGGATCCTTTTATAACTTGAGGCATGACCTTTCATATCCTCATCACTATTGGCTTTCCAACTTTAATGACCTTTGGACTTCCAAATGACTCTTGGAATTACATATGACTCTTGGTATTACATGTCTTTTAGACTTCTATACATGGCTCTTTTGTCCATTCATGACTTTTTGACTTACACTTTTTGGTGTTTACAATAATTGGATGATTACATCATAACTTCCATATCATCATGTGATAAGGACATGACAAGTCACTACTATTGATGACTTCGACTTCTAGTGACTCATGACATGGACTTTCTTCGATGGTGACATGGCTTCCACTTGTGTCTTTCGGTCGTTGATGTCTCCACCCTCCAAAGGATCTTTGAGCTTATGGAGTTTTTAGTGTGCTTCGATCATCAAGACTTAAATGTGTTCTCTGTTCTTGAATGCTTCTTTTGTCTGCCTTCCTTGCTTGATCTTAGTCATGCATCGTTGCCATGTTGTTATTGAATTACCTCTAAGTGAAATCACTCATGGCAAGCAAGAATCATCCTGAAAAATATTATATTCTAACATTTTTCATGAATATTTTCGATTTGTTTCTTAAGAGTGCACTTGGGAAGAGTATGGAGATCTTTTGGGCTAAAGGGCACACTTTGAAAGGTTGAAGGGATAAAGAGAAGAAGCTTTAGGGTTTCGAGATGCATTCATGCACTAAAGAGAGAGAAGAAATCAAGGGAAGGAACATGGTTCATTTTCGAAGGACAAAGGATGAGGCTTTGGGCTTCCCAAGTGTACTATGCACTAAAGGGAGACAAGGAGGGCACAAAGTAAATTGTTGAAGGTTGATGAAAATGACTTCATAGCTTTAGGATTCACTCAATAAGGAAAAGGAGGGTGCATGGCACAATGTCGAAGGACGAAGGATGGGGCTTCAGGGCTTCAAGGTCCACCCATGCGCTCAAAGAGGCCGAGAAGGGAATAAGGTGCATTGTTGAAGGTTGAAGGAGTTAAAATTTGAGTCTTTGGGGTAGACACTCATGTGCTAAAGGAGGGCACAATCCTTCCAGTAGAAGGAGTGTGCTCAAAGGAAGGCATGGTTATTCAAGGGCATAGTTTGGAACAAGGAAGGGGAAAGATTCTTAGGCATTCACTATACACTCTTAGGGGGCACATGGTACAGTTGTGAACAACGAAGTATTTATGCTCAAGGCTTAAGAGTGCACTTTTTCTCTTTTTTCCTTAATGGGTTCACTTGAACAGTCAAAATTTTTCTAAGTCTGGAGGATAGAACAAGGGGAGAACCCATTGAGTTTAGACATAAAATCATATGAGACACATAACAACTCATCAAGAAAACTTACACAAAATTGAACAATGATAAATACGCATTAAAACTCCACTTGACATACATTCCCCAAGTACAACGAGTGAAGTGTGTGTGAAAAGTGTCGTTTTACAACAAAAAATGATGCCATGACCATGAAATACATTAGACATGTTCTAATCATTGTGATGACACATAAGAATGATAAAGAAAACTTGAAACATTTAAAATGACTTGAAATAACACTTGACGACTAAGGTGACAGTTGATATAATGGTAAGGTAGGCTCCAAAATTTGAATGTAGCAAAATTTTTGGAGGGTGTTGTAGCAGTGACAACACTTGGCGACACATTGGGAAAACTTCATCTTCTCTACTTAGGAATAAATTTTCATTTTAAGGATCATCCCTTCAAGAAGTATTGATTCATCAATTAGATTGTCTTTATTTTCCCTTTTGACCTAGTCAAATACATAGTACCTCAATTCCTTTCACTTGTTTCAAACACAAAAAAATATGCCAAATCACAATTGTTTCAATCTAGGAAAAGATAATGTGCTTGACGAGTTTAAGATATTCAGAGTATGTGTTTCATATTTGGTGTTTCTCTCTGCTAGAAGGCATGGACAGTACCCCAACAGAGTCACTATAGGAGCACAAACCCTTCTTCACTTCCAGCAAGCCTAGATAGTACCCCAGTGAAGTCACATGCTTCACGTCCCTGTGCATGAATCATTTCTCCTCTTTCAACCTTTATTTATTTATTTATTTAATAGGAATATGATTTGAAACTTATTATTTTCAATGAGTGGAAGAGGGATCTCAACTTATTGAAGTTAGAGGAGGTTTCTCCTTCAGAGAAGTATTTATATAACCTCTGATATTGGTTTTCTCACTTTAGATTTTCCCCTTGTCCTTCTCTACTAGATTGTATAAGAATGTAACACACCAAGTAGATATGCACCAAGTTAACGAGTTTGGATACTAGAATATATGCATATCTAATATGTTCCCTCGAGGTTTTCCTTTTAGATGTATTATATTTTCCTTCTGAACTTAGCTCAACCTATGGAATCTTCCCAAACAAAAAAGAAGAATAATAGATAGCCAAGCATCATGGTTGTCACATTTTCTATTTATTTCACCACAAAGCCTTTCTAAGCCATGAAATTTTCACACAAGGTGTTATTTATATACAGTTACCATGACAGAAAACAAGATAGGACCCAAATTGACATGACACACACATAACTAACACAAACAAAGGGGAAAGAAAACAAAGGAAATGGTTGTACAAAAAAAACAACGTACAGCTGCTATTGGAAGTAACATTTCAAATCTCTCCCATTTACGGGAAGAGGATTAGTCTTCCCATCTAAGTATTTTAGCTTGAAAGTATTATGACCAAGCTTTTGCTAGATGGTAAAAGGGATAATCCACAGAGATTGGAACTTCATGTTTTTTCCTTTATCTTCATGGCTTTTGTCCCACTTCAATACTAAGTCACCCACATTGAAACTCTTAGTCGCTACAAGTTTCTTGTCGAACCAATGCTTAATACGATTTTGATGGACAACAAATTTTTCTTTGGCTTTGAGCCTTTCTTCCTCAAGTTTAAGAAAATTTTCTACCCTGCATTGAACTAGAAGGAAAGATCTACCTTGGGACACTTGGGAGAGTTACAAGGATGGGAGACACAGGTTCATAGGCAATATAACTTCTTTGTCGTAAACCAGAAAGTATGGTGAGGTTTTGAGGGAGGGATTAGGAGTTATATGGTCATCCAAAGGTGCATTCATCAAATCATTGTGCCAGTTCCATTGCTCAGAGAAAATGATTTTCATGATTATGCAGATGATATTTTGGTTTGCTGATTCAACTAACCCATTTCCCCGCAGCTAATAGTTAGATAAAATGTTTAATATAATACCATTTTCTAATTAAAATTCATAAAGTTTCAATGAAGACAAATAAGTTGCATTATTAAAGACACAAGACGTAGGAACACCAAACTTGGTGATAATTTTTTTCTTCGAGAAGTGGATGACTTCCTGGTCGTTAACTTGTCCTAAGGGGACTTCTTCTATCCATTGAGTAAGAAAATTTGTCATTGTTAGAATATATCGGTGTTGATTTGACGAATATGGGAGAATTTCTCTAAAAACATCTAGTCCCCACTATTAGAAAGGTTCCTCGACTTCTACTGGTAGCAGTGAGGCAACTGACTTCTTATCTCGACTGACATATCTCTTACAAGCTAGGCACTCACAAACATAATCATGAGTATATTTGAATAAGGTGGCCCAACAATAACCAAACCTCATTAATTTTATGTGTAGTTGTGTTGCCTACATAGTGACCACCTGCCGATTTGTGGTGCAGATCTCTTAATACCTTCTATGTGTCCTCAGGATCAAGGCATGTTAGCAAGACACCATTGTGGTTCTTCATGAAAAGGACTCCATGAATAAGCTAATAAGATAGATAGTTAAGGTTAATTTCCCTCTTTTGTTTATTCGATAAATGTGTGGGCAAGGTGTCATGCTCTAATAATTTTCATATGTCTGAATACCATGGCAATTTAGGTTGGTCTATCAAACTTATTCAACATTGTACATTTATATTTCATTCTCCCAACCTAAAATATCTTACTTGGGAGCATCTCTCACTTCAGCTACAAGTTGATAGATGATATGACCCTTAATGGTATGAACTGGTTTGAAATCCATCTCATATTCTTGTAAGTAGGTCATCCAATTTGCCTTCTTCTCACCCAACTCCTATTACATTAATAGTGTTATGATCATTGAAAGGGGCACAAAAATGATTGTGTGAGATTTGAGGAGATTGGGCCTGAGATATTTTACTACCTTATACAGAACATAAGCATGTTTATTAATGGGAGGATAATTCATCTCTAACCCCTGTAATCCAACACTCATGAAAGAAATAGGCCATTTATTTCCTTGAGTATCCTTCTGAGTTACTGTAGCCACAATTGATGAATTTGAAGCAAAAGTGTAGAGTAGGAAATTTTTTCCATAATTAGGACTAAATGATGCAAGTGCATTAGTAATAGCTTGTTTAATTTGAGCGAAAACATATTTTTCCCTTTTATCTCATTTGTAAGTCATAACTTTCTTAATCATCTCTTGTAGATGTTTAACTATTTGAGCATAATCATAGATCAAATTTCATAGGAAATTAATCTTCCCTAAGAAGGATGGCATAACCTTCTTATTCACTAGGAATAGTATTTGAGTATTAGATTTGACCCTTTCAAGATCAACATTTATTCCTCTCTTTGCAATTATGTGTCCTAAGAGAGTGCCTTTTGACACACCAAAGATGATTTTCTTGGGATTGAGAGAAATCCCATATTTACAACACTGCTCAAATATTTTCTTCAGATGATGTACATTATCTAATCTTGTTTTAGAAAGCACAATTACATCATCTAAATAAACAACAACTCTTTGGCCAATCAGGCCACAGAAGTGATTTCCATCACTCTTTGAAATGTAGCACCAACATTAATAGGCCACAATGGAATTCACTTAAAAAAAATGTTCCCCATTTATTCCTGAGGTAGTTTTGAGATGATATGATTCCACCACTAGCACTTGATTATAGTAAAAAAAACCATCTAGAAACAAGAACATATTAGATCCAAATACTATTTGGAGTATCTATTCCATGGATGGTGCTGGGTAATTATCTTTATATGATGCCCGGTTGAGGTTGCAGAAGTCTACAAATAACCTTATCTCATCGAACTTCTATCTGACTAAGACCAAATTCGAAACCCAAGTGGAATGTCTAACCTTGAAAACGATCCCAGCATTGAGCAGCTTTATCAATTCCTTTTGAATGAGGGGTTCCAGCATTGGATGAACTATTCTTAGCTTTTGTTGAAAATAATTTACCCCTTTTTTAATGGGAATTACAAGTTGGATGATACAAGTATCATATGTCATTAAATCATCGTATTTCTATAAAAACACATCATAGTATCGTTTGAATAGGTGAATGAATGCATGTCGTTCTTGTGGAGAACAACATGTACCAAGGTTTACATACTTCAAATCTTCTTAAGTTCCTAAATTGACTTGTTCAGATGACAACTTCAATATTTGTGTTTTAGTATTGGTTGGTCCTCTAACCTGGTTTTGCAATTCATATAATTTTTCAAGGGGCACTACAACTTTAGGCATAATATTTCTTTTCTTCACATTAGATGCCTCCTACAAAGCCTTGTCATGCTTATCCTCTTTAATTGCAACATCTTTGAACGCGTCCGCATTAGCCATAAAATGCATTATCTATTGGTCATCATTGAAAAACAAAAATTAGTGATGTTATCTGGAAAATATGGTTTATATATAATCTCTAGAGAAAAACATGTTCTCAATGGTGACATTCTAGTGGCTGCATTAGCTAATGTGTCTGCTGCAACATTTCTAAGCCTAGGAACATAGATGATATTAAAAGATTTAAATAATTAACCAATTTCTATACTCCTATTGGTAGCTTGTAATATTTGGTGAAACACAATGGATAGTGTTCCATATCTAATGAGTGACCACTTCTTGAGACACCAATCACCTTGAGTAACTATACCTTCAGATCGATGGCTTTCTTTAGTCCAAGCACAGGTGCTTCATATTCTGCAATATTATTTGCACACTCAAACTCCAAATGACATTATAGCATGTACTTCTTATTGTGTTCTTCTTTGAGTACACAACCACCTCCAAAGCCATCCTACTTTCTTGAACTGTCAAAGTAAAAAGTCCATATATTGTTAGTTGTTAAACCAGTTCCTATCCTATTATTAGTATTACTATGTACATCTATATTACAGGATTCATTAACACTAGTTAGAGTACAAGGAAGGAGCTCCAACTGTGTATCGAATGGGACGGGTGATGGCTGATCTTGATAACACCTGTGATCAGTTTCCAAGATACAATTTCCAAAGATCAAATCAACAAAGGCCACAGGTCCATTACGAATCTCTAGTGGTGTCATGGTATATTTCATGTATGCTTCACTTTCCACTCAAATATGGTTGTATCTGCCCTTATATGGAAGCCATAAATGTGACAAATTTGTAGCAAAATACCCTTGTAATTTACTAAACTAGTCTCTACTTAGGAGTAAGCCATAGGCCTCGAGAATGTCCACAATTACAATGTTTATACATTGGTGCACTCAGCGATCATTTTTTAATTAGATAATAACGTTCTTGAGTTCACCAATAGTTTGGACAAGAGATATGTCTAGATGAATGATTTTTGCATCAATTTTATCCCATTTAGCATTAATTTTCTTAGCAATGGATAATTGCAATATATTGACAGGTTCACCTGAATCAACCAAACACTTATGGACATTATAATTAAAAATTTTGAAAGTTAATAAAAATGGGGGACATAGATTATTAGCATCTAATGTTACAACATTAACCACAGATTCAAGAGAACCAAAAGACTTACCAAACACTTTTTGAGAGGTAAAATCTTCGTCATTTGATGAAGGTTGTGTTCATCCTGGAATACTATCTTAGAAAGCTCAAAGATAGATATCTTAGCACGAGTTCTCTTCAATTCTTCAACTATGTTATAATCAATGGTTTCACTTTTAGCAGGTAGTGTTGAAGTGTTTGGAGGAGTAGCTTTATTTGACACTTCCGGAGTGATGGACATGCTTTTGCTACTGGTGGAAGTGTTCTTAGAAGTGGTAGCATTTCCAGACTTATTGTGTGCATAATGAGTAGGATTGGCTAGTGGTGAAATCCTTCTTAACAATTTCTCCTTCAATTTCTGTCTTGTCACCTCCTATTTAGAAATGGGCCCTTGTCTCCTCAAACTATATCGACCATTTTGTTTCTGAGGAGGGGCTTCACTTTGTGGTGGTGCTTCAACACTCTTCTTGTTAGCATTGATAATACAATCAAAATCATTAATTTCATGTCCAATACCTATACTTTCCTTAGTCTATGCACGTTCATTTGCTTCTTTTATTTGCTTAGGCTACTCATATTCTACTAAGATATCAACAATGTGTTTGGCTATAGCATTCATGTTGTGGTTCCACTGTGGGCATGTTTTCTTAAAATTCCATTCTTGATGGAAAGAGTAGTAGTTATCCATGCCCATACTTTCAATATTCAACGTTACATTTGAACTCTGGGAAAATTTAGTTGGCTAGTTTTTGTTGTTATTATTCCTTCTAAAAGGGAAAGACTTGGGAGGCTTGGTATTAGTAGAAACCTCGCTTGAAATTCTCTTTAATTATGAGACTTCATTGGTGAGTGCTTTTAGAGATATGGTCAAGCTGACAATATCCACAAAATCCTTTTCTTTAGACTTTCTTGAAGAAGACAGAGACATCTTTCCAATCTCCTTAGAGTCTTTAGATTCATCATCATCTGTAATAACTCCAATGGCACAGATTTATTTCTCCAGGGTGATTACTTTTGCAAAGTTTAGTGACAATGTCCCCTTTGAAACTATTTAAAAAAAAGAGGAAATGTTTGCGGGAAATGAAGTTGTATAGTAATCAATAGTATTTTAATTATGAGGCTAGGCACCTAGGGGAAGGTTTTTCAATATTAACTTAAACGTTTGATTGAAATCCTTAAATTTCTCCTTTTCCCCCATCTTACTATTTCCAATCCATTTTAATAACATTTCAGGAGTGTTGTCATCGACAAATTTCTCCAAAAACAATTTCTTAAACTCCCTCCATCCATGGATTGAATTAACATGTAGACTATGGTACCATGTTGTTTTTCTACCTTCTAATGTAAAAGGAAAAAACCTACAAGAAACATCATCGTATCATACCTCTAACCTTCGTATATGCATGTAGAAATCATCGATATGATCTTCTACCTTAGTATTTTTATCAGGATTGAACTTCGATAAAAACTTTTCTAGATGTTTGGGCATTCTATGAAGGTTATCTGAAAGAGTGAGTGTCCCTTGGGGCATTCAATCCAAGTTTTGATCATCCATGTCTTCTTCTCTTTCATCCTCCTCCTTTTTTGAATCTAACAGTCATTCTCCTTCACCATATAAACCATTTTTAAAATCAAAATCAACTCCTAGTTGTTCTTCGTCGGAAAGAACAATATCTTCTTGTACTCTTCATGAATGGGTGGAAGTGTCTCTTGCTAAACTATGTCCCTTGAAGACTCTGCTAACTCCTCAAGAGTGGTGAAAACAAAAACTTCCACTGATGCAACCAACACACTAGTGCGGGTTGTTTCTTTCTTCTTAGGATTATGAGGAATATTACGAGCAACAATGATTAAATCAATAACATTTTCAAACCGACGAGTTCCAAGTCGAATTGCCTAAAGTTGTTCGTAGGTAAATTCATAGGCCAACTTCAAAACAAGTTGAGAAGGCTCTCATACTTCGGGAATAGGAGTTGTGATAATGATTGGGATATTACTACCTTTTCCAGAAGATGAATGATTAGGATGTGTAGATTTATCAACCATAAAAAGTGGTCTTCCCTCCTTCTAGTGCCAAAATGTTGATGGTGCTTGCTACTGCCAACATACATGGGATCTCCCAAATATAAGTTTCTAATTAAACCTCACACCATTTGGTTTAGGAGTCCCATCCAGAAATATGGCTTGAATATCATTTACTTAAAGGTTTTACTTAACTTAAGTGATTAGCATGAGAGAGAAGTGGACATGTTATTTTAAGTGAGCAAGAGAGTGTGCCTTGTGAATATTTAGTTATATATGTATCAAGGTTATTTCACTATGGAGGGGAATAAAGTGAGCCTATAAAAGAGAAGTAATAGTACTAATCTAATGGAGACACACACAGATGAGAAAAAATCATCTAGCATCAAGTGAAATAGTTCACATAGATGTGAATATTGTTACAATCATTACAACACATCTCCAACAATCATAAAGCTTCATAGTGTGCTCATGTGCTCAAAAGAGGCTAGGGAGGGTGCAGAGCTCATTGTTAAAGGTTGAAGGATTTAAGCTTTGGGCCTTCAGGGTGCACTCATGCGCTGAAGGAGGGCATCATCCTTCGAGATGAAGGAGTGCGCTCAAAGGAAGGCTTGGTTCTTCAAGGGAGAAGTTCGAAACAAGGAAGGGGGAATATTATTAGGAGTGCACTATGTGCTCTTATGGGGCACAGGGTGCACTTCCAAACAATGAAGGATTCCTGCTCAAGGCTTAAGAGTGCACTTTTGTACTTTTTTCCTTAATGGGTTCACTTGAAGAATCAAAATTTGTCCAAGTCTCGGGGATATAACAAGAGGCGAACTCAATGTGTTTAGACATAACATCATGTACGACACATACAAATTCATCAAAAAAACTTGTAAAATATTGAAAAATGATATGTAGGCATGAAAATGCCACTTTACATACATTTCTTAAGTACAATGAGCAAAGTGTCGGTGACTGCGACCCAAAAGTGTCGTTTTACAACAAACAAAGATGTTATGACCTTTAAATACACTATAGATGTTCTAATCAATGCGATGACACATAAGAATGATCAAGAAAACTTGAAACATATAAAATTACTTCAATTGATACTTGAAAACCATGGCAACACTTGATATAACAGTGAGGTAGGATCCAAAATTTGAATGTAGTGAAATTTTTGGAGGGTGTTGTAGCAATGCCAATAGTTCTCTAGCCCATCACTCAAGAACGGTTTGGAACATACCTTTATCAAAATGAGACTATCATAAAAATGGTATATTTTTTACATAACCCTTGGATATTTTCTAATTTTATTTTTGCGAGTAGTATCCATACCTTAATATTAATCAAAGGTCGTTTCTCTATCACCCCCATCTCAAGAAGCTTAAATTTCTAGTCCTCAAAAGTATCTTATTTCATATAATTAACGAATATATTGATGCACTACCTTCACCCATTTAGGTAATATTTAGGTGATCATAATCATGTCCTACCAACTAACCAAGAGATAAACAAGATTATAGGAGAGGATATTTTTAAGCATTACATATGTGTCACCTAGATCACCCCTATAGGGAGTTGAAACCTAAAATTACCTTCTATGCAGAGAAATTCATGGAGCTAAGGAGAAGCCTCAATTTTCTTCCCTCTTGTGTGCTTCAACATTGTATGCATGGTCTTGGGATCCCTTTAGGCCAATTCTAGGTAGGGCCACATCAACTTTGAGTGGAATAAAAACACCAAATTTGATAAGAGTATATATTTTGCTTACCATTCCAATTTTAAAATATAGCAAACCCTTGGAAGTCATCAGGACTTGACTATTGAAACCCTTACGACTTTTCCAACTCATATCCTATGACAAATCAACAAGAAATTCACCTCCTCCATATCTCAAATCAAAAACCGCCTAATATAGAGGAAGAAACATTCCTTTGTTTATCTCCAGCTCTTCCAAGTGAAATTAAGCCTAGCAAAATGAATCACATAAGCATAATCATCACCTCTAGTTTTTTCACTCAGATAACCACGACTTCCTAAGGGTAACCCATCCCAAAAATCCTCTAGTTGTAGTTAGGGCAATGCTTGCTACATCATTTGTTGATAATCCTAAAAAATGATATATCATATGTTGGATTGCAAAAACCCCTAATTTTTTCATGATATTTCCAAATTAAATACCACACAAATTCCTGCACACATCTTAATTCCATGGAATACAATGATAAGTGTGAATTCATAAATTTCATGGAATACAACAGTGATGAAAAATTCACAAATGTTTTCAAATGATTAAGGAATCAAAATCATGGAAATTATTTCATAAAAACATTAAAACAAGGGAGTTCAAAATGATTGAATCCATGATAAACACGATTTGCAATAACTATAGTCCAACCACTAATAATTGATAGAATAAATATTACAACCACTACTTTACCTATATTATAGGTATTGGCATGCACACTAATTGAAATAATTTTTAACACCTTCTATAAACCATGTTGTAATATTTTCTTAGAAAAACAATTCACAAAATATTATAATTATTTTATTTGTTGCACTTACGTAAAAATTCCTATATTATGGCACTTTATAT
The DNA here is from genome assembly GCA_031772625.1 of Pinus tabuliformis. Taxonomy (NCBI): domain Eukaryota; kingdom Viridiplantae; phylum Streptophyta; class Pinopsida; order Pinales; family Pinaceae; genus Pinus; species Pinus tabuliformis. The sequence goes on from CM062814.1 coordinate 646,956,147, forward strand.
TGGATACAATATGACTAAATAATTCCAAAAGATGTTGTTATTCTAAAGTTTATTGCTTAATAAATTGAACAAAGCACGTTGATAAATCACTTACTATTATAAACATCACTGATTTGATCTTAAAAATAAATGGACCCGATTAAAAATCAGACCCCCTGGTTGTTCTATGTTTAATATTGGGGGGTTCGTGATCCATGGTATTAATAAAACAATGTTTGGGGTACATGGAAAGAGATTGTAAATAGTGCATCCCCCCTCTAGGTTTCCATAACTGACATCCACCCCCCAACGCCCCACTATTCCTCCATGGTTTCATGTCGAATCAATAGATATCATGTTAACTCAACGGAGATGCCTACAATGAAAGTGAGCTGGACCAACTTTGCGAATTACTTGCTGCCATGTGTCTAGAGTCAAGTTTTAATTATTTCAAAGACCAAAGGTGAAGTTTATCGAGAAAATGTAATAGTTACAACTCCGGGAAAATGTTGAAGGTTCAGAGGACACACAGTCTGCTAGAAAGAATAGGGAAAATAGACTTTCCTAATTTTCTTTTCCAAGAAATTTCCTCATCATTTATCTCAGTGCTTTTATTAAAATATATTGATCAAATGGGAAAGAAAGAAAAAATTAGCGGAAGACAAAAACCACAACTATCGTCTCTATGGATATTAATGAATTACCTTTAGTCGATATAGATGCTAATTTTATTGAGACTAAATGTGAATTTTATCTCTATGAGTTGAAAAATTGCTATTTTCAATGATTTCAAGAATACAAAGATGAATTCTCTACGTGGGAGTCATTCCTTTGCTAAATTTGTCTTTCCTCGCACTTCTCACTTTCCTGATTTTGTTATATGGTGCTCAAAGAGGTATTTGCTTATAAAATGAGAAATTATATTTAAGAATGGAGCTTTTTTATTTTTTGTCACTTCAAAATATATTTTACAAACCCTTCAGGTCAGTATAACCATTCAGACTTAGCCTTTGTCTACTAAAATTTTACATCAATTATTTCGTCAACTAATAGGGTCCGGGGATCAATGCATGACCTCAACGACAACACACACCACAACCTCATGCATGACAACCACCATCATTATGCCTCTATACACTTAACCGCATGCAAACATGAATCATGCATAAGTGATGCATAACCATCCACAAATATGCATAAACACATATGACCAAGCATGAATGAACAATATTTGAAATCAAACCTGCAAGAATGATACATGCAACCAAGCATACACGAATGTAACCAAACATGAAATAATGTAACCAAGCATACTACAATGATACATGTAAGTGAAAAAACTCGACATGTAACCAGTCACACACTCACAGCGATGCATTCCACAATAACACCTCAAATTTCGCATGACGACATCACTACAACCATGAACAATATCATGCAAATGCAACAAGCACATCGAATACAAGGGTGAGATACACACATGCAATTGACATGCATGCATGACAAACACATAGCTCATCTAGTCTGAGGGGTGAACCATGCTCTGATACCACTCCATAACACCCTCCTCCCTCATCTACCCAAGCAACCGACCAGTCGGGGTAAACATGCGATACGAGACCACTATGATATGATTCGACCTCCTAAGTCACATTAAGGAAATGAAACTGACAAAAACACACCATACAGACATCCAACATCATCAACATAACCCTTAGCTGAGAATCGCTAAGAATCATTGATGCCTTAAAGCATCAACTTTCATTCCATCCATATGTCATAGATACATTAATAATTCAATTATAAGTAAAATCATGATGAGAGCCACACGTGGCTGTTGTTATAAAACACATACATTACTAGCATAATAGCAGCAAAAAATACTCATGAAAGTACAATCATATAGATCAAATATAATCCATCAAAATGCTAATAGAAATAAAAGGAGAAATCACCTTTCATTAATGATGCAAAATCAAAACCCGGGATGGGACTTCCATGTTCCACCCGACTATAGAATGGCTGAGACAAATCTCTCTTTAGTCATTCACCGTCATGCCATATTCTAAGCATGAATGTGGGATCTCATAGAACACATCAATCAAATTCATCTAGGGCTTCCAAAGGCCATCCAACCCAACCCATCAAACAATGATTCCACCTCACAATCAGACATCACAGAACCATCATCAGATTGGTCTCCATCCATGCCTTTCAGGGCTTCCAGAGCATTTGTTCCAACCAAGGCTTCCAGGACTAGTAATTCAATCCACAACTGTTGTCATGCTTCTAGAGCATTTCTCCAACCAAGGCTTCTAGGACTAGTAGCTCAACCCACTAATGGCTTCCAGAGCATCTGTCCAACCAAGGCTTCCAGGACTAGTAACTCAAGCCAAGCTATTACAGGGCTTCTAGAGAATTTGTCCAACCAGGGCTTCTAGGAACTAATAACTCAACCCAAGCTAAGGAAACATGAGAACCAACCAAAAACAAACAATGAAAGTAAACCCACAATCACCATGGCTATCCAAGAAATGGAAAGGCTAGGAAATCCATTGTCAATCCAGGCAATCCTCCATGCCAATGATAGATCACAACTAAGAAACCACATGCATGTGCCATGCATGCCAAAACTAGTGAAGGAAACATACATGCAACTTAGTACCTGCAAGCAAATATGATGTAGTTGCTGATATTGATTCCTTCTTGCGCTTTCCTTCTCTTCCTTTTCCTTCTTGCTCCAAAAATCCAAGTATGTCACACCCACCAAGAGTGCTCCAAGAAAACTCTAAGTCTCCAAGAGTATGAGAGAGAGAGAGAATAATGAAAGAGCTCCAAAACTGAACTGGAAAAAGGTTACCAACTGATCCTCAAAATCCTTTTTATGAATGAGGACTCTATTTTCTTCATTTTCCTCCTCACATGAAACTTGTGACCTTTCACCTCCTTTTTCTCCTAATTTCGATTATTTTCATAAATAAATGTGCCAAAAATGTCATTTTGCCTTTCCAAAGCCTTATCCATTACCTTTGCCAATTTCCTTAGCCATAAACAACCGAATGAACACCCCCTAGGATGTCTTTCCTAGAATTCATCTTGGAAAAAGTGTTCCATCATCCATGGTTATTGTTTTTTAAACTTTTATTACATGGAATTTTCACCAGAGCTATTACAATGACACTATGAGTGGGGAATATTGAGGGGCCCATCAAGGTTTTCAATATGCATAATTATTGTGAGCCACTTGGTTAAATTGTTTTGATTGATGCCAAACTAATTTTGGTAATTATCCTTCATCTCTTTTTGACTTGAAAATTCAATCATTAGATGTTTAGTGGAAGGACCACCATCCACAATTATGAGAGGAATTGATGAAAATAGTGGTCAAAACACCCTTTAGAAGTTTCTCCGTTAGAAAATGTGCCCACCATTCAAAGGGGAAAGTTGAATAAGTGATGGGATCCATTTCAATGGGAAAGAGTAGAGACTTATGTCAAGGTAGATAAAAAGTAGAGGTGGGTCATGTACATGATTAAGAGATCGATATTTTCACATAGAAAAGAATCCAAGTGAGAGTTGAAACGTGAGAAAATTCAAGTCCTATGTTAAACCAGTGACAAAACCTTTGGTTCGACCTTAAAATAACATGGAAAGATCTTTAAAAACACTTGAAAATAGGACTAGAAGCTATGACCATGTTGGGCACATGAGAAACACTAAAACTATGAGTTCCTTAAGGTATTATAATGTAATGAAAAGGGGATTGCTCTTACATTTTGTAGGGCTAGAAAAAGGGGAACTTAGAATTTTTTGGGGGTTCTTAGAGCCTATAAGGATTTTCCTCATAAGACTATCCCTTAAAAGGCTATCTATTTTCCATATTTATTTAAATTCATCCTCGTGTTATCATGGTATGGATAGGGGGTGGACATGTGTAGAAACATGAAGTGCATCTATACCTATAGTTTGGAGGAAAATCGCTCACCCTTAGTTGGTAGGAAAGACAATCTCAGATAAATAAGTATCTTTTTACACCCTATAAATTACATGAATGGTTAGCTCATGGAAATATTTATGTACAATCATATGTTAGGTGATGATATAAAGTAAGGAAATTAATTAAAAATTAAATTGGAGAAGTGTTCCTTGTTCATTGTTTGCACAAATGGTTGTATTGATCATTAATTTCCTTGACTTACCCACTAGCCACAATCCCATGTTAAAATTATAATAAAAGCATGGTTACAATAATGCACACTAAACACAAGTTGTAATATAATTGGCCATAGGAATGAACTTGGGCCACTTGAGATGATGACATAGCCTATAATTAGTAAAGCAAGCCATGTATTTTCTTTCCCAATCCTGTCATTTGTGATATTTTTCTTCACATGTTTTTTTTTGGTTACTTAGAACCACAGAGTTGTGAACCAACAATATTCACATAAGGAGTTCTTTAATAGTACAACAATTCACGAATTATTCTCTACCCGATCATCTATTTTCTTGGCATGTTAAACTATGTTCAATTGATTTAATTTTTGTTGTTATTAAACTATGCATGGTTGGATTAATATGAAGTTGCATTGTTAATGAGAAAACTATATGAGTGAATTAAAAGAGTAGGAATTCTATATTTCTAGAGTGTCAAGAGTTAGTTATTATGTTATTGATTATTATGGTCCATGATAGTATGATTGTGCTTGGGATTTTGTAATATAATACAAATCCTTATTAACTATTGTAGCCTAGTATTATTTTGCTACTCTTTCAAACTAGTAAAGAGTTGTTCTTAGAGTGCTTTGACATAGGTTATGTATGATTAATTTTTAAATGGTGTTAAATTTTCATCTCAATGAATCTCTTATGGGTGTCATGCTTATTCCTAAAATGAATAAGGTTATGTGTTGTAGAAGATCATATCTATTTTGCATGGTGTGTGTCTAGAAGAGCAATATATATTATTTTCCATTGATGTATATGTAATTAAACTAAACATATTATTATTTTATTCTTGATTTATAAGGGAAATTAAACCATAAGAAGTATTCCCTTAAAAAATATACAATTTTAGACAATGGATGCCTGAAGCATATATTACCCAAAGATTTGTAAAATCATGGAAATAAGGGTATAGAGTAGAGTTGGTATTACTAAGATGTTATGGCTTTGGTAGATTTTTTTCACATTTGGATTTATGTTCACAACCTTGAAGCATTATCATCTTGATTTCCATAAGGAAATCCCCTTGCATTTTATTTACAAGACCTTATTACTCTCATATTGGGGGAATTTGATCTAGACCTTTTACTTCAAGGATGCATACAAAATTGCATTTAAAAGAGCATGTAACCAAGTAACATAAACACAAGAAAGAAGCAGAAATCAAAAGAAACTATGAGATCAAAGGCACAAGACAATTTGATGGCAGAGTTCACCTAATGTGGGCTATGTCTTCGGGCCCTACTCAATGTCAGGAGGTCTCTTTCATTAAATGGCAGCATAAATAATTTACAATTAGTTACATAAATGACCCTTATACCTCCATTTTCCAGAGTGGTCTGAAAATGCAAAGCTCAACTGCAAAAATGAGCATCATCGTTGAAGTTATGGAGTGAAATCATGTCAAACGACTATAAACTTGGCTCCTTTCTGTCACCATCAAAATCTGGACCCTCGGGAATAATGAAGATTCCCCCAAAGATTACTTCCTAGAAATGGGCGGTGAATCTGTTGTTCGGATGAAAATTCGAAGTGCACCACTGTGATTCTTGCGAAATTATGAGAAAAATGACTATAAAGTCAGCATCATTCTGCCCTTGTCAAAAATCAGCCTCCAAAGGAATATAAAGATTCCTCATGCATCAAAAAATATTCTTGCAATATTTTGTCTCGAAAAACATGTCAGGCATGGTTCTGCCTCATCCACTGTGTCAAGGTTCTTCCCTCTCGTTCGTCGTGCTCGACCTTTGCTGCCTGGGAGAAAGAGAGTTTGGGTTTAAATGTTATGGACGAGGCAGATTAAATAAGAGTCGCCTGTTGGGCGGTTGGTAACCGTGGGAAAATTTGGTGTGGGAGGCTCGGGTTCCAACCCCGCGACTTCCCCACTTGGAATGTATTGTTGTTTAAATGGTGTGGGTGGTATATTTTTTGAGTGTCGTCATTGATTGTGGTGACCGTTGAGTGGAATCAACCGTGGTGTGGGTCGATCGAACCGGTTGGGCATGTTCGATTCTCATCGGCCCCTTGTATGTATACATGGTTGTTTTATGGTGCTCGGTCGTAGGTTTTTGGATGGTGGGTCTTCCATTGGTGTACCACCCCCATATTAATATATATAATGCATTCAAAACAATGAATCTATTGGGGTGGTGGGGTTGGCAGCTCGCTCCCCCTTTTTTATATATTTTTATAATAATAGTTAAAATTTCAGTGGCTGTTTTTAAGGGTTATTAGACAAATTCAATAGGCACCAAATTCTCCCATTTCGGTGGCCAGAATTTGTGCACCAGTAAATGATAAATTTTTGCCTCATTAGTGGTTGCCACTGTGCCTAGTTTGACCAAAACTTTGACCATCCATAATTTTCACACACGAACTTGGATTGAGGTCTCATTTACACCATTGGAAATATTGTGTCAAGATATTTGATATAACCCTGGTTCCACTTTAATCTTGTGACTTTGATTTTTTAGTTTTTCCAAATCCACTTCTAAATTCTAAGCATTTCTGGATCCACCTAAATCATTCCTCCCAACGGAGGAGTGTTTGGTCCTAAAAAAGCATGAGAAAATCCTACAATCTGCGTGTGTCCTTGTCAAGCCATACTTTCAACATGTACATTCCATGCAAACCTGCTACATTATTTTCAATCACATACAAAACCATACATGATTCAAACAACCCCATACTTTGGTCAAGTTTACATCATAATAGAAACCAATACCCCAGCTATAAAAAAAATGCCAAAAACATCATCGTCGCTTTAATAAGTGATGGAAAACACATCATCACTTTTATAATTATATCGCAGCACATGATTTACAAAATTGTGCGATGACGAGCTACTAAATGTAGTAAAACCATCTCTTACTCAATAGAGTGAATGGTCCATCTCCTTCTGTAAAATTCGCTTGTTGAACACATTCGCCAGTTGGTTCCTTCATGGGTTCTTTCTGGTCATGCAATATTTGACATGTGGCTCTCTCATGTCTATCCTCGTTGTAGCGCTCGTGGAATCCTCACTATCACTGGAATGTGATGAAGTGCTCTCATCATCTGTCATTGATTGGTCAGTAGTTGTCTTGGAGCATTTCCCAACCTATTTTATGATATATCCAAGTGCTGAATAACAAGGAAATTCCTCTACTTTGATGGGATTCACAATTCCTTAGCCATGAATGTCGAGGCCCTTCCCTCGATACCCATCTTCTTCAACAATTTTGATCCAATTCCTGTAGTATGTTTCTCAAAAGCAACAAAATCATCATCACAAAAAGCACATGAAATTGAATAATCACTTTTTATCTCAGGCTTGTTGTGATACAACTTTTGCAAGGCCTCCTCTATTATGAAACCAGCTCAAGAAAAGATAGAAAAGATAGATCAACGCCTTAGAATTCAGCCTCTTCGAGGGGGAAACCTCCTTTACATTACATAAATGAACAATTCTTGGATGATACAAATGACAAAACCTCCTTTCTATATATAGGAGTCTAAGGAGTCACAATATAATCCAGCCGACCTAACAATAATAATATAAAGCCACAAAAATAACAATAGAGGGATTCTATGGGGCACATAAATAACAATATGGGGGTAATAGGGGCACAACAATATAAATAAGGGGTATAACTACAATAGTAATGGGGTAATCACTAGTATTATAGGGACCCAACATGCCCCTCTCCTTCAAAAAAGTGTTGTCCTCAACGCTTGAGTAGTTCTGGATACTTCTGCATAAAATTCTCATCCTCCCATGTGGAATCTTCAGCGGATAAGTTCTTCCACTTGATAAGATACTCTGAAATTGATCGATTTCGTAGCTGTCGAGTTCTTGTTTCTGTGACTGCTTCCGGTTCCAATATAATTTTTCCTTCCTCGTCAAGTTCTGGCAATATTGTTTGAATTGGGAGCTTGTCACCTATAACCTTCTTTAAACATGAAACATGGAAAACTGGGTGCAATCGAGAAGCTGCAGGAAGCTCCAATTTGTATGCCATAGTACCAATCTTTTGCAACACCTTGTACGGACCATAATACTTTGGTGATAATTTATTATCCTTCTTAGCTTGCTTTAGGGACATTTGCTTATATGGTTGTAGCCGTAGGAATACCCAATCACCTACATCAAAACTTCTTTCACTGCGATGTTGATCTGCCTGTTGTTTCATTCTATTTTGTGCCAACACGAGGTTATCCTTTAAGAGTTGGAGGACTTGTTGTTGATGTTCGATGTGATGTTCCACTGCCTGAACCTTAGAATTTTCTCTTAAATATGATGTGATGGATGGTGGTTGATACCCATAAAGTGCCATAAATGGGGTCATTTTTGTTGCTGTATGGAAGGAAGTGTTATACCACCATTCAGCCAGAGGCAACCATTTGACCCATTGTGTCTGTTTATCAGATACAAAGCAACGAAGATATCCTTCCAAACATTTGTTTACTATCTCAGTTTGCCCATCAGATTGAGGATGATAAGATGAGCTATGAGCTAACTGAGTACCAAGACAAGAAAATAATTCTGTCCAAAAATTTCCAGTGAAAATGGGATCTCTGTCACTTACAATAATCTTTGGGTTTCCATGTAGCTTTTGAACTGTTTCCATAAATGCAGTAGAAACTGTACTGGCTTTAAATGGATGTGATAATGCACAAAAGTGTGCATACTTGGTAAGTCTGTCAACTACCACCATGATGACACTCTTTCCCTCAGACTTGGGTAAACCTGTGATAAAATCCATTGAAACCTCCTCCCAACGTTGGCTTGGAATGGATAAAGGTTGTAATAGACCCGGTGTCTTAATTGTTTCAACTTTATTTTGCTGGCAAACCAAACATTCCGCCACAAACTTTTGAATATCTGATTTAAGGCCATCCCAAAAAAATTCCTTCTTAACCCTGTGGTAAGTTTTTAAAAATCCTGAGTGCCCTCCTAAGGGAGAAGTGTGCAATTCCATAAGAATCTTTTGTTTTAGCTGGGAATTCTTACAGAGGTATAAGCGATCTTTGTACCATAACGAATCATTTTGCCAGCTAAATGTATCAGAAGTACTGGAATCTTGTTGTAGCTTTCGAATAAGTGCCCACACTTCTTCGTCATTCTTCCATTCCTCCCTTGCTTCGTTTATCCAATCTGGTTGGATAATAGAAATGGCACACAACAATGCTTCCACATCCTCATCCTTTCTTGAGAGTGCATCTGCCACCACATTTTGCTTCCCTTTTTTGTAGATGATTTCAAAGTCATAACCCAACATCTTTGTGACCCACTTTTGTTGCTCTTCAGAGGATAATCTTTGTTCTAAAAAGTATTTAAGGCTATCATGATCCGTTTTTACCTTGAAGTGTCTTCCCATTAGGTAGGGTCGCCATTTCTTAAGTGCATGGAGTATTGCCAACATTTCCTTCTCATAAATAGCTTTGCTTAAAAACTTTCCCTTGATTGGACGACTTTCAAAAGCAATGGGTCTTTCATCTTGCATTAGAACAGCACCAATTCCATTTCCTGAAGCATCACATTCCACAATAAAGGTTTTTGTGAAGTCCGGTGTAGCTAAGACCGGTGCTTGGCACATTGCCTCTTTAAGATGTTCAAAGGCCTTTGTTGCTTCCGGAGTCCATGAAAATGAATCTTTCTTCAATAATGTTGTTAGAGGTGCTGCTATTCTCCCATAATTCTTAACAAACTTGCGATAATACCCTGTCAACCCAAGAAATCCTCGCAGATGCTTTATGGATGTGGGGATTTTCCATTCCTTAATGGCTTTAATTTTGCTAGGGTCTACCTTAACTCCTTCATGAGATACAATATGACCCAAATATTCCACCTCCTGGACTCCAAAGAAACATTTGGATCTTTTTGCATATAATTGTTTCTCCTCCAATAGTTGTAGCACCCTGTCAACATGTTCAACATGATCCTTCCAAGACTTGTTGTAGATTAGTATATCATCAAAAAATACTAACACAAATTTTCTAAGGAATGGTTTGAAAATTGAATTCATCAAACCTTGAAATGTTGAAGGTGCATTGGTAAGGCCAAAAGGCATGACCAAAAATTCATAATGACCCTCATGAGTTCTAAATGCCGTTTTCGGAATGTCTTCAATCTTCATTCTGATTTGATGATATCCCGAACGAAGATCCAACTTGGTGAAGTAAATTGATCCATGCAATTCATCCAGTAATTCATCAATAACAGGAATGGGGAACTTATCTTTAATAGTGAGCTTGTTGAGCTCCCTATAATCCGGACACATGCGCCATGATCCATCCTTCTTGTGCACCAATACTACTGGAGCTGAGAAAGAACTTTGACTCGGTTGAATTATACCAGCCTCTAGCATTTCTGCAACCATACGTTCAATTTCACTTTTTTGGACATAGGGATATCTGTACGGCCTGATGTTTGGAGGAACACTTCCTGGAATCAGATGAATAGCATGATCATGATCACGCATAGGTGGGAGACCCTTGGGAGTCTCAAATACCTTGGAATGATTGTCCAAGACTTTTTGGAGATCTGGAGAAATAGATGATTCCAATGTGGAAACATCTAGCGAACATAATTGTGCAATTACACCTCTTTGCTCCTTTTTTAGAAGCTTTGTCATACCATTAGAGCTGATTATCTTTCCTGGTTTCCCTGCAATACCCCTTAATTCAACTTCCTTTCCTTCCGTAGAAAATTTGATGAAAAGTTCTTGAAAATTAAAAGCTATTGTACCCAAGGATTGTAGCCATTGGACTCCTAGTACAACATCACACCTCCCATTGGAATGGAAAGCATTGGGCTAGTCAATACATATTCTCCCATGGATAGCTTGATATTATGGCACTTTCCAGAGCAATTTATTGTTCCTCCATTTGCAATCATCACTTGACACTCTGGTGCTGGATATAGGAAGCAATTCAATTCTTTTGCTACCCTACAATGAATAAAATTGTGGGTGCTTCCTGAATCAATCAACACTATTACCTTTTTCTTCTTGATTTGTCCTTCTATCTTGATGGTTTGAGGAGTGGTAATTCCCGCCAATGCATTACAAGATATGGTCGGATTTATTTTTTCTTCATCTAGGCTTTGTTCCTGAAGTATATCTTCTTCTTTTGACCTTTCTTGCTCCTTTTCTTCTTCCTCTTCACAATCTATGTAGAATAATTTCTTCTCAGCACACTTATGACCTTTAGTGTATTTGCTATCACAACTGTAACAAAGCCCTTTTGCTCTTTTTTCTTCCAATTGTTGTGGTGTCAACCTTATAGGTTGTGGAAGACTAGGGGCAACAACACTTCCGTCTTTATAGTTGTGAGTGGTATGCTTCCTGGTTGCCATAATTTTGCTTTCCATTTTTCTTGCTAACCTGAATGCCTTCTCTAATGAATCAGGTTCCCAAAGGCGAACATCATGTTGGATATTATCCTTTAAAGACCCTATGAACACATCAATCCTATGCTCCTCTGGAATATCTTTTACCCTTATGTTCAATTTTTGGAACTCCTCAATGTGCTCCATTACTGAACCCTTTTGTTTGAGACTTATCAATTGGCTAAAAAAAGTGTTGCTTTTTGTATCTTCATAATGTGCTATCAATTCTTCCGTAAAAATTGCCCAAGTGATAAATTGTTTACGAGAGCAAAGCCATTGATACCATACAAACTGATTTGGTTCCAAATATACAGTTGCCATACGTACCTTTTGTGCGTTTTGCACATTATTGAGATCGAAGAATTGCTCCATCTGTAATATCCATGTGGCGGGATCCTTGCCATCAAACTTCCTCATATCGATTTTTGGAATATGGTGATTCTTCGATCCAACATTAGCGTCTATGGAATCATGATTAACATTTCTTTTGTTCTCATCATGAGTTTCCTTTACTACCTTTTCACCATTAGTGACCCTTTCTTGTAGCAACTTCTTCAATTCTTCCATGTCTGTCTTCATATCTATCTTCAAATCTGCCATGTCTCTCTTCAAATCTGTCTTCGAATCATCCATCTTAGCTTCCATGCCCTTTATCTTAGATTCCACGCCATTTATCTTAGATTCCACACCATTTATCTTAGATTCCACGCCACTTATCTTAGCTTCTGTTAGCTTTTGTGAGCGTGACATTTGTTGCACTTGTTCTTGTAATTTTGATATATCATGTAGCATTTCTTCCTCTTCTTCATGAGTCATGCTAGAGCTTTCAGGTTCCTTACTAGGTGTTTGCATTTTCTTTCCTCAGGGCATCAGTTACCGATAATAATGCTTTACTATGCCCTTTGAATTCCGTTAAACCAAGCTTACAAAAAAAAAAAAAAAAAAAACTACACACCTTTTTTCACTTTATAGAAGCCTGATATTGAATCTGATGTATCTCTGTAATTTCGGATCATCCAATTCTGAAATTGCTACCTGTAGTAGCCTTCTGTGTCCTCTTTCCAATGCCACAAGTCTGAGCCAAATTGGATTCTCCAAGGAAGAGTTATGTAAAATCTCCCACAGTGATCTGTTTTTAGACTGGTTCAGTAGAGCGAACTTGTACGACGTGACACGAGTCACTGTTTCAACCTTTGAATCTGAAACACACACAAAAGAAACTACAGTCCATCCTCTTTCTATAAATTCTTACGAAATTTCAATCCGATCCCCAGAGAGAAAGTTATGATGATTTTCCCCAGGTCACCTATTTTGAATGTAATTCAGGAGTTTGCAAAAAGACCAACTTCCTCAGATCATATCTCCGCAAATATCGCGCAAAAAGCTCTGAAATTAGGACCCAAGATTCAGCGCGATTTCTTCTCAAATGGGTTTTTTTTGCTACTTCTGAAACGTCACAGAAAAAAAGTTATAGTGAAAATGCCACGATGACCTGTTTGGAGCAGCGAGACCCTAGAATCCAAAGCTCCGATGCCAAATGTTATGAAACCAGCTCAAGAAAAGATAGAAAAGATAGATCAACGCCTTAGAATTCAGCCTCTTCGAGGGGGCAACCTCCTTTACATTACATAAATGAACAATTCTTGGATGGTACAAATGACAAAACCTCCTTTCTATATATAGGAGTTTAGGGAGTCACAATATAATCCAGCCGACCTAACAATAATAATATAAAGCCACAAAAATAACAATAGAGGGATTCTATGGGGCACAGAAATAACAATATGGGGGTAATAGGGGCACAACAATATAAGTAAGGGGTATAACTACAATAGTAATGGGGTAATCACTAGTATTATAGGGACCCAACATCCTCCTTGACTCGTAACTAATGTTGCGACCTTTGTTTCTCCTTCTGTGCTTCTTGTAGGAGTCTCCTTAGTTCAACATTCTCTTCATGAATGCTTTGATTTATTTCTTAGAGTTCTTGAAGCGATGCTGCATTTGGTGCTTTTTTCATTTTTGGCACAACATCTGCTGAAATCTTTGTCTCATCGCCTGAATTGGAACCCAAGTCGATAAATCCATATTCTGCAATCCCAAGAGTTGTAATCCCATAGCAGTGATCTTCTCATCATCCTCTGATTCAAATCATTATTCTTTTTGCAAAATTTCAACTGTCTTCTACTTCCTTTTTATGGCGTTCCTTTTTTTCCTCAATTTTGGATGCAATTTCCAACAATGCTCCTCATCATACCCCTCTTTTTCACAATGAGTACAAGAGGGCTTTCCTTCCTTTCTCCTAGTTTTTGTTGTCCTCTTTGGGTGGTCTTGTTTCTCATGCTTCCTCCTGCTTTCAAGATGTAAAACCTTCACACTAGCTTCATCAAGAGTTTTAGGTTCAAATAATAACAATGAATGACACAAATAACTATGCAACGAGCTGATATATTTCATCAATGTCTCAGGAGTGTCTAGAAGAACATTTAATTCTAGTGCGTGTTTCCTAAACTCCTCTATAAAATTAGGAATAGTTTGACCTTTACTTTGTTTCAAATGTTTCCATTCCATCATTGCTTTCTGTCTGTAGCCTAATGGGTAAAACTTTCCTCTTATAGCAGAGACAAACTCAGACCAAGATGAAAGAAGTTTATGACTACTCTTACCACTTTTTGTAGCTTTCCTTCCTACCAGAGAAGAGCAGCGTCACTTAATTGGAGGGATGCTAGCTGGATCTTGTCTTCATCCTCTTTGATTTGTTGTATGCAAAAATATAGTTCAACTTGTCTTATCCAGTTATCTAGCTTCTCTGCAATAGATTCTCCACTAAACATAGGTAAATCAAATTTGACATCCAACTTAAAAAATTGAATTTTAGATGCATTCTATGATGCCTATTAGAATGATGAGAAGAGGAAGAAGAGTAACTTTCACTGGAGGATGGAGAGGAATGAGGCTCTTCTCCTCCACCTTCATGATTTACCGAGGCATGATCATTCAATTCTTCTTTCTCAGGCTTGATTGTCTTCTCATATTCTGCAAACAACTTGTCAAATTTCTCTGCCATGGTGAAGAAGATCTTGTGATAATTTCACTCTTCCTCCATTCAATCTTTCTCATCTTCCATTTTTCGTATTCGTGCTACATGCCCCTCTTCGGGATCAAATAATTTGAGTTTTCCTTCTCCTCTTTGGAGCTTGTTCCTAGTTAGCATTCACTCATGCAACTCGCATCAAGAAGACCTACTCTGATACCAAACTTGATCCAGATCTTTTACTTCAAGGATGCATACATAATTGCATTTAAAAGAGCATGTAACCAAGTAACATAAACACATGAAAGAAGCGGAAATCAAAATCAACCATGAGATCAAAGGCACAAGACAATTTGATGACAGAGTTCACCCAATGTGGGCTACGTCTCTGGGCCCTACTCAATGTGGGGAGGCCTCTTTCATTAAATGGAAACATAAATAAATTACAATCAATTACATAAATGACCCTTATACCTCCATTTTCTAGAATGGTATGAAAAAGAAAATCTTAGTTGTGGAAATGAGCATCATCGTTCAACTCATGGCATGAAATTGTGTCAAACGACTATAAAATTGGCCCCTTATTGTCATCGTCAAAATTTGGACCCTCGGGAATCTTGAAGAATCCCCAAATATTCCTTCCTGGAGATGGGCGAAGAATCCATTTCTCAGATGAGAAATATGAGTACATCACTGCGCTCCTTGCGAAATTATGAGAAGAATGACTATGAAATTGGTATCATTCCGCCCTTATCAAAAATCAGTCTCCAAGGGAATATAAAGATTCCTCGAGCATCAAAGAATATTATTACAATATTTCATCTCAAAAAACGTGCCATGAATGCTTCTGCTTCATCCACTATGTCAAATTTCCTCCTTCGTGGCCCTCGTGCTCGACTTCCATTGTCTAGGCAAATGAGAGTTTGGGTTTAAATGTTATGGAGGAGGTGGATTAAATATGAGCCACCTGTTGAGCGGTTGGTAACCATGGGAAAATTTGGTGTGGGAGGCCCGAGTTCTAACCCAATGGCCTCCCCACTTGGTGTGTCATTTATTTTGAATGGCATGGTTGGTATATTTTTGGAGTACCACCATTAATTGTGGTGACCATTGAGTGGGGTCGCACATGGTGCAAGCCAACTGAACCAGCCAGACGAGTTTGACTCCTATCAACCCCTTTTATTTACGCATGGTCATTTTGTGGTGCTCAGTCATATGCCATTGGGTGGCAAGTCTCCCATTGGTGGCATTCCCCCATATTAATGTATATAATATGTTCAAAATAATGAATACGTTGGGTTGTCAGGGTTGGCATCCTGCTCCCCCTTTTTCATAATTTTTTAATAATAATAGTTAATATTTTAGTGGAAATTTTTGAGGGTTATTAGACAAATTGAAGAGGCGAAAAATTCACCCATTACATCGGCCAGAATCTGTGCGCCGGTAAATGCAAAATTGTTGCCTCGTTAGTGGTTGCCACTCGGCCTAGTTTAACTAATACTTTGACAGGCCATAACTTTCACATACGAACTTGGATTGAGGTCTCATTCACGACATTCGAAATATTGCCTTGAAATCTTTGATCTGACCCTAGTTCCACTTTAACCCAGTGACTTTTATTTTTGAGTTTTTCCAGAGCCACTTCTAAATTCTCAACATTTTTGGATCCACCTGGATCAGAATTGGTGTGGTATAAGACTTAAAGACATATTAGAGGCCTTATTAGAAACAAGGGAGGGCCTTAACAAGTGTTTTTTTTCTTAGGGATATACTTGAGAAATTCATGACATGTTGGTTAATGCAAGATGGCATTTTTGTGCATCTTGCATGGAATTTTCTTTCATGTGATACAATGTGTATCACATTAATAAAATATTTGTTTAACCAAAGGATATGATAAAATTTCTAGGAATAGGTTAGTTTATCATTGCTAGGAATAATTTTGAGTTCATGTTGTATCATGCGAGAAAACAAACGTTTGGCGTGATACTCCACACATTCAAAAAAATTCACTACACAACATAATGGTTAATATGAGTTAAATCCCTCCACAAAATATTTTTTAGCAATATTTTCCAATTCCAAACTTTTTCAAAGATGTGATAGACTTCATGACATGATACATCACATAAAATAAGTTTTTTTAATATCACACATTGGGCGCAAGGAAAAATGGATGAGTAAAGAAAGATAAGGAGGGAAACGAAGAGGAAAAAAAGATAATAGATCCTTGTCATTGTGGGAGAAGTTTTTGTTGATGCAATATGCCATACTATAATGCTTTAATTTGCAACATATAGTGGGAGACAATGGAAAACATGATAAGGTTTGTTACAACTATGAAAATGTTTGTAGGCATAATGTATTGTGCCAAATACATCGTAGATAAAAAAAAAAAAAAAAAAAAAAAACAAACAAACAAACATGATAGGCTCAAAGAGAAGAAGAATAAGGGGAAGACATGAAAATAAAAGTAAGAAGGAGAAATGAAGTAGGAGAAAGTTGTCGTAGAGATGAAAACTTTCAAGGCTGTAGCACATCACATGAAAGAAATCTTTTTGGGAAGTGACAATGTTGTCTCGTGGTAGAAAAATTTGAGAGTGTGATAAGTTGCATGACAAATATAAAGTGTGACACAATGCACTATAGAAAAAGTTTGAAGGTGTTATATGCTAGAAAAGGAAGAAAACTAGCTGAAAAAGCATGATACTAACAAATGTTTGTATAATTACTAACATATGATACTACAAAACCATATCATCTAGAAATTATATGGATATGTAGGATAATGACATGGAAAGAGAGAGAGAAATCCATTTAGAAACTTTAAAGGGCCATAACTTTATGCTCAAATCTCAAAATTGAGTAAAAGCATAGTTTTTTGAAATCTATTGATTAGATAAATTCAATTACGATCTTATCAGTGAACTTATAATTGTTTTAAAAGGAAAAAAATTGAATATGATCCCACCTCTTTATTGCTACCTAAGGGATCCACAGGGTCTTGTATAGATGGTGAGCAAGTGCATTGTTAAGACACTCCTACATGTTAAGTCATTGGCTCAATTCTCTTCCCTATTCAGGTGTTATTCTTGAACATGACCATGATGTAGCCTCGCCAATGCCGAGCTTACAAAAAAAATACTACCTAACGGATTGGGCATGAGACAAAAGCATCATTGGCATCCATGCACCCCTATAATATTAAATATAGATAGGAAATCAATCAAAAGCTTGCAATAATCAAAGAGAATTAATTGCATCAAAAACATATTTTACAAGTATTATAAAATGTGATTTTAAATACTTATGATGTTTTTTAGGTGGGTCCCAAGGCCTATGGTTGTTGAGGATCTCAATATTTCCTAAGTGAAGCCATCAAATAATTAATAAGATCTTAAAAATGGTCTCACTCATCAAAATGTCATAGAAAAAATAATTATCTTAAAATTTTGAATTTCTCCCCAACAACAATGCTAATTATGAGTTTCTAATTTACATTTGAAATGCATATTCTACCACATAAAAAGATTAAACTACAAAAGTAATTCTCATTTCCAACTTAGCATTAATCTCTCTCACTTCACAACAATTACAATTGCAAATGTAAGGGTTCCCTTAATGCTCTTTTCTAATTTGTAATTTAGTCTTCAAAAAAGCAGGCCATAGTAAGCAACATTAAGATGGATTCATAAAATTAGTTTTGCTCTATTAAGATATGAAATATTAAAACACTAAAAAAATAAAAATGATAAAAATGGTTTACAAAATATTGTTATTGAATATTCAATTCAATTTTATAATTATGTTAATTAAAATTATATATTAATATTAAATAAAATATTAGCTCAAAGATCTGAATATGAGGAAGGATCAGCGAGTGAGGTCAGAGGCAGGGAAATAGGGAAAAAAGATATGAGGAAAAAATTGCAGGAGGCAGAGGAAGCTTATCTTCATGAAACCAACCCGAACATCCGAAGAATTATTGACCACTTAGAGGAAGATGCTATGCAGGAAATCTCAAATCCTGAAATCTCAGATTGGGAGTGGTTTCTCCCTGACCCGGGGCACACAAGAGGAAGAATGTCCTTATACAAGCAGTCATTACATGTCTATTGGGGTTTGAAGAGATTATTAGCCAAGGCCATGGAGCAAGTGGCCATGGAAATGGTGGAGCTGGCTCAAGGAATTCCCACCCTCAAAAGGGAGCTGAAGAATATCCAAGTAACTCTTCTTATGCAGGACAAAAAGATGGACAAGTTGCTGCAGATGTTTAAAGCGAGTGGAATGGAGGTCAAGGTAGAAAGTGAGGCCAAGCCAGATACAATGAATCAGTAGAATATGCAGTTGCTGCAAGGAGGTTTTTCTATACTTCTTTTTGTCTTTTGAAATATTAGATGGTACTGCTTCCAGTCAAGAACAGTTTGTTGGTAGTAAGAATAGAGGGGTTTTTTGCATGGTTAGATCGACTGGTCATATACTTTTTCTGGATGGCTGTTAAAAACTTTCGATGGTCACCCGGTTTCCCTTCTGGGCGGGTGGAGACCTGCCTATGTATGTAATCTCTCTTTTTTCAGTAATAAAATACCGCCTCAGTTTACAAAAAAAAATAAAAAATATTAAAAATAAATTAAATTATATATAATAAAAACAATAATAATAATTATAAATTATAAAGTAAAAGTAATCAAATATATAGATCGAATTCTCAAATGTAAATCAAATTCAAATTCTGGAATATTATGAAAAAAATTAAACTTAAAAAGAAAATAAAATAATAAAAAATCATACTTTCTACGTCACTAAACGCAAAAAAAAATTCTGAAAATTTTACAAATATGAATGAAAGATAAAGATAATTTGCTTCACAAACCAATACAAAATTATGAACATTATAAAAGATAAAGAGAGTGGAGGGAACAAATGCATATGCCTGAGTTTTATGATTAATTATAATAGACTTCACTTTAGGATCAGTCACCAAGAATCCACTCCTTTGGGGGATTTATTCTTTCATTTTATGTGTTTACAATGTAATTAAATTATTAATCATATTGACAGGTTAATCATATTAATTAGCATCCTCCTTCCATACACTTAATTGTTAAATAAATAGTTAATTGACTCCTAAAAAATACCTCTGGGTGGATTTTAAGTTTGACTCAATCTCCTTGTTTCATGCGCTGGCAACCTGAAGAAGTAATCTCCATGTCCTTTAAATTCAAGATGAATCCTCCTCTTTCCAAAGAAGCTCAAAACTTCGAGATGGTTTGAATAGTCAAAACCAAACTTTGGAAAAAATGAACATCCGTGGTTATTGGCTATTGCTTTTCATTTGGGGATGTTTTGCATCCTTTCAACTCTATATTATTGAATCAAAACATATGGCTAGGGATAAGAATAATTTCTTGATATCATACCCATGTTTTAGATCAAACTAAGAGTTGATGTTATGCAATGGTAAAAGTCTAAACTCTTATCTCTACTGAAAAATCAAAACGTGTAAAATTTCGTGTAAAATTTCACTACATTGGATTAGAAGATGTTCGTAACATTTAAAGTCAATAATGTTTTATGAGAATATGTAAGGAAATCATATATATAATTTATTTGTTTTGTATTTATAGGAATTGGTAATTAGGTTAGTCTTATATTTATGTGATACGAGATTAATTTTTGTGCTCTATAATTTGTTTTTTTTTTGTAAATTGGGTTATGCCTGGGAAATCAAACTTTCAATCTCTTGCTCACAAGTCATCATTTTAATAATGATCACCAACTAAACTACACCCTGAGGCCTTTTTTCTTTATATTTTATTGAATAATTTGTGATATATATATATATATATATATATATATGACAAAAGTAAAAGAATATGTTCTATATACCATATCCATGTTTTAATTTTATATTAAATAATTTAATGTGATAAAATGATTTAACATAGAACTATTGATTATGATTCTCTTTGAGTTTCTAAGTTTTCCATTATGCTTAATTTAATATATAGATGTAACCCTTAAACTAAATTTTTTGTAACGTCCTCCTCCGACATCTACCCAAATAACTGGCCAATCGGAGTAAACATGTGATGAGAAGTTACTATGATATGATTCAACTTTTGAAGTCACCTTAAGGAAGTGAAATTGACAGAAACACATCATACAGACCTTTCACATTAGCAACAAGACTCTTGGGAACCCTCCCAACCTCTCAGGTAACTAGCCCCTGGGTCCCACTAATTTTCACTAGTAGAAAATGATGAAATTAGTGACCAAGTGACTAAAAATGTTAGTCACCACAACTTTTCCAAGTGAAATACTACAAAAAATGAGCAATCTTAAGTGACTCAACTCAAAATGACTAACATAAATGACTAATTTAGTCTTAGGTTAAAATATACAACTAGATAATAAGTAATGAATCTAAAAATTACTAACTTGAATGACTAATTTAGTTTAGTAACAAAAATATGATTACTTAAAGTTACTACAATAATACAAATTAGTTATTTATGTTATTCATTTTAATTGTGCACTATTTTTTTAGGATTTTGATTCTTTTCTCTTACATGTTGTGATAGCTTGTTATGTTATAAATATAGATGATATTAATGTAACCTTTGACTCAATTGAAGGGTTATAATACATTAAATAGGAACTTTATGAGCTGGTTATTCTTCTGTTACAAAGGCCTAATTTGTTTGGGCAGAGCAAGTTCCTTAGATCTTCGGTGTTTTGGTGTATGGCCCATATGGAGCTAGGAAAACATTACTTGAAAAGGCAATAGCAAGAGAATCATGGGTTGATTTCATCAATATAAGGTTAGCCAATCTTGCACTAAAGATAACTCGTATTAATATAGCACTAGTACAAAATGGCTAATTAATTACTAAAAAAATGACTAAAATTTGCATATAAATGACCATTTTTCAGTCGGTGACCAATAGTAGCTAATTTACAATATCTTATAACGCGACTAACTTTTAGTCATATTGAGCCTAGTCATTAATTGGTTGTCTCAATTTTATCATTTAGTAGTATATTTAGTCATAAATTGTCATTAATTTAGTCATTAATTGCCACAATTAATGGAAAAATATACAACAAAATATACTACTACATGACCACCTGAAAAAACCAATTAATGACCAAAGAAATGTGACAAAAATGTTGGTCGCCTTATAAGATACTGTAAATTAGCTACTAATAGTCATATATGTGCAAATTTTAGTCATTGTTGGAAACCAATTAATGACCAAAAAATGATACTAAATTTTGGTCGTGTTATAAGATACTCTAAATTAGTTACTAATAGTCGTATATATGCAAAATTTAGTCATTATTTGTAATCAAAAATTTATCATTTACAGTAGTCATTTATCTTTTTTTAGTAGTTCCATATTCATCATATAAACGACTGATTTAGTAGTTTATATTCATTTCATTTACTTTCATTAATAATCATTATAAACAACTAATTTAGTCATCGTATATTCATTTTATTTGTGTTCATCATTAGTCAATATAAATTACTAATTTAGTATTTTTAGATTGATTTTATATGTTCATTATTAATCAACATAAATTATTTAGTATTATTTTGTGACTAAATTAAAAAAATGTCATACAATGTGCATGTTCATCTAATATGAAAACAAAAAATTACATATGTTAATTACAACACTAAATAATATCAAGTACAACTATAAATAACTTCAACCACAAATTATATTATATGAAATTTCAAGTATTACAATATGAGTTTCCAACTTAATATTGGTTGAACTAGAATTTACAAATGAAATATTGTTTCATCACTTTAAAACATTATCATTGTTTTTCCAAGGCATTGCAGATGAATTCACCAACTCTAAAGGCTTGACCATCAGTCTGTATGTGTGTGTCTCATGCAGGATATTGGCTTTGAGGGTATCACTAGACTGGTTCTCTTCTTTCTCTCTTTTTGTATTTGTCGCTCCAGTGTTATTAGTCTCCTCTTTCTTCAATTCTTACTTCGATATCGTGTGCAAGAAGGGTCATACTCCTGTTTTCTTCCATATTCCATAGCTCCAATGACTGCAATCAAACATAATAAATATTAACAAATCACAACATCTATCATTACCAACTCTTACAAGGAAAAATCTCACATTAAATAAGTAATAGTTTTGAAGTCAAATATTGAAACTTACTACCCTAATAGCATCCATTTACCAAAAGTTACCAACTCTTACAAGGAAAAAAAACCCATATTAAATAAGTAATATTTTTGAAGTCAAATACCAAATGTGACTACTTGATAGCATCCAATTACCAAAATTTTTGGATAGCTTGGATGAAAGCCACATGAATGGAATTTATTTCCACTACAGCCAGTTCATGTACATATTTACCAACTTTTCTAGCATGAAAAGCCACAACTTGACATAATCCTCACTTACAACTACAAATATTCTCCACTTGTATCTCAAAAAACTGAGTGTACAGGCTTTGTATGCCTATGAAATAATAAATATATTAAAGATACCAATCATTTCCAAGCATTTCTTTATCTAAATCTGATAAATGTTTACAACCACTGAAGATATTTCTAGAAAATATTTTAAAAATTAGAAGATATGGGCATCACATGTGGAAACTACAGATACCTTAAGTAAACCAATTTAAGAAAAACTAAGAGAATCAACAAACTCTGAAGCTTCATCCAATATTACTTAAAATTTTAGTGTACATAACAAAAGAATGAATGTGAATGCAAGATAACACAAAACATACCTGTAAAGAATGCAAATTGTACCTCCACCTGGGAAAAGGAATTTCTCCCCTTCTTTCCTCAACCAATGTTGATTTGGTTTTCCATTATTGATCCATTCATTGACTAATCTATAATTCTAAGTGACGAATGCACCCTCTAGATTCAATATACCTTTACACATATGCACACCATAAGTGTTTTGATACATCACCCCCATGCTAATTAGTTACTAAAAATGTGGGAAAGATGGCGCACTATCAAACCAAGTTAGTCCTGATGTTAGAGTAATGCATGAATCAATATTGAATGGTTGGAAAAAACAATTTGTATGATTTCAATAATTTTCTTACACCCACCTTCGTTGTGTACACTACAAAGTAAAGATTTGAGTTTTCAAGTGCTCAGTTGAACTAAGGTTGTAGTTTCAAGTGATAATATTCAACACTAAAATATGTGTACATGAAATTTCAAAAAGAAAATAAACATTGAAAGGCAGTAGAGATACACTCTTATAGCTCACTGTCTTCAAATGGAATGTATGGAACCAATTCATTTTCATTTCCTTCATTGGTACTACTGTTTCACCTTCCATTTGAACAGACTTAATTCCAATTTTATCAGAGGGTGGAAATGGGGATGTAACCTATTCAGAGACATGTCATGATTCTTTGAAAACAAATTCTAATTTTACACCCCCTTCCAAAGTATCTGACCAAATGTACCCACTTGATTTTTCTTCTTTCATATTCATTTACATCCTGAAAAATATCAGTTTCAAAAACCAAGACAACCCTAATATCTCTAGATCATAACACACATCCATATTTTCCACAAACCATAGGAATTAATACTCTCTTACAATTAGACCACTAGTTTTAATATATATTTTTTCTTCTTTCCATTCTTGATGCACATAAAGTGATCTTCTATTAGTTGGTAAAAAATCATGCATATTCAAAGACCAACATTACCTGGTAAATGATTTTTCATTTCTAATGTTAGTATTCTTTTGAAAAAAGGTAAAATGCATACCTTGTCAGTCTTAGGGGCAAGGGCTACAACATGATACACATTTTCATCAACTTGTGTTCATACTGCACCAAATTGTTCATCCATATGCCACAAAGAGTGAAGATGTGGCTATGCTTCTCTAAATGAAAAAACCCTATTGAAAACCACTTTACAATTTTTTAAAACTTTTTGTTGTTCAACTACAAGAAATTACAAGACATCCACTTCATGCAACTGTTTATTTGAGAAAAAATTGTGGTGAATTATCTCAATCACCTATGTTTGAATTGAAGGGTATATGCATTAGAAATGCAACAATACAATGTCAACTCAAGAAATATCTCTAAATTTTGTGTCATGAACACAATGTGTGTTATATTTTAATTTTTAGCATCTCAATACTAAAGCAGATGTTAGTGTTCCATCAAGTGGCTTCTCATCAACGTATACTTCTAACAATGACAACCCTAGAAATCCAAATTAGCACCTACCACAGGGAAAATGCATGTATATATGCATGGAAGTCTCTTAGTTTTAGTAACAGTAACGTACATCTTTAACCACCACTTTTGAAAGAAAAACATTAAAAACTATAAGGTCTAGATTGGACACTAAAAAAGAATTGAAATGAACTTACCTTTCAACCACAATTAAAATATATCTATGATGAGGCCAAACCCTTGCAGAATCATCGATAATTACTACTCCATATTCAATTCCAAAAACGACATCTAGATCTTTACTTTTAGGTAACCTATCATCTTGATCTAGATCAGCCTCATCACCCTTGAAAATAACACGTCGTGCAAATAAAGTTCTCATGGGATCAAGTACTTTGGCCACTTCTATGGCATAAACTTTATTGCTCATTGTCTAAACATGTTGTTCATACAACATTCTTTCTTGGAACATAAATGATCAAAGAATGAATTAGATGAAATAAAGAATAGATCCATCTATTGGCATGCATAGAAGTTTCCAATTCCACATTGTAAATCGAATGATGCCTGTAAGAACTACAGTTTTCAAAGATATTAATAGTTCAATCCAAATTATAATAACCTTGTCCAAAAAATTTCACATGTTAGGCCACAATTTAGTCCACATTCCCATACAAGGAAAGAAAAAAAATCTAATGTTGAGGTTTCTCTTGGTCTTGCTCCTCCTCCTTCCTTAGAATTTCCTCATGCACATGATCTATTTCAATAAATTGTTGGACAAAAAAAATCACAAATTAGCAACATTTATATACTCATATTACCATAAATCAGTTCATTTACTTCACATCCCTCTTTTCCTAGGAATGGCCATAATTATAATAAGATGGCTTATATTTAATGAAACCTTAGCTAAATTTATAAGTGTATGATCATGGCCCAAAACAAGGCAATGTTTCTTAGCACTAAACATCTTATTTTTTTCGTCAATTCTCCATGTTGTTCCTGCTGGATTTTAACTCATTTCTCTTCACTTAGCCCTTCCAAGAGATGATCCACATCAACCCAAGGATTCAAATTTTTTTGTGTGAAGTGGTATTTTCATCTGAAAAACTCTATGAGGGGTATAACCATGCTAGAATACTTTGGAAGTGTTATGTCCTGTGTAGTATATTCTTTTTAAAATTTAGAAGATTCAATGAATTCTTGATCCATGTCAATGGGGTCAATTTCTCTAATTGATTGCCCAACAAACATCTGTGATGATAGAACTCATAATGTTTTCATGTTAGAATTTTTTAGCATTTCAACAATTCTTGCAAGATTTTCCATGAAATTATGTTCAATATTAGCCAAATACGGAACCTGTTACAAATTTGGACCCATATTTGTAGTTGTTGGTCCTAAATCCATACATATCTACCTTCTCACTAGGATAAAATGTTTACCTATCCCACTCAAGTTCACATTATCATTATTTGAATTCATGTGAAGAATATGACAAGGATCATGAGGTTTCATCTGAGGCTTCCTAGAGTCTCCAACCTACCCAACCAACAAATAAAATAAATGATGAATAATTCATCCGAAGGAATATTGGAAAAAAATAGAATATATAGTTAAACGATGCAACAAGTTACATTTGAAATGGCTTAGAATTGAAGTCACGGATTTCTCTTCCAACACAAAGAAACAATGATCCAACTTCCAAGTCATATTTTCAAAGACCACCAATTAATCCAATACAAATCACCAAAGCCACATGCCTTGGGTCACTTACTTCAACCCACATATATAGAATGAAATGAAAACAAAATAAATATATTTTCCACTCTTACATCTCTCAAATAGTCATTACACACAAGATACAACTCAATTAACTATGTTGAATCACCAACATGTATTACTGTGGAAGTTCCTTGAGTGTCAGGTTTGGAAGAAATTGCTAGTGCTTGCAATGTATTTTTATGTTGTACATTTTAATTCTTCAGTGTGCTTGCGTCAAATGTTATTTCTTTCCCTGATGTAGAAACAAATTCTCTACTAGGACCTTACTAGGGACGATTTGTCTGTTGACATTGATAAGGATTTTGTGCAGGTTGTGTTGACAAACTTATATTGTTATTGCTTAATGAGGTGTATAAGTGTAATTGGGTTTACCATTATATCAATAAATACAAAAGCTTTATTTTATTTCTCTTATGTCTTCCTCACCTATAGATGGAATCCTTGGATTTAAATTGATATATGTACTATTTGGTTGAATTTGTTTGGCTTCAAAAACAGGGTCCACTGAAGTACTTTCCTGAAAGAATCATTTAGTTTATTGTCTTTTGTTTCTATTTTCAATAGTGATATTTTGTGTGTGTAGAAAAAACGCTATTAATATAACTTCTCAAATTAGTGTACCTTGATTAGTCTCCATCATATTCTATTCCATTTCCGATTTATGATCCCAGTTAGTAGGTGTTGGAATAATGATATTATGTTCAAGCAACCACCACATCTAGATGTCACAACTAAATGGGCAATAGATAAAAAAGTGTGTTCCTAGCTTGGTGTAAATAGAGTAGTCACACATCTACGCGTTTCATACATCCTTCCTGAAATCTTTGAGTAGCAACATGGCCAATGTATCACTTAGCACGACCTACTAGTGAAGGACAAGGGACCACAGATGGAGACCAACTTTGATAAAGAAGAGATCATCATGTAAACCCAGTAGGGAACTTCCACACTATGGGTCCAAATAGTGGCGTTGCCCATCACCCCTGATGAAGCCACCTTCATTGGAAATTATTTGAAACAAATGTTGAAAAGGCTACTACCAGGTGAGAGCCCTCTCAAGAAGCTGTAGATGGTGAAGCCACTCTCCAGTGAGACTTATTCTCTTTCAGTAAAGGATACTTTGCCACCACAATAGACAGAATAAAAAATTCCAATGCAGTGCCCTTGGTGACACAAGTCCAACGGTCTTTCCACCTCCATGGAGACACCTTCTAGGCCCACCTGATAGAGTTTCCTGCTAAGACTCTATCCTCAGTTGATGAAATATTGTGAGCGTTTGGATTTCTAGAAACCATAGGGGCACATATTCCCCTCATGCATATAGAGGATGACCCCAGAAAACAAATCTTGCATACTATAATCGAGTAGGAGGGCTAGCAGTTTATAGGAACTTCAACATGTTAGGGGGAGTATTTCTCGTAGCATCACCAATTGTCACCCGCAAGGATGGATAGGTACTTAACTAAAGAACAAGCATATGCACAAGAAACATACCTTATACCTGAGCAACAACAACTAGGATAAATGCAGATGTGTGAGCTATGCTTTTTAGGCCCCACTTCCCCTCTGAAGTAGTTTTTAGCCATGGCACATATTCAACTGCTGGCCAGTGATCCAAAATATTGGCTAAGAATCCTATGGGTTTGCTAGGAATTGGATATCTCCCCATAACTTATTGAAGAAACATAGAAGTCATCTAATAGTATAGAAATTCCCAACTAGAGTCTCCTATGTGATCTGAGCAATCATTCACAAGTGGCATACCACTAAACTAGAATGCCCTTGAAGGCATTCAACAAGGACAATTCACCAAAAATGTTATGCCTTTCATTGACTTGATGTGTGTCATGAGAGTGCACGTAGAAGAGGCTCTGATGAGGATGGACCAGATAGAGCAATTCATCACAGAGCCACAACAAGTAAAAAAAGATCTCAATATGCAGCTCACAATGGTCGCAAGAGATCGAGATTCACAATTTTAGATCCGGCAGTAGGTGGAAGTAGAGTTGGAGGTAGTCAAGGGATGATTAGACTATATGTGGTCAGATTTGTGTGTAACCAATCTAGAATTTATACCTTATTTCTCCAAAACAGAACAAGTTGATACCCTATACTACTCATGGGGCTCTATGAAGCAACACATGGAAGAAAGCATATAGAAGGAGCAACATATTCAACAAACCATGCAAAGGATCACTCAATGCTTAGAGGAATGTGCCATGCTTTAGTAGCAGTTAGCACAAGTAGCCAAAAGTAGGATTAATATAATCATATCATTATCCCTTTGGATGTGTTATGTCTTGTGTAGTATCTTATTTTCGAAATTTAAAAGATTCAATGAATTCTTGATCCATGTCAATGTGGTCAGTTTCTCTAATTGATTTCCCAACAAAAATCTGTGATGATAGAAATCATAATGTTTTCATGTTAGAATTTTTTATCATTTTAGAAATTCTTGTGAGCTTTTCCATGAATAAGGAACCTGTTACAAATTTGGAACCGGATTTTTAGTTGTTGGTCCTAAAGCCATATGTATCTCCCTGCTCACTAGGATAAAATGTTTACCTATCCCACTCAAGTTCACATTATCATTACCTGAATTCATGTGAAGAATATGACAGGGATCATGAGGTTTAATCTGAGGCTTCCCAGAGTCTCCAACCTTCCCAACCAACAAATAACGTAAATGATGAATATTTCATCCAAGGGAATATTGGAAAAAAGTATAAATTATAGTTAAATGATGCAACAACTTACATTTTAAATGGCTTAGAATTGAAGTCATGGGTTCTCTTCCAACACAGAGAAACAATGATCCAACTTCCAAGTCTTATTTTCAAAGACCACCAATTAATCCAATACAAATCACCAAAGCCACATACCTTGTGTCACTTACTTCAACCCAAACATATAGAATGAAATGAAAACAAAATAAAAGAAAAATATATTTTCAACTATTACATCTCTCAAATAGTCATTACGCACAAGATACAACTCAATTAACCTTGTTGAATCACCAACATGTCTTACTGTGGAAGTTCCTTGAGTGTCAGGTTTGGAAGAAATGGCTAGTGCTTGCAATGTCTTTTTATCTTGTATCTTTGAATTCTTTAGTGTGCTTCGATCAAATGTTATTTCTTTGCCAGATGTAGAAACAAATTCTCTAATAGGACCTTACTAGGGAGGATTTTTCTATTGAGATTGATCAGTATTTTTTGCAGCTTGTGCTGACAACTTTCTATTGCTCTTGCTTAATGAGGTGTATAAGCATAGCTGGGTTTACCATTATATCAATAAATACAAAAGGTCTATTTTATTTATCTTCTCTCTTCCTCATCTATAGATGAAATCCTTGTATTTAAATTGATATATGTACTATTTGGTTGAATTTGATTGGCTTCAAAAACAAAGGTCCACTGAAGTACTTTCCTAATAGAATCATTTAGTTTTTTGTCTTTTGTTTCTACTTTCAATAGTGAAATTTTGTGTGTGTGTAGCCAAAATACGATTACTTTAAGTTCTCAAATTAGTGGACCTTGATAGGGCTCCATTGTTGTCTATTTCCATTTCTGATTTCTGATCCCAATTAGTAGGTGTTGGAATAATGGTATTTTGTTCAATCCAACCACCACATCTAGATGTCACAACTAAACATGCCATGGATAAATAAGTATGCTCCTGGATTAGTGTAAATAAAGTAGTCACACAGCTGGGGGTTTGATACATCCTTCCTAAAATGTTTGAGTAGCAACGTGGCCAATGTATCACCTAGCAGGACCTACTAGCGAAGGAAAAGGGACAATAGATGGAGACCAACTTTGATGAAGAAGAGATCATCTAGGGAACTTCCATAACCTGGGTCGCTGCCCATTACCCCTTATGAAGCCACCTTAATTGGAAAATATTTGAAACACATGTTGAAAAGGCTACTGATAGATGAGAGCCTTCTCAAGAAATTGTAGATGGTGAAGCTCCTCTCCAGCAAGACTTATTCTCTTCTAGTAAAGGATACTTTGCCACTACAATAGACAGAATAAAAAATTCCATCCATAGTGCCCTTGGTGACACAAGTCTAGCGGTGCTTCCACCTCCATGGAGACACCTTCCAACCCCACCTGACAAAGCTGCCATCTAAGACTCTATCCTTGGTCTATGAAATATTGTGAGAATTTGGATTTATGGAAACATCAGGGGCATATATTCCCCTTGTGCATATAGAGGATGACCCCAACAAACAAATCTTGCATATTATAATTGAGCAAGAGTTCCAACAGTTTATAGGAACTTCAACATATTAGGGGGAGGAATTCTTGATCCATGTAATGTGGTCAATTTCTCTAATTGATTTCCCAACAAACATTTGTGATGATATAAACCATAATGTTAGCATGTTAGCATTTTTTAGCATTTCAACAATTCTTGCAAGCTTTTCCGTGAAATTCTATTCAATATTAGGAAAATAAGGAACTTGTTACAAATTTGGACCCAAATTTGTAGTTGTTGGTCCTAAAGCCATATGTATCTCCCTGCTCACTAGGATAAAATGATTGTCTGTTCCACTCAAGTTCACATTATCATTACCTGAATTCATATGAAGAATATGACATGGATCATTTGGTTTAATCTAAGGCTTCCAAAGGTATCGAACCTACCCAACTAACAAATAACATAAATGATGAATAATTAATCCAAGCGAATATTGGAAAAGAATAGAATATATAGTTAAATGATGCAACAACTTACATTTGAAATGGCTTAGAAATGAAGTCACGGGTTTCTCTTCCAACACATAGAAACAATGATCCAACTTCCAAGTCATATTTTCAAAGACCACCAGTTAATCCAATACAAATCACCGAAGCCACATGCCTTGGGTCACTTACTTCAGCCCACATATGCAGAATGAAATGAAAACAAAATAAAAGAAAAATATATTTTCAACTGCTACATCTCTCAAATAATCATTACGCACAAGATACAACTCAATTAACTTTGTTGAATCACCATCACGTCTTACCATGGAAGTTCTTTGAGTGTCAGGTTTGGAAGAAATTGCTAGTGCTTGTAATGTATTTTTATGTTGTACATTTGAATTCTTTAGTGTGCTTCGGTTAAATGTTATTGGTTTCCCAGATTTAGAAACAAATTCTCTACTAGGACCTTACTAGGATGGATTTATCTGTTGACATTGATCAGGATTTTGTGTAGCCTATGCTAACAACCTTCTACTGTTCTTTCTTAATGAGGTGTATAAGCATAGTTGGATTAAATCAATAAATAAAAAAGGTCTATTCTATTTCTCTTCTCCCTTCCTCACCTATAGATGGAATCCTTGGATTTAAATTGATATTTGTACTATTTGGTTGAATTTGATTGACTTCAAAAATAGGGTCCATTGAAGTACTTTCCTAATAGAATCATTTAGTTTTTTTTTTTTTTTTTTTTTTTTTTCAGTGACATTTTTTGTGTGTGCAACAAAAATTCTATTACTATAACTTCTCAAATTAGTGGACCTTCATAGGGCTCCATTATTGTCTATTTCCATTTCTGATTTCTGGTCCCAATTAGTAGGTGCTGGAATTATGGTATTATGTTCAATCCAACCACCACATCTAGATGTCACAACTAAATAGGCCATGGATAAACAAGTATGCTCCTAACTTGGTGTAAATAGAGTAGTCACACAGCTGTGGGTTTCATACATCCTTCCTGAAGTCTTTGAGTAGCAACGTGGCCAATGTATCACCTAGCAAGACCTACTAGTGAAGGAAAAGGGACCATAGATGGAGACGAACTTTGATGAAGAAAAGATCATCATGTAACCCTAGTAGGGAACTTCCACACTGCAGGGCCAAATAGTGGAGCTTCCCATCAACCCTGATGAAGCCACCTTCATTGGAAAAGATTTGAAACACATGTTGAAAAAGCTACTGCTAGGTGAGAGCCCTCTCAAGAAGCTGTAGATGGTGAAACCACTTTCTAGCAAGACTTATCCTCTTACAATAAAGGATACTCTTCCACCATAATAGATATAATAAACAATTCCAGTTGTAGTTCCCTTGGGGACACAAGTCCAACGGTCTTCCCACCTTCATGGAGACGCCTTCCAAGCCCACCTAACAGAGCTACCTGCTAAGACTCTATCCATGTTTGATGAAATACTGTGAGCATTTGGATTTCTTGAAACCACAGGGGCACATATTCCCCTTGTGTATATAGACGATGACCCCAAAAAACAAATCTTATGTACTATAATCGAGCAGGAGGGCCAACAATTTATATGAAATTCGACATGTTAGGGAGAGGATTTCTCGCAACATCATCAATCATCACCCACAAGGATGGATGGGAACTTAATTGAAGAACAAGCATACACACAAGAAACAAACCTTGTACATGAGCAACAATAGCTAGGATAAATGCAGATGCGTGAGCTACACTTTTTAGGCCCCACTTCCCCTCTAAAATAGTTTTTAGCCATGGTACATATTCAGCTACTGACGGGTGATCCAAAATACCAGCTAAGAATCCTATGGGTTTGCTAGGAACTGGATATATCTCCATACCTTATTGAAGAAACATAGAAGTCATCTAATAGAACAAAAAATCCCAATTAGAGTCTCCTTTGTGATTCGAGCAATCATTCACAAGTGGCATTCCACTGAACTAGAATGCCCCTGAAGGCATGCAGCAAGGACAAATCACCCTGAATGTTATGCCTTCAGCTGACTTGATGTGTGTCATCAGAGTGAGCATAGAAGACGCTCTGGTGAGGATGGGCTAGAAAAAGCAGTTCATCATCGAGCTACAACAAGTAAATAAAGATCTCAATATGCATCTCACAGTGGTCATAGCAGATCGATATTCACAATTTCAGATGTGACAGTAGGTGGAAGTAGAGCTCGAGGCAGTCAGGGGATGATTAGATCATATGTGGTCAGAGTTGTGGGTAACCAATCTAGAATTTACACCTTATTCTCCCCTGAAGAACAATTCGATACCCTCTACTACTCATGGGGCTATATGAATCAACACATGAAAGAACGCACGGAAAAGGAGCAACATATTCAACAAACCATGCAAAGGATCACTGAATGCTTAGAGGAACGTGTCATGCTCTAGTTGCAGTTAGCACAAGTAGCCACAAATAGGATTAATATAATCCTATCATTGTCCCATTATTAGATTATAGAATTGGTCCACCATATCATTGTCTAAATCGGTCTACACCTATTCAATGAATCTATATCCCTACGAGGGGTCCAAGGTTTTGACTACCTTCTTTTCAGGCTTCTTAAAAGAAATCATCCACTATTTTAGATTTAGGATAACATCATTTTCAAAATCCAAATCAATCCCTAGCAATACATGATAGAGGTCCTTTTCATCCAGGATATCAATTACTTTGAAATCCACATAGGTCTTCACTCCATCTAGATTCACTTCCATATGTTCCAGCCCACCGATCAGGAACTTCATTGAGCAGTTCACTAGATGTAGTTGAATCAATGAGTATAGGAGCTTCAGATGCCCTATGAATTCCCATGATTTTTGTTTTTTTTGTTTTTTTTTTTAATTTCTTTTTTTCATGTTCATATTTGATCCCAGATCTAGCATAACCTCTTCATTTTTGTATCCACCTATTAGAGAAGTGTGGCGGAACACCTTTCCAGATCTCTTCTTTTGAACCCAGTGCATAGGTAATTCATCATCTTAAATGGATGGATTAAATATGTGCAAGAAGAGACCTTCACTTTGTTGTTGAATTATAATCCTCCAATATTATGAGGAAATTATTCAACTAACCTTGAACATTGTCCTATGTGGGGTGCAAAGGGGTATTATGGCACATGCTCGGTAACCTTCCCATTGGTATTTGCAGCACTAGAAGAGTCCCAGTTCCCATGTCTCATGTCAAGATAATGTCCTTGATCAAATTCATTCCATATTTGAGGTATTCCTTCCCCTGAAATGCACTAGATGTGACAACATCCAACTGATATCTTTGAATTTGTTCAAGAACCACAGTGCCCACATATACACCCATTTTAGCACACCCTCCGGCTACACTTTGGTGAGGCCTTGTAGAAAAAAGTTGAATCTGCTACCATGTTGTGGCTAGATTCTATAAATAAATAAAGAACAAACTCTTGGATACTTAATCAAGAGACCAAATTCACAAGGTACCCACTATAATTTGTTTTTTCATTATCCCCATATGTTGTATTTCAAAAAGCTAGGTGCATTATAAAGCGCCTTAAAAATAGAGACACATATTATGTGCCTAAAGAAGATGTGACACTAAATCAGTCCATGAATCCAAGTTGTATAACAACCTTGCTATAGTGTATCAACACCAAGATAGAATGAAACTTAGAACCGACCAACCTCATTTTAATAGTACATTGAAAACTGAACAAACCCATAAAAAAAACCTAGAACCTATCCCAGGTCAATGAGTTGGTCTACCTCTAAGTCATATGCCATTTATGATGGGGTACTATAAAATGATGGGTTTATTTCAATATATTATATGCATTTTGTTTTGTAGAAGTGTAGCTTGCTCTCTCTAATGAGGAATAGGACTGTTATGAAACTAGCTTGCAAAAAGATAGAAATGAAATATCAACGCCTTAGAAATTAGCCTCTTTGAGGGGGCAACCTCCTTTACATTATGCAAATGAATAATTTTTCGATGATACAAATGACATGACCTCCTTTCTATATATAGGAGTCTAAGGGGTCATAATATAATGAGAGCTGACATAACAATAGTAATGTAAGTGCAGAATAATAACAATAGTGGGCTTTTGTGGGGCACAATAATAACAATATGTGGACTACATGGGCACAACAATATAATAAGGGGGTTTTACTAATAACAATAAGGGTTTACACTAGTAGTATAGGACCTAACATGCCCCTCTCCTTCAAAAAGTGTTGTCCTTAATGCTTGAGTAGTTCTTCATGCTTTTGTATAAAATTCTCATCCTTCCATGTGGAATCTTCAGCAGGTAAGTTCTTCCATTTGATGAGATACTCTGAAATTGATCACTTTTGTAGCTGTTGACTTCTTGGTTCTATGAATGCTTTAGGTTCCAATATTATTTTTCCTTCCTTGTCAAGTTCTGGCAATATTGTTGGAATTGAGATCTTTGGCAACTTTTGAATGAGTTTCCACCCTGCTTTGCCATTCTTCCGTTCATCCCTTTCTTTGTTTATCAAATTTGGTTGGATAACTATACCAACCTCTACCATTTCTACAACCATATGTTCAATTTCACTCCTTTGGGCATATGGATATTTATAAGGCTTGATGTTTGGAGGAACACTTCCTGGAATCAAATGAATAGCATGATCATGATCATGAATACGTGGGACACCTTTGGGAGTCTCAAATACCTTGGAATGATTGTCCAAGACTTTTTGGAGATCTGGAGAAATATATGATTTCGATGTGGAAACCATTAGTGAAAATAATTGTGCAATTACACCTCGTTGTTCTTTCTTTAGAAGCTTTTTCATTTCGTTAGAGCTGATTATCTTTCCTGGTTTCCCTGTGATATCCCTTAATTCAACTTCCTTTCTTTTCGAAGAAAATTTCATTAAAATTTCTTGAAAATTAAAAGCTATTGTACCCAAGGATTGTGGCCATTAGACTCCTAGTACAAATTCAGTACCACGCATTGGAACAGAAAGAATTGGGCTATTCAATACATATTCTCCTATGAATAGCTTGATATTATGGCACTTTCTAGAGCAATTTATGGTTCCTCCACTTACAACCATCACTTGACACTCTAGTGTTGGATATAGGAAGAAATTCAATTCCTTGGCTATATTACAATGAATAAAATTATGGGTACTACCCGAATCAATCAACACTATTACCTTTTTCTTCTTGATATGTCCTTCTATCTTTATAGTTTGAGGAGTGGTAATTCTGACCAATGCATTACAAGATATGGTCGGATTCATTTCTTATTTCTTTGGGGTTGGTTCTTGGTGAGTATCCTGTTCTTCTCATGTTTCTTGATACTTTTCTTCCCGATATTTCACTGCTTGAACCTTCTTCTTCTTGATATGTCCTTCTATCTTGAGAGTTTGGGAGTGGTAATTTCTACCATTGCAATACAAGATATGGTTTGATTCATTTGTTCTTTCTCCAAGGTTGGTTCCCAGTGTATATCCTCTTCTTTTGACATTTCTTGATCCTTTTCATCATTAGGAGGCCTTTCTTGTAGTAGCTTTATCCCACCTTCCTTCAAACCTTCCATGTCTTGCTTCAAATCTTCCATGCCTTTCTTCCAATATGCTTTCACATCATTGATATCAGCTTCCATGGCATAGATAAAACTATTTATATTTTTCTTCTCTAGAATATCATTTACCCTTATATTCAATTTTTGAAAGTGCTTACTTTGCTCTGCCATTGAACCCTTTTATTTGAGATTTATCAATTGGTTAAAGAAGGTGTTGCTCTTGGTATCCTCATAATGTGCTATCATTTCCTCCATGAAAATTGACCACGTGACAAGTGGATTACGAGAACAAAGCCCTTTATACCATAAAAATTGATTCACTTCTAAATAATTAGATGCAATATGTACCTTTTGTAACAGTGGTACACCATGTAGATCAAAATATTTCTCCATGTGTAGTGTCTAATTTATCAGATCCTTGCCATCAAACTTCCTCATATCGCCTTTTCTTGATTTTAGGAGCTCTATCTTGAAACGACTGTAAATTTGTAAATTCGGATCTTCAAGTTCTGAAATCATGACCTACAATAGCCCTCTACGTCCTCTTTCCAATTCCGCTAGTCTGATCGAAATTGGATTCTCCAAAAAAGAGTTATTCACAATCTCCCAAGATGACTTGATTATATATGTTTTCAGAAGAACAAACGTGTATGAAGTGCCACGTTTCACTATTTTGACCTTCAGATCTGAAAAATATACACAGAAAGCTATTGTCCATCCTGTTTCTATAACTTCTTGCGAAATTTCAATCTAATGCTCAGAGAGAAAGTTATGACAATTTTCTTAAGGTCACCTTTTTAGGATGTAATTTGGGCGTCTTCCAAAATCCTAACTTCCTGAGATCATATATCCACAAATATACCGAGATAAGATCTGAAATTCAGACCCGAGATTAAGATTGATTTATTCTCAAATGAGTTTTTTTTAGCTTCTGAAACTTTGTATCAATAACGTTATAGCGAAACTTCCACGATGACCTGTTTTAGATGAAATTCTGGAGCTTGAAAAAATCCTAACTTCCTCAATCATATCTCTGAAAATATAGTGAGAAAAGATCTAAAATTCGGACCTGAGGTTCAATACAACTTCGTTTCAAATGGGTTTTTTTATTAGCTTCTGAAACATCATGGAAAAATAGTTATAGTGAAAATTCCATGATAACCTGTTTGGAGCAGTGAAACCCTAGAATCCAAAGCTTTGATACCAAATGTTATGAAACTAGCTCACAAAAAGATAGAAAAGAAAGATCAATGCCTTAGAAATTGGCCTCTTCAAGGGGGAAACCTCCTTTACATTACACAAATGAATAATTCTTCAATGATACAAATGACAAGACCTCCTTTCTATATATAGGAGTCTAAGGGGTCATAATATAATCAAAGCCGACATAACAATAATAATGTAAGGGCAGAATAATAACAATAGTGGGTGTCTGTGGGGAAAAATAATAACAATATGTGGAGTACATGGGCACAACAATATAATAAGGCGGTTGTACTAATAACAATAAGGGTTTACACTAGTAGTATAGGGACCTAACAAGGACCAATCAATTTCCAAAACTCCACAATTTCACTATGGTGATTAGTATGATTCCTAAGTTGTTTAGAATTATGGGAATCTTGCATCTCAAGAAATATTCCTACAACATGTTCCTTGTGATAACATTAGAATCAACGGGGCAAGGATTTCAACAACCTTTAACCTAGGATCTCTATTATTTGGTTGGATTTTCTGAGAAGACCCAATCATTAGATTTATTAACTTCCCTATCTCAACCAAACCCTTAATACTATGGATAACTGGTACTTCTAGCTCCTTTGAAGAATTAGTTTGAATACTTAACCCCACAACATTGGATTCCATGTATGAGTTCAATTGTGGAATTTTGGAATCTACTGTTCATACATACATTGATCAAGCTAAATAAACTGACACAAAGTTCAGACATAAAAAATCTTTTGCACAAAAATATATGCAAGGGGCATATGTTTTCACTTAAATTTGAGCTTTATTTAACTCTTATATCTTACAATGGCTTCATATTATCTAATTTCATATGGTACATTAGGATCCTTCCTGATACAGAACAATTATAGCACCCAAAATTCCATAGTTTCAACCAGATATTGGAACAAGGACAAATTTAGAAGAAGAACAAATACACCAAAAGAGTATTTTCTTTATAACATCCAATGACCCATCCAATTAAAAATGGCTAATTAGTATATCTGGAACAATGCTTGCACCATACTCAGAACTGTCATTGCTGCTAATTGCAATTGGAGAGTCATGTATACTAGATTGCTTGCTTTTGGTGGCTCCTGCTCAGACAGTATCCTGAGATGAGTTTGACATGATGGTCATATGAGGTTGGAAGCTACTTGGTGTAATTTTCCTTAAATCCTGAAAACAACAGAGCATAAATGTCATTTTTTATCAATTTTTATTGAAGCTTCTGCATACAATAGATGTTCTCACAATTGCAACACAAACATGTTCCATCAGTATGAATTATCAAATGTTGTAGGCCAAATTGCAAGGCACATTGAATTCATTTTAGGCAAATGAAGAATATGACGTAAAGGTCCATGCTAGGGAAAATTATGTAGACAAGGTTGTTGAGTCAAGACTTACCAAGTGTTTCAGAGCCATAGCGAAGGTTTGCTTTGAGAGCGTCCTCCAAAAGATAGTGCTCTCTTGAGATGACATTGAATTCACTGTCTCATAACGTTGCAAGGTGGCATTGACAGACTTAGTTGATTGCTTTACTATAATTTGAGAGAGATCTCATTTCATCTGTACCTTTCTCTACCATCTTGCTACCAAGTGAAATGGTGATTGTCATGCTATGAATGTCATTACCATGTATTTTGGTATTATGCAAACTAGACCTATCGCCAGTAAGGTTGTCATACCAAACTCTCTCTTGCTCTGTTCGCTGACCATGACTGTGTTCTCGGACTGCTTGCAGTAGGAGCTTTAGTTGTACATCACACAAAGTTGGGGGCTGTAGGTCTACACCTATTAGCTAAAGCTGTATTTTCTGGCATTGTGGTCCTTAAATTTGGAGGTGTTCCACATGAAAAAGTAGGCTTCAAAATATTTGTTTTCACTTTAAGAGAAGTTCTTTGTGGCGTTAAGGAATTTCTAGAAAACATGATGCTATCTTTGCTCATAGAAGAAGGCTCTGACAGAGGAATTGAATTCTTCTAACTTAGTCTCATTACAGAGATCTCCTCATTCTGAATCCAATGCAACTTGAATGGGAGAAAACGGACTTTAGATGAAGAAGTTATCATAAAAGGAAGTTCCCCTTTGTTCTTTGGGAAAGAGGAAAAAATCTAAAGAAAGATTGAAATAAGGCCTATCGGAGGCTTAAACCAAATCTGCATAGGAGCCATCAGATCTAGCCGATCAACGGTCCAGATCCAATTGGAAATTGAAATCGGCGGTGGCTATCGGAGGATATGAGAGCATAAAATATGTTTATTGTGATCGCAACATCACAATCGGCGATTGCAACGGAGCGATATCACAACCGACGAACACAATAGAGTGCTACACCGGCCCGAGGCATGAGCAATATGCGATTGCGATCAATCGCATCGCAATATCACAATCAGAGCTACACAGAGGGCTAGAGATATGTATATACATATATGTGATGTGATTTTTTGGACCCAATAAAATTATAAACGGTATTCCATATGTTTTGAGATCCACCCAATGATAGTCTTGTGCGTATTTTCAATATTTTTAACGTATTTTTAAAATATGAGGGGAAACCTTGGAACAGGGCCTTTTGTGACATGCAATAGCAACTCACAGGCAGACCCGATAGGAGAATAGACCAGATTTGAGGACATTTGAAGTTCGGATGAACTGTGTTCTCTGTGGATTTTTCCCGTGTTAGTGCAATTACTTGTGTAAGTCGAAAATGCCAAACTTTAGAGATTTCAAGTGCCGATTGCCCCTTCTGTTACAGAATAGGTGGCATCCATCCCTGAGGGAATTTAGCAGAGATTGCTAATGCTCATAGAAGGGATTTGAGCAGACTGTGGCTGGAAGACAGAAAGCCAAGAAGCGGAAATGAACCAACAACACCGATTTGGCTTAAAAAACCACAGAACAACAGAAACAAGGAGGACTATTGGTTGTTGGTTATTGAGGTTGTTGTTGGGTTTTGTTGCTGAAAGTGAAGACAAAGTAGGAAGCTAAGGTGAATGAGGTAGCACAAAAGAAAAAATGCAACCAAGGGAGTCACTTGGAAGCCAAGTGAAAAGCTAAGAGAGCAGCGCAAAAAGGCAACAACCAAACAAGTAGCGCAGAAAGCAAAAGCTGAAGCGCATGCAGCCGAGAGAGTCACTTGGAGTTAAAGTGGAAAGCCAGAGGATTTTAATCTGATAGAGAGCCAAAGAAGCCAGAGCTGAAGAGCTAGAGCCAGAGCCAGAGTCAAATCCAAGAGCCAAGAGCAAGAGCCAAGAGGCAGAGCCAAGAGCCAGAGCTTCAAGAGCCAGGGAATGACATGGTGTCTGAACTCACTGTTTCTATGCAAAAAAATAGGAGTTGAGCCCAGAGCTTGTAAAAAGGACTTATGCCATAATCCCAGAGAGCCTAGTTGAGTTGACTAGAGCTCACGGAGACGTAGCCCAAGAGTGGTGGGTGAACTCCTAATTAATATTGTTGTTTTGTGTGATTGTTTATTGTTGCATTAGTATTTATTGGATGTATTTACATATCAGCATACACAACAGATTTTAAAGCACCATAAGCAACCAACAGTAAATATAAGCATACACACCTATTTTCAAGAATTTCTTAATTCTGCATTGGTTAATCAATAAGACTTGGGAATATTTAAAGCTTTGAAAGTGGGAGAGGTTTTCTTGTAAGTTGGAAAAGAAGTCTAAGTGCCCCATTTTCAGATCAGGTGGTATCAGAGCTTAAGATTGATTAACCCCACCTTCAAAGAAAGTTATAACAAAATCCTTGATTGACAGAGCAAATATTTCTTGTCTGAAAGGTCTTTGGGTAGTCAAGGATTGATTGTCTAATGGTTATTTGCTTGTTTTACATACTGACTATTTTTTGAGTTTGCAGAGGTAAAGGGAGAGCTACTGATAGCTCAATCCAGGAAGGAAAAAGAGGAAGAAGGGCTAAAGGCATTCTTCTATCCCAAAGGACCTCAAGGTAGTCCTTAAAGCACAAGAGGTTTGTTGCAAAAGGTTGCTGAATAAGCTCTTTATTTATCTTGTTGAAGCTTTTTTGTTCATTGGCATAATGACAACTTCTACAAGTGGGTCCTCAAATTCTGTTTTCTTCACATGATTCTTTCGTGAAGACATGAAGCAAGAATTGTCCACCATGATGGATATGGTGAGAGAAATGTATGAGGATGGAAGGAAGAGCAGCAGACTTAGGGAGCAGTTGAATTCCATGAAGAGAAGCAGTTGCTTTCTGACAAATTGTAGGAAATGGAGAGGCAACTTCATATTGAAAATATGAACCTGAAAAGGATGCATGAGTTGGAGACACAACTCTTTGTTGCCCAAGAAGCCTTAGTTAAGTATCAGCTTGAAGAAGAGGTAAACCATTCTAGTTTGTCTTCAAATTCCTCTAAGGATGCTTATATTGGTTCTTTTGAAAAATATGCTAGAGGTATAGGTTCCAAGCTAATGTCCAAGATGGGCTATGAAGGAAAAGGCTTGGGTAGACATGCACAAGGTATTTTTGAGCCAATAATGATTGAGGAAAGACCTAAGTATTTAGGTCTTGGCTATGGACAAGCTCATGGACAAAGTTCCAAGGTTGCCATGAAGGCCATTGAAATAAATCCAAGAAGAAGTTGCATTACAAAGTGTGAAGATTGTATTAAGGAGGAATGCAATAGCTTGAAACATCATTTGCAGGATGCAGGTGTTCAGAAGCACACTCTTGAACCAGAGAGTTGGGGAGACTCCAACAGCCTTGAAGAGATTGATGGTGTTCCAAAGGGAGCCACTTCTTCATTTGCTTCACTCTGCATGAAGGCAATAAAGGTGAAAGAGAAAGGTATAAATTTGGTTCCAAACATTTTCCTTTTGATTTTTTAAAGCATGGTAAATTTCCACATAAGCATGGGGAAAGAGTTGCATGTTTCTTTTGTGGTTTGGATAACCATAATGTTTCTAGATGTTGAAAGAGAATGGCCACATACAGGAAGCAGAAGAAGGAAAAGAAGCAAGAAGCCAAAGGTCCATTGGACAAGGCAAATCATGCTGTCAAGAGGATGCACATGCAGTGCACTTACTGCCATAAGCAAGGATACCTTGCTGCAAAATGTTGGACTTTGAATCTAGCAATGCTTCCGCAAAAGTTGAAGAAAGTGGAAAGAGAAGATGGCAAAAATGGAAGTGAAGATTCCATGACTGATGTGTCTCAGAATGATTCACATGATTATGCTAATGTGCAGAAAAAGGTAGTATCTTTGAAATGGATTGGTAAGGAATGGTTAGAGTTCTTATCCAATTAAGATTGCATGTCTATTGATGAATCTACATTATATTTCATTTTAGCTTCGAAAGTATAGTGTGCTTAAGTGAAAGATTGAAGGATGAAATGCATGCATGATCATGAGATGCATGGACACAGTGATGTTGATGATTTCCTTGTTTTTGAACATGTATGTGTAATTAACTTGTAGGGTTGATTGCTTTGACATGCATGTGATGCCATGTTGACTTGGGAGAAGTTAACTTGGTCTCCCAATGGAGATAAAGATGTAGTATTTCATCTTTTGAGAAAGAGTCCTAATGGTCTTTTTCTACATGCTTGACTTAAGGGTCATTTGTTTAAAGGCATGTTTTTTGGGTTTGTTATCTAGTCCATCATTTGTATGCAGATGAAGATGTGGAGGTGTTCACAAGCTGTGAAATCTGTTTCTTTTGTTGAAGCAGGAGTTTAGGCCATCCAGTTGTTGTCTATATTTCTGTTGTTGTTAACAGTTGTTGTTGACAGCTTGTCTAACAGATACAAATGAAAGTTTTGTGGAGCAGATGTACTTCACATTTGTTTGAGCCACCTTGGATCAATGATCAAGGCAAAGAAGTTCAAACCACCTTCTATGACCAGTTCAGCAGAAGTTTTGCAGGAAGGCAAGGAGGAAGACAGTTCTTCCCAGGAAGACCAACCCATCCAAGAAGGGAAGTGGCCAGAAAATTTGGTTTAGAGGAACTATGCAAAGGCAAGTGTAGGGAGGCTAAAAGAAGAGGGTGAGTCACTCTCATTTATTGTTCAGATCAATATATCAGTATTTTGGATACCAACGTTTCTTTTAATGGGAAGGCGT
This sequence comes from Pinus tabuliformis, assembly GCA_031772625.1. NCBI lineage: Eukaryota > Viridiplantae > Streptophyta > Pinopsida > Pinales > Pinaceae > Pinus > Pinus tabuliformis. Next base: position 647,000,339 of record CM062814.1, read on the forward strand.
GATCCAAAAATGGATCCTGGATAAACCTCTAAGTCTAAAAGACTTCATATAAGAGGTAAAAGATGCCAAATGGCATAAATCCTTTGTAAATCAGAGGAAAATAAAAATCATAGGCTACTCTCAGAAATAGTCTCATTACATAAATCTCCTCATTCTGAATCCAACACAACTTGAATGGGCAATAACGGACTTCAAATGAAGAAGTTATCATAAAAAGAAGTTCCCATTTGTTCTTTGGGAAAGAGGCAAAAATCTGAAGAAACAATGAAATAAGGCCTATCGGAGGCTTAAACCAAATCTGCACAGGAGTCGTCAGATTTGGCCGATCAATGGTCTAGATCCGAGCGGAAATCGCATTCAGTGGTGGCTATCAGAGGATATCGGAGCATAAAATATGGTTATTGTGATCACGACATCGTAATCGGCGATTGCAACGGAGCGATATCACAATCGGTGACCACAATAGAGCACTACATGGCCCAGGGCCAGGGAAAATTTTAAGAACTACCCTAAATTTATAAGTATAATAAATGGGCTAATCCCCATGATACATAGGAAAAATAGGTAATTTTATCAATAATATAATATGCATATATAATTTTTTTGGCAAATCTCTCACCAGATTATATTATCTTGTATAGTGATGGAGAATCTTTAACTGAATTATAAAATCTTGTAAGATCTTGGCAAAACTTTTATTGAATAATAAAACATTGTGAAGTCTTGGCGAATGTTTTGTTAAAGTATGAAACCATGTATGACAATAAGAAAACATATTCATTAAACTATAATATACTAACATACATGTTTGGAAAAAAGAAACATAAGTTTCTCTTCCTACAAACAATGTTCCAAGTTTCAGTGGCCATGTTTGTCAAGGTTCTTAAAATACACTCTTTCATATCCTTCTATTAGTTTTGATAATATTCCACAACAAAGTTCTTGTAGGTGTTGATATTAACAACGAGTTCTGTCAAGTTAGGAAAGATTAATCTTTTCTCTACAACTTTTGTCAAGCTACCACTTTTTTCAAGTTATCAAATTTCTTTCTTATTCCATAGACTCCAACTGCAAGATAAAAAAAAACACATCAAGTTTGTTTACCCCAACATGCCAACAAGTAGAAAGCCCAAACTATATTATATAAGAAAGTATTAGGTATCCCAAAGGCCTGAAGGGGATCTAATTGAAATAAGTGACCATTGTGAGAATCCTTCCAATCAATATATGAATATATAAATGTAGATTTATTATTATTTTAATTGGAAATCTTCAATTAAATAATAAAATTTAATTACGTCTCTCCCAATCTAAATTTCTTATTAGCATAATTCACTACCCTCATATGTCTCGCATTTTTTAACAGCGTTTTAACATGTAGATTAATTTCCTTTCTGGTGAACAATCTCCACCTTTTAGGAAAATATGGTGCAATGGCTCCAACCCCTACAGATCATTAGGACAAACTAAGAATAGCACAGAAGATGAAAGGTTGTACAAACCAGCTTATTTTTCAAACAACTAATCCAACATCAGTACCTAAACTTTTTCATGAAGATATCATATTGAGAATGTTTGAAAAAGGGTGAGAAATCTTCTGTAAGGGTGATGCAGAAAAAGTTAAAAACCAATATTAATGGTGATATTGGTATTTTTTACTAAATTTTGTGAAGTGACTAAATGTAGCTTTAACCATTCACCTTAAGATGTTTTACAATAAAATTTCCTAAGTCTATTTAATATCTTCATTATCATAAAAACCAACCTATATTCATCTTAACTCCACATCTACCACTCTTAGGGGGATGAAATCTATTTATCCCTTTGAGCACTTTGTAGACCCAGAATTAAGATGGATCTAAGATGATAGAATTTCCCCTTTAAATAGTCTATGCTCACATGAATACCATGGTATTACCATGGGTCAATACCATGGGTTATCATAAACCTGAAACTTACAAATTACTATTAGTAATTTATAAAAATTAATAAAATTAATAAATGATTTTTATTTTATTTTTTATTTTAACCAAGTTAAAATGTTTAACATACATTAAATTACAACATTCATTTTTACTCTTGATCCACCAAGCCCTGAGAGGGATCAAATATTTTTTCACTCTCTGCTAGTTTGCATATCATGATATTTGATCCCTCTCGGGGCTTAGTAGATCTAGAGTAAAGATGGATCTATGCTGGTTTAATTCCTCCATTTAAATAGGCTACATTTCACGTGAATACCATGGGTCAATACCATGTGCCATTTTTAATTTTATTAATAATAATATTAGGGTTAATAATTTGTTTTGCATGGTATTAATAATAATCTAGCCCATGGTATTTGGCCCATAGTATTTTGCCCATAGGTTTCTGTTGGAAATAATACTGAGAGGGGGGTTGAATCAGTATTATCAGGTCAATTATTTTTCATATCACAATCAGATTTGTATATGCTACTTCAGTTAGTAAAAATCGCGTATGTACGCAATTGCAGTTAAAGAAACCAACGTATAACCAATAGACTTGTAATTTAAATTATTCTTCAGATGTTGATCATTAATCTGTGCATCAAACCATATAAACAATAACCAGGAACAGTGAAACAGAACAGGCAGTCACACACAAGAACACAAGATATAAGGTGGAAACCCAATGTGGGTGAAAACCACCTGCTGCAATTCGTCTCTATCTTCTTTTAATTAGAAACTTCTTTTTACAATGTTTCTGTACTGGTGCAGTCTTGTACCAGTACGTAGGCTGCTATCTGCAGAAGGATACAACCTTCTCTCATTCTCTAGCTTCTCCTGGAAGGGAGCTACAACCCCCTTATCTCTTGTACTAGCTGAGGTACTAGTACGTAGGTGCTGACCTACAGAAGGTTACAACCTTCTCTTTTCTTCCAGGGACCACGTTTCATAAATTTTCAGACTGGATCCATGAATAACATCAATCAAACATCAAGTATATCTGCATCAACCAATCTCCTTTGTACAAACCAATACTGAATCAACCAATCACTTCTCAGAAAGTTGTAACCAAAATACAATGAAAGTAACTAGAACCAATCCTGAACCCAGAACCTTGCAACGATAAATAGAAGTAGCTAAAACATATTTCATGAGATGTACGCTACTTCAATATGCATAACCTGTGTGCATATGCTGATGTATTAAGGCCAACCTACGGATATGTTATTTTGAATTACTGAACCAACGTGTATACGGGCCTCTGCTGTGCTAAACCTACGTATGGATCTATAAAAGATAATTTACCCTTTTCATTTATTGACATTAGTTATAACCAGGTTATCATATTTATAGATCAAGTCATGCGCCAAATATAACAGATCAAAATCACACAAAGATACTATTATTCAAGCCTTAGGATCTTGACCCATCAGTAGAACTTATCCTTCTCCTTGCGCTTAGGTTCCTCCTTGATTCAGATCCAACTATGCACCATAACCCAATGACCAGTATTCTAGATCTTGCTCTTCATCAGATATTCAATGCTTGAGTGAATACCTTTGCCTAATGATCTCCTTTTCCTTTTATAGTCTTAGACTTTACTCAATACCATGGTCCAAAACCATAAATAATTAATACCTTGGACCAAATACCTGGGTTCAACACTTCAGACGAGATACCATGGTCCAAAACCATAGGCACAAATACCAAGGACTAAATACAATGGACCAAAAATAAGTTTTCTCACACGTACGTGCTTTTCTTTGCATGAAAGTGCGTGCATACGTATACACACCTTTTGATCATATATCCCGCGTGTATATGCGCCTTGGTTAAGAGGAACCTACGTATATCTCTTTTTCCTTCATTCTGAGAGCCTGAACTGTGATTTGTCATTTGAGTGAGTTGCCATCAAGGACAACACCTATGTCATAATGCCAACAATCTCCCCCTTTGGACTTGATGGCAACCCCAAGTCACTCAAAGTCATTCTCCCCCTTTGAAATCAAGGGAAAAGGGTTTTTCTCCCCCTAAATACATGTTGAAATATCTGCTTTCCTGTGCTGTCCATGCTCCCCCTGACTGTAGGCAAGGTCTGCAAAAAGATGTTCTACAAAAAAATAACATGACTCTATACATTATAAATGACCTTCCTATCAACAAGGACTCATACATACATCCATCTCCCAAACAAGTGGGGATATACCAATATTGACTCATCCACCTAATCAAGTGGGGATACACCAAAAGTTTACACATGATAAAACAAGAACATTACATCATCCATCCCAGGCATAGTGGGGAAACAAAAATAGGCCATTACATGACCTTGATAAGAAAATAAATACATGACATAGAGATGAAATATCTTCAACAAAAGTATGATATTCATCAACAACTATCATTAGCAACATTTTTCAATCATCATTCAGACTAGCAACCATGTTCTTCCTCAACACCTGTTCCACCAGAAACCAAAAAAACTGTGAAATTGGACCAAGATCTTCTAAGATAATGCCAAAAATGAATTATTAGAAGTATATGCTCCCCCTGAACCTGTGCTAGATGGTCTCTGTCAGACCCATATCAGACTCTTTTCATCCCGATTCTGGCCATTTGATTTCCTTCAAACCAACATATATGCGATTGTATCCACTGAAACCTGCGTATGTACACGGATGCTCCTCATGAAAATTGCGTACACCCACTTTTCTCTGCAACAGATAAGTTTCAACAACAAGATGATGCATCAACTACTCCTAGCTTTTGTCTGAGGTATTCAAATGTCTCCCTGGGTAGTGGTTTAGTGAGTATATCAGGAACCTGTTCCTTTGAGGGAACATACTCCAATTTGACCTTTTGTTCAAACACTTGTTCTCGAAGAAAATGATATTTGATAGGTATGTGCTTGGTCTTTGAATGCATGACTAGATTCTTGGAAATATTGATTGCACTTGTATTATCACATAAAATGGAGAGAGGTGGAGTACAATTGATTTGAAAGTCTTGCAAAGTTTGCATCATCCAAAGGAGTTGTGTGCAGCAAGATGCAGCAGCCACATATTCTACTTCAGATGTAGATAAAGCAATAGAACTTTGTTTCTTGCTGAACCAAGATATTAATCTGGAACCCATAAAGAATGCACCACCAGTAGTGCTTTTTCTGTCATCCACACTTCCTGCTCAATCTGCATCTGTGTATGCATGAAGTGTGAGATCTGTATCTCTAGGATACCATAAGCCATAGTTTTGTGTTCCTTGAAGATATTTGAAAATCCTTTTAACCGCTTGAAGGTGTGCTTCTTTTGGATTTGCCTGGAATCTTCCAACTATTCCCACTGCATGCATGATGTCTGGTCGGGTACCTGTTAGATAGAGCAGACTACCAATCATGGATCTATAGGTTGGTTGATGTACTATTGCTGATTCATCATTTGCACTAAGGCTGCATCCTGTTACCACAGGGGTACAAACTGGTTTTGAATCTTCCATGCCATATTTCTTCAAGATCTGCTTGAGGTACTTGGTTTGAGATAAAAGGATATCGTCTTTATTTTGTTGGACTTGTAAGCCAAGAAAATATGTCAGCTCACCAAGCAAGGACAGTTCGAATTCTTTCTGCATCACCTAGGCAAAGTTTTGACTCATGGCTTCTTCATTGCTACCAAAGATGATATCATCAACATACACAACAAGTATTAGCAATTTATCATTATCAATTTTTATATATAGATTGTTATCTACTGATCCTTTTGAAAAACCTTATTGATGGAGGTATTTGTCGAGACGATAATACCAAGCCCTTGGACCCTGTTTAAGACCATACAGTGCCTTCTTAACTTTGCATACAAGTTTTGGATCATTTCCAAGGATGAATCCATCAGGTTGCTCGATATACACTTCTTCTTCTAAGTCTCCATTTAAAAAGGCAAATTTCACATCCATTTGAAATACTTTGAACTTCTGAAAGCTAGAAAGAGCAAGAAACATTCTTATGGCTTCAAGTCTAGCAACCGGTGCAAAAGTTTCTTCAAAGTCTTTACCTTCTTGTTGAGCATACATGTACAAACAAGTCTGGCCTTGTTTCTGATAACATCTCCATTTTCATTTAGCTTTTTTTTTAATATCCATTTTTTCCCTATGACATTCTTATCATTTGGTCTAGGAACCAACTCCCAAGTGTTACTCTTTTCAATCTGCTCAAGTTCTTCATTGATGGCCTTGACCCAGCATTCATCTTTGCATGCTTCACTTACATTTTGTGGTTCAGTGGAGGAAAGTAATGCTAAATAGCTTGAAGCTTCTGAGATAGTTCTTCTTGTTTGTACACCTACCTCTTTCGTCCCCAAAATTTGAGTTTCTAGATGATTCTTCTGAACATACCTAGATGGAGTCTTTTCTTCTACCCTTATCTATTCTTCTGGTGCCTCATGGGTTTCTTCTTCATCATAAGTCTGATTTTATGTTGAAGGATAGTCCTCATCATCTTCGAAATCTTCAGATTTTACTTGCCTAGGAATGTTTCCTTCTTCATCAACCACTACATCAATACTTTCAACAATTTTTCCAAGTCTTTATTGTAACATTTATATCCTTTTTTGTGGAGAGATTAACCAAGGAGAATGCCTTCATCTGCTCTAGGTTCAAACTTGCCAAGGTTTTGATCAGTCCTTTTGATGTAACATTTGCTTCCAAAAATTTTGAATTATTTTACCGTAGGAGTCTTACCATACCAAAGTTCATGAGGAGTTTGAGTGTTGTTCACCCAGACGTTTGTCTTGTTGAGAATAGTAATTGCAGCAAATGCAGCTTCACCCTAGAAGGTTGCGGGAGTTCCAGACTCATCAAGCATAGCACGAGCCATTTTTTGAACCATTTTGTTCATCCTTTCCACTACTCCATTTTTCTAAGGAGTCCTTGCTATAGAGAATTCCCTTCTTATTCCATGTTCTTCACAAAAATCTAAAAATTCATTCGAGGTAAATTCCCCTCCTCGATCAGACGTGAGGCATTTGATTCTGTGATCCGATTCATTTTCAACCAAGGCTTTGAATGCTTTGAACTTTTCAAAAGCTTTGTCTTTATGCTTCAGAAGTCCTATCCAACACATCCTGGAAGAATCGTCAATGAACAATATGAAGTATTCTTCTCCTCAAGCTGACCTTTTCCTAGATGGACCACATACATCAGTATGGACAAGTTCAAGTGGCCTACTAGCTGATCCTTCCTTCTCAGGGAAATTAGTTCTGGTTTGCTTACCAAACTGACATGATTTGCATATTGTATTGTCTGGAATTCTGATGTTAGGGAGATCACGAACTGCCTGATATTTGTATGCTTTCCTTATTTGAGATAAGCTTAGATGCCCCAATCTTCTATGCCATAGCTAGTGTTCATCATTCTTGCTTAGATAGCATTGTTGTTGTCCTCCCTTGAGTATGTATAGCTTATTTGGAGTTCTTATTCCTTTGATCATTGTTTCTCCTATATCAAGCTCACGAACAATACATCCATTTGATCGAAATATTACCTCATTTCCTTGATCACACATTTCACTGACACTCAATAGATTATGCTTTAAGCCATCAACATACTTAACGTTTCCAGCTTTGACCTTTTCTTTCAAAAGAATAGAACCTTTACCTTTTATGAGTGCAGGGGTGTCATTTCCAAATGAGACCTTGCTTTCTTTTTCTAAGGAACTATATGACTGAAGTTTTTCTTTATCACCTGTCATATGTTCGAGCATACATTGTCGATGTACCACTGATTTTCCTGCCCTTCCACATATAAGGATATACCACATCTTTCTGGTTGCAATACTTTCTTTCTCCATGTTTTGGGACTCAATGAAGCTTGCTCCTTCTGAGTTGTTTTCCGAAACCTACTCTTGCCTTCAGAATCTTCATGACCGAAGTTGTTACAAATAGAACATTCTATTTCATTTTCAAGAGCAGAAAAGTTATTGTAGGTCCTTTTCATGATCCTAGTCATACTCCTTTGTTTTTGAGCTTCTCTAGTCATGATGGTCTTGTAGGCAACACATTGAGCAGCTTTGTGTCCAAAGTTATGACAAGAGAAACATTGGCCATTGAATAAATTCCTATGATTATCAAACCTATCGACCAAATGATTGTAGTTCCCATTGACATCCATTCTTGAGGCAAATTGAGAATGATTTACCTGCGGTTGGTTGTAGCTTCTATTCATCCTTGAAGTAGATTGCCCCCGATTTACTTGGTGACCTCTGTTCATCCTTGAAGTAAATTGTCCCTGATTTACCTGGTGATTTGCATTATGCCTTTGCTATCGATTGTCAACCTGTTCACTTCTCCTTGCTGCATAAAAATAACTTTTGGAGGTGGATGGCTTCTATTCTTGAGATGCTTCTTCAGTATATCCAAGACCTGTCTTAATTAGAGGAGAATGCTGCAGTTTGATAATCTCATCTAAAGTTTCAGATCCTTTAGCAAATCTAAGATTAAGAGCTTTTGTTTTCTCAATATCTTTTCTAAGTCCCATAATTTCACATTCTAACTTTTCATTGTGTTTTTCCCTTTCAGCAAGTTGGAATGTCAGAGTATCTATAATCATATTCTTTTCTTCTAAACAAATTTTAAGTTTAGAAATTTCTTCATAAAGCCCTTATTCATCTATAGCATCCAAGAAATCATCATCTTCAAAAGCCATCAAAAGTCTATAATCATTACATTGTTCATCTTCATCACTATTTGAAAATCCATCACTATCTTCATGTGTATAATAGCTCTTCTTACTTACATTCTGTTTTCTATTCCATATAACTGGTTCCTTACCTTTGTCAAGCTTATCTTTATGAGGACACTTGGCTACATATTGACCGACTCTTCCACAAGCAAAGCATTTAAAAAGTAGCTTACCTCTAAATCTTCCAGAACCCTGTTGAAGGTTCTTGAAAAAGTTTGATTCTTCCTCTCCTTCTGACATATGCCCTGACTCATTGTATTCTCCTTTTCCTGAGGCTTTGAATGCATATTCTCTCATGTATGATGGTCCCCCTTTTCTCATTTCGAAAGCAGTTGGGATTCTGTGCAGCTTTGACATGGTAATGCTCTGTAGATTCTGCTTTTCTTCTATGGCAGAAACTTTTGATTCAAACTTAGAAGACAAAGATCTTAGAACCTTTTCAACCAAAGTAACTTCTTTTATTTCTTCACCCAAATTTTTCATATGATTAATAATCTCATCTATACGTAAGAAATAATTAGCCACACTTTCATCATTGTGCATTCTGAGATTTTCATATTGAATTCTGAGAGTTTGTAGTTTTGTATGTTTTACCTGATCGTCTCCTTCATAGCTCAGAATGATCTTGTCCCATATTTCTTTGCAGTTTTGAGCTGCATAACCTTGACGAATTCTGATTGAGATAAACTCCCTAATAGAGTATTTACCGCCTTTGCATTTGTTTCATATTGCTTCTTACCAGTCATATCTATAGGAGTTGCTGATGGAAATGTGTATCCTGTTTCCACGATATCCCAAACTTCTGTACCAAGAGATTGAAGATAGGCTGTGATTCTTACCTTCCAATAGACGAAGTTGCTTCCATCGAAGATTGGTGGCCTGATAGATGCCTCCTTTTCATAGTTGCTCATGATGATAGATCTTCCTTCAAGCGATCAAGCTTCTTCTGAAGGACCTGCTCCGATTCCAATTGTTGGAAATAATACTGAGAGGGGGGGTGAATCAGTATTATCAGGTCAATTATTTTCATATCACAATCAGATTTGTATATGATACTTCAGTTAGTAGAAACCGCATATGTACGCAACTGTAGTTAAGGAAACCTACGTATAACCAGCAGACTTGTAATTTAAATTATTCTTCAGATGTTGATCATTAATCTGTGCATCAAACCATATAAATAGTAACCAGGAATAGTGATACAGAACATACAGTCACACACAAGAACACAAGATATAAGGTGGAAACCCAATGTGGGTGAAAACCACCTGCTGCAATTCGTCTCTATCTTCTTTTAATTAGAAACTTCTTTTTACAATGTTTTTGTACTGGTGCAGTCTTATACCAGTATGCAGGCTGCTACCTTTAGAAGGCTACAACCTTCTCTCATTCTCCAGCTTCTCCTGGAAGGGAGCTACAACCCCCTTATCTCTTGTATTAGCTGAGGTACTAGTACACAGGTACTGACCTACAGAAGGCTACAACCTTCTCTTTTCTTCCAGGGACCACGTTTCATAAATTTTCAGACTGGATCCACGAATAACATCAATCAAACATCAAGTATATCTGCATCAACCAATCTCCTTTGTACAAACCAATACTGAATCAACCAATCACTTCTCAGAAAGTTGTAACCAGAATACAGTGACAGTAACCAGAACCAATCCTGAACCCAGAACACTGCAACAATAAACAGAAGTAGCTAAAACATATTTCATGAGATGTACACTACTTCAATATGCATAACCTACATGCATATGCTGATGTATTAAGACCAACCTACGTATACGATGTTTTGAATTACTAAACCGGAGTGTATACACACCTCTGCTGTGTTGTACCTACGTACGGATCTATAAAAGATAATTTACCCTTTTCACTTATTCAGACATCAGTTATACCCAGATTATCATATTTATAGATCAAGTCATGCGCCAAATATAACAGATCAAACTCACACAAAGATACTATTATTCAAGCCTTAGGATCTTAACCCATCAATAGAACTTATCCTTCTCCTTGCGCTTAGGTTCCTCCTTGATTCAGATCCAACTATGCACCATAACCCAATGACTAGTACTCTAGATCTTGCTCTTCATCAGATATTCAATGCTTGAGTGAATACCTTTGCCTAATGATCTCATTTCCCTTTTATAGTCTTAGACTTTACTCAATACCATGGTCCAAAACCATAAATAATTAATACCTTCGACTAAATACCTCGGTTCAAGACTTTAGACGAGATACCATGGTCCAAATACCAAGGACTAAATACCATGGACCAAAAATAAGTTTTCCCACACGTACACGCTTTAATTTGCATGAAAGTGCATGCATACATATACGCGCCTTTTGATCATATATCCCATGTGTATACGCGCCATGGTTAAGAGGAACTTGCGTATATCTCTTTTTCCTTCATTCTGAGAGCCTGAACTGTGATCTGTCATTTGAGTGAGTTGCCATGAAGGACAACAACTGTTTCATAGTGCCAAACCTGTGTCATAATGCCAACAATTTCACCTAAATATAACACATTTTTGAGTGTTCGTAAATATAAGGTGAATTATGGAGTAAATATAAAAAAAATGTTTTATTTGTTTACCATACCTCTTGTTTATTTATATTTTTATTAATTTACCATACCTCTTTTACAAATATGGTATTTGGCCCATTGGATTCACTTAAATAAAAACTCTTTTTTGAGCCTTCATAAATAGAAAGAGGGTTATGGACTACATATAAAAAGAGGTTTTATTTATTTACCATACCTCCACTTTATTTATATTTTTATTTGTTTACACCCTTGCATGTATATAAGGTGACTTATGGAGTAAATATAGAAAATGTTTTATTTATTTACCACACCTCTCATTTATTTATATTTTTATTAATTTACCATACCTCTTTTATAAATATACTATTTGGCCCATAGTATTCACTTAAATAAAACCTATTCTTGAAAATTAGGGTGAATGGAAGGTTGTAAATCCTAATTTCAAGGGCTAAATTTACCCTTTTTTACCCTCTCCCTTGAAATAAAGTGGGCTATTTGAGGCAATTTGTAAAAATGTACTATGATACAAAATATTCGCCCACTAAAAATTTAAAACCCCTTAATTTCGCCAAAGGGCGAACATTCGTCCCTAAAATTTTCCATGCCTAGGGCATGAGCAATATGCGATTGCGATCAATCGCATCATGATATCGCAATCAGAGCTACACAAAGGGGCGAAGATATGTATATACATATATACGATCAAATTTTTCGGACCCAATAAAATAATAAATGGTATTCCATATGTTTTGAGATCCACCCAACGGTAGTCTTATGTGTATTTTCAATATTTTTAACATATTTTTAAAATACGAGGGGAAACCTTGGAATAGGGCCATTTGCGACATGCGATAGCAACTCACAGGTGGACCCGATAGGAGAATAAACTGGATTTGAGGACATTTGAAGTTCGGATGAACAATGTTCTCTGTGGATTTTTCCCGTGTTACTGCATTTACTTGTGTAAGCCAAGAATGCCAAAATTTGGGGATTTCAAGCACCGATTGCCCGTTCCATTATAGAATAGGTGGCATCCATCCTTGAGGGTAGTTAGCAATGACTGCTAATGCTCAGAGAAGGGATTTGAGCAAACTATGGTTGGAAGATAGAACGCCAAGAAGCAAAAATGAACCAACAGTGCCGATTTGGCTTAAAAATCCACGGAACAACAGAAACAAGGAGGACTGTTGGTTATTGGTTGCTGACCTTGTTGTTGAGTTTTTTTACTGAAAGTGAAGCCAAAGTAGGAAGCTAAGGTGAAGGAGGTAGTGCAAAAGAAAAAACACAGCCAAGGGAGTCACTTGGAAGCCAAGTGAAAAACCAAGAGAGCAACACAAAAAAGAAGTAGCCAAACAAGAAGCGCAGAAAGCAAAAGGTGAAGTGCACGCCGCCGAGAGAGTCACTTGGAGTTCAAGTGGAAAGCCAAAGGGCTGTAATTTGACAGAGAGTCGAAGAAGACAGAGCTGAAGAGCTAGAGCCAGAGCTAGAGTCAGAGCCAAGAGCCAGAACCAAGAGATAAGAGCCAGAGCCAAGAGCCAGAGCTTCAAGAGACAGGGAGTGACATGGTGTCTGAACCCACTATTTCTGTGCAAAACAGTATGAGTTGAGCCCAGAGCTTGTAAAGAGGACTTATGCCATAATCCTGAAGAGCCTAGTTGAGTTGACTAGAGCTCACGAAGACGTAGCCCAAGAGTGGTGGGTGAACTCCTAATTAATATTGTTGTTCTGTGATTGTTTATTGCTACATTAGTATTTATTAGATGTATTTACATATCAACATACACAACAAATTTTAAAGCACCATAAACAGCCAACAATAAATATAAGCATGCACCTCCATTTTCAAGCATTTATTAATTTTTCATTAGTTAATCAATAAGACTTGGGAATATTTAAAGCTTTGAAAGTGGGAGAGGTTCTTGTAAGTTAGACAAGAAGCCTAAGTGCCCCATTTTCAGATCACTTTAGATTTGGTTTTTCTCACTGAAGGTTTTCATGTGGCTGTGTTTCTTAAACCATCATTACCATTGGACATCTTTGGTTCATAGATTCTTGACCTTGATGAGGGTATGGAATACCTTGAAGAGGCTACAACTTTTGGTGAAATCATTGATGGTTTCTCTATCATTGTGTTTGTTAAACTTTTTATCCTAGAGGAGGGTTTTATCCAACGTGAATTTCAAACCCCCCTCATAGTTTTCAATGAAGGTTCTATCTAAATGTTAGGGAGATGCACATTATATAAAGTCAATCTCATGTATCAAAAACTTCATAGACATCCCAAAAACTGAAACAACCTATTATATGTTAAAATATTAGTATTTTGGTGTGGCTCATTGTTGTTTCTCCAAATGTGAAGAGAGTGACAACAGAGTGGCCATAATGAGCTATCATCATTCCCTCCACAGGTCTGTAATCATCAAGCACTGAGTTTATTGTTGTCTCCCAATAAATGACATCACCCCTAGTAGATCGAATTTGTGTGAGATGAGAATCTTCCATATGGACAAGAAGCCCAGTTCTCTAGCTAAAATATCCAAAGAGAACATGTCTGGTAATCTTAACAGAGCCATCACTTCTAGCCTTTAAGGTTGATCGATCTACAAAAATCTTAAGAACAAAGCAGTCTTCCGCATTTATTTGCTACTCTCTAATGCATCTAGCATCAGAAAACATGGTTGCAGTGGTTCTTGGATCCAAGCCCTAAACCAAACACAAGATTTCAGGACTTGAACACAACATAATTTATTTATTCAAACTAGAAATGAAGAAGAAATATAACTTCTAAATTCAGAAAAATGTGGATTTTGTACTTTATCAAGAAATAAGTATGAATGTAGGCTTTGGTAATTGGGTAATGAAAAACTGATAAAATTGAACACTGCAAAAACTGAAATTTGGCAATAGGTAGTGTGTAATTTCACTAAAACTATCAAACACGTATTCCAAATATCCTAAACATATAGGAAATATTAAACACATGATCCATCAAGTTCTACTTTGGCCAGGTTATAGAAATAATCATTCCTATAAGAGACCAACAAGAAACACAGGTTTTAGCACCTATCTAAGAGTTGTCAAAAATTAAATAAATAGATCATAACCTAAAACTAAAAAAAGCGTCTCAAATATGGCTTGAGTGAAAAAACTAAATCTATTAAAATATGGAAAAATCTAAAATTACCAATCCCTTCAACTAGTAAAGAAAAACAAGAAGAAAGCACCCAGAGGACCACAAATAACAGTACAGTAGAGAAAAATAATAGTATCTCAGCGACTATAATTGCAAGGAATAAATTAATATCATATATTCCAATTGCAACACTAAAAGCAAATTCAAAATAACATAAAACCAGAGACAACACTATATTCCACAAGTAAACATTGTTAATGGAAATATGCAACACGGATTGGCAGAATCATGTCTTTATCAGTGAAATTTCATCAAACCATTGAACAGTTTGATGTTGACAATATTTAAATAAGTTAAAGGAAACCCTTGACCTATATTGTACATTTTCTGGGATGGAAATCAATATGTAGAAACCTCCACTTGATTTTAATTGGGTAGATGATGTTAGGTCCTTATAATACTAGTGATTCCCCCATTACTATTGTAGTTGTATCCCTTATTAATATTGTTGTGCCCCTATTGTCCCCATATTGTTATTACTGTGCCCCATAGAATTCCTCCATTGTTATTTTTGTGCCTTTATATTATTATTGTTAGGTCGGCTTGGTTACATTGTGACCCCATAGACTCCTATATATAGAAAGGAGGTTTTGTCATTTGTTTCATCCAATAATTGTTCATTTATGTAACATAAAGGAGGTTTCCCCCTCGAAGAGGCTGAATTCTAAGGCGTTGATCTATATTTTCTATCTTTTTGTGAGCTGATTTCATAACATTTGGAATCAGAGCTTTGGATTCTAGGGTTTCGCTACTCCAAACGGGTCATCATGGAATTTGTGATATAACTTTTTTTTGCAATGTTTCATATGCTAAAACAAAAACCCATTTGGGTTGAAATGATTCTGAATCTCAAGTCCAAATTTCAGAGTTTTTCGCGTTATATTTGCGGAGATATGATCTGAGGAATTTGGCCTTTTTGCAGACTCCCGAATTACATTCCATACAGGTGACATGGGGAAAATCCTCATAACTTTTGTTTTGAGCATCAGATTAACATTTCGTGAGAAGTTACAGAAAGAGGCGGAATATAGTTTCCTGTGTATATTTTTTAGATCTGAAGGTCAAAACAATGACACGCGACACTTCATACAAGTTTGCTCTTCTGAAAAGTTATATAATCAGGTCATCTTGGGAGATTGTGCATAACTATTTCTTGGGGAATCTAAATTTGATCAAACTGGTGGCGTTGGAAATAAGATGCAAAGGGCTACTGTAGGTTGCAATTTTAGAACTGGATGATCTGAAATTACAGAGATACATCAAATTCAATATCGAACTCCTACAAAGTGAAAAAAGATGTGTAGTTTTTTTAAATTTTTGCATAAGCTTGGTTTGAAGGAATTCAAAGGGCATAGTAAAGAATTATTATCGGTGATGGATTCCCCGAGGAAAGAAAATGCAAACACCTAGTAAGAAACCTGAAAGCTCTAGCATGACTCATGAAGAAGAGGAAGAAATGCAACATGATATATCAAAATTACGAGACCAAGTGCAACAAATGTCACTTGCACAAAAAGTAACAGAATCTAAGATGGATGGTTTAAAGAAAGATGTAGAAGCTAAGATGTATGGTGTGGAAGCTAAGATGAATGACGTGGAAGCTAAGATGGACAATTTGAAGATAGATTTGAAGACATATTTGAAGACAGGCATGGAATATTTGAAGACAGATTTGACAAAGTTTCTACAAGAAATGCTTACTAATGGTGAAAGGGTAGTAAAGGAAACTCATAATGAGAACAAAATAAATGTTAATCAACATTTCATAGACTCTAATGTTGGATCGAAGAACCACCATATTCCAAAAATCTATATGACGAAGTTTGATGAAAAGGATCTTGCAACATGGATACTACATATGGAGCAATTTTTCGATCTCCATAATGTGCAAAACACACAAAAGGTACATATTACAACTTTATATTTGGAACCAAATTTGTTTGTATGGTATCGATGGCTTTGATATTGTAAACAAATTGTCAATTGGGCAATTTTTACGGAAGAAATGATAGCACATTATGAGGATACAAAAAACAACACCTTTTTTAGCGAATTGATAATTCTCAAACAAAAGGGTTCAATGATGGAGCACATTGAGAACTTCCAAAAATTGAACATAAGGGTAAAAGATATTCCAGAGGAACATAGGATTGATGTGTTCTTAGGGACTTTAAAGGATAATATCCAACATGAGGTTCACCTTTGGGAACCTAATTCATTGGAGAAGGCATTTAGGTTAGCAAGAAAAATGGAAAGCAAAATTATGGTAACTAGGAAGCCTACCATTCAAAACTATAAAGATGGAAGTGTTGTTTCCCCTAGCCTTCTACAACCTATAAGGTTGACACCACAAAAATTGGAAGAAAAAAGAGTAAAAGGGATTCGTTATAGTTGTGATAGCAATACACTAAAGGTCACAAGTGTGCTGAGAAGAAATTATTCTACATAGGCTGTGAAGAGGAGGAAGAAAAGGAACAAGAAATGTCAAAAGAAGAGGATATACTCTAGGAACAAACCCTAGATAAAGAAGTAATGAATCTGACCATATCTTGTAATGCATTGGCTGGAATTACCACTCCTCAAACTATCAAGATAGAAGGACATGTCAAGAAGAAAAAGGTAATAATGTTGATTGATTCAGGAAGTACCCACAATTTTATTCATTGTAATATAGCAAAAGAATTGAATTTCTTCCTATATTGAGCACTAGAGTGTCAAGTGATGTTTGCAAGTGGAGGAACCATAAATTTCTCTAAAAGGTGCCATAATATCAAGATATCCATGGGAGAATATGTATTGAATAGCCCAATGCTTTCCATTCCAATGGGAGGTGGTGATGTTGTACTAGGAGTCCAATGGCTACAATCCTTGGGTACAATAGCTTTTAATTTTCAAGAACTTTTCATGAAATTTTCTGCAGAAAGAAAGGAAGTTGAATTAAGGGGTATTTCATGGAAACTGGGAAAGATAATCAGCTCTAATGGTATGAAAATGCTTCTAAAAAAGAAACAACGAGGTGTAATCACACAATTATGTTCGCCAGATGTTTCCACATCGAAATCATCTATTTCTCCATATCTCCAAAAAGTCTTGGACAATCATTCCAAGGTATTTGAGACTCCCAAAGGTCTCCCACCTATTCGTGATCATGATCATGCTATTCATTTGATTCCAGGAAGTGTTCCTCCAAACATTATGCCATACAAATATCCCTATGCCCAAAATAGTGAAATTGAACGTATGGTTGCAAAAATGTTTGAGGCTGGTATAATTCAACCTAGTCAAAGTTCTTTCTTTGCTTCAGTAGTATTGGAGCACAAAAAGGATGGATCATGGCACATGTTTCCAGATTATAGGGAGCTATTAAAGATAAGTTTCCCATTCCTGTAATTGATGAATTATTGGATGAATTGCATGGATCAATTTACTTCACCAAGTTGGATCTTCATTCAGGATATCATCAAATCAGAATGTAGACTGAAGACATTTCGAAAACAACATTTAGAACTCATGAGGGTCATTATGAATTTTTGGTCATGCCTTTTGGCCTTACCAATGCACCTTCTACATTTCAAGGTTTGATGAATTCCATTTTCAAACCCTTAGAAAAATTGTGTTAGTATTTTTTGATGATATAGTAATCTACAACAAGTCTTGGAAGGATCATGTTGAACATGTTGACAGGGTGCTACAACTATTGGAGGAGAAACAATTATATGCAAAAATATCCAAATGTTTCTTTGGAGTACAAGAGGTGGAATATCTAGGTCATATTGTATCTCATGAAGGAGTTAAGGTAGACCCTAGCAAAATTAAAGCCATTAAAGAATGGAAAATCCACACATCCATAAAGCATCTGTGAGGACTTCTCGGGTTGACAGGGTATTATCGCAAGTTTGTTAAGAATTATGGGAAAATAGCAGCACCTCTAACAACATTATTCAAGAAAGATGCATTTTCATGGACTCTAGAAGCAACAAAGGCCTTCAAACATCTTAAAGAGGCAATGTGCCAAGCACCGGTCTTAGCTACACCGAACTTCACAAAAACCTTTATTCTAGAATGTGATGCTTCAGGAAATGGAATTGGCACTATTTTAATGCAAGATGAAAGACCCATTTCTTTCGAAAGTCGTCCAATCAATGGAAAGTATTTACACAAAGCTATTTATAAGAAGGAAATGTTGGCAATACTACATGCACTTAAGAAATGGTGACCCTACCTAATGGGAAGACACTTCAAGGTAAAAACGGATCATGATAACCTTAAATAATTTTTAGAACAAAGATTATCCTCTGAAGAGCAACAAAAATGGGTCACAAAGATGTTGGGTTATGACTTTGAAATCATCTACGAAAAGGGGAAGCAAAATGTTGTGGCAGATGCACTCTCAAGAAAGGATGAGGATGTGGAAGCATTGTTGTGCACCATTTCTATTATCCCACCATATTGGATAAACGAAGTAAGGGAGGAATGGAAGAATGACGAAGAAGTGTGGGCACTTATTCAAAAGTTACAACAAGATTCTAGTACATATGATACATTTAGCTGAAAAAATGATTCGTTATGGTACAAATATCGCTTATACCTATGTAAGAATACCCAACTCAAACAAAAGATTCTTATGGAATTGCACACTTCTCCCTTAGGAGGGCACTCAGGATTTTTAAAAACTTACCACAAGGTTAAGAAGGAATTTTTTTGGAATGGCCTTAAATCGGATATTCAAATGTTTGTGGCAGAATGTTTGGTTTGTAAACAAAATAAATTTGAAACAATTAAGACCCCAGGCCTATTACAACCTTTATCCATTCCAAGCCAACGTTGGGAGGAGGTTTCAATGGATTTTATCATAGGTTTACCTAAGCCTAAGGGAAATAGTGTCATCATGGTGGTAGTTGACAGACTTACCAAGTATGCACACTTTTGTACATTATCACATCCATTTAAAGCTAATACAATTTCTACTGCATTTATGGAAACCATTTAAAAGCTACATGGAAACCCAAAGATTGTTGTAAGTGACAGAGATCCCATTTTCACAGGAAATTTTTGGACATAATTATTTTCTTGTCTTGGTACTCAGTTAGCTCATAGCTCATCTTATCATCCTTAATCTGATGGGAAAACTAAGATAGTAAACAAATGTTTGGAAGGATATCTTCGTTGCTTTGTATCTGATAAACGAACACAATGGGTCAAATGGTTGCCTTTGGCTAAATGGTGTTATAACACTTCCTTCCATACTGCAACAAAAATGACCCCATTTATGGCACTTTATGGATATCAGCCACCATCCATCACATCATATTTAAGAGAAAATTCTAAGGTTCAAGCAGTGGAACATCACATCAAGCATCAACAACAAGTTCTCCAACTCTTAAAGGATAACCTCATGTTGGCACAGAAGAGAATGAAAAAATAGGCAGATCAACATCGCAGCAAAAGAAGTTTTGATGTAGGTGACTGGTTATTCCTATGGCTACAACCATATAAACAAATGTCCCTCAAGCAAGCTAAGAAGGATAATAAATTATCACCAAAGTATTATGGTCCATACAAGGTGTTGCAAAAGATTGGTACTATGGCATACAAATTGGAGCTTCCTGCAACTTCTCGAGTGCACCTAGTTTTCCATGTTTCATGTTTAAAGAAGGTTATAGGCGACAAGCTCCTAGTTCAAACAATATTGGCAGAACTTGATGAGGAAGGAAAAATTATATTGGAACCGGAAGCAGTCACACAAACAAGAACTCGATAGCTACAAAATCGATCAATTTCAGAGTATCTCATCAAGTGGAAGAACTTATCCGCTAAAGATTCCACATGGGAGGATGAGAATTTTATACAGAAGCATCCAAAACTACTCAAGCATTGAGGACAACACTTTTTTGAAGGAGAGGGGCATGTTAGGTCCTTATAATACTAGTGATTACCCCATTACTCTTGTAGTTGTATCCCTTATTAGTATTGTTGTGCCCCTATTGTCCCTCTATTGTTATTTTTGTGCCTTTATATTATTATTGTTAGGTCGGCTTGGTTACATTGTGACCCCATAGACTCATATATATAGAAAGGAGGTCTTTTCATTTGTATCATCCAAGAATTGTTCATTTATGTAATGTAAAGGAGGTTGCCCCCTCGAAGAGGCTAAATTCTAAGGTGTTGATCTATCTTTTCTATCTTTTTGTGAGCTCGTTTCATAACAGAGGAGGAATAACTTACAATGATATTGTATGTTTTCTCATTTTAGAGCTCAACTTTTCAAAAAGGCTTTAAGTATCCACATTTCAAGAATCACTGGAATTAGTTGATAAAGAATATATGAAGAAAAAAACTAGCGGTGTAATCAATGGCTTTCTTGGGAGGTAGATTGACATTGGCCAAGGAAATGTTGGAAGCAAGTCCAATCTATTGGCATATTATGGCCTACATCCCTAATGGTTATTGAAATAATTAGAAGAAAATTATTTAAAGTTTTTATGGATGGGTGAGAGGAAGAAAGAGGGAATTCCACTTGTGAAATGCGAGTCCTTGTCTAAACCAAAGGAAACTAGAGGTTGGGATTTCAAATACATTCACTTCTTTGGAAAATTTCTAGCTACCAAAAGTCCATGGTAGATTATTTCCAAATAGGGACTCTAGAGGTAGGTGATATACCAAAATAACATTGAACACCTTAACATGGAATAATGAGATAGGAAGGAAAACAAAACTATCCAAAATGGGTCTATAGTTTGGAAATCATTGGCATTGACTTTCACTTTGGTAGGTGTATGGTTAATATGGGGAGTTGGAAAAGGGGATAAAATTGGAATAGGGGATAATCCATAGGTTTGATGTGGAGAAGCCTACAAATTACCATTGTATTTGATTTCTACTTTGCAACGTCAAAGAATTCATACCTTGGGTTAGGGAACCAATGCAATATCTACCTTATTTTGGCAGCAAAGATGGAAGAAAGGAAAGGAGTTTGGTTTGAAAAAGAGGGAAATACACCACTGGAAGGTATTTGTGGATCAACATATGAATATTCATATCAGAATAAGCAAGGAGGATTTTCTTCTTTACTCAAGGAACCCTGCCCTTGGAGGATATACTCCTATATTAGGGTACAAAGAAAAGTTTGTAGATACAACCTAGGAAGAGGAGGCCTGGAGGTGAAAGATTCCATGGAAGTCTTATGCTCCTATAAATTCAAAGGTTTGAATGTCATTATTTCTTTGGAACAAAGCACTAACTTGGAAAATACTTCAAAAATGTAGCAAGAATGGTTTAGGGTGGTGTACACTACGTAAGAAGGAAAGAGAACCAATTGATCATTTATTAACAATTCCATATATGAAGGTAAGGTATGGGAAGAGATGAAGTAACTGACAAATTGTAGGGAAGGGTGACAAGTGAAGACTATGGAGGAGGCTTTGAAGAATTGGACCTAAAATAAAGAACTTGAAGGTTTTAGAGCTCTTACTATTGTGGTTTCTTGGAGCATATCGTCAGCTTGAAATGCTGATATATTTAAGGAGAGATACATTCCTCCATTTTGATGTGCATCTAATATCAGGTCAGTGTTTGGAATCATAAAAATACATCAAAAGACATAAAAACACAAGATGCAAAATAAACCATGAATTGATTAATTGGGGTGACTTGTATGGTGCTAGCCAAGATGTTAAATTTGGAAACTAGGGCCAAACTCCATGTGGGTCATTTTATTTATGGCATCTAATATTTTTCTTGGATCCCTCTCATTGAGAGGTATAGGATTGATCTAAAGAGCATCCTATTTCGATAAGTATTCATGGAGATATGAATTTATTTGTGTTATGGGACAATTCGTCAAGGTCAGCCAACAACTAAATAACCCCCATGTGTGCTCAACGTTTTAGTATAAAAGGAGGTGACTTGATAGTCATTTGTACACACACTTCATTCTTGATTTCTCTCCACTTGTTTTGGGTTTTAGTGGAAGAGAATTCTAAGAGGAGGAATCCCTAGATGTAGGAGGAAAGGAGCCTAAGCATGAAGTCTAAATGCAGTCCTAGCAAAGCCCTAGCTCATGACATCTCTACGCATGACCTAGATCTAGGATGTGGTCATGTTGTGAAGAGGAGATGCCCTAATCCTCTACACTACCAAGGAAGACAACCCCCATCTAATATGCTGTCCCAAGGGTGACCCTAACCATAGTAAATAGGCTCCCTAACTCATTATCTAAAGGATGCCCTAACCGCAGTCAATAGAGGCTACTTAACCATAGCAAAGAAGTGAGTTTTTTAGAGGTTTTCACCTACACACAGGCTGAGTATGAAGAGGTAAGACCACTGGTCTGTTGGGGCACATTTTATGGACATGTATCTCTGTTTTGAGCAGGCCGTGAGCATTGGAGGAAGGATTGGGTAGGCCGCAGGCCTTAACACCCCAAATAAGGGCATGCATAGGATTGTTTCAAGGTAGTAAATTACTTAGATCAATAGCGTGGAGGTAGAGGGTACTTGTGGAGGAAGCCACAACTATTTAAGGGATTGTGTGGGTATGTTTTAGGGCTGACATGGGCCACAATGATTCCCTAACTAGAACACAGTCATAACAACAATGGTACATGGTGCAACAATGGTACATGGGACAACAATGGTACATGGTGCAAGATTGATACAACAATGTGAGTAGCAATGTATATATGTTCTACAGTGTAACATAGTGCACATAGGAGAAGCAATTCATAGCATGATGTACAATGCTACATAGTGCATATAGTAGTACTGATAGTGCAGCATGGTGTAGATCAATGTTGTTGGACATTGGTGCAACAATGGGACAACTTGGTAATGATGGACCTATATTAGCAACAAGAATGTATTGCAGCACCAGGATGATGAGGTATTATAGTAGTAGGATGATGAGGTATTGCAACATGTATTTGGGTGCAGTATAGTGCAATGAAGAGTTGAGCATAGTGCAATAGTACAGTGATGGGTACAATCACGATTAGTGAGCATGATGAGATGCAGCATAGTGATGATGGGTGCAGTGTGGTGCAGAACAGTGAGATGCAACATGATGATGAGGTCTAGCCCAATGATAGGTGCAGCATGATGATGAGGTGCAGCACAATGATAGGTCCAGCATGGTGGTGGAGTCACCTTGGAGAATCAGTTGAAGCAGCATGTCTTCAACTGAGTTCAGCTACCTCATGTATCATCTTCTTAGATATGATCTATGCTCTTGTTTAGATAAGTCAAAGTGTTGACTCATGTTGTATATGTACTCCCTCTCTCTCTTTGCTGAACTATTGAAGAACACATAAGAAGAATTGATCAAGGGTTTCCCCACATTGGGGTTCGTCCCTGCCTAGTGCCACATATTGTGTCCTCTTGTCTTGGCTTGTCTTCTGCGATTTATGTTTATGTTCTATCTACATTACTATTATGTTGATGTGATTGCTAATCTGGAAAAGATATTGAGCTAATTGTGAAAATTGAAATAAATTTCTCTAAGCATAGAACATAACTAAATCCCAAGCAAGAGTAAAAGAGCAATCACTGAAGAGAGCTGGAAAGGACAAAAGGATCAATGGATTGCTTATCCCTCTTCAAATTCACCAAGGGTGAAGTTGAAGCAAAGAATATTATCCAACTGGCACAATGGAAGCATCTGATGGCCTACCTAAAGATCAGTTCACTGGGAAGTCTGGATCTAAGGGTGGAAGGAAAGGCAGATGCCTTGCTTGTAATAAGTCCAACCATTATGCGAAGGAGTGTCCGAATGGTAGGGACACATCACTTGATGATGATAACCATCATCCCAGGGACATTTTCAATGATCAGAGGAATGACAGGTAATGCAGGTCATCAAGGAAATAATTGACTCTTCAAAGAAAGAAAGGAACCCCAGGTATGAAGAATCAAATGTTGTTTCTAATAAGAGAAAGAAGAATTATCTTATATTGGCCCTCCCCTCCAGACTCTTTGGGAATCTGGATTATTGATTGTAGTGCTTCAAGGCACCTCATCGGATAGAAGGGTGCTCTCTCTAATTTGGTAGAGATGGAAAAAATCATGGGATTATACTTGGAGTCAATGCCACCTATCCCGGAAAGGGTGTAGGGAATGTTACCTCTCAATTGAATGAGGGTAACTCGATTCATTTAAAATAATCTCTTTATGTACTTGATCGCAAGAAGAACCTAGTGTCCATTTCAACAATGGAAGTCAAAGGTTTCAGGGTGGTATTCATTGATGGAAGGGTACCTGTTTGAAAATGAAAATTTCAAAGATGCTTTTGCTCATGGGTTCATGATTGGAAATTTGTATCAAGTTGTAGGGAAGTACATTGGGGACCATGTCAGTTGACACATCTCATTTATAGCATTGGAGGTCTGCTTGTTATGGGACCCTACCCAATGTAAATAAGATGGTGACAGGGATGCCTGCATTCAAGAAGAGCATGAAGGTACATGTCTGAGATGTACCGAAGGAAAATATTACAAAGGGACCATTCCCCTCATGTAGCATGTCCACAGGTTAGAACAATCTGAGGGGTTTGAGATTCATGAGTAGGAATTTCATGTATGTAGGTTGAAGAAAGCTTTATATGATTTAGAGCTAACATCTCGGGCTTCATATGAGAGGATTGATAGTTGTCTAATGAAGTTGAGATTCACTAGGAGTGAAGCCTATCCAAACCATCTCTTGAAGGTTGTGGATGAAAGACCTCTCATACTGGCACCTTATGAGGACAACCTCATTCTGACAGGTGCAGACCCTCTCATTTGCAAAAGTCAGAGGGAGTTGGATTTCAGATTTGGAATGGTGAACTTCAAGCCCATGACTACCTCGATGGATCTTAACTTTCATAAGTTATGTGGTAGGGATGCCGGACCTAATTTGGGAAATTCCTTTGAGTTTCATAAACTCATTCTAGCATTGATGTTCTTGCTGAACTCCAGTCTGGATATATGTTTTTCAATTAGCATGTTGAGCTCATATATGGTTGAACCCCACTAGATTGGTGCCAAGAATCTTTTGAGATATCTTTAGGGCAAAATCTCTCATGGATTGAGATACATTGTCGAAAATGTAAAGCTGCATGGTTATTCAAATGCTGACTAGGTATGTAGTGTGGAGGATCACAAGAGCACTTCTGAGTGCTAGTTGTCTTTTGGTTTTGCTTCGATATCCTGGATGAGTAGGTAGCAGAAGACAGTTTCTTTGAGCACCGCCGAGACTGAATACATAGCTATGAGTGCGACCTCATGTGAAGCTGCCTGGTTGAGGAAGCTCTTCAGTGAGCTGTTTGACACATGATGGATACCACCGTGATCTTTTGTCACAACCAGAGGTGGATTCAACTATTGAGGAATCCCATGTGTTGTATAGACATCAGGTACCACTTTATCTAGGATATGGTACATTGATGAGTAAGAAGGCTCCATCACATTTGGATTGAAGTGCAGGTCACAGACATTTTGTCGAAGCCCCGAGGAAATTTCAAATTTGTGGCTTTCAAGAATGACTTGGAGTCATTCAGAGACCCTCTTATGTGGATCTTGTATGATGCATGCATTGAGCTCTGGGAGCTTGTTATAGACATTTTTGTGCCTTACAGCTCTAAGCATGAAATGTCCATAAACCAAGGGATCCTAAGTCCCTAAAAGTGTTGTTTCGGCCCCTAAAGGAACAAGGTCAACAAATTACAGCTTCTCCCAGAAGTTCTCCACCAGAAACTGCTCAGAACTAGTCAAATCAGGATCATTTCAGCTGCTCCACTAGCTAGCTGCGTTGCAAAGCACCCAAATACACTGGCTAGGTGCGTTGCAACGCACATAAATGCACTACCAGGGTGTGTTGAGCGGGAAATGACAAGTGGCAGAGTCATTCCACGAGGTGGAGAGACAATGGAAGCTTCCAGAATCTTCCCCAATGACACTTGCCTCACTGAATTCGACCAGTGATGAGTAAGAGGCTCTCAGTCTCCAAGTGGAAGCAAGAACTGACAGAGAGAAGCCACTAATCAATTCATGAGCTGACTCATCCTCTTTGCATACATCTATATATGGATCCCTCACCAAGAGATCCAGAGGCTGGAATTTTGTACATTGCAGAGAATTGTTGTTGGTTTTGAGATAGATATCAGAGTATTGGGTGATTTATGCTTTGTTGGAGGTGAAGAGGGGATTCTATGCTGGGAGGTTGATGCTGGATCAGGAATCATCGGTTGTAACTCCTCCTGGGTCTTCTTGTTTTATCAATAAAACTATTTGAGTTTCTCCTACATGCTTGTATATCATTGATGTTGTTTACATTTGTATGTTTAGCCTTAAATCTGATCCTAAGCTATTTATGAATATAAATCCATGTCTTTGTGTAGTTTCCTTCTTCTGTGATCTTACAGGAACTTGGTGAAGCTGGACAAGTAAGGGAGCAGGTAGCAGGAAGCTGTCAAAGAGGAGAGAGATTGGATCAAAGGACTAGCGCAAGACACAGGTTGGTTCATCCTATTCCTCTTCGTTTATAGTTCATAAAGGAGAATACGAAAGTAGTTTTCCCTATTTTTTTCTGAGGTCACTGTCACACCTTAGTGGGATAGGGTCGTTCTGAATAGACACTTTTCCCGTTAACAAAATGGCGACTCCGCTGGGGATCGTGTCTAGTTAGTTTGTTTGTGTTTCTCTTGTTGTTCGTTTCATAAACTTAGAAGTAGCAATCGAACTGCATTTGCCATTAATAAATGCAAAGTAGAAATCTGCTACTTCAATCCATTCACTAGATCTGTTTATGATTTGAACAGCTGATTCACAAATGATCTGATTACCTTTTGTGATAGCTCTTAAACCTCTTTTAAATCTACCCTCTGATTATGCATTACTGATTTCTTTTGCTCGGCCAAAAACCATAGATTAAACTGCAAACCGTGACCCAGAACCCGGATAGAATTCTCGTTTCTGCCCCAACGCAGGTGCTGTGAAGAGTTCCTGCATTTCAGCGCAGTTCCCGAGAGGGAAACCTATGTTGCAATCCATTTTCTTTGTGTAGCAGGTGCGTTGATCAGCCTAGCCTTGTGCAGCTGAGGTTCTTTGCTCAATTTTTTCAGTTTTGTCTTTGATTTTTGCAGCCTGTGATCAATGTGTGTGTCTGTTTAAAAACCCCTTTTCTTTGCTGATATTCCGCCTCAGTTGTATAAAAGAAACTGTATGTGTTTTTGTGTGTTTGTTACATCATTTACAGTTTCCCATTGCAAAAGTAAAATAGTCATACTGTCGTCCTTTGATTTAGATTTGTCGTAAGTGTCGATTTTAATCATAGGAGAAAGTTTATTTGCTGTTGACAGTTGATTATGCTTTTACTTTTGCCTTTGGCTTGAATTTGTGAATTTCTAGTGTCAAAACAAGTGTTTATTTCAAAATCATAAAGTGTCGTAATCGTCTCTACCTTTTGATTTCGAAAAGAAGCTTGTTTGTGTTTTTCACTTGAAAACGAATTCAAATTTGTACAACAACTTTCTTTTTAGGCATCAATATTAAGAAAGTGAAAAACAAATACATGCACATGTGCATTTGCATATTGACAGTCTGTTTGGCTTGATTTAGGAAAAGTGCATTTACAGTGTGCTCTTTGCTCTTTGAGAAAAGATTGTGTCTTTCTTTTCCCCTTGTAGCTAGGATTTTCATTGTTGAAAAGAGATAAAAGCTTGCTTATCATCTTTAGATTTCATTTTAGGAATTACATCTACATCTCGTGGTGAACCCAAAAGGCAAACTTCATAAGAAAGATCAACTTAAAATAAATTCAATGAACTTAACAACGCTTTGTAACTTAACGCACAACATTTAGAGGTCTAGGCTAGAGACGTATTCCGGCGTCGTAAAGCCTGGTAACTGTTGTCCTCACTGATGGTTGGGTGATTCCTCCACTTTGAGACGATAAGTGCCAGTACGGACTTGTGCTCCCACGTACCGTCGAGTATATATTGGGAGACCCCTATAGGCATAAAACCTTTATCCATAGGAAGCCGTGTTGGCCGCCCTACTGATCGCAATGCACTGAACACAGCGTTTGGGAAGATTGACTGCCGTATCGTAAAAAGTATTCTGCAGTTTTGCGATTGGTTTGGTACTCCCTCTACCTAGATCTCTAGAGCAGTCCCTTTTGTTCCTTTTCAGACTCCTTAATGGAAAAGGTCCATCTGAGCACTTGTCACTTCAGGCTCATTAAAAATTGAAGGAGACTAGAGTCATCTTTTGTTTTTTCTCGACTCTTAAAAACTGAAAAAACAAGTTGTGTCAAAAGCGTCTAAAATTCATTTAATACGGAAACATACTTCCCCTTTTATTTTAGTTGATCGAGTAATCCGCAATCGTGGAAGAAATTCAATTGAAACCCCGTCGTTCGCGGAGGCTTACGATTCAACCGTCTTTGTCTCCGGAAGTGAAACCAGTACGGACAAAGCGAACTCGTTTAACCGGATCCAAGTCTCCTATCAAAGTTAGAACAAGTGTTCCAACGACATCAGAGACTCCGGTTACTCCAAACATTTCTAAAATCCCTGCCTCAACAGAAGAAGTTCAACAGCCACAGAAGGACAGTGGTACTGATCCTAGTTTGAGAATAAACACTTGTGTTACTGAACCAGTTCCATCTATAACCGGTTCAGAGAGTCTTACTCTTCAAACATCTGTCGCTGCCTCTTTGGCACCAGAAATATTTTACGGACCTGACGGTCTTCCCCTTCCACCTGGTCTGATTGCGATAGAAGAAATTGTAGAAGATCCTCAAGCAAGTACTCCAACGCACTTTGGAGTCGGGATCACTCTATATCCTTCGACATCAGAAGTTAGTCTACCACAAGCAGAAGTTCCTGTAGAATCGCTAGGTAATCTTTTGGATAGACTACAAATGTCTGAACAACCATCAACATCTAGGACTGTGTCTTCTGACACAGCGACGACAGAACTCCCTGCTGTCACTCCGACAATGTTCGCCGGCATACCATCTATCCCAACTAGCTCACAACTGCTAGAAGGAGCCCATCCAGGGGCTATTTCGACAGTCTGGTCCATTCCTGTTTGTTCATCCAGAATTATATCCGGAAACTCTTATGTTGAGTCTCAACAAATTGATCCATTTAGAGGTCAATTTGGGCAATCCGGTCCCCTAGGACAAACAATTCCCTTGAGTTCTGGGTTACCACCGTATGGGGGGCAGTATGCCCTTTCATTATCACCTCCGGGAGGATATCCATACGGGAGTTCACAATAGCATTCAGGTTATACTGGAATTACCTCAAGTGGTTGGGTACCTATACTACCTCAACAACCAAGAGTTGTATATTCAATGCAACGATGCGTACCTGTGTCGAACATACCGACTACGCCAGCTATTGTGACGGTATCACAAATTCAAGCGATGCCTGTTGTATTCCAACCTCAGGTTTCTCAGGTTGTAATGTAACAGCCCCTTGACCCTGCAACTCAACCACAATCGCCGACTAGTGGGGCGACACAAGCCCAGACGGGTACAATTACCCCTCACCTTGGTCAAACGGTTAGTATCGGGCAACAGCACATGGCTTCACAACTGTGGCTGGTGCAATACCAGCAACCACAATTCCAGCAAGTATACCAAGGTACTGAGCAGCAAATCTTTGTGAACAGTGGACAGCCGTACATTCAAAACGGTCAAAACCAACCATTTTATAATGGTCAAGTCCACCAACCTTACCAAACATACCAGCATCAAATGCATTATGCCGGTATGCAAAGACCAGCTGCTCAGGCGATTCCATCGTATCCTGGGTATGCTTCACCTAACCTGAATCAACAGTTACCATTCGTGGCAACTTTAGAGTTACCTGATTTAAACCGGTTAACAAACGATCCAATTGCTTACGCCCCTTGGTGGCCAGCGATTCCGCATAAACTTCCATCAGATATTCCTAAATTTAATGGAAATCCGGGTGAAGATCCATCGAATCATGTGATGACCTTTCATCTATGGTGTTCGTTAAACACCCTAAATGATGATTCGATAAGACTTCGCCTCTTTAATAGGACATTAACGGGTCCAGCGGCAAAATGGTACATCGAATTGCTTAGAGCTTCGTTCGACAACTTCAGTACCTTAGCCACAACCTTTTTAACCCATTTTCAATTACCAATAAGGTATGAAACGGGAACAGAACTGCTTACCAACTTTAAACAGACAACCGCCACTCACATATCTGATCATATACATGAGTGGCGATGTCATCGTAGGATGGTAAAAACGTACGTTCCCGATCAGCTATTAGCTGAATGGTTTATCAAGTCATTACTGCCTTCCATCACGGAAGATGTGGCAAAGGGGGGAGTCGTAACAGAAGAGCAAGTGATCGCTCGTGCACAATATCTGGATTTGATTTACACTCAGTCCGGCACGCTCTACGACAAAATACCTGATGCCCCTAGACCGGAATTCTCAATTCCTCCTCCTCCTAAATCGAACAATGACTCTCATGCCGGCGATGGCGTGATTGGCACGACAGACACGAAATCGACAAAGGCTACATCTAAGAAAGCCCGTAAGATTTCAAGTCAAAATGCAAAAGACGAACTTCTTGCTTCGGAAGTAAATGTCGTATCGACAGATAAGGGCAAAGAAACCAAACAACCAGGAAGCAAGAAGAAAGGCAAAGGGAAGAAGAAGAAACAGGATGAGTCATCTCCTGACAAATCTTCTTCAAACCCTCCTGGAAATAGGAAACCAAAAAATCCATGCATGATATGCGATGAGGATCATTGGACCTCACAATGTCCATACAAAGCTGAGCTTAAGAAATTCTTTAAGAGTTCGAAAACCTCAGCAGTGTTAACTGATCCGTTTCCGAATCCAGGAACGAATCTGGTTGAAAGTGAAAATGCTTCCCCGTCTCAAGTGCTAATGTTGTCAATTTCAAAACAACAGAATGATGCTTTGATTTCGACAAGGAACAAAGATTACGGGAATCCACAGCTGTCGAACAACAAGGATAAATATCAACCAAGTAGTTCGACAACAACTTCGACAGAAGTTGTACCACCCACCATCCCTGAATTGATAATAAAACCACCGAAGGGAGTAGTACACAAGTCGACATTTAATCCCCGCGCTAAAGCGGCGCAGCATTATAACATAGTGGAAGATTTGGCCCAATCGCCATCCGCTATGTCGACTCTTGAAGTACTACAAAATTGCCCATCCCAAAGGCAGGCTTTGTTATCAGCCATTGGTGGGATCGATCCAAAGGATTCCAATCTTGTATCCTTCGACCACAAAGGGTATGATCCTTAGTTACCAGCTCAATTAGCTTTCCTTGTTCAAGTGAAAGCCCTCAACAAAACTGTTCACCGAACGATTATTGATGAGGGGGCATCTACATGTATTATGTCGATGAGTTGCTGGAAAACTTTAGGATCTCCAACCTTGTCGCGATCTGCGACAACATTAAAAGCATTCGACGGAAGGACATATACCCCATACGGTATCCTAAATAACTTGAAAGTTGAACTAGGAGGGAAAACAGTAGAAATAGATGTTGAAGTCATCGATGGGAATCTTGATTACAACATCCTACTAGGACGACCATGGATATATGCCATGGCGGCAGTTGTGTCGACCTATTTTAGAAAGATTGCATTTCCTTTCCAAGGAGGGATTACAATCGTCGACCAGCAAAACTTCCTCCCCAATGGTTCTCAAGTTACAGGAAGCATTCCCATGATCCATGGAAGCCCCCATTCGCTTCAGAATATCGGAGTAGGCCTACTAAAAGATCCTATACTAATGGGAACTTTCGCTCTTCCACCTCCAATCAATCTGGCGGAAATAGCATCAATAGGAACCTGCAATATGATATCTTCTACAAAGATCTCAGAAAACGATATCAACATGGATCATGCAATGGTTTTGCCCCCGAGCCCAATAGAAATATTATAGCAATCAATGTTTCTGGCATGGGAGGCAAACCCAAATCAACCCTCATCAAGCGTTTGGATAGATAGGTCTAGAGAATATGGTACTCCTTCAGATCCTTGGTTGCAAGTGCATGTCACCGACGAAGGAATTCTCCATGCTATGGTAATTGAAGGAGCACCATGGAATGATTCCCACCATCGTTCCCTTCTTCCATATTGTGAAGAAGAGACTCAAAATGACCTTTATCATCCTTCAGTTTTTGATTTTCTATCAAATACTGTAAATACGGTGGATTCCGAGCGAAACTTATCCAACATTGAAGAGACTATAGCCATAAATATCTCGACTAAAACAGATGTTGTAGAGAATATTTATGTTGGCAAATGTTGTTCTCCTTCAGAACTGGAAATATATAACGCTCTTTTTCACGAATTCAGAGATGTCTTTGCTTGGTCATACAGTGAAATGCCAGGCATCGACTCGAGTATCGTTGAACACGAAATTAAGATGTATCCAGATGTCAAACCAGTACGACAACGGCTAAGGTAGGTGCACCCCAAAAAAGCTGCTGCCATTAAGGCAGAAGTTGAAAAACTTCTCCATGTTGGTTTCATCTACCCGATTCCTCTAACCGATTGGGTATCGAATATTGTCCCTGTTATGAAAAAACAGGGGACAATTAGAGTGTGCGTCGATTATAGGGATGTAAATCAAGCTTGTCCAAAAGACAACTACCCTACACCCTTCATTGACCAGATAATTGATGAATGCGCTGGATGCGAAATCTTTTCATTTATGGATGAATTTTCTGGGTATAATCAAATAAATATCCGCCCACAGGACCAGTCAAAGACTGAATTCATTTGTCCGTGGGGCACATTCACATATTGAAAATTACCCTTTGGTTTAAAGAATGCAGGGGTGAAGTTTCAGAGGGCAATGAATTATGCCTTCCATGACATCAAGAACATCGTTCAACCATACCTCGACGACCTTCCGGCTCATTCACGAAAGTGGACTGATCATCTGCAACATTTAAGAGCGATATTTCTACGTTGCCGACACTACAAGATACGACTCAATCCGCACAAATGTGTATTTTGCGTCAGTTCTGGTCGTTTACTTGGCTTTGTAGTCTCCAAGGATGGGATTCGTCTCGACCCGTGTAAGGTCTAGGCAATCATAAATTTGCCTCCACCTTCAAATTTGCTTCAGATTTAGAAACTCCAAGGGAAAGCAAACTTTCTGAGGAGGTTCATTCCAAATTACGCCGAACTTGCTAAAGGTTATACTCATCTTTTGAAAAAGGGGGTACCCTTTGTCTGGGATCAGGTTGCGCAAGCTTCCTTTGATGCTTTAAAAGATTCCCTAATGAAAGCATCATTAATGTACGCCCCCAATTACCAAAGAGATTTTAACCTGTATCTGGCTGCAACAGATACGACCATCGCAATGGTTTTAGTTCAAGAAGTCGATGGAATTGAACATCCTATATATTATTTAAGTAAGAACTTAAATGATATAGAGAGCAAATATTCTTATGTTGAAAAACTAGCGCTTGCAACTGTTCAAGCGATACAAAGATTTCAACACTATGTCCTCTTTCGGAAGACTACCATTCTGTCAGATTGCAACCCCATGACTTATATATTGTCACGACAGTTGCTGGGGGGCAAATATTCAAAATGGATAGCGATCCTACAAGAGTTTGATCTGGAATTTGTAAAATCCAAGTCAAAGAAAGCTCTAGTTTTCGCAGAATTATTATGCGATCTCCCATCGTCGTCCAACAATGAAACATCCGAAGAATCAATCGTGGATGAAAGTTTGTTTCTAATATCTACAAGCAATGAGTGGTATGGGGATATAATCATTTATCTCCAAACCCAAAAATTCAGGCCAAACACCTCTCACTCTGAACAAAAACGTATTCGATACCAAGCAAAAGACTACATGATTGTCGGTGATATGCTTTACCGTCGCGGTGTTGATACGGTTATGAGAAGGTGCCTCACCCATGAGGAAGCCGAAAAAGCCCTGAATGAGTGTCATTCAGGCGCGTGTGGGGGGCATCAATCTAGATATGCTATAGCACAAAAAATATTACGAGCAGGATACTTCTGGCCAACAATGTTCAAAGATTGCATAACCACAGTCAGAAGTTGCCATTCTTGTCAAATTTTTGATAGCAAAACCAGAAAACCACCCGCACCTCTACAACCAATAGTTGCTATTGGGCCATTCGCCAAATGGGGCATCGATTTCATGAAATGTAACCCCACCTCGACCGGGGGGCATGGGTATATCATAGTCGCAGTTGACTATTTTACCAAATGGGCTGAGGCGATGCCTACATTAGATAATACTGGTGAAACAACTGCCCTTTTCTTTTTCAATCACGTAGTCGCAAGATTCGTCATACCACAGGCTATAGTCACAGATCACGGATCGCATTTTCGCAATCACATGATGGTTGAATTAGCTGCCAAACTAGAGCTATCCCACGACAGCTCTACTCCATATTATCCGCAGGCCAATGGACAAGTTGAAGCGATCAACAAGGTCCTGAAGCGCATGCTGCAAAGGATGATCGGAGTTCACAAAAGAAGATGGCACCTAATCCTATACTCAGCTTTGTGGGCTTACCGAACATCGGTAAGGAATGCAACCGGGTTCACACCCTTCCAACTGGTATATGGCCTGGAAGCAGTCTTACCAGTCCAGTGTGAAATCTTGTCTCTCAAACTCGCAATTGATCTCCTCCCCGGAACTTCAGAAGAAGAAGCTCGTTTCTTGGAATTAATCCAATTGGATGAAACCCGTCATGACGCCGCGTTGGCTAACAAAGCCCATAAGAAATGAGTCAAGGCGCAGTTCGACAAAAATGTCAAACCCCGTGTCTTCTCGGAAGGTGACTTGGTCCTGCTTTACGACCAAGAATTCGATAAGTTGGGAGCAGGTAAATTTAAGTCTTTACAGATGGGCCCCTATATTGTTAAACGAGTGTTAGCGAAAGGAGCCTACGAGTTGATGGATTACAACAGAATTCCACTGGCACAACCTCGTAATGGGTTGTACCTCAAGCGTTACTACGCCTAGTAGTAACCAATACGCTTTTGTTATATTTTTGTTTTCGCTAGAGTGTTTGTTTTGGTCGAGTAATCCACCTTTTTACATTTATTGCAGATGTCAAACCCATTGGAGCCATGTGTTGGATATGCCGACGGAGCGATTCGTAGTTCGCGGAACCTGTCCTCCGCAGCCGGGGCCATTTTTTATCCAAGCGGCGAGTTAGTAAGTTTCAGAGGTGTATGTATTGGTCGATCAATGAAAAATATCGCTGAATATAGCGCGTTGATAGAACTTCTCTCTAATGCCATCACTCATGGTATACGCCGACTAATCGTCAGGCTAGATTCACAGCTCGTAATACTACAACTCAATGGTATATATTCCGTCCGAAACCCAGCTATTTACCGCATGTTCCTAAGGGTTAAGATTTTGGAAAGACAGTTTGATCTTATTCAATACCAACATATTTCCAGAAACTTAAACACATTAACCGACTCATTAGCAAACTATGTGTTAGATAGACATTTGCAACATTTATAAAAAGAAACACATCATCAATGTTTTACATGTGGATCACATAACTCAACCAGAATAAAACTCCGAAAATAAAAAATATATATAGTTGTTTATGGTTTACATATAATGTTCTGTAACCAAGACAAAATCGGTCACGCGACCCAAAAACTCAAAATGCTAGGGGGCACCCTAGTCTAATGATGCTCGTGATAGCAAGTCACAGCCTGTGCGATCATGCGTAAGAGACGAGTCCATCGTCTGGGCACACCAGTAGTGTGCCGCTGTAACTGCAAAGGTAGCTCATCGATCCTCACATCTGGAATACCGAGAGTAAGGCTATCAACCTGCTCCTACACAACTGTGAGAGTCTCGGCCACATCGAGGTCGCGAAGAATAACCCTTCCGGCGACCTCTCCTGCTGGGGCAACAGCTGGTACTCTCAGGCGAACTACTGGACGAACAGGACCAACATCTGCATGTACGCATGAGTTTGATTAAAAGTCTTGATAGAATAAAGCACAAGGACATTATAAACAAAAACAGTAAATAGCAATATGGTCAGAGATTTTACCAATAGCACCCCACTACTCGCCATCCGGCAGTACCAAATCTGGATCACCCCGGAAGTCCATGCCAGCATATGGATACTCAGAATAAACCATCTCCTGATGATCAAACCACCTGAAGAAGGTATCAGAAAATGAAATCTGAGACTGGCCAGCATGCCTAGACATATGGTCAACCCATCTCTGCATACGTGGTTCAGTAGGGGAAGGTAAATCGAGTGCAATGTACTGCGGCTTCATCAGTGGTATCTTCTCCAAGGCAAAGGCAATCAAAATAGAACCGAACCCAAAGTTCTTCAACCTCCCGTTCTTTATCTTGGTTAACTGTTCTTTCATCACAAGAAGTACTGCGTCGCACCAGTTGAACACCTTCGGTTGGAGGCATTCCAAGGCATGCTGCATATAGGATCTGTTGGCTACATGAAGAGATGCACTATCGGCCATCCTACCAAAAGTAAATAGGATAGTCCTAAGGGACCTGTTAGTGACATCATGAATGATGATCTTGTCGTCTTTACTCGGCTGAGATCCTTCCCTGCAATACTGGCGGACATAATCTCTCACAGAATCGCCTCCTCGGGCCGAACCTGACAAAGAGATGGGGGCACCCCACCTTGACAAGCCAGTCAAGAAATAGATGTCTACTGCAGTCAAGGGGATAGATTTGCCCCTAATCGGGAAAACGTGGTTGATAGGATCCTAGGCGTCAAGCAAATACTTCAGTGAGTTAATCTGCTGTCTCATGCTAGAGATGCGGAAGAACTTCAGCAAGCCACAATTCCGCAGCGCGTTCACTGTAACAGGATCATGTAGGGCAATCATGTCCTCTTCTTCATGTTCTCGTTCTCGCCATGTAAGGGTCATCTTGCTCCAAGATCTCTGAAAAAAAAAACAAGAGAGGAGATTAGATCATGATTTTGATGAGAAACAGGAAAACATTCCATCAAAAACTGTGCAACAAATTCCCTTTCTGCGCCCAACGCACCTGCAGCAGTGATCCAGGTGCGTTGAATGTCGAACTGCCTTCATACAGGCCAGCATTCAACGCAGGTTTCGATGTGCTGAGGGTGCGTTGATGGCAAAACGAATCCCTCAAACCCCATGGGCTCAAAAAAGCAGGGAATAAAGCACAGAATGCAAAAAGGAAACCATGAAATGAAAGAGTTCAGGTTTAGCTCCTACCTGGTCCAGACGGCGCCGAGAATCGTCCACAGAATCTCCTAAAATCAACTGATAAAAATTGAGGGGGAAAGCACCTCCAAAGCTCCAACAAACCAAGTTCAAACGAAATGGTAAAATGAGAGGTAAAAAACACTTTTTAATTACTTTTACGTAGTTCAAAGTAAAATATTAGCGTTTTAATCTCGTTTTCAAAGCAAATATTGTTCATTTCTAACTAGTTTGATGGAGCAGTTGAAAAATACAATACTATCTTTGGAAGGACAAAGCTATTTATCGTAAAAAATTAAAGCAAGACCATCTTATCGAGCAGTTTTAGCACATAGTTCAAGCTCGTTAAAAAATAAACATAAGACCGAGCAAATGTTTCCACCCGCGTTTAAGCTCGTTAAAAAAAATGATGAACTATCCCCCGGTAAATAACCACCGTGAATGAAGCATTTTCAGCCATTAAAGCCTTGGTCGTGTTTGCACCGTCACCTCCACTTTTCCATTGGCCGATCATTCACCTCCGTTTGATTGTTTACCCATTTTGAGGAACAGCTGCGAAGAGTGATTTCACTAGCCATCCTTGTGACACTGCCGTGATTGGAAAATTCCAAACCTTACCTGGAATCAGCTGCTACCCTTTTTATCACTCGTTCCTCAAAAGACGAGTCTTCTTTAAGTTCTTTTCATCTGACTCGTAAAATATGAAAAGATTGCTGAGTTTTGGCCTTCCAGCTCGTTAAAGCGACAGGAAGTGCTATCCCTCCTCTAGATTTTAATCTTTTTGGACCTAAGGGATTATTGCACAAAAAGATCGAGCGCTTGTTTTGTTCGGCTCGTTAAAACTATCGAAAACTCATCCCTTCTGTATTGTTTTATACTTTTTCGGACTTAAGGGATTAGATGATGGAAAAGGAACTTCGGATTTACCTTTACGTACCTTTTCGGACTCTCTAAAAATGAAATGGACCGAGTTATCTTTGTCGTTAGACTCGTTAAAAAGATTAATAGCGACAAACTTGTCTTTAGACGAGAACGAGTTTCACTATCGCTAGGCTCGTTAAAACATAGCGATGGGTTTGCCCGAAGGGAAAATTATAGAACAAGCATATGTTATCCTCCTCAAGCTTGACAAAAATAAAGAGGTACTGGTCAGCAATGACTGGGGAAAAATTGGGAAGAAAACTCAAAGAAACTTTATTAGTAGTAAGTCGCTCTTGAACATGACACTTCCACTCTGTGTCTGAGTCAGGTTGGGTTGTTTCATTCACCGGTCACATCACCATGGTCACACCATATCATCCACATTTGGGGTAAATGCTACCAATCCATCACACAAGTGTCGCCGACATGTTCAAGAGAAGTCATCCAGAGAAGTCACCTGTGTCCCATCCACTACCATACATTATACTTCATTCTTTCATGACCGCCACCCTGAACCATATATCATCAGATCATTTTCACCTCCATCAAAATCATTTGCTCCGTTCCGTGTCATTGATGTGGGATTCATTAAGGCCCTCCTTTGAC
Source organism: Pinus tabuliformis (assembly GCA_031772625.1). Taxonomy (NCBI): domain Eukaryota; kingdom Viridiplantae; phylum Streptophyta; class Pinopsida; order Pinales; family Pinaceae; genus Pinus; species Pinus tabuliformis. Next base: position 647,039,563 of record CM062814.1, read on the forward strand.
GGATCGCTTCTTGTCGACATTAGCTCATTATCCAAGAAGTTGATCTAGGAACAACCCCTTCAGTACTTTGAAGCTTGCATGCCTCAATGGCAAGTTTCTCACTTCCGGCGACAGGTATACATCAATGACCTTCAACTGAAATATTTTGCGTGGTGTTCGACGCCAAGTCCTTTATTCACACCACGTGAATTGTATTGCAGTACCTTGAGGGTCATTATCATTATCAGTGATTCCTCTCGCGCTTGTTAACAGTTTACATCATTGACTGGTAATCAAGCGATGTCTTTCCATGTTCGACTTCAAAACATTTCTCACATGGATCGACTTGTACTTCGAGTGAAGATCAGACGAGATTGAAGACCCCGGATCTAGTTTCATCCATCCGGGCTGCGATATATATTCAAGAAAAATAAAGACATTGAAATTAGCATTGCAGCACAGATAATCATCCTACCAAAAGGATGATGACTCCATCAGAATCATCAGTCTACCATCAGACGATTGTCTGTCCTATGTACATGAAAATGAATTTATAAAGCTGAGCATGGGAATGCCTGCCTCAGCTAGATCATGAAAACAGTATGAAGATAATGTATTGTATTGTATCTTATTACAGGTCTCCTCCCAGCATTGAAAGAACTTCGGATCCTCCTAATAAAGCATTTCACCCGATAAACGGCCTCATACTTTAGGGGGCAACTGTTATAGACATTTTTGTGCCTTACAGCTCTAAGCATGAAATGTCCATAAACCAAGGGATCCTAAGTCCCTAAAAGTTTTGTTCCAGCCCCTAAAGGAACAAGGTCAACAAATTACAGCTTCTCCCAGAAGTTCTCCACTAGAAACTGCTCAGAACTAGTCAAATCAGGATCATTTCAGCTGCTCCACTAGCTAGCTGCGTTGCAAAGCACCCAAATACACTGGCTAGGTGCATTGCAATGCACCTAAATGCACTACCAGGGTGCGTTGAGTGGGAAATGACAAGTGGCAGAGTCATTCCACGAGGTGGAGAGACAATGGAAGCTTCCAGAATCTTCCCCAATGACACTTGCCTCACTGAATTCGACCAATGATGAGTAAGAGGCTCTCAGTCTCCAAGTGGAAGCAAGAACTGACAGAGAGAAGCCACTAATCAATTCATGAGCTGACTCATCCTCTTTGCATACATCTATATATGGATCCCTCACCAAGAGATCCAGAGGCTGGAATTTTGTACATTACAGAGAATTGCTGTTGGTTTTGAGATAGATATCAGATTATTGGGTGATTTATGCTTTGTTGGAGGTGAAGAGGGGATTCTATGCTGGGAGGTTGATGCTGCATCAGGGATCATCGGTTGTAACTCCTCCTGGGTCTTCTTGTTTTATCAATAAAACTATTTGAGTTTCTCCTACATGCTTGTATATCATTGATGTTGTTTACATTTGTATGTTTAGCTTAAATCTGATCCTAAGATATTTATGAATATAAATCCATGTCTTTGTGTAGTTTCCTTCTTCTGTGATCTTATAGGAACTTGGTGAAGCTGGACAAGTAAGGGAGCAGGTAGCAAGAAGCTGTCAAAGAGGAGAGAGATTGGATCAAAGGACTAGTGCAAGACACAGGTTGGCTCATCCTATTCCTCTTCGTTTATAGTTCATAAAGAAGAATACGGAAGTAGTTTTCCCTGTTTGTTTCTGAGGTCACTGTCACACCTCAGTGGGATAGGGTCGTTCTGAATAGACACTTTTCCCGTTAACAGAGCTCCGAGGGGCTTGGGGTACTTCTTGGAGCAACAAGTGACCATATGGCACTCACCCTCCCCTAGTGGTGCGTTGTGTATAGGGTGAATGGTTCAACCTTCCCCTGTGATACCTCGTGGTGACTTGTGGGTAGGATGAGTGGTTCTCCTACCGAGGAATCCTACCCATGTAGTTTGGGACTCATGGGAGGTACCTCTCATTTGGTGAACGAGCAGGGAAATGAGGATAGGGACCATAGTAGTATTAATGGAGGCATCATGTATCTACCGTACTCCCTATGCTAGGATGACCGACATTGATCTAGGATCAGTTGGAACTGACTTTGGGTCAGTAAGAGTGATATAGATCACTCTCTCTTGGAACTAATCTGGGATCAATATGATTGGTTTGACACAGTCTTTCTTGATATTGATCTGGGATCAATGAAACTGACTTTGGTTCAGTATGAGTAGTTTCAAACACTCTCTTGTGATATTGATCTAGGATCAATGAAATTGACTTCAGGTTAGTAAGAGTGATATAACTCACTCTCTTTTGGAACTGATATGGGATCAGTAAGAGTGGTATGACACACTCTCCTCATATGGGATTGACTTTGGGTCAGTAGAGAATGGTATGAGACATTCTCGATCAATTCTTCTTCTTCATAGTTCAGCACCGTAGAGCAGATCGAAGTAGTCTAGGGCACTGATGGCAGAGATAATACAAGTCTAGCAGATGGATTAGTGGATGGAGTTCTCCCTAGTTGAGAGGGAGTGTTAAATTTGGAAACTAGGGCCAAACTCCATGTGGGTTGTCTTATTTATGGAATTTGATATTTTTCTTGGATCCCTCTCATTGAGAGGTGTAGGATTGATCTAAATATCATCCAATTTCGATAAGTATTAAGGGAGATATGAATTTATCTGTGTTATGGGACAATTCGTCAAGGTCGGCAAGAAACCAAATAACCCCCATGTGTGCTCAACGTTTTATATAAAAGGAGGTGAAATGATAGTTATTTGTACACACACTTCAGTCTTGATTTCTCTCCACTTGTTTTGGGTTTTAGTGAAAGAGAAGTCTAAGAGGAGGAAGCCCTAGAAACATGAGGAAATGAGCCTAAGCATGAAGTTTAAATGCAGTCCTAGCAGAGCCCTAGCTCATGACAGCTCTACACATGACCTAGATCTAGGACGCAGTCATGTTGTGAAGAAGAGATGCCCTAATCCTCTACGCTATCAAGGAAGACAACCCCCATCTAATACACTATCCCAAGGGTAACCCTAACCGCAGTAAAGAGGCTCCCTAACTCGTTGTCTAAAGGATGCCCTAACGACAGTCATCTTTCATCTTTCATTCATTTCATTTCTATCTTTCAGAATTGTCCTGATGATGGACCCCCATTGGGGTTTGAAACGTCGACAGACTGAACTGGAAACTGTGGGTAATCCGGAACATGAAACTTCAACAAAGGCTACTTAGCCACAACAAGGAAGGGAGTTGTTTAGAGGTTTTCACCTACACGCAGGCTGAGTAAGAAGAGGTAAGACCACAGGTCTATTGGGGCACATTTTATGGACATGTATCTCTGTTTTGAGCAGGCCGTGAACATTAGAGGAAGGGTTTGATAGGTCGCAAGCCTTAACACCCAAAATCAGGGCATGCATAGCATTATTTGAGGGTAGTAAGTACTCAGATCAGTAGCGTGGAGGTAGAGGATACTTGTGTAGGAAGCCATAAATATTTAAGGGACTGTGTGGGTATGTTTTAAGGTTGACATGGTCCACAATGATGCTCTAACAAGAACACAGCCATAACAACAATGGTACATGGTGCAGGAGTGGTACATGGGAAAACAATGGTACATGGTGCAACATTGGTACAACAATTGTTGCAACAATGAATACATGTTATATAGTGTGGCATAGTGCACATAGGAGCAACAATGCATAGCATGATGTACAATGCTGCATAGTGCACATAGTAGTAGAGATAGTGCAACATGGTGTACATCAGTGTTGCTAGATATTAGTGCAACAATGGGACAACATGGTAATGATGGACATATAGCAGCAGCAAGAATGTATTGCAGCACCAGGATAATGAGGTATTGTAGTAGTAGGATGATGAGGTATTGCAACATGCATTTGGGTGCAGCATAGTGCAATGAAGAGCTCAACATAGTGCAGCAGTATAGTGATGGGTACAGTCATGATTAGTGAAGCATGATGAGATGTAGCATAGTGATGATAGGTGCAGTATGGTGCAACATGATGATGAGGTGCAACACAATGATAGGTGCAGCATGGTGATGGAGTCACCTTGGAGAATTAGTTGAAGTAGCATGTCTTCAACTGAGTTTAGCTACCTCATGTATCATCTTCTTAGAGATGATATATGCTCTTATTTAGATAATTCAAAGTGTTGACTTTTGTTGTATATGCACTCTCTCTCTCTCTCTGTTGAACTATTGAAGAACATATAAGAAGAATTGATCAAGGGTTTCCCCACAATGGGGTTTTTCCTTGGCTAGTGCCTGGTTGAAGGGAAAATACCCCTAGGGTCCTTTGGGCTAAGACTCTACCAGACTGAAAATTGCTTATACAAAGAAACACACACACACAGCCATCTTTTTTACTTTTAAGCAAATTCTAATGTTTAGGGTACATACCTAAGGTCCTACGTTCGAGAAGACCGTTAGGGTGCAAACCCTTCTTGGAGTTCCCTTCTTCTTTCTCTGATCTGCAAGACAAACAAATCAAAGAATACAACAGTACATGTATAGAAGTTTATATATAAATCATCTTTATGCTATAAAGTTAGTTATAAAAAATCTTTAAGTAACCACTTTCATAAGAATTCAACACAAGAATCTCATAAGCATAAAGAAAGATTATTCGGGAACAAAGACGTGTTTCTTTATATATAAAGGCAAATAAAGTACATATATCGGAAAGATATCACCTGAACACCTTCAGCAGGCTCCAAGCAAGCTTCCTCCCGGATTCGTTCCAGCCTCCAGCCTCCAACAAGAGCTCCTTCCAAGTCTTACTCAATGATGATGTCAAGGATGAATGATCACCAATACACATGGAAACAAGGGTATCCTATGCAAAATGGGGGAAGTGCAGAATGCACCAAGGACTTCAGACCTGGTCTAAGGGAAAAATCTCAGCATAATAATCTTGCTCTCCTTTCTCTCTCCTTTGGCCTTCCCTTTGATGTCTTTTTATACCCTCTCCAAAGTAGTTTTTTAGTTAGGAGTTGGTTGGGAACAGTTGGGCCACAGGCACTAACAGGTGATCCAGCAGGTAAACCCGTGATCACCGCCCGAAAAAGAGGAAATTATATATTTTTTAAGTGTTTTAATAGATACACGCTGGTTGAGTATGACATACCCGCGTGTACACGCGTTTAACACAGGGCAAAGTCGCGTATAGGGAATAAAACACTGTTTTTTAAATTTTTGGACCAGGTCTGGAAGGAGGGGTTGCCCTAGGCCATAAGTGCAGCATCACAAACCATAAGAGTGAGATTTGGAGCTATAACAGATGCCCCCTAATGTATGAGGTCAGAAGGGGAACATGATGGCCGAAATACATTAAGTAAGTACAAGGAAAGGAACTCTGCCGAAAAACCGAGGAGGACTTCACCAGAATTCAGCCTGCCAAGCCACCGAAAGGAGATCAGAAAGAAACACTGTCTGAGGCGGGCATACCCATGCTCAGGAAAAGTAAAGCATGTCCGCATATCAAGTACAAGCGGATCCACTAAGTATACAAGTATAAATGACTGTAAAATACATAATGGATCATCTGATCATAATGAGTAAGTACATGTCTGAATATCACATATAAAACTGTCAATGATGCTGAAAGATGCAACGGATCACTGAAATCAAAGACTGATCCCATAAGGTACCAACTGAACATGATGGAATAGGATGGTACTACACTGCAAACTCAGGTGCCAGCATATAGAATGTCGCCATGACTGACTGCAACATATAAGGTGGAGTGGTATCAACTAGCAGCAACAGGAGCAACTGTCAAGTGAACCAATGAATGCTGATACAACCTGAGGTCTTCACCGACCGCCGTGGTACATTTCTACACCATGGGAATAAATGATCTGAAGTCGACCATGTGAGAAATCGTTTGATTACCGGTCATTGATGTATACCGTTAACAAACGCGAGACTACTCACCGATAATGATAATGAGCGTCAAGGTACCCAGTACAATCTAACAAGTGTGAATAGATGAGCTGAAGTCGAACACCTGTAAGAATCTATCAATCAGGAGACAATGATGGTTTCCCACTGTCGATAGCGAGGAATCTGCCACTAATGACTGCAAACCCCAAGGTACTGCCAAATGGACTCTAGATCTTTGCCCCAGAGCAATGAGTCGGAGTCGATAGGGAAAGATCCGCTAGAAGGAAGGCATTAAGGCATCCTCCATCAATCTAGCGCGAGTGTAACCCGTAGGCCAATAATGTGGAAGGAATCGGACGAAAAAGATGTAGTAACCCAACCGAAAGTACGTTTCCGGCGTACACAAGATGTGGCTAGCGCACGGCAGAAACCCTCTGAACCAACCAATAATGAAAGCCGACACAGAGGCGAGGTATCCACCAATAGGGTCAAATGGAAACCAAGGTACTGCACGAATCCCAATGTGTGATAATGTATGCTGATGTCGAACACAAGGGAAACCACTCAGTCAAAGACCCATGATACTGATCGATGCTGAGCACAAGGTGACCTATCAATAATGAAAATAGGGCCAGGGTGCGGTCTCTAGGTCTGCCCTCAGAGCAATGTGTCGTCGTCGATAAGGACAAGACCCGCCAGCAAGAAGTCAATGGGGACCTTCTCAAACCGGCACGAGTGAAGGACCAATATAACTGATGTGATGATAGACATGACACTGACAACCAGGGATGGCCGACTGAAAAATAAGTCGAGAGACACCGCAGAAAGGCCGACTCAGGCTAACTTCCCTTGAACAAAAGCACGACTCAATGTGACTATGTGGCAGCATATAATGAATCTGTATAAGTTCGTCATGCAGGAGGCACGAACGAACCCTCCATATGATTGGAAGAGATAACCAATCGGGGGAGAACTGACTCGATAACAAGGTTATGGCTTACCTAAGTCAAACTAAATCCCACCCATGCGGAGGAGACTTTGTTTTGAGTGCTTTGTTCAAGGGCGACACGACTGACTCTAGCTGCCAACAATAAATGGAAATAATGTCCCTGTTCCCGCTCTTTTTGGAATATTTAATTTTTTTGTCTTTTTCTGATAAGCCGGAAAAAGAATAAAAGAATGCTATGGTACAGTGGAAAGAACGAGTGTCGGTGAAACAGATGCTCTAGTTCCTGGGAAAGGAACGTTCCTATGCTCAATGCAAAGAGGTGAAAAACTGGTCATTGACACTCAGAGGTATGTTCCTTCCACGGATCTGGGTATGTCAAGCTGCAGAGGTCAAGGGGATGCAAGGTTGATTTTTTGCAGACGTCATGGTCAAAAGTGGGCTTAAACACGAGTCCAAGTGAAGCCGGCTATAGGCCAAAAGGTGCAAATGGTCAACATGCAATGCAGAAGTACAACTCAACACACATAGGAGCCTCTAGGGTATAAGGCCAGAACGAAGCGAAGAAGCAAAGAAGAATGAGTCTTCAACGCATAAGTCATGGCGGGACTACAGAGGACTCCCGAGCCTACTCAAAACGAAGCAGCATGGGCAACAAATGTCAGTGAGGTGCTAACTAGGATGCCCATGTAAAAGGATGGCTCTACCATCATGTCATGATTTAAAGAATCGGCGAGTGAAAATGGCTTGCGAACCATAACATGATGGGATCGACCCTACGGCAGATGTATCGGTCAAATGGAGGCTAGTATGCATAATGCAACGGAAAAATGGTGTCCCTAACCTATATGCCAGTGAGAACACGATACCTGCCATGACGGGTCAGCAGTCATGGAACCGTCTCGAACCGTCGAAAAATGTCCAAAATGTCCTGAAAAACAACTCAATCTCGACATTCCAAGCTCCCAAGTTAAAAGTGACATGAAACCAAACAAAATAAAATTTTGAAAAAATTTTGCATTTTCAAAACTTATAAAAAGAAATTTTGGACTTACCATTTTCACCGTTTGACTTGGAGAGCAAATTGTGGAGCAAAAGGAGCAAACTTTCCCCGTGACTTATTCAACCGTTCAAACTTGCCGAAAACTTCCAGGTAAGCACTAAACTTGTCTTGCAATCAATTGTGATAGTTTTTAGGAAGTTTAATTAATGTTTCACCGTTAGATTTTTGCAAAAAATTGCTCTGCGGCGTACACGCGGGTTGGATGTATATAAATCGCGTATACGACGGCCCTACACGCGACTGTGTATAGGGTAAACCGCGTGTGCGCAGCGAAAATTTTTTATACAAAAAACTAATGGATGAAAATGATTTTTTCTTCCAGGATGACTCTCACATGGCGTGAAAGAGAGCACTCAGCTGTAGACAATGAAGTTATGGACAATGATGAGGCATTAGATGCCTTACGGGGATGCGGATTGTTAAAATTCTTTAAGTTGCCGAATATGAAAGCAAATGTGCGTCTGCTCGAGAGACTTATCGATTATTGGGATGTCGAGGAAGAAGCTTTTATGATTGATCAAATGCCACTCAGGATAGAAGTGGAAGATATATATTTCATCACGGGCCTTTCCCGAAGGGGAGAGGTAGTCCACTCCCGGGGCAGGACCCGGAATAGTCTCAGCGTAGACGACTATGTACAACTTTACTGCCCAGGTCATCGGAAGGTCGGGAGTCAGATCTCGATCCCACACGTGGCGAGTTTGTCACTGCGGATAATCCTGTTCACCATAGCTCGAGTGAACGGGTCATCTTCGCTACATCAGGCATCACGGGTAAACATGAGCGTAGCAGTGGACTGTCTCACCACGGTGTTTGACTGGTGTACTCCTCTACTTGCCAACATGAAGGAGCAGCTTGCTTCTATCAGGAAGGGACAGACCAAGAACTTTGGGTACGGAACCATTTTATGCACGTTTTTCTTCGAGAAGGTTCCCGCACTCCGCCCCAGGGTAGCAGTTCCCATCAGTAGTCCACGTGATCCACGCATGGGCCGGTGGGCTGACTTGATGAAACGTCTGGGGGGTGGGGAAGTGCCCAGGAATGCATTCGACGACGACTTTTTTGCTTGGTGGGAGCAACAGATCATCGCCATAGACGACTACCCCTATGCTGGACTGGATTTCCGAGGAGATCCTGACCTAGTGTTACCACCAGACGCAGCATGGGGCGAGATCGGTAAGATTTTTTGATTTTTATGATTTTAGGATTTTTAGGATTTTTCAAGCATAATGATGAACTTTGAAAAAATATATATTTTTTTTTTTTTTGATGAGATTCAAATGACTGATATGATGATCATGTTCCAGACATTGGGCCTGTGCGACCAGATGGATTCCCACGGCACGGACGGCGTGGCCGAGGAGCCGAAGAGGCGGCTGCGGATGCGGAAAGGACCCTCGCCAACGTCCAGCGACACTTGGCGAGATTGAGCTATCAAGTACCGATGGCCGAGATAGAGGACCTTCCTCCAGATATGCAGCGTCATGTGGTTGGGATGCCACGTGACTGGGTTCGCGTTTTTCGGCGCGTGGCCAATGCTATAGTTAGTTATTTAGCTGCTCATCCAGAGCCGAGGCATTAGATATGCCTGACATGATTATGGGCATTTGAGTCCCAATTTTGTATATTTTTGGACACACATATGTACACTCGAGACGCTTTGCGATATATATATATATACAGTTTGACTTTTTGATGCATGATTTTATGATGATGAATGATTGATATGCCAGTCTAATGCTTGATTAGCGATAGAATCAGCTAACCAATTTTGAGATCTTGGAATGTGCAAATAATTAATGTAAGTAAATGATCTTTGCAACAACCTCACCCTTAAATATTGGCGATATAATGATGGATCTCTAACCCGATAAATGTTATTTAACTGAGACACTATCAATTGAGAATCAAGATACACTACCAACGAGTCGATCCCATGAGAGATTGCCTCGGATAATAAATTGATAACAGCTGTATACTCGGCCATATTGTTTGAAGCAGGACCGATACACACGCCTCTCGATGTCATCAACTGACCAGTTGGGTAATAAAGTACCCAAGCTGCGGAAGCAAGATTCCGAGTGTGCCGACTAGCACCATCGGCGAATCCAAAATAAACCAAATCATCCATCAACACCTGCCAATGCAGACCAAAAGTGCTGATATCAGAAAAACGCTCGATAAGATATGTACAAATATACATAAAATACAAAGAAGCCATTGCCTGGTAAAACTAAGCAAAATACTTCTTTAAATAGAGCCCATTTCGGGGCTCCGCCAGCTTGTTTCCTTCGAAATCAATTAACTCATACGATCCTTTTTCTAAGACTCGTTTGATAATGAAAGGACCGTACCACATAGGCTTGAATTTGCCTGCCCCCAAGGCGTCCTTATCTTGGTCATAGACCAAGACAAGGTCACCTTCAGAAAAGACACGAGGTCGGACAGACTTATCATACTGAGTTTTGACCCTTTTCTTATGGGCCTCATTCATCGTGGCGGCATCTCGACGCTGCTCATCGAGATGTTCCAGGTGAACTAGGCGCTCCTCGAGACTCGAAGTCTCAGGAAGAAGCTCGACAGCCAATTTCAGAGATGGAATTTCACATTCAACCGGAAAGATAGATTCCACCCCGTAAACTAACTGAAAAGGAGTAAAACCAGTAGCCGTTTTAACGGAGGTTCGGTATGCCCAAAGAGCCGGATATAACATAATGTGCCAATTGGACCGATTTTTATCGATTGTCCGTTGGAGTATCGTCTTAAGAGTTTTATTGACCGCCTCGACCTGTCCATTGGCCTGAGGATAGTAAGGAGACGAATGCTCTTGACGGAAACCTAATTTAAAAGCCAATTCGGACATTAGCTGATTTTGGAAATGACTGCCATGGTCAGTGACAATCTCTCTTGGGATACCGAATCTTGAGATAACTTGATTAAAAAGAAACAAAGCGGCCGTGTCACTGTCGTTCTTATAAGTAGGCATGGCTTCAGCCCACTTCGTGAAGTAGTCTACAGCCACGATAATATACTTGTGATTTGCCGCTGAAGGCGGATTACAAGTCGTAAAATCAATACCCCACTTAGTAAAGGGACCGACGGTGACCACGGGAAAAAGGGGAGCTGGATGCGCGCGCATCTTGCGAGTAAAAATTTGACACGGGTGACAGCGTTTTACCGCTTCCACACAGTCCTTAAAGAGTGAAGGCCAAAAGTAGCCGGCACGTAAGATGCGCTGGGCTGTAGCAAGCCCGGATAGATGACCACCACAAGCTCCACTGTGGCAATCATTAAGAACAGACTCTGCTTCCTCTAAGGTTAAACAACGTCGAAGAATTGAATCAACCCCTCGACGGTATAAAGTGTCACCAATGATAACATAGTTTTTAGCCAGGTGACGTAACTTGCGACGTTCATCCTTGGAGGAAGTAGAGGGAAACTTCGAAGTCTGGAGATAAACAATGATATCTCCATACCAAGGGTCTTGTGAAGAGATGAGGAATATATGTTCGTCGGGTAAACTTTCCTCATAAACAACATCCTCTCCACAAGGAAGCTCAGAAATTAGCTCCGCAAAGACCATAGATTTCTTAGACTTGGCGGACAAGAACTCGAGGTCGAATTCTTGTAAAATGACTATCCATCTATTATGTTTGCCCCCAATCACTCGCCTACTGAGGACAAATTGGAATGGATTGACCGCCGCTAAGACAAAAGTTTTGCGTAGCAAAATGTAATGACGGAGCCTCTGGACGGCATGGACTGCTGCCAAGGCTAACTTCTCAACTGGAGAATAGCGGAGTTCAGGGCCTATCAAGCCTCGGCTCAAACAATAAATCACGTGCTCGACAAGAGCATCGTCTTCCTGAACTAGAACCATACCAATGGTAGATTCTGCTGCAGCGAGATATAAAAGGAAGTCTCTACCGTAATCCGGTGGACTCAAAAGCGGGGCAGAGACTAATGCCTTTTTCAAAGCATCAAACGACCGCTGCGCAAAGTCGTCCCACAGGAATGGAACTCCTTTCCGTAGCAAACGCATGAACCCTTTAGTGATCTCGGCATAGTTTGCTATAAACCTTCTTAAGAAATTGGCCTTCCCTTGAAGACTTTGAAGTTGACGAATTGAAGACGGGGGAGGCAACTGAACTATTGCCTCAACCTTGAAGGGATCAACCCGAATCCCTTCATTGGAAACTATAAACCCTAACAACCGACCTGATGTAACCGCGAAAACGCACTTATTAGGATTCAACCGGATTTTGTAAAAACGACATCGCTCAAAGACTAATCGAAGATGACTAGGATGATCAGTTCTCTTTCGAGAACGAGCAGCGAGATCATCTAAGTATGCCTCGATGATATGTTTGATGTCGTGGAAAGCGTAAGACATGGCCCGCTGAAAGGTGGCTCCAGCATTTTTAAGACCGAAGGGCATCTTTCGATATGCAAAGGTACCCCAGGGACATATGAAGGCAGTCTTATGCTGATCCTCAGGACGAATAGAGATTTGATTATAACCTGAGAAACCATCCATAAAGGAGAAAATCGCATTACCCGCACACTCGTCAATAATTTGATCAATAAATGGTGTGGGGTAATTGTCTTTTGGACAAGCCTTGTTTAAGTCCCTAAAATCGATGCATACGCGAATTGTTCCTTGCTTTTTGTCCACAGGGACTGGATTCGAAACCCAATCTGTAAGAGGAACAGGGTATATAAAACTCGCCCTTAGCAGCTTCTCAACCTCAGCTTTGATAGCCGCTGCTTTCCTAGGGTTAACCGGCCGAAGCCTTTGTCGAATCGGTTTTGCGTTTTCGTACGTCTTGATCTCATGTTGGACTATAGAAGGATCAATGCCGGGCATTTCCTCATAAGACCAAGCAAATACATCACGATATTCCTTGAAGAGGTCGGTGTAAATTTGAATTTCTTCAGGGGAACACTCACTTCCGATGAAGATATTCTCGATGATGTTAGGATTTTTAGAGATGTTTATAGGTATCGTTTTTGAGATTACCGACATATTACCTTCAGCAAGTGTGTGTGTTGGAGCCAAAGGGTTCGATACCGTACAGACATCACTACCGACGAGCTCGGAGAATCTAGATTCTACTTCCTGCAATGGAGGAAGAAAATATGAGCGATGGTGTAAGTCTTCCCAAGGTCGATCTATACCCATCATAATTTCGAGGATTGCTTCTTCAGAAGGTAGAACCGAATCTAAGCAGTCCAAGGCAGAGTTAGAATCAAAGCTCCAAGCGGGGGCCACATGACCATCTAGCTCCTCTTCGGAAAAGGGAGTAGAATGGTTATCTGCAGATTCTACAATGGCCTGATATCTAAGCTCAGCTGCAGATATAGGAAATGCCATTCCATTAACTTGCCCTTCAACTAATGTGGTCGTAGGTGAAGGCAAGGTCCAAGGATCGGAAAAATGATGAGTTCGGAAGAACTCCTCTCGAGAAGATTCCTTGGATGATGAAATAGCATTAATTCTTGCAAAAGGAGAGGGAAGATCAAACGTACCCATCAATGAGGAATACATCCCTACTCCTAAATTCTCAGTCGGCGGGCGAGGGTTATCCACCAAAGGAACAGTAGAGTCGGGGTTTGCTTGAGGATCGATTGGAGCATAGTCCAATTGATCAACCTTAACGATTTTCCCCTCATGAGGAAAGCAAATGACACGAAACAGAGTCGAAACAACGGCTTCCATCTCGTACACCCAGTTCCTTCCTAATAGGAGATTGTAATCTAGGTTAGCATCTACGACTTCAACTTCGATATTAACGACCTTCCCTCCAACACATATAGGAAAGGCCGGGATAATCCCATGCGGCTTGTGAGAATGGCCATCAAATGCAGTTAAGACGGTTGGTGAAGGAACAGCCGAAGGTGAACCAATAGCCTTCCAACATGACATGGACATGACGCATGTGGAAGCTCCTTCATCTATAACGGTGCGAAAAATATTGATTTTCCGGTATGTTGACTTTACCTGAAAAGCCATATGATGAGGGAGTCTCTTTTTGACACTTGACATGTCAAAAGAGAGCACTAGAGAGTTAGCTGGATCGACTGCTCCAATGGCGGAGAGTAAAGCACTTCTCTGAGACGGACACGACTGGAGAACTTCCAAAGCGGACATAGCACATGGGCTTTGAGCCAAATCCTCCACAATGGAGTAATTTTGAGCAGCTCTAGCATTAGGGTTAATTGTCGCGCGTTTGGCGGAACCTTTCGGTATCCTAGGTACAGTCTCAACAGGAGGTCGCTCAATATGAAGGTCATTACTTCCGGGAACCGTTTTATCCTTAGATGTTTCGGCTTCACCATAATCACGTGACCGAGTAGTCATGTTAACGTTTGAACCCATCATAAAAACATTTGATGCTTTTTCCCCTTCCTGGTTGCCCCCTGAGGAGGTACCAGGATTCGAATTTGCACCAGCAAGAAGTTGCTGCCCTTGGGGAAACGGGTTAGTCAACACAGCTTGCGAACTAGAAGTCCCTTGCTGTGCTAACAAGCGCTGAGCGTCTTCGATTTTAGGGCAAAGATGAGTTAGATGGTCTCCACTGCATAACTTGCAAGGAAACTTGACTTTCTTTCTCGACTCACCCTTACCACCACCAGCGTTGTTGCCGGATTTATTTGCATCGGGCTTCCCATCCGAGTTCTTCTTTTTACCACGTCCTTTCTTTTTCCCATTGGAATTTTGATTTCCTTTGGGGTTATCGGATTGGACGGCGTTAATGGAAGAATTTTGGGAAGCAGGAGGATTAGACATTGTGACTTGGTTGTTAGGAGCAGTTTGTAATGACAACTGCTGCAATTGATTCAACAAGTTCACTGTAGTCGAGTCTACAGACCCCACGATACCATCCGCATGCGGACCTGGCTTTGGCTTAGCTAAATCAACCTTAGATCCAGGAGCATCTGGCAAGTACTTTTGGAGGATCCCAGACTGAGAGTAGATCAGTTCTAATTGCTGGGCCCTGAAAATGGCTTGCTCCTCAGAATAGACCCCAGACATGGAGACATCCTTGGAGATCTCAGGTTGCAAAGACTTCAAAAACCACTCTAGACGGTACTCCGGAGGGATTTCGGCTTTAATGAGCCTTTTTCTCCGTCTCCATTCCTGTATGTGATCAGAAATGTGGGTTGCCTTATCCTGACGAAAGGTAGCCAGAAGTTCAGTTCCGGCATCATAGCGGACAGGCAACTGAAAGTGATTCAAGAAGATATTAGCTAAGTCTGCGAACGATGTAAAGCTGCCCCCTGGCAACTCTATGTACCATTTAGCCGCATTACCAGTCAAGGTGCGCTGAAAAAGTCTCAACCTAACCGAATCTTCGATGAGGGAGTTAGATGAGCACCACAAATGGAATGTGGTTACATGATCGCCCGGATCTTCACCACTCTTCCCTTCGAATTTTGGGATGTCCGAAGGGAGTTTAGTTGGGACCGGAGGCCAGGCCGGATTGTATCTGATAGGGTCGTTCGTTAGCTTAGTGAGATCTGGCAAGTTTAACGTTGCCAGAAATGGAAGCCTAGGAGGACCTAGGGGATTCCACCCAGACTGGGCAGAACTCCCCAAGTTCTGAAAAGATTGTCCTGGGATTTGAGAGGCACCAGGCTGCCCCAAGTGACTAGTAGAACCAGCTGAACCAAAGGGCAAGCCTTGTGGTCCAGCAAAATTCGGAGTTTGACCAACTCCTGCCGTATAAGCTCCATAGCTTGCAAAGTTTCCTCCTATAGAATTGTAAGGAGTCGATAACCCCTGATATGGGTTCCAAGCCGAAGCGAGGGGAGGAATACTTTGAAACATGCTAACCGTGGAATACGGCCTACTTCCTTGTTGGCCAATGAATGGATTCGCAGTTCCTGCGTTACTAGCCCCAGGGTTATTCCAACCTTGGAAAGGATTGCTGCTTTGTCCTATTGAAGAAAAAGGCATGGATCCTACCGTTGGGTTGGAATGTGGAATATGACCACTTCCAAAAGGAAAACCCTGAAATGAAGCCGATCCGCCCATCATGGACGTAGCGGCACTGAACGGAACTGACGGAATACCCTGTGATTGGGTGCCAAAAAGGAAGGAACCAGTACTAAAAGCATTGGTTTGGGCATTTCCACTCGTGGACGGAATGGAGGTAGACCCAACCAAAGATGTGCTAGCAAACGATCCGAACAAGGAAGCGGAGGGGATGGAAATGGTTCCTCCCCCTTGCACCGATGTTGGGGTTTGCATAGTCGCAGCACTCGTGGAAGCCATGCTTCCAGTAGTGATCATAAATGGTAAGCGCGTAGCGTAACCTGGACTTGCTGGCCTATATAATGGAGGCCCAACGTATTGCAATACGTCTGGGTAACTAGATGGTAGCGGAGAATTTGGAATCACTAATGATTCTGAAAGTTCTTCTACCTCTACGTTATCCTCCGCTTGAAAGCGAACTTGAGAAAAGACTGGAGCGTCCCTCTCTTGTTCAAAAGTACCAGGCCTTGCTTGGCCGCTAATATCCCCGAGAGGAGGATCAATCCCCGATGCGTCAGCCGGCGTGGGACGGACCCCACCGATAGTATTCCCTCTGCGCCTTCTAGGAGAAGGCTCTAAACTAGGTGGCGAGAGACCACGAAGTCTTCGAGACCGGTCAGCCACTTTGAATTTTTTTAAAGATCTAACTAAAGACTCAAAAAAATTAAAAGCTAAGCCGACTAGGAGCACAGAGCACACAGTATAAAGTTCCTAAAGATACAGCCAGTCAAACAACTTTCAAGTATTTCCGCTCCGGGTGATTGAGACCGGACACCAAAATACGAGAAAGTGAATCAAAGGGCCTTCCGAGGATAGTCTGGGATGATGAGGGCCCAGTCCTATCAGCGAAGGTATCAGAGGAAGTTACGCTGACCTCCTAACAACAGTCTGCGCCGGTGCAAGCCCCCAAGCTTCGCAAGGGTGCCCTCCGGAAGTACTGTCGAGAGTGATACAACGTCGACCTCAGGTGCCACGGGATTCCCCTCCGCAGCCACCTATGCAGATCCCTAGGAGAGGCAACTATGGGTACCAACTCGTCGCAGAAGCCAGGCGGAACAGTCGTGAGGTAAGTTCGGACAAGTAGGAGAGGGGGTATCTCTCTTCCCTGTCTTCACAGACCCTCGTGCTTAACTCCCAGATCCGGAGTCTTCCTGGTCTCCCTAACGCTATTGGATTTACTCTCTTTAATCAGACTCTTATGTTTGACGTTTTGTGTGGCCTTGGAGAGTTAACTCTCCACTCGCCTAATCCAAGGCCCTAAAATCCTAAACTTGTTGGTGTAATAACTAAAACAAAAAGTTCTAGTGGATTTTAATTAAGCGCTTGATTTTATTAGGCTGTTCTTTAAGTCAAAGGTAATGTAGGTGAAACTTGTGGTGTTTTATGGACGCAAAAGAAATTAATAAAACCTAGCTACATGCACATGCACTTTTGTTTTCGATGAATAGCAATTTCTATGAGGTTCAGAAGGCACTTGTAATATAAACAAAAAATTTTCCTTTTTCTTTTCAGACTCCACACTCACAAAAACTAACAAAACTAAATATGCCTAAAAAGAGATGCAAATCTTTCCCTAATGCAAGAACTAAATGTGGATGCACGATTCAAAGACTACTCTAAAAACAAAGAAGGAAAGTTGCTGCTTTACCAAATTTTGTCTTGCCACTGAAATGCTTAGATAGAAGATGATTTGTTACTAATCATTTCGTCCAAACAATAAAAACAAGTTTTAAGATAAAAAACAAAGCACTTTCACTTCGCAAAAAAGGAAATCAGATGAGAAGCAAGTTTAAGAAAGCGAAACTCAAAAACTTTCAAAAGATTTTCTTTCAATCAAACCAAAAAGTCTTTTTCAAAGGAAAAACTCTCAAAAATACTGACACCAATGATTGATAAACAAGCAACCAAACACTTTTGTGAATTGACACCAATGAAATGATGAGAACTCAACAAAAATAAAATGTGTTCGAAGTCGCTTTTGACAATCAAAAGCAGCAATGAAAGTCCAAGAAATCAAAAGACAAGTTTCAAGGAAATGGTAACAAACAACTTTCCCGAAACGAAGGAGCAAATGGTCATAAAAATGATTTCGTTAAGCAAACACAAATGTCATAAAAACAAAATGGACACAAAGATTTTAAGACAATCTTCCCACTCTGCCGAAACAGAGCAATCAAGATTCTTAAACAGAAACCTTGTGTGTCAAAAATCAATGACGCTTGCAATCAACGAAAAACAAGACTAGCACTCCTTATAACTAGAGAGAGTTCGAAACAAGATGCCCCCTGTTAAACAGAGAACTGTCACTGGGAATTGACTGCTTTAAACTGACCCAAACCACCAGACAGACATTCAGCCAAAAGAAAAATTATAAATCTTGAAAATTATGGAATATACGCGCCTGCAATTACTTGCAGAATGCGTGTACACGCTACTGTAACTAAGGAAACCTGCGTATACGCGGGTTTACTTAGTGCAACTTGCGTATATACGCTTCTGTAATCCAGAAAAAGTGCGTATATGAAGTGTTTCAAGAAAAATAAAAAACACAAACTGAAAAACTGTAAAAGCTTGGAGTTCAAGAAAATATCAGACAGTCAGAACCAACAAACAGAGGGACTGAGCCTTGATTGGCTTGAGGACTACCCAAACTAGGAACAACAAGAGTGTTGTCCCCAGCGGAGTCGCCAATTCTGGTTGAAGGGAAAATACCCCTAGGGTCCTTTGGGCTAAGACTCTACCAGACTGAAAATTGCTTATACAAAGAAACACACACACACAGCCATCTTTTTTACTTTTAAGCAAATTCTAATGTTTAGGGTACATACCTAAGGTCCTACGTTCGAGAAGACCGTTAGGGTGCAAACCCTTCTTGGAGTTCCCTTCTTCTTTCTCTGATCTGCAAGACAAACAAATCAAAGAATACAACAGTACATGTATAGAAGTTTATATATAAATCATCTTTATGCTATAAAGTTAGTTATAAAAAATCTTTAAGTAACCACTTTCATAAGAATTCAACACAAGAATCTCATAAGCATAAAGAAAGATTATTCGGGAACAAAGACGTGTTTCTTTATATATAAAGGCAAATAAAGTACATATATCGGAAAGATATCACCTGAACACCTTCAGCAGGCTCCAAGCAAGCTTCCTCCCGGATTCGTTCCAGCCTCCAGCCTCCAACAAGAGCTCCTTCCAAGTCTTACTCAATGATGATGTCAAGGATGAATGATCACCAATACACATGGAAACAAGGGTTTCCTATGCAAAATGGGGGAAGTGCAGAATGCACCAAGGACTTCAGACCTGGTCTAAGGGAAAAATCTCAGCATAATAATCTTGCTCTCCTTTCTCTCTCCTTTGGCCTTCCCTTTGATGTCTTTTTATACCCTCTCCAAAGTAGTTTTTTAGTTAGGAGTTGGTTGGGAACAGTTGGGCCACGGGCACTAACAGGTGATCCAGCAGGTAAACCCGCGATCACCGCCCGAAAAAGAGGAAATTATATATTTTTTAAGTGTTTTAATAGATACACGCTGGTTGAGTATGACATACCCGCGTGTACACGCGTTTAACACAGGGCAAAGTCGCGTATAGGGAATAAAACACTGTTTTTTAAATTTTTGGACCAGGTCTGGAAGGAGGGGTTGCCCTAGGCCATAAGTGCAGCATCACAAACCATAAGAGTGAGATTTGGAGCTATAACAGTGCCACATCTTATGTCCTCTTGTCTTGGCTTGTCTTCTGCAGTTTATGTTTATGTTCTATCTACAATTTACTATTATGCTGATGTGATTGCTAATCTGGAAAAGATATTGAGCTAACTGTGAAAATTGAAATAAATTTCTCTAAGCATAGAATATACCTAAAATTAATACAAGAGCAACATCCTCTTTGTACTGTAGGAGGTACCTTATTTCTAAATTATTCTCTTCTCCTTAATTTCAATGCAAGCTTGGGTGCATTACTAATAACTATGTTGAGTTGATGGCACTAATGATCTTAATGAAAATGGAAACATACATGGAGGAGGAAAATTTTTTGATTTTTGGTGACTATGATGTGGTTATACACTAGATGAAGGGATACTACAAAATGGGGAAAAAGAATTTGCACCTTATGCTAGCTTAGATGAAAAAAATGGAGACATTCTTCTCCAACATATACTATCATCTTTCTTGTAGAGAACCTAACATAAGAGCATATGATTTATCAAAATGACTACTTCTGGGAGTCAGGCGGGTGTGATCCTAGAGGTTGAAGAAGGAATCAACCAGCGAGAAAGCTTGATGATAATAGTTGGAGTTTGAAGTTGTTTACTAAGTGTTGAGTAGTAGGATGTTCATATTTTGGTTTACTAATTTCTAGAATTGTTGAAATTCAATTAGTTTTTTTATGAAAGACTTATGTATATGGATTGTAATGTATTTTTGAGAACAAGAGAAATAATTTATATTGCTTTTGTTTTGGAAAATTTGTTTGTTGAAAGACTAAATTAAGGGAAGTGTGGGTAAAAGTTTCAAACAATTCTAGTATTCCTTTGGGTTTTATGAATATGGTTATAATAATGTGAAAAAAATAGCATAAACAAGGACAGTGTGTGTGTGGGAGAGTGTGAAAATGAGAACACAGATAGATATACATACCAAGGTATTGTTAGGGGTGCCATAGTAGTTTGGATTTGTTCAAACTTGGGGAAACTAATTGGTCTTCCACTGCTTTACCTCTAGTTAGTTTTCTTTGTCTCTCTACCTTGAGTTCACCTGAACACCTCCCATATAGCCACTCACTAGATGGTGAAAAGTAAGTATCATCTAGTTTCCTCTTTTTGGTAATTTGTTGAATAAAATGTCCATTTGTAGTTTCTTTATGGTTCAAGACTAGTCCATATTATCTATTCTTTCCATCAAATGCATCATGCTTCTCATTTATCATTGACAACGAATATTCAAAATTTATCTCACTAGGCAAGAATGGCAAAGATTCCATTGGTTGAGTTCATTTTAAAAGGGGCTCAACTCCAGTGATACCTTGAAATTTACTAGCCTGCATAAGAGTATTATTACCATTAATCAATTGAGGTCAGGTTGAATATTATTAAAAGATTTCAGGCATCAACTCTTATTTGGACATATATTTAGTATAGATCCCCCATTTTGTAGTGAATATGGAATCCTACGAAAAAGTCAAAAGTTATTAAATAGAATGTACAAAATAAAACCTCAACCCTCAACTTTAAGATATGTGAGTATACAAACAAGTATGAAAAGAATTGCAATTGATATTTCTGATACATTTCTCCTTATCAGGAATTTTCACATTCGTCAAAAATAAATGTTTGTTTCCCATCCTTGCATATGTTTGATAGTATAATAAAAAATTATGAACTTCAAAAAAAATTAAAAATAATAGAATAATGTTGGTTTCCAAATAGATCTATGGACATCCAACACAATTTCCAACGGGATTGTGAGCCAATGGTGAGGGCGATCGCTTCTCAAGCCATCCACTAGGGTTCCAATCACTGAAGGGTATGTTCTTAAGAGTTGACCTTGTGGGATGGTTTGCATGTGCAAGAAAACAACATTAAGGTTCAACCCTCCTATTCCAGTTTAATCTGTGAGTGGGGCCGAG
Source organism: Pinus tabuliformis (assembly GCA_031772625.1). Taxonomy (NCBI): domain Eukaryota; kingdom Viridiplantae; phylum Streptophyta; class Pinopsida; order Pinales; family Pinaceae; genus Pinus; species Pinus tabuliformis. Next base: position 647,061,124 of record CM062814.1, read on the forward strand.
GGAAATGATAATTTCATTGTTCAAAGGTTTTCCTGAGCAAGGCAACAACATTATGATTCAACCCTCCTGGGCCAGTTTACTTTCTAGGTGGGGTAAGGGGAAATGATAATTTCATTGTTCAGAGGTTCAAAATTAACATCAAGAAGAAAGTTAATATGTTTAGCTTCTGATAAAGTAAGGTAGACATACAGTATGTGCACATTTCCACTCATTTATCTTGATATGTTCCTGATCTTGAATTTGATGGAATCATTTCCCATACATTCTGCAATAGATTGTAATTTCGTGGATGGATGTACCTAAGCTGAAAAATATCGTCTATTATTGCCTTGAGGAGCTCATGTTTTATATGATTCCATTTCTTTGTTATTTATGTGAGTTAAAGCTTAACATCTAAATATTATTTTCACACAAAAAGTTGAAGGCTCTTTTAGGCCATCTCACATTTAAAAATCAGAGTCAAAAAGTCAAACTTTCAGTACAGTAATTTGACTCTGTTATATTTGATGGTGTATACAAGGAGAAATTTAAAACCAAAACAACCAAAAAATTACAACCTGCCTCTGCATGTAAAACCCTCAAACTATAATAAAGGAAAGTTACAAAAATGAAAAAGAAAACTAAAAAACGATATATCTATGTCTGCTGACAACTGTAACCTCCTATACCCAACTATGGAAAAATTTGTATGATTCAGAAACAAATCTCATTTCCAGAGACAAAAAATATTTGTTAATTCATTTTATCAACCAAGTTCAACACGGTTTCTAGCACAGAGACTCAATTAACCAAAAAGACTAGATGCATATTATTTAAATTATCTAATGACAAGCTAGTTTGGTCAGGAATTAGTAGAAAGTTTTGCCTCCAGCAATAACTAGTTTGTTTCCTACTAAGTCACCATATGTCCCTAACAATGTGAAATGCAGCCACTAAATCAATTCTTCCCACTAATGCCTTGATCTAGGTCATGCTATAGAATTTCTTTTACATTAATTTAAAAACATGTGCAAACTAGATCCATTCTACAAATATCTGAATCTATTGTGTTACCCCTCAATGAGAAAAACTTTATAGTTAGGGTTTGCCTCAAGTTATCAAAAGGCATGAAGAGGTTAACTAATTGATATTTAGAGTTTGCAGGTGCTACACTAAAATTGTTCAGAGATATTTTTTGAGAGTTTCCTAGGCACCAAGACTAGCAAGTTTTCATATCTTGGGGATAAAAAGAATGTACAGTCATCGTGCAAACCTTAATAGAACTTGGGTGTCTAACAAATGTTGAGCATGCTGGAACACTGGACCTCACCAACTTATAAAAAATAAGAAGATACCATCAAAATCTAGGAATTTGTAACCAGCCCACCAAAACGCCATACAAGAAAATAGTAAAAAATACAGAAGGAAAAAAGAGATTTTTTATATTGCAGAAAACAAATCTGAAACACAAGATCTAGTCCATTCTAGTTTAAAAGGAGGGCTTAGGATTTACTACCTATAACTTATATTTATTACACATAATTTATCTGTGACAAATATTCAACCGTTAGTACCATCCATTAACAAATGATGGGAATATAGCCTCAACTCTCATGACAAAAATGAGCATGGTGTTCACTCTGATCCACTCAAGGAATAGGAATGATCTTCTTAAACCTCAAATATATATCTAAAAATTATTGAAACACACCGTAAGAGGGAAATGCATTGTCATTTCAGAATTCATCCTTTGATTAGCAAAAAACTGCATATTAATGTATTCAATAGGCTCCACATTTAATGACCAATTTGAAGATAACAGAACAAACACATCTGGTACACGACAAACAACTTGCTTGAAATCATTTGCAATAAACATATGTTGATAACTTGACATACTACCTCAGAATGCCTCCTACCTCTGAACGCCTTTGAACACAAGTGAGGAAGTGGGCCTTGATGATGGTCTGTGTAAGTAGTGCCAATCGTGGCCTAAAAATGTCTCGTCCTATGTGATCTGCTTCCTTAAGAGAATCACAATCATGGCTCTAATTTTCACCTGCACAAGTGATTGTAAGACTAAATGAACTTCAATGCCCGAGCATCTAGGTGTTTCTCCTTGCACCGTAGTCATGGCTTGGATTTTCACCTACACATGTGATTGTAAGAATATAAAAATGAACGAGATTCAGGGTCGAGCATCTAGGTGCTTCTCCAGATGTTTAACAATACCTTGGCTTGGCGTCTTTGCTCATTTCTGCCTTGTATACTCATTTTGGCCTACTCATTTCAACATTCACGAGGTGCATTTTCAGAGCTAACCATAAACTAAACTTGGCCTGCTCATTTTGGCATTCATGAGGTGCATTTTCAGATCTAAACATAAACTAAACTATAAGACTGTAAAACTAAATGAGCTTCAGGGCCAAGTATCTAGGTGCTTCTCCAAATGTTTAACAACACCTTGGTTTGGCCTCTCTACTAATTTCGGCCCTCTTTGCTCATTTCAGCATTGGCCCTCTCTACTCATTTCGACATTCATGAGGTGCGTTTTCATAGCTAACCATAAACTAAACATCAAAAAAAGGTTTTTATAAACCCCTCTTACAGGCTTAAATGTCTCTTAAGTGCCGCAAAAAAAAACACTAATTTTTTTTGGCTTTAATCAATCTTAACTGCCGCCAAAAGAAAACACTAATATATTTTTATTTGTTTTGGATTGGGTTTAGTTAAAATTTTCTTGGGGCAATTTAATTTTCAAATTTTTTTTATAAGGATATTTGGATTTTCAATAGTTAATCTATTTTTTATATAAAAAATTAAAATTATTTAATCAGTTAAAAATCAATTTAGATTATATTTTTAAATTAAAAGTATTTTTAATATTTAACAAGAAAATCAAAATGGCCCTTGGATGGAGTATATTGTCAATATTGTTTCATGTTCATGTATTTGAAAGATATTATCAATTGTGTTTAGTGTCAAAGTTAAGGTAATAGGATGAAGAATGATTAACCTCCTAAGAGCACAAGAGGCCATGATTATGTGACATCAATGATGAGCAATGTTATTAGGATATGCCAAAATAGATCTAATAATATGCAAACAAGTCAAAAGGTTATGCCTCCTTACTCACCTACAATTTCATGATCCTCCTATAAAACGTAACAAAGGTATTTGCATATCTACGCATATATATAAAAAAAGGAAATGATAAAAATGAAGGAATATATAAATCTAACTAGGATATAGAAAATTTCTTTGGTATTTGGTAGAAGGATATCAATTTCACACCTCATAGGTATAATTGAAGCATTCCTTTGAGGTGACAATTTAAGGAGAGGATCAAACAAGGTGTGAAGAAAGTATGATTCTCAACACTCTGATAAGCATGTCAGTGCAACATGTTACAATAGGCTTGAATATAATCATTTCATTACTTACAGGATTTGGCAATAGAATGTAGCTCATTGATATAGGTTGGGCATCTATGAAAACCATCACAGAGTGTCCCTCTATGATAGACCATAAATTTTTGTGTCATGTGAGAACTACATCAATGACATGAACGATTGGCTCATAAGATCCTTGTTGTGTAGCCATTCATCGACCACAATTAAAATGACTAACATAAATGACTAATTTGTATTATTGTAGTACTTTTTAAGTAGTCGTATTTTTGTTCCTAAACTAAATTAGTCATTCACGTTAGTCATTTTTAGTTGCATTACTTATTATCTAGTCGTATATTTTAACTTGAGACTAAATTAGTCATTTATGATAGTCATTTTTAGGTGGGTCACTTAAGATTGCTCATTTTTGGTAGTATTTCACTTAGAAAAGTTGTGGTGAATAACTTTTTTAGTCACCTAATCATTAATTTCATCATTTTCTACTAGTGTAAAATTCGATAAATAAATAAAAATTAACTATTAATTTTAATATATTCTTTGAAATATAATATAATCGAATAGGCCTAGAGTATGCCCTAAAATTTCTTCTTCTTGGATAAGAGCTCATCTTCATCAAATATAAGGAAACATGTTAATGGGCGAAGACACAGAGGCATCTAGTAAGAATGAAAGCCTACCCCTTTATAGACCATCAATGGGTCATTCCAGGTGATGTGGTTTTCCTTGAATAACAGTGGTGAGTTTGGATGCATTTGTAGATAAAAGCTAAAGATGGATGCCTTCACTTCTGGTTTGAAAACTGAGTTATAATAGGGTTTCCCGTTATTGAAAAAATACAAATTAATAAATTTTCATGATATTTATTTTTTATTAAAATCTAAATTGAAAATGGAAATCAAATTGTAAGATTAACTATTTCAAAATAAATAAATAAAATTTTACACCAAGACTATTATTAATAGATAAAAATTATTTTACACCATTTTAATTTTAATGACAACATAAATGCATCCTATTATTATTAAATTAGGGAAAATATAATCCCTCCAAGCATGTTAAATTTGAGTGATATTTCCAAGCACAATAAATTTGAGCAAGATTTTGCGACAGGTGGAAAGTACAAAAAATCCATCTTAACTTTCAACTCACACTTGGACAACGATTCCACGCTTCCTTTTGAGTTCAATTTTCCTCTTTTTGCGCAAAACCCCATTGATTTATTTTATTTTATTTTTAATTAATTAATTAATTTTTATTTTATTTTATTTAATTAATTTAATTTAATTTTTTATTATTTTATTTTATTTATTTATTTTTATTATTTTTGTTTTTATTTTTATTTATTTATTTATTTATTTATTTTCAGTTTTCCTCCTTTTCCCAAAACCCCATTGATTGTTTTTGTAGGGTTTACAACGATTTCAATATGTGAGTGAGTCTGAGAATTTTGAAAGGAGTGGTATTCACCTAAAAGAGGCAAGTAAGTCATTGCACCTACGAGAAGTGGGTGGAGAGTAGCTCACCCTTGTTCAGTTACTAACATCTTAAGTGTATCAGATAAGTGTGTTTACCTATTATGAATGAAGTGATTGTATTTTTCAAGGATCATATATGTTACTCTATTTTTTGGTAGACATGGACTAATATATGTTATAAATATCTAATAGGATTGTATGGTTTGAATATTGTTGAACACTTCATGAACATGACTATGCTAGTTCCTATGCATATTGTTATAATGAGATGAGAAAAAATATATTATGTTGGGTCTCTAGTTGTAAATTTATCCCAAGGATAAATTATATGCATGCAAGTATACCTTAAGGACATTTTATTCATGAAGAATAATATATAATAATGCAAAGTGAATTTGGAACTTAAACTCTTCTTGTAATATGTTGGTGCAGTTGGCCTTACCTAGACTAGTTAAAGGATGGAACATCCCAAACACCATATCTAAAGAGTGTGAGATAACTTGAATGTTCTACTCTTTGAAGGGATTTTGGTTTTCTTAGGAGAATGGCCAAGCTACTAGTTTTTAGTATTAGAGAAAGAATTCTAAGGTGAGGAGTTACAACTTTATGTGAGTAAGGATAAGTCCTTTAGTTGAGTAAAGTTGAGAATGTAGGTTCAAGCCATATTTCTTTATTCTTCTAGGAGATGCTTGACAAAAGGTAGTGAACTTGAGAGACCATTGTAGGCTAAAAAATACTTTTGAAGTATTCAAGATACCCTTTTTTTGGGGGGTGGGGGGTGGTGGGGTGGAGTGTACCCTATTAGAGCAAATCTCAAGCCTTTAGAATAGGCATGGAATCCCAAATCTAGGGATCATCCCTTTTAAATTCAGGATTAACCCTTTTATGTTGGGCCATAGGGAAATTTGGAGTTTGGATGCCCTATCCTTATGCCCTTGTCACATGGATGATATAAGGGCTATAACTCATAGCTAGCTAGAAGGGGCTATTAGGAATAATCATTTTTAGATATCGACAATCAAGAAGTGTATTGGATCTCATTGAGTGGAAACCATCAATATAAATAGAACCGAAAACTCCATTACTTAACTTTCATGGAGAGTTAGGGATGTCTCAGATGCAATTTAGTCATCGAATGATTGAGAGTTGGTAAGGTTTCAACACCTATCAGCCCCTAGTACTAACGAGAGATGACCTAGTCTATCGATTAAGAAGAATCTTATCATTAGTAGGATTCTATCAATCGGGGGTCACATGCTACGATACTAGGTGGTGGAACTTTTTGAACTATACTAACCCCTTTATACTAACAAGACCCAAAACCCCATCTACTATTGGGGAGGTGCTTGTTGTCAACTAACAACAATTACTTGTCTATTTTTGTAGCTCAAGTAGGTGCTTCTACATAGCCCCAAGTGTCTACATCTATAGAAGTCACCTACGGATCTTCTTAGAGAACTTGCTTAATGTGAGCAAGTTGCTAATGTAACTTAGCCTAATTTTTAACTTAGGAAAGCACACAATTAATAATGTTGGCTATTAGGCTAAAGAAACTTAGAAAAGTAAAACATTTACCTTATGTATTATATTTTAATATCAGTTGTTGACCTTAACTGAGGTGATATATAATGAAAATCGTCCATCAATTTAAATATTAGGATTATGGATTTATCTCAATGTAAATTTATCAAATTAGTGCTAAGGAGAGGTGAAATATACACCATACAATGAGACTAGCCTTTGAGGCAGATATTTTCTCAATTGAGGAGTGAGATACTCTAGTGTGCTAGGTTTGTGGAGGTGCATAAGAGAAGCGTTGAAGATTTAGATCAATCAAGGAGATGGAGGACCAATCTAGGGTTTGATCTATTAGATCAGATCCAAGAAATTTTTCATTTTAATTTTCATAGTTGGGCCATTACCCCAAGAAAGAAGCCCAAGTATCCTCAAAATTAGTGAAGAAATTTTGATTGGGAATAATCTTTTTGTGTCATTGTGATTTATATTTATTATGTGTATTTTTTCTTCCAATACTTAAAAATTAACATTCAGATGCTCTGTCACTGAGTCTCCATCTTTCATCCTCAAGTTATACAACTTTTTCCATTGGAACAGTTTATTCACCAGAGACTTAGATTGGTACAAAGTCCCTAACTTGTCCCACAAAGCCTTCATCGTAGCTTCCCATGATACATTCAATAATACTGAATCTGAGACACATAATCATATTGTTCTCTTTGCCTTCCGATCCAACTTCTTCCATTCTTCATCAAATACTCCCGTTGGTTTAGTACCCGGATCTACTGCGATCCACTGATATTTATCCACCAACAGATCCTCCATCTTGAGTTTCCACAACTCAAAACTCTGACCATTAAATTTCTCGATCTCTATTTCCATTGCTTGCCATCTTTTGTCACCACCAGAATCGATCTCGTAGATCTCCCACTAAACAGGGTCTACCACAAGCCCGAGCGAAACCCCTCAGCAATAAAGGCGTCCCCTTGAAGCCAAAAAAACTCTGATACCAAATGTAGGTTTTAACCCCATACAGAAATTACCTGCATACAAATTCTAAGACATAGAAAATAAACAATGCGAGAGCATAACACATAAAACACATATACACAGAGATTCCCCTGGATCCCAAAACCGGGACTACCATCTTGATTTTTCATTATGTTCCTTTCAATGTTAAAATACATATTTATACATGTCGAAGCATCCAATACCATGGACCAAAAACCATCGTGTCTAATACCATGGACCAAAAACCATCAAGTCCAAAAAAACATGTGTGAAAATCATGCACAAAACCATAGGTGGGTCCGCCCAACCTAAAATTGGGTCCAAAACCAAAATTTTCTGGGGCGCTACCCCGGACCCCATAAAGTGGGGTTATGGGTACACCTTAAACCCCTTGTGACCCCCCCTACTACACAATCGGTGCAACGAAGGGGGGCTTCGCCCCCCTTCTAACCCCCCTGTTAACTACGTGGGCTAGTCGTGGAAAGAATATAACACAACCCAACATGTTTAAGGGATGGTTTGTTTGTTGTTGGTACAAGAGTGTTGTAGGATGTTGTGAGGACGGTCCTTAGGCCCTAAGCAAAATATTTGATGTTGAGTTTAGGACAACAAAGGGAGCAACTCTTTGGGAGAGGACTAAATCATGTTTGGATAGTGGTTTGAGGTTATTGTTGCTTGCCTTAACTAGTCCTGTGAATGCACATATCCCAAGGCAAGCAGGGAGCAATAGTAAATTGTAGATATCTCTTTATTGATGGAGGAATGTTAGTTGGATGGAAGTCCTAGATTAGGACGGCAGGTGGACATCCTATGAAGCAGTCACATTAGTAGTTGCATGTGTGCAATGTCAAGAGTAATAGTAGATGGTTGCAGGAAAATGGGGTCATTCTCTTGGGTTGATGAGACTTGCAGGTGAATGGGTGTCCTAGGAGAAGTCTATTAGCAACCATGTGGAAGGGTCTCCATAGTTGTTGGATTCCCTAACTAGGAGCATATGCTACAACAAGTATTGGTCACTCATGGTTTGTTGGAGCGCAGTGTGAGAGTGGACCAAGTGTGGACGTGGATTGATAATTTATGTCTGCTGGAGAACAGCGTAACAGTGCCTAGGTTGGACCATAGTGTGCACCATCTTCATGGACTTAGGTGGTTGCTAGAGTGGTAGAAGTTGAGCTCAAGGTTTGATGAGCCAGAGGAGAAGTTGATCATCCCTAGACTTGTGTGTGGAGAAGGAGATCTACAACAGCTGATGGGCAGTCCTCCTAGCCCTTGTTCATTGTGGGAGATGGGCACCTTTCACTGACTGGTGGCAGCCCTTCGTGCCCTATGTTGGTTTTCATTAGAGCAATGCAAGAAGACCATAGTGGGCTGAAGTCCCTAAGTATCTTAAGAGAACTAGTGGGCAGTTGTTAGTTGTTCACAAACAGAGTTGTGAACAACTCGATAGGAGTCTTGATGTGTTGTGCTCTTGATGAACTAAGGCACAACTAGTGAGCAGATTATAGACCCGAGGTTCAAGTATTAGATGGACTTGGATCATTAATAGAGGCATTGCTGCAAATTGGGAGTAGAAGGACTGGATAAGCATAGGGTACAACTGAGAGGATTTGAGAGAGCATGCAACAACCAGATGGTCAAAGTATCTTGTTGACGGTAGATTGATTTTTTATGGATTAACACCAAGCCCCAGTTTTGTATTCTTGTACTAGTGGATTTATAAGGGCCATTATCCTTGGTATGGGAGTTGTAGACTGTTGTATTATTCAGTTTGATTAAAATAATGAAGTTGGGTTAAAAATCGTAAAAAGTTGTCTATATTTTGTGCATTAGTAGATTTACTATTGCTTATAAAAGTAGCTTCATTGTGATTCTTGGTTTCGTAGCATTGGAGATCCCAAACATCAGGGTACACTGGATATTTAATGGAAGGAAGTTTCATTTCATTCATACATAAAAGAAACATAACGTCATCTGGAAATGATAAATCATTGATCATTCAAATGGAAATACAAACTAAATGCATCGACATATTGACTCATATTATTTCCAATTTATCACTATACAAAGTTTAGTTGTTGAGATAATTAATTACTTAATTGCAAAAGAAAACTAAGTACAATCCATCCACTAATACATGAAATTTCTATGTAAGTGTGTACCTCTCCCATGAGAATGTGGGTGTCTAATATGATAGAGTTTTAGTTAAGACCTCAACTTCACTAGCACAGAAAATAATAATTTAAAATGAAACAAAAAAGCACATGACAACTGAAAATAAATATAAACTATGGTATATGAATGCTACTCAACACTTGGCCAATCCTAGATATTTTTATTATTTTGGATATTGTGCATAGATAGAACTGGAAAAAAAAGATAATTTTATTCTAATCCTCATCTTCCTTTCCTCCATTTCTTTTGTTTTTAAACTTGAGAAGATGTAAGTGATGACAAAACAGGTTGAGCACATGAACAACAATAAAAGAAAGATATGCAAGCATGGAAATATTTACCAATGAGGATTTCTACATTAAATATTGATATTATTGCATTGGAAATAGATGGGGAATACATCCAACACTGTCATATTTGTCATTTCTTCCATAAACATCAAGTGTAAGCTCTACTGTGTTGTCTCGTATTAGCATGCAACCAGAAGCCCATTACAAGGATACTTCATATCATAAAATTAAATAAATAAGAGGTGAAGGGAAAGTGAAAACCGACACGTTGGCATCTTCCTGGCCCAGAAGCTTGATAGGAGTTCTAGATCATGGAGACATCAAATGAGTGACAAAGGGTTCATTCATACCCAGAATTCTTCCATGCCACCATGACCCGTTTCTCCTCCTTACCCAAACTTTGGTTCTAATGTTGTAATCACATGTTCCTTCCCAGTATGCCCCTTGCCCACCCTCCGATGCTTTTTCTCCCCATATTGATGCCAAACACTATTAGACTAAATATCAGTCAATTGACTGAAATATCTGAGACACTCGGGAAATAAAAAATAAAAACCCATGGAATGCCTTGTTTCAATCTTCATACTATATCTACTTGCTCGGATCGCTACTAAACTCCCGCAAAATTGAGTAGAAACCTACAATATCTCAACATAATCCAAGCCTCAACAATGAGTAATATCACATGCCCATATTGTGTAATTGATCGAGCTTTGTGAACAAGGGCTCAGTTCCAATATTGTTCACTGTAAAAGAAAGAGCTTGTGGAATTTCATTCAAACCCTATATCATTTATGCCACTTTTCCTTTTGCATATCTTCCTACTCTATTTCAATTCAAACAATGCGCTGGCGCCATAGCATGTAAATCAAATAGTTTTTTTGGAAGGTTAGTTTTCAATCCAAACCTTCGTGAATCGTTAAATTCAAGCTAACCTTTGCATATCTTCATACTCTATTTCAATTGCAACAATGCGCTTGGCACCATAGCGTGTAAATAAAAATAAATAAATAAATAATTGGAAGGTTGGTTTTCATTACAATCTTTCGTAAATCAACTAATTCAAGCTAACCTTCACAAATCAACTGATTTAAGCTAGATATGTAAAAAAATTATTAAAAATAGGGGAAAAAGGAAATTATTTTAGAGATCAACCAAAAGAATAGATAAAAGTTATCATTTCGATATTGAAATTTATACACATTAAGCTAAGATCAATAAATTCACTTAAACAAGTCAAAAAGTAAAGTAAGATTTCAAAGTAGAATGTTTGGATGGCTTGTTGGTGCAACCCTCAATCATGAATGCTGAGGGGAAAATATCTTCTTATACCATTCCCTCTTCCTTCTTAGATCACAAACCCATTGGCTTAATATTAAAGCTAAATCGAAATCCAAGACCCCTCCCCTTTAGATGTAATCCCTTATAGTTCAAAAATAAGCTAGAGGAATTTGATCATATTTGAAAAGAAGTAGTTGGCTCACCCTTTGTTGTTTAAGATCAAACATTGGAAATGTAAACTTTACCTTAAAGAGCTAGGCTAAGAAATATTTTGTGCCTCCAATAATAGAGAGAGGGCAAAAGATGTTAGTGGGAATATATGGATAGAATGAAAAATAAAAAGTACCTTTGTTCATGGCAATATAAGGATTGGAAATGAGCCAAGTTATCCTTACAACTCAAAAAGAAGAAGAATATTAGTGTCTCAAATCCATGAATTCATGTATAAGCACAATAAATGATAATAATAAATTATTTCACAATAATAAATAATAATAATAATAATGTGTGTTCAAACTAGATAAACAACTTGATATCCAAAGTTAAAAACTAGTATCCTAAGTTCAATGGATATGATCTAGATAATAAAAAATGTAGAGTGGTATGAAAAGTTAAGTATTCAACTAAAATAAATGTGTCATCTACTAATTAACCAACACTTATCCTTACAAGTATTATTCATAATGTATTTGAACCAGTTGTAATCCCACTCTCATTTTGGATAGTTTGTTAGCCTTTCAATTTAATTCTTTGTGAATGTGAATAAAGGATATAACCCTAAAAATTCTAATTAGCTCCATAATTCTAATCATCCATTGATCCAATAAGTAAGTGTTTACGGAAGTATAACCTTCCAGCCAATCTATAACAACTTTTGAATCTACTATCACTTGTAAGTTTAGATTTCTGAAGTGACACAATCAAAATGACTAACATAAACAATTGATTCATATTATTGTATTAATTGTTAGGTAGTTGTATTTTTGTTCCTAAACTAAATCAATCATTCACGTTAGTCATTTTTAGTTTTGTTACTTATTAGCTAGTTGCATATTTTAATCCACGACTAAATTAGTCATTTATGTTAGTCATTCTTTATTGGGTTACTTCAGATTTCTCATTTTTAGTAGTATTTCACTTGGAAAAGTTATGGTGGCTAACGTTTTTTGTAACCTAGTCACTAATTTCTCATTTTCTACTAGTGCAAACTTCACCTTTGCCATATACTTATAGGTATACATGAGGCACTTTGTCACAACAAGGCCCAGACTCCATGCCTCCTTCGTGCAACCCATCAAACCATGCTCCTCCACTCGATTTCTCTTATGCTACCACCACCATTCTCTAAGGAATTCTCCAAGTTGACTCCACTATCGAACTAGCATGATAAGCATTTTTGTTGTCATGTCCAATACAATGGAGAAACTCCTCTAGGATTGGTTTGAACTTTCCACTACATTTGTGATCAATATTTTTCCATATCCCATGTTATTTTTCATCTGGTACTTTCCTTATAGGCCCAATACATATCAATTCACTCTATAACTCTAGGAACACAATAGTTAACACCTTTGGGAATTTGATTACCTCACTCTAATACTGGTTGCTACTAAACATGAGAGATAAATTGACTCTATGACTGAGTCAAGCTTACTTGAACTACCCTAATAAGAAGGTTTCACTCATAAACATGTCAAATATTCCTTTTTAATAGTTCTCATTCCATAGTTTCTTGCTCTTTCCACTTCGCTCATGACTCAATGATTTCTTCTCCATCTTACATTCCCATTCTTTGATCTTGCGCCAATAAATTGGGGTCTCTATATAGATATTATCAAATGTTTCCTCCATTTTATCATCTTGTAAGCCCTTCTGAAATTCAACTAAGGAGGAGCAGAGTTTGATGCTATTGTTGATTATGTGCAATGAGTATTCTCACCAAAGACTAATTTGTTTCCCTTATTCTACTTCCATAGGGACTTGGAAGACCTCTTACATCTCCCTTGTTGTTTTAGGGTTAAGCATAAACACATGATATGGATTTCATTACCATGGATATGTAGAAGGGTTGTATAGTTACCTCCAACCACACCTCCATCCATAACCATTGTGAAAGCATGGCATTGAGGCAGCTTAAGCTTTTATTTTTGTTGGGGAAATGAAATTCTAGTGAAGGAAGGTGTACAATCTCCTTCATTTCAAAGTCACTCTTGGAGTAGATACTCGTGCAATTGGTTGAGAATTATTTCACTATTCTTATCCTTCTGAAATATAATATTTACCATTAACAACACCATGTGAGTGTATCCTTGATACTTGGTGGTGTGCACTATATGATACCATGTTTGCATAGAATTTTTCCTCTTCGATCAATTAACACTCTACCTTGCCACATTGGGTTCTGATTCTCTTGTTATGGATATTTTTAAATCATGATATAAAGAAGTTTTTCTTCTCAATTTCAAGATTTCTTACATTGGTTCTTCACGCTTAAGAATGCACAACCTTATGGGGTGGCTTATATTTTTAGTTTTGTAATGGTTACTTGTACCAATGGAGTAGGAGTTGTGTTTTATGTTCTCCTTTGACAGATGAAACCTTTTCATGTAGAAAATGATGATGCCAAGAGAATGTATGAGAAAATATAGAATACATAGGATGATCTGAGTAGCAATGTATTCTAATGATGCCCCCCCATCCACACACACACAAACACACATATAATCAAGAACATTAGTAATTTGTAAATAACATATTTGTAAGTCTACCTGTAATTTTTTTTGAAATTAAATTGAATTGCATTGTAAATGAGCGCATTTTTAGTAGAATCCAACACCCTTCTTTAGTTAGCCACATGGAGTGTTAAATTTTTTAATCTTCGTCCATGTGAGTATTATGAAAATGTTTTTGTCCTTTCAACTTCTATATTAATGACTAGAGATCAAACTTCAAGTTTCAAAGCTCTATGAATCGAGTGAGGACAAATGAGCCCAAACAACAACAAAAACTAGACCCTCAAGGTAGAGTTAAAGCTATAGATGTAGCCTAAAGTCAGTGCCATGACAATGAATGGATTTGTGGTCTTCCTCAAACCACCATTCAATATAATAGTTATAATTTATTCTAGACAATAGCTTGCAGTCATTTTCAAAACACCAACAATTTATGGTAATTTTGAAACCATCTTCCTTGAATAGTTAAAATTAGTAGAATACATTAATTTCTAGCTAAATTAGACAATGTTCCAAGAACTGTAGGGACCAAAATTTGTATTCATCTTCAAATCACCATTTGTTAGAGCTTCCAATGAAAACAAACATCAAGTCTTAGTTAAATTGTGAAATTTTCCAAAATAATTGAACCTTAGAGTCAAGTTCCATAGTTTGTGGTCTTCCTTAAATTACAACTAAATAAAAAACATACCATTTGGTTTATGGTCAACCCAAATCACTAAATTTGAAGAACACATTCATATTAGTAGTTGCTTGCCTCATTTCATCTCTCTACTTGACTCATATTCACTTAAAAAGGAATATGAAAAATCCGCCATATTAAGTCCAAGAAAATTTAGACATTGAATCTAAAATATTCACTTAAAAAGGAATATGAAAAATCCGCCGAAATTTAGACATTGAATTTAAAGGTCATATGCACACATCGTATTTAATAAAGCACTTTTTTATATTTATCTCTTCATTTGTGGATTCTAACCCTTATTATGGCTTTAAATTTTTTTACACAAATTTATCTAAAACCAAAACATATATATTCCCTATATAATATATAAAAATATTTCTGATTAAAAAAAATATGCAATCAGTAATAACACAATTAAAAAAAAAAAAACAAACAAAACATCTATATTCTTAATATGAAATATAAAAATATTTCTCACATATCTTTTTCTAGTGAACTGCAAACATAGGTTCAGTGTACATATTCATATTATAGCAAATATTCAAATTTTTCGGGCCATTAGATCTTTCTGTTGTCTGCTTCATGCTTCAGGGGAACATCTGATTTCATACACTTTCTATTGTCTGCTTCATGCCTCTATCACTAACACGCTTCAGGTGAACATCTGATTTCATGCACAAACCTTATTTTTATGTGTTCTTCAGGCATATACGCACCCATAGGCTTTCCTCTGTCTGACTGGGACCCACAGTAAAACCAGAGTAACACGGTACTCATTGAAATCTAGAATAAAATCAAATAAGAACGTGATAACTATGAATGGTAAAATCATATTTTACGATGACATTAATACCATGAATGATGCCATCCTCAGGGATAGAAGCATATTCTGAAATCCACATATTAAGATGACGTTAATACCATCGATATCATTGATAGAAGCTTATTCCAAAATCCACATACGTGAACATCATCGCAGAGTTTTACTGCGCGCACGAATTTCCGTTCCAGAGAGCCACCACCTCTGCCACAGCCTGGGAGGAACTTCCGCCCTCTGCCAGAGCTGCTTTCGCACTCTCCTTCAACTCTTTCGCTCTCTCCCTCCTCTTCTTCCCCTCCTCTCCTTCCATCAATTCTCTCACCGCTCTCTCCACTCCCTCTTTCGTTACAATCCCATCTTTTCGCTTCTGCAATCCCACTGCCATTTTAATATCATTCACCAGAAAGTAACCGGTGGGCTTTTGGTCCCCCTGGAGCGGCCAAGCGATAACGGGAACTCCAAACCAAATGCTCTCTAGCACTGAGTTCCAACCGCAGTGACTCACAAAACCTCCTGTGGACGGGTGTGCAAGGATGGCAACCTGCGGAGCCCATGAGGTAATCACAAGACCACGATCTTTGGTCCGCTGTTCGAAACCAGTGGGGAGCAGCACAGATACATCTGGATTGGAAGGAGGACCGCGGAGAACCCACAGGAAACGATGCCCGCTTCCTTCCAGTCCCAAAGCAAGCTCCATGATCTGCTCCCCCGAAAGGAAATTCACACTTCCGAAGGAAACGAAGATAACCGAAGACGCCGGCTGCTTATCCAGCCATTGCAGGGAACCACTAGGGTCCTCGAGAACAGGTTTCGGGGGAGCAATGAGCGGCCCGATGGCATATATTGAGGGCATGCGAATTCCATCAACGCTCGGGAGAATCTCTCCATTGACGAGTGCCTCAATGATCCTGCTCTCTACATCCTCAAATGTGTTTATCAGAATTCCGTCCGCTTTAAACAAGCGGTATGAATTGCGGAGGAAAAGGCGATAAAGCGGATCAGACTTGTCTTGCATTGGTTCAGGGAAATCTACTGCAGGTAAGGATGGAAATCCAGGTACCTTAACAGAACCGTCCAAATCCTTCAAAGATTCCTTCATCTCAGCATCCATTGCGGGATGGTAGAGCATGAGAGAAAGATTAGACGCAGATGTATTGTAAAGAACATAACTGGGTATGTTAAGACTAGTGCAAACCTCAATCGCGGCGGCGCAGAATAGATCGGTGATGAAAGCACTTATGGGCTTAGATGAATCGCTCAACAAGGCCCTGAGAACATGCTCGACTGAGACTTTGGACTTCTCCAAGAAATTGAAAATCGAGATTAAGGGATGACCATTCATATCTTCAGGATCCATCTCCACTTCTGGCAGCTCGATGCAGCGGATGTCCAGACCTGAAGATGCCAGAGACTGTGTATAAGCAGTTTGAGCAGAGGTGACCATGAATTTCGCGGTCATGAAAGTTATGGCGAAGCCATGGCGGGATGCCAATAGCTTAGCCAACTCACATAAGGGGATGAAATGCCCCATTCCAGCTACCGATGGAAACATCGCTAGGTGAGGCTTTCTGGTATCCATTATCGCGTGAGAGAAGGCTCAATTCCTCGGACTCCACAGCTCGAACAGTAATCAGAGTTGTCTAGCGATCGTGAGTTGTTCACTAGGTTGGAAAACTATAAAAAGGCTCTGAATGTGGATGCAATCACTATAATTTACGCCCCCACAAATGGTTCACCTTTTGCACGACAAATATTCGTCCACGACTATCTCTTGCATGGTTTGAAAGCGTAGCTGTCACGTCAGTACGGATCCATTTAATGTATAGTTGGACGTATGTGGATTATCGTTTGGATGGATAGTTACAAACGCATAAATGTCCCCGTTACAAAGGTCCAACGTGGGATAGAGCCAAAAAGCTTTCACGGGTCACTAAGAATGGACAAGTCTCGCCGGGACTGTTATTTTATTTTGGGAATTTGGGTAAAAGGATTTCAATAAATCTTGCCAAAGGAGTGTTTAAATTATGTTTTTAAATTAAAAACAGATTTAATAGAAGTAAAATTTTTTTGGATACCTAAAATTTTAAATTTAACCATTATAATTTAGATTTACAAAATTTTTTATAAAAATTTATTAAAATATTACTAAAATTTTCATGTTTTTAGGGAAAAAAAACTAAGAATCATAAACCGTGATAAAGCTTATCCAGCTAATCGAGACTGAACACCATATTTATTTTTATTAATGCTAGAAATTTTCTATTTAAAATAGATTCAGATTTTATTAGATTTATATTTATTAATGGTTAAAACTTACTCAGTCTATTTACTTATCTATATCGTCTCGCACATAGAAGTTCATGAGTAACCAGATATTTTTCCTTTATTTATTTTTTTAATTTAATCCATTTCAATTATATCACTTTAATTACAATTTCCAGTAAAGTAATCAAAGTTCTCCATGTATTTCAAAACAACCATTCTAGATTGTAAAATTACAATTCCGCTTCCATGTATTTCAAAACAACCATTCTAGATTGTAAAATTACAATTCCGCTTACAAAATTAAGTCGTGAGATAACATTTATAATAACTTAAGAGAAATGCGGAATATAGAATATGCAAATGAATTTTAAATTAAATCACTATAACATATAAAATATTATAATTGATTAATAAAGAGATAGAAATTGGATATATTGTGTTAAATATGTTTTTTCAATACTTAAGGATTAACTTTATTGGTGGTGTATTGATATATTGGGGGTAAATATGTCTTTTCAATATAATTTTACTGTATTAAATGTATTTTTTTTTATGTATGTGTGAAATTATGTTAATAAGGATTTGGAGATATATTTGGTAAATGTTTTATATAAAGTAGTAATAATTTCATTTCTATAAGTTTAAAGAGTTGAGAGTTTCCGTCGTTGTTAAGTATTTCGTGAATTAAGAGGTTATAGAGTTAATTCTTCTGGATGTATTTTATCAATTAGGAGGTCACAGGGTCAATTCTTTTAGATGCCCATACTGGTCACATAATGTTTCCAAACCACTATAGAAAAATTTGAAAAAAAAAATATAATTCCAAATTTTTCTTCTAAAAAAAACTATAAATATTTATAGTTGTAATTGTTATGGTTAGAATGAGTATTGGCCATTTTCATCATATGGGGAATTGGGATAACCAGAAATGCCCTTACTTTTGAGAATATCCCTTCCAACATCTGGCAAACCAGCTGCAACATTTTCACTTTCTATCTAGAATTCTCTTTTGACAAACAATCGATTCCCAAAAGCCCCTCTCCTAGCAACATTTTTCACTAGAATTCTCTTTTGACAAACAATCGATTCCCAGTAGGTTTTTTTGATGGGGTCTCTTCTTTTGACTCTTGTGGATGCAGAATGGTTATCTACCTAACATCTCAGAGACACTACCACTCGCAATGCTATTCCGAAACTAATTCCCTTGCTCTCTAGGGGGTCATATTCTGTGCATCTTGGCTTAGAATTCTTGCTCTCTAGGGGGTCATATTCTATGCATCTTGGCTTAGAATCTCATCTCTTACTGTCTTTGGGGACTCCAAATCCATCATATATTGGGCAAACAATAGAGGCTCCTTGAACTCTCCAAACCTAGATAAATGGAAATGTCGAATCAAAATTTTTCTCCAAACTTTCAACTCTATCGTCATTACCCACATCTATCAGAGACAGAATGGCACGACATTGTATGCACTTGCTACTCTATCGTCATTACCCACATCTATCAGAGACAGAATGGCACGACATTGTATGCACTTGCTAATAAACTGAAACTGTCATTGGAAAATGTAAAAGGAATGATCCATCTCAAAAAATTAAAACAATGTCAATCAAAAATAAATTCAAAATTTTTTAAAACAATCTCTCCAAAGATTAAAACACATTCTAGTTTAATTGTATACCCGACTTAGGCATTTTCAATTAGGCATTATCATTGAAAGATGTAACAAGAATGGTCCATTTTAAAAAATTAAAGCAACGTCAATCAAAAATAAGTTCAAATAAGTTCAAAATTTTTTAGAACAATATAAGAACGATTTCTAATCCCTTCATTTAATTGTACTTTCTTATTGCTTATTAATATGAAAACATATTGCTTATTAATATGAAAACATTTTTTCCCTAAAATTAAATGAGATACTTTTCCTAAAAATCAATGTATTGAAATAATTTTATTTTAGAAAGTCTATGTCTATAAAGCTATATAAAGTTATTTAGTTGTTCACACCATTTTAAAAGTAAAAATAATATTACATGAAAATGATTTTCTTTTGTTTTTTTTAATTTATCTTAATCTACGTTTTTTCTTTTCAGAATTACATTTCTTTTGAATAATTTGTATTTAATAATCATAATTTTCAATAATGAAATATGTATAGAATATAACTTTTAATGCAAAAGCTACGGCAAACCATGATTCAACGAATTCCACCCCGCCATTGTCGCGGTCAATTTCAGGCCGTCGCGTCTTTCCTGGTACCTTGGTGCTCAACCGACCTGCAAGTGGATAGAAATCCACCGGAATTAATGAGAGGAGCCTCGTTAACATATCTGTTGAATTCCATCTTATTGACAGGAATTCCACCTGAATTTGGATTTATTGACTTGAACCGGTTATATATATATATATATATATATATATTTTTTTTTTATTTTTTTGTTTTTATTTAATTTTTGATATTAAAAAATAGTATAAAAATATTTAATATTAAAATTTTATTTAGTTATTTATTTTATTTTTAATATTTTATTTTATTTTAAATTCGAATATATATATATATATAATTTAAATAAATCATTTTAATTTTAATTTTAATTAATTTATTTTAATATTAACTTGTAAGGGGAAAAATAATATTAATTACAATGATAGGATTAATTGTCACCGAGACCAATATGATTTATGAGATTTTATTGAAAGTAAAAAAAATCATTATTTCATCCTAATAGTAATAAATATTTCATTTAGTTTTTAATATAAAATTAATGTGTGATATTTAAAAATATTTTTAATAATAAAAAATAAAATATACATCATAAATAAAATATTTTAATACACATTATAATTTAGGAAAAAAACGTTTTAATGTGTACAATGTGGTCAAAAATAAAATATTTGAATTGTCATGTTAAATAAAATATTTTAATGTCAATTATATTATATTATATATAAGTATGGGGGATTTACGCAGTGCATTATATTAGATATCATTTTTGGGATTCAACTGCGTTAAGTAAGTCATTCAAACGTATGACCATTTCCATGAGAGGTAGTCGTAACTGACTAATCGTAATTGACTAGTCGTAACTGACTAGTCAAAAATCATGAGAAATTAGTCAGTTACGACTACCTGTCATGGAAATGGTCATACGTTTGAATGACTTACTTAACGCAGTTGAATCCCAAAAATGATATCTAATATATTATATATAGTTAAAAATAAAACAACTATGTATATATTATATAAATCGATTAAAAAAAAATCATATTGGGCCCAGAAGCATATGCGCTTTTAAAATTAAAAAGAATAAATAACTGATTTACCATTTGAAATAAAGATTGAGTGATTTTGACGCAGGAAAATTTTACTTTCTTGCAAAATTCCACCTTCTCCTTCTCTAAGATATAGATGGACTGCTAACATCAAGGTGCTCATACACCTTCTTTCATAACTCACAAAAGCCCCCTCATACACACTCAAGGAATTGTTTATCATCAACAAGTCTTCTACTTGTTCTATTGGATTTACTAACATTGAAATCCATAATCCTTCACGGGATTCTCCTAAGTCATGATCCTTCACGGGATTCTCCTAAGTCATGGAGACTTCTACAAAATTTGGAATCTATATAGGTTCTACCTAAATTCAAACTTGATCTTAATTGAATTCCCAATGACTTCTACAGAATTTGGAATCTATATAGGTTCTACCTAAATTCAAACGTGATCTTAATTGAATTCCCAATGGGAATTCTACCTTGCTCTGCTCTAAACAAATTTTATCAATCTCATTTATTCTCCCCTCACATAGATGGACTATCTTCTATCAGGGATTATGCACAATTTTTATTAATTTTAATATAGCTAACATTCACTAGCTCAGTTGTATTCAAACAATACACCCACTAAATTCTTATTATTTTGAATTCTTCAAGCAATCATGCATGCAAATAATTCATACATAGAAAGTATGAAACTTCATTTCATTAATCAAAGTTTGTACATGCATCTATTTTTAGTGAGAAACTCTCTCCTTTCTTTCTATGACCCTATTTCACATTCATTTGGCCATTCTCTTTTTCCTCACACTCACTCTCTTTTTTATTGCTAGGCTTACAATAGCTAGATTTTAGAAACATAACATGTTTTTATACATCTTAAACTCACTCCATAAATCACTCATAAATCACTCCATAATTAAACTTTTCAAAATCCTAAAATAGCTCAAACTATACCTAGAATCACTCCATAAATCATCTTCAAAATCTCATGCTTTCTATGATAATTAAAAAAACTAGAATTATTTACAATAAGGAATTATAATTTTGTTTGTATAATGAAACTCTCTTTGGAGCTTTGCCTCCAAAAAAACATTGATAGTTTTGGGGCCAATTATGAAAATAAAATCTAAAATCAGTATTTAATTTCTAATAAATATTTTTTTTTCCATAATTGACTATTTCAAAATTTACACGTTTTTAATCTTTTAAAGACAAAGTTATTTTTAATTTTATCTTTCATTAATATGTAACATCCAAAGTTATTATGGATCCTTCAATCATATTATTATTGATCCAATAACATTATCATTATAATTTACAATAATTAATGCTAAATAATTATTAGTGTTATTATATCAACAACATTAATTAAGATTGTCACTAGTTGTCCCAACTATGGCTTAGTTCAAGCTTATGTTCTTAGCTATGGCATGTGATCATGAAATCTTTGTTGTCTAGGTAGGGGGCACTCCCAAGGTTTCTCATAACAAAGGATGTGATTGGGATCTATAGGTTGGATGCATCAAGAAGTGATGACCACTTATGTGAAAAGTTTTATTGCAAAGTGTTTATCGAAATGTGTGTACGATCCTTACGTGAAGGGTGTGATTTCGCCAGCAAAATGTTTGACACAACTCCTCAGTCAAACTTAGTTCTCAAGTCAGCTATTGGGAAAGGTTTTTGTTGGTGGCCTTCTGAGAATGAGACAAACCCTGCATATCTTAATTCGGACATGGTAATGAAAGGATGTTTGGGATTTGACCCTTCAAGTTTCTCATTTTTTGTCAATTCCTTGTCTAGAGAATCACTATGCAACAAGGTCAAAGCAGCAAATTTGGTATTCATGCTCGTTTCTAGTGTTCAAAAGATGGTAGGAATCCTGTGGGGTCAATGCGTCTTTTACAGGAGAGGAGGCAACTAAAGATGACAACATACCTTAGAGAATATGTCATCAAGTGGGATGCTCCCATCTCTCTCAGTGCAAGCTTGAAATGTGGTGCCAAGTGTAGGGGGAATTCGTGGCTTCTAAGCCCAAGTATTTTAAGGATGCCCTCAACTCCGGCATTAGCTCCCATCCTCCAGAGGATCTATCAGGTCAAGGTTTTGTGATAGAGCAATCAAAGGATACCCCAAAACTTGAGGTGAATGGTGTAATGTCCAAGATAGACATGACATATTTTAAGCAATGGATAATTATTTGATGGTTTAATGGGTTTTGGCCCTTGGTAGCTGCCATTCGAGATTTGGTTCATTAGAATTGGCCCCAAAATGTAGATTTGTATTTGTGTTCAAGAGGTTAGTTTTTGGTTGTTTTCAAGGATATGGAAGATCAGAAGAAGGTTTTCAACAAAGGTCCTTGGTTCTGGGGTCGATCTCACCTTTCGTTTCAGCCATGGTTCTTGAATTCTAATTCTTTAACCATGAAATATTTGGCTACTACAGTATGCATAAGACTCACAAACTTACCTGTTCACTAGATCTGATAAGAACACCTTGAAAATATTGGAGATTCAATTGGCCATTTTATCAAGATAAACATTGAAAGATTGGAAAAAGGCTTCATCACTTTCACCGGCATATGTGTAAAGGTCAACCTTAATGAAGGATTACTGGACATAATCATTCTCATGTGAAATGGTAAGGAGTATCGACAACTATTGGGCTATGAAAATACAACTTTTAGGTGTAGAAGTTGTCAATAACCAGGGCATCTCCAAAATTCATGTCCCTTCTCTAAAGGGACTTTCTCCACCAAGGATCCAAAGAGAAACTGGGGATGGAGGGACCTGAAGGTAGAATTAAGTCTTAAGACTTCAATAGGTTAGCAGAAGGGAAGTGCTCTGTTGTAGATTTTTCTATCTCCCATCACACAATTTCTTTTAGAAGATATAGAAGTCTCATAGAGACAACCTTTGGGTTGATAGGAGACCAGTGCATAGGGCATCCAAGAGGAGTTATTTTGAATATTATCTAAAGGCTTTTTGTTGCACTCCATATGTCATGTAATTGGTTCAATAGCCCTTCACCAAGGTAAACTCAAGAAAACACATAGATTGAAATAAACAATGGTAGATATGGCTAATCTCAAAGAGAAATGTGTTGGTTCTGGTGGCTGACACACAACATTACACAATTTAACATTGTTATTGTAGTATAAATGAATAGGAGGAAGGAAAGGAGGGAACTTGATGCAGAGGGTTGGACATAATGAAAAATCTTGAGAAACAATCTCCAGTAGAAATATGGAAGAGTGAGGAGGTGAAAATGCAGAAAAAGTGGAGCGCGAATTAAGGTCTCAAGCTCTATGCCTCATGAATACATTTCTCACCAATTAGAATAAGTAATTTTGTACTTACATACAGGGGTTGTAGGCTATCAAATAAGACAAGTAAATATGTTATTACATAGGTACTGCAGGCTATCAAATAACACAAGTAAATTTGTGTTTACACAGGTACTTCTCACTACTTAGCAGCATACATACAACCATGAGAGAGTGAAACTGACAGCTTCATAACACAATTTATAGAGAGGAAAGACATACATGAAATGATAGACAAAGAGGAAAACATACTGTGCATTTCTCTGATTGGAATCAACCAAACTGCTTCATTAATCCTTGAATATGGAGTCCAAATCACCAGTCCATTAAATTTAACAATTGTATATGATCGAGCACCTTATGAACAACAAAATTGAACCAACGTGGAACCAATCACTCTGCAAACAGAGCTTGAAACTTGCAAAAGCAGAATTCGGGCCTCTAGAATGTAGAAATTGGGAACTTGTCTTAAGTGTTTCTTCCTTCTATTTATAAGGGGAGGAGAAGATTTGAACAATAGTTACAAAATATCTCAGTCGAGCTCCAACTCTCTAGTCGACTAGCTATCCCAACATGTGAAGGTTATGTTGCCCAAAATGATTACAATCAGATTTGATTTTGTTCTAGAAAATGCAAAAATTACAAAATAATAGACATAAAGAAAACTAATTAATGGTTGAGGAACATATCTCCCTACCATTCCTATGATGGCCTCTGAACAGGCCACGTCTTTTCCATGATGTTCTTCTTTATTTGTTCAGTCTTTGCCTTAACTACTTGAATTCCCCACTCTCGGAGTTGGGAGCAATGAAATTTCGGTTGCTTGTCACAATGCAGAAACAAAGATCGACTTGGCAGTCTTTCATTGCCTGACTCCATGGAGCTCCATGTTGAGAAATTACTTCTCAGGTGACCTACACACTTCTTCTTGAGTCCCATACTTCCATTGACTCACTAAAGACGTGTGTCAGAGCATAGAGATGGCTTGTATCACCTCAAGGCACACTCAACACTCTTTCCTATGGATCGTGGTCCTTGTTGCCTTGACCCAATGATATTTGATAGTCGTCGTTACTCCTGAGACCAACTCCTCTGTTCCCACATTCAATATTGTAGCTTCCGACCCATACAGCTTTAACTCTTTGTACCATGCTTATCGTAGAAATTCCATATCACAATTTTCACAGTGGTGCAATATTCTAATATTCTGATTGCTGACCTCTGATATGACGAGCTCCTTCCGCTTAGCCCTTCCCGCATTTTTCACCATAGGATTGAGGGTCATGACCTGCTGCTTAGCCTTGAGTTGCTAGAGAATTTTTGTTCCTGTCGAGGGGGGGGGGTTATTTTTCCTTTGTTAAGTTCTTAGGGGTGAAAATGTGAAGTTGGGTTACACTTTTTGAATTTTTTGAGAAAAAATATCATTTTAGAAGTTCTTCAACTTTCAGGAAGCCAAAGAATCTTTTCTGTTTATAATTTCATTTTACAATAAAATGAAACTTGTCATAAATTTTATTGGTTTTCTATTACTTATTTTTTGGAATTTTTTTATTCACATTTGATATGACAACTTAGCAATTGTTTGATTGTGTGTTCTTTAAAAATCAAAGGACTCATAACACGCCATTTTCCGTCGGCCACAAAAATGAAACGATGCAACCCTTTGAAAAAATGTTTCGCTCAAAACAATATAAATACGTGGAGCCAAAACTTCATTCTCACATACTTTCCCCATTTGGAGTAAAGTTTTAAGGTAAATATTTTTTTTGGGCGAAACTTTTTGGAGAAAGTTTTTTGGGGTGAACTTTTTGGAGGAAATGTTTTGGCCTTAATTTTTAAAGTAAGTCTTTTAAGCTAAATCTTTTAAGTGGAATTTTGTAGCTTAATTTTTAAAATAAGTTCTTTGGGTTGAATTTTTAAATTGCGATTTTTTAGCTTAATTTTTAAAGTAAGTTTTTTTGGCTTAATTTTTAAAGTAAGTCTTCTAGGTTGAATTTTTAAAGTGACTTTTTTGCGCTGAATTTTTAAAGTTATTTTTTTTTTTAAGTAAAATTTTTTGGCTGAATTTTTAATGTAACTCTTTTGTGTTGAATTTTTAAAGTGAGATTTTTGGTCTAAATTTTGAAAGTGAATTTTTTTTGCAGGATTTTTTGAAATTGACTTTTTTGGTTTGGATTTTAAAAATCTACATAGATTGAATTAACATGCGAAATCAAATAAATTGCAAGAGAAAATATGATCGAACAAGAGGCATTGAGGAGCGTAGAGAATACGAGAGAAACTATTACAAAAGAAAGAAAGAAGAATGCACAAATATTGAAAGGGAAAATCAATCTCAACTAGAAGTTGAAGATGGTATGTAAACGTAAATATTATAAATGATATTTAAAGTTTATCTAGTGTATTGTGAAATTCAATTTTTATTTGATGAACTAATTTGAAAAATATTTTGCAATGTAAACAGAGAGATATTCCTCATAACATTGATGATGAGATTGAAAATGTTGAAAGACAAAGTGAAAAAGATAATGAACAAATGATTGATGATGTTGTTGAAAATGTTGAAAGAGATTCAAATGAAGAAGTTGAATCACCATCAAGTATATATATATACACGTCATGTGTATTGTTGAAGTTATACATATTTATTAATTTCAATTTCATTCAAACTCTATTTTTTAATTTTATTAAATAATGAATATTTATACCAATTTACATTTAATTTTCATATGTACAGATGAAATCAATATCAATGATGAGATGTTAGAAATTGTTGACACTAACATATATGGAGATAAAAAATCTGACCATATTGTATGATACCATGTTAAGGTAATTATTGAGAAGTTATTCAAAGATGAAAGTGCGACACTTCAAACTCAAATTTTGAGAGGTCTCTTAACATCAAAGAAATTAAAAGATGCTACCACTCTATTGGGTATTCGAAAATCAAAGAAAGATAAAAAGGTGAAGGAAAATGTGATTCAAAGTATAAATAATGCTTTAAAATCAATTGGATGATCTAGAAAGACAAGTAATATAAATGTACTTAGAGCAATAAAAAATACAGTGGTTTCATCAAGTACCAAATAAAATCGTTTGGTAAAATCTATGGCAAAAATATTAGGGACCTCACGAAAAACATTGCACAAACATAGGAAATTTTGATTACAAATAGATGTAAATGATGAGCTCACTTGTTGGAAATTTATCTGTAAGCAAGCATACAAAGATAGACTTGGAGAAGATGCTAAAAAAACTAATATATGAATATTGGATTAAAAATTCACGTGTTTCATCAAAAGCAAGGGATGTGATGCGATGAAGAATAACACGAAATTAGTATGAAGAAAGTGCAAAACATATCTTGGACACCTCTCAGATAGAGTTGTTCAATAAGTTCATAGAAGAGAATCGTGGAATTAATGTATTAATCAGTACCCTTAAACAATGGTATGTTAAACCTATCATTGTACACGACACTTGTTGTTGTTGTTATCATGTGGAATTTAAATTATATTATGACACCTTCCTTAATTTTGGTAAAACATTTTGGAAAAATTCACATCCTCCTTCCACTATCCATGGTTTCATATCCGAAATTCTATGTGAAAGGGAAAGTCATGAATTATTTTACCAAAAGAAATATGTTGGTGGTAAAAAATGTGATCATTGTGTAAATTTTACTTTATTTCACAACAAATATTCTATTGATATAAATGATCAATCATTGTCTAACCTAAAAATGAAATGGAAGAGATATGAATATATACATACATCGATTAGTTCAAATAATAGTACAAGTGTTAAAAAGGATTGAATTACAAGAAGAAGAAATTCTTGTGACAGAGATTTTGAAGAAATTTGAGACAAAAATTTATAAGTACATCAAGCATTTGCATAGAGCTCGATGGCAGGACCTACAATTCAAAAAATCCCGTGAAATGTTTCCACCAGGGACCATTTTGTCAATAGTTGATTTTGTAGAGAATTACACATTTGTTGCACAGAATGAGATACAAAGTGAATATTATCATTCTGACCAAGTCTCCATGCTTTTCCATATTCTATATAGACACGTTGAACAAAATGTTGATGATATGGAAAACACTAGTGAGAGTCAACATGTTATTAAAGAATATCACTTTTTATATCAACGATGATGGTACATATGATACACATTTTATACAACATTGTTTTGATAATATTTATGACTCATTGAGAGGTCGTGGAATAAAATTCAATGAACATTGGATATGGTCAGATGGATGCATAGATCAATTCAAATCTTCACAATGATTCTTTTGGTTGTGTTGTCTTCATAAGAAAACCCACATTAAACATTGTTGGAATTTCTTTGAGACTAGTGATGGGAAAGGAGAACATGATGGTGTAGGGGCATGTATAAAACAAGCACTTTGAAGATATCAAATGGACCACTCCGCAAACATACATGTTTCAACTAAACAAATTGTTGAATGGTGTGATGCTACACTAAACTATCAGACTAACCCATCAAGGTAGGTACGAAGGTATATACATATATGTACAAATTAACATGTACATAGTATTAATATATGCTAATTTTAGTTAATTTTTTAATTTTAAACATTTATAAATTATATAGTTTAAAT
Organism: Pinus tabuliformis; assembly: GCA_031772625.1. NCBI lineage: Eukaryota > Viridiplantae > Streptophyta > Pinopsida > Pinales > Pinaceae > Pinus > Pinus tabuliformis. Next base: position 647,090,003 of record CM062814.1, read on the forward strand.
AGTATGACAATGATTGTCTTCAACATATATAAATTGTATTTTAAATAACATATTTAAATTGCTGTTTGAATTTACTATAGATTTTTTTGGCATATTGGAGTCGAAGATGTCGATAGATCGATTACATATGAAGCTGAAACAGTAAAAGGGAATAGAAAATTTCATCCAATTAAAACAAAGGATTACCAAAATGTGTTTGTAGATGATAAAAGAAAATATTCTTATTTTTGTCCTGTTTTCATAGAGGACACACAATCCAATGATGTTTGTGAAAACAATATGTATGTAAAACCTTGAAGAGATGGAACCAGAGGAGTCTATAGTATCATCTGAAGGTGATCGAGTTTCTAATCTTTTTAGAGAAGGTAACATTTCAATTGATTTCAAAATATATATATGTTTTATGTTTTTAAAATCAATTTGTATAAGTATCTAGATAATAGTTAAAATATAGAGCTCTAGAAATAGATAATAAAATCAAGTCCATATTGATAAAGTTAATTTCATGTAAATTATGATATGAATTTACAATTGTTTTATTGTGTAGGAGATGTTTTTGTTGTAGTTGCACCCACTAACAACATAGAAAATGTCAAGTATTATTTGATGTGGTGCACTGAACGAAAGATGAAGTTATTGGAAGACTATGATGATAATGGTTTTATATATGAAAGAGGGTATTATATTGAAAGGTTATTTTTTCCAAGAAACTCACCAAAATGAGAGTAATGTTTACTTTCAAGACTATGAACCCGATGTCATAAATTGTCAATATAGTCACTTGGTGTGTGCAGCATGCATAAAGTTGATATAAGTTCAATAAAAAAAACAAATGAAAGTTAAAAAATTGAGAATGTCAAAATCTTACCATGAACAAATCATTGAAGATGGCATTCCATTACAATTTTTTTAATTGAACAGCACAATAATTTCTTAGATACTTGGATTCATCTCTGAGAACTTAGAGTCAAGTACATTGTCAACATTTCTTTTTGTGCAATCTTAAGTTGTACATTCTTAAGAATGTGATGATGTGAAATTGATATTCATTGGGTCTTGTATTGAGTTACAAAGTTATATTTATACTGCTTGTTATGTAGACCTATATTAGTGATTTACTGCTCTGTTAATTTGTGATGTATACTACATTGGTACTGCTCTATTATTTTGTGATTGTATTTGGTTGAGTCGAGCATTGTTACTTCTCTGTTAATTTTTCTATTGTGGTTGGTTGAGTAATTTACTAAGAATCATTTACTAACATTATAGGAATGATTAAATGCAAAATGTATGAACTAAATGAAAATTTACTTTCATTTCTACATATTCATGTACTTAAATTATATATGAAACCTTTAAAATAATCAAACCATTCACATGCATCATGCAAATTATTATCATTGTTTTCCATCTACATCGAATTATACTTGATTCATTCAAATGCAAAATGAAGAACACATTTTGTAATTTGCAATTTTAATAGATTCATTTGAAATAAGTCTTGAAGACAAAACAACTTTAAACAAAACCTAAGAATAATATACTAACATTATAGGAATGATTGAACACAAAATGTACCAATTAAATGCAAATATGTAAAACATTTAAAAGCATCAAGCCATGCATGCATCATGCAAATTGTGGGCCATGTTTTTTAATTCAATTTTATCTAACTTATGTGAATGTGCATTCAAAGAACTTTATAATAAAGTTAACTATCAATCGACATCCATAGTAGCCTTTCTATACATGAATGAAAAATGTACATGTACCATATTTTATAATGCAATTTTAAGTTATCATTGTTTCAGACTTCTATATCGAATTATAATTGATTCATTCAAATGAGAAACACAGACCACATTTTGTAATTTGCAATTTTAATAGATTCATTTAAATAATTTAAGACAAAATAACTTAAAAAAAAACCTAAGAATCATCTACTAACATTATAAGAATGATTGAATGAAAAATGTACCAATTAAATGCAAATATATAAAACATTTAAAAGCATCAAGCCATACATGCATCATGCAAATTGTGGGCCATTTTTTATAATGCAATTTTATCTAACTTATGTAAATGTGCATTTAAATAATTTTATATTAAAAGTTAACTATCAACTGATATCGATAGTAGCCTTTCTATACATGAATGCAAAATGTACATGTACCATATTTTATAATGCAATTTTAAGTTATCATTGTTTTAGACATATACATCAAATTATACTAGATTCATTCAAATGCAAAATGCAGACCACATTTCATAATTTATAATTTTAATAGATTCATTTTAAATAAGTCAAGACAAAACGACTTTAAATGAAACCTAAGAATCATCTACTAACATTATAGGAATGATAGAGTGCAAAATGTACCTACTAGATGAAAATTTACTTTCATTGCACTACATATTCATGAACTTAAATATGTAAATCCAAGTTTTAAGCATCAAACCATAAATCAATTGTACCATGTACATAAACTCCAAAATTAGAATGTATTAAATGCAAAGTTACTTTCATTGCACTACATATTCATGAACTTAAATATGTAAAACCAAGTTTTAAGCATCAAACCATACATCAATCGTACCATTCAAAATGAACATACACTCCAAAATTAGCATGTATTAAATGCAAATTTACTTTCAATGCACTACATATTCATGAACTTAAATATGTCAAACCAAGTTTTAAGCATCAAACCATACATCATTTGTACCATGCAAAATATACATAAACTCCAAAATTAGCATGTATTAAATCATAATAGAGAGTTCAACATTTAAAATATGTCCAAAATTTTAAAATATATAATAAAAAGTTGTCAAATAATAAGTTGCATCAATTCATAATAAACAATTTTACTTTAAATCTCTCCAAAATTTATATCATGATAAAAGTAAATATAACATTAAAAAATTGTCAAATAAAAAGTTGCATCAATTTAGACAATATCGCTCTAATATATGATCTATCAACCTCCCGGTGCTCTCCTTTGAATCATGGGTGCCCTGCACAAAATGTGTAATTACATATATACATAAGATTATGTACTTTAAAATTAAATTTTAATGTTTTAAAATTAAATGAGAATGTAAAATCATCAAAACGAAATTATAAAAAAAATCAAATTCTATGCAATACCTCATGGTGTTCGCCCTCCATTGTGCCCTTTTGGTGTTCATCTTGCATTTCTCCCTCCTAGATCTCTTATACAATACATGTAAATGCATATATTAGAAATGTTAAATTGCATGTATGAAAATGCATAAACTCACAATATTAAAAAAATCATTACACGGCTTTTTCAAATTATTTAGATGATCCTATCCCAATTGTCAACTCCATTGCTAAAGTCCCCAGACAATGGAAATCTCTACAAACCTAAAATTCCAAAATTTTAAAATTATAAGATAAATCTACAAATCAATTTTTAATGAAACTTGCACTTCAATTTATAACAAAACATAAGTGAAATATTCAATACTTGTGGCACATCTTCTAATAGGGAGGAAGAGGGTGGCGTTATGTCCAAAAGATCAATCGGAATCAGAATATGTTAACATTTAATTCTATATACATTTAAATATTTCTTTTAAAAATATGTCAGGTCACAATATACCAATATAATAAAAGTAGAATAATAACCGTATCAACATGAACTCTGAAAAAAACTAACATCTCTCAAAATATCTTCATTGGAACCTGAACCTAGAACCGTGACATTATCAAAAAATTCGTTCAACGAATGAGCTAACTACAGATGGTGAACAGATGATACATGTTTGTTAGATTATATCTAAAAAATTAGAAAAATGTATGTGAATCAACATTAACACATAAATTACTAACTACATTAAAATATCAACCCTGAACATTGATGCATATCGATCTCACACCCTCTTCTTCATGAAAAATTAGGTCTTTTCAACCATTACCACAAGCCTTTGCATATGCTTTAAGTTCTTCAATATTCATATTATCTATCTCCTCATTTGTTTTATATACAAAACTTGCACATGCATTAGCTCGTGCTCTTTGCTGATTTAGACCAATATCAATTCCAATCAATGCACTTTGTATGTTATGTATAATGGCATCCCTTCCTTCTCGATTAATTTGAGAAGTGGCATCCATCTTTGACAACAAAGTTACCAGACGAGGGGGTTGGCATACCAAAGGTGGCTTAGGGAGAGGAAATTCAACATCACGTAATGCACCCTTATGATTATATAACTGACCTTTCCCAGTACGGTAATATTTAGATGGAAGGTCATTGTAATCAGGTTTCATACCCCAAAAAAATTCTGCATAAAATAAATTTGCAAAATAAACTACAACTTCATCATTCCATGGCAACTTTCCATAAGCTACAAGGAACCTATCATACAGATGGCAAGCTATATCAGGGTGCTTGAAATATTGCACCTTAACCATTTTTCTTTTCGACCCTTCTTTGAAATTAAACATAGATTTTGCCTCTTCTTTTGTAACCCTTTCATTAACCTCGACCCATTTATTGAGGCCCATCATTGCTTCCTTTCTATGCCTCATCATATTTATAAATGAATATGTGGTTGGCCCAAGCTTCTTGTGAACTTCAAGAAATGAGCTTAGAGAGTGTGTAACTATTTCTAAGCTTTCTCTACTCTCTGCAGGGAGCTCCAAACTCCCAAGATCTTTCCTCAATTTAGAATAATGAGTTTTTCACTTTTGTAATGTGCATTGTAAGAGGTTTGTCTCCCAAGGAAGCCCATTCAAAATAGTAGATGGATAAAAATTAGTTGGTGTCTAGCCTTCTTCTTGAATTGTCCGGCTTCTCTTACATCTACTTGGACCAACATTTTCATCCTCTGGATCAATATATATATAATTTCATAAATCTAAAAACACATGAACAAATGTATTCATACATGTATGCAATATAGACATGTATAATTTACCAAAATGATGTTGACGAATCGGAGAATGTTGATCACCCTGAGATTGATGACCACTTGAAGAATGTTGACCACCGTCACGCAACAACATTATGAGTGAATCATCTAAAAAATAGAAAAATCAATTTTCAATATTTATATGTACATACATATGATTCTACTTATTTATCATTTAAGTAAATGCGCGCGCACACACAAACACACACACACACACACACATATATACCACGAAGTGAACGATGGACCTCCTTCGGTTCATTTGATATTCTCTTTGATCCACGACCTTGACCTCCCGCTCTAGTAGATTCATGCGACTCTATTGATGTTCGCCTCGAAGAATCATGTGGAAAATGCACATCCATGATATGGATATCTATAGATATATAAACATGCATTATATTTAAAATTTACCTTGTGGATTTACAATTGTTTTTAAAAATTCTATTTGAAAAGATCATGAATTCCAAAAAAATTTATAACTCTTCAAGTTACAACATGCATTTAAAAATATTGAAATTTCTATTTAAAAATATTAAAAATTCAGAAAAAAAAATTGAGATAACCCTTGAAGTTACCTCATGCATTTAATTGATTTAACCTTTGAAATTACATCATGCATTTTAAGATCTTAAAATTGATATTCAAAAACATTCAAAGATTAAAACACAAGTGTTGATGCATGCACATTTTGAAAATTAAATATAGAATTTTCTAAAACATTTCAATTTCATCAAGTTGTGCTTACATAGTGGGGGCACACTTGGTATAGAAGTGAAAAAAACACATGGGTATTAAAAATGACACATTGATAACTAAAAAACACACACATATCAAAGATATCTTACAATGTCCATCAATAAATATTGATGGAGAACTTCTTTATAGTAATTCATCTTTCACACACAAATTTTGAATTGGCATTGCCCCATACAATATAGCACTAGACATCCTATTAACATTTGCAAAATGTCTTATGCTAAATGATTGAAATTGACTTACAATATTTTTTGCTTCTCCATGCAGTTGCTTTAACCTCTCATTTTTAACTTGGTACATGTCTTTCATCTAGTTGCACACAAGTTTAGAATTGGTGAAGACTACAATTCCATTGGATCCATACTCCCTAGATTTTCCTAAGCCTTATATCAATGCAATATAATATGCTTCATTGCTTGTTGTTCTTCCTGGTACATTCATTTTCCTTTGGAGGAATTTTTTTCATCACAATATTGCATAGCACATAAGTAATCATTGCTTTCCCTCGATTGGGATAACAAGAAATGTCTATGCATAATGTCCAATTTTCAAACATGTTTAATGGGTTTCTGATCCCTATAAAAACAAATTCAATAAAATGAATTTAATATATTTATACAGGTATCGTTAGGTTGTGCAAAAGATTATTGTTTAGACAAATCTGTTGGAAGGCTAGGTAGCAAGAAAGGTTGTTTCTACTTGGTTGGATGGTTGGAGAATTTCAAGAAGAAGACAACTAGAGATCTCTAATTCAACTCAACTACAAATCTCTAATTCATTCAACTTAGCTTCAATTAAATTGAAGGTTGAAAGTATTTACTAATTTATTTTTATGTTCATTCCACAGATACAAATATCTCTAATTCAATTTAGCTTCAAATCATCCAAATTTGAAAGTATTTCTTAATTAATTTATTTTTTCATTCTTGGAAATTTAACACTTATTCATGTCTTGTTATAAAATTTGTTTGTTAAAGCTATAATACATGTTTATTTATATGCAATAAATGGGTCTCTTTATATGTTTCTTTAAAAACTATAGTTAAATAAGAAAAAAAAATGAAAAATGTTTATTCTAGTAAATTTAATATGTATGCATTTCCTTCTTAAAATTAAAACACTAATATTAAAATTAAAACACCAAAAATACATGACAAAGCAATTTCAACACTCTAATTAGCTTCAATCTCATGCACCCAACAAAATAGAAATGAAAAAGATGTATATATCTCAAAAAGAAACTACTACTTGAAGAGAGCAAGTACAAGAACCTTCAATTGAGGGTATTCTACCTCATCTTAAGGAGCTAATAGACCCATGTTCTAAGAAAATAGGGAAGCAAAGTGAATTACACATAATGAAAAATTTAACATAAATGAACATATAACTAGCAACCCAATAACAATAAAATTAAAACACAAAAAATAGATGAGAAAGCAATGCCAACAATCTAATTAACTACCCAATAACATTAAAATTAAAACACCAAAAATAGATGACAAAGAAATTCCAACACTCTAATTAACTACCCAATAACATTAAAATTAAAACACCAAAAATTGATGACAAAGCAATGCCAGCACTCTAATTAACAACCCAATAACATTAAAATTAAAACAACAAAAATAGATGACAAAGAAATTCCAACACTCTAATTAGCTTCAACCTCATGCACCAAACAAAATATAAACGAAAAATATGTATCTCAAAAAGAAACTACTATATGAAAAGAGTAAGTACAAGAACCTTCAATTAAGTGTAATATGCCTCATCTTAGCAAGATGATAAGACCCATGTTCCAAGAAAATATGGAAGGAAAGTGAAATACACATAATGAAAAAGAAAACATAAATGAACATATAACAACAAAAGAAGGAAACTATGTTACCAAGAATCATCAAGGTTGTTCTACAAGATAAATCAAGATAGAACAAGTCAACCCAATTAACATTAAAATTAAAACATCATAAATGGATGACAAAACAATGTCAACCCTCTAATTAGCAACCCAATAACATTAAAATAAAATCACCAAAAATAGATGACAAAGCAATGCCCACACTCTAATTAGCTTCAACCTCATGCACCCAACAAAATAGAAATGAAAAAGACATATCTCAAAAGGAAACTATTACAAGAAAAGAGCAAGTACAAGAACCTTCAATTAAGTGTATTTTGCCTCATCTTAGCAAGATGATAAGACTCATGTTCCAAGCAAATAGGGAATCAAAGTGAAATACACATGATGAAAAAGAAAAAATAAATGAACATATAACAAAACAAGCAATGAAAGTATGTTATCAAGAATCATCAAAGTTGTTCTACAAGATAAATCAAGGTAAAACAAGTCAACACATTAACATTAAAATTAAAACACCATAAGTGGATAACAAAGCAATGCCGAGACTCTAATTAGAAACACAATAACATTAAAATTAAAACACAAAAAATAGATGACAAAGCAATGCTGAGACTCTAATTAGCTTCAATCTCATGCACCCAAAAAAATAGAAATGAAAAAGATGTATGTAAAAAAAACTACTACTTGAAAAGAGAAAGTACAAGAACCTTCAATTGAGAAAACATAAATGAACATATAACAACAGAAACAAGAAAAGTATGAACTTACCAAGAAGCATCAAGGTTGTTCTACGAGATAAATCAAGGTAGAAGAAATCAACCCCATAACTTTAAAATTAAAACACCAAAAATAGATGACAAAACAATGCCAACACTCTAATTAGCTTCAATATCATGCACCCAACAAAACAGAAATGATAAAAATGTTCTCAAAAAGAAGCTACTACTTGAAAAGAGAAAGTACAAGAACCTTCAATTAAGTGTATTTTTCCTCATCTTAGGAAGATGATAAGGCCCATGCTCCAAGCAAATATGGAAGCAAAGTGAAATACACATAATGAAAAAGAAAACATAAATGGACATATAACAACAAAAGCAAGGAAAGTATGTTACGAGGCATCATCATGGTTGCTCTATAAGATAAATCAAGGTAGAAAAACTCAAACCAATTAACATTAAAATTAAAACACCAAAAAAGGATGACAAATAAATTCCAACACTCTAATTAGAAACCCAATAACATTAAAATTAAATCACAAAAAATAGATGACAAAGCAATGCCAACACTCTAATTAGCTTCAATCTCATGCATCCAACAAAATAGAAATGAAAAATATGTATCTCAAAAGTCATGATAAGTGAAGATGTTATAATCATAAGGCCCAACCTAACAATGAATGATGTTCCTATGATGCTGGAAAAAGGATGGGTGCATATGGTTCGCAGAGGAGAAGAATTTGAGATTGATTGCGTTCGCAGTGCTTTTCTGGCAAACACTGGGAAGTTCGTTTGATATTGTTATTTTTTTCCGTGGTATATATGGGAGGAATAGGGGATGTCCATTATCATTAAAAAAAGGGAAAAAATACAAGATTCCATTGCCACCTTCATATGGTTACCATATTTTAATATGGATTTTTTTTTTTAAATGAGTGTTTTTTAATAGTTTTTGTTTTTATATGAATTTTGTCTTATAGGAGATTTTCTTAATATTTTTTTGTATATTTGTAGGGCTAGGAGACCAATGTTGGCATGCCATGTGTCAAAGTCCCATTGGTCATTTCATTGCCACATAAGCTAAGCAGGTCCCACATCCTCTTACGACTGCAAACTTCTGATGGTCATACATATTCCAATTGAGGTGTCATTCACGTCATTTCTTTTGCAATGAAGAGCTATACAACTTGATTCCAATGTTGTTGAGATTCAAGAACTTTGAAATTTGAGCCTTTCTAGAGCCACCTCGAACATTCCTCCCGATTGAAGAGATTTTGGTCCTCCAAAAGCATGAACATAATCTGAAATATGTTGTACTCTCTCATTTTACAACAAGTGCCTTAACATGCCACACTTCCTTCTCCTTCACCTTTTTACTTCAGGGACATAAGTGATGAACCAACACCTGCATTCTATGCAAACCTGTGGTACAATATTTGCAAAATACATGTTATTAATACAATACCAATCATGACCCAAACAAACCCCATACATGCCAAGAGTTTATAAAACACTCTTTGGTCAAGTTTACATTAAAATCATAACAAAAACCAATACCCCAACTATCAACAAAAGGCCAAAATATCATCATATTGCTTTCATAAGTGTTGGAAAACACATCATCACTTTTACAATAATTTCATAATATTATATACAAAATGTGTCCATGACAAGCTACTTTATCTAATAAAACCATCTCTCACTCAAGAAAGTGAATGGGTCATCTCCCTATGGTGGATTCACTTGTTGAACATATTCACCAGCTAGTTCCTTCATAGTTTCTTTTTGGGCATGGATTATGTTACATGTGTCTCTTTGGTGTCCATCCCTATTGCAGTGACTATAATGATTCTTTCTCATCCAACTTTTATTGATCTTGTTGGAATTCTCATTCCTCGTGCTCCTCTAATAAATTCTCGTGGAATCCTCACTATCACTGGAATATGATGATGTGCTCCCATCATCTATAGTTGGTAGTCACTAGTTGAGTTGGAGAATTCTCCAACCTATTTCCTGACATATCCAAGTCCTGCATAATGAGACAATTACTCCACTTTGATGGGATTCACAATTCCTTGGCCATTAATGTAGAGGCCCTTTCCTTGATACCCCATTTTCTTCAACAATTTTGATCTAATTCTTGTAGTATGTTTCTCAAAAGAAGCGAAATCACCATCATAAAAAGAACATGAAATTGAAGAATCATTTTTTACCTCAAGTTTGTTATGCTGAAACTTTTCCAAGGCCTTCTCCTTGGCTTGTAATTTATGTTGCAACCTTTGTTTCTCCTCCTCTACTTCTTGTAGGAGTCTCCTTAGTTCAACTTTCTCCACTTGAATGATTTGGTTGATCTCTTTGAGTTCTTGGAGCCATGTTGTATTTGGTTCCCTATACAATTTTGGCACAACTTCTGCTGAAATATTTGCCACATCACTTGAATCAGAACCCAAGTCGATAGTTCCATCTTCTGCAATCCCAAGAGCTACAATCTTCATTTCATCACCTGAGTCTGATCCTATATCAATTGGTCCAACACCTACAAATATTGCAGCAATGATCTTCTCATCATCCTCTGATTCATATTCTTGGTCTTGTTGCATAGTTGCAACTGCCTTCTGTGTCTCTTTTCTGTCGTTCCTCTTTGGCCTCAATTTTGGATGCAATTTCAAGCAATTCTCCTCATTATTCCATTCTTTCTCACAATGAGTACAAGAGGTATTTTCTTCTTTTCTCTTAGCTATTGTTTCCCTATTTGGGTGGTAATCTTGCTCATGCTTCCCCCTACTTTCAAGATGTTCACCATTCACACTAGCTTCATCAAGAGTTTTAAGTTCACTTAATAACAATGAATGACACAAATAACCATGAAATGAGCCATTGTATTTCATCAACATTTCAAGAGAGCCTAATGGAACATTCAATGCTAATACTTGTTTCCTAAATTCCTCTGTAAAATTTAAAAAAATTTGACCTTTAATTTTTTTCGAATGTTTCCATTCTATCATGTCCTTCTGTTTGTAACCCAATGGGTAAAACTATCCTCTTAAGGCAGAAACGAACTCAGAGAAAGATGAAATAAGTTTACGACTACTCTTACCAACTTCTACAACTTTCCTTCCCACCAGAAGTGAGCAAAAACTAAATCAAAGGGATGCGAGTTGGATCTTGGCCTCATCTTATTTGATTCATTGTATCCAGAAATATACTTCAACCTATCTGATCCATTTATCTATATTTTCCGCATTAGATTCTCCACTAAACACAGGAAGTTCAAACTTGACATCCAACTTTAAAAAGGGATTGTTATGAGTTTCTCTACCTCTAGAATGGCGATAAGAGGAAGGAAAATAACTTTCCATGCAATATGGAGAGGGAGGTTCAGGAGGATATTCTCCTCCTCCTTCATGATTCACTGAGGCATGATCATTTGTTCCTTCCTTCTTCTCTGGTTTCACCATTATCTTATCATACTCTGCGAACAATTTGTTTAGTTTTTCTGCCATGGAGTAGAAGGCCTTGCGATAGTTTCACTCTTCCTTCAACCAAGCATCTTCATCTACCATTCTCCCTCTTTGTGCTACACACACTACTTCTCAAGAAAAAGGACTTAACTTTTCCTTCACCTCTTTGGAGATTTTCCAAGGTTATCATACACTTTCAATTCACATATATAGAAGGCCCGCTTTGATACCAAACTTGATCCAGATCTTTTCACTTCAAATATTCATACATAATTTCATTTAAAAGGGCATGTAACCATAATATTTACTCACATAAAAGAATTTGAAATAAACGGCAACCATGAGAAGCAAGGAAACAAACAAGTTGATAACAAAGTTCACCTAGTGCGGGTTACGTCTCCAGGCCCAGCTCAATGTGGGGAGGCCTCTTTCATTAATTTTTAGTTAAATCAAATTACATGCATGTAAAAAAGACGCCTTATACCTCCACTTCTAGGGATGACCTAAGAATGCACACCTTTGCTGAAGAAATGGAATGTTGATCCAGGTGGATATTGGTGGCCACCCTCCTATTCCACTTGGACCCCCAAAGATTACTTCTCACAGGTTGACTGGATTTTGGCTACCCAGATGAAGAATCTCATGACTTCATCGCAGTGCAATACAATAGGCAGGAAAAGTGGGATAGCTGACCACTCCAATATTGTGAGTAGATTGGACAGATTTATTGTTTGGATTGGATACTAGATGGGCAAGAAGTTGTGTGGGTCATGGTTGATTTGGTGGGGTAGGCAATTGAAGTTGCTGCTGCTGTGGCTGAACCTTTTGTTGTGGCATGGGTTGTGGTGAGCAAAGGTTTTGAGGGAGATAATTTAGTGCAGAACCGTAAGGAAAATTCCCCTGCCAAGGTTGTTGTGGAGGCTAAGGCTTCTAGGGAATTGGAATGTTCCACATCTGATTCTAGGCATAAGGAAATTGAGAATGTTGTTGTGACATACATGTAGGACGTGGTTGCCATGGTTTTTGAGGTGCCGTTGTATAGAGTATATTGAAAACTTCCCTGATTTGCTAGATATGATGCTTTAATCTCTGTAAGAGAAGGACATTGACTAGTAGAATGATCAACCTCACAAATTTTGCATACCTCTATACTGTTTGCAGGACACTCCCTTAAGGGATGTTTTTTTCTACACTTGGAGCAGAACACGACCAAGGCTTTCTCCACTTCCTCTTGCTTCTTCTTAGCTTAAAAAACATCTAACTGTGAAGACAAAGTGCTAAGAATTTCAATTTTAAAATTTTCATATAAGTTTCCTATTTCAGCTCTGGTTACCCCAGCCCCTGCAATTGATTTAGTGAATCTAGAAGAGGTATCTCTTGATCCTTTTCCAACCTTAGAATTTCCCCTTGAATATCATCGACACAGCTTGCACACATCATCATAGCTCAATTTTGATACATCACCTTCTCCCATAAAGTAAAAAACCTCGAGAGATTCTAATCTTATGGCTCTTAACAGAATTGTTCTCAGGGTTTCCTTATTCAGCTCGTTCATCTTGGATCTTTGCAGATTATACAAGAATCTTTCTAGGAAGTCATCCAGGCTTTCTTCCTCCTTATGGGTTATGCCAAAGATTTCTTCCTTGATGTCCCTGGTTTTACAATAATCCTAGTACATTTTCAGAAACACCTTCTTCATTTCATTCCATGTCGAAATGGAATTTGCAGTTAGTCCCATGAACCATATAAGAGCTTCATCTTTTAATGTGGAAGGAAACAAATTAAGCTTTGGAGTATTTGAAGAATAATCGTAGCTCCTACACAATACATCAAACTCGAATAAGAAATCATCGAGATCTTCACTAGAGGTACCACGAAAATTAGGCAAAGCAGAGGGAGGAACGATTTTCATTTGACTGGTCCCAATAGAATCTTTTATAGGAAATTTTAATGTAAATGGTTCCTCTTCCTTCTCCCAATGGTCCCCATTTGTAGTACCAGTACCCTCTAAATGATCCATATTGAACCAAAAGGGAGTGGGACCCTGGTAAACTATAGATCCTTCAGAGTCAGTTGTCTGGAACTCTGGTTCTCGAATAGGGTTGAAGAGGAATTCCTCTTCAGGCTGACCACTAAGCAAAGACGATGTCCTAATAATAAGAAGATATTCTTGATGAGCAGCAACAAAGGATTCTCTGTCAGAAGGATTCTTCTCTACTGTAGGGCTATTACTATGCTTATGATCAGTTGTTGATCCCTGCTCAGAACTGTTAGTCCTCAGTTGATATTCCCCCTTATTCTTTACGAACTTCTTTTTCTGTGCCAATTTATTAATGAACGAAGTGGTGCTCACACCACCACTAAAATTACTTGAAAAATTATATTGGCCCCTATTGAAAAATTCAAAACTTCTACTTACCAAACAATTAGGACGTGGCTTTGGTGAATTCTGATCGTTGTAGGTGCGTATGCCTTACCCCACGTCTTACCACTTCGACTTCCCCAGTCCTGAAAAGCTTAGACAAAAATAAATCATACAAAAACACTTTCAGTATCATCCCTTAGCACCTCCCCGACAACGACGCCAAAATGTTTGGGCAAATTATAGACTTATAATTTGACAAACATAAATTATCAACCAAGGGTAGGTAACCTTGTGAGATGCTACACAAAATATATGAAGGCTAATACTTTAAGTGTTTTCCTAAATGAAATCACATACACACATAGATTCAATATCCCTTTTTCCCCTCAACACTTAGTAGCAAAGGCTATGGAGTGGATTTAATCATCCCTGTAAAGCTCTAAAAATTATTGATGTTGATCAAAAAATATATAATAAATCAATCAAACAACAATTGAATCAATTCAACAATTTTCAAAATAAGATTAAAGCCTACTCAAATACTCCAAACATATTCATCACATAAGCTTCACCATTTAATCATCACACATATGTTGCTACACTTTAGAAAAGAGGAATCAAAATTTATGTAATAACTCTATCAACTCATGAAAATAATTAAAAGAACACAATTTGCAACTATGGGTGTTGCGAGTAAAGGGGGCCCTCCCTTACTCACAATTCCTTCAACTTCTAAAGGAGTTTGCACAATAAAATCAGTAAAACATGAACTTTGTATTAATCTAAACAAGTATTATAGTAGTATCAAAGTCTAGTATATCATCCCCCCTTTACAAATGAAACATAAAAGTATTTATACAAATACAGAGGCATAAACTTGCTCTAATTATGAATACTGAAATATTGCAACTATATGATAATAATAATAGGATAAGATAATAAAAATAATCATGCTGAGTTTGATCCATGACTGCAAGGATGGATCAAATTGTTCTCATTGGGTTGCTGAGGTCGTTTCCCACTACGGACGTCCATGAAAGGTCTGAAGATCTGGGCGGTTTCGATGGCAATTTTGAAGCAGCCAATAGGTCAACATCTATGTAGATAGATTTCTTGACAAAACCCATGTTTTCGTTCTCTTCGAGGCTAACCAAAACATATTCAACCATCAAGATCATTCCAGGAAATTGGAGCGGCTATAGAAAATTATGTATCTATAGGAAATCAGCGACTCTGCAGGAAATCACGGAACTTCTTCCGAAGATAGTTGATCTGCATAGGATTCATTCAACACTCTTAAAGTTGTAGATAATCTGATTAGGTGTCATTTAACTTTAGAAATACTCAAGAATAAAGTGAAATGATACTTTTTAGACTAATTTTCATACCTTAAAGCCCACAACATCCTTTTGGTTAAAACACATAAGATATGGAAAAAAGGGAGTCATGAAGGGTCAAAAAGAATTTAAAACAGGGGGTAGAAAGGCCTTAGAACATTATAAAAAGTGGACAAAATCGGGACCCAACAATGATCCCATTATCAAAAGCTCCTTCAATTCCAAGTGCTCTCGGAGTTCCTAAATAAAGTGGAGGATGTATGAACTAAGTTTTGTGTAGGAGGAAAAGTGATAATATGTCCAAGTTTCAACCTACAAAAATCCCAACTCCTAGGCATTCAACCTTCATGACCTCATGGATAATCCATCCTAATAAGTCATCAACTCCTAAGACCTCCAAGACTTGTTATACATCCTTTCATGGAGGGAGTAATAGCTAACAAGCCCATTCTCTATTATCATTCCTAAAATCTTAAGAATTTAAATCAATTTATACAAAAATGCAGTCTCAAATTGAAAACAATTCCTCTCATATTTCAATTCGGACAAATGCATCCAAAATCTTCACACACTCTACATCGTTCTTTAAAATAAGAAGAATAAGATGAATTAAGTTTGCCCATTTCATCACCCAAATTCCAATTATAAATTTTGGCATCGAGGAAACCAAACGACATAACACATCCTTTGCATTCACAGATCCATTAGTTTCGAACAACATACATGGCCTGCTATAGGGTTTGAGATTCATCAAACTGGCCATCCTAGGCTCTTGCCACACTGAACGATCTTGTTTCCCTGCCATAAATATAGGGATTGGTACTCAACAAGAAGCTCTCGTCTCTGCAAACTCCACTAATGTTATGGCTCCACAACATCTTGTAGTACTCGACATTGCCCCTCCTCGGCTAGTGAACGATCTAGGCTCCCTCGCGCCTCTCTCTCCATATGACCTTGGCCGCATCCCAGAACTTGTGTATCATCATGGAAGAAAGTGGTAAATCGGGGTAGGAACACACCAAGATAGCAATGGAAGCAATGACTAAGAAAAAACTCCATGGCCATTGATTTTCCTTCATAATTGTTGTTACAAGAGGCATTGAAGATGAAACATTTTGTAGGGTAGTGCATAAATGAATGATAGAGAGTTTCAGTTTTATCTAGAGGGTCTGAATAAAATGGCATATAATTTAATATTAAATAGTATGAGGTTATTTTTTTTGCAAAAAGGTTTATCGGAAATATTAATTTTGTCCAAAAAAAATGTCTTACATTACTCTCTTGTCTCGTAGTAGTGTGTCTTTGTCTTTATTAAAATACATTAAATAAGCTCCAAGAAAATAACCAAGAGATGAAAATAAAGGGAAGTACATGATTATTGGCTATCCCTGGGCTAGTTTCAATGTGAAGAGGAACACCCTTAAGCTCCTAGTGAGAATGTTTCCGGCGAGGGGAATAATTGTATCAGATATATTCATCTATAATATTACCAACAATGTATGCACTATCTCAATGCATGCATTATATAATATAAATTGAATGTGTGTATACATTTTTGAAGGGAACTAGAACTAAAATAATTTGCAGTGGTGCTACTCGAAGAGGAAACACCATATCTTTGTTATCCCCATGAATCATTACCATGACACCATTCTAGAAAACAAACAAACAAAAGTTTTAAGCTAGGTCTAATATAAAAAATAAAATGACCATAAACTACAAATTTGCACTTTATCACATTGGAAATTACAAGCAAAAGGAAATTCAATATGCTTTTATTTATATAAAATTGTTTGGTTCATGTCTAAAATTAGTAATTTATAATTTCCTCTCATTTTCCATGAACTATATAGTATATTAGCAATTTCTAATTTCCATGGATTTAAGTTTTGGAACCATATAAACAACATTATATGCAGGAAAAATATTAATCCCCTCTTGTTCCAACAACAACACTCCCCTATATCTAATGATTAATGCAATAAATTTTCATCCTTTTTCAAAAGAAACATCCCATATATTACAAATTACAAACCCCCATTCCCACATACAAACAACATAAACATATAACATCCCTTGACTCCCATGGTTAGCATAATAGGTAACCAACATGTTCACAAAGCATGTTCTCTATAACGAAGAAGTCCAGCCCCATAAAAATAGCTCTCAAGTATATCCTTATTCCTAATAAACATATCTCCTATTATAAAATTGACATCCACCAAATTACATAGCACAAGCTAGTGATATTTAGAAGTAACTCATGCATGTACTGGATACTTTAAGGAATAAGGATATTGATGATGATAAATTGACAAATAGATAAGAAATGATAATGATGAAGTTCATCTTTCTCATTAAGTCATCAAAATCAAAATGTATATATACTAGCACACTTGCTCACTGCTATTATATGGAGGAATGGCAATGGAAAATAAAAAATAGGATGGATACTAGAATTGTACCAAGTCAACAAATTACTAGGTCAACAACCTTTTGTCATAAGGTGAGGCCTAATGGTATCACCTAAGATTTCTAGGATCATTCATAGTAGAAAAGTTTATAGAAACCATTGGTGACGACACCCATGGCTCCACGAAGATTAGTTCTAAAGGTGCATAAGGAGGTAATGAGTCTCCACTTGACATTAACTTGTTTAATATTGAGCATGTTATTTTTTTCCATAAGTTTTGAGACCTTTTCACTATTGGTTATGTTGGACACCTAATCCTCAATGGGTTAGTGTGGAAGTCGAATGGACAAAAGCAGTCCAAGAGACCTTGGGATCTGAAACCCAAGAGTCACATATTGTACTATAAATGTATATCTGATGTTAATAAAAAAATGTACTCACTGATTTATCTTTCCTATTCTATGTTTCCCATGTGTGTTTAACATGGTATCAGAGCGGGCGATCTCCTGCCCTGCTCCAGTGTGAGCCACCTGTTTCTGTGGCCTTTGTAAACCAATGCTCTCCTCTTGATTATACTTTTCTGAGCATTTCTTAAAATAGAAGTTGTTACCTCTATCAGTGCTGCCATTCTTCTGATGTGAGCAGTCCTGGCCCTCTTCCATATTCTTTTCCAGCGCTCCTGACATGCTGCCTCTGCCATATAACGCATCTGTCCAAGCCGTTCTGAGATGTCTATCTTCCATATTCTATTTATGAGACCTGCGTTCTCTGTCCATATACGCTCCATTTAAAAGCGCTGCACCACCTGCTTTGTACCTTTATTCCTTCAGACCTGCTCCACCTGTGATTTAGCGTTATTCATTGCCAGATCTGCTCCATCTGTGATTTTCCATATAATGAGCTGCGCTGCTGATGGTGTCAGTTACCTGAAGCAAATTCTAAACCATTCTGTTGGGTGTCAGTATATGTTTTTGGCAGTTTGAATCTTGCAATTGGTTTCTTGCACACTCCGCAGTGCAGGCTTCCATGGCAGACTACCACTATGAGGAACAGCGTCCGCACCCTCTACCTCTGGCTGGGATTCCGCATTGGTGAGGCACGCGTCCAGAAACTTTTCGGCGGTCTCAGATCCATCCTGGTCTGACATAGCTGGAAATAGTTTTGGGGAACGAGCATATTTCCGTTACTACTTCCAGTCTCTTGATTAAAGATCTCTAAAGTCTTCTTGTCACGAGTATACTCCTCGCCATTGATAACTGGCTTTTCATTTGGAAACCGAATATAATCCAAGTGCAGCCCATCTATCTCATATTGGGAAACAATTTCTCTACACACTTCCACCAGATGCTTTCTTTGAAATAAACTGTCCTTGACTGTTGTCATGCCATCCTGTTTCCACTCGTGCTCCACTCGAAATCTGAAAGCTCTTTGACTATCTGTATAATTCATAGGCACAACGGCATCTAGTAACCTATCTTTCCACCACTGTTCGACATCTTGAAATTTACTCAATGTCTGCTTTCTCTCGGTGCCTACAGCAGCAGTGAGAACAATCTGTGGCCTAAGTGACTTCACTGTTCGACGTATATCCCGTAAAGAGTTGAGCATCCTTGGGAGCGCTACCGCACTCCAAAGGACAAAACCAGCGAGAAGGTCCACCGTCAGGTTGAATAAAGTCGAGTGCTCTGTCTAAGTAATCCTTTACGCTCAGAAGCTCGTACTCTCGTCCCTTAGATAATTCCGTTGGCAAAGATTTCGTGACTTCTGTAGCAGCATAGTAGTTTGTAGTGCTTTTAGTAGCCCCATTTTCTCTTTCATCCAGGTGCAAGAGTGGCGACTATTCCCCTCGTGGAGCAGTTGGATACATCTCTGTTCGGAGTATCAACATTCCGATGAACACGTGCGCCGAAAAATGAACTTCTATAATAGACCTTCTTTGAGAATATTAATGCTGCTGGCTGAGGGTGCAATTGGAAGGCTGCATGATTTGCGGGACTGCAAGGCTGACAAATACTAGAAAAGCTTGTGCTTGTTGCCACTGTTGTACGTGATTCGTGGAGGAGACCGGGCTTGCCGTGAAGGAGGTAGCCTTCTGGGGTCTCGTTTCAAGAAATCTGTAAAGGTTTTCCCTACCGGTGTTGTATCCCTTGTCTCTTTGATCATGACTGGTGGTTATCTTCATAGCATATTGCGTAGTTCTCATCATGAAAGTATATGAGGTTGAAAGCCATTTTGTGCAATGAGTGTTTCCCTTGAAGGGTTGGTTTCGCTTCCAGTAAAAGAGAATTGAACTTACCAGCATCGAATTTGAACATAAAGCTTTGGTCACATTACGAGAAATAAAGGAATTGTGCCACAAACTACAAATTTCTTGTCACAAGAAAACAAACAAAGGAGCATCAGTTTAAAGTTACACAAGAATGTTACTGTAGAACTCTGCATATTTTTTTTATAACTACCTGGGGATGTGTTTGGTGGCTTCAACATCTGGCAACATTTTCCAGCAGTCGAACATTTATCGACTGGTTCATTTGCAACTAGTAAAAGGTGTTTTACATTTGAAGCAGCAAGCAATGGCAGAGTAGAAGCAATTTTCTCTCTTTAGCAGTAGCACCATTCCTTGGATTCTGAACATAAAGAGGTATCGGAGCATGATATATATTGAATGCACTGTGAACTGTTTTAATATTGAATGTGCGCTGTCCAGTGGTATTTGAAACTATCATATGATCCTGCCATTAGTAGTTTTTTCTTCTCGACTTTTGCACATTTGCCAAGCACTTGGGTGTGTATACTCTATACATATCATTGTCAGCATTAGAAGAGGAGGAAAAGCGATATCTACCCATGCCTTCCACAAGGATTCTGGAGAGACTACTTTACTTATAAATGGCGTTTGAAATGAATAATATGCAGTGCGGCACAAAGGCAGTTTTTCGAGGACCCACAGAGTTTTTTGGATGCGTGGATCTATAATATCCTTGGAGGAGTATGCCGATTGTATTGTTTGATGCAAGGAGTGTTGTTGAATGTTTGCATTAAACAGAGATTAGATTTAGAGATTTGATATGACAGTATTGACACATTATTCTTTGTAAATGCCTATCATAAAGCATCTATTGAGTTGGTATTGCTGACATTGTTGATCTATAGACATGTATTGATGAAGTGGAGTATGATTTCACATTCTAGGGTTTCAGAGATAAGTCTTGCATTACCAAGTATTATTGACTGAATACGCTGATGGATAGACTCTGATGATGATGTTGAATTGACGGGCTAAGTGTTATGTCACAGAGCTTGACATTCCTTGATTCCACTGCTGTATAAAGATTTTGGTGAGCTGATTGTAATCTTTTATATTGCACACTGATCATTTGCTGACATTTATAAAGGATATTGCTGTGTACTGTGAGTAGATATTACTTTTCTGCATTGAGTAGTAGTTGTGATCAGTTTTTAAGGTGTAAATCAGACATTGAAGAAAAAATGGCCAGAACCAGTGAAGTATTACAGTTCCTTAAAACTCTGATATTATCTACTGTTGATGACACATTACAAATCAGTAAAGGATCTCTCTCAGAAATTCAGACATGTCTACAAAATGCACAGGAAAAGATAGAATTTCTGCAACTTGAATCACAGCTACAGCAAGAAGAGCTACATCAAAATAGACACCATTCTGAACCTGTTTTTGTTCGGAACATTGAGACAACCACCCATCAGCAGCATGTTAATAATGTTACAGTTCATTCAAATCAAGCAACAATTGTATATGCAGATGCAGGAACTCAGTCTGCACTTCCCAAGCCCATCATCAGACCTTGGGAACAACTTGTCCACAACAAGCACAAAACTGGTCTTGGATATGACAAGGACTTGTCCTTTCATATTCCAGACTATGCCAAGCCCATTCAGTTTCAGAGTGTTGGATTCATTCATGACAGTTCACCTCTAGCTGTTCTAGATTCTGCCCCTCTTCAACAACAACAACAACAACCACAGATTGTAAAATGCCAACACTGTGATCGAGTTGGCCATCTGAAAGATCACTGTTTTGATCTTCATCCATGTAAGCATTGTCATAAAACCAACCATTCTTCACACAGATGCTTCAGAAATAAACATCCTGCAAGAACAAAGATCCATCTTGGATGGATCACTTCTTGGCAATGGGCATCAATAGCCAAGAAGATATTCCAAACACATGTCAGAACTTGTTCCAGAGTATTGAACAATCTTGCAGTTGAGTTTTCTCCATCTTCTCACCTTGTACCTGACACGGGGGGAAATGATGGTCATCTACAAGCTTCAAAGTCACATCAAGCGAGCCTGAGCCACAACCTGCCACACCAGTTTTAGAGTTGTAGCCAGAGACAAAGATGCCCATAAACATGCCTTCAGTTGGCAATCTGGGACACTTCCTCTATCAGAAGACTCCAGCTTCTTGCCAGTTTTGGAAGAGTTCCAGGAATCGCAGAGTTGTTGGTCATCCTTAAACCATCACAGATTAAGAACACTTCCTCTAGCAGAAGACTCCAGCTTCTTGCCAGTTTTGGAAGAGTTCAAGGAATTGCATTAAGCATTCCAGAGTTGTTGGTTATCCTTAAACCATCACAGGTTGAGACTTCCCTTTTCAGGTTGAAGTTTTACCTTTTATGCGGGGTGAGACCTCCATTTTATGGTTGAAGGTTTCCCTCTTTAAAACAATAGGATCACTTCCTCTAGCAGAAAACTTCAGTTTCTTGCCAGTTTTGGAAGAGTTCCGGGAACTGCACTAAGCGTTCCAGTGTTGGTGGTCATCCTTAAACCACTGCCCTTTATACCAACATTTCATAGAGCACATTCAGCCTAGTGCTGCCATGCATTTTTTGCACATTTTTTATTACAGCTTTCTTCTTGGACTCATACATAACCCTTCGGATTAAGGGGGGGAATGTTGGACACCTAATCCTCAATGGGTTAGTGTGGAAGTCGAATGGACAAAAGCAGTCCAAGATACCTTGGGATCTGAAACCCAAGAGTCACATATTGTACTATAAATGTATATCTGATGTTAATAAAAAAATGTACTCACTGATTTATCTTTCCTATTCTATGTTTCCCATATGTGTTTAACAGGTTATTTTATTGGAAGGGTACGCCTAGAAAGAATCATTCTAGATGCACACACAACCTTTCCCATGTGAAGGAATTCCAAAGTATTCTTACATTTAGAGGTCTCCATTCATAATGTCATTCTTCGTTATTTTGTTGGAAGGGTTCTTTTTGAGATGATTATTATGGACTCACACTCACAACCCTTCCCAAGTGAAACATATCATGATTTGAGGCCCCCAGATGTATGAAAACCTTAGTGGTCCTTAACTACTAGACCTGTGAGATCTTGGCTAACAAAATATCACAACTTCCATACCTGATTTGGGTAGATTTCCTTGTCCTTCCCATCAAGTTTGGCCAAAGTTAAAATGAATTACCATTACTTTGGGGTGATTTATTTGTGAATAACCTAAAATATTTTTCAAGTCTTAGACTCAATATCACATCTATGTGTGACTAGCCTCACCCAATAATTCATAAAGTCTTGTAGAGATAGATTGGTATCCAAATGCATTGCCAAACAATTCATTGTATGAATTATCCCAATACCTACTTCAACTACCAAAAAGCTCAACCCATCACATCATCTCTCAAACCAAAATAAAAATGATCCCATTATCAAAATCTCCTTCAATTCCCTCGAAGTTCCTAAATAAAGGGGAGAATCTATGATAATATGTCCAAGTTTCAACCTGCAAAAACCCCAACTCCTATGTAATTCAACCTTCGTGACCTCATGGATAGTCCATCCTAATAAGTCATCATCTCCTAAGACCTCCCGGACTTGTTATACATCCTTGCATGGAGGGAGTAGTAGCCAACAATCCCACTCTCTATTATCATTCCTAAACTCTTAAGAATTGTGTCTATCCTAAACTCCAAAAAGCCATAGCAAACCACCCTAAAGGATTTTTTGATTGGCACAATGTCCTTTCACGATCCGTTATAATTTGTTTAAAAAATTTATAACAATGAGGGAGACATGCATGATGAATTCAGTTTGTGATGAATGTGACTTCCAAGAATGTCTCCGGACTAAACAACCTTGAAATAAAATGCATTGTTTGCTAATTGTTGACTTTTCAGATAAAAGATATATCCTTTGTTTTACAAGAGGTTGAAATTGTGGGTTTGATGCTCCATACTACCATGTTAGTGATTTGGCCAAGGATAGTGTATTTTACTTGGATCATATTGATGGAAAAGTTGAGGGTTCACCTTAGCCATTTCTTTTTGGAGATGAAAAATCATAGCCAAGGTTTTATTTGTTGCAGATGCCAAAGCAGTTCTCTCTTCCTCTAGCTCACTCTGTAGTTGTTTTATCATCCAATGCTAGACCCAAAGGACCTATCTCAATGCATTTATGTCATTCTTGATGTCCATCTCTGCCTGTACAGGAGTCGAAGCTTCTCTCTCTTCGAAGTCACCTTCTAGCTTTTGCTTCAAACATTGTTGCCATTGATAAATCTCTACAGCCATCACCATGCTACTGTGATTACACTGCTTGAGTGAATTCTTGCAACAAGAGTTCACTGGCTCTCCTTCTAAAAAAAGATAAGTATACAAAACCCTAGTCCTGCAAATGATCACATAAAAAAAGAATGGCGCTAAAAAGCTCTTACTAGCATTACTTTATCAATCTTTTGGCTCCTTCAATTTTCTTGCCTTCGCTTGCAGAGACTATGTAGCCAAGATTAACATAAAAACAATTCTAAAGGCTTTGTCCGAAAATTACTATTTTTTCTATAGATTTTTTTTTTTCTATTCAGATGTATAGTACCTTCATCAATTTTGACAAAATAAAAACCATTTTTGCATCTTTCTCTCCTATGTCTTTATTAAAGTTAAAATGGAAATAAACATTTGTTAAGAAAAAAAATTTATGAACTCTGGGTAAAACATAACAATCTCAGGTGTGACGCTAAAAGAATTGATGAAAATCAATTTCTGTTAATTTATGCTAATGTTATTTTCGATCGAAGGCTGTGGCTTAAATGGAATTTGATGATTAAATGGTTGATGGATTGCAATTCACAATTAAGTAAAGAAGGAAATTATCATAACACGAAGGACGCTGAGAGTGAATGAATCTGCAAATGTAATGGATATTAATATCTTGTAATAGCCTAACCAATCGAATTGTTGTTGAACCATAATTTTTTATGACTGCACCAAATAGAAAACTAATAAATGACATACACATGTATATTAGAGTATACAAAGTGGAATATATCAGGAACATAGTAGAATATGAAACTTTTGGGTGGTTTGCTGGAGTAATTTGGAATCAACTACCTCCATGAAACAATATGTACTTAATCTGTTACTACCTCTACATAACATGAAATTTTCTAAGTGGTTTACTACACCAATCTGGTACTAACTATCTCCGCAAATAATATCTACCTGCCACTGCTACTCAAGAGATAATCGCGTTACAGAAAGTGTCAAGAAATCCTAGCGCTTTTTATGCCCTCACTCTCTAAATGTTCTATGCTAAGAACCATGCATCTTATCCTCAGATCTTATTATTATTTATTGAAATGAATATGAGACCGCAATGGATGGAGTGGGAGGCATAGGGACAGTCACAGTGAGGTGGTTATATTCAATCGGGGATGATCACGAGGATCTATTTCAAGTTTTCCATCTGTTGGCGAGGAAGGTGAGTGTAGACATCCATACGCCTTCCTCCCATGTCACGTAAGTTCTGTTGCAAAATAGGTCCCCTTTTATCCAAGAGTAATCAACATTTTTTCTAATAATTCTCTTTTTCTAACTAGATGAGAAGTAGGGTGGTAACTTTCCTGTAGCAAGATAATTGGCCATGTCTGCAAACCAAGGTGTTTTGATGGAAATAGAAAACAAATTCTCATCAAGAAAGTTATCATTAATAGGAATATCCTCACCTGCATGGTTGAGCCTAGATAGGAAATCAACTACCTGATTTTCTTTTCCCGACCTGTCCAATACCATGATATCAAATTCTTGCAGAACAAAAGCCACCTAGTAATCCTGCCATTAGTGATTGGTGTGTTCATGATATATCGAATATCATAATCATCAATATGTACAAAAACATCATAACCAATGATGTAATGTATAAACTTATTAATAGAATAAATTATAGCAAGGAACTCTTTTTCAGTTATGGTGTTATTCAGTTCTGCAGGAGTTAAATTTTTACTAACAAAATAGATGGCATGGGTTACGAGATTTTCCTTTTGGCCCAATATTGTTCCTATAGCTAAATCAGAGGCATCAATGGAAATATGAAAGGGAAATTTGCAATCTAAACCTCTCAAGACAGGTGTTGAAAAAAGTTTTTCCTTGAGTGTATCAAAAGCAAATTGACACTCATCACTCCAATGAAATTTATATTATTTGGTCAATAATTTAAACAATGGCGAGGCTACCTTTGTAAAATTCTCAACAAACCTTCTGTAGTAGCATGTATGTCCAAGGAAACTTCGAACTCCCTTTTGACTGGTTGGTGGGGGCAAATTTTCAATTACTTCGATCTTAGATGGATTAACTTTAATTCCTACAGCAAAAACATGATGACCCAAAACAATACCCTCAGTCATAATCATAAAAAAAATTCATTACTCAAAGAAACATTAGTTTCTCTAAATCTATTCAAACTCTCCTAAGATTGTGTAGAGCTTCTTCAAAAGTATCACCCATTATTGTAAAATCATCCATGTAAACCTCTATGCAATCATGCAAAAGATCAAAGAAAATACCAAGTATTTCCCTTTGAAATGTGGATGGCGTGTTACATAAACCAAATGGTAGGACCTTATATGCATAGGTTCCCTAGGGACATGAGAATATCGCCTTCTCTTGGTCCTTTGGAGCTATTCTAATTTGGTTGTACACACTGAACCCATCTAGGAAAGAGAAATGCCTCTTCCCTGCTAGAGTGTCCAACACTTGGTCTATAAAAGTCAAGGGAAAGTGATCTTTTAATGTAGATTTTTTTATTTCTCTATAATCCACACACACTTTCCATTTACGATTCTTTTTAGGGATGATAATGAGTGGGGATACCCAATGGCTGTTTGAAATAGGATAAATGAACCCTACATTTAACAATTTCTGCAATTCATTTTTTACAATTTCTCTTAAAGCAGGGTTCATTCTCCTTTCTGGTTGTCTCACAGGCATGGCATTTACCTCTATGTAGATATGATGATTGCATGTATCCAGGTGAATACCCCTCATGTCTGTATATTCCCAAGCAAATGTATCCAAAAAGTCTTTCAATGTCTGAATTAATTTTTGCTCCTATTCAGGAGTCAAGCTAGAATTGATATTGAGGGTTTTTCCAGAAGAAATTTCAATTACCTTACCTCCACATTCAGTGATTGAATACGCAGGAATTGAAGATAAAAGATTTGAATTTAATTCAATTGTTGTATTATATTTATAAGAGTTTTGTACGTTAGTAATGATATTTAGATTAGGACTAGAATGCCCCTCTACATGCTGTGAAAAATCAGGATTAGAAATATGACAATTTAGCAAATTTTCCTCTGAATTTTCCTTAAGGCTCATGGCTTGGGATACTGTCAATACTAGGTGAATAACTTCTAAATTATGTTCTTCATCATCCCAATAGGTATTTTTTGATTTTAGGAGGGGTTTGGAAGGGGGGTATAGGTTGATGTGTTTAATTTTAGCCCTATGAGTGATGGCCATGTTTCGAGACCTACACCCTATGTAGTCATCATCTGTAGCCAACCACGGTCTCCCCAAGATCAAAGGATGCCCTCCCAAGTTGGTCTTAGGTTGAAGAACATAGAAATCTATAGGGTACTCCCAGGAATCCAATGAAATGACAATGTCTTCTAATACACCCTCTAGCTTTACCTTAGACCTATTTGCTAATTCTAACATGGTAGGAGTATGAAGTAATTCAAAGGATCCTATGTGAGATAATGTCTCCATTTCATCACATTGATGGCTGCACCTAAATCGATTAGAGTGTTTCTTATCGAATACCCATTGATAAAGGTGGTAACCACAGGGATTTTGAGGTCTGCATATTTCTCAGTAACAAATTTGGTGGACATAAGACTTGCAAGTTTTCCACCTACTTGAATTGTAGAAGGTTCCTTCTTCTGTCTCCCTGGTTTCTTGGTACATATCTCCCTCACTGTTTTGGCATGAATAGGTATAACCTTAATTTCTTGTAGTAACAGGATCTTAATGCATACATTTCTCAGTTCAGACACAGGATTGAACTCGAGCAGTTTTATTTTCATCTCCAACTTCTCTGGAAATAGAGGCTGGACATTATGAGACGAGGAAGGTTCTTGTGACTTTGGAATGGTTTGTTCTGCTGGTTCTGGTGTGTTTTCTACTTCAGGTGTATCCCGAGTGTATTCCTCCATAATCTCTTTATTTTTTCTAGTTTGAGTCACCACTTTTCTCGATCTGAGTTTGATTTCCTACAGCGACACAGGAAATTCCTACAGTACAGGAACAAACATTTCCTACAGAGGTTGTGGTGCAATACAATAGGTGGGAAAAGTGGGATAGGGTGCGACTCCAATATTGAGAGTAGATTGGATGAGGATTTATTGTTGGTATTGGATACTCGATGGGCAGGAAGTTGTGTGGGTCGTGGTTGATTTGGTGGGGTAGGCAACTGAAGTTGTTGCTGTGGTGGCTGAACCATTTGTTGTGGCATGGGTTGTGGTGAATAAAGGTTTTGAGGGGGATAATTTAGTGTATCAGGGTAAGGAAAATTCCCTTGCCAAGGTTTTTGTGGAGGCCAGGGCTTCCAAGGCATTGGAATGTTCCACATCTGATTCTATGCAAAAGGGAATTGAGAATGTTGTTGTGACATACATGTGGGACATGGTTGCCACGGTTTTTGAGGTGCCATTGCATAGAGTGCATTGAAAACTTCCTAATTTGCTAGATATGTTTCTTTAATCTCTAGAAGAGAAGGACACTGATCAATAGAATGATCAACCTCACAAATTTTGCATACCTCTATACTTTCTGCAGGACACTCCCTCAAGGGATGTTTTTTTCAACACTTGGAGCAGAACACAGCCAAGGTTTTCTCCACTTCCTCATGCTTCTTCTTAGCCTGAAAAACATCTAACTATGAAGACAAAGTGTTAAGAATGTTATTTTTAAAATTTTCAAATAAGTTTCCTATTTCAGCTCTAGTTACCCCAGCTCCTGTAACTAATTTAGTGAATTTGGAAGAGGTATCTCTTGATCCTTTTCCAACCTTAGAATTTCCCCTCGAATATTGTTGACACAACTTGCACAAATCATCATAACTCAATTTTGATACATCACCTTCTCCCATAAAGTTAAAAACCTCGAGAGATTCCGATCTTACAGCCCTTAGCAGAATTGTTCTCAGGGTTTCCTTATTCAGCTGGTTCATCTTGGGTCTTTGCAGATTATACAGGAATATTTCCAGGAAGTCTTCCTGGCTTTCTTCCTCCTTCTGGGTTATGCCAAATATTTCCTCCCTAATGTCCCTGGTTTTACAATAATCTTAGTACGTTTTCAGGAACACCTTCTTCATGTCATCCCATGTCGAAATGGAATTTGCAGTTAGTCCCATGAACCATCTGAGAGCTGCATATTTTAATGTGGAAGGAAACAACTTCAAATTTTGAGCATTTTAAGAATAATCATAGCTCCTACACAATACCTTAAACTCGAATAAGAAATCATCTAGATCTTCACCTGATTGGTCTCAACAGAATCTTTGATAGGAAATTCGAATGTAAATGGTTTCTCTTCCTTCTCCTGATGGTCCCCATTTGTAGTACCAATACCCTCTAAATGAGCCATATTGAACCAGAGCCAGTGGGGCCCTAGTAAACTACAAATCCTTGAGATTCAGCTATCTGGAACTCTAGTTCTCAAATAGGGTTGAAGAGGAATTCCTCTTTAGGCTGACCACTAAGCAAAGATGTTGTCCTCCTAATAAGAGGAGATTCTTGATGAACAACAACAGAGGATTCTCTGTCAAAAGGATTCTTCTCTATTGTAGGGGTATTGCTCGGCTTATGATCAGTGGTCGATCCCTGTTCAGAATTGTCAGTCCTCAGTTCAGATTCCCCCTTGATATTTACAAACTTCTTTTTCCCTGCTAGTTTATTAGTGAATGAAGTGGTGCTCACACCACCACTAGAATTACTTGAAAATTTATATTGGCCCCTATTAAAAAATTCGAAAATTCTACTTACCAAACAATCAAGACGTGGATTTGGCGAATTCTGATCTTTGCAGGTGCGTAGGCCTTACCCCACGTCTTACCACTTCGATTCCCCCAGTATTGAAAAACTTAAACAAAAAGAAATCATAGAAAAACACTTTTAGTATCATTCCTTAG
Source organism: Pinus tabuliformis (assembly GCA_031772625.1). Classification (NCBI taxonomy): domain Eukaryota; kingdom Viridiplantae; phylum Streptophyta; class Pinopsida; order Pinales; family Pinaceae; genus Pinus; species Pinus tabuliformis. The sequence goes on from CM062814.1 coordinate 647,120,334, forward strand.
CACCTCCCCAGAAACGACGCCAAAATACTTGGGTAAATTATAGACTTATAATTTGACAGACATAAATTATCAACCAAGGGTAGGTAACCTTGTGAGATGTTGCACAAAATATATGCAGGCTAATAATTTAAGTGTTTTCCTAAATGAAATCACATACACACATATATTCAATATCCCTTTTTCTCGTCAACACTTAGCAGTGAAGGCTATGGAGAGGATTTAATCATCCCTCTAAAGATCTAAAAATTGTTGATGCTGATAAAAGAAATATAGTAAATCAATCAAACAACAATTGAATCAATTCAACAATTTTCAATGTAAGATTAAATCCTACTCAAATACTCCAAACATATTCATCACATAAGCTTCACCATTTAATCATCACACATGTGTTGCTACAATTTAGAAAAGAGGAATCAAAAGTTGTGTAATAACTCTATCAACTCATGAAAATAATTAAAAGAACACAATCTGCAACTATGGGAGTTGTGAGTAAAGGGGGTCCTCCCTTACTCACAACTCCTTCAACTTCTAAAGGAGTTTACACAACAAGATCAGCAAAACATGAACTTTGTATTAATATAAACAAGTATTATAGTAGTATCAAAGTCTAGTATATCAGCCGCCCCACACCCCCCCCCCCCCCCCCTTACAAATGAAACATAAAAGTATTTGTACAAATACAAAGGCATAAACTTGCCCTAATTATGAAAATTGAAATAGTGCAACTGTCTGCTAATAATAACTGGAAAAGATAATAAAAATAAGAATGTTGAGTTTGATCCATGACTGCAAGGATGGATCAAAATGATCTCATTGGGTTGTTGAGGCTCTTTCCTACTATGGCTGTCCATGAGAGGTCTGAAGATATAGGCAGTTTTGGTAGCAGTTTTGAGGCGACCAATAGGTCACCATCCATGTAGACAAATTTCTTGACAAAACCCATGTTTTTTGTTCTCTTCAAGGCAGACCGAAACATATTCAACCATCGAGATCGCTGCAGGAAATCGGAGCATCTATAGGAAATCGACCTATATATAGGAAATCGTCGACTCTGCAAGAAATCACAGAACTTCTTCAGAAGATAGTTGATCTACATAGGATTCGGTCAACACTCTTGAAGTTGTAGATAATTCTATTAGGTGTCATTTAACTTTAGAAATACTCAAGAATAAAGTGAAATGATACTTTTTAGACTAATTTGCACACCTTAAAGCCCACAACATCCTTTTGGTTAAAACACATAGGATATGGAAAAAAGAGAGTCATGAAGGGTCAAAAAGAATTCAAAATAGGGGGTAGCAAGGCCTTAGAACATTATCAAAAATGGACAAAATCGGGACTCAACAATGATCCCATTATCAAAAGCTCCTTCAATTCCAAGTGCTCTCGAAGTTCCTAAATAAAGTGGAGGATGTATGAACTAAGTTTTGTGTAGGAGGAAAAGTGATAATATGTCCATGTTTCAACCTGCAAAAACCCCAACTCCTAAGTATTCAACCTTCATGACCTCATGGACAATCCATCCTAATAAGTCATAAACTCCTAAGACCTCCAAGACTTGTTATACATCCTTGCATGGAGGGATTAGTAGTCAACAAGCCCATTCTCTATTATCATTCCTAAAATATTAAGAATTTAAATCAATTTATACAAAAATGCAGTCTCAAATTGAAAAAAATCCTCTCATGTTTCAATTCGGACAAATGTATCCAAAATCTTCACACACTCTGCATCGTTCTTTAAAATAAGAAGATTAAGATGAATTAGGTTTTCCCATTTCATCACCCAAATATCAATTATAAATTTTGGCATCGAGGAAACCAAACGACCTAACACATCCTTTGCGTTCACAGATCTGTTAGTTCTAAACAACATACATGGTTTGTTATAGGGCCTGAGATTCATCTAACTGACCATCCTATGCTCTTGCCACACTGAATGGTCTTGTTTACCTGCCATAAATAGAGGGATTGGTACTCAACAAGAAGCTACTGTCTTTGCAAACTCCACTAATGTTATGGCTCCACAACATCTTGTAGTGCTCAATGTTGCCCCTCCTTGGCTAGTGCATGATCTTGGCTCCCTCATGCCTCTCTCTTCATATGACCTTGGCCTCATCCCAGAACCTGTGTATCATCATGGAAGAAAGTGGTAAATCTGTGTAGGATCACACCAAGATAGCAATGGCAAAAGTGACTGAGCACAAACTCCATGGCCATTGATTTCCCTTCATCATTTTTGTTACAAGAGGCTTTGAAGATGAAACATTTTGTAGGGTGGAGAATAAATGAATGATAAAGAGTTTCAGTTTTCTCTAGAGGGTTTGAAGAAAATGGCATATAATTTAATATCAAATAGTATGAGGTCATGTTTTTTGCAAAAAGGTTTATAGGAAATATTAATTTTGTCCAAAAAAAAAATGCCTTACATTGCTCTCTTGTGTAGTAGTAGTGTGTCTTTGTCTTTATTAAAATACATTAAATAAGCTCCAAGAATATGACCAAGAGATGAAAATAAAGGGAAGTACTTGATTATTGGCTATCCCTGGGCTAATTTCAATGTGAAGAGGAACACCATTAAGCTCCCAGTGAGAATATTTCTGGCCAGGGGAATAACTGTATCAGATATATTCTTCTATACAAATTCATATTACTGGCAATGTATGCACTATCTCAATGCATGCATTATATAATATAAATTGCATGTGTGTATACATTTTTGAAGGGAACTAGAACTAAAATAATTTGTAGTGGTGCTACTCGAAGAGGAAACACCATAACTTTGTTATCCCCATGAATCATTACCATGACACCAATCTAGAAAACAAACAAAACAAGTTTTAAGTTAGATCTAATGTAAAAAATAAAATGACCATAAACTACAAATTTGCACTTTATCACATCGAAAATTACAAGCAAAAGGAAATTCAATATGCTTTTATTTATATAAAATTGTTTGGTTCATGTCTAAAATTAGTAATTTCTAATTTCCTCTCTTTTTCCATGAACTATATGGTATATAATATTAATTGGTAAAATTATATTCTTCCATGGATTTTAGTTTTGGAACCATATAAACAACATTATATGCAGGAAAAAGATTAATCCCCTCTTGTTCCAACAAAAACACTCCCCTATCTCCAATGATTAATGCAATAAATGTGCATCCTTTTTCAAAGGAAACATCCCATATATTACAAATTACAACCCCCATTCCACATACAAACAACATAAAAATATCACATCTCTTGACTCCCATGGTTAGCATAATAGGTAACCAACATGTTCACGAAGCGTGTTCGCTATAACAAAGAAATCCATCCCTAGAAAAATAGCTCTCAAATATATCCTTATTCCTAATAAACATATCTCCTATTATAAAATTGACATCCACCAAATTACATAGCACAAGCTAGTGATATTTAGAAGCAACTCATGCATGTACTGGATACTTTAAGGAATAAGGATATCAATGATGATAAATTGACAAACACACAAGAATTGATAATGATGAAGTTCGGTTTTCTCATTAAGTCATCAAAATCAAAATGTATATATATTAGCACACTGGCTCACTGCTATTATATGGGGGAATGGCAATGGAAAATAAAAAATAGGATGGATATTAGAATTGTACCAAGTCAACAAATTACTAGGTCAAAAACCTTTTGTCATAAGGTGAGGCATAATGGTATCACCTAAGATTTCCAGGATCGTTCATACTAGAAAATTTTATAGCAACCATTGGTGACGACACCCATGGCTCCACAGAGGTTAGTTCTGAAGGTGAAAAAGGAGGTAATGAGTCCCCCATGACATCAACTTGTCTAATCTTGAGCATGCTATTTTTTTCCATAAGTTTTGAGACCTTTTCACTATTGGTTATTTTACTGGAAGGGTACTCCTAGAAAGAATCATTCTAGATGCACACACAACCTTTCCCATGTGAAGGAATTCCAAAGTATTCTTACATTTAGGGGTCTCCATTCATAATCTCATTCTTGGTTATTTTGTTGGAAGGGTGCTCTTTGAGATGATTATTATGGACTCACATTCACAACCCTTCCCAAGTGAAACATATCATGATTTGAGGCCCTAGATGTATGAATACCTTAGTGGTCCTTAATTACTAGACCTATGAGATCTTGGCTAACAAAATATCACAACTTCCATACGTGATTTGGGTAGATTTCCTTGGCCTTCCCATCAAGTTTGGCCAAAGTTACAATAAATTACCACTACTTTGGGGGTGGTTTATTTGCCAATATCACATTTATGTGTGAATACCCTCACCCAATAATTCATAAAGTCTTGTAGAGCTAAATTGGTATCCAAATGCATTGCCAAACAATTCATTGTATGAATTATCCCAATACCAACTTCAACTACCAAAAACTCAACCCATGACATCATTACTCAAACCAAAATCAAAATGATCCCATTATCAAAATCTCCTTCAATTCCCTCGAAGTTCCTAAATAAAGAGGAGCATGTATGATAATATGTCCAAGTTTCAACCTGCAAAAACCCCAACTCCTAAGCATTCGACCTTCGTGACCTCATGGACCGTCCATCCTAATAAGTCATCAGCTCCTAAGACCTCCCGGACTTGTTATACATCCTTGCATGGAGGGAGTAGTAGCCAACAAGCCCACTCTATATTATCATTCCTAAACTCTTAAGAATTGCGTCTGTCCTAAACTCCAAAAAGCCATAGCAAACCACCCTAAAGGATTTTTGGATTGGCACAATGTCCTTTCACGATTCGTTATAATGCTCTTTAAAAAATTTAGAACAATGAGGGAGACATGCATGATGAAGTCAGTTTATGATGAATGTGACTTCCAAGAATGTCTCCGGACTAAACAACCTCGACATAAAATGCATTGTTTTGCTAATTGTTGACTTTTCAGGTAAAAAAATATATCCTTTGTTTTACAAGAGGTTGAAATTGTGGGTTTGATGCTCCATACTACCATGTTAGTGATTTGGCCAAGGATAGTGTATTTTACTTGGATTATATTGATGGAAAAGACGAGGGTTCACCTTAGCCTTTTCTTTCTGGAGATGCAAAATCATAGCTAACGTTCCATTAGTTGGAGATGTCAAAGCATTTCTCTCTTCCTCTAGCTCACTCTGTAGTTGTTTTATCGTCTAATGCTAGCCGCAAAGGGCCTCTCTCAATGCATTTAACTCATTCTTGATGTCCATCTCCACCTCTGCGGGAGTCGAACCTTCTCTCTGTTCGAAATCACCTTCTAGCTTTTGCTTCAAACGTTGTTGCCATTGATAAGTCTCTACGGCCATCACCATGCTACTGTGATTAAACTGCTTGAGTGAATTCTTGCAACGAGAGTTCATTGTCTCTCCTTCGTAAACAAAGATAAGTATACAAAACCCTAGTCCTGCAAATTATCACATAAAATAAAGAATGGCGCTAAAAAGCTCTTACTAGCATTTCTTTATCAATCTTTTGGCTCCTTCAATTTCCCTGCCTTCGCCTGCATAGACTGCGTTGTCTAAGCCAAGATTAACATAAAAACGCTTCTAAAGGTTTGTCCGAAATTTATCATTTTTTTCTATAGAATTTTTTTCTATTCAGATGTATAGTACCTTCGTCAATTTTGACAAAATAAAATCCATTTTTGCATCTTCCTCTCCTTTGTCTTTATTAAAGTAAAAAAGAAAATAAACATTTATTAATAACAAATTTTTATGAACTCTGAGTAAAACATCACAATCTCCTGTGTGACACTAAAAGGATCGATGAAAATCAATTTCTCTTAATTTATGCTAATGTTATTGTCGATCGAAGGCTCTGACTTAAATGGCATTTGATGATTAAATGGTTGATGGATTGCAAATCAATTAAGTAAAGCAGGGAAATAATTACAACACGAAGGACGCTGAGAGCCAATGAATTTGCAAATGCAATGGATATTAATATCTGGTAATAGCCTAATCAATCGAATTGTTGGTGAGACGAGATGCTACAGAAGCTAAAACAACCTTAATTTTTTATGCCTGCACCAAATAGCAAACTAATAAATGCCATACACATGTATATTAGAATATACAGAGTGGAATATATAAGGAACATAGTAGAATAGGAAACTTTTGGGTGGTTTACTGGACTAATCTGGTATCAACTACCTCCACGAAACAATATGTACTTAATCTGGTACTACCTCTACATAACATGAAATTGTTTAAGTGGTTTACTGCACCAATCTGGTACTAACTATCTCCGCGAATAATATCTACCTGCTACTGCTACTCAAGAGATAATCGCGTTACATAACGTGTCATGAAATCCTAGCGCGTGTTATGCGCTCACTCTCTAAATGCTGTATGCTGACAACCATGCATCTTATCCTCGGATCTTCTTATTATTGATTGAAATGAATATGTGACCACAATGGACGAAATGGGAGGCACATGGACAGTCACAGTGAAGTGGTTATATTCAATCGGGGATGATCATGAGGATCCGTTTCAAGGATTCCATCTGTTGGCGAGGAAGGCGAGTGTAGACATCCATACTCCTTCCTCCCACGTCTCTTCCTGGGAAGAACATCATCCCTCCTATACCAAATATCGCTGCAGTCTGGGCATTCAATGGCTTCCCCCAACCGTAGTCTATTTCATAAACAGGAAATTTGGGAGAATTCCCCGTCCCAACAAAGTAACGGCCCCCTGAGGTTTCCGGTAATAAACTTGAGAGAGGGCTCCCGCTTCGAAGGCGGCAGTCAACCCAATCTATCATAATATTGAGCTGCTCCTCCGCTATGCAGGACTTGATGAGTTCCTGGATGAGAGCGGCAGCGAAGCGGATATCTTGCCCCAGAAGCTGTTTCGCTCTGGTTCGGGCAATGCCCATGGATACGCAGTTCCCAAAAAAAGATGGGGGTAACGGCGGTTTTACTCGGCCTCTGCTATTAGTCATCATTCCAAAATCAACGGGCTCATTCTCTGGAACTTCTCGAGCTGTCGTTACGCATCTCCAAAAATGCGCGCTGACTGCAACAAACGAGCTCAGAGCCCCGGCTCGTTCCTTCAGCTTCCCTATCATTTCTGCATTAAAATGAAAACGTGAAATCTCGAAGTCCTCTGTTTGGTCATTCACGGATTCCTGGACATTGTTCTCAGTATTAACGTCCGCATCGCTTTTGCTTACGTTAATTTCCGCACTCTCGGGCTGTAAATCATCGCGCATGAACTTCAAAATCTGCGCTCCCTTGATCTGGCCGATGACTACGTCTTCGGCCCTGTAAGAAATATTGGGCTTTGTGCAGTTGATCTTTTCTTCGTGCTTAAAGATTGTTCTCATGTGCTCGGGTTCGGGTTTTTTGTATGTAGGAGATCCCCTACTACATTCCGCCCAGCAATTCATAAAATACCAAAAGGAACTCCCGTCTCCAACAACATGATGAAGGCTGGCCCCAATGCAGATTCCGCCTCCAGGAAAACCAGTCACCTGCAACACACAAAACCGATAAATTGATTTCCGTACTTTCTATTGTAATTAAATTAATTACAATAGGAAATTTATAATGGTAGCAATTAACGGAATATTCAAGGAGATCATGGTGTCTATGTATTTAATTTTAGTTAGGGTGGAGTAAAAATCCCACGAGACGAGACCAAGTGAGGCATTTAACTAAGTAGTTGGAGATGAATGTATCGGTTTTATACAATGTTATTATTTGAAATTTAATAATAATAATAATATTATTATTTAACTCAGAGGAATCCAATCACTTACTTGACATCTAATTATTAAGAAACTTCACCTCTAGGATTTATCTCAGGTTCTCCCGTTTGTAAAATTATTCAACAATTTACTTGACATTTAATTATCAAGAAACTTTATTTCTGGATTTACTGTCTTTTCTTTTTTCCTTAAATTAAATCTGAAACCAGAAAAGAAATTTAAATATGGTATCTCTCAAATTTTACAAATTTCACATTACTTTAATTATTAATTAAATTATTCAATAACTTCAAATTTAATAAATTTAAATATATATATATATATATATTAGTTTATCCTTACTAAATATTTAAATTTAATAAATTTATATATATATATAGATATATATCCTTATTAAATATTTAGATTAAATATCTGAAATTTTATATTATTAATACAGCTATATAAATTAATTAATTCATGCAATAGAAAATATATTAATAAATGACTAGTTACTTGTATCCATGTTTAACGTTTCACTTGGTTGGAAGGGAAAATTCGACAAAAACTGTGGTATCAATGCTCTGTAAACAAAGGCATAGACGTTATATATATGATTTTTAGTGGATGATTATATTCTTGTTAAAAATGTTGAGAATATTATCAAATATGGTTGCGGTGCAGTAGGCTCTCTTTAACATATAGAGACTCTTTGTTGCTATGGTGTCTTCTTGTCTGGGCTAGGTTAAATGTATTGAAGTAGTTGGTTGGTATTTTTTAAGTCTTTAAAATTAGTATAGATTTATTTTAAATATAGATTTAATATGAGTTAAAAGAGATTTAATTTTTTCAATGTAAATTTTATATGAGGAATTTAATTTTTTCATATGTAAATTTTTAATGAATTGATATTATTTAAATTTTTATATAGTTATTTAATATTTTTTATTTTTAGATTTTTCATAATTTTTATTTTGATGAATATGAACAAAATTTCAATTGAATTTTGATGATGAACAAATAACTTTACACATTATACTAGGTTGCAACTCAATAAAAAGCTAAATTTTTTAATTCAAAAATTTAGATACACATTACTAGTTCAAGCTAACTATGTCTGAGTGTAACTACGACTATAGAGCCATTGACAATAGATAGGTTGAATTGTCCTCCTTTGTCAGCAACATCGACTTTAGATCACCTTGCCGCAGGCAAAACGGCGATGTTCTGAACGATACTTCTAGTGGCGAGGTGAGGTTTGTCACGTTTCAGGCTTCCGCTTTAGTGTTTGAAAACTTGCTTTTTGTCGTAAGTTAGCTCCATGTTTAAAATTTCTCGCCTGGATATTTTATTGAGATCGTTGGTTATAATAGTGTTTTTATCTTGTAATTTATCATTTTATATTTTAAAATTAAAAGTAACTAAAAGTTAATTAAAGAAATAAGGCTATAAATATGAAAATCTAAGTGATGTATATGATTTACACTTCGTTTCTTTAATTCAGAAATGCAAGTTTAAAAACAATGTAATTTAAATGGTTATCACATAATATGTTATAATCACTCAACTATAAAATAATATGTTATTTTTTTTTGTTATGTTTTAATGACTCACATTTAAAACAATAAAATGATGGGATTTATTTTTATTTTTAACAGTGGTCAAGTATGTTGTATTATTTTTTAAATAAATAAATAAAATTATTTTGTAATGTATTATTAGTGAAATCAATAAACTTTAATTTATGTGTTATATGTTAAAATAAATATAATTATTTGATTTTTTAAAGAAATATTTTATATGTAATACATTTCATATTATTCAAAATTGGTGTTATATGTTTTTTTTTTTTTTTTGTTAATTTAACTTATGGTAGATTTAAATTTTTAGTCAGATAATATTTCATAATACATGCTTTTATAAGAAAATTAGTATTATATGTTAAATTAAATGCAAATACTTGATTTTCCTTAAAACATTTCATACATAACATATTTCATACTATCTTGAAGTTGAAATCAATGCACTTATATTTTCCTAGTATCATTTTTAAAATCAACCCATATAATCATTGAAATCAATGCAATCTAGCATTATTGAAATCAACGTAATTACATAAAAACACAAACATATTTAATATATAGCATTTATTACATAAGTATTAAACTGAATATGTCATACTATCATTAAAATTCATGCATTATAACAATTCCAAGTTGTATATCTATCTACTTATCTGTATATTTTTGTAAATAGAAACACTATTAATAAAAAACAATATTTTTCCTTTTTTTCTTTTGTTATTTTTATACATTTTAATTACATTTTTTTTAATTACAAATTTCAATAAAATAATCATAATTCTCAAAATTATTTATATTTCAAAATTATATATATAGAAACACCATTAACAAAAAAAATCTTTTGCTTTTTTCCTTAATTTTATGCAATTAATTATATAATTAAATTTTAATTACAATTTCCAATAAAATAATCATAATTTTTAAAAATGTTTATATTTCAAAAGTATAATTATCAATGTTCAAATATTTGTAAAACTATAAATCCTAGTGTAAGATTATATTTATAGTTAACTTTTTTATAAGAAAAGTACAGAATGTGTAAATCTATTTAAAATAAGTCACTATGAAATATAGAATAATATAATTGAATTATAGATGAATAGAAATCAATGATATATTGTATTAAGTAATTTTTTTTTAATAGATTTGATCGAATTAAAGAAATATATATATATAGATAGATAGATAGATAGATAGATAGATATAGTGTTGAATGTATTTTTTTTAGTGAGGCACATTATGTTAATAAAGAAGTGGTTTTGGATGTGTTTTTGATGATGTGATATGCTAAGTGTTCATGGTTTTATTTTGGTTTTTCTTACTCTTCTTAATGCAATAACTCCTTGTCACATGCAAGGTAGTTGGTTATGTCATCTCAAATTTTGGAGACATTCTTTTTATTAGGTTTTATTTTTAATGGGTGGCCATAGCCAATGAATCACTGTCTTGTTTCAACACAATGCATAGAATAGTTTTATTTTTTACTTTTATTAATGATTCTTAAAACCACATAATAATGCTTTCATAAATACATCTCCCATGGTCAAATTATTCTTATTTGTAAAAGATTTAGAGTATTTATTGAATTAAATGTCATGGTTCGCATCAATACTGCTACTAAAATCAATACATTCAAACAATTTTATTTTCTTGTTTAATATTCTTATAAATAAAAAATTTCTTACCAGAAGCTTTTTTCGATTGTTTTATTTATTTATTTTATAATTATATTGCTTACTCCATTGTAATTATAATTTTTAATAAATTATTTATAATTCCTAAAAATGTTTGTATTCTATAATTATAATTCCCAATAAAAATTAAAGTAGTGGAATTATATTTCTAATCCCTTAACTCAGTGTGTAAGAGTATCATAGAATATAGAATATATAAATCAATTTAAATAAATCACTAAAAACCTAAAATATTATTAGTTACTGTAGAAAAGATTTTCAATAGGGTTTTAGTTATCCGTAAACCTTAAAAGCATTGGTTGTGTTAGATGTATTTTTGATAATTGCTTTTCAATAGGGTTGTAGTTATCCGTAAACCTTAAAAGCATTGGTTGTGTTAGATGTATTTTTTGATAATTGTAGCATATTATGATAATAAGGAAGCGTGTGAGAAGCATCATTAAAGCAAGACTCTAAGATAAGTTGTCTAATTTTACATGAAAACTTTTTTATGCCTGGGTTTAGAATATATTATTTATATATTAAATGTTATAAATTCATTTATGTTGATCGTATTAGTTTCATATCAATAAAAAGTAGAAAAGACCCATTCTAAAATATATTATTTATATATTAAATATAATAAATTCATTTAGGTTGATCTTATTAGTTTCATATCAGTAAAAAATAGAAAGGACTCATTCCTATATACAACATGGTTGCCTATGTTACCCACAATTTAATTACCAAGTTTCACTTCCAATATGATGCAATCGGCATGAATCCTATATTTGTTACAATGTATAGGATTGCTTACTCTCTTAATTCCATGTTGGGTATGTTACCCATAATTCAATTATCATCATTTTTATAAAGTTTGAATCAAATTATTTTCAATCCAAATTCAAACTGGGTAATTATGATTATAACAATAAAATCATAATTTGTTTCATTGTGGTAGAATCTATTTGCATACCTGTACTGAGAGGAGCGGTCCCTCGTAGTTTTCATGCTTTGAACCATCACGGGTGGGAACAAGTTCCTTGAAAAAGTTTTTGTGACGAAAATCATCTTCTTCCAGCTTCTCAAAAGCTACATCAATCCATGCTTCAACGAATTCCACGCCGCCATCGCTGCAGTCAATTTCAGGCCGACGCGTCCCTCCTGACACTTTGGTGCTCAACCGACCTGCAACTGGATAGAAATCAACCAGAACTAACGACAGGCTCCTCTTTAGCATATCTGTGACCCTACTAAATTCCATCTCTGGATTTATTTTATAAAACAGAAGGGAATGAGCATTGATGACGGGAATAAAAATCAAATCGAGGTTGGAGAGGAACATGCTATGCTTCACAGTGGAGATGGCCGGTGCCACTGTTGAAACATTCAAGATCTTTACCTTTATTGGCTCTTCGGCCATGGCCTATTGCTGAGAAAACGTTCACAGAATAATAGATATAAATCTGCACACACACGAAGCCATTGCGTTTATCTCTACTTATAATAATTGTCAATTTGGGATAATCCACATGCATTTGTGGGCATAAAAAAGCCACGCACAATAACAATAATTCACATGAACATTTGTGGGACAATGTTTCAGATTTGTCAGGAAGATTTAAATCCGTATTTGAAAATTTGATAAGTTGACGTTGTTCTAAGGATTTTAGATAAAATAATATGTATTTTCTTTTAAATTAGAGTCTAATTTTATTAGATTTCAGAATTTTGGAAACATGAAGAATACAGAAAAAGTTAAATATTGAATGGTTCCAACATATTTCAATAAGATAACTCATAAAATGTTGCCATTAATCTTAACCCACCTCTTCAGCTAATTTAGCATCACAAGTTTTCCACGAGTCACCTGATAATCTCAATGACGTCCTTGTGATGTCAGGGCTGTGGCTCAAAGCCAATTTAGTAGCATATTCTTTACACGGTAAATCACCTGATAAACTCAATGACGTCCTCATGATTTCAGTGACACCAAAGATTATCAGCATGACTTCAATGAAGGATGGGACACGAATGGGAAAGATACTGAACTTAATTCAATGCGAAAGAGAGAAGGCACGATGTAACAACGTCCTAACATGTAAAAATGGCCACATTAATAATGACAGCTTGACTTCACACCACACCCATACCTTTCAAAAGCGTAATCTAAGTAAATTTGGCTTGGAAATTTAGGTACAATTTCAATAAAATTTGGCAGAAATATTTGGAAATTTGAGTTACAGTTATTAAGTTGTTAAATTTGTTAAGTTTTAAGATTTTGGTTTTCTAAACAATTTTGATGGTGTTGAATCTATTTCCACCGTAAAAACAAGATTCAAACACTCCTACTATCAAATTAAATGCAAAACAAAAAACTAGCATTAAGCAATAAATAAAATGAAAAAACTTATACAATACCAATCCCTTCCAATGTAAATTAATTGACCATAATCCTACTATCAAATTAAATGCAAAACAAAAAACTAGCATTAAGCAATAAATAAAATGAAAAAGCTTATCCAAGACCAATCCCTTCCAAAGTAAATTAATTGACCATAAACCAACCCTGAGTTCCAAAGCATGACTTAAACAACAACCAAACCTTTTAATAATTTTGACATTAAATCCTTTTAATAATTTTGACATTAAATTCTATTAGAGTCAGTTGGACTTCTTTGTAAAGTTTGAGTTTTACTTCTTAGTTGAAAAAAAATATCTAAAGAGATATTGAAATGAAACTCATCAAAATAATAAAAATTAATTATTTTATATTAAATATTAATTTTTAATGAACAAAACATTTTATTATATATTTTAAAGGTAATTAATAAAATATTAAATTTGATTAATTACTTACTCATTTCAAAATTGTATTTTTTTTTTTTTAATTTATCTCTTTTTATAATAAAAAGATATATATAACCATAATTAAAACTTAATTTATTTAAGATTTATTTCTTTTTCACATTTAAAAAAAGGAAATAACCCTAATCTAAATGATATAAGAAAATAAAGCATTTTAAATCTATCTCTTTTTCACATTAAAAAGAAACATAGCCCTAATCAAAACTATATAGGAAAATAGAGCATTTTAAATCCATCTCTTTTTTACCTTAAAAAGAAACATAGCCCTGATCAAAATTTAATTTATTTAAGAACCTCCCTTTTCCACATTAAAAGAAAGAGCATGACCATAATCCAAATGATATTCGAAAATAGAGGAGATGCATGGGATTTTAGAAGGTAACACTAATTTTTTAAAAAGAAAAATTGAAAGAGTATAACCAAAATCCAAATAATATAAGAAAATAGAGGAGATGTATGGAATTTTAGAAAGTAATTTTTTAATTTTAAAAATATAAAATTGTTAATGTTTTATTTATAGTAATTTAATTAAATGATGTGTTTTTTTAGAATTTGATAATATGAATTTAGATGAAATTGCAATTTTTATTATTTAAAATATTTTAAATGTATAAATAAATTTATCATTTTAATTTTTTTTAACATTAAAATTTTAAAATTTATATAATTTAAATTTATAATTTAAAAAAATTAAACTAAACCAAATAAATTAAAACAAAACAATAATAATAATAATAATAAAATTAATAAAGCCAGAGCATTATTTTCATTTAGAACCCAACATTCTACTCGCTCATGATCCACTAACCTTTAAAACGTATGATCATAAGGTGTCTTTATGGATTATTATATTTTTAAGATTATCCGTTAAAAGATTGTCACTTTCTACGACTCTCCTGAGGAGGCCCTTGCTTTTAATTGACACAGAGGGCATTAATTAGTGAAACATGTGTGTGTTAAAATTATCGATGCAAAATTTCCCCTCCCTCACTTTCTTGAGTGGGGCCATGCATTTGGTTGATATGAAGCACATATTTTAATGAAAAATTTCCATATTCTTGAATATTATCTATGTCAATTTTATCACTTTCTTTCGGCAAGGGGGCCTGCATTTGAGATGATTTAAATAGAATAATTTTTGTTTTTTAAACAGTATTTATACAGATTTCATCACTTTCTTAATAAATAAATAAAAAATTTGGGCTTTGCAATTGGTTTACATAGCGTGCATACTTAACGAAAATTTGTTTTTTAAAGTTTGGGCATTAAGAATTTCATGATTATAATTTTTTAATTTTTTAATTTTAATAATTAAAAATGTATGTGTTTTAAGATATTTTTACCATTTGTAAGAGTAGATTTAGATTAAGTGGGATTTGTATTAACTATTTGGAATAAGTATATAATATTGGAATATAATTTTTAAAAGTTTGATTTATTATTATATTGGAATATAATTTTTAAAAGTTTGATTTATTATTATATTGGAATATAATTTTTAAAAGTTTGATTTATTATTATATTGGAATATAATTTTTAAAAGTTTGATTTATAGTATTAATAATTAATGAAAATAAATGAAATATCTTGTTATTTTATGATATTATATTTTTAATTATTAATTTAAAATTTAGATATATGGTAAAGTATATATTATTTTAATTATCGATAAAAAAATAAAATAAAATAAGATTAATTTGAAGATAAATTTTAAGGGCTAATGTTTTTTCAATAAACTTATTTTTCATGTTTTTTTTGTTTTAATATTTACCAATTTCTTTTTTCTCTAAAAAATGTACTCACTCAAAATGCACATGATAAAATTATTTTACTTTAAAAATTTTCAAAAGTTTATAAAACTATGGAAAATCATCATAAGTTTGAATAAATTTATAAAAAATATAATTCATAACTTGCATACTAAATACTAGTAAGATCTACTAAAGTTTTTAAACTTTAAAATAATTTTTCATCCTTAAAATTTAAGGTAATTAACAGTTGTGTAATAGTCTCAAACCCAACATGATAAAAAAAAGTTTTAATATTTAGCTATTCCAAAATGTCAAACCTTTGATTTTTGCTACCATATTTAAATATATGTCATAGTAGAAAATTTTCTCTAGTAATCTACAAAGTCCCATTAGAAAAATAATATGTTTTAAAGTATAATCTACATGAACAAAGTACCATTAACCCTACTTAGCTTTAATTTCATGAAAAATTATAAGTATTTACTATTCAACCATTTTACAAACTTAAGCATTAAAATAAGAAGTCTAAATTTTTTATACTTTATATGTTAAGACATATTTTTATTTACACACAATTTAATTTTAAAATGTTGGAATCACAACTGGAAAATGAATTCAATTCATATTAAGAATATTGTACATATAAATATAGTGTTAAAACATTTGGATTCAGTTTCCAAGGTTTCTTGGACTTAGTAACTAATTACATAACGCACCTTAACCCTAACGGATTATGTGTCCAACATCTACCCCCGCCCCCCAAATTCATGAGGGTGTATATGAGAGTCCAAGAAGAGAGCTAAAATGCAAAAATGCATGACATCCAATGGTTGAATGTGCTCTCTCAAATGGTGATTTAAAAAATACCACAAACAAAAAGGTGGGAGAACTCAAGATCTCGACCAGTGGTGGTTTAAGGTTCACCACCATCTCTGGAACTAAAGCTCGAAGCAGTTCCTAGAACAATTCCAAATCTGGCTAGAAGTTGAAGTCTTATTCTAATGGAAGTGCTCCCTAATAATGATTTGAAGATGACCAAAAACTGTAGCAGAAACCAAAATCTTTTGTAGTTGGTGGTTTAAGGCAGACCATCAACCAAAAAGCATGCTCATGGAGCATGAATCTATCTCTAGATACAACTCTGAATCTGACTATGGCTGACCTTGGCAACAGGATCTGGCAGTTGGCTCTGATTCAAGTTGTTGCTCAAGCTTGCTTGATAAATCTTCGAATGATGAATCTTCGAAGTTGGTAATTGACCATCGATTTGAACTATTGTTATTATTGTGGCCTTACATTATTATTGTTATGTCAGCTCTCATTATATTATGACCCCTTAGACTCCTATATGTAGAAATGAGGTCTTTTCATTTGTATCATCCAAGAATTGTTCATTTGTGTAATGTAAAGGAGGTTTCCCCCTCGAAGACGCTGAATTCTAAGGCGTTGATATATCTTTTCCATCTTTTGGTGAGCTGGTTTCATAACATTTGGTATCAAAGCTTTGGATTCTAGGGTTTTCGCTGCTCCAAACAGGTCATTGTGGAATTTTCGCTATAACATTTTTTCTGTGATGTTTTAGACACCAAAAAAAACCCCATTTGTGTTGAAATGGTTTTGAACCTCGAGTCTAAATTTCAGAGATTTTCGTGCTATATTTGTGGAGATATGATCTGAGGAAGTTGGCCTTTTTGCTGACTCCCGAATTACATTCCAAACAGGTGATCTGGGGAAAATAGTCATAACTTTTGTTTTGAGCATCAGATTGAAATTTCCTAAGAAGTTACAGAAAGAGGACAGACTGTAGTTTCCTGTGTATATTTTTCAGATCCTAAGGTTAAAACAGTGACACGTGCCACTTCATACAAGTTCACTATTCTGAAAAGGTATATAATCAGGTCATCTTGGGAGATTGTGCATAACTCTCTCTTGGAGAATCTAAATTCAATCAAACTAGTGGCATTAGAAAGAGGACGCAGAGGACTACTGCAAGACGCAATTTCAGAACTTAAAGATCTGAAAGTACAGAGTTATAGTCGTTTCAAGATCGAGCTCATAAAATCAAGAAAAGCAAGATGAGGAAGTCTGATGGCAAGGATCCGTTAAATTGGATACTATAGATGGAGAAATATTTTGATCTACATGGTGTACCACTATTACAAAAGGTATGTATTGCATCTTCATATTTAAAACAAGATCAATTTTTGTGGTATAAAGGGCTTTGTTCTCGTAAGCAACTTGTTACGTGGTCAATTTTCATGAAGGAAATTATAGCACATTATGAGAATACAAAGAGCAACACCTTCTTTAGAGCAACACCACAACAATTGGAAGAAAAAAGAGAAAAAGGGCTTTGTTACAAAGTGGAAAGAAAAATTGTGGCAACAAGGAATTCTACCCCTCACAAATATAAATATGGAAGTATTGTTTCTCCTAGCCTTCCACAACCTACAAGGGTTGCACCACAACAATTGGAAGAAAAAAGAGAAAAAGGGCTTTGTTACAATTGTGATAGAAAATGCACTAAAGGTCATAAGTGTGCTGAGAAGAAATTATTTTACATAGAGTATGAAGAGGAGGAAGAAAAGGATCAAGAAACATCAAAAGAAGAGGATATACGTGAGGACCCAACCCCAGAGAAAGAAGAAATGAATCCGACCATATCTTGTAAAGCATTGGCAAGAATTACCACTCCTCAAACTCTTAAGATAGAAGGACATATCAAGAAGAAAAAGGTTCAAGAAGTGAAAGATCACATCAAGAAAGAAGAAATGAATCCAACCATATCTTGTAATGCATTGGCTGGAATTACCACTCCTCAAACTATCCAGATAGAAGGACATATCAAGAAAAAAAATGTTCAAGAAGTGAAAGATCACATCGAGCATCAAGAAATGAATCCAACCATATCTTGTAAAGCATTGGAAGAAATTACCACTCCTCAAACTCTCAAGATAGAAGGACATATCAAGAAGAAAAAGGTTCAAGCAGTGAAAGATCACATCGAGCATCAACAACAAGTTATCCAACTTTTAAAGGATAATGCCACTTTGGCGCAAAATCGAATGAAACAACAGGTAGATCAACATCATAGTGAAAAATGTTTTGATGTAGGTGATTGGGTATTTTTACTGCTACATCTCAAGCAAGCTATTTATGAGAAGGAAATGTTGGCAATACCACATGCACTTAAGAAATGGTGACCTTATCAAATGGGAAGACACTTCAAGGTAAAAATGGATCATGATAGTCTTAAATACTTTTTAGAACAACTATTATCTTTAGAAGAACAGAAAAAATGGGTCACAAATATGTTGGGTTATGACTTTGACATCATCTACAGAAAAGGGAAGAAAACTTTTATTGTAGATGCACTCTCAAGAAAGGATGAAGATGTGGAAGTATTGTTTTGTGCTATTTCTATTATCGAACCATATTGGATAAACAAAGCAAGGGATGAATGGAAGAAGGACAAAGAAGTGTGGCCACTCATTCAAAAGTTAAAGAATATCCCAATTCAAACAATATTGCCAGAACTTGAAGAGGAAGGAAAACTCATATTGGAACCTGGAGCAGTCACAGAAATAAGAACTCGACAACTATGAAATCAATCAATTTCAGAGTATCTCATTAAGGGGAAGAACTTACCCGCTAAAGATTCCACATGGGAGGACAAGAATTTTATATAGAAGCATCAAGAACTACTCAAGCATTGTGGACAACACTTTTTGAAGGAGAGGGGCATGTTAGGCCCCTATACTACTAGTGTAACCCCTTATTGTTATTAGTACAACCCCTTTATTATATTGTTGTACCCATGTAGTGCCCATATTGTTATTATTGTGCCCCATAGAAGCTCACTATTGTTATTATTGTGGCCTTACATTATTATTGTTATGTCGGCTCTCATTATATTATGACCCCTTAGACTCCTATATATAGAAATGAGGTCTTGTCATTTGTATTATCCAAGAATTGTTCATTTGTGTAATGTAAAGGAGGTTGCCCCCTCGAAGAGGCTGAATTCTAAGGTGTTGATATATATTTTCCATATTTTGGTGAACTGGTTTCATAACAAATGGATGTTCCTTTCCCAATGTGTTAGTCGATCTAGAGGCGACAATTAATATTCTCACAACAACAACCTGTCAGAGAGTTGGCATCATAGCCTTAGATCCAACTACGACCTTGCTGGAACTTGCTGATCGTTCAGCTATTAAACTAGAAGGGACATTACAGGATGTAATGGTGTCTGTAGATTCTTGGGAGTACCCAGCAGATTCCTTGCTTATTAATCCTAGAAACCGGCTAGATGGACATCCTCTAATATTAGGAAGACCTTGGATAGTGACTATAGATGCTTATATAAGTTGTTGAGCAGGAAGTATGACTATGGCCAGAGGAAATGATGTGAAGAACCTAGCTTTATACTGTCCAGCTCAGCCAAGCCTAACCATAATAAAAACTAGGAAGCAACTTGTAACATATTTAACCGAAAATATTCGATCACCACTAACTATAATAGATGCTCTTGAATTTAAGAACCAAACAGAAGATGATATTATTAACACTTACATTAACCACCAAGCTATCGTATCTAATCTAAAATGTCACATGATTGAAGCAGTCCTTGATAATGAAATTGAAGAAGATCCTTTAAAAGATATCAATGACCAAACAATACCAACAACAACTATCTATAATAGCAAACCTATTGAAATTGAGCCAGGGAAAGTCCTTAACATTAACAAAAACTTGAGTGATGACCAGCAGCAGAAGCTTATTCAAATCCTTAGGAAATATAAAGGGGATTTCGCTTGGGATTACCCAGATATGAAAGGGATTGACCCCCAATTATGTATGCACCACATCTACACTGAAAAAGATGCGAGACCCATTCGACAACCTTAGCAAAGATTAAACCCTCACCTAAAGGATGTTGTTAAAGACGAACTACAGAAACTGTTAGATGTAAATTTCATCTATCTTATATTTGATAGTAAATGGGTTTCTCCATTAGTTCTAGTTCCTAAAAAGAATGGGAAATGGTGAATATGTGTCGATTATAGAGAGCTTACCAAAGCAACGCAAAAAGATCATTTTCCCCTTCCATTTATCGACCAGGTTCTAGACACATTGGCACTTAAAAGATTATTCTCTTTCCTGGACGGCTTCAGTGGCTACAACCAAATCCAAATTGCCCCTGAAGACAAAGATAAGACTACCTTCACTTGCCATTGGGGGCGTTTTCTTACAGGGTATTACCTTTCGGATTGTGCAATGCACCTGCTACATTCCAGAGAGCCATACTCATTAATTTTGCACACTTGATAAACAAGGGATTAGAGGTGTACATGGACGATTTTACACGCTATGGAGATGATTTCGAGTAGGCATTATAGACACTAGTGAAATTCCTGGAAAGATGCATTGCTACTAGGCTCTGCTTAAGCCACAAGAAATGCCACATGATGATGACAAAATGCCTGATCCTGGGTCATTACATCTCAACAGCTGGAATTCAGGTAGATCCAGCAAAAATTCAGGTAATCCTCTTACTAGCTACCCCCTGCACTCAAACAAAGGTACGTAGTTTTTTGGGATTTTCTGGATATTATCAGATATTTATAAAAAACTTCTCCCAAATTGTTGCACCATTATATGCTTTGACAGGAAATATCGATTTTATATGGACTGACAAATGTGACATTGCCTTTGCAGAATTAAAATGGCTACTATCAATAACCCCAGTACTATGGGGCCCGAACTGGGATTTACCATTATAGATTTCATCCGATGCATCAGATATGGCCATTGGAGTAGTTCTTGGCCAAGAAGAACATAAGAAAACCTATGCAATATACTACATCAACAAAAACTTAACTCCTACTGATTTGAATTACACAATGATCGAGAAAGAGTTTCTAGCTGTAATCTAGTCTATTAACAAATTCAAACACTATATAACAAGATACCCTCTGGTCTTGTATACTGATCACTCTGCTATCAAATATTTAGCTAATAAACCTATTACGAATGGAAGAGTGACACGATGGTTAATCCTTTTGCAGGAATTTGACATAATGATCAAGGATCGACCAGGAAAGGAAAATCTGGTGGTAGACTTCCTCTCACATGTGCCAAGAATAGATGACGCAGTGGCAGTAGAAGACCAGTTCCCCGATGAGCACCTGTTTGATGTGACTATGAAAAAACTGTGGTACGCAGATGTCGCGAATTGCTTAGTAGTGGGAAAACTACCCAAACGCCTGATGCCCAGAGAAAGAAAATTAATAGTGCAACGTAGCACTTGGTTCTCCTGGATCAGAGGATACCTCTTTCACACAGGAGTCGATATGCATATCCGCAGGTGTATCAGGGAAGACAAAATCTACGATATCCTAAAAGCCTACCATGATGGACCTTGCGGTGGACACTTTGCAGACCGCAGGACTGGACATAAAATCTTACATATGGGCTATTGTTGGCCCATGATTTTTAAGGAAACCAAGAAATTTGTCCATGCATGCAACAACTGCCAAAGAATGGGCCACCCTGGCCAGTCTGACGAGATGCCCCTACATCCACAGTTAGTCATCAAACCTTTTGAATGCTGGGCGTTAGATTTCGTTGGCCCAATAAATCCATCAGCTAATCAAAAGTAATAAATACTGGTTGCAATGGAATATGTGACTAAATGGGTGGAGGCAGTAGCATTACCAAGAGCAACAGAGGAAACAGTAATCAACTTTCTTTTCAAAATTTTCGTGCAATATGGCTTGCCCAGAGAAATAATTATAGATGGAGGGCCACAATTTGTAGGCCATAAGATTGCTGCTACACTAAAAAATCATCACATTTTGCACAGAATCACATCTCCATACCACCCGCAGGCAAACAACCAGGTAGAGAGTACCAACAAAGTAATTGAGGCCATTCTAACAAAGACAGTCGCCTTGCATAGATGCGACTGGGCTACCCGATTGCCAGAAGCCCTGTGGGCATATCGCATGACTTGGAGGAATACCACAGGATACTCCCCATATCAACTGGTGTTTGGTAAGGAACCTATCTTCCCCATAGAATTTGAAATTCAGACATTGAGGATAGCCCAAGAAGTAGGGCTGGATTTGAATGAAGCACAGATTAACAGATTACAACAAATAAATGAATTGGATGAAATCCGGCTATCGGCTCTTCAGCATACTGCACTTATTCAACAACAAAGAGCAAAATGGCATGACACCCTCATCAAGAAAAAGATATTCCATGAAGGTGACTGGGCACTTCTGTACGATTCCAGGTTCCAGGATTTCCTGGGCAAACTCCAAACTAGATGGTTAGGTCCCTACGAGATAAAAGAGGTGCATGATAATGGCACCCTTACATTAGCCACCATTGATGGGTCTAGCTACTCTTTTAAAGCAAATGGGCATCAGGTACGCCTCTACCACAAACCGCTTACAAGGGAATCATTTTGCCAACACATACGCGAAGATTCTATGATACAAATTCTCGTTGCAGAAGGAAACTCTTCGACAGCACCAGTCTCGTAAAGAATTTATTTTTGAAACTTGTACACACAATTGTTTTACTGCTTTTTTTCTATTCAATTGTATTTTCTTAGAACAGTAGAGATGATTGTTTGCCGGTTTTATTTCTTGTGTTCCTTTGTTGTTCCCTACATTTTGCATGTACATTCAAATTGTTGTTCCCTATAGGGAACAACACTTTTCGTGTGTGTTTTTCTTTGCTGTTCCCTACAGGGAACAACACTTTTCATGTGTGTTTTTCTTTGTTGTTCCCTACAGGGAACAACACTTTTCGCGTGTGTTTTTCTTTGCTATTCCCTATAGGGAACAACTGCTATTCCCTATAGGGAACAACACTTTTCGCGTGTGTTTTTCTTTGCTATTCCCTACAGGGAACAACACTTTTCGCGTGTGTTTTTCTTTGTTGTTCCCTACAGGGAACAACACTTTTCGTGTGTGTTTTTCTTTGCTGTTCCCTATAGGGAACAACACTTTTCGCGTGTGTTCTTTGTTGTTCCCTATAGGGAACAACTTCTGTTCCCTCTAGGCAATAGCTTCTGTCCCCTCTAGGCAACAACACTTTTCGTGTGTGTTTTTCTTTGCTGTTCCCTACAGGGAATAGCTGCTGTTCCCTACGGGGAACAACACTTTTTGCGTGTAATTTTCTTTGCTGTTCCCTACAAGGAACAGTTGTTGTTCCCTACAGGGAACAACACTTTTGCGTGTGTTTTCTTTTGCTGTTCTCTTCAAGGAACAACACCTTGTGAGTATTTTTGAGAACACCCTTTCTTCCCCTTGCATGATCATTCCTAGCCCATCCCAGTTCACTCTTTATGATCCTCTTTATGGCATAAAAGTACAATACATATCTAAGGACAACAAGTATGGAGTCTACTGAAGCAGGTGAATATCTTGAATATTATCATCTTTAACAAGATTGCTTTGTGATGATCAAAAAAGAAAGGACACAATTATCTATATCACTTCACTGTCCTCATTTCTGCTATAAATGAAACTGATTGATTATCTTTACCATGCTGGTTCTCCCCCATCTCATATAATTCTCTCTGTTTATTATCAATAAGATTATGGGTATATTTTTTTCTATTGATATGTTCAAACTTCTTCTGCCATCCCTACTCTTAAGGAGTACTGAGCCACCCTCTATATATAAAACGGGGAGTGTTCAATATATAATATATATATATATATATATATATATATATATATATATATATATATATATATATATATATTCACTAACAATTTTATGATTTTTTTTCCACAGATGGAGGATAGGGGGTCTCATTACGAGCCAGCCTACCATGATCATAAGGAAGGAGCGAAGTGGCATTCCCACTATGGCCACCACACCAGGGATATGATCCAATGGATGCACCAAGAAACAAAGTCCTTAGAACAGGAGGTCTCATCACGAGCTGGCCTGACCACTTTTGCTACTTCCTAGTGAATGGCAATGTGTTCATCTGGTTACCATGGCAACACATTGGTCTCTACTATACATATATTCACTAACAATTTTATAATTTTTTTTCCACAGATGCAGGATAGGGGGTCTCATTACGAGTCAGCCTACCATGATCATAAGGAAGGAGCGAAGTGGCATTCCCACTATGGCCACCACACCAGGGATATGATCCAATGGATGCATCAAGAAACAAAGTCCTTGGAATAGGAGGTCTCATCACGAGCCGGCCTGACCACTTTTGCTACTTCCTAGTGAATGGCAATGTGTTCATCTGGTTACCATGCCAACACATTGGTCTCTACTATGGACATCATAATGCACTTCCCCAATTATACATAGAGGACCCTGGCTCCCAAGGGTTAGAAAGAAACTCTGTCGAGGCTATGGATGCCTGCAGGCAACAGAAGCTCTGCTTATGGTATTGAAGTTTTATTTTCTACATCAATAATTATTACAATGCCCTCTTCTTATTTTTCTATTTTTTTCTACGGAGAGATTATTTCCCTAACTTACCTTGAACCTTTATGCATGAGTTAATCTTTTAAAATCAATCACAACATTTTCAAGTGGAATAACGGTGGTAAGGTATCATCTCCTGCGTATGCTGTCCTTTTTATTTATCGCATCACCTCACGGCATCTTATCACTTATTAATAATTCTTGTTACACACCTTGTTTTCATTACTCCAATATCCTTTTATGATCCTTTCATTAATATACGTACCCTGCTGCTTTTATTACCCAATCCATCACCCCTGTACTTCGCCACCAGCACGTCATCTTTTCATCCATTTGGTCGTAGGCGACCTATCATTTCGAGAGGAGGCGAGGACCTCCAGTATACTCATGCATGCGCTGTCATCTTTTCATTTGATTTTGTAGAATAATACGACATCCCATAATCATAGAGCGTGTGGTATTATAACAATCCTCAATTTAATGGTATTTATGTTTATAAAACATCACCTGATGGAGCCATTACAACCATTTGATGTTCCATCTCTCGGCTCTGCTCATTGTTCTGCTTTCCACACTACACTAATTGTTTGCAGAAGAGGGAAGAGCTCAAGCATCATGGGAGGAAAAATAGTGCGCCGACAACCTTTAACACTGGCTGTCTCCGATGAAGCCAGGGAAATTCTAGCTCACGCAGGATGGAAAACATATTTTACAAGATTTCAACCCCCTAATGAGGAAATCGCTATTGAATTTTTACAGCATCTACAGAATGGAAAATCCTTGGTGAGAGGTAGACAAATCACCGTAACAGATGTTGTGATAACAGAAGTGTTTGGGTTACTGGCAGAAGGACTAGTATGGGCTGACAAGTGATTAAGGCTGCATGACGCTATGGAGATTTTTAGGGACAAAGGACAAGAGCTAATCAAGAAGGGTAAAGGAATTTGGCCATCTTCTCTCGGAGAGCCATGGGGAGAATTGGCACGAATTTTCCAGAACTATATTACCTACAATGGGTATAGAGACGTGGTAAGGCTGCGACAACTCAAACTTTTAGCAGTTTTAAAACAAAAATGCTCTGTTAATTTTCTTTCACTGTTGAATTCATTATTGCATGACACTGCCAAGAGGCTAAGACAGTCTCAACATCCAGAAACAGTAGTTAGCCACCATTGTCTGATTAGGTTAATAGTTAGTCACAACCTTTCCCAACAATAATCAATCTGGGATGATCTCATATCGACCCTCGAAAGAGGTGAAAACCTATGAGCACCTAACCCTATTCCAAAAAGAAAAAGGACTGCCCTTTCAGGAAGTAGATCTCACAAACATAGACGTTCTACAGGGTTGAATTCAGACCGGGGAACGTCTAAAAATCCTCAAGGCAGTGCTAGTCAACCCATAGAATTATCCAACCTGGTAAATGTACAAGACTTGAAACCAGAGTCAAGAGGACAAGATAACCCTGAACCAGAACTTGAGGAAGGAGCAGGGCATCCTGACGATGAACGAAGAAACGAAGTGGGGCCTCCTCCAACACCAAATATGAGTTCTCAAGATGATATTTTGCATGATTTCGAGGCAGGGATGGCCCAAGTCATGGCCAACATGAACATCTACATGCAGCCTGAAGAACTACTTAATCCTAACTTAGGAGAAACCCAATATCCAGGGAATTCTAGCTATAACATAATTCTGTCTTCCTCAAAAGATATAAACCGCGAAGCGGAAATAGATACACAGTCTATTTAGGAATTAGAGAACCAATCTAGTGACATGCTTCTAGTGGAAAATAGTCATGAATGTCTAGACACAGAAAACATAGGCCAAGAAGAGGAAGCAGAGATAGAGGTTATTCAGGAGTCTGATAATCAATATGGAGACAC
Organism: Pinus tabuliformis; assembly: GCA_031772625.1. NCBI lineage: Eukaryota > Viridiplantae > Streptophyta > Pinopsida > Pinales > Pinaceae > Pinus > Pinus tabuliformis. Next base: position 647,147,270 of record CM062814.1, read on the forward strand.
GGTCTTATTGGAACAAAGGTAGGGTGAACAACCGAGCTCTTTAGAGACAAAAGCTATTAACGAGACTATTAGCAGACTAGTTACTCCTCAGAAAAGGCACAGAGCCAGAACGAAATTGAAGAAGCTAAGAAAAGAACACCAGAAGCTTCGTAAGACGGTCAAGAGGCTCCGAAGAAAAATAAAAGAAATCACAATGGGAAAGGTTCCAAACAATACCCCTGAGGTAGTAAATGTGGCCATGCAAATGGAATTATGTGAAGATAGGGCTACAAGAACTCAAACTGAGCTCATACCTACTCAAACAATCGTCACTCAAGAAGGACCGCATGCAAATTTAGTAGACGTAGCTACTCAGACGAAGGTTTGGACCTCCCATAATAAAGAAGTACAGACAGAAGATATCTCCTCTTATAGCATAGGCACTCAGACGGACATACAAGCCAAAGACATTATGACACACCATGACCCCATTCTACTAAATCTTCAGGAGGGATTGGCACAAGCCCGGCTCACGTTGGAATGATTTGAACAAGAGACCGTTTCCCGGCAGAAATATCAAGAGCTGCAGAAACAACTTCAGGAACTAACTATAATAGAGAACGAGACTTTTCACAAGTGTGGAAAGGCAGAAGAAAAAATGGAGAAGATCAAGTTCAAGCTAGACAGAGTCATAAGTCAGACAAACATCATCTGCTCACTGTATTCGCATGTCCTGACATGTAGGTCTCCCACCACCAATTATGCCTTATTTCTATTAGAACGGTACCTGTTATTGAAAATCAAAGCCGTAAGAGCTGGTAAACCAATTGAATTAGGGACAATTCAAGATTTTATAAATTGCTGCAAGCAACATGGTGTAAAGGTCCAAAGGCTTCTTTGTGAGTTTTATCTACACAATTTCATATTAGAAAACGAGGTGGAAAAGAACCCTAACCCTTTTGTAGGAGATGTTCAATTCCAGGCTTTTATTTCGTTTGCAGTTAACCAACTCAAATGGTTTAAAGCTTATAATGCATTTCAAAGACAGGAACATGGATTGGATCTTTGGGTGAGAAGTGAACCTAAACACCCCTTACAAATGTTTGCCAACCATAAGAGTCTGATGAAACGAGAAGGGGTGATTAAAACTTTAGGGCCCATACATAAGGAGATTGTGCAGAAAGGAATATCATATTTCCTCTCCATTCAAGAAAGATCTCTGACTGCATCTAAGCTCAGATGGACGATCTCCACTAATAATGTGAAAGATAGGGAACCATTTAATTACAGAAATTTTAAAGCTGTTGCGGCTCGTATGGTCACCTACAACAATCTTATTTTGAGAGAAGGACCTTATTGATTAGGATGCCAATTTCAAAGTCCCATTATTTGGTATCCACCTGAAGGGTATCGTGCTAACTATGAATTGCCTCAAGGACAGGAAGGGCCCGCCTTTGTGCTCCTAGCTCAACATCATGGTTTTAGACCAATTTTTGATGCTTTCTCTCTAGCCTACTATTTAACTGCACTGCATAAGAACTATTTACTTTTCATGAGGACATGAAACAGGGTAAGCAGGGGAGTATGTTGAGTTACGCAATGGGTATGTATTTACTCTTAATTCCATCACCTTTTTCCTCTTTTCTTATCTCTTTCATATCTTGATATGCTAACATATTAATGGATTATGATAAGAAATGAATGAACTACTCTCGATTAAGATTTAGCCACCATGACTAACTCTTATTCCTTTTTATGCAGAGAAATGACGAAAGGAACAGTTATTGTTCCCTAGAGACGGAACAACATAAACCAACAAAGGAAGAATGAGGCGCATCAGTTGTGGTCAGGTCGAAGGACGAATCAGGAGGATCAACGCTAAATATGAAGGGTGTCAGAAGATAGCATTCAGTTGTGAATCCCTTAGGATCTCCCTATCTTGACGGATCACATTTATCTTTTACCTCTTTCTGACTATAAAAGTAAAAATTGTAGGAGGAAAGGGGATCAACTTTTTGTTCATTTCAAATTGTAATTTTAAAGTACAGACTCTTGCTTTGGAGGAACAAGACCATATTGTAATGAGAATTGAGTTCAATGGTTAATATATAATTTGCGTTGCTGTTCATTCGTATTCTCCGAAGTAGCTCAGTAGTATTCACTGGTGGCTACGGGCCTGGTCTTTGGTGGATCAAACTGCTATCCTTCGTGTTATATCTTTCTAATTCACGCAAGTTTGATTGGTTTGATATTTTTTCCATTTTCTATGAGTTTATCTTGTTTGTTATTTACCGATTTCCTATATTGAAGTTAGTACATTTTCTTTACATGCTTCGCAGCATTGTCATTTGATTCTATTTATGCTTATTGTAGATTAAATTAATTAGCAGTTAAGACAGTGAACCTTGTTGATTACAATAAGAGTGTGGTTAGTATCTAATCAGCTGAAAGAGTTTGGTTACTGCTACTGAACTCTTGGTTGAACTCATCTCCATATAATTTTCTTAATTGGGATTGAATGTGATTTAGATAGAATCAACTAGAAGAGATTTGTTACTACTACTGAACTCTCAGTTGACATCATTTCCATTTGAATTTCCGGTTTGAGATCTGATTATGGTTTCAGTTGAAGATTAAGTCTTGATGTAATATTTCCATTAACAGTTGTAGTTTTTGAGTTGTATAATGCATCCACTTACTCTTGTATCAAAGTTTTATATTTCATTTTGAAGAAACATTACTCTCTAGATTCATAGCATGCACGTATTGTGTACACTCTTGGAATAAAACGACTTTCCCGGGTTGATGATTAATGTGAGGTAATTAGGAGTTTTAAAAGACACCTTTTAGCACCCAACACACATGTTGTTGTGCATAATTCTTGGTACTTGACTTCAGCTGAAGATAAAGACACAATGCTCTTATTTTTACTGCTCCATGTTATGACCTTAGATCTAATACTGAATGCATAACCCATGATGGATTTTTGATCATCCAGATTATCTGCCCAATCAGAGTTTGAAAAACCTGCTAAAGTAATATTAGATGTATCAATGTATAAAATGCCATAATCACTAGTACCATGAAGATACCTCAATACACTTTTTGTTGCAACTCAATGACATTCAAGAGGTTTAGACATAAACTGGATCAACACACTAACAGATTTTGCTAAGTCTGGTCTAGTTATAGTCAGATATATCAGACTACCAACTAGTTGCATGTACAAAGTGGCATCCACCTCCTTAGAGCCATAATCACTGCACAATTTCGGGTTCTGCTGCAAAGGTACTGATGCTATCTTACATTGTTCCATTTTGAAATTTTTGAGCAGCCCTATGACATGCTTCCCTTGAGTTAGGAAAGTTTACCCAGAGTCTCTCTGCACTTCCAGACCTAGACAGTAATGTAAACTTCCGAGGTATTTCATCTCAAAAACTTGTGACATTTGCAATTTGATTTCTTTGATTAATGCATCTACATTACTTGTTATAATCATGTCATCCACATACAAGGAAATCAAAATTATCTTCCCCTGTTAATCGGATATGGTATATAGATTTGGATCATTCTTACTCCTATGAAACCCATGATGTAATAAAAATGAATCAATATTCTCGTGCCAAGACCTGGGTGTCTATTTCAAACCATAAAGGGCCTTTTTCAATCTACAAACTAAATGCTCCTACCCTTGTTTAACAAACCCTTCAAGCTGCATTAAATAAACCTCTTCTTTTAAATCACCATTTAGAAATGAAGACTTAACATCTAACTGGTGTAGCTTGTACTGATGTTTTGTAGCTACAACAATTAACATTCTAATAGTATTCAGTTTGGCTACTGGAGAAAATGTTTCTTCATAGTCAATTCCCTCTTTCTGTGAATAACCCTTTTCTACCAGTCTAGCTTTAAACTTTTCTATACTCCCATCTGCATTAAATTTAGGTTTGTAAAGCCATTTGCAACCTATGGGTATTTTTCCTTCAGGCAATTCAACTAGTTCCCAAGTATTATTTCTGATTATAGATTCAAATTCTTCATTCATTGCGGCCCTCCACTCGTGTGACTGAGTAGCTTCTTTATAATTTGTGGGCTCTATAACATTTAAAATGTTTGACATTAAATCATAGTATTTCAATCTGGCTGGTAGTTGAGTCTGCCTACTTGATCTTCTCAATAAGGGACTCACCTCAAATCTATCTGCTTCAGACCTTAGCAGGCTTGACTTACTGATTACATCACCTGCCTCTTCCTCTTTCTGTTGTTGTTGTTATTGTTGTTGCTGCTGATTGTCCTCACTGCTTTCTTCCATCAACAATGGAATGTGCCACTCTTCAAGGTTGTTCTCCTTATTTCCTTCCTCACTCTACTCATGAAATAGCACATCTTGACTCGCAAAAACTTTATGAGTCAAAGGATTAAACAACTTATAAGCTTTAAACTCAGTGCAATATCCTACAAAGATGCATTTCATGGCCTTAGGATCTAACTTCTTCCTATCATCCTTGGGAATATGGGCAAAGGATTTTGACCCAAAAACCCTTAAATGATTCACTGCAGGCTTATATCCATAAAATGCTTCAAAATGAGTTTTAAAATTGAGACATTTAGTTGGACTCCTATTTTTCAAGTATACTGCAGTGTTAATGGATTCAGCCCAAAAACCATTAGATAAACCCTTACCTTGAAGCATACTTCGTGCGCACTCCACAAGGGTTCTGTTCTTTCGTTCAGCAACTCCATTCTGCTGCAGAGTGTGAGGTACTGTGAACTATTGAATAATCCCATGATTCCTACAAAATTTCATGAACTCTCCCAACTTGTATTCTCCCCCTTGATCAGAGCGGAGAATATTAATGAATTTCCCTGTCTTCTTCTCCACCATATTATTAAATTCTTTAAAGCATTGAAATGTATGACTCTTCTTTCTAATAAAATATACCCAAGAGAATCTAGTTCCATCATCTGTAAAAAGTAGAAAATAATATGCACCACATAGCAACCTAGTCTGCAGAGGTTTGCATATATTTTTATGCACAAGCTCCAAAATATCTCTTTTCTTCCTATCAACATTCAAAGGAAACTCTTCCCTATGCATTTTCCCTAATGCACATCCATCACAATCTAAATGAACATTTTGAAAAGCAGGTAGTCCATCAACCATACCTTTTCTTTGTAGCAGCATGAGATCTTGTAGGTTAAGATGACCAAATATTTGATGCCAAAGATTCTCAGCTATTAGTCATGTTGAAGCCAGATCTTGGTGTGGCATGCTCTTGACATTCAACCTATACAGGACTCCCACACACACTCATAATGCAACTGGTTCCTTCTTGCTATACTTTATGACACAGTATGTTTGGAAGAATTTTACTTGCAGGTCCTCATCTACCATCATTGAAACATAGATCAAGTTCTTCTTGATCCCAGGTACATAAATCACATTTTTAATATAACTGATATTACCATTAGGAAACATCACCTGAATATCATTGTACCCCTTGATCTGATAACCTCTTTCATCACCTAGATATATGTTAGCTCCACAAGTAGTTTCTTCAAACTTTTCGAACCAATGCCTATTACCTGTCATATGTGATGATGTGCCTGAATCTATGTACCATATTTCAGCCTCATCCTCCTCAAGAGCTGAAAGAGCATAATCAACTATGAATAATTGAAGATCATGATTGTGACCTTCATTGGCAAAGTTTGTTGTGTGCATTCTCTATTTATTTCTAGCCTCATCTTCCTATTTCTTAAAGAAAAACTTAGCTAAATGACTGATTTTCCCACAGTAAAAGCATTTAATGTTAGATTTGTTACCATTGTTACTTGGAGTCATACCTCTAAATGGTCTCTTCTAAAAATTTCCACCGCCTTTCTGTCCTTGTGGTTTTTTCCCTTTGTATGGCTTCTTCTTCGCCATCAGAGCAAGATCAACACTCTGTGGTCTCAAATTCTGCCGTTGCTCTTCTTCCTGTATTAGGATTCCAGTTAGTTCTTAAAATGCTAAGATTTTCTCTCCTGCAGACAAGCCTATGATGAACATCTGGTATTCATTCGTCATCCCATTCAATGTAATTGTGACAAGATCAGAATTAGACAACTTCTCCCCGATGTCACCCAATATGTCCTTCAGGTCCTTGAATCGTGCAATGAATCCAATGACAGATTCATTCTTCTCCATCCTCATGGAAAACAACTTACCTTTGAGTGACAAGATGCGATTGGTGTTCTGAATCTGGTAAAGGTTCTTGAGTGTAGTCCATATCTCATTGAACAATTTACAGTCTCTAATATGTGGGATAATGTTGTCTTGAACAGACATCTTCAATAAGACTTGTGCCTTATTGTCCCTTTTATCCCAATCTTGTATTAGTGCTACCGTACCTCCTTCCGAAATGGTCGGCTTTTGCTCATCACCATTGACGATTGACCAAGCACTCGATCCCTCAATAAATGTATGTAGCTTGAATTTCCAATTGGTATAATTGATCCCATCAAGTTGGTTAGTCTCATTGAGATAAGATTCTGTGAAATTGTTCATTTTCGATTGATTGGATTCTAAATCCCTTAATCTTCAGTCGATTCTAACCAAGTGAACAATTACAAGTTACAGTAAAAAAATTAATCTCAAAACATAACAGAACCTTTGAATTGATCACAGAGTGATATGCCATCAATCCACCCAATTTGCCTCTGATCTGGTCGATCTGCCACCAATCTACCATGATATGTGTGTTCGCAACTCAGATCCGCCGCCAAACTAGCTAAAGCTCAAGCTCAAAACCATAAAAAACAAACCATCACCCTTTCTGCCTGGAAAATTGTGATTTTTGGGGGCGATGAATAATTTTTTTTCATTTTAAGATAGCCAAGGAAATGAATTTATTCCTATATCCAGCACCAGAGTGTCAAGTGATGGTTGCAAATGGAGGAACTATAAATTTCTCTGGAAAGTGCCATAATATCAATCTAACCATGGGGGAATATGTATTGAATAGTCCAAAGCTTTCCATTCAAATTGGTGGTGCTATGTTGTATTAGGAGTCCAATGGTTACAATCTTTGGGTACGATAAATTTTAATCTTCAAGAATGTTTCTTGAAATTTGTTTGGGAAGGAAAGGAAGTTGAACTAAGGGGTATCACAGGGAAACCAGGAAAGATAATAAGCTCTAATGGCATGAAAACTCTTCTAAAGAAAGAACAATGGGGTATACTTGTACAATTATGCTCACTAGGGATTCAAACATCAAAATAATCTATTTCTCTAGATATCCAAAAAGTCTTGGACAATCATTCCAAGGTATTTGAGACTCCCAAAGGCCTCCCACCTATTCGTGATCATGATCATGTTATTTATTTGCTCCAGGAAGTGTTCCTCCAAACATCAGATCTTATAGATATCCCTAATTCCCAAAAGAGTGAAATTGAACATATGGTTGCAGAAATGCTAAAGGATGATATAATTCAACCTAGTCAAAGTTCTTTCTCTGCTCCAGTAATATTGGTGCATAAGAAGGATGGATCATGGCACATTTGTCTGGATTAGGGAGCTCAACAAGCTCAATATTAAAGATAAATTTCCCATTCTTGTCATTGATTAATTTTTCGATGAATTACATGGAGAAATATACTTCACCAAGTTGGATATTCGTTTATGATATCATCAAATTAGAATGAATACTAAAGACATTCTGAAAACAACATTTAGAACCCATGAGGGCCATTATGAATTTTTGGTCATGCCTTTTGGCCTTACCAATGCACCTTCTACATTTCAATGTTTAATGATTTCCATTTTTAGACCCTTCCTTATAAAATTTGTGTTGGTATTTTTTGATGATATACTAGTTTACAACAAGTCTTGGAAGGATCATGTTCAACATGTTGACAGGGTGCTCAAACTATTGGAGGAGAAACAATTATATGCAAAAACCTCCAAATGTTTCTTTGGAGTACAAGAAGTCGAATATATGGGTTATATTGTATCTCATCAGGGTGTTAACGTAGAACCTAACAAAACTAAAGCCATTAAGGAATGGAAAATACCCACAACCATAAAACATTGTCGAGGATTTCTCGGGTTGACAGGCTATTATCGCAAGTTTGTTAAGAATTATGGGAGAATAACAACACCTCTAACAAAATTACTGAAGAAAGATGAATTTTATTAGACTCCAGAAGCAACTAAGGCCTTTGAACATCTTAAAGAGGAAATGTGCCAAGCACCAGTCTTTGCTACGTCAGACTTCACAAAAACCTTTATTGTGGAATGTGATGCATCATGAAATGGAATTGGTGTTTTTTTAATGCAATAAGGAAGACCCATTGCTTTTGAAAGTCGTCCAATCAAAGGAAATTATTACACAAACCTATTTATGAGAAGGAAATGTTGGAAATACTACATGCACTAAAGCAATGGGGATATTACCTAATGGGAAGACACTTCAAGGTAAAAACAGATCATGATAGTCTTAAATACTTTTTGGAACAAATATTATCTTCAGAAAATCAGTAAAAATGGGCAACAAAGATGTTGGGCTATGACTTTGAAATCATCTACAAAAAAGGGAAGCAAAATATTGTTGTAGATGTACTCTCAGGAAATGATGAATATGTGGAATAATTGCTTTGTTCCATTTATATTATCCAACCAAATTGGATAACTGAAGCAAGGGATGAATGGAAGAATGACGAAGAATTGTGGACGCTCATTCAAAATTTGCAGCAAGATCCCAGTACATATGATACATTTAGATGGAAATATGATTCATTATGGTACAAAGATCACTTATATCTTTGTAAGAATTCCCAACTCAAAGAAAATATTCTTTTGGAATTGCACACCTCTCCCTTAGGAGGGCACTCAATATTTTTAAAAACTTACCACATGGTTAAGAAGGAATTTTTTTGGGAGGGCCTTAAATATGTTATTCAAAAATTTGTGGTAGAATATTTGGTTTTCCAACAAAATAAAGTTGATACAATTAAGACCTCGGGTCTGTTACAACCTTTAGCCATTCCAAGTCAATGTTGGGAGGAGCTTTCAATGGATTTTACCACAGGTTTACCCAAGTCCGAAGTAAGGAGTGTCATCATGGTGGTAGTTGATAGACTTACCAATTATGCACATTTTTGTGCATTATCTCATCCATTTAAAGCTAATACACTTGTTCCTGCATTTATGGAAGCAATTCAAAAGTTACATGGAAACCCAAAGATTATTGTAAGAAACAGATAACCCATTTTCACTGGAAATTTTTAGACGGAAAGATTTTCTTGTCTGGGTACTCAATTAGCTCATAGCTCATCTTATCATCCTCAATCTAATGGGAAAACTGAGATAGTGAGAAAATGTTTGGAAGGATATCTTCGTTGCTTTGTATATGATCAAAAAACACAATGGGTCAAGTGGTTACCTCTGGCTGAATGGTGGTATAACATTTCCTTCCATACTACAGCAAAAATGACCCCATTTATGGCACTTCATGGCTATCATCCACCATCCATCACATCATCTTTAAGAGAAAATTCTAAGGTTCAAATAGTGGAAGATCACATCGAGCATCAACAACAAGTTCAACTCTTAAAGGATAACCTCACTTTGGCACAAAATCGAATGAAACAATAGGAAGATCAACATTGCAACGAAAGAATTTTTGATGTAAGCAACTAGGTATTTTTACGGATACAACCATACAAACAAATCTCCCTCAAGAAAGCTAAGAAGGATAATAGATTATCACCAAATTACTATGGTACTTACAAGGTGTTGCAAATATTGGTACTATGGAATACAAATTGGAGCTTCCTACAGCTTCCTGAGTGCACCCGATTTTCCATGTTTCATGCTTAAATAAGGTTATAGGTGACAAGATCCTAGTTCAAACAATATTTCCATAACTTGACGAGGAAGGAAAAACCATATTGGAACCTAAGGAAGTCACGGAAAAAATAACTCAACAACTACAGAATCGATCAATTTCAGAGTATCTCATTAAGTGGAAGAACTTAGTCGTTGAATATTCCACATGGGAGGATGAAAATTTTACACAAAATCATCTAGAACTACTCAAGCATTGAGGAAAACAAAGTTTTTGAAGGAGAGGGGAATGTTAGGTCCCTATTCTACTAGTGTATCCCATTATTGTTAGTGTTAGTGTAGCCCCCTTATTGTTATTGTTGTTCCCATGTAGTCCCCATATTGTTATTATTGTGCCCCATAGAAGCCCACTATTGTTATTGTTGTGCCCTTACATTATTATTGTTATGTAGGTTTTGATAATATTGTAACCCCTTAGAATCCTAAATATAGAAAGGAGGTCTTGTCATTTGTATCATACAAGAATTGTTCATTTATGTAATGTAAAGGAGATTGCCCCCTCGAAGAGGCTAATTTGTAAGTCATTGATCTATCCTTTCTTCTATTTTGTGAGTTGGTTTCATAACATCCACTCCTGGAATGGCTCCATTATTATGATCAATATTTGTCTCTTGATGGGAGTAAAGCTCAAACAAGGAGTTTTTCTAAATAAAAACTAGTTTAGAATTACAACTCTTCTTTTGTAGTTCATCTCATTGTAGCTAAAACTCATGTTGGAGAAACTCAACCATCTCCTATGCATGATGTAGATAGATTTTGATATCAACAAGAGTGACCTTGTTGATATTCATTGTTTCCTCAACAATATAAAACATGAGATTGTTCAGTAACTCTAAAACGTTATTAATTTGAGCCATTTTACAATAACTTAATTTCATAAATTTAAGGGTGTCAGATTCAACCAATAATGCACCCGCTTACAAGGAAACTTCAAGTCAAATGTATGAAACATAGAGTAGTTTTCTAGATTCAATATGACTTCTGCTCATGAAATGACACTGTTCATCAAACAACAAACATGAAAATTAGATCCATTAGATAACTTAAGTATTGCATATAACACCTTCCTTTAAAATGGTTGTTGGAATGAAAGAATAGTGGCATGTTGTCTTTCAAACTGCATGACATAGACTTGACTTTGCATGACAAAAAAAGGTGCATCTTATAGGTTCAGATTAAAGTCTGATCATTTCACTCAAATGCACTCGTCTCTAGCACTAGTTCTTTGTCATGGACAGTTCAACAACCATTGCTTTCTTTTATAATGAAAAAAATTGCATATCAAATTGCTTCAGTGGAGACTTAGCAGGCTCAGAATCGATCTCTTAAATATGCATCTCCCACTTCTTTGTGCCTCTTCAAAACAAAAATCTTTCTAATGTTCCTTCTTGAATCCGATCACAACTTTCAACTGGATTGTCAATGAATCCAATGAAATTTTGGAGTATATATAACAATGTTCACATCAACAACAACCATTTTCATCTTTGGCATTAACATTGTAAATTTATATGTGGAACATATTCATTTTAATGTATTTGCGTGTTAATTTTTCTTTTTTTTTAAGACACGAATTTGATTTTAGCATTGCAAGCATTCTCCACTAATTATTTACTTATTTTTAATGTGGCGTTAGAACTTACAAGATTTATAAGTTGTAGCTCAACAACAATGCATTTTCATATAACATATACCTTTCATCTCTAGGATGCATTTTAACATAACATCTCGGTCAAAACAATGGTGACAACACTTTCTCAGAAAACTTGAGCAACAACATGGACGTCATAGTGTTCCTAAGAGATATCTTCAGTTATCGCTATCAGTCTTTCTCATCCATTAGGCGGTTGGATAATTTCTGGATATCCATCTCACCCATGCATATGTTTTCAAGAACACCTTTGGAACTTATAAATCATTTTAAACAGAGTAAAGTAGAACTTTTGAGTAGCCTTTCTTTGTATACACCAGCACTTCCAACAAACCTGAGAGCTTCTGGAAAATAATCTCAAGCGATTGGATAAACTCTTAGACGATGTGAGAAATCTATCCAAAAATCAAGAAACGAAACCCCCTCAAATCATCAAGAATTTGGTTCAAAGGGTTAAAGATGCCCATGAAATGGGAAATAAACTCAAACAACATATGTAGCTTCACTCACAATGGAAACAATGCTATGACTGCTTGAATTGCAATTCCAAACAGATTCCCTCATCTAAACTACTAGTGTCGCCTTAATCGTAGACTGAATTTTCTCTGACGCAACACGCCATGGACGTGATGCAAGAAAGAGAGGCTAGACAAACTACTATAAAGGAATGCCACAACTCTAATTTAATAGAGAAAATAAACCACTGCTCTAATACCATTGTTGGAATCACAATTGGAAAATGAATTCAATTACATAACACATCACATCCCTAATGGATTCAGTGTCCAACATAAAATATGTAACATCCCCAGGTTAAAAGTTCATGTAATAAAATTTAAAGGAAAAATAAGACCATGATTAGGGACACTTATTCCAAACTAAATGTTGGGAAAATATATTTTAGTGGGCATCACTGGATGTGTTTATGGCTAAAGGAAATTGGCAAAGACATTAAAAAGTAAAAAAGGCATTTTTGGCACATTTATTTATGAAAATAAAGGATAATAGGAGAAAAGGGAGGTGAAAGGTCACAGGTTGCATGTGAGGAGGAAATGGAAGGAAAATAATGGAAAATGAAGAAAATAGAGGCCTAATTGATAAAAAGGCTTATGAGGATCAGTTTGTAACCTTTTTTTAGTTCAGTTTTGGAGCTCTCTCATTATTTTCTTTCTCTCACACACTCTTGGAAACTTAGAGTTTTCTTGGAGCACTCTAGCCTTGGAGCAAGGAAGGAAAAGCAAGCAAAATCAAAGGAAGGAAAGCAAGCATCAAGCAAGGAATAACAGGATCAAGAAAATTCAACAAGAATACTTGTAGGTAACATATTGCATGTGTGATTTCGTTGCTGGTTTTTACATTTATGGATTTGCATGATGGTGTATGGTTATCTTGGTGTCCGTGGCATGGTTTTGCTGGGTTATGGTAGTGGTTTTCAGCCTAGGGTTTCCTTTTTCTGGATAGCCATGGTGTGAAGGAATTGTTTTCTTTGTTTTGATCTTTGGAATTTCTGGAAGGTTTCAGAATTGGGGTGCAGGTGGTCTCAGGAAAATCCCAAAGTCCTAGGAATCCCTTGACCAATTTTGGCAAGATACACGGTAAAGCCTAAGGATGGAGTCTCGGTTTAAGGAATAGTGATCGAGTGTGGATTGCAGTAAAGCTTGAGAGACTAGTGTCTCGGTTTAGGGCCTAGTGATACGGTGTGGATTGCGGTAAATCTTGAGAGACAAGGAGATGAAAAATTCATCGAAGATAGTGATGGAGTTTTGAGGCATTCCTAGCTTGGTTTGGTTTTGTGATCTCAGTGTTGGTTTTGGTGAGATCACGGTTTAGTGAAGGTGGAGGTGGTCTAACCTCTAGATTCCTTTGGTTTTTTTGGGTTGGTTTATCCATGAGATCCCACATCCATGCTTGGAATATGGCATGGGGTTGATTGGCTAAATGAAAGATTTGGTTCAGCCATGTCTATGGTCGGGTGGTACGTGGAAGTCCTGAACCTGGTTGGATTTTCCTATGTTTAATAAAATATAAGTTCTCTTAGTTTTTCAATTGTTAATATGTGGATTTAATGGCTTTTATCTCATTGTTATTTTCATGGTTTAATGTTGGTTATAAGCATGGTTATATGACTGATTATTGTCATGGTTATTTCATGTATTTACTTGTAACTGAAAGGATAATGGATGCAAGACCTAATTAATGTAAAAATTGTTAAGGGAAGAGGGTGGTGATCCTTCTTGTCGAGTATCATATGAGTTATCATTCATTTATGCTCTGTCTTGTATTCATTTCCTATAGATTGCATTGATGCCAAGTGTTTGATAAAATGTCAATCCTAGTTGGCGATGGTTAGGCCTAGTCCTGGAGTCAGTTTTTGATTTGTAAGACTCTTTACTATGTAAATCATGGATTCTGAAAGTGTCATTGAGTTCTGGGGAAGTGACATGGGCTCTGGGCCTGAAAAAGTGGCTCAAATCCCGAGGACACTAGCTGAACACTCAACAAAATAGTCCATGAATGCTAACATACCATGTTGTGGGAGAATCTAGAACCTTCTAGACACTGGCATGCCAATATCATGGAAGTGTCCAGGGTTTAATTGGTCTAAAAACACTAGTACAAAATGGGTAATTAACTACTAAAACAACGACTAAAATTTGCATATAAACGACCATTATTTAGTCAATGACTATTAGTGGCTAATTTACAATATCTTATAACACAACCAACTTTTAGTCATTTTTAGCTTAGTCATTAATTGGTTGTCTCAATTTTATCATCTAGTAGTATATTTAGTGATAAATATAGTCATTGATTTAGTCATTAATTACCACAATTAATGATCAAATACACAATAAAATACCCTACTATATGATCATCCTAGAAAACCAATTAATGACCAAAGAAATATGACTAAAATGTTGGTCACCTTATAAGATACTGTAAATTAACTACTAATAGTCATATATATGCAAATTTTAGTCATCATTTAAAACTAATTAATAACCAAAGAAATATGACTAAATTTTGGTCGTGTTATAAAATACTGTAAATTAGCTACTAATAGTCATATATATGAAAAATTTAGTCATGATTTGAAACTACTTAATGACAAAATAAATATGATTAAATCTCGGTTGTGCTATAAGATGTAAATTAGCTACTAATAGTTGTATATATGCAAAATTTAGTCATTATTTGTAATCACAAATTTATCATTTATAGTGGTCATATATTTTTTTTGGTAGTTTCATATTCATTATATAAACAACTAATTTAGTAGTTTTAGATTGATTTTATGTGTTCATTATTAATCAACATAAATTAATTAGTATGCTTTTGTGACAAAATTAAAAAAAATGCCATACAATGTTCACCTAATATGAAAACGGAAAGTTTCATATGTTAATTACAATATTAAATAATATCAAATACAACTATAAATAATTTCAACCACATAAATTATATTATTTGAAATGTCAAGTATTACAATATGAGTTTCCAACTTAATATTGGTTGGACTACAATTTACACATGAAATATTTGTTGGCATTATGATGCATGTGTTGTACTTGATGGCAACCCACTTGTAGCAGAACAACTCACTTGTATATGGTAACTAGATGAATCTATAGAAGAGATATCAGATGTGACAGAATGCATGACAGTTGTGTTTACAGATGTGACAAAATGCAAGACAGTTCAAAGGAATCGGTTCATATTACATCAGGTTAACAGCAAAGGATTATAGATCAGACTCCAAAGAATTAAGAAAGAGAGGTATATGCAGGTTCACCTTGTCCAAGCTGCATATACACGTAGGCTTACTGAACAAAAGGAGCGTATACATACACACGCACTTTCACAGAAGGAAAAGCGCGTACATGTTGGAAAACTAAGTTTGTGGTCCGAGGTATTTGGTCCAAGGTATTTTGATCCAAGGTATTGGTCCAAGGTATTTGGTCCGAGGTATTGACCCTAGGTATTTGGTCCAAGGTATTGGCCTAAGTGGTTTTGGTCCATGGTATTGAGAAAGGCCTAAAACTATATAAGGAGGAGAAGATCATTAGGCCAAGGGTGCAAGAATTGAATATCTGATGAAGTGCGAGATCTAGTATGCAGGTTATCGGCTTCTGGTGCTTTTCTTGATCTGAACCAAGGATGAACCTTAGTGGTTGATGAGGGATAAGATCTAATGATGGATCAGGATCTTAAGGCTTGAAATGAATTATCATTATGTGGTTTGATCATGTATAGTCTACATCTGAATACTTACACGTGTTATTCTGTAAATGTTATGATCTGGGTATAACTGAAGTCTAGAATAGTTCCAAAATTATGAATTAATATTTGCATATATGTACGTTGGTTGGCTTTGATAAAAGCGCGTATACATGCTGGTTAAACACATCTAAATAGCGTATACATTATGAAATATGATATTTGAAGTTGCAGTTGGATTTGGTTGTTGTTGTAGAATTCTGGGTTCTGCTCTATGTTCTGGTGACTGTGTTTTGATGACAGTATTCTGAATGTTCAGATTGGTTGATTGTGATTTGCTTCAGTGATGATGGGCCTTCAATGATTCAGTTGTGGGTGATTCAAAGATTGTTGATTGAGTTTCAATGATTGGTTAATGCAGATGTATTTGATGGTTGTATGGCAGTGGTGATTGATTTTGAGCTTCAAATGTTGGTGATGGGTCTAGTATGAAAATTAGATGAAACGTGGCCTTCAGATTGTGGTGTTGTGTTCCAGGAGTATCCAGTCTGAAAATTTATGAAACGTGGTCCCTGGAGGAAGAAAGAAGGTCATAGCCTTCTGTAGGTCGACGCCTACGTACTAGTAAACATATCGGTTAGTACAAGAGATAGGGGGTTGTAGCTCCCTTCCAATAGAAGCTGGAGAATGAGAGAAGATTGTAATATTTTGCAGGTAGAAGCCTGCATACTGATATGAGTCTGCACCAATACAATGTTGTAAACAAATTTTCTTATTATTAAAAAGAAGACAGAGACTACAGTAGCAGGTGGTTTTCACCCACATTGGGTTTCCACCTTAAATCTTGGTTTTCATGTGTGTTGCTTATGTGTGATGGCTCATTCTATTATTAACTGCACATGGTTACTGTTTAATGTTTAATAAAGTGCTGATGCACATATTAAAGATCAACATATGATGAATTAACTGAATCATACTTTCACTAGATATACGTTGGTTTCCTTAATAACAATTGTGTGCACATGCGAGTTCCCTTCACTGAAGTAGCATATATAAATCTGATTATGGAAATGAAAAAGTTATTGATTTACAAATGCTGGTTCACCCCCCCCCCCCTCTCAGTATTATTTCCAACAATTGGTATCAGAGCAGGTCCTTTGGTAGAAGCTTGATCGCTTGAAGGATATCCATAGAACAATGGGAAAGAAGCTAAAGAAGAAAGCACCTCAAAAGAAGAAGACATCTCAAAGGAACTATGACAGTGGGAGAGTCAATTGGGGATTATGTGGAAGAAACTCTTTAGATTCAGAATCACCTAAGAATGAAGATGAACAAGCAAAAGAACTATCAGGTATGAATTTGTTATCCTCTGGTGATACATTTCTCTGTCCATTTGAAGATGATGAAAGTGACAGCGAAACAACTGAATTTGCTCTTATGGGTGAGAGAGAAAGATATCAAATAGAGGCAGAATTTAAAAGGTTCACAGACAAAATTAGAGATCAACAAGATCTATTAGAGAAAAGGGAGTGTGCCTTCAAAGAAGAAGCTACCAAACTAAAAGCTCAATTAGAGGAAGGAAACAAAGTAAGGAAGCAATTCAAGGAAAAGGAAGATCAATGTCAAAAGCTGCAGGATGAAGTGACATCATTAAGAAATGAAGTAAATAAAAGGAGCACAACAATCAAGAAACTCAAAGATAGATCCAGTTACTATGAAAGTCTTGAAGCTAAGATCCTCTCTCTAAAACAAGATCTTGAAAAATCAAATAAGAAGAATGAATAACTACTCTAAGCTCTTGAAGAACAAGAAAACGAAGTTCTTGAATTAAGTCAACAGATGGAGGAAGGAAGAAAAGCTAAAGAAATCATGAAGAAACAATATCTTGAAAAGGAAGAGCAATATCAGGTTGAGGTAAATATCCTAAATGGTAAATTAGAAGAAAAGGATAAGCTTTTACGATGTCAAGATAGTACTAAGATTTTGGATGATATTCTCAGTAGTCAAAGGTCTCTTGCCATCAAAACTGGTCTTGGTTTTCATGAATCTATTGAAGGTGAATCTAGCTCACAAAGTGAGGCAAGGAACTCTAATGAAAAATTTGAAATGCTCAACAAGGAGATGAGAGATCAATCCCATCAACAACCAAGGAAAGAAATTCTTCAAAGAAAATCTTTTACTCCTAACTATGGAAGTGATAGTCAGTTATTTCCTCAAATGAATAATGTTGAATGTTTTATATGTTATAATCTTGGGCATGTGGCAGAGAGATGCAGAAGTAGAATGGTTCAAGACCATCACACAGAAAGACCATCAGCTTCTAGGTACTTTAAGGGATATTGTTTTTCTTGCAATATGTTTGGTCACAAAGCCATTGACTACTATAGAATAAATATGAAACATGTAAGATGTTATGCATGTAACAAGGTTGGACATATAGCAAAGGAATGTAGGAGAAAATTTCGGGCACCATACCAAAAGGAGAAAACATCATCACACTCGAAGATATGGAAGAAGAAGGAAGTACAGTAAGAAAAATGTGGCATGACACAGTGTACAAAGATAACAGACTCAGGGGGAGCTGAAAGTGTGAAACTTCAATATTCTAAATCACATATGCAATTTTCGTGAAGACAATTCACGTATATATGCAAGTTAGAAGCTGCACAATCATGTATATGTGGTTTAAGGAAAAATGTAGTGGGACAAACTCAGAAAAACTGATTTGATATGATTCAGACAATTATCAGTTATCTTTTCTGTCGTGATGATAGATGACTACAGTCTATGGATGTTATTTAGAAGTGTTTTGATCCTCACAAGTTGTTGATAATTTGATGTATATCTGATTGATGATGATGCCTTGATACTTCTTACTGATATATGCAATGATCAGATCTGACAGTGAACAAGTGGAACAGGTTCAGGGGGAGAACATGCTATGCTTCTAATAAAGCATTGTTGGCATTATGTTTAGAAGTCTTTGGTACCTAATCAATGATGATGATGCTTATATGGCTAAATGATACATCTTGCTATGTTACGGTTATGAGTTGCCCATGATAAAATCTCAGATGATACTTGGGATCGCATAGTTGGTATTTAGATCAGATTTATGGATGATTGTGAATGACTTTTTGATGATGCATATAGTACATATATGTTGCTTACATGGTGATCTTCATAAGGACAAGGAGAAGTACAAAGCTTGAGTACACAACTTCATTATTTGATGATGAGCCACTTATTTCTTTTATGCTGTTGTCATCATGCCTTCAAAGATGCATAAAGTTCATATGGTGCAGTTATGATGCAGGATTCCTATAGTTCTTGGCTCTCACATGGTTGAGGATTGTTGTTGTTGATGATATCAAGAAATCTTGACAAATGACCATGAGCTCATGGTTTGCTAGATACATATTGCTATCTCTTTGATGGATATACAGTATGCCAGATACATGGATATTCAAAGACATGGCTTACTTAGACACATAATGATGATGAGTTCTTACCTTATGATGATAGGTTGATACTCACATATGTTGATTATCATGGTTGATGCTTATCAGATGTGGGATGTTCCCTAGTGATGATACATGGTTGATATATTAAGGGTTCTTGTGAAAGATCATAATGTGATGACTATGGTGTTTTCACATATGATATGATGTGAATGATTTTGTGTTACTGCTTGGAGATATGACATATGCTTAGTTGATTCATGGAAGGTTATGATAAGTCTCATTCTACTAAGGAAACGAAGCAAGTTGATCTTGATGAGATCAAGAGGGTGAGTTGATATCTATACATGGCATACTTAGTCATAGGTTGATGATATTTACACTGTCATATCTTGGGAACTAATGATGGACATATACAGGTTGTTGGTCTGGATGGTGTTGACAGATGCTTATGGTGCAGATCATACATGGTGTACGATAGTTGCTGATGACTATCATGGTCTTGTTTAGATATTTGGTCTCTATTGTAAATGTCATGTATATCATTCGATGTAAAGTTCATATAAAGACCCATGATGTATGTCTTTGTCTGTCGTAGTCCTTTGATGAGTCTTTTTTGGTCATATGATGTAATTTTTATCCCCACTTTGCATTGGATGGACGATGTAATTTCTATCATGTATAAACAATTGGTATATCCCCACTTGGTTGGGAGATTGATGTATGTATGAGTCATTGGTGATAGGAAGGTCAAACTCACATAGTTGAGTGATAGAGTCATGTTATTCTTTTGGAAAATATATGCAGACTCTGCATATGCTGAGGGGGAGCATGGATGATATAGTGCATCTCAACATGTACAAAAGGGGAGTTTAATCAAAAAATTCAGCATGTGCTTAGGGGGAGCATGATCAATGTTTATATTCAAAGGGGGAGAATATCTTGGTCCGCCCCTTTCCCTTGATGTCAAAGGGGGAGAGTATTTTGGTTTTTCTTGTTATCTCTAATAGTTTCTACAGCTTGCGGTAATCAACACCAACATGGTTGCCATCAAGTCCAAAGGGGGAGATTTTTGGAATTATGATGCATGTGTTGTACTTGATGGCAACCCACTTGTAGCAGAACAACTCACTTGTATATGGTAACTAGATGAGTCTACAGAAGAGATATCAGATGTGACAGAATGCATGACAGTTGTGTTTACATATGTGACAAAATGCAGGACAGTTCAAAGGAATCAGTTCACAGTAAAACATGTTAACAACAAAGGATTACAGATCAGACTCCAAAGAATGAAGAAAGAGAGGTATACACAAGTTCACCTTGTCCAAGCTGTGTATACATGCAGGTTTACTGAACAAAAGGAGTGTATATGTACACACTTACCTTCATAGAAGGAAAAGCACATACATGTTGGAAAACTAAGTTTTTGGTCCGAGGTATTTGGTCCTAGGTATTTTGATCCAAGGTATTTGGTCCGAGGTATTGACCCTAGGTATTTGGTCGAATGTATTGGTCCTAAGTGTTTTTGGTCCATGGTATTGAGAAAGGCCTAAAACTATATAAGGAGGAGAATATCATTAGGCCAAGGGTGCAAGAATTGAATATCTGATGAAGTTTGAGATCTAGTATGCAGGTTATCGGCTTATGGTGCTTTGCTTGTTCTGAACCAAGGGTGAACCTTAGTGGTTGATGAGGGATAAGATCTAATGATGGAACAAGATATATATATATATATATATATATATATTTTTTTTTTTTTTTTTTTTTGTGTAAAATTAATTCTATTAAGTAGAAGAGAAAGTATTTACAGGGTGACTGAAGTCAGTACAATGCTCTGAAGAAGAGCCATCATTCCAAGAAAAACCAACAAAGCCTCCCTCCAGAGGCGAAGAGACCCATAACTGAAAACTGAAAACAAAACCACCCATAGATACCCATACATACTAATCAAAACCAGGAGACCCATTCATCAGCAGCCGACAGAGACCCAAAACCCGGATAACTAAGAAGCAGTCAAGGATATCCAAAACTGGAACAAAAAGAAGGAGGTTTACCTCCAGCAGAGGCATGCTACTCATCAGGCTATTCCTCCACAATTCGAAACCATCCGAATTGTTGTTCATCTTCAATAGGAGCATTGAGCTGAGCAGAGGGACCGAGATCGGCAGGTTACATCTCCGTGTCCTGAATAGTTCTTCCTGGTTCCACTTGTGTAGGCTGTGGCACCATACCAATGCCAAGCTGGAATGCAGGGGGAGGACCATCAACAGCTCCCGAACCTCCGATATGATCAGCAGTGCCTCCCAATTGTGTGGTTTCATAAAACATCACCGTGATGTGAGCAGTGACTCGTGGCTGATGAAGCGAACTATCGAAGGTAAAAATGGCAGACCTAGTTGTTGAGGGTGGACCAGGAGGCAAATTGGTAGCTCAGCGCCTTCCTCGTCCACTACGGGTGCTCGGATAGCGCCCAGTGAACAGCTCGCTGGTGGCCGGCGAGTCCGAATTGGATTCATTGGGGGCACGCCTGGGTTGGCCACGGCGGCAGCCCATTCTCTGTCGAAGGCGGGCCATAATAGGAGAGGCCTCAGATGGATATCCAACAGACACTACACTGTATCCTCGAAAGCCCACCGCAGCAGGAGAAGATTCTTGACTGAAACTCTTTGAGCCCACGGGAGCGGAGAGGTTGTTTCCTGCGAAGTCCTCTCCCTCCTTTCCAAAACCTTTGCTTGAAATAGGACTAATGCACCCGAGATTTAAAGACAGAGGCCACTGCTCAGAGCTCGAACTCCAGCCAGTGTCCTAGAGAGAAATAGCATAAACCATACACATCAACTCCGCTTCAGGCGTAGAATTGACAGAGAGGACCCAGCCTAACACTTCACCTATCTGCCTCGCGCTTGCATTACCATGCGCTTCCTTATAGTTGTCTTCCCTCCCTCAATTAAACCACACCATAACTTCCCCATTAATGAAGACCGCCATCGCTTGCAGCTCACAGCATGCGAGAGCCAATGCATTTACAACTGAACCTGTGGCACTTAACGAGAGTATGTGAGAGTCAACCTGCCAGGCTGCCTCCCCCACGTTACATACCTCTTCACGTACAGGGTGGGCAGGTGTCGAGCCACCTCCCACCACCCCTGTCCCATCACATTGATCACCTCCCTATTCACCCGCATCCAGGGGATGGATCAGGATCTTAAGGCTTGAAATGATCTATCATTATGTGGTTTGATCATGTATAGTCTAGATCTGAATACTGACACATGTGTTATTCTGTAAATGTTATGATCTGGGCATAACTGAAGTCTGGAATAGCTGCAAAATTATGAATTAATATTTGTAGATATGTATGCTAGTTGGCTTTGATAAAAGCGCATATACACACTGGTTCAACACATCTAAGTAGCATATACATTATGAAATATGATATTTGAAGTTGCAGTTGGATCTGGCTGTTGTTACAGAATTTTGAGTTCTGCTCTGTGTTCTGGTGACTGTGTTTTGATGACAATATTCTGAATATTCAGATTGGTTGATTGTGATTTGCTTCACTGATGATGGGCCTTCAATGATTTAGTTGTGGGTGATTCAGAGATTGATGATTGAGTTTCAATGATTGGTTAATGCGGATGTATTTGATGGTTGTATGGAAGTGGTGATTGATTTTGAGCTTCAAATGTTGGTGATGGGTCCAGTATGAAAATTAGATGAAACATGGCCTTCAGATTGTGGTGTTGTGTTCAGGAGTATCCAGTCTGAAAATTTATGAA
Source organism: Pinus tabuliformis (assembly GCA_031772625.1). NCBI lineage: Eukaryota > Viridiplantae > Streptophyta > Pinopsida > Pinales > Pinaceae > Pinus > Pinus tabuliformis. Next base: position 647,170,251 of record CM062814.1, read on the forward strand.
ATGTGGTCCCTGGAGGAAGAAAGAAGGTCATAGCCTTCTATAGGTCGGTGCCTACGTACTAGTAAACATATTGGCTAGTACAAGATCTAGGGGGTTGTAGCTCCCTTCTAGTAGAAGCTGGAGAATGAGAGAATATTGTAATCTTCTACAGGTAGAAGCCTACATATTGGTATGATTCTACACCAGTACAATGTTGTAAACAAATTTTCTTATTATTAAAAAGAAGACAAAGACGACAACAGCAGGTGGTTTTCACCCACATTGGGTTTCCACCTTAAATATTGGTGTTCATGTGTGTTTCTTAAGTGTGATGGTTCATTCTGTTATTAACTACACATGGTTACTGTTTAATGTTTAATAAAGTACTGATGCACAGATTAAAGAACATATGATGAATTAATTGAATCATAAGTTCACTAGATATACGTTGGTTGCCTTAATAAAATTTGTGTGCACACGCGAGTTCCCTTCACTGAAGTAGCGTATATAAAACTGATTATGGAAATGAAAAAGTTATTGATTTATAAATACTTATTCACCCCCCCCCCCCCCCTCTCAATATTGTTTCCAACAATATTGTTTCATCACTTCAAAACATTATAATTGTGTTGCCAAAGCATTACAGGTGAATTCACCAACTTTGAAGACTTGATCATCAATCTCTATGTGTGTGTCTCATGGGGGATATTGGCTTTAAAGGATCACTAGACTGGTTCTCTTCTCTCTTTTTCTGCATTTGTCGCTCTAGTGTTATTGTTCTCCTCTTTCTTCAATTCTTGCTTTTTACCATCAATACTGAGTTCCTCTTCTGAAAACGAAAGAAGTAACAATGCAAAGTATAAGACATAAAAGACGATGAACACTGGAATATAAACTAAAGTAAACTATAAAGGATTTATATGACATATACCTAACATCAGTAATGTCAATACCATATTTCCCGAGAAAAGCAAGAAACTCAAACAAGTTTTCTTCAGTTGGGCAATAGTGGCCACTATGTGGCCAAATGACCTATATAAACAAAGAAAATAAAATGTCCCCATAGAAAATAATACCTTAGTAACTTAGTATTCAACCTTTAGGAAAATTTTAGGCACAATAATATGAGGTGTAGATAAAAAGCTTAGGTTGTAGATAACTCATGAAAACAAATAATATGAGGTGTGATGATTAATCCTTGTCATTTTATTCTCAATAGAATTTCATTCTCTAACGCATCATGTGCTCAAATAACAACATGAAATTAAACGTTTCTAATAGTCATGAAAATATTTTAACACAAAACAACTAAAAGGATTTCAATCAATATCGTGTAATACTAATTTTGGCTTCAAGCTTTGGATGTTGTTTAAATGAATGTGATACCAAATATTTTCGATTTCATAGTTAAGGAAAAAACAAAATCAAAGGATACGTTCAAAATACAATCAACAATAAAGAGAGGATATCATAAAATGGAAATTGCAATTATAAAAAAAAATTACCTTTCCACCGGTGTCTGGAATTCATATAACATTTGTTTTCCCAAAATAACTATGGGTTGAAAGAATCACAAAATTAAAAACCATAAGAATCCCTACTAGAAACATTTCCAAATTCGATGCATCATGTGCCTGAAGGATCTCCAACAACAAATGAATCATATCCAAGACATGTTATACATGGTGTCCCCATCCTTTTTCCAATCCCATTTCCTATAACCTACCCACACCAGAGTAAAGTAACAATCAAACATAGGCATTGACATTTGTTTTTATCTTTTATATCTATAAAATTTGAATCTGATTTGTTTCAAGGACATATTAATTCATATTTAAAGTCATCTTGTCATGAGAAGGTATCAATCATGTAGGAAATCAGAAAAATCGACCTCAATGAGGTCCTCAAACAATTCCTACAATATCAATATTTTTTTTGCTATGATATCTTGGGTAGAAAAAATAACATATCTACAAAATAAAAATCCATATATTACTTGTGTTCAAAATCATATATGGTGTACTCTTAGGCAACTTTTTAAGATGTTCCTCTTCCTTTACCAAAGGAGACTATAGCTTGGTTAAACTCTGTATACTTTCATTCAACATCAATTCCTGCAAGATAAATTTCACACATTATTCTTTCCCATTTCTCAACATGCTACAAATGATAAATTGAAAGTCACATAAAACCAAGCGCAAACCATTTTCTAACCAAAACAAACAAACAATGTCTCTAATAAAACTTCACACCTCAGAAATTACTCTGCCACATGCTTAGGCTAAAGGTGAGATTATTTGAATCATCTTTAGCTCATACTTAATGGGATATTTGTATTGTTACCTTGATGTCAATTTGGTGCTGAAAGAAATATATAAATCTAGGTCATTATTAGTGAAATTCATGTATAATTCAGAAAAATAACATTACAAGGTATTGGTAAATCTAGAGACGCATGCATCTATTCATAATGGTAAATGAGGGTGGACCCTCTCAAACTTATGTGATTGGGTGGCACTATCCATAAATAAATTATTGGTTGTATTAAACATTTGCATTTAACCCATTTATTCTAAAGATTCAATCAGAGAACACACAGGCAGGGTCCTAGAACGTCCCTGGGCTTGACAAGAAACAAAGAGACATTCACTCTATGATGATTTCATTATAGAGACAAAAAATATCCTAGGGCTAACCCAACAACAAGAAAACATAAAACAAATATGGAAAAATACACATACATGTTGTGTTCCAAGTATAATATAAGATCATTTTATTTGTTTCCACCAAATGACCACAAAAGTATGTCAAAGGAACAAAGATAGTACATCTATTGTTAGTACAAAGTGTGAGTGCCAAGGCATTTACAAATTGGACGTTAACTATCTAGAAAAATAGAGTATAAGCTAAGATATCATTACAAATATAGATGTTATAAACTGAAAAGCTCTAAAACTATCAGTATTGAGCAAGAGAAGAAAGGACAACAAACCCTATTAAAGATTACATATGAGGATGACTAAGGGGACCAAGAGTCAGACAAAACAAGATATATTAAGAAATGAATCATAAAAATAATATGAATTCTATATTTTGAGAAACTTCTACACACATTATATTAAAGAAGAAAATCACTGTAGTTGGTAATTTTCCAAACAAAAATATAGGAAACCAATCTGTAACAGAAATCAAACATGCAAGAGTATGTCTTTCCTTTTTTATTAAATGAAAAGTTAAATTTGTAACATAGGAAGGAGCATTTAGATGAAGCAAACATGGGAAATGACATATCGAAACTACATCTAATACCAAAATTTCATAATTAGGCATACACTATGTTGACTTACCTAAAATTGATGAGCTACTACTAAATACAGTAGTTTATTAGTTACAGATGTACAAAAGTCCCATATCAACAAATGGCGATCATCTCCAACAGATCAAAAAGGTACTCGTGCCTTAAATTCCATGCAACATCTTCTACGACACCCTCATGGACCTACATTAACATGAGGTCATCAAACATTTTCAACAAAGATAACAAATTTGACATTGTAAAGTAAAAAATACACATAAACAGAAACTCACCAACAAATCCCATTAAATTTCTACAAAAAAAAAATTGATAGTAAACATTAAGAATAATCTTGGCATCTTTTAATGGTCACATTTGTGGGGTTGTGAGCTCAGTTCTAACAATGTATTTACCCTTTTTTTATTCCATGCTACCATCATGTAAAACCAATGAACTTTAGGATGAAAATGGCTTTTGACACAACTTGAATAGCATGAAACATTAACAAACCTAAAGAAAATAACTTTCGAAGCCTAAAAACCTGTGTGTGTTCAATTTCATATAGAATCCTCTGCTAAGCTACAACTGACAGACAACAAAATATGAACCAATCCTATTATATGGAAAATTCATCCAACTCATGAACTATATTCAAATTCCAACCTAATGATAATAAGAGGGCATTATGATGGGTGTATTTATTTGCAGTCAGACACAAAGTTACTTTGAATAACATCTGTCAAAATAACTCACCTTATATATTTGTTGGGCCTCAAGCACTTTGTTTTTGGCAGGTGCATTAATGTCCCACAAACAGATTTGTGTGTCATCTGAACCACTTAGAATATGGCCATGCTTAAAACAGCTCCATGATAATTACTTTTGAGGTTGAGTATCAAGTATTGTAATAGTCCCCCTCCTTGAAATTCTTTGCTCCCAAATTAGTTGTAATGTTGGGTATTGTAGAATATCTAGGCCTCACTATGTCACCTCTTCTGCTGGTAGATATTTCCTCTACCCAATGGTAGTCAATGGCATAGGTCTTGGATGATACTTGCAAATTCATCAATCAACCATTGCTCCTTTAGTATTGTTATTTTTTGGGTCCTTACCCTACTATGCAAACCCTTCGTGGAATTAAACAGGAAAGTGAAACTTAGCTCATTCTTAGCAAGCTATTTGGACATTTTGTTTGGTGTAATTAGGTCGTTTGCACTTAGTTCTAGTCCTCTAACACTAATCAGTTGTTGTCCTTCCTCAAATTTTAGGTAAAGTTCCTCCATAGTCATGCAGAATTCACCCAAGGTCTTCAACCACTGAGCTCCAACAACAACATCAGCCCTCGTAGCTGTCCAATTGCAATTTCATCCCTTTGACCATCATTTTGCACTCCATCATACTAGCATTGGCCACAGATGCTTGGAAATTCTATAACTGGACTACTTTTAGGTGCAAGAAGTTACCAACTTTGCATCAATGATGTTATGAGCACTCTCAGAATCAATGAGAGTCATCATAATTTACCCTTATCTAAAGTTTTAAACATTGGCTTGCATAGCATCCCTTCTTGTGACATTTGTAACCAGTCACATTCCTTAGGTCCTCCCTCTTAGAATGAGACATTAATCGTCTTTCTTACCATTCCTAGTCCCTTCTCATCTTTATTCTTCCCGCCAATGACTACTAGGCCATTCACGTTCTCAACTCTAGCTGCCACCATTTCTCAAATCATTTCTTCCTAGATATAAATGTCCCAAAGCCTCTAAAATATGGGTGTGTTCACGGGCACAAATACTTCATACAAAGGTTCCAACATGTACAGATCTGATACCATCTCAATTTCAAAATTATTGATTAGGTCTGCACTCAAAGAATGAAACCTACAGGAACTAAAGCTGAAAATTTAGTTTCCCCCTATCAAGCCTTTAGATATATATACACTAAAACTTTTGTAAGGTATATTCAAGAGTGAAAACACAAAATCTTATGAGAAACTCAAAATAGTAGATAGGAAATGACTAATCTACATACATCTGCAATCAGGAAATTAGGACAGCAAGCCACAATAGCTAGATAGGGTATTAGAGCCTGATCTACATGACACATTGAACTAAAACATTCCAGACAACAAGGATGAGCTCCAACAATAGTCACATTAACTCTGTCTTACTCAGAAAAAAGTATTACTGCCACTTGGCATCACACTCAATCTCTATGAACAACTTAAAGATACCACACACATTAATTGTCACTGCTAAGCTAATGTGCCCCTTCTCTCTTTATAGACTGAGAGAGTGAAGGGAGGTCACAACTGCCTCATAAAAGGCTTTGAGGAATGCACCCTCATGGAGTTAATGTCATCAAATAAGATTGAATTCCACTCATGATTGTAATCTCAACATTATATGCATACAAGGAGTGTGTTACACCTACAAGGTGTCTTCTACCATCAATGTGCCCATGTTCAGGTGTAACCACGAGCATCTGAAAAACCCCTTGGGAAGTGCACCCTACCTAACTGATGCACAATAACTCTTGCAAACCAAAAATAGCAGAGATGGTTTATAAAAAAAATATACCCTTCATGAAGATCTCTCTCATAAGATCACCCTCTCCCAACATTGCAATGTTTGGTCCTATAGCACACCCTTACTAAAAGGTGAACTCTGTTGTTGCTTTGCCCAGGCTGAAGAAGAAGAACACCTCTAAGTAATAGGTAATATAAAATAATGCATATACATAAGACAATTATTTTTTGCAAACATAACCACTGAAGTTGGTTGACACACCTAACCTATTATTAACTTTTTAAAGTTTAGATTAACATGTCACAAACTTAATATTTATTCCTAGCATTCACCAAGAATGTCCTAGTCATTTACTTGTAATACTAACATTTAATGTTGAAAATATCAACACACAGTAACAATCCTAACAATCTAACCTAGCCTACCTACTTAGAATCAACAAAAAACCTGAAAGTACTATCAAAACTGTAATTTGATTTTACTAGAAACTGGAGCACATCAAACTGAAAATTATAACAACAAAGTACAACAAATGTGAAACTCAAATCATGTCACTGTTTTATTACTCTTAAATACAATAAATCTAGACACCACATCCTTAGTTGTCTGGGACATCCTATAAAGAAGATAACATCTCCATACAAAGATCAAGACAAGTGTTTCACATCTATCAAAGTCACACAAAAAAAAAATGCACAAGTCAACTTTTCAATCCTAGAATACCAAGCTCATGTTATAGGCTACAACCTATGCATGGCCATCAACAATGTATCAAAATGAAAATCACTCTCATGCACACCTCCAATCCTCTGGAAACTGAACCAACCAAGACTAGGTCAACTTCCTCATCCCAAGAGGATTCTGAAGCAAGAGTAACATCATGGGCTACTTCTTGTGTCTAGGAGAATCCATCAACCCAGACACTGTACTCTACAATAATCCCATCAACTACAAACTTGGGTTCAACCCCAACATCATCATCCATCAAAGGTTCCGAACCTCCATCCATATCATCCCATAATGCAAGATCAATATATGCCTCCCCAAAGCTAGAAGGCTCATCCAACCTCTCACTGGAATGTACAAGTGCCACTGTATCAGCAAGTACCCTATAATGGTCACCCTCTCTCATCCATCTAGCCAAAGTCTTTGAAGTATCTAGACTACAATCATTAATGGTTCATTGTTTTCCCTCAAAAGCAACTCTCCACTATACATCAATCATACAAGAAACTAAAAGAAAATTCTTCTTCTAACCAGAAACAAATAAGACATTATCCAACTCAAGAACATCACCAAAAGGCATCTGAAAGGAAATGGAGACAACTTCTCTTACGGAATAAGTAGCATAATCACTAAGCTCAACGAACATGTTTATGTGTTGTTCTTGAATCCTATGGAATAAATTATTGTCATGTCATATGTCCTGAAGCTCCACTATCCACATAGCATCTAAGTTCCAACTTCCAACACTAGACATAGAGTTAAAGGACAAGCAAGAGACCAAATCCATTTCCATCTTGGAAAATTTTCAATAAGAAGAATATCCTCCACCTATCACCAGTGAAAAACACCAACACCTATCAAAAAAATCAGCCACCTATCAAAAGTCCTCCTGGGCATCTCATCTGCTGAAAATAAAACTGTCAGCGAACAATCACATAGATCTACCACCTCTCACTCCTGAAACAAATTAGACACCTATGTTAGGTCCTCCTAAATATCACACCTATAAAAAAATACATCCATAACCATCATTAATATGGTGGATCTATCATCTCTCATCACAAGAGAAACCAGGGTTTCAACCCAACAAAAGCATCTCACAGGTGCAAGTGCTCATCTCAAGAAACCTAGGGCTAATTCCCTATTTGGAACTGGAAGTCTAAAGTTTGGGTTGGGCAAGTGAAGAATGATATCAAGATTCTATTGTAGGTTTATGATCATCATGTGCAGGTAGCCAATTGGATTGCAAGGATTCTCTAGATAGGGAAACAATATTTAAAGAGGGACCCTACTTCTTCTACTCCGGTGGTATCTATTTTATATGTTGATAGGATTGTTCATGATGTATTATATGCTCCCACAAGAGCACGATGTGAAAAATTCCTTCATAATTTGGTCAAGGTTGTGAGAGATTCATAATATTTGAGCAATTGAGTAATCACATATTGCACAAGGACTTGAAAGTAAAAAGTATTCAAAAGTGTAATGAAGCACCCCAAAATACCTTTGAAGCAAATATTAAGGACAAAGGAAAGTAGAAGAAAGAAGGAACTACTAGCAACAACTACAAGCCTCTTGCTTCAGGATGAGTAGTATAACAATTGGCAATTGAGAAAGAAGTAGATCAATGTCACAAAACATGAAGAATAATTTATGCTTTCATTGCATCTTAAGCAAGAGATAAGTTGACAGAGTGATTCTTTGATTATGGAGCTACTAAGCATATCACTAACCACAATGATTGGTTTATTGCATTTGTAAAAGACAAAACCACTTTGTGGTGGTTCTGGGTGATAAAAAGAAGCACTCTATTGAATGGAATTGTAATGCGTAGGTCAAGGTGAGAGGTATATACCTCCATGTTGATGAATATGCTTTGTTTTCCTATTTTAAGTAAAATTTTCTTTTAGTTAGTGAAATTATAAAGCCTACTCTATTTTTCAATGTTTTGGAAAGAAATATGCTTTGTAATTGATAAGTAAAACTAGATACAAAGGAAAAATGGTTGTACAAGATTATGGATGATAAATGGTGGTTGATATCCTTGATATCCATGAGAAGAAAGAATAACAAGCAAGCAACACAAACTACCCTTTGAAAGAGGGAAGGATTGAAAATCCAAAGGTGTTTTGAATCTTGCCCATGATGATATTTGTAATGTATGCAGACAACTTTAGTGGTCGGTGCAAGGTATGTCCTATTTCCTATTGAATTTATAAGGATAATATGTTGTCCCAAAAAAAATTACCACAATTCTTTTGAGGAGCAAGGTTTGGTTCTAAATGTTATTTCCAATGGAATTGGTTAAAAGCAAAGAGATATTAAGAAATAAATTTGGTCATGAAGAGGACAAGTTTTATGAAACATAGAGAAAGAGAAATGGTTGAAAAGGGCTCCCTAGAGTTACATTATCCTTTAAGGAAAATTCATAGTACAAAAGAGTGAAAAGATGGGATAGACCATGCCAATGTTAAAGGGGACAAAATCTTGAAGTTGCATGGAGGGAAGATCAGTTTTTTGGGACATGATGAAAAAATGTAATCTCAAATTGTAGGTGCTATGCTTGATGGAGTGTTGAACACCAAAGAATGAGATAACTCAAATTAGAGAAGTGTGCATTTTTTTAGAGTAGCGTCAGTAGATGAAGGTGAAAAAAACATTGCATATTTTCAAGAATGTTTTGGATAACATAGAGGATTCAAGAGTATAATGAAACGTGAGATTCCTTTTGGCCCATGGAAAGAATGTTATTTTTAAAGAGTAATTCCATTCCTCTTCCATGAGAATTCTGTTAATGGTGAGCAATTATTTGAAAATCAAGCATTTGAAAAAGTAGTTAATGTGTGCCAATAAGGAATTGGATGAAAGAGAATGAAAGGTTCTAAAACTACAGAGGAAGAAATTGGTAATAAATGGGAATCCATGCAAATATTTTATTGTCAAGAAGCCCATTTTATGCAAATTTGCAAGAAGGGACGACTTGTGTATTTTAATGATGAACAAGTATTTGTATACCTATTTGGAGGGCACCATTTGGTTTTTTATTCAGTGGCTGGTTCAAAACAAAATAATATTTATTGGGTGATTCTGTTTCATTTTATTATCTCGTATATATTTATCAAAATGGCACCATGGATTAAATCTTTGGAGACAGAAAATTCTGATACATGCACACAACCAGGAATCTTGCTTGGGGGCTAAATTGAAGGTGTTTACAAAGAATGGAAACTTCAAGGAATATGTGGAGGTGGACATCAGGGAAAATCAAGTGATAACTTGCATGGAAAGGCCTACCCCAGATGTAACTAAAAGAAATATCTCAAAGCACGATCGAAGCTTGGCATAAGTGAGAAAATGAGATTTGTATGAAGGGACGTACCCTTCCAGCATACTATGGGAAGAAATATTTGGATATTTTGCAAGAGCCTAAAGAAAAAAAACCTAAGGACTGTATCAAGATTTCAAAAGGAAGTGAATAAAGGAGAAGAATCTTGTAAACACACATGTCCATAATGGTCATCAATTTCTTTCTCACATCTTGGGGTATGCACCGATACACACCCAAAAGAATCAGACAATGTTTATAGACAAAATATGGGATCATATGTGAATGGGAAGACTTATTGTGCATGTAGGAAAGAGGAAAAATAAATTGACAATTAGTAGCAACAGAGGGTCAAATAAAGACGCATATTACTAATCCTTACCTCCTATGCTCATCCAATTCGCAGAGTTTAATATTGGAAGCTTTACGGAGGGATTCTTTCCATTCTTCAATCTGCTCCTTGCCATATCTACCCTTCAATTCATGTTTGCGAAATGCCGTAAGACCCTGTACACCAACGAATTTCACCAGGACTAACATACCAAAATATTGGAAGAATTTTAGCATCATATTTCAACATTAAAACTAGTTCATTCAAATGCCAAACAGACTTGGCATAGCTCTAGGAGAAAATGGGGATGCACTCAATCTGTTAGAAATTGTATTTCCTCCTCTTATTTTCCTTCAAATTGATATCGGAATGATAAGATCCAAAGAGTTAAGATTCTACAGCTGCAACTTGTAGAGCCCCGAGTGATAAAAAGGGTTGAAAGTTTCGCTTCCGCTCAGTGAGAAATCGTACCTTGATAAAAACAAATGGTTGTAGAGAGTGAGGGTCATGGCCCTAAACACAAGAAGCAATTTTTTTATTGAAGAAAAAGTGTTTCCGCCGCCTCCTTTGCTGACAGTCGTTATTGATGCTTTGAATCCAATCAAAAAGAGTCTGAGAGCCATATAGAAAAAGGCCAAACCCAACCCTTGAGGCAAGTTTAAAAGAGTTTAAAAAAGTTTTTGATTTTTTTTTTAAAGGGTCGTAGTCATGCCCGCCGTGGAAGGTTGGAAGTTGAAAGGGTGTGAAAATTATTGAAAAGTCTTTTTTAAAGTTTGAAAAGTCAAATCCTTGAGGTTTAGTTTAAAGTTTTTGACAAAAAAAACATTCAAAAGGTTTTTTGGTATATTGAAAAGTGTCTGGGCTTATAAAGGTTTGTAAAGAGTTATAAAAGGGTTTATTAAAAAAGGTGTTTCTTTTATATATTAGAAAAGTGTATGGTGTGAAAAAGGTTTACAAAAATGCTTTCAAAAAAGTTTTGGGAGATTTTTATAAAGGTTTTTATAACTTGTTTAAATTTTAAAATATTCCATGATGCTTTAAACAAGTAGGAAATGCATATTTATACACAAATTATTGTATATTTATTTTTTAAGATAATGGTGAAGTCGATTTAGGAGAATATAAAATTTTAAGTATGATATTTGTTTGTTGGGTTGTTCATACTTATTTAGTGAAGTGAACTTTATCATTGGACTTGAAGGAGAATATAGGCTTGGAGAATATAACTTTTTAAGTAAGATATTTGTTTGTTGTTTTGGTTTTTCATATATATATATATATATATATATATATATATATATATATATATATATATATATATATATATATATATATTAAAAGAGAATATAAAAAAGGAAAAGGATTTTATTGGAAAAAGAGTTTTTATTGAACAAGAAAGATTAGGGTTTTGCAAAAGTCCATTCATCTGCAAGGTTTTTGGTATGTCAAGCATGACAATGTTTTGGGTTCATATGTCTCAGTTTTGAGTTTCATTCCACAAGCAATGGGTGAAACGGTTCTGTGTAAGGTAGCAAAAGCTACATCTTCCAAGGAAGCATGGAATATTTTGGAAGCATAATTTGGTGCAAGGGGGAGTGACATGCAGCAACAAGATGTGTCACAATTTGTTGAGTCAGCCGCAAATCTAAGAGTAGATAAACAAGACTCTGAGAGAAGAATAGAGCTTGGAGAATCCCACTCAAAAGTGGATGATGGTTGTCAAGACCATAAAATTGAAACCCATTATGCAAGCATGCATATGGATGAAGAAGATGCAACAACGATTGCAGAGAGAGAAGTAGAAGCCTCTGTGTGTGAAACAGAGCAAGAGCATATAAATTCTCAAGGACTCCACTACAATGTGAATGGTGTAGATGATGGTGAATCCCACTATGATGAGACACATGTGGATGATGACTACAATGTGATATGTGAATTGGTGAATCTAGTTGCAACTGATGAATTTGGTGAAGTTGAAATTGTCAATGAAATTGATAATGAGCACATGCATGCTCAGATATCCCACAATATAGTGGATGAAAATTATGTTGATGTTAATTTGATGAAGAACCATTAACTGGTGATGAGTGGTTGCATATGATGCAACAAAATACTCTTATTGATATGTTATTATTTGGTGAGAGAAGCCCACTTGTGTTTGGAAGCCAAGTGGAAGACAACATGTTTGCAACAACTTATGTTTGATGACATTTATTGACAAGGAACAAGAAAAATAATGCTTCCTTGATGGCATACATTTTGAGGACATGATCTACCCTATGTGTCCCTACACTTGGTCCACATAAGAGAGAGAGGATGACCTCTAGCAAAGATGAGGGCAACTAGTGTGAAGGCCCTCAAGAAGATATTAATCAGGACGATGGTGTCAAAATTGGATCTGGAAGGGCATATAAATCAAATGTAGATGGATCCACAAGCTAACCCAACGACCATACTCCTTCACTTTGTGACAATTGAATGAAATCTATGGGCTATGGAATATGGAGAAATTGATCAGGTAACAATCTCAATCAATAGGTATATTGAAACAAATGTCTCCTCTTATTTTACCAATGAAATTTTCCATATTTCAAACCTAAAAATGTCTTAAATGTGATGTTATCAGGGTTCAAAACTCTGGCGGTTATATGATTAAAAATCTAAAGGGCATACAAAATAGGGCACAAACACAAAATCAAACCCTGAGCATGGTCTCACTATTAGAAAATATATTTGACATTTGAAGCACCAGATAGACATGATTCTTCGAAGAGAACATATGCACGACGAAGTACCATAAGGTGTACATTGTCAAAACCCCAAACATCATCTACCCCGGGCCACACTGTTGTTGTTGTTTCCTTCCCGTAGGTGCAATGACTTGCTTGCCTCTTTTAGGTGATGCCATGATTCTTAATAAGATTAATGAATACCACTCCTTTCAAAATTCTCATACTCGCTCACAGATTGAAATTGTTGTAGACCTTGAAAAAAAAATCAATGGGGTTTTGGGCAAAAAAATAAATAAATAAATAATTAAAAAAAATAAAAAATAAATAAAAATAGAAATAAAAATAAAAAATAAATAAAAAATCAATGGGGTTTTGTGCAAAAAGAGGAAAACTGAACTCAGAAGGAAGCGTGGAATTGTTATCCAAGTGTGACTTGAAAGTTAAGATGAATTTTTTTCACTTTCCACCTGCCGCAAAATATTGCTCAAAATTATCGTGCTTGGAAATATCACTCAAATTTAACATGATTGGAGGGATTATATTTTCCCTAATTTAATAATAATAGGATGCATTTATGTTGTCATTAAAATTAAAATGGTGTAAAATAATTTTTATCTATTAACAATAGTCTTGGTGTAAAGTTTTATTTATTTATTTTGAAACATGTAATCTTACAATTTGATTTCCATTTTCAATTTAAATTTTAATAAAAATTAAATCTCATGAAAATTGATTAATTTGTATTTTTTCAATAACAGGAAACCCTATTATAACTCAATTTTCAAACCAGAAGTGAAGACATCCATCTTTAGCTTCTATCTACGAATGCATCCTAACTCACCATTGTTATTCAAGGAAAACCACATCACCTGGAATGACCCATTGGTGGTCTGTAAAGAGGTAGGCTTTCATGCTTACCAGATGCCTTTGTGTCTTTGCCCATTAACATGTTTCCTTATATTCAACAAAGATGAGCTCTTATCCAGGAAGAAGCAATTTTAGGGCATACTCTAGGCCTATTCGATTAATTTATATTTCAAAGAATATATTAAAATTAATAGTTAATTTTTATTTATTTATTGATTTTTACACTAGTAGAAAATGATGAATTTAGTGACCAGGTGACTAAAAAAGTTAGTCACCACAACTTTTCTAAGTGAAATACTACCAAAAATGAGAAACGTTAAGTGACCCACCTAAAAACAACTAACATAAATGACTAATTTAGTCTCAGGTTAAAATATATGACTAGATAATAAGTAATGTGACTAAAAATTATTAACATGAATGACTAATTTAGTTTAGGAACAAAAATAAGACTACTTAGAAAGTACTACAATAATAGAAATTAGTCATTTTAATTGTGGTCAATGAATGGCTACACAACAAGGATCTTATGAGCCAATCGTTCATGTCGTTGATGTAGTTCTCACACGACACAAAAATTTGATGGTCTATCGTAGCGAGACACTCTGTGATGGTTTTCATAGATGCCCAACCTATATCAATGAGCTACATTCTATTGCCAAATCCTGTAAGTAATGAAATGATTATATTCAAGCCTACTGTAACATGTTGCACTCACATGCTTATCAGAGTGTTGAGAATCATACTTTCTTCACACCTTGTTTGATCCTCTCCTTAAATTGTCACCTCAAAGGAATGCTTCAATTATACCTATGAGGTGTGAAATTGATATCCTTCTACCAAATACCAAAGAAATCTTCTATATCCTAGTTAGATTTATATTTTCCTTCATTTTTATCATTTCCTTTTGTTATATGTATGTGTGGAGATGCAAATACCTTTGTTATATTTTATAGGAGGATCATGACATTGTAGGTGAGTAAGGAGGCATAACCTTTTGATTTGTTTGCATATTATTAGATCTATTTTGGCATATTCTAATAACATTGCTCATCATTGATGTCACATAATCATGGCCTCTTGTGCTCTTAGGAGGTTAATCATTCTTCATTCTATTACCTTAACTTCAACACTAAACACAATTGACAATATCTTTCAAATACATGAACATTAAACAATATTGACAATATACTCCATCCAAGGGCCATTTTGATTTTCTTGTTAAATATTAAAAATACTTTTAATTTAAAAATATAATCTAAATTGATTTTTAATTGATTAAATAATTTTAATTTTTTAATATAAAAAATAGATTAACTATTGAAAATCCAAATATTCTTATAAAAAAAATTGAAAATTAAATTGCCCCAAGAAACTTTTAACTAAACCCAATCCAAAACAAATAAAAAAATATTAGTGTTTGCTTTTGGCGGCAGTTAAGAGAGATTAAAGCCAAAAACAAATTAGTGTTTTCTTTTGGCGGCACTTAAGAAACATTTAAGCCTGCAAGAGGGGTTTATAAAAACCTTTTTTTGATGTTTAATTTATGGTTAGCTCTGAAAACACACCTCATGAATGTCGAAATGAGCAGAGAGGGCCGATGCTGAAATTAATAGAGAGGGCCGAAATGAGGAGGTTGAAATGAGCAGAGAGGGCCGAAATGAGCAGAGAGGCCAAGCCAAGGTGTTTTTAAACATCTGGAGAAGCACCTAGATGCTTGGCCCTGAAGCTCATTCAGTTTTACAGTCTTACAGTTTATTTTATGGTTAGCTCTGAAAATGCACCTCATGAATGCCGAAATGAGCAAGCCGAGTTTAGTTTATGGTTAGCTCTGAAAATACACCTCGTGAATGCCAAAATGAGTAGGCCGAAATGAGCAAAGACGCCAAGCCAAGGTGTTGTTAAACATTTGGAGAAGCACCTAGATGCTCGACCCTGAAGCTCGTTCAGTTTTACAGTCTTACAGTCACGTGTGCAGGTGAAAATCCGAGCCATGACTGCGATGCAAGGAGAAGCACCTAGATGCTCAGGCATTGAAGTTCATTCAGTCTTACAATCACTTGTGCAGGTGAAAATCCGAGCCATGATTGTGATTCTCTTGAGGAAGCAGATCACATAGGACGAGACATTTTTAGGCCACGATTGGCACTGCTTACACAGATCGTCATCAAGGCCCACTTCCTCACTTGCGTTCAGAGGCATTCAGAGGTAGGAGGCATTCTGAGGTAGGAGGCCAAGTAATCAACATATGTTTATTGCAAATGATTTCAAGGAAGTTGTTTGTCGTGTACCAGATTTGTTTGTTCTGTTATCTTCAAATTGGTCATTAAATGTGGAGCCTATTGAATACATTAATATGCAGTTTTTTGCTAATCAAATGATGAATTCTGAAATGACAATGCATTTCTCTCTTACGGTGTGTTTCCATAATTTTTAGATATATATTTGAGGTTTAAGAAGATCATTCCTACTCCTTGAGTGGATCAGAATGAACACCATGCTCATTTTTGTCATGGGAGCTGAGGCTATATTCCCATCATTTGTTAATGGATGGTACTAACGGTTGAATATTTGTCATAGATAAATTATGTGTAATAAATATAAGTTATAGGTAGTAAATCCTAAGCCCTCCTTTTAAACTAGAATGGGCTAGATCTTGTGTTTCAGATTTGTTTTCTGCAATATAAAAAATCTCTTTTTTCCTTCTGTATTTTTTCCTATTTTCTTGTATGGCATTTTGGTGGGTTGGTTACCTATTCCTAGATTTTGATGGGATCATCTTCTTTTTTATGAGTTGGTGAGGTCCAGTGTTTGAGCATGCTCAACATTTGTTAGACACCCAAGTTCTATTATGGTTTGCACGATGATTGTACATTCTGTTTATCCCCAAGATATGAAAACTTGTTGGTCTCAGTGCCTAGGAAACTCTCAAAAAATATCTCTGAACACTTTTAGTGTAGCACCTGCAAACTCTAAAAATCAATTAGTTAACCTCTTCATGCCTTGTGATAACTCGAGGCAGACCCTAACTATAAAGTTTATCTCATTGAGGGGTAACGCAATAGATTCAGATATTTGTAGAATGGATCTAGTTTGCACATGTTTTTAAATTAATCTAAAAGAAATTCTATAGCATGACCTAGATCAAGGCATTAGTGGGATGAATTGATTTAGTGGTTGCATTTCACATTGTTAGGGCCCTATGGTGACTTAGTAGGAAACAAACTAGTTATTGTTGGAGGCAAAACTTTCTACTAATTCCTGACCAAACTAGCTTGTCATTAGACAATTTAAATAATCTGCATCTAGTCTTTTTGGTTAATTGAGTCTCTGTGCTGGAAACAATGTTGAACTTGGTTGATAAAATGAATTAACAAATATTTTGTGTCTCTGGAAATGAGTTTTGTTTCTGAATCATAGGAATTTTTCCATATTTGGGTATAGGAGGTTACAATTGTCAACAGACATAGATATATCGTTTTTTAGTTTTCTTTTTCATTTTTGTAACTTTCCTCTATGATAGTTTGAGGGTTTTACATGCATAGGTAGGTTGTAATTTTTTGGTTGTTTTGGCTTTAAATTTCTCCTTGTCTACACCATCGAATATAACAGAGTCAAATTATTGTATTGAAAGTTTGACTTTCTAACTCTGATTTTTAAATGTGAGATGGCTTGAAAGAGCCTTCAACTTTTTGTGTGAAAATAATATTTAGATGTTAAGCTTTAACTCACATAAATAAAAAAGAAATGGAATCATATAAAACATGAGCTCCTCAAGGCAATAATAGACGATATTTTCAGCTTAGGTACATCCATCCACGGAATTACAATCTATTGCAGAATGTATGGGAAATGATTCCATCAGATTCAAGATCAGGAACATATCAAGAGAAATGAGTGGAAATGTGCACATACTGTATCTCTGCCTTACTTTGTCAGAAGCTAAACATATTGAATTTCTTCTTGATGTTAATTTTGAACCTCTGAACAATGAAATTATCATTTCCCCTGACCCCACTCATAGAGTAAACTGGCCCAGGAGGGTTGAACCATAATGTTGTTGCCTTGCATAGGAAAACCTTTGAACAATGAAATTATCATTTCCCCTGGCCCCACTCACAGATTAAACTGGCACAGGAGGGTTGAACCTTAATGTTGTTTGCTTGCACATGCAAACCATCCCACAAGGGGCAACTCTTAAGAACATGCCCTTCGGTGATTGGAACCCTAGTGGATGGCTTGAGAAGCCACCACCCTCACCATTGGCTCACAATCCCATTGGAAATGGTGTTGGATATTCACAGATCTGTTTGGAAACCAACATTATTCTGTTATTTTTAATTTGTTTTGAAGTTGATAATTTTTTATTATACTATCAAACATTTGCAAGGATGGGAAACAAACATTTATTTTTTATGAATGTGAAAATTCCTGACAAGGAGAAATGTATCAGAAATATCAATTGCAATGCTTTTCATACTTGTTTGTATACTCACATAGCTTAAAGTTCGGGGTTGAGGTTTTATTTTGTACATTCTATTTCATAGCTTTTGACTTTTTCATAGGATTCCATATTCACTACAAAATGCAGGATCTATACTAAATATATGTCCAAATAAGAGTTGATGCCTAAAATATTTTAATAATATTCAACCTAACCTCAATTGACTAATGGTAATAATACTCTTATGCAGGCTAGTAAATGTCAAGGTATCACTGGAGTTGAGCCCCCTTTAAAATCAACTCAACCAATGGAATCTTTGCCATTCTTGCCTAGTAAGGTAAAGTTTGAATATCCATTGTCAATGATAAATGAGAAGCATGATGCATTTAATGGAAAGAATAGACAATATGGACTAGTCTTGAACCATCAAGAAACTACAAATGGACATTTTGTTCAATAAATTACCAAAAAGAGGAAACTAGATGATACTTACTTTTCACCAGCTAGTGAGTGGCTATCTGGGAGGCGTTCAGGTGAACTCGAGGTAGAGAGACAAAGAAAACTAACTAGAGGTAAAGCAGTGGAAGACCAATTAGTTTCCCCAAGTTTGAACAAATCCAAACTACTATGGCACCCCTAAAAATACCTTGGTATGTATATCTATCTATGTTCTCATTTTCACACTCTCCCACACACACACTGTCCTTGTTTATGCTATTTTTTTTCACATTATTATAACCATATTCATAAAACCCAAAGGAATACTAGAACTCTTTGAAAATTATACCCACACTGCCCTTAATTTAGTCTCTCAACAAACAAATTTTCCAAAACAAAAGCAATATAAATTATTTCTCTTGTTCTCAAAAATACATTACAGTCCATATACATAAGTCTTTCATCAAAAAACTATTTGAATTTCAACAATTCTAGAAATTAGTAAACCAAAATATGAACATCCTACTACTCAACACTTAGTAAACAACTTCAAACTCCAACTATTATCTTCAAGCTTTCTAGCTGGTTGATTCCTTCTTCGACCTCCAAGATCACACCTGTTTGACTCCCAGAAGTAGTCATTTTGATAAATCATATGCTCTTGTGTTAGGTTCTCTACAAGAAAGATGATAGTATATGTTGGAGAAGAATGTCTCCATTTTTTTCATCTGAGCTAGCATAAGGTGCAAATTCTTTTTCCCCATTTTGTAGTAGCCCTTCATCTAGTGTATAACCACATCATAGTCACCAAAAATCAACAATTTTGTCTCCTCCATGTATGCTTCCATTTTCATTAAGATCATTAGAGCCATCAACTCAACATAGTTATTAGTACTGCACCCAAGCTTGCATTGAAATTAAGGAGAAGAGAATCATTTAGAAATAAGGTACCTCCTACAGTACAAAGAGGATGTTTCTCATGTATTAATTTTAGGTATATTCTATGCTTAGAGAAATTTATTTCAATTTTCACAGTTAGCTCAATATCTTTTCCAGATTAGCAATCACATCAGCATAATAGTAAATTGCAGATAGAACATAAACATAAATTGCAGAAGACAAGCCAAGACAACAGGACACAAGATATGGCACTAGCCAGGGACAAATCCCATTGTGGGGAAACCCTTGATCAATTCTTCTTATATGTTCTTCAATAGTTCAGCAGAGAGAGAGAGAGAGAGTACATATACAACAAAATTCAACACTTTGACTTATCTAAATAAGATCATAGATCATCTCTAAGAAGATGATACATGAGGTAGCTTAACTCAGTTGAAGACATGCTGCTTCAACTAAGTCTCCAAGGTGACTCCATCACTATGCTGCACATATCATTGTGCTGCACCTCATCATCACGCTGTACCTCACTATGCTGCACCATGTTGCACCCATCATCACTATGCTACATCTCATCATGCTTCACTAATCATGAATGTATCCATCACTATACTGTTGCACTATGTTGAGCTATTCATTGCACTATGTTGCACCCAAATGCATGTTGAAATACCTCATCATCCTGCTGCTACAATACCTCATCATCCTGGTGTTGCTATACATTCTTGTTGCTGCTATATGTCCATCATTACCATGCTGTCCCATTGTTGCACCAATTTCCAGCAACACTAATCTACACCATGTTGCACTATCTCTACTACTGTGTGCACTACGCAACACTGTACATCATGCTATGCATTGTTGCTCCTATGTGCACTATGCTACATTATACAACATGTATTCATTGCTGCAACCATTGTTGTACCAATGTTGCACCCTATACCATTGTTGTCCCATGTACAATTTCTACACCATGTACCATTGCTGTTATGACCGTGTTCTTGTTAGGGCATCATTGTGGCCCATGTCAGCCCTAAAACATACCCACACAGTCCCTTAAATAGTTGTGGCTTCCTACATAAGTATCCTATGCCTCCACGCTACAGATTTGAGTACTTTACTACCCTCAAAGAGTGTTATGCATGCCATGATTTGGGGTGTTAAGGCCTGCAGCCTATCCAACCCTTCCTCGAATGCTCACGGCCTACTCAAAATAGAGATACATGTCCATAAAATGTACCCCAACAGACTTGCGGTCTTACCTCTTCTTACTTAGCCTGCGTGTAGGTGGAAACCTCTAAACAACTGCCTTCTTTGTTGTGGCTAAGTAGCCTCTGTTGACTACGGTTAGGGCATCCTTTAGACAGCAAGTTAGGGAGCCTCTTTACTACGGTTAGGGTTACCCTTAGGACAACATATTAGATGGGGGTTGTCTTCCTTGATAGCGTAGAGGATTAGGGCATCTCTTTTTTACAACATGACTGCGTCCTAGATCTAGGTCATGCATAGAGCTATCATGAGCTAGGGCTCTGCTAGGACTGCATTTAGACTTCATGCTTAGGCTCATTTCCTCCTACATCTAGGGCTTCCTCCTCTTAGACTTCTCTTCCATTAAAACCCAAGACAAGTGGAGAGAAATCAAGAATGAAGTGTGTGTACAAATGACTATCAAGTCACCTCCTTTTATACTAAAACGTTGAGCACACATGGGGGTTATTTGGTTGCTGGCCGACCTTGACAAATTGTCCCATAACACAAATAAATTCATATCTCCATGAATACTTATCGAAATTGGAAGATATTTAGATCAATCCTACACCTCTCGATGAGAGGGATCCAAGAAAAATATCAGCTGCCATAAATAAGATGACCCACATGGAGTTTGGCCCTAGTTTCCAAATTTAACACACCCTCTCAACTAGGGAGAACTCCATCTACTGATCCATCTGCCAGACTTGTATTATCTCTACCATCAGTTTCCTAGACTGCTCTACTCTTCTCTGCTTTTGCTCTTCTCTACTCTGCTCTACGTGCTAAACCATGACGAAGAAGAATTGATCGAGAATGTCTCATACCATTCTCTATTGACCTGAAGTCAGTCCCATATGAAGAGAGTGTGTCATACCACTCTTACTGATCCCAGATTAGTTCCAAAAGAGAGTGATTTATATCACTCTTATTGACCCAAAGTCAGTTTCATTGATCCCAGATCAATATCAAAAGAGAGTGTTCGAAACCACTCATACTGACCCAAAGTCAGTTTCATTGATTCCATATCAATATCAAGAAAGAGTGTCTCAAACCACTCATATTGATCCCAGACTAGTTCCAAGAGAGAATGAGCTATATCACTCTTACTGATTAGAAGTCAGTTCCAATTGATCCCAGATTAATGTCGGTCATCCTAGCATAGGGAGTACGGTAGATACACGATGCGTCCCTCGGTACTACTATGGTCCCTATCCTCATTTCCCTACTCATTAGCCAAATGAGAGGTACTTCCCATGAGTCCCAGACTGCATGGGTAGGATGCCTCAGCAGGAGAACCACTCATCCTGCCTACAAGTCACCATGGGGTATCATAGGGGAAGGCTGAACCATTCACCCTGTACACAATGCACCACTAGGGGAGGGTGAGTCGTCCTATGGCCACTTGTTTCTCCAAGAAGTACCCCAAGCCCCCCAGAGCTCCCAAAGCTCAATGCATGCATCATACAAGATCCTCATAAAGGGGTCTCTGAACGAATCCAAGTCATTCTTGAAAGCCACAAATTTGACCTTTCCTCGGGGCTTCAATAGAATGTTTGCAACCTGCACATCAATCCCAATGCGATGGAACCTTCTTGCTCATCGATGTACCATATCCCAGATTAAGTGGTACCTGATGTCTATATGCTTGGAGTGATCATAACACATGGGATTCCTCAATAGTTGAATCCACCTCTAGCTGTGACAGAAGATCACGGTGGTATCCATCATGTGTCAAACAGCTCACTGAAGAGCTTCCTCAACCAGGTAGCTTCACACGAGATCATACTCGTAGCTATGTATTCAGTCTCAGTGGTGCTCAAAGAAACTATCTTCTGCTACCTGCTCATCTAGGATATCGAGGCAAAACCCAAAGAGAACCAACACTCAAAAGTGCTCTTGTGATCCTCCACACTACCTGCATAGTCAGCATTCGAATAATCATGCAACTTTACATTTTAGATAGTGTATCTCAATCCATGAGAGATTGTGCCGCGAAGATATCTCAAAAGATTATTAGCACCAATCTAGTGAGGCTCAACCATATATGAGCTCAACATGCTAACTGAAAAACATATATCCAGACTGGAGTTCACCAAGAACGTCAATGCTAGAATGAGTTTATGAAACTCGGAGGAATTTCCCAAATTAGATCCGGCATCCCTACCACATAACTTATGAAAGTTAAGATCCATCGAGGTAGTCACTGACTTGAAGTTCACCATTCCAAATCTGAAATCCAACTTCCTGTTACTTTTGCAAATGAGAGGGTTTGCACCTATCAGAAAGAGGTCATCCTCATAAGGTGCCAGTATGAGAGGTCTATCATCCACAACCTTCAAACAATGGTTTGGATAGGCTTCACTCCTAGTGAATCTCAACTTCATTAGAAAACTATCAATCCTCTCATATGAAGCCCGCGATGTTAGCTCTAAATCATAGAAAGCTTTCTTCAACCTGCATACATGAGATTCCTGATCATGAATCTCAAACCCCTCAGATTGTTGCAAACTTGTGGACTTTCTACATGAGGGGAATGGTCCCCTTGTAATATTTTCCTTTGGTACATCTCGGACATGTACCTTCATGCTCTTCTTGAATTCAGGCATCCCTGTCACCATCTAACTTACATCAGGTAGGGTCCCATAACAAGCAGACCTCCGGTGCTATAAATGAGATGTGTCAACTGACATGGTCCCCAATGGAATTCCTTGCAACTTGATAAAAATTGCCAACCCTGAACCCATGAGTAAAAGCATCTTTGAAATTTTCATTTTCAAACATGTACCTTTCCATCGACGAATACCACCTTGAAACCTTTGACTTCCATTGCCGAAATGGACACCAGGTTCTTCTTGCGATCAGGTATATAAAGAGCTTCTTTTAAATGAATCAAGTTACCCTCATTCAATTGAGAGGTAACATTCCCTACACCCTTTCCGGGATAGGTGGTATTGACTCCAAGTATAATCCCACAATTGTTTCCATCTCTACCAAATTAGAGAGAGCACCCTTCTACCCAATGAGGTGCCTTTAAGCACTACAATCAATAAGCCAAATTCCCAAAGAGTCTGGAGGAGAGGGCCAATATAAAATAATTCTTCTTTATCTTATCAAAAACAACATTTGATTCTTCATACCTGGGGTTCCTTGCTTTCTTTGAAGAGTCGACTATTTCCTTAATGACCCGCATTACCTATGCTTCCTCTGATCATTGAAAATGTCCCTGGAATGATTGTTATCATCATCAAGTGATGTGTCCCTACCATTCATACACTCCTTCGCATAATGGCCGAACTTATTACAAGCAAGGCATCTGCCTTTCCTTCCACCCTTAGATCCAGACTTCCCATTGAACTGATCTTTAGGTAGGCCATCAGATGCTTCCGTTGCACCACTTGGATAATATTCTCTACTTCGACTTCACCCTTGGTGAATTTGAAGAGGGATGAGCAATCCATTGATCCTTTTGTCCTTTCCAACTATCTTCGGTGATTGCTCTTTTACTCTTTCTTGGGCTTTGTCTTCACCTCAGCTCTGATACCATGTTAATTTTAGGTATGTTCTATGCTTAGAGAAATTTATTTCAATTTTCACAGTTAGCTCAATATCTTTCCCAGATTAGAAATCACATCAACATAATAGTAAATTGCAGATAGAACATAAACATAAATCGCAGAAGATAAGCCAAGACAAGAGGACACAATATGTGGTGCTAGGCAGGGACAAACCCCAATGTGGGGAAACCCTTGATCAATTCTTCTTATGTGTTCTTCAATAGTTTAGCAGAGAGAGAGAGAGAGAGTACATATACAACATAAGTCAACACTTTGACTTATCTAAACAATAGCATAGATCATATCTAAGAATATGATACATGAGGTAGCTGAACTCAGTTGAAGACATGCTACTTCAATTGATTCTCCAAGGTGACTCCATCACCATGCTGGACCTATCATTGTGTTGCACCTCATCATCATGTTGCACCTATCATTGTGTTGCACCTCATCATCATGCTGCACCTCACCGTGCTGCACCACGCTGCACCCATCATCACTATGCTGCATCTCATCATGCTTCACTAATCATGACTGTACCCATCACTGTACTGTTGCACTATGCTGAGCTATTCATTGCACTATACTGCACCCAAATACATGCTACAATACCTCATCATCCTGCTGCTACAATACCTCATCATCCTGCTACTACAATACCTCATCATCCTGGTGCTGCAATACATTCTTACTGTTGCTATATGTCCATCATTACCAAGTTGTCCCATTGCTGCACCAATGTCCAACAACATTGATCTACACCATGTTGCACTATCACTACTACTGTATGCACTATGTAGCACTGTACATCATGCTATGCATTGCTTCTCCTATGTGCACTATGTTGCACTGTAGAACATGCACCCATTGCTGCTCACATTGTTGTATCAATGTTGCACCATGTACCATTGTTGTCCCATGTACCATTGCTACACCATGTACCATTGTTGTTATGACTGTGTTCTAGTTAGGGAATCACTGTGGCCCATGTCAGCCCTAAAACATACCCACACAGTCCCTTAAATAGCTGTGGCTTCCTCCACAAGTATCCTATACCTCCATGCTACTGATCTGAGTACTTTACTACCCTGAAACAATCCTACGCATGCCTTGATTTGGGGTGTTAAGGCCTGCGGCCTACCCAAGCCTTCCTCCAATGCTCACGGCCTGCTCAAAACAAAGATACATGTCCATAAAATGTGCCCCAACAGAATTGTGGTCTTACCTCTTCATACTCAGCCTACGTGTAAGTGAAAACCTCTAAGCAACTCCCTTCTTTGTTGTGGCTAAGTAGCCTCTGTTGGCTGCGGTTAGGGCATCCTTTAGACACCGAGTTAGGGAGACTATTTACTACTGTCAGGGTCACCCTTGGGACAACATAATAGAGGGGGGTTGTCTTCCTTGATAGTGTAGAGGATTAGGGCATCTATTCTTCACAACATGACTGCATCATAGATCTAGGTCATGCGTAGAGATGTCATGAGCTAGGGCTCTGCTAGGACTGCATTTAGACTTCCTGCTTAGGCTCCTTTCCTCTTGCATCTAGGGCTTCCTCCTCTTAGAATTCTCTTCCACTAAAACCCAAAACAAGTGGAGAGAAATCAAGAATGAAGTGTGTGTACAAATGACTATCAAGTCACCTCCTTTTATACTAAAACGTTGAGCACACATGGGGGTTATTTGGTTGCTGGCCGACCTTGACGAATTGTCCCATAACACAAATAAATTCATATCTCCATGAATACTTATCGAAATAGGATGCTCTTTAGATCAATCCTACACCTCTCGATGAGAGGGATCCAAGAAAAATATCAGCTGCCATAAATAAGATGACCCACATGGAGTTTGGCCCTAGTTTCCAAATTTAACATCTTGGCTAGCACCATACAAGTCACCCCAATTAATCAATTCATTGTTTATTCTACATCTTGGGTTTTTGTGTCTTTTGATGTATTTTTATGATTCCAAACACTGACCTAATATTAGATGCACATTGAAATGGAGGAATGTATCTCTCCTGAAATATATCAGCATTTCAAGCTGACGATATGCTCCAAGAAACCACAATAGTAAGAGCTCTAAAACCTTCAAGTTCTTTATTTTGGGTCCAATTCTTCAAAGCCTCCTCCATAGTCTGCACTTGTCACCCTTCCCTACAATTTTTCAGTTACTTCATCTCTTCCCATACCTTACCTGCATATGTGGAATTGTTAATAAATGATCAACTGGTTCTCTTTCCTTCTTATGTAGTGTACACCACCCTAAACCATTCTTGCTGCATTTTTGAAGTATTTTCCAAGTTAGTGCTTTGTTCCAAAGAACTAATGACATTAAAACCTTTGAATTTATAGGATCATAAGAATTCCATGGAATCTTTCACCTCCAGGCCTCCTTTTCCTAGGTTGTATCTACAAACTTTTCTTTGTAGAGTATATCCTCCTAGGGCAGGGTTCATTGAGTAAAGCAGAAAATCCTCCTTGCTTATTCTGATATGAATATTCATATGTTGATCCACAAATACCTTCTAGTGGTGTATTTCCCTCTTTTTCAAACCAAACTCCTTTCCTTTCTTCCATCTTTGCTGCCAAAATGAGGCAGATATTGCATCGGTTCCCTAACCCAAGGTATGAATTCCTTGACATTGCAAAGTAGCAATCAAATACAATGGTAATATGTAGGCTTCTCCACATTGAACCTATGGATTAGCCCCTATTCCAATTTGATCCCCTTTTCCAACTCCCCATATTAACCATACACCTACCAAAGTGAAAGTCAATGCCAATGATTTCCAGACTATAGACCCATTTTGGATAGTTTTGTTTTCCTTCCTATCTCATTATTCCATGTTAAGGTGTTCAATGTTATTTTGGTATATCACCTACCTCTAGAGTCCCTATTTGGAAATAATCTACCATGGACTTTTGGTAGCTAGAAATTTTCCAAAGAAGTGAATGTATTTGAAATCCCAACCTCTAGTTTCTTTTGGTTTAGACAAGGACTAGCATCTGACAAGTGGAATGCCCTCTTTCTTCCTCTTACCTGTCCATAAAAACTTTAAAGAATTTCCTTCTAATTATTTCAATACCCCTTAGGGATGTAGGCCATAATATGCCAATAGATTGGACTTGCTTCCAACACTGCCTTGGCCAATGTCAATCTACCTCCCAAGAAAGCCATTGATTACACCGCTAGTTTTTTTTTCCTATATTCTTTATCAACTAATTCCAGTGATTCTTGAAATGTGGATACTTAAAGCCTTTTTGAAAAGTTGAGCTCTAAAACGAGAAGACATACAATATCATTGTAAGTTATTCCTCCTCTACCCAATTAAAACCAAGTGAAGGTTTCTACATATTGATTTCCATCCCAGAAACTGTACAATATAGGTCAAGGGTTTCCTTTAACTTATTTAAATATTTTCAACATCAAATTGTTCAATGGTTTGATGAAATTTCACTGATAAAGACATGATTCTGCCAATCCGTGTTGCATCTTTCCATTAACAATGTTTACTTGTGTAATATAGTGTTGTCTCTGCTTTTATGTTATTTTGAATTTGCTTTCAGTGCTGCAATTGGAATATATGATATTAATTTATGCCTTGCAATTATAGTTGCTGAGATACTATTCTTTTTCTCTACTGTACTGTTATTTTTGGTCCTCTGGGTGCTTTCTTCTTGTTTTTCTTTACTAGTTGAAGGGATTGGTAATTTTAGATTTTTCCATATTTTAATAGATTTATTTTTTTCACTTGAGCCATATTTGAGACGTTTTTTTTAGTTTTAGGTTATGATCTATTTATTTAATGTTTGACAACTCTTAGATAGGTGCTAAAACTTGTGTTTCTTGTTGGTCTCTTATAGGAATGATTATTTCTATAACCTGGCCAAAGTAGAACTTGATGGATCATGTGTTTAATATTTCCTATATGTTTAGGATATCTAGAATACGTGTTTGATATTTTTAGTGAAATTACACACTACCTATTGCCAAATTTTAGTTTTCGCAGTGTTCAATTTTATCATTTTTTCATTACCCAATTACCAAAGCCTACATTCATACTTAGTTCTTGATAAAGTACAGAATCCACATTTTTCTGAATTTAGAAGTTATATTTCTTCTTCATTTCTAGTTTGAATAAATAAATTTTTTTGTGTTCAAGTCCTGGAATCTTGTGTTTGGTTCAGGGCTTGGATCCAAGAACCACTGCAACCATGTTTTTTGACACTAGATGCATTGGAGCATAGCAAATAAATGCGGAAGACTGCTTTGTTCTTAAGATTTTTGCAGATCAATCAACCTTAAAGGCTAGAAGTGATGGCTCTGTTGAGATTATTAGACATGTTCTCTTTGGCTATTTTAGCCAGAGAACTGGGCTTCTTGTCCATATGGAAGATTCTCATCTCACACGAGTTCGATCTACTAGGGGTGATGTCATTTATTGGGAGACAACAATAATCATAGTGCTTGATGATTACAGACCTGTGGAGGGAATGATGATAGCTCATTATGGCCACTCTATTGTCACTCTCTTCACATTTGGAGAAACAACAATGAGCCACACCAAAACAGTAATATTTTAACATATAATAGGTTGTTTCAGTTTTTGGGATGTCTATGAAGTTTTTGGTACATGAGATTGACTTTATATAATGTGCATCTCCCTAACATTCAGATAGAACCTTCATTGAAAACTGTGAGGGGGGTTTCAAATTCACATTGGATAAAACCCTCCTCTAGGATAAAAAGTTTAACAAACACAATAATAGAGAAACCATCAATGACGTCACCAAAAGTTGTAGCCTCTTCAAGGTCTTCCATACCCTCATCAAGGTCAAGAATCTATGCACCAAAGATGTCCTATGGTAATGATGGTTTAAGAAACACAGCCACATGAAAACCTTCAGTGAGAAAAACCAAATCTAAAGCTTCTTCAAGGTCTTCAATCCCCTCGTCAAGGTCAATTGTGTTTGGATCAAAGCCAAAAACATAGAAACTTTCAGTGACAACACCAAACTCTGCAGCTTCTTCAAGGTCTTCTAACACATCTTCAAAGTCAGTATTGTCTGCATCAAATTCCTAACCAAGGTCATCCATGCAGTTATCAAAACCATTGTTTCAATCTTCCATGACAAAACTAAGTCAGAAGAATTCAATTCCTCCACCAGAGCCTTCTTCTGTGAGCAAAGATAGCATCATGTCATCTAGAAATTCCGTAATGCCACAAGGAACTTCTCTCAAAGTGAAAACAAATCCTTTGAAGCCTTCTTTAATGCCTACTTTTTCAGGTGGAACACCTCCAAATTTAAGGACCACAATGCCAAAAAATATAGCTTTAGCTAATAGGTGTAGACCTGCAGCCCCCAACTTTGTGCGATGTACAACTGAAGCTCCTACTGTAAGCAGTCTGAGAAGACAGTCATGGTCAGCGAACAGAGCAAGAGAGAGTTTGGTATGACAACCTTACTGGTGATAGGTCTAGTTTGCAGAATACCAAAATACATGGTAATGGCATTCACAGTGTGACAATGCCCATTTCACTTGGCAGCAAGATGGTAGAGAAAGGTATAGATGAAATGAGATCTCTCTCTCAAAGTATAGTAAAGCAATCAACTAAGTCTGTCAATGCCACCTTGCAACCTTAAGAGACAGTGAATTCAATGTCATCTCAAGAGAGCACTGTCTTTGGGAGGACCCTCTCAAAGCCAGCCTTCACTATGGCTCTGAAACACATGGTAAGTATTGACTCAACAACCTTGTCTGCATAATTTTTCCTAGCATGGACCTTAATGTCATATTATTCTTTTGCCTAAAATGAATTCAATGTGCCTTGCAATTTGGCCTACAACATTTGATAATTCATACTGATGGAACATGTTTGTGTTGCAATTGTGAGAACATCTATTGTATGCAGAAGCTTCAATAAAAATTGATAAAAAATGACATTTCTGCTCTGTTGTTTTCAGGATTTAAGGAAAATTACACCAAGTAGCTTCCAACCTCATATGACCATCATGTCAAACTCATCTTAGGATACTGTCTGAGCAGGAGCCACCAAAAGCAAGCAATCTAGTATACATGACTCTCCAATTGCAATTAGCAGTAATGATAGTTCTGAGTATGGTGCAAGAATTGTTCCAGATATACTAATTAGCCATTTTTAATTGGACGGGTCATTGGATGTTATAAAGAAAATACTCTTTTGGTGTATTTGTTCTTCTTCTAAATTTGTCCTTGTTCCAATATCTGGTTGAAACTATGGAATTTTGGGTGCTATAATTGTTCTGTATCAGGAAGGATCCTAATGTACCATATGAAATTAGATAATATGAAGCCATTGTAAGATATAAGAGTTAAATAAAGCTCGAACTTAAGTGAAAATATATGCTCCTTGCCAATGGTTTTGTTGTGCAAAAGATTTTTTATGTCTGAACTTTGTGTCTGTTTATTTAGCTTGATCAATGTATGTATGAACAATAGATTCCAGAATTCCACAATTGAACTCATACATGGAATCCAATGTTGTGGGGTTAAATATTCAAACTAATTCTTTAGAGGAGCTAGAAGTACCAGTTATCCATAGTATTAAGGGTGTAGTTGAGACAGGGAAGTTAATAAATCTAATGACTGGGTCTTCTTAGAAAATCCAACCAAAGAATAGAGATCCTAGGTGAAAGGTTGTTGAAATCCTTGCCCTGTTGATTCTAATGTTATCACAAGGAACATGTTGTAGGAATATTTCTTGATAGGAAGCACAAGTCAGATGATGATCTTATGCAAGATTCCCATAATTCTAAACAACTTAGGAATCATACTGATCACCATAGTGAAATTGTGGAGTTTTGGAAATTGATTGGTCCTTGTTAGGTCCCTATACTACTAGTGTAAACCCTTATTGTTATTAGTACAACCCCCTTATTATATTGTTGTGCCCATGTAGTCCACATATTGTTATTATTGTGCCCCATAGAAGCCCACTATTGTTATTATTTTTCCCTTACATTATTATTGTTATGTCGGCTTTGATTATATTATGACCCCTTAGACTCCTATATATAGAAAGGAGGTCTTGTCATTTGTATCATCAAAGAATTATTCATTTGCGTAATGTAAAGGAGGTTTCCCCCTCGAAGAGGCTGATTTCTAAGGCATTGATCTTTCTTTTCTATCTTTTTGTGAGCTAGTTTCATAACATTTAGTATCAGAGCTTTGGATTCTAGGGTTTCGCTGCTCCAAACAGATTATCGTGGCATTTTTGCTATAACAATTTTTCTGTGATGTTTCAGAAGATAAGAAAAAAACCCATTTGTGACAAAACCGTGCTAAACCTCGGGTCTGAATTTTAGATCTTGTCTCGCTATATTTTCGGAGATATGATCTGAGGAATTTAGGGTTTTTTCAAGCTCCAAAATTTCATCTAAAATAGGTCATCATGGAAGTTTCACTATAACGTTATTGATACGAAGTTTCAGAAGCTAAAACAAAAAACCATTTGAGAATAAATTGATCTGAACCTCGGGTCTGAATTTCAGATCTTACCTCGCTATATTTGTGGATATATGATCTCAGGAAGTTAGGGTTTTGGAAGACGCCCGAATTAGATCCTAAAAAGGTGACCTTGGGAAAATTGTCATAACTTTCTCTCTGAGCATCAGATTGAAATTTCATAAGAAGTTATAGAAACAGGACGGACTGTAGCTCTTTGTGTATATTTTTCAGATCCAAAGGTCAAAACAGTGAAACATGGCACTTCATACACGTTCTCTCTTCTGAAAAGGTATATAATCAGGTCAGCTTGGGAGATTGTGCATAACTCTCTTTTGGAGAATCCAATTTCAATCAGAATGGTGGCATTGGAAAGGGGACGCAGAGGGCTACTGCAAGTCAGGATTTCAGAACTGGAAGATCTAAAATTACAAAATTACAGTCGTTTCAAGATCAAGCTCCTAAAATCAAGAAAAGGCGATATGAGGAAGTTTGATGGCAAGGATCCGGTAAATTGGATACTACAGAGGGATAAATATTTTGATCTACATGGTGTACCACTGTTACAAAAGGTACGTATTGCATCTAATTATTTAGAACCGAATCAATTCTTATGGTATAATGGGCTTTGTTCTCGTAAACCACTTGTCACGTGGTCAATTTCCACGGAGGAAATGATAACATATTATGAGGATACCAAGAGCAACACCTTCTTTAGCCAATTGATAAATCTCAAACAAAATGGTTCAATGGCAGAGCAAATTGAGCACTTTCAAAAATTGAATATAAGGGTAAATGATATTCTAGAGAAGAAAAATATAAATAGTTTTATCTATGCCATGGAAGCTGATATCAATGCTATGAAAGCATATTGGAAGAAAGGCATGGAAGATTTGAAGAAAGACATTGAAGGTTTGAAGGAAGGTGGGACAAAGCTGCTACAAAAAAAGGCCTTCTAATGACGAAAGGATCAAGAAACATCAAAAGAAGAGGATATACACCGGGAACCAACCCTAGAGAAAGAACAAATGAATCAGACCATATCTTGCATTGCAATGGCAAAAATTACCACTCCTCAAACTCTCAAGATAGAAGGACATATCAAGAAGAAGAAGGTTCAAGCAGTGAAATATCGGGAAGAAAAGTATCAAAAAACATCAAAAGAAAAAGATACTCACTAGGAACCAACCCTAGAGAAACAAGAAATGAATCCGATGATATCTTGTAAAGCATTGGTTGGAATTACCACTACTCAAACTATAAATATAGAAGGACATATCAAGAAGAAAAAGGTAATAGTGTTGATTGATTCGGGTAGTACCCATAATTTTATTCATTGTAAGATAGCCAAGGAATTGAATTTCTTCCTATATCCAGCACTAGAGTGTCAAGTGACGGTTGTAAGTGGAGGAACCATAAATTTCTCTGGAAAGTGCCATAATATCAAGCTATCCATGGGAGAATATGTATTGAATAGCCCAATGCTTTCCATTCCAATGCGTGGTACTAATGTTGTACTAGGAGTCCAATGGCTACAATCCTTAGGTACAATAGCTTTTAATTTTCAATAAATTTTAATGAAATTTTCTTCAGAAGGAAAGGAAGTTGAATTAATGGGTATCAGAGGGAAACCAGGAAAGATAATCAAATTGAATGAAATGAAAAAGCTTCTAAAGAAAGAACAACGAGGTGTAATTGCACAATTATGTTCGCTAATGGTTCCCACATAGAAATCATATATTTCTCTAGATCTCCAAAAAGTCTTGGACAATCCTTCCAAGGTATTTTAGACTCCCAAAGGTGTCCCACGTATTCATGATCATGATCATGGTATTCATTTGATTCTAGGAAGTGTTCCTCCAAACATTAGGCCTTATAGATATCCATATGCCCAAAGGAGTGAAATTGAACATATGGTTGCAAAAATGGTAGAGGTTGGTATAATTATCCAACCAAATTTGATAAACAAAGAAAGGGATGAACGGATGAATGGCGAAGAAGGGTGGGAATTCATTCAAAAGTTGCCAAAGATCCCAGTTCCAATAATATTGCCAAAACTTGACAAGGAAGGAAAAATCATATTGGAACCTGAAGCATTCATAGAACCGAAAAGTCGACAGCGACGAAATCGATCAATTTTAGAGTATCTCATCAAATGGAAGAACTTACCCGCTGAAGATTCCACATGGAAGGATGAGAATTTTATACGGAAGCATGAAGAACTACTCAAGCGTTGAGGACAACACTTTTTGAAGGAGAGGGGCATGTTAGGTCCCTATACTACTAGTGTAAACCCTTATTATTATTAGTACAACCCCATTATTATATTGGTGTGCCCATGTAGTCCAGATATTGTTATTATTGTGCCCCATAGAAGCCAACTATTGTTATTATTCTGCCCTTACATTATTATTGTTATGTCGGCTCTAATTATATTATGACCCCTTAGACTCCTATATATAGAAAGGAGGTCTTGTCATTTGTATCATCGAAGAATTATTCATTTGTGTAATGTAAAGGAGGTTGCCCCCTCGAAGAGGCTGATTTCTAAGGCGTTGATATTTCTTTTCTATCTTTTTGTGAGCTAGTTTCATAACAGTCCTATTCCTCATTAGAGAGAGCAAGCTACACTTCTACCAAAAAAATGCATATAATATATTGAAAGCAAACCATCATTTTATAGTACCCCATCATAAATGGCATATGACTTAGAGGTAGACCAACTCATTGACTTGGGATAGGTTCTGGGTTTTTTTTACGGGTCTGTTCAGTTTTCAACGTGCTATTAAAATGAGGTTGGTCGGTTCTGAGTTTCATTCTGTCTTGGTGTTGATACACTGTAGCAAGGCTGTTATACAACTTGGATTCATGGAATGATTTAGTGTCACATCATCTTTAGGCACATAATATGTGTCTCTATTTTTAAGGTGCTTTATAATGCACCTAGCTTTTTGAAATACAACATATGGGGATAATGAAAAAACAAATTATAGTGGGTACCTTGTGAATTTGGTCTCTTGATTAAGGATCCAAGAGTTTGTTCTTTATTTATTTATAGAATCTAGCCACAACATGGTAGCAGAGTCAGCTTTTTTCTACAAGGCCTCACCAAAAGTGTGGCCAGAGGGTGTGCTAAAATGGGTGTATATGTGGGCACTGTGGT
Source organism: Pinus tabuliformis (assembly GCA_031772625.1). Taxonomy (NCBI): domain Eukaryota; kingdom Viridiplantae; phylum Streptophyta; class Pinopsida; order Pinales; family Pinaceae; genus Pinus; species Pinus tabuliformis. The sequence goes on from CM062814.1 coordinate 647,205,266, forward strand.
TCTTGAACAGATTCAAAGATCTCAGTTGGATGTTGTTGCATTTGGTGCATTTCAGCGGAAGGAATACTTCAAATATGGAATGAATTTGATCAAGGACACTATCTTGACATGAGATATGGGAACTGGGACTCTTCTAGTGCTGCAAATACCAATGGGAAGGTTACCGAGCAGGTGCCATAATACCCCTCTACACCCCACATAGGACGATGTTCAAGGTTGGTTGAATAATTTCCTCATAATATTGGAGGATTATAAGTCAACAACAAAGTGAAGGTCTCTGCTTGCACATATTTAATCCATCCATTTAAGATGATGAATTACCTCTGCGCTGGGTTCAAAAGAAGAGATCTGGAAAGGTGTTCTGCCACACTGCTCTGATAGGTGGATACAAAAATGAAGAGGTTATGCTAGATCTGGGATCAAATATGAACATGAAAAAAAGAAATAAAAAAAAAGAAGCAAAAATCATGGGAATTCATAGGGCATCTGAAGCTCCTATACTCACTGATTCAGCTACATCTAGTGAACTGCTCAAGGAAGTTCCTGATCGATGGGCTGGAACATATGGAAGTGAATCTAGATGGAGTGAAGACCTATGTGGATTTCAAAGTAATTGATATCTTGGATGAAAAGGACCTCTATCATGTATTGCTAGGGATTGATTGGGATTTTGAAAATGATGCTATCCTGAATCTAAAATAGTGGATGATTTCTTTTAAGAAGCCTGAAAAGAAGGTAGTCCAAACCTTGGACCCCTCGTAGGGATATAGATTCATTGAATAGGTGTAGACCGATTTAGACAATGATATGGTGGACCAATTCTATAATCTGACAGTGGGACAATGATAGGATTATATTAATCCTACTTGTGGCTACTTGTGCTAACTGCAACTGGAGCATGACACATTCCTCTAAGCATTGAGTGATCCTTTGCATGGTTTGTTGAATATGTTGCTCCTTCTCTGTGCGTTCTTTCATGTGTTGATTCATATAGCCCCATGAGTAGTAGAGGGTATTGAATTGTTCCACAGGGGAGAAATAAGGTGTAAATTCCAGATTGGTTACCCACAACTCTAACCACATATGATCTAATCATCCCCTAACTGCCTCGAGCTCTACTTCCACCTACTATCACATCTAAAATTGTGAATATCGATCTTCTATGACCACTGTGAGATGCATATTGAGATCTTTATTTACTTGTTGTAGCTCCATGATGGACTGCTTTGTCTGGCCCATCCTCACCAGAGCATCTTCTATGCTCACTCTGATGACACACATCAAGTCAGCTGAAGGCATAACATTCAGGGTGATTTTTCCTTGTTGCATGCCTTCAGGGGCATTCTAGTTCAGTGGAATGCCACTTGTGAATGATTGCTTGAATCACAAAGGAGACTCTAATTGGGATTCTCTGTTCTATTAGATGACTTCTATGTTTCTTCAATAAGGTATTGAGCTATATCCAGTTCCTAACAAACCCATAGGATTCTTAGCTGGTATTTTGGATCACCCGTCGGTAGCTGAATATGTACAATGGCTAAAAACTATTTCAAAGGGGAAGTGGGGCCTAAAAAGTGTAGCTCACGCATCTACATTTATCTTAGTTGTTGTTGCTCATGTACAGGGTTTGTTTCTTGTGTGTATGCTTGTTCTTCAGTTAAGTTCCCATCCATCCTTGCGGGTGATGATTGATGATGTTGCGAGAAATCCTCCCCCTAACATGTTGAATTTCGTATAAATTGTTGGCCCTCTTGCTCGATTATAGTACACAAGATTTGTTTTTTGGGGTCATTGTCTATATACACAAGGGGAATATGTGCCCCTGTGGTTTCCAGAAATCCAAATGCTCACAGTATTTCATCGACCAAGGATAGAGTCTTAGCAGGCAACTCTGTCAGGTGGGCCTGGAAGGTGTCTCCATGGAGGTGGAAAGACCATTGGACTTGTGTCCCCAAGGGAACTGCAACTGGAATTGTTTATTCTATCTATTGTGGTGGAAGAGTATCCTTTATTGGAAGAGGATAAGTCTTGCTGGAGAGTGGTTTCACCATCTACAGCTTCTTGAGAGGGCTCTCACCTGGCAGTAGCCTTTTCAACATGTGTTTCAAATCTTTTCCAATGAAGGTGGCTTCATCAGGGGTGATGGGCAGCTCCACTATTTGGACCCGTGGTGTGGAAGTTCCCTATTGGGGTTACATGATGATCTCTTCTTCATCAAAGCTGGTCTCCATCTGTGGTCCCTTGTCCTTCGCTAGTAGGTCCTACTAGGTGATACATTGGCCACGTTGCTACTCAAACACTTCAGGAAGGATGTATGAAACCCCCAGTTGTGTGACTACTCTATTTACACCAAGCTAGGAGCATACTTGTTTATCCATGGCCTGTTTAGTTGTGACATCTAGATGTGGTGGTTGGCTTGAACATAATACCATTATTCCAACACCTACTAACTGGGACCATAAATTGGAAATGGAAATAGACAATAATGGAGCCCTATCAAGGTCCACTAATTTGAGAAGTTATAGTAATAGTATTTTTGTTGCACACACAAAAAATGTCACTATTGAAAATAGAAACAAAATACAAAAAACTAAATGATTCTATCAGGAAAGTACTTCAGTGGACCTTGTTTTTGAAGCCAATCAAATTCAACCAAATATTACAAATATCAATTTAAATCCAAGGATTCCATCTATAGGTGAGGAAGGGAGAAGAGAAATAGAATATACATTTTTTATTTATTGATTTAATGGTAAACCCAACTATGCTTATACAACTCATTAAGCAAGAACAGTAGAAGGTTGTTAGCATAGGCTGCACAAAATCCCGATCAATGTCAATAGATAAATCCATCCTAGTAAGGTCCTAGTAGAGAATTTGTTTCTACATCTAGGAAAGCAATAACATTTGACCGAAGCACACTAAAGAATTCAAATGTACAACATAGAAATACATTACAAGCGCAATTACTTCCAAACCTGACACTCAAGGAACTTCCACAGTAAGACATGCTGGTGATTCAACAAAGTTAATTGAGTTGTATCTTGTGCGTAATGACTATTTGAGAGATGTAACAGTTGAAAATATATTTTTCTTTTATTTTCTTTTCATTTCATTTTGTATATGTGGGCTGAAGTAAGTGACCCAAGGCATGTGGCTTCGGTGATTTGTATTGGATTAATTGGTGGTCTTTGAAAATATGACTTGGAAGTTGGATCATTGTTTCTCTGTGTTGGAAGAGAAACCCGTGACTTCAATTCTAAGCCATTTCAAATGTAATTTGTTGCATCATTTAACTATATATTCTATTTTTTTCCAATATTCCCTTGGATTAATTATTCATCATTTATGTTATTTGTTGGTTGGGTAGGTTGGAGACCTTGGGAAGCCTCAGATGAAACCTCATGATCCATGTCATATTCTTCATATGAATTCAGGTAATGATAATGTGAACTTGAGTGGAACAGACAATCATTTTATCCTAGTGAGCAGGGAGATACGTATGGCCTTAGGACTAGGTAATACAAATTTGGGTCCAAATTTGTAACATGTTCCTTATTTGCCTAATATTGAACAGAATTTCACGGAAAATATTGCAAGAATTGTTGAAATGCTAAAAAATTCTAACATGAAAACATTATGAGTTATATCATCACAGATGTTTGTTGGGAAATCAATTAGAGAAATTGACCACATTGACATGGATCAAGAATTCCTCCCCCTAACATGTTGAAGTTCCTATAAACTGCTAGACCTCTTGCTCGATTATAGTATGCAAGATTTGTTTGCTGGGGTCATCCTCTATATGCACGAGGGGAATATGTGCCCCTGTGGTTTCCATAAATCCAAATTCTCACAATATTTCATAGACCGAGGATAGAGTCTTAGCAGGCAACTCTGTTAGGTGGGCCTGGAAGGTGTCTCCATGGAGGTGGAAACACCACTAGACTTGTGTCACCAAGGGCACTATGACTGGAATTTTTTATTCTGTCTATTGTGGTGGTAGAGTATCCTTTACTGGAAGAGAATAAGTCTTGCTGGAGAGTAGCTTCACCATCTACAACTTCTTGAGAGGGCTCTCACCTAGCAGTAGCCTTTTCAACATGTGTTTCAAATATTTTCCAATTAAGGTGGCTTCATCAGGGGTGATGGGCAGCTCCGTTGTTTGGACCCGGGTTGTGGAAGTTCCCTAGATGATCTCTTCTTCATCAAAGCTGGTCTCCATCTATGGTCCCTTGTCCTTTGCTAGTAGGTCCTGCTAGGTGATACATTGGCCACGTTGCTACTCAAACATTCAGGAAGGATGTATGAAACCCCCAGCTATGTGACTACTCTATTTACATCAATCCAGGAGCATACTTATTTATCCATGGCATGTTTAGTTGTGACATCTAGATGTGGTGGTTGGCTTGAACAAAATACCATTATTCCAGCACCTACTAACTGGGATAAAAAATCAGAAATGGAAATAGACAACAATGGAGCCCTATCAAGGTCCACTAATTTGAGAAGTTATAGTAATAGTATTTTTGCTACACACACACAAAATGTCACTATTGAAAGTAGAAACAAAAGACAAAAAACTAAATGATTCTATCAGGAAAGTACTTCAGTGGACCTTGTTTTTGAAGCCAATCAAATTCAACCAAATAGTACATATATCAATTTAAATCCAAGGATTCCATCTATAGGTGAGGAAGAGAGAAGATAAATAAAATAGACCTTTTGTATTTATTGATATAATGGTAAACCCAACTACGCTTATACACCTCATTAAGCAAGAGCAATAGAAAGTTGTCAGCACAGGCTGCACAAAATCCTGATCAATGTCAATAGAAAAATCCTCCCTAGTAAGGTCCTATTAGAGAATTTGTTTCTACATCTGGGAAAGAAATAACATTTGACCGAAGCACACTAAAGAATTCAAATGTACAAGATAAAAATACATTGCAAGCACTAGCAATTTCTTCCAAACCTGACACTCAAGGAACTTCCACAGTAAGACATGTTGGTGATTCAACAAAGTTAATTGAGTTGTATCTTGTGCGTAATGACTATTTGAGAGATGTAACAGTTGAAAATATATTTTTATTTTATTTTGTTTTCATTTCATTCTGTATATGTGGGTTGAAGTAAGTGACCCAAGGCATGTGGCTTTGGTGATTTGTATTGGATTAATTGGTGGTCTTTGAAAATATGACTTGGAAGTTGGATCATTGTTTCTCTGTGTTGGAAGAGAAACCCATGACTTCAATTCTAAGCCATTTCAAATGTAAGTTGTTGCATCATTTAACTATAAATTCTATTTTTTTCCAATATTCCCTTGGATGAAATATTCATCATTTACGTTATTTGTTGGTTGGGCAGGTTGGAGACTCTGGGAAGCCTCAGATTAAACCTCATGATCCCTATCATATTCTTCACATGAATTCAGGTAATGATAATGTGAACTTGAGTGGGACAGGTAAACATTTTATCCTAGTGAGCAGGGAGATACATATGGCTTTAGGACCAACAACTAAAAATCTGGTTCCAAATTTGTAACAGGTTCCTTATTCATGGAAAAGCTCGCAAGAATTGTTGAAATGATAAAAAATTCTAACATGAAAACATTATGATTTCTATCATCACAGATTTTTGTTGGGAAATCAATTAGAGAAACTGACCACATTGACATGGATCAAGAATTCATTGAATCTTCTAATTTTGAAAAGAAGATACTACACAAGACATAACACTTCCAAAGGGACAATGATAGGATTATATTAATCCTACTTGTGGCTACTTGTGCTAACTGCTACTAGAGCATGGCACATTCCTCTAAGCATTGAGTGATCCTTTGCATGGTTTGTTGAATATGTTGCTCCTTCTCTGTGCTTTCTTCTGTGTGTTGCTTCATAGAGCCCCATGAGTAGTAGAGGGTATCAACTTGTTCTGTTTTGGAGAAATAAGGTATAAATTCTAGATTGGTTACCCACAAATCTGACCACATATACTCTAATCATCCCTTGACTGCCTCCAACTCTACTTCCACCTACTGTCACATCTGAAATTGTGAATCTCGATCTGTTGTGACCATTGTGAGCTGCATATTGAGATCTTTATTTACTTGTTGTAGCTCTATGATGAACTGCTCTGTTTGGTCCATCCTCACCAGAGCCTCTTCTGTGCTCACTCTGATGACACACATCAAGTCAGCTAAAGGCATAACATTTTGGGTGAATTGTCCTTGTTGCATGCCTTCAGGGGCATTCTAGTTTAGTGGAATGCCACTTGTGAATGATTGCTCAGATCACAAAGGAGACTCTAATTGGGATTTTCTGTACTATTAGATGACTTATATGTTTCTTCAATAAGTTATGGGGAGATATCCAGTTCCTAGCGAACCCATAGGATTCTTAGCCGGTATTTTGGATCACTGGCCAGCAGTTGAATATGTGTCATGGATAAAAATTACTTCAAAGGGGAAGTGGGGCCTAAAAAGTGTAGCTCACACATCTGCATTTATCCTAGTTCTTATTGCTTAGGTATAAGGTCTGTTTATTATGCGTATGCTTGTTCTTCAATTAAGTCCTTGTCCATCCTTGTGGGTGACAATTGGTGATGCTGCGAGAAATACTCCCCCTAACATGTTGAAGTTCCTATAAACTACTAGCCCTTCTACTCGATTATAGTACGCAAGATTTTTTTTCTGGGGTCATCCTCTATATGCATGAGGGGAATATGTGCCCCTATGGTTTCTAGAAATCCACACCTGGTAGTAGTCTTTTCAACATTTGTTTCAAATAATTTCCAATGAAGGTGGCTTCATCAGGGGTGATGGGAAACACCACTATTTGGACCTGCGGTGTGGAAGTTCCCTACTAGGTTTACATGATGATCTCTTCTTTATCGAAGTTGGTCTCCATCTGTGGTCCCTTGTCCTTCACTAGTAGGTCGTGCTAAGTGATACATTGGCCATGTTGCTACTCAAACACTTTAGGAAGGATGTATGAAACCCCCAGATGTGTGACTACTCTATTTACACCAAGATAGGAACACACTTTTTTATCCATGGCCCATTTAGTTGTGACATCTAGATGTGGTGGTTGGCTTGAACATAATACCATTATTCCAACACCTACTAACTGGGATCATAAATCAAAAATGGAAATAGAAAACAATGGAGACCAATCAAGGTCCACTAATTTGAGAAGTTATAGTAATAGTATTTTTGCTACACACACAAAATGTCACTATTGAAAATAGAAACAAAAGACAAAAAACTAAATGATTCTATCAGGAAAGTACTTCAGTGGACCCTGTTTTTGAAGCCAATCAAATTCAACCAAATAGTACATATATCAATTTAAATCCAAGGATTCCATCTATAGGTGAGGAAGAGAGAAGAGAAATAAAATAGACCTTTTGTATTTATTGATATAATGGTAAACCCAACTACGCTTATACACCTCATTAAGCAAGAACAATAGAAGTTTGTCAGCACAACCTGCACAAAATCCTTATCAATGTCAACAGACAAATCCTCCCTAGTAAGGTCCTAGTAGAGAATTTGTTTCTACATCTGGGAAAGAAATAACATTTGACCCAAGCACACTAAAGAATTCAAATGTACAACATAAAAAGACATTGCAAGCACTAGCAATTTCTTCCAAACCTGACACTCAAGGAACTTCCACAGTAAGACATGTTGGTGATTCAACATAGTTAATTGAGTTGTATCTTGTGTGTAATGACTATTTGAGAGATGTAACAGTGGAAAATATATTTATTTTGTTTTCATTTCATTCTATATATGTGGGTTGAAGTGACCCAAGGCATGTGGCTTTGGTGATTTGTATTGGATTAATTGGTGGTCTTTGAAAATATGACTTGGAAGTTGGATCATTGTTTCTTTATGTTGGAAGAGAAACCTGTGACTTCAATTCTAAGCCATTTAAAATGTAACTTGTTGCATCGTTTAAATATATATTCTATTTTTTTCCAATATTCCTTTGGATGAATTATTCATCATTTATTTTATTTGTTGGTTGGGCAGGTTGGAGACTCTGGGAAGCCTCAGATGAAACCTCATGATCCTTGTCATATTCTTCACATGAATTCAGGTAATGATAATGTGAACTTGAGTGGGATAGGTAAACATTTTATCCTAGTGAGAAGGTAGATATGTATGGCTTTAGGACCAACAACTACAAATATGGGTCCAAATTTGTAACAGGTTCCGTATTTGGCTAATATTGAACATAATTTCATGGAAAATCTTGCAAGAATTGTTGAAATGCTAAAAAATTCTAACATGAAAACATTATGAGTTCTATCATCACAGATGTTTGTTGGGCAATCAATTAGAGAAATTGACCCCATTGACATGGATCAAGAATTCATTGAATCTTCTAAATTTTGAAAAGAAGATACTACACAGGACATAACACTTCCAAAGTATTCTAGCATGGTTATACCCCTCATAGAGTTTTTCAGATGAAAATACCACTTCACAAAAAAAAATTTGAATCCTTGGGTTGATGTGGATCATCTCTTGGAAGGGCTAAGTGAAGAGAAATGAGTTGCAATCCAGCAGGAACAACATGGAGAATTGACGAAAAAAATAAGATGTTTAGTGCCAAGAAACATTGCCTTGTTTTGGGCCATGATCAGACACTTCTAAATTTAGCTAAGGTTTCATTAAATATAAGCCATCTTGTTATAATTCTGGCGATTCCTAGGAAAAGAGGGATGTGAAGTAAATGAACTGATTCATGGTAATATGAGTATATAAATGTTTCTAATTCGTGAATTTTTTTTTCCCAACAATTTATTGAAATAGATCATGTGCATGAGGAAATTCTAAGGAAGGAGGAGGAGCAAGACCAAGAGAAACCTCAACATTAGATTTTTTTCTTTCCTTGTATGGGAATGTGGACTAAATTGTGGCCTAACATCTGAAATTTTTTGGACAAGGTTACTATAATTTGGATTGAACTATTAATATCTTTGCAAACTGTAGTTCTTACAGGCATCATTTGATTTACAATGTGGAATTGGAAACTTCTATGCATGCCAATAGATGGATCTATTCTTTATTTCATCTAATTCATTCTTTGATCATTTATGTTCCAAGAAAGAATGTTGTATGAACAACATGTTTAGACAATGGGCAATAAAGTTTATGCCATAGAGATGGCCAAAGTACTTGATCCCACAAGAACTTTATTTGCACGACGTGTTATTTTGAAGGGTGATGAGGCTGATCTAGATGGAGATGATAGGCTACCTAAAAGTAAAGATCTAGATGGCGTTTTTGGAATGGAATATGGAGTAGTAATTATCAATGATTCTGCAAGGGTTTGGCCTCATCATAGATATATTTTAATTGTGGTCGAAAGGTAAGTTCATTTCAATTCTTTTTTAGTGTCCAATCAAGACCTTATAGTTGTTAATGTTTTTCTTTCAAAAGTGGTGGTTAAAGATATATGTTACTGTTCCTAAAACTAAGAGACTCCCATGCATATATACATGCATTTTCCCTGTGGTAGGTGCCAATTTGGATTTCTAGGGTTGTCATTGTTAGAAGTATATGTTGATGAGAAGCCAGAGGATGGAACACTGACATCTTCTTTAGTGGTGAGATGCTAAAAATTAAAATATAACACACATTGTGTTCATGACACAGAATTTAGAGATATTTCTTGAGTTGACATTGTATTGTTGTGTTTCTAATGCATATACCATTCAATTCAAACATAGGTGATTGAGATAATTCACCACAATTTTTTCTCAAATAAATAGTTGCATGAAGTGGATGTCTTGTAATTTCTTGTAGTTGAACAACAAAAAGTTTTAAAAAATTGTAAAGTGGTTTTCAATAGGGTTTTTCCATTTAGAGAAGCATAGCCACATCTTCACTCTTTGTGGCATATGGATGAACAATTTGGTGCAGTATGCACAACACAAATTGATGAAAAAGTGTATCATGTTGTAGCCCTTGCCCCTAGGACTGACAAGGTATGCATTTTACCTTTTGTCAAAAGAATACTAACATTAGAAATGAAAAATCATTTACCAAGTAATGTTGGTCTTTGAATATGCATGCTTGTTTACCAACTAATAGAAGATCACTTTATGTGCATCAAGAATGGAAAGAAGAAAAAAAATATATTAAAACTACTGGTCTAATTGTAAGAGAGTATTAATTCCTATGGTTTGTGGAAAATATGGATGTGCGTTATGATCTAGAGATATTAGGGTTGTCTTGGTTTTTGAAACTGATATTTTTCAGGATGTAAATGAATATGAAAGAAGAAAATCAAGTGGATACATTTGGTCAGATACTTTGGAAGGGGGTGTAAAATTAGAATTTGTTTTCAAAGAAGCATGACATGTCTCTGAATAGGTTACATCCCCATTTCCACCCTCTGATAAAATTGGAATTAAGTTTGTTCAAATGGAAGGTGAAACAGTAGTACCAATGAAGGAAATGAAAATGAATTGGGTTCCATACATTCCATTTGAAGACAGGTAGCTATAAGAGTGTATCTCTACTGCCTTTTAGTGTTTATTTTCTTTTTGAAATTTCATGTACACATATTTTAGTGTTGAATATTATCACTTGAAACTACAACCTTAGTTCAATTGAGCACTTGAAAACTCAAATCTTTACTTTGTAGTGTACACAACGAAGGTGGGTGTAAGAAAATTATTGAAATCATACAAAAAAAAAATTCCAACCATTCAATATTGATTCATGCATTACTCTAACATCAGGACTAACTCAGTTTGACAGTGCACCAAATTTCCCACGTTTTTAGTAACTAATTAGTGTGGGGGTGATGTATCAAAACACTTATGGTGTGCATATGTGTAAAGGTATATTGAATCTAGAGGGTGCATTCATCACTTAGCATTATAGATCAGTCAATGAATGGATCAATAATGGAAAACCAAATCAACATTGGTTGAGGAAAGAAGGGGAGAAATTCCTTTTCCCAGGTGGAGGTACAATATGTACACTAAAATTTTAAGTAATATTGGATGAAGCTTCATAGTTTGTTGATTCTCTTAGTTTTGCTTAAATTGGTTTACTTAAGGTATCTGCAGTTTCCACATGTGATGCCCATATCTTCTAATTTTTTAAATATTTTCTAGAAATATCTTCAGTGGCTGTAAACATTTATCAGATTTAGATAAATAAATGCTTGGAAATGATTGGTATCTTTAATATATTTATTATTTTAGAGGCATACAAAGCCTGTACACTCAGTTTGTTGAGATACAAGTGGAGAATATTTTGTAGTTGTAAGTGAGGATTATGTCAGGGTGTGGTTTTTCATGCTAGAAAAGGTGGTAAATGTGTACATGAACTGAGCTGTAGTGGAAATAAATTCCATTCATGTGGCTTTCATCCAAGCTATCCAAAAGTTTTGGTAATTGGATGTTATCAAGTAGTCACATTTGGTATTTGACTTCAAAAATATTACTTATTTAATATGGGTTTTTTTCCTTGTAAGAGTTGGTAACTTTTGGTAATTGGATGCTATCAGGTTAGTAACATTCAATATTTGACTTCAAAACTATTACTTATTTAATGTGAGATTTTTCCTTGTAAGAGTTGGTAATGATAGATGTTGTGATTGAGATATGTGATTTGTTAATATTTATTATGTTTGATTGCAGTCATTGGAGCTATGGAATATGGAAGAAAACAGGAGTATGACCCTTCTTGCACACGATATCAAAGTAAGAATTGTAGAAAGAGGAGACTAATAACACTGGAGCGACAAATACAAAAAGAGAGAAAAAATAGAACCAATCTAGTGATACCCTCAAAGCCAATATCCTGCATGAGACACACACATACAGACTGATGGTCAAGCCTTTAGAGTTGGTGAATTCATCTGCAATGCCTTGGAAAAATAATGATAATGTTTTAAAGTGATAAAACAATATTTCATTTGTAAATTCTAGTTTAACCAATATTAAGTTAGAAATTCATATTGTTATACTTGAAATTTCATATAATATAGTTCGTGGTTGAAGTTATTTACAGTTGTACTTGATATTATTTAGTGTTGTAATTAACATATGTAATTTTGCGTTTTCATATTAGATGAACATGCACATTGTATGACATTTTTTTTTTTAAATTTAGTCACAAAATAATACTAAATAATTTATGTTGATTAATAATGAACATATAAAATCAATCTAAAAATACTAAATTAGTAGTTTATATTGACTAATGATGAACACAAATAAAATGAATATACGATGACTAAATTAGTCGTTTATAATGATTATTAATGAAAGTAAATGAAATGAATATAAACTACTAAATCAGTCATTTATATGATGAATATGGAACTACTAAAAAAAGATAAATGACTACTGTAAATGATAAATTTGTGATTACAAATGATGACTAAATTTTTCATATATACGACTATTAGTAACTAATTTATAGTATCTTATAACACGACCAAAATTTAGTCATATTTTTTTGGTCATTAATTGGTTTCCAACAATGACTAAAATTTCCATATATATGACTGTTAGTAGCTAATTTACAATATCTTATAAGGCGACCAACATTTTGGTCATATTTCTTTGGTCATTTTTGGTTTTTTCAGGTGATCATGTAGTAGTATATTTTGTTGTGTATTTAGTCATTAATTGTGCAATTAATGACTAAATCAATGACTAAATTAATGACAAAATTTATGACTAAATATACTACTAAATGATAAAATTGAGGCAACTAATTAATGACTAAGATAAATATGACTAAAAGTTAGTCGCATTATAAGATACTATAAATTAGCTACTATTGGTCACCGACTGAAAAATGGTCATTTGTATGCAAATTTTAGTCATTTTTTAGTAATTAATTAGCCATTTTGTACTAGTGCTATATTAATACGAGTTTTCTTTAGTGCAAGATTGGCTAGCCTTATATTGATGAAATCAACCCATGATTCTCTTGCTATTGCCTTTTCAAGTAATGTTTTCCTAGTTCCATAAGGGCCATACACCAAAACACCGAAGAACTAAGGAACTTGCTCTGCCCAAACAAATTAGGCCTCTGTAATGGAAGAATAACCATCTCATAAAGTTCCTATTTAATGTATTATAACCCTCCAATTGAGTCAAAGGTTACATCAATATCATCTATATTTATAACATAACAAGCTATCACAACATGTAAGAGAAAGGAATCACAATCCAAAAAAAAACAGTGCACAATTAAAATGACTAACATAAATGACTAATTTGTATTATTGTAGTACTTTTTAAGTAGTCGTATTTTTGTTACTAAACTAAATTAGTCATTCAAATTAGTCATTTTTAGTTGCATTACTTATTATCTAGTCGTATATTTTAACCTGAGACTAAATTAGTCATTTATGTTAGTTGTTTTGAGTTGAATCACTTAAGATTGCTCATTTTTTGTAGTGTTTCACTTTGAAAAGTTGTGAGGACTAACGTTTTTAGTCACTTGGTCACTAATTTCATCATTTTTTACTACTGAAACTTAGTGGGACCCAAGGGCTAGTTACCTGAGAGGTTGGGAGGGTTCCCGAGAGTCTTGTTGCTGATGTGGAAGGTCTGTATGGTGTGTTTCTGTCAGTTCCACTTCCTTAAGGTGACTTAGAAGGTTGAATCATATCATAGTAACTTCTCGTCACATGTTTACCCCGATTGGCCAGTTATTTGGGTAGATGTCGGAGTATGACTGTTGTGTGAAAATATTATTGTTTAATTCTGTTGTAGTATTTGCCCAACTATTTAATTTGTCAATCCGAGGTTTGTAGACTTACAAGACACATGCACTATATATGCAGGACTGAAGTGGAACTAATCTAATCTAATCTAGATTACTGAAATCAAATTAATCTAGAAAAGCATTGAAACACTAACTAGGAAAGCAGGAAATTGGAAAAGTAATACAACATGTGAAGAATTTGAATGACAAACAACATATGTGAGCTCACAACAATAAAGTTATCTCAAATTATATTACAAGAATCAAATGAAAAATCATGAAAGTGTACAATAAAAGAATATGAATCAAAGCTAAGAATCCACTTCTCCTAATTACAAAACTATCTCTTAAAGCTAATCTTTTTTTTTTTTTTTTTTCAAATGAAGAGAGAGCACTCTCTTATATACATGATAACCATCTCATAATTACATATCCAATATTCTTTCAAGCACTCTCAACTACTTTCCCATTATTACAAAATATGATCCCTTTGAATCCTCCACACATCTCTCACATATCTTGGATAAGATATGCCAACCAAATCCCCCATGATCTTCTCCTTAGGAATAGACTTGAATAATTATCTCCTTAATATGGTGGAGGAGATATTTGAGAAGTCTCTTGGAATTAATTCTTCACATATTTTCTACACATCACAAAACTCACATATTCTTGAGATATATATAAAAATATGTATATTTTCTAATATTTAATCATAAATTCACTTGTAATACAAAAATGAATAAAATGGAAAATAAGAAGGTGAAACCCAAATGTACTTATGAAAATGATATGATAAAAGGTTAATGGGATGATGAAATGTAAGGAATAGTGAAGAAAAAGGTGGATGAAAATATGACATTTCTGAGTCCCAACATCCTCCCCAACTGAACTTGTTGCATGTCCTCATGCAACCATGCATGGGTCTCTTTAAGAACATTTGGCATCTTGAACTTTGGCTTTACATGATGATGTCTTTTAATAATGAATGTTTCTAGGATATGTGAAAGACATGAGTAACAACTTACATTTTCTTATGGTTGGTTCTTGTGTGACAACCATGAATACAAAGAATGTTGGTTCTTGTGTTAACAACATTCATTTCGTTTTATGTTCTCTTTTCTTCAATAATAATGCAAACACTCACTGGAAATCATAATGTGCATAAGAAAGCCCTTTTGTAATATTAATGAAGCATGCCAATATTGCGTATGAAGCAAAGTGCAACAAAGTATCGTTGGAAAATAAATGTTGGTGAATGGTAAATGAGAAAAAAAATGGAGTGATAGTGGTGAAGAAATGGAATCATGGTAGTGAATATGTAGTGAATTAGTGAATATAGTTCCCCCCCCCCCCCCCCCCCCTCCCCGCCCAACTAAATTGGTTGCATGTCCTCATGCAACTTGACATGGCTCATGAAAGGAAATGTAGCATGGTGAGGGAATTTTCCAAAATATTCAAGTTAGCATATAAGGAATTGCATGATTAAAGATTAGAAAACAACATACCTCTACTTACCCAAGAATGATGAACTATGCAATAGGAATGTAGCTGCTGCTGCTGGATCAGGAAAATGTGACTGATGTTGTTGTAACTGGATCCTGGGAAATGAAGGAATCTAAACTGTTGATGCTGAATCATGGAAAAGATAAACGCTGAAAGTGGAACTGTGGTACTCTCATAGATCATAATTCATGTTGCTGTAACTGCTGAGGGAGTCGTGAAAAAGTGTATAGTCTTTGTCTGCTACAAAACTAATGGTACAAGTCTGATCATGCGAAAGAATGTGTTGATGTCGAGCATGAAAAGAAATCATTGGATTACCAGCCATTGATGCATGCCATTAACCAATGCGAGGCAAACTCACCATTGATGTTAATGAGTGCCAAGGTACCCGAGTACATCTTGCGAAGTGCGAATGGATGTGCTGAAGTCGAGCCACTTGCAAGATCTGAAGATCAAGGGACATTGATGTATTCCCATGATCGTCAGCGAGAGAACTTGCCATTAAGGCATGCAAGTCTCAAGGTACCCAAAAGGAACTCTAGTCTATTTCCCAGATAAGGTGCTGATGTCGATGGGGCAAGACTTGTTGAAAGGTGGGCCTTAAGGAATCCCACATCAATCAACACAAGTTTGTAAAAAAAGATTTGGTAGGACTATAAATGGAAAGAACTCACGGACAAGCAGTGTGGATCAGCATGGCGAAAAAACAAGGCAATGTAATCATGGAAAGGGAATGAGTTTTATTCAGAAGGCAAACTAGAAGGCAATAAACTGAAAAGGATAAAGGAATGTATGTGATTCAGAAAAATAGGCGTGCATGAAGTCGTGAAAGATAAGGTAATGGAAAATGGGCTTCAACACAAGGATGGTCTAGGCGTTTGGAAGGAAAAAGGTGAGTAATCACGATGCAAAAGGATTTTTTTGTAGTGGAAAATGTCATGATATGTGTTGTGAAGAATTAATTCCTTCAAGCGTCCAATGACGCATATTGTGATTTCGAAAAATCACTCTTGCATTAGATTGTCTTCAACTCTGAAAAACTTAGCACCATTCCTGCATAAAAATTGTCACCTTTGTGTGCCATCTCCATCGATCATTCCTGTATGAAGTGACTCAAAAACAAATTAGCTTATTTTCAAGAATTTATGAAATGTCCATTTTTTTAATTATTTTTCGAAGTTACACTAATTGTGGATGAAAAGGGTGTCGCATCGTAATGTTGAGCTTTCTGCATAAGCTTCTCGTTGACCTACACATCCTAACTTTTGCCCATAAATTCACTTTAAAATAAATGATAAAATCCAACATACTTTTATTTCCCCCCAATCTAGAAATATTGCATGTCCCCATGCAATGTACTCATTGATTGTGCAATACTTTTTCAAAATGTTTTTATTGGTTTGCAGGAAAAGTGATTTAAAACATTTGAAAAGGTTTTGTATTTGTTAGGGAACAAGTAGTTAGTTTATAAATGAATGAGGGCAATTTTATGTTATTATTATTATTATTTTTATATTTTTTTTATCATTCTTTAATAAATAACGAATTAAAAAAAAACAAAAGTTTTTAATTTGTTATTTATGTCGATTTTTTATTTATTTATTAAAAACAAAACTAATATTGAAAATAATAAGAAAACTAACCCTAATTAAAAACCCTAAAAAATAATAAAAAAAACTAACCCTAATTGAAGGCATACGCTCACCAGTACAACCTTGGCCATAGCCATTTCCATTTTCAATCACTCGATTCGGTCCACTCTTCCGTAGTGGCAACACAGATGTGATGCTCCCCAACCTTGACAGAATTGCAGGAATTGTGCTTCAATTCGTCCCCTTTGCCACTTAACATCATGCGAACGATCTTCTGTTCGAGCTTTATCGTATCCTTATCTATCTTTGGCTTTCACTCATCTTCGATGACTTTATCGCAAGCATTGGATATCAAAGCATCAGTGTCGGTATATGGAGGGCGGATCTCTCCATAATGTTGCTCAACCTGGTTGCATCGAGAGGAGATTTGGGGCTCGACATACTTACTGCAGAAAATGCAAAACCCACCATAAACTTTTACCAGATATCGACATCCAAAATAGACATTTTAATTCAATGTTTCTGTACAAAATCCAAGCATTGACCTCGTTGGCCTTCTCCAGCACCATATAATGATGTGAAAGTCTTTCTACGTCGAAAGCATAGTGTTTCATTACTCAATAATTCAAACAACAACGTTGTATTCAATTGATATCACTCCAAACAAATGATGCTTTCTGCACTTCGAGCAATTTATTTTGGTCTACGGTATTATTTAGATATGGGTGTTATTTGTATCGATTCTTATGAATCGAACCCAATCAAATCTTCTGATATAAAACCCATTTCACATCGTATTTGAAAACGCAGATGCATATAAAAAACGTATTACCTCAAATGCATCATCTGAAGTTTGGGGAAAATCGTGTATCAAGCTGAAGGTCGACGCAGCGGAACACTTCTTCTAGGTGGTGTGCACAAGTATGAAGAACTTTGTCCATAGTTCTGTCTACAGAGCCCGTAGCTACAATCCATTCATTGAAAGGATTGAAAGCCAAACAGTTATCCTCAACTTGGTGGATTAAGTGTGAGGGCCTGATTAGAATGATTCCCACCGTATAGATGTCATTATCAATATTGAATACAAAAACGTTGAATCCCTCCAAGCAGCGCTAGCTATCCGGCGGCAACTAAAGTGGTGATAAATTCTCTGCATCATCTATGTTAACGGTAAAGGGATTCTGGACGTTGTGGGTTCCATTTGTCCATGCACCAAATGTGCATTTCCAAAAGCATCCCTCTGCCTTCTACACCCAAATCATACTTTCAATTATGTATCAAATCTGTGCATGCAGAGAAATCGGGAGTTAGTTGCTAAAATCTGGCTAAACTGTCGCCTCCATTCTTGGATCAAATTTTATCTCCTCCTCACTTCATGGCGTGGGAAATTTGTAGTTATTGACGACAGAAAGTGCATCAGCCTGGAGTTGATCGAACAATTTAGCTGCAGTTTGGATGCACACATCGAAGTCTACTTCATAAATTCTTGAGCTCAAGCTCCCATCGTTGTTTTGCCAGCGCCTTCCATATTTTTCACAGCAACAAATTGTAAATATTTTTCTGCAACCCAAGAAAATCAATGTTTATTCATTTATTTTAGCATTACCGGGAGTGTCAAGGTCGTCAAAATGGCATTGGTGTCTCGGGCCTGCAATATGCAGTGCGTTTGTTTTTCCTCTCGAGCCTGCAATGCAGTGCGTTTCCTCTCGGCCCTTTATATGATGTGTTGTATATGAATTGTTGGCAACGGCGCCAAAATGTTGGGTGAAAATATTATCATTTAATTCTGTTGTAGTATTTTCCCAACTATTTAATTTGTCAATCCGAGGTTCGTAGACTTACGAGACACATGCACTATATATGTAGGACTGAAGTGGAACTAAACTAATCTAATCCAAATTATTGAAATCAAACTAATATAGAAAAGCATTGAAACACTAACTATGAAAGCAGGAAATTGGAAAAGAAATACAACATGTGAAGAATTTGAATGACAAACAACATATGTGAGCTCACAACAATAAAGTTATCTCAAATTATATTACAAGAATCAAATGACAAATCATGAAAGTGTACAATAAAAGAATATGAATCAAAGCTAAGAATCCCCTTCTCCTAATTACAAAACTATCTCTTAAAGCTAATATTTTTTTTTTTTTTCAAATGAAGAGAAAGCACTCTCTTATATACATGAAGAAGATAACCATCTCATAATTACATATCCAATATTCTTTCAAGCACTCTCAACTACTTTCCCATTATTACAAAATATGATCCCTTTGAATCCTCCACACATCTCTCACATATCTTGGATAAGATATGCCAACCAAATCCTCCATGATCTTCCCCTTAGGAATAGACTTGAATAATTATCTCCTTAATATGGTGGAGGAGATATTTGAGAAGTCTCTTGGAATTAATTCTTCACATATTTCCTACACATCACAAAACTCACATATTCTTGAGATATATATAAAAATATGTATATTTTCTAATATTTAATCATAAATTCACTTGTAATACAAAAATGAATAAAATGGAAAATAAGAAGGTGAAACCCAAATGTATTTATGAAAATGATATGATAAAAGGTTAATGGGATGATGAAATGTAAGGAATAGTGAAGAAAAAGGTGGATGAAAATATGACATTTCTGAGTCCCAACAAGGACGTTACAAAATATTTAGTTGAAGGGTTACATCCATATATTAAATTAAGCATAATGGAAAACTCAGAAACTCAAAGAGAATCATCATCAATAGTTCTATGTTAAATCATTTTATCACATTAAATTAGTTAGTATAAAATTAAAACATGGATATGGTATATAGAACATATTTTTTTACTTTTTTTATATATATATATATATATATATATATATATATATATCAATCACAAATTATTTAATAAAGTATAAAGAAAAAAATCCTCAGGGTGTAGTTTAGCTGGTGATCATTATTAAAATGATGACTTGTGAGCAAGAGATCGAAAGTTTGATTTCCTAGACGTAACCCAATTTACAGAAAAGAATACAAATTGTAGAGCACAAGAATTAATCTCGTATCACATAAATATGAGACTAACCTAATTACCAATTCCTATAAATACAAAAAAAATAAATTATATATATATATATATGATTTGCTTACAAATTCTCATAAAACATTATTGAGTTTAAATGTTATGAACATCTTTTAATCCAATGTAGTGAAATTTTGCACGTTTTGATTTTTCAATAGAGATAAGAATTTAGACTTTTACCATTGCATAACATCAACTCTTAGTTTTCTCTCTGAAAAACATCAACTCTTAGTTTGATCTAAAACATGGGTATGATATCGAAAAATTATTCTTATCCCTAGCCATATGTTTTGATTCAATAATATAGAGTTGAAAGGATGCAAAACATCCCCAAATGAAAAGCAATAGCCAATAACATATGTTCATTTTTCCAAAGTTTGGTTTTGACTATTCAAATCACGGATATTGACCATCTCGAAGTTTTGAGCTTCTTTGGAAAGAGGAGGATTCATCTTGAATTTAAAGGACATGGAGATTACTTCTTCAGGTGGCCAGCGCATGAAACAAGGAGAACGAGTCAAACTTAAAATCCACCCAGAGGTATTTTTTAGGAGTCAATTAACTATTTATTTAGCAATTAAGTGTATGGAAGGAGGATGATAATTAATATGATTAACCTGTCAATATGATTAATAATTTAATTACATTGTAAACACATAAAATGAAAGAATATTATTGACTAATCCTAAAGTGAAGTCTATTATAATTAATCATAAAACTCAGGTATATGCATTTGTTCCCTCCACTCTCTTTATCTTTTACAATGTTCATAATTTTGTATTGGTTTGTGAAGCAACTTATCTTTATCTTTCATTCATATTTGTAAAATTTTCAGGATTTTTTTGCGTTCAGTGACATAGAAAGTATGATTTTTTTTTATTTTTTTTTCCTAATATTCCAGAATTTGATTTACATTCGAAGATTCGATCTATATATTTGATTACTTTTACTTTATAATTTATAATTTATAATAATTATTATTGTTTTTATTATATATAATTTAATTTATTTTTAATATTTTTATTTAATATTAATATATAATTTTAATTAACATAATTATAAAATTGAATTGAATATTCAATAACAATATTTTGTCAACCATTTTTATCATTTTTTATTTTTTTAGTGTTTTAATATTCCATATCTCAATAGGGAAAAACTAATTTTATGAATCCATCTTAATGTTGCTTACTATGGCCTGCTTTCGTGAAGACTAAATTACAAATTAGAAAAGAGCATTAAGGGAACCCCTATATTTGCAATTGTAATTGTTGTGAAGTGAGAGATATTAATGGTAGGTTGGAAATGAGAATGATTTTTGTAGTTTAATCTTTTTATGTGTTAGAATATACATTCCAAATGTAAATTAGAAACTCATAATTAGCAATGTAAATTAGAAACTCATAATTAGCATTGTTGTTGGGAGAAATTCAAAATCTTAAGATAATTATTTTTTCTATGACATTTTGATGAGTAAGACCATTTTTAAGATCTTATTAATTATTTGATGGCTTCACTTAGGAAATATTGAGATCCTCAACAACCATAGGCCTTGGGACCCACCTAAAAAACATCATAAGTATTTAAAATCACATTTTATAATACTTGTAAAATATGTTTTTGATGCAATTAATTCTCTTTGATTATTGCAAGCTTTTGATTGATTTCCTATCTATATTTAATATTATAGGGATGCATGGATGCCAGTGATGCTTTTGTCTCATGCCCAATCCATTAGGTAGTATTTTTTTTGTAAGCTTGGCATTGGTGAGGCTACATCATGGTCATGTTCAAGAATAACACCTGAATAGGGAAGAGAATTGAACCAATGACTTAACATGTCGGAGTGTCTTAACAATGCACCTGATCACCATCTATACAGGACCCTGTGGATCCCTTAGGTAGCAATAAAGAGGTGGGATCATATTCAATTTTTTTCCTTTTAAAACGATTATAAGTTCACTGATAAGATCATAATTGAATTTATCTAATCAATAGATTTTAAAAAACTATGCTTTTACTCAATTTTGAGATTTGAGCATAAAGTTATGGCCCTTTAAAGTTCTAAATGGATTTCTCTCTCTCTTTCCATGTCATTATCCTACATATCCATATAATTTCTAGATGATATGGTTTTGTCGTATCAAATGTTAGTAATTATACAAACATTTGCTAGTATCATGCTTTTTGAGCTAGTTTTCTACCTTTTCTAGCATATAACACCTTCAAACTTTTTCTATAGTGCATTGTGTCACACTTTATATTTCTCATGCAACTTATCAAGCTCTCAAATTTTTCTACCACGAGACAACATTGTCACTTCCCGAAAAGATTTCTTTCATGTGATGTGCTACAGCCTTGAAAGTTTTCATCTCTACGACAACTTTCTCCTACTTCATTTCTCCTTCTTACTTTTGTTTTCATGTCTTCCCCTTATTCTTCTTCTCTTTGAGCCTATCATGTATTTGTTTTTTCTTTTTATCTACGATGTATTGCACCAAAGTTATTTCTGGCACAATACATTATGCCTACAAACATTTTCATAGTTGTAACAAACCTTATCATGTTTTCCATTGTCTCCCACTATATGTTGCAAATTAAAGCATTATAGTATGGCATATTGCATCAACAAAAACTTCTCCCACAATGACATGGATCTATTATCTTTTTTTCCTCTTTGTTTCCCTCCTTATCTTTCTTTACTCATCCATTTTTCTTTGCGCCCATTGTGTGATATTAAAAAAACTCATTTTATGTGATGTATCATGTCATGAAGTCTATCACATCTTTGAAAAAGTTTGGAATTGGAAAATATTGCTCCAAAATATTTTGTGGAGGGATTTAACTCATATTAACCATTATGTTGTGTAGTGAATTTTTTTGAATGTGTGGAGTATCACGCCAAACGTTTGTTTTTTCGCATGATACAACATGAACTCAAAATTATTCCTAGCAATGATAGACTAACCTATTCCTAGAAATTTTATCATATCCTTTGGTTAAACAAATATTTTATTAATGTGATACACATTGTATCACATGAAAGAAAACTCCGTGCAAGATGCACAAAAATGCCATCTTGCATTAACCAAAATGTCATGAATTTCTCAAGTATATCCCTAAGAAAAAAAGCACTTGTTAAGGCCCTCCCTTGTTTCTAATAAGGCCTCTAATATGTCTTTAAGTCTTATACCACACCAATTCTGATCCGGGTGGCTCCAGAAATGCTGAGAATTCAGAAGTGGCTCTGGAAAAACTCAAAAATAAAAGTCACTAGGTTGAAGTGGAACTAGGGTCAGATCAAAGATTTCAATGCAATATTTCGAATGTCGTGAATGAGACCTCAATCCGAGTTCGTATGTGAAAGTTATGGCCTGTCAAAGTATTAGTTAAACTAGGTCGAGTGGCAACCACTAACGAGGCAACAATTTTGCATTTACCGGTGCATAGATTCTGGCCGATGTAATGGGTGAATTTTTCACCTCTTCAATTTGTCTAATAACCCTTAAAACCTTCCACCGAAATATTAACTATTATTATTAAAAAATTATAAAAAAAGGGGGGGTGGGCAGGATGCCAACCCCGATAGCCCAACGTATTCATTATTTTTAACATATTATATACATTAATATGGGGGAATTCCACCAATGGCAGACCTGCCACCCAATGGCATATGACTGAGCACCACAAAATGACCATGCATAAATACAAGGGGTTGATAGGAATCAAACTCGTCTGGCCGGTTCAGTCGGCTTGCACCATGGGCGACCCCACTCAATGGTCACCACAATTAATGGTGGTACTCCAAAAATATACCAACCATTCCATTCAAAATAAATGACACACCAAGTGGGGAGGCCATGGGCTTAGACTCGAGCCTCCCACACCAAATTTTCCCATAGTTACCAACCGCTCAACAGGCGGCTCATGTTTAATCCACCTCCTCCATAACATTTAAACCCAAACTCTCATTCGCCTAGACAACGGAAGTCGAGCACGAGGGCCACGAAGGAGGAAATTTGACATCGTGGACGAAGAGGAAGCATTCATAGCACGTTTTTTGAGATGAAATATTGCAATAATATTCTTTGATGCTCAAGGAATTTTTATATTCCCTTGGAGACTGATTTTTGATAAGGGCGGAATGATACCGATTTCATAGTCATTCTTCTCATAATTTTGCAAGGAGCGCAGTGATGTACTCAGATTTTTCATCCAAGAAATGGATTCTTCGCCCATCTCCAGGAAGGAATATTTGGGGATTCTTCAAGATTCTCGAGGGTCCAAATTTTGACGATGATAGGAAGCGGCCAAGTTTATAGTCGTTTGACACAATTTCATGCCACGAGTTGAACGATTATGCTCATTTCCACAGCTAAGATTTTCATTTTCATACCATTCTAGAATATGGAGGTATAAGGGTCATTTATGTAACTGATTGTAAATTATTTATGTTGCCATTTAATGAAAAAGGCCTCCCCACATTGATTAGGGCCCAGAGACGTAGCCCACATTGGGAGAACTACGTCATCAAATTGTCTTATGCCTTTCATCTCATGGTTGATTTTGATTTGCACTTATTTCATGTGTTTATGTTACTTGGTTACATGCTCTTTTAAATGCAATTATGTATGCATCCTTGAAGTAAAAGATCTGGATCAAGTTTAGTATCAGTGTATGTCTTCTTGATGCGATTTGCATGAGTGAATGCTAACTAGGAACAAGCTCCAAAGAGGAGAAGGAAAACTCAAATTCTTTGATCCCGAAGAGGGGCATGTAGCACGAATACGGAAAATGGAAGATGAGGAAGCTTGAATGGAGGAAGAGTGAAATTATCACAAGATCTTCTTCACCATGGCAGAGAAATTTGACAAGTTGTTTGCAGAATATGAGAAGACAATCAAGCCTGAGAAGGAAGAATTGAATGATCATGCCTTGGTAAATCATGAAGGTGGATGATAAGAGCCTCATTCCTCTCTGTCCTCCAGTGAAAGTTACTCTTCTTCCTCTTCTCATCATTCTAACAGGAATCATAGGAATGCATCTAAAAATCATTTTTTTAAGTTGGATGTCAAATTTGATTTACCTATGTTTAGTGGAGAATCTAATGCAGAGAAGCTAGATAACTGGATAAGACAAGTTGAACTATATTTTTGCATACAACAAATCAAAGAGGATGAAGCCAAGATATAGCTAGCATCCCTCCAATTAAGTGACATTGCTCTTCTCTGGTAGGAAGGAAAGCTACAAAAAGTGGTAAGAGTAGTCAGAAACTTCTTTCATCTTGGTCTGAGTTTGTCTCTGCTATAAGAGGAAAGTTTTACCCATTAGGCTATAGACAGAAAGCAATGATGGAATGGGAACATTTGAAACAAATTAAAGGTCAAACTATTCATAATTTTATAGAGGATTTTAGGAAACACGCATTAGAATTAAATGTTCTGCTAGACACTCCTGAGACATTGATGAAATATATCGGCTCTTTGGATAGTTATTTGTGTCATTCATTGTTATTATTTGAACCTAAAACTCTTGATGAAGCTAGTGTGAAGGTTGTACATCTTGAAAGCAGGAGGAATCATGAGAAACAAGACCACCCAAAGAAGACAACAAAAACTAGGAGAAAGGAAGGAAAGCCCTCTTATACTCATTGTGAAAAATAGGGGTATGATGAGGAGCAATGTTGGAAATTGCATCCAAAATTGAGGAAAACAATGAATGACATAAAAAGGAAGTAGAAGACAGTTGAAACTTTGCAAAAATAATAATAATTTGAATCAGAGGATAATGAGAAGATCACGGCTATAGGATTACAGCTCTTGGGATTGCAGAATATGGATCTATCGACTTGGGTTCCAATTCAGGCAATGAGACAAAGATTTCAGCAGATGTTGTGCCAAAAATGAAAAAGGCACCAAATGCGGCATGGCTCCAAGAACTCTAAGAAATAAACCAAAGCATTCAGGAAGAGAATGTTGAACTAAGGAGACTCCTACAAGAAGCAGAGAAGGAGAAACAAAGGTCGCAACATTAGTTACGAGCCAAGGAGGAGGCCTTGCAAAAGTTGTATCATAACAAGCCTGAGATAAAAAGTGATTATTCAATTTCATGTACTTTTTGTGATGATGATTTCGTTGCTTTTGAGAAACATACTACAGGAATTGGATCAAAATTGTTGAAGAAGATGGGGTATCAAGTGAAGGGTCTCGACATTCATGGCCAAGGAATTGTGAATCCCATCAAAGTGGAGGAATTTCCTTGTTATTCAAGACTTGGATATATCATAAAAGAGGTTGGGAAATGCTCCAAGACAACTACTGACCAATCAATGACAGATGATGAGAGCACTTCATCACATTCTAGTGATAGTGAGGATTCCACGAGCACTGCAACGAGGATAGACATGAGAGAGCCACATGTCAAATATTGCATGACCAGAAAGAACCTAAGAAGGAACCAACTGGTGAATGTGTTCAACAAGCGAATTTTACACAAGGAGATGGACCATTCACTCTATTGAGTAAGAGATGGTTTTACTAGATTTAGTAGCTCGTCATCGCACAATTTTGTAAATCATTAGTTGCGATATAATTCTAAAAGTGATGATGTGTTTTCCATCACTTATGAAAGCGACGATGATGTTTTTGGCATTTTTTATATAGCTAGGGTATTGGTTTCTATTATGATGTAAACTTGAGCAAAGAGTGTGTGTTATAAACTCTTGGCAAGTATGGGGTTGTTTGAATCATGTATGGTTTTGTATGTGATTGAAAATAATGTAGCAGGTTTGCATGGAATGTAGATGTTGAAAGTATGGCTTGATAAGGACACATGCAAATTGTAGGATGTGCTCATGCTTTTTGAGGACCAAACGCTCCTCCGTGGGGAGGAATGATTTAGGTGGATCCAGAAATGCTTAGAATTTAGAAGTGGCTTTGGAAAAACTAAAAAATCAAAGTCACGAGATTAAAGTGGAACCAAGGTTATATCAAATATCTTGACACAATATTTCTAATTATGTAAATGAGACCTCAATCCGAGTTCGTGTGTGAAAATTATGGATGATCAAAGTTTTGGTCAAACTAGGCACAATGGCAGCCACTGATGAGGGAAAAATGTATCATTTACTGGTGCACAAATTCTGGCCATCGAAATGGGAGAATTTGGTGCCTATTGAATTTGTCTAATAACCCTTAAAAAAGCCACTGAAATTTTAACTATTATTATAAAAATATATAAAAAAGTGGGGGCGAGCTGCCAACCCCGCCACCCCAATAGATTCATTATTTTGAATGCATTATATATATTAATATGGGGGTGGTACACCAATGGAAGACCCGCCATCCAAAAACCTACGATTGAGCACCATAAAACAACCATGTATACATACAAGGGGCCGACGAGAATCGAACATGCCCGATTGGTTCGACCGGCCCACACCACGGTTGATTCCACTCAACAGTCACCACAATCAACGACGACACTCAAAAAATATACCACCCACAACATTTAAACAACAATACATTCCAAGTGGAGAGGCCGCGGGGTTGGAACCCGAGTCTCCCACACCAAATTTTCCCATGGCTACCAACCACCCAACGGGCAACTCTTATTTAATCTCCCTCCTCCATAGCATTTAAACCCAAACTCTCATTCTCCCAGGCAGCAAAGGTCAAACACGACGAACAAGAGGGAAGAACCTTGACACAGTGGATGAGGCAGAACCATGCCTGAGATGTTTTTCGAGACAAAATATTGCAGGAATATTCTTTGATGCATGAGGAATCTTTATATTCCCTTGGAGGCTGATTTTTGACAGGGGCGGAATGATGCTAACTTTATAGTCATTTTTCTCATAATTTCGCAAGAATCACAGTGGTGCACTCAGAATTTTCATCTGAACAGTAGATTCACCGCCCATTTCTAGGAAGTAATCTTTGGGGGAATCTTCATTATTCCCGAGGGTCCAAATTTTGACGGTGACAGAAAGGAGCCAAGTTTATAGTCGTTTGACACGATTTCACTCCATAAATTCAACAATGATGCTCATTTTTGCAGTTGAGCTTTGCATTTTCAGACCACTTTGGAAAATGGAGGTATAAGGGTCATTTATGTAACTGATTGTAAATTATTTCTGCTACCATTTAATGAAAGAGACCTCCCGACATTGAGTAGGGCGCGAAGACGTAGCCCACATTAGGTGAACTCTGCCATCAAATTGTCTTGTGCCTTTGATCTCATAGTTTCTTTTGATTTCTGCTTCTTTCATGTGTTTATGTTACTTGGTTACATGCTCTTTTAAATGCAATTTTGTATGCATCCTTGAAGTAAAAGGTCTAGATCAAATTCCCCCAATATGAGAGTAATAAGGTCTTATAAATAAAATGCAAGGGGATTTCCTTATGGAAATCAAGATGATAATGCTTCAAGGTTGTGAACATAAATCCAAATGTGAAAAAAATCTACCAAAGCCATAACATCTTAGTAATACCAACTCTACTCTATACCCTTATTTCCATGATTTTACAAAACTTTGGGTAATATATGCTTGAGGCATCCATTGTCTAAAATTGTATATATTTGAAGGGAATACTTCTTATGGTTTAATTTCCCTTATAAATCAAGAATAAAATAATATTATGTTTAGTTTAATTACATATACATCAATGGAAAATAATATATATTACTCTTCTAGCCACACACCATGCAAAATAGATATGATATTCTACAACACATAACCTTATGCATTTTAGGAATAAGCATGACACCCATAAGAGATTCGTCGAGATGAAAATTTAACACCATTTAAAAATTAATCATACATAACCTATGTCAAAGCACTCTAAGAACAACTCTTTACTAGTTTGAAAGAGTAGCAAAATAATACTAGGCTACAATAGTTAATTTGATCCTTCTTGAATTATACTAGGCTACAATAGTTAATAAGGATTTGTATTATATTACAAAATCCCAGGCACAATCATACTATCATGGACCATAATAATCAATAACATAATAACTAACTCTTGACACTCTAGAAATCTAGAATTCCTACTCTTTTAATTCACTCATATAGTTTTCTCATTAACAATGCAACTTCATATTAATCCAACCATGCATAGTTTAATAACAACAAAAATTAAATCAATTGAACATAGTTTAACATGCCAAGAAAATAGATGATCGGGTAGAGAATAATTCGTGAATTGTTGTACTATTAAAGAACTCCTTATGTGAATATTGTTGGTTCACAACTCTGTGGTTCTAAGTAACCAAAAAAAAAACATGTGAAGAAAAATATCACAAATGACAAGATTGGGAAAGAAAACACATGGCTTGCTTTACTAATTATAGGCTATGTCATCATCTCAAGTGGCCCAAGTTCATTCCTATCACCAATTATATTACAACTTGTGTTTAGTGTGCATTATTGTAACCATGCTTTTATTAGAATTTTAACATGGGATTGTAGCTAGTGGGTAAGTCAAGGAAATTAATGATCAATACAACCATTTGTGCAAACAATGAACAAGGAACACTTCTCCAATTTAATTTTTAATTAATTTCCTTACTTTATATCATCACCTAACATATGATTGTACATAAATATTTCCATGAGCTAACCATTCATGTAATTTATAGGGTGTAAAAAGATACTTATTTATCTGAGATTGTCTTTCCTACCAACTAAGGGTGAGTGATTTTCCTCCAAACTATAGGTATAGATGCACTTCATGTTTCTACACATGTCCACCCCATATCCATACCATGGTAACACGAGGATGAATTTAAATAAATATGGAAAATAGATAGCCTTTTAAGGGATAGTCTTATGATGAAACTCCTCATCGGCTCTAAGAACCCCCAAAAAATTCTAAGTTCCCCTTTTTCTAGCCCTACAAAATGTAAGAGAAATCCCCTTTTCTTTACATTATAATACCTTAAGGAACTCATAGTTTTAGTGTTTCTCATGTGCCCAACATGGTCATAGCTTCTAGTCCTATTTTCAAGTGTTTTTAAAGATCTTTCCATGTTATTTTAAGGTCAAACCAAAGGTTTTGTCACTGGTTTAACATAGCACTTGAATTTTCTCATGTTTCAACTCTCACTTGGATTATTTTCTATGTGAAAATATCGATCCCTTAATCATGTACATGACCCACCTCTACTTTTTATCTACCTTGACATAAGTCTCTACTCTTTCCCGTTGAAATGGATCCCATCACTTATTGAACTTTCCCCTTTGAATGGTGGGCACATTTTCTAAGGGAGAAACTTCTAAAGGGTGTTTTGACCATTATTTTCATCAATTCCTCTCATAATCGTGGATGGTGGTCCTTCCACTAAACATATAATGATTGAATTTTCAAGTCAAAAAGAGATGAAGGATAATTACCAAAATTAGTTTGGCATCAATCAAAATAATTTAACCAAGTGGCTCACAATAATTATGCATATTGAAAACCTTGATGGGCCCCTCAATATTCCCCACTCACAGTGTCATTGTAATAGCTCTGGTGAAAATTCCATGTAATAAAAGTTAGAAAGACAATAACCACGGATGATGGGACACTTATTCCAAGATGAATTCTAGGAAAGACATCCTAGGGGGTGTTCATTTGGTTGTTTATGGCTAAGGAAATTGGAAAAGGTAATGGATAAGGCTTTGGAAAGGCAAAATGACATTTTTGGCACATTTATTTATGAAAATAATCAAAATTAGGAGAAAAAGGAGGTGAAAGGTCACAAGTTCCATGTGAGGAGGAAAATGAAGAAAATAGAGGCCTCATTCATAAAAAGGATTTTTAGGATCAGTTGGTAACCTTTTTCCAGTTCAGTTTTGGAGCTCTTTCATTATTCTCTCTCTCTCTCATACCCTTGGAGACTTAGAGTTTTCTTGGAGCACTCTTGGTGGGTGTGGCATACTTGGATTTTTGGAGCAAGAAGGAAAAGGAATAGAAGGGAAGCGCAAGAAGGAATCAGGATCAGCAACTACATCATATTTGCTTGCACGTACTAAGTTGCATGTATGTTTCCTTCACTAGTTTTGGCATGCATGGGACATGCATGTGGTTTCTTAGTTGTGATCTGTCATTGGTATGGAGGATTGCCTGGATTGACAATGGATTTCCTAGCCTTTCCATTTCTTGGATAGCCATGGTGATTGTGGGTTTACTTTCATTGTTTGTTTTTGGTTGGTTCTCATGTTTCCTTAGCTTGGGTTGAGTTATTAGTTCCTGGAAGCCTTGGTTGGACAAATGCTCTAGAAGCCCTGTAATAGCTTGGCTTGAGTTACTAGTCTTGGAAGCCTTGGTTGGACAGATGCTCTGGAAGCCATTAGTGGGTTGAGCTACTGGTCCTGGAAGCCTTGGTTGGAGAAATGCTCTAGAAGCACGACAACAGTTGTGGATTGAATTACTAGTCCTGGAAGCCTTGGTTGGAACAAATGCTCTGGAAACCCTGAAAGGCTTGGATGGAGACCAATCTGATGATGGTTCTATGATGTCTAATTGTGAGGTGGAATCACTGTTTGATGGGTTGGGTTGGATGACCTTTGGAAGCCCTAGATGAATTTGATTGATGTGTTCTATGAGATCCCACATTCATGCTTACAATATGGCACGAGGGTGAATGACTGAAGAGAGATTTGGCTCAGCCATTCTATAGTCGGGTGGAACATGGAAGTCCCATCCCGGGTTTTGATTTTGCATCATTAATGAAAGGTGATTTCTCCTTTTATTTCTATTAGCATTTTGATGGATTATATTTGATCTATATGATTGTACTTTCATGAGTATTTTCTCCTGCTATTATGCTGGTAATGTATGTGTTTTATGACAACAACTATGTGTGGCTCTCATCATGATTTTACTTATAATTGAATTATTAATGTATCTATGACATATGGATGGAATGACAGTTGATGCTTTAAGGGATCAATGATTCTTAGCGATTCTTAGCTAAGTATGAGACCCCTATGCTAAGAACTATGAATTACACCTATCGATTACACATTTTCAATATGTTTGACGAAATGCTTGTCATCGCTAGTAGGGGTTCAATGAAGGTATTGAACAAGTATTTTATTTAGTACTATCATTTCCATTTTATCTCAATCATTTGAAGAGATAGATCAATTCTGGGCAGTGACTTGGGCTCTGAGCTTGAAAAAGTAGCTTAAATCCCACAGTCATTGGCACAACACTGGAAATTCTGGTACACAGTCGCTGACAGGTAGGCCTATGAGAGAAACTTTAGGTTGTTGGCTGCTCCCTAGCCCATAGCATGAGAGGGACTATGGCCCAAGAGACCTAAAACAACAGTGGGACCTAGGCATGGCTGTTTGAGTGGCTGACTTGTCGTCTAAGGGTTATGTTGATGATGTTGGATGTCTGTATGGTGTGTTTTTTTCAGTTTCATTTCCTTAATGTGACTTAGGAGGTCGAATCATATCATAGTGGCCTCGTGTCGCATGTTTACCCCGACTGGTCGGTTGCTTGGGTAGATGAGGGAGGAGGGTGTTATGGAGTGGTAACAGAGCATGGTTCACCCCTCGGACTAGATGAGCTATGTGTTTGTCATGCATGCATGTCAGTTGCATGTGTGTATCTCACCCTTGTATTCCATGTGCTTGTTGCATTTGCATGATGTTGTTCATGGTTGTAGTGATGTCGTCATGCAAAATTTGAGGTGTTATTGTGGAATGCATCGATGTGAGTGTGTGACTGGTTACATGTCGAGTTTTTTCACTTACATGTATCATTGTAGTATGCTTGGTTACATTATTTCATGTTTGGTTACATTCGTGTATGCTTGGTTGCATGTATCATTCTTGCAAGTTTGATTTCAAATATCGTTCATTCATGCTTGGTCATTCATGCTTGGTCATATGTGTTTATGCATATGTGTGGATGGTTATGCATCACTTATGCATGATTCATGTTTGCATGTGGTTAAGTGTATAGTGACGTAATGATGGTGGTTGTCATGCATGAGGTTGTGGTGTGTGTTGTCGTTGAGGTCACGCATTGATGACTAGACCCTATTAGTTGACGAAATAATTGATGTAAAATTTTAGTAGGCAAAGGCTAAGTCTGAATGGTTACACTGACCTAAAGGGTTTGTAAAATATATTTTGGAGTGACAGAAAATAAAAAAGCTCCATTCTTAAATATAATTTCTCATTTTATAAGAAAATACCTCTCTGAGCACCATATAACAAAATCAGGAAAGTGAGAAGTGTGAGGAAAGACAAATTTAGCAAAGGAATGACTCCCACATAGAGAATTCATCTTTGTATTCTTGAAATCATTGAAAATAGCAATTTATCAACTCATAGAGATCAAATTCGCATTTAGTCTCAATAAAATTAGCATCTATATCGACTAAAGGTAATTCATTAATATCCATAGAGCCGATAGTTGTGGTTTTTGTCTTCGGCTGATTTTTTCTTTCCTTCCCATTTCATCGATATATTTTAATAAAAGCACTGAGATAAATGATGAGGAAATTTCCTGGAAAAGAAAATTAGGAAAGTCTATTTTCCCTATTCTTTCTGGCAGACTGTGTGTCCTCTGAACCTTCAACATTTTCCCAGAGTTGTAACTATTACATTTTCTCGATAAACTTCACCTTTGGTCTTTGAAATAATTAAAACTTGACTCTAGACACATGGCAGCAAGTAATTCGCAAAGTTGGTCTAGCTCACTTTCATTGTAGGCATCTCCGTTGAGTTAGCATGATATCTATTTATTTGACATGAAACCATGGAGGAATAGTGGGGGGGTTGGGGGGATGTCAGTTATGGAAACCTAGAGGGGGGATGCACTATTTACAATCTCTTTCCATGTACCCCAAACATTGTTTTATTAATACCACGGATCACGAACCCCCCAATATTAAACATAGAACAACGAGGGGGTCTGATTTTTAATTGGGTCCATTTATTCTTAAGATCAAATCAGTGATGTTTATAATAGTAAATGATTTATCAACGTGCTTTGTTCAATTTATTAAGCAATAAACTTTAGAATAACAACATCTTTTGGAATTATTTAGTCATATTGTATCCAATATAAAGTGCCATAATATAGGAATTTTTACATAAGTGCAAAAATAAAATAATTATAATATTTTGTGAATTGTTTTTCTAAGAAAATATTACAACATGGTTTATAGAAGGTGTTAAAAATTATTTCAATTAGTACAATGTGCACGCCAATACCTATAATATAGGTAAAGTAGTGGTTGTAATATTTATTCTATCAATTATTAGTGGTTGGACTATAGTTATTGCAATTCATGTTTATCATGGATTCAATCATTTTGAACTCCCCTGTTTTAATGTTTTTATGAAATAATTTCCATGATTTTGATTCCTTAATCATATAAAAACGTTTGTGAATTTTTCATCACTGTTGTATTCCATGAAATTTATGATTTCACACTTATCATTGTATTCCATGGAATTAAGATGTGTGCAGGAATTTGTGTGGTATTCAATGTGGAAATATCATGAAAAATTTAGGGGCTTTTGCAATCCAACATATGATATATCATTTTTTAGGATTATCAACAAATGGTGTATCAAGCATTGCCCTAACTACAACTAGAGGATTTTTGGGATGGGTTACCCTTAGGAAGTCGTGGTTATCTGAGTGAAAAAACTAGAGGTGATGATTATGCTTATGTGATTCATTTTGCTAGGATTAATTTTACTTGGAAGAGCTGGAGATAAACAAAGGAATATCTCTTCCTCTATATTAGGTTGTTTTCCATTTGAGATATGGAGGAGGTGAATTACTTGTTGATTTGTCATAGGATTTGAGTTGGAAAAGTCATAAGGGTTTCAATAGTCAAGTCCTAATGACTTCCAAGGGTTTGTTATATTTGAAAATTGGAATGGTAAACAAAATATATACTCTTATCAAATTTGGTGTTTTTATTCCACTCAAATTTGATGTGGCCCTATCTAGAATTGGCCTAAAGGGATCCCAAGGCCATGCATACAATGTTGAAGCACACAAGAGGGAAGAAAATTGAGACTTCTCCTTAGCTCCATGAAGTTCTCTGCATAGAAGGTCATTTTAGGTTTCAACTCCCTATAGGGGTGATCTAGGTGACACATATGTAATGCTTAAAAATATCCTCTCCTATAATCTTGTTTATCTCTTGGTTAGTTGGTAGGACATGATTATGATCACCTAAATATTACCTAAATGGGTGAAGGTAGTGCATCAATATATTCGTTAATTATATGAAATACGATACTTTTTAGGACTAGAAATTTAAGCTTCTGGAGATGGGGGTGATAGAGAAACGACCTTTGATTAATATTAAGGTATGGATACTACTCACAAAAAGAAAATTAGAAAATATCCAAGGGTTATGAAAAAAATATACCATTTTTATGACAGTCTCATTTTGATAAAGGTATGTTCCAAACCGTTCTTGAGTGATGGGCTAGAGAACTATTGGCATTGCTACAACACCCTCCAAAAATTTCACTACATTCAAATTTTGGATCCTACCTCACTGTTATATCAACTGTTGCCATGGTTTTCAAGTATCAATTGAAGTCATTTTATATGTTTCAAGTTTTCTTGATCATTCTTATGTGCCATCGCATTGATTAGAACATCTATAGTGTATTTAAAGGTCATAACATATTTGTTTGTTGTAAAACGACACTTTTGGGTCGCAGTCACCGACACTTTGCTCGTTGTACTTAGGAAATGTATGTAAAGTGGCATTTTCATGCCTACATATCATTGTTCAATATTTTACAAGTTTTTTTGATGAATTTGTATGCGTCGTACATGATGTTATGTCTAAACACATTGAGTTCGCCTCTTGTTATATCCCCTAGACTTAGATAAATTTTGATTCTTCAGGTGAACCCATTAAGGAAAAAAGTACAAAAGTGCACTCTTAAGCCTTGAGCAGGAATCCTTCATTGTTTGGAAGTGCACCCTGTGCCCCATAAGAGCACATAGTGCACTCCTAATAATATTCCCCCTTCCTTGTTTTGAACTTCTCCCTTGAAGAACCAAGCCTTCCTTTGAGCGCACTCCTTCATCTCGAAGGATGATGCCCTCCTTGAGCGCATGAGTGCACCCTGAAGACCCGAAGCTTAAATCCTTCAACCTTTAACAATGAGCCCTGCACCCTCCCT
Organism: Pinus tabuliformis; assembly: GCA_031772625.1. Taxonomy (NCBI): domain Eukaryota; kingdom Viridiplantae; phylum Streptophyta; class Pinopsida; order Pinales; family Pinaceae; genus Pinus; species Pinus tabuliformis. The sequence continues at coordinate 647,241,375 of CM062814.1, forward strand.
AGCCTCTTTTGAGCACATGAGCACACTATGAAGCTTTATGATTGTTGGAGATGTGTCGTAATGATTGGATCAATATTCACATCTATGTGAACTATTTCACTTGACGCTAGATGATTTTTTCTCATCTGTGTGTGTCTCCATTAGATTAGTACTATTACTTCTCTTTTATAGGCTCACTTTATTCCCATCCATAGTGAAATAACCTTGATACATATATAACTGAATATTCACAAGGCACACTCTCTTGCTCACTTAAAATAACATGTCCACTTCTCTCTCATGCTAATCACTTAAGTTAAGTAAAACCTTTAAGTAAATGATATTCAAGCTATATTTCTAGATGGGACTCCTAAACCAAATGGTATGAGGTTTAGTTAGAAACTTATATTTGGGAGATCCCATGTATGTTGGTAGTAGCAAGCACCATCAACATTTTGGCACTAGAAGGAGGGAAGACCATTTTTTATGGTTGATAAATCTACACATCCTAATCATTCATCTTCTGGAAAAGGTAGTAATATCCCAATCATTATCACAACTCCTATTCCCGAAGTATGAGAGCCTTCTCAACTTGTTCTGAAGTTGGCCTACGAAGTTACCTACGAACAACTTCAGGCAATTCGACTTGGAACTCGTCGGTTTGAAAACGTTATCGATTCAATCATTGTTGCTCATAATATTCCTCATCATCCTAAGAAGAAAGAAACAACTCGCAATGGTGTGTTGGTTGCATCAGTGGAAGATTTTGTTTTCACCACTCTTGAGGAGTTATCATAGTCTTTCAATTGACATAGTTTAGCAAGAGACACTTCCACCCATTCATGAAGAGTACAAGAAGATATTGTTCTTTCCGATGAAGAACAACTAGGAGTTGATTTTGATTTTAAAAATGGTTTATATGGTGAAGGAGAATGACTGTTAGATTCAAAAAAGGAGGAGGATGAAAGAGACGAAGACATGGATGATCAAAAATTGGATTGAATGCCCCAACGGACACTCACTCTTTCAGATAACCTTCATAAAATCCCTAGACATCCAGAAAAGTTTTTATCGAAGTTCAATCCTGATAAAAATACAAGGTAGAAGATCATATCGATGATTTCTACATGCATATACGAAGGTTAGAGGTATGATACGATGATGTTTCTTGTAGGTTTTTTCCTTTTACATTAGAAGGTAGAACAACAACATGGTACCATAGTCTACCTGTTAATTCAATCCATGGATGGAGGGAGTTTAAGAAATTGTTTTTGGAGAAATTTGTCGATGACAACACTCCTGAAATGTTATTAGAATAGCTTAGAAATAGTAAGATAGGGGAAAAGGAGAAATTTAAGGATTTCAATCAAAGGTTTAAGTTAATATTGAAAAACCTTCCCCTAGGTGCCTAGTGTTGGGTCCCTATAATACTAGTGATTACCCCATTACTATTGTAGTTATACCCCTTATTAATATTGTTGTGCCCCTATTGCCCCCATATTGTTATTACTGTGCCCCATAGAATCCCTCTATTGTTATTTTTGTGGCTTTATATTATTATTGTTAGGTCGGCTGGATTATATTGTGACTCCTTAAACTCCTATATATAGAAAGGAGGTTTTGTCATTTGAATCATCAAAGAATTGTTCATTTATGTAATGTGAAGGAGGTTGCCCCCTCAAAGAGGCTGAATTCTAAGGCGTTGATCTATCTTTTCTATCTTTTCTTGAGCTGGTTTCATAACATTTGGTATCAGAGCTTTGGATTCTAGGGTTTCGCTGCTCCAAACAGGTCATCGTGGAATTTTCGCTATAACATTTTTTCTGTGACATTTCAGAAGTTGCAAAAAAAACCCATTTGAGAAGAAATCGCGCTGAACCTCGGGTCCAAATTTCAGAGCTTTTCGCGCTATATTTGCGGAGATATGATCTGAGGAAGTTGGTCTTTTTGCAGACTCCTGAATTACATTCCAAACAGGTGACCTGGGGAAAATCGTCATAACTTTCTCTCTGGGGATCGGATTGAAATTTCGTAAGAAGGTATAGAAAGAGAACAAACTGTAGTTTCTTGTATGAATTTTTCAGATCCAAAGGTCGAAACAGTGACTCGTGGCACGTCGTACAAGTTCGCTCTACTGAACTAGTCTATAATCAAGTCACTATGGGAGATTTTGCATAACTCTTCCTTGGAGAATCCAATTTGGGTCAGACTTGTGGCATTGGAAAGAGGACACAGAGGGCTACTGGAGATCACAAATTCAGAACTAGATGATCGAAAAGTACAGAGATACATCAGAGGCAATATCGAGCTCCTACAAAGTGAAAAAAGGTGTGTAGATTTTCTTAAATTTTTGCTTAAGCTTGGTTTGAAAATTTATTTTGAAGGAATTCAAAGGGAATAATAGAGCATTATTATCGGTAACTGATGCCCCGAGGAAAGAAAATGCAAACACCTAGTAAGGAACCTGAAAGCTCTAGCATGACTCATGAAGAAGAAGAAGAAATGCTATATGATATATCAAAATTACAAGAACAAGTGCAACGAGTGTCACTTGCACAAAAAGCAACAGAATCTAATATGGATGGTTTAAGGAAAGAAGTAGAAGCTAAGATGGATGGTTTAAAGAAAGGCGTAGAAGGTAAGATGGATGGCATGGAAGCTAAGGTGAATGGCATGGATGCTAAAATTGATGGCATGGATGATAAGATGGAAGAATTGAAGATAAATATGAATAAGTTGCTACAAGAAATGGTCACTAAGGGTGAAAGGGTATTAAAGGAAACTCATGATGAGAACAAAAAAAATGTTAATCATGATTCCATAGACTCTAATGTTGGATCGAAGACTCACCATGTTCCAAAAATCGATATGAGGAAGTTTGATGGCAAGGATCCCGCCACATGGATATTACAGATGGAGCAATTCTTCGATCTCAATAATGTGCAAAACACACAAAAGGTACGTATGGCAACTTTATATTTGGAACCAAATCAGTTTGTATGGTATCAATGGCTTTGCTCTCGTAAACAATTTATCACTTGGGCAATTTTTACGGAAGAATTGATAGCACATTATGAGGATACAAAAAGCAACACTTTTTTTAGCCAATTGATAAGTCTCAAACAAAAGGGTTCAATAATGGAGCACATTGAGGAGTTCCAAAAATTGAACATAAGGGTAAAAGATATTCCAGAGGAGCATAGGATTGATGTGTTCATAGGGTCTTTAAAGGATAATATCCAACATGATGTTCGCCTTTGGGAACCTGATTCATTAGAGAAGGCATTCAGGTTAGCAAGAAAAATGGAAAGCAAAATTATGGCAACCAGGAAGCATACCACTCACAACTATAAAGACGGAAGTGTTGTTGCCCCTAGTCTTCCACAACCTATAAGGTTGACACCACAACAATTGGAAGAAAAAAGAGCAAAAGGGCTTTGTTACAGTTGTGATAGCAAATACACTAAAGGTCATAAGTGTGCTGAGAAGAAATTATTCTACATAGATTGTGAAGAGGAAGAAGAAAAGGAGCAAGAAAGGTCAAAAGAAGAGGATATACTCCAGGAACAAAGCCTAGATGAAGAAAAAATAAATCCGACCATATCTTGTAATGCATTGGCAGGAATTACCACTCCTCAAACCATCAAGATAGAAGGACAAATCAAGAAGAAAAAGGTAATAGTGTTGATTGATTCAGGAAGCACCCACAATTTTATTCATTGTAAGGTAGCAAAAGAATTGAATTGCTTCCTATATCCAGCACCAGAGTGTCAAGTGATGATTGCAAATGGAGGAACAATAAATTGCTCTGGAAAGTGCCATAATATCAAGCTATCCATGGGAGAATATGTATTGACTAGCCCAATGCTTTCCATTCCAATGGGAGGTGCTGATGTTGTACTAGGAGTCCAATGGCTACAATCCTTGGGTACAATAGCTTTTAATTTTCAAGAACTTTTCATCAAATTTTCTACAAAAGGAAAGGAAGTTGAATTAAGGGGTATTGCAGGGAAACCAGGAAAGATAATCAGCTCTAATGGTATGACAAAGCTTCTAAAAAAGGAGCAAAGAGGTGTAATTGCACAATTATGTTCGCTAGATGTTTCCACATCGGAATCATCTATTTCTCCAGATCTCCAAAAAGTCCTGGACAATCATTCCAAGGTATTTGAGACTCCCAAAGGTCTCCCACCTATGCGTGATCATGATCATGCTATTCATCTGATTCCAGGAAGTGTTCCTCCAAACATCAGGCCGTACAGATATCCCTATGTCCAAAAGAGTGAAATTGAACGTATGGTTGCAGAAATGCTAGAGGCTGGTATAATTCAACCGAGTCAAAGTTCTTTCTCTGCTCCAGTAGTATTGGTGCACAAGAAGGATGGATCATGGCGCATGTGTCCGGATTATAGGGAGCTCAACAAGCTCACTATTAAAGATAAGTTCCCCATTCCTGTCATTGATGAATTACTGGATGAATTGCATGGATCAATTTACTTCACCAAGTTGGATCTTCGTTCAGGATATCATCAAATCAGAATGAAGATTGAAGACATTCCGAAAACAGCATTTAGAACTCATGAGGGTCATTATGAATTTTTGGTCATGCCTTTTGGCCTTACCAATGCACCTTCAACATTTCAAGGTTTGATGAATTCAATTTTCAAACCATTCCTTAGAAAATTTGTGTTAGTATTTTTTGATGATATACTAATCTACAACAAGTCTTGGAAGGATCATGTTGAACATGTTGACAGGGTGCTACAACTATTGGAGGAGAAACAATTATATGCAAAAAGATCCAAATGTTTCTTTGGAGTCCAGGAGGTGGAATATCTGGGTCATATTGTATCTCATGAAGGAGTTAAGGTAGACCCTAGCAAAATTAAAGCCATTAAGGAATGGAAAATCCCCACATCCATAAAGCATCTGCGAGGATTTCTCGGGTTGACAGGGTATTATCGCAAGTTTGTTAAGAATTATGGGAGAATAGCAGCACCTCTAACAACATTATTGAAGAAAGATGCATTTTCATGGACTCCGAAGCAACAAAGGCCTTTGAACATCTTAAAGAGGCAATGTGCCAAGCACCGGTCTTAGCTACACCGGACTTCACAAAAACCTTTATTGTGGAATGTGATGCTTCAGGAAATGGAATTGGTGCTGTTCTAATGCAAGATGAAAGACCCATTGCTTTTGAAAGTCGTCCAATCAAGGGAAAGTTTTTAAGCAAAGCTATTTATGAGAAGGAAATGTTGGCAATACTCCATGCACTTAAGAAATGGCGACCCTACCTAATGGGAAGACACTTCAAGGTAAAAACGGATCATGATAGCCTTAAATACTTTTTAGAACAAAGATTATCCTCTGAAGAGCAACAAAAGTGGGTCACAAAGATGTTGGGTTATGACTTTGAAATCATCTACAAAAAAGGGAAGCAAAATGTGGTGGCAGATGCACTCTCAAGAAAGGATGAGGATGTGGAAGCATTGTTGTGCGCCATTTCTATTATCCAACCAGATTGGATAAACGAAGCAAGGGAGGAATGGAAGAATGACGAAGAAGTGTGGGCACTTATTCGAAAGTTACAACAAGATTCCAGTACGTCTGATACATTTAGCTGGCAAAATGATTCGTTATGGTACAAAGATCGCTTATACCTCTGTAAGAATTCCCAGCTAAAACAAAAGATTCTTATGGAATTGCACACTTCTCCCTTAGGAGGGCACTCAGGATTTTTAAAAACTTACCACAGGGTTAAGAAGGAATTTTTTTGGGATGGCCTTAAATCAGATATTCAAAAGTTTGTGGCGGAATGTTTGGTTTGCCAACAAAATAAAGTTGAAACAATTAAGACACAGGGTCTATTACAACCTTTATCCATTCCAAGCCAACGTTGGGAGGAGGTTTCAATGGATTTTATCACAGGTTTACCCAAGTCTGAGGGAAAGAGTGTCATCATGGTGGTAGTTGACAGACTTACCAAGTATGCACACTTTTGTGCATTATCACATCCATTTAAAGCCAGTACAGTTTCTACTGCATTTATGGAAACAATTCAAAAGCTACATGGAAACCCAAAGATTATTGTAAGTGACAGAGATCCCATTTTCACTGGAAATTTTTGGACAAAATTATTTTCTTGTCTTGGTACTCAGTTAGCTCATAGCTCATCTTATCATCCTCAATCTGATGGGCAAACTGAGATAGTAAACAAATGTTTGGAAGGATATCTTCGTTGCTTTGTATCTGATAAACAGACACAATGGGTCAAATGGTTGCCTCTGGCTGAATGGTGGTATAACACTTCCTTCCATACAGCAACAAAAATGACCCCATTTATGGCACTTTATGGGTATCAACCACCATCCATCACATCATATTTAAGAGAAAATTCTAAGGTTCAGGCAGTGGAACATCACATCGAACATCAACAACAAGTCCTCCAACTCTTAAAGGATAACCTCGTGTTGGCACAGAATAGAATGAAACAACAGGCAGATCAACATCGCAGTGAAAGAAGTTTTGATGTAGGTGATTGGGTATTCCTACGGCTACAACCATATAAGCAAATGTCCCTCAAGCAAGCTAAGAAGGATAATAAATTATCACCAAAGTATTATGGTCTGTACAAGGTGTTGCAAAAGATTGGTACTATGGCATACAAATTGGAGCTTCCTGCAGCTTCTCGATTGCACCCAGTTTTCCATGTTTCATGTTTAAAGAAGGTTATAGGCGACAAGCTCCCAGTTCAAACAATATTGCCAGAACTTGACGAGGAAGGAAAAATTATATTGGAACCGGAAGCAGTCACAGAAACAAGAACTCGACAGCTACGAAATCGATCAATTTCAAAGTATCTTATCAAGTGGAAGAACTTATCCGCTGAAGATTCCACATGGGAGGATGAGAATTTTATGCAGAAGTATCCAGAACTACTCAAGCGTTGAGGACAACACTTTTTTGAAGGAGAGGGGCATGTTGGGTCCCTATAATACTAGTGATTACCCCATTACTATTGTAGTTATACCCCTTATTAATATTGTTGTGCCCCTATTGCCCCCATATTGTTATTACTGTGCCCCATAGAATCCCTCTATTGTTATTTTTGTGGCTTTATATTATTATTGTTAGGTCGGCTGGATTATATTGTGACTCCTTAGACTCCTATATATAGAAAGGAGGTTTTGTCATTTGAATCATCAAAGAATTGTTCATTTATGTAATGTAAAGGAGGTTGCCCCCTCGAAGAGGCTAAATTCTAAGGCATTGATCTATCTTTTCTATCTTTTCTTGAGCTGGTTTCATAACACCTAGCCTCATAATTAAATTACTATTGATTACTATACAACTTCATTTCCCACAAAGATTTCCTCTTTTGTTAAAATAGTTTCAAAGGGGACATTGTCACTAAACTTTGCAAAAGTAATCACCCTGGAGAAATAAATCTGTGCCATTGGAGTTATTACGAATGATGATGAATCTAATGACTCTAAGGAGATTGGTAAGATGTCTCTGTCTTCTTCAAGAAAGTCTAAAGAAAAGGATTTTGTGGATATTGTCAGCTTGACCATATCTCTAAAAGCACTCACCAATGAAGTCTCATAATTAAAGAGAATTTCAAGCGAGGTTTCTACTAATACCAAGCCTCCCAAGTCTTTCCCTTTTAGAAGGAATAATAACAACAAAAACTAGCCAACTAAATTTTCCCAGAGTTCAAATGTAACGTTGAATATTGGAAGTATGGGCATGGATAACTACTACTCCTTCCATCAAGAATGGAATTCTAAGAAAACATGCCCACAGTGGAACCACAACATGAATGCTATAGCCAAACAAATTGTTGATATCTTACTAGAATATGAGTAGCCTAAGCAAATAAAAGAAGCAAATGAACATGCAGAGACTAAGGAAAGTATAGGTATTGGACATGCAATTAATGATTTTGATTGTATTATCAATGGTAACAAGAAGAGTGTTGAAGCACCACCACAAAGTGAAGCCCCTTCTCATAAACAAAATGCTCGACATAGTCTGAGGAGACAAGGGCCCATTTCTAAATAGGAGGTGACAAGACAAAAATGAAGGAGAAATTGTTAAGAAGGATTTCACCACTGGCCAATCCTGCTCAGAATGCACACAATAAGTCTGGAAATGCTACCACTTCTAAGAACACTTCCACTAGTAGCAAAAGCATGTCCATCACTCTGGAAGTGTCAAATAAAGCTACTCCTCCAAACACTTCAACACTACCTGCTAAAAGTAAAACCATTGATTTACATAGTTGAAGATTTGAAGAGAACTCGTGCTAACATATCTATCTTTGAGCTTGCCAAGATAGTATTCCAGGATGAACTGCTTGTCCAAGCCTTTTCACAACCTTCATCAAATGATGAAGATTTTACCTCTCAAAAGGTGTTTGGTAAGTCTTCTGGTTCTCTTGAATTTGTGGTTAATGTTGTAACATTAGATGCTAATAATCTATGTCCCCCATTTTTATTAACTTTCAAAATTTTTAATTACAATGTCCATAAGTGTTTGGTTGATTCAGGTGAACCTGTCAGTATAATGCAATTATCCATTACTAAGAAAATTAATGTTAAATGGGATAAAATTGATGCAAAAATCATTCATCTGGACATATCTCTTGTCCAAACTATTGGTGAACTCAAGAATGTTATTATCTAATTAAAAAATGATCACCGAGTGCACCAATGTATAAACATTGCAATTGTGGACATTCTCGAGGCCTATGGCTTACTCCTAAGTAGAGACTGGTTTAGTAAATTACAAGGGTATTTTGCTACAAATTTTTCACATTTATGGCTTCCACATAAGGGCAGATACAACCATATTTGAGTGGAAAGTGAAGCATACATGAAATATACCATGACACCACTAGAGATTCGTAATGAACCTGTGGCCTTTGTTGATTTGATCTTTTACAATTGTATCTTGGAAACTGATCATAGGTGTTATCAAGATCAGCCATCATCCGTCCCATCCAATACACAGTTGGAGCTCCTTCCTTGTACTCTAACTAGTGTTAATGAATCCTATAATATAGATGTACATAGTAATACTAATAATAGTATAGAAACTGGTTTAACAACTAACAATATATGGACTTTTTACTTTGACAGTTCAAGAAAGTAGGATGGCTTTGGAGGTGGTTGTGTACTCATAAAAGAACACAATAATAAGTACATCCTATCATGTCATTTGGAGTTTTAGTGTATAAATAATATTTCAGAATATGAAGCACCTATGCTTGGACTAAAGAAAGCCATCGATCTAAAGGTATAATTACTCAAGGTGATTGGTGTCTCAAGAAGTGGTCACTCATTAGATACGGAACACTATCCATTGTGTTTCACCAAATATTAAAAGCTACCAATAGGAGGTATGGAAATTGGTTAATTATTTAAATCTTTTAATATCATCTATGTTCCTAGGCTTAGAAATGTTGCAGCAGACACATTAGCTAATGCAGCCACAGAATGTCACCATTGAGAACATGTTTTTCTCTAGAGATTATATATAAACCATATTTTCCAGATAGCATCACTAATTTTTGTTTTTTCAATGATGACCAATAGATAATGCATTTTATGGCTAATGTGGACGTGTTCAAAGATGTCGCAATTAAAGAGGATAAGCATGACAAGGCTTTGTAGGAGGAATCTAATGTGAAGAAAAGAAATATTATGCCTAAAGTTGTAGTGCCCCGTGAAAAATTATATGAATTGCAAAACTAGGTTAGAGGACCAACCAATACTAAAACTCAAATATTGAAGTTGTCATCTGAACAAGTCAATTTAGGAACTCAAGAAGATTTGAAGTATGTAAACCTTGGTACATGTTGTTCTCCACAAGAACGACATGCATTCATTCACCTATTCAAACAATACTGTGATGTGTTTTTATAGAAATACGATGATTTAACGACATATGATACTTGTATCATCCAACATGTAATTCCCATTAAAGAAGGGGTAAAATATTTTCAGCAAAAGCTAAGAACAGTTCATCCAATGCTGGAACCCCTCATTCAAAAGGAATTGATAAAGTTGCTCGATGCTGGGATCGTTTTCAAGGTTAGACATTCCACTTGGGTTTCGAATTTGGTCTCAGTCAGACAGAAGTTCGACGAGATAAGGTTATTTGTAGACTTCTGCAACCTCAACCGAGCATCAGATAAAGATAATTACCCAGCGCCATCCATGGAATAGATCCTCCAAATAGTATTTGGATCTAATATGTTCTCGTTTCTAGATGATTTTTTTTACTATAATCAAGTGCTAGTGGTGGAACCATATCATCTCAAGACAACCTTCAGGAATAAATGGGGAACATTTTCTTTTAAGTGAATTTCGTTGGGGCCTATTAATGTTGGTGCTACATTTCAAAGAGTGATGGAAATCACTTCTGTGGCCTGATTGGCCAAAGAGTTGTTGTTTATTTAGATGATGTAATTGTGTTTTCCAAAACAAGATTAGATCATGTACATCATCTGAAGAAAATATTTGAGCGGTGTTGTAAATATGGGATTTCTCTCAATCCCAAGAAAATCATCTTTGGTGTGTCAAAATGAACTCTCTTAGGACAAATAATTGCAAAGAGAGGAATAAATGTTGATCTTGAAAGGGTCAAATCTAATACTCAAATACTATTCCTAGTGAATAAGAAGGCTATGCGATCCTTCTTAGGGAAGATTCATTTCCTATGAAATTTGATCTATGATTATGCTTAGATAGTTAAACATCTACAAGAGATGATTAAGAAAGTTATGACTTACAAATGAGATAAAAGGGAAAAATATGCTTTCGCTCAAATTAAACAAGCTATTACTAATGCACTTGCATCATTTAGTCCTAATTATGGAAAAAATTTCCTACTCTACACTTTTGCTTCAAATTCATCAATTGTGGCTACAGTAACTCAGAAGGATACTCAAGGAAATAAATGGCCTATTTCTTTCATGAGTGTTGGATTACAGGGATCAGAGATGAATTATCCTCCCGTTGATAAACATGCTTATGTTGTGTATAAGGCAGTAAAATATCTCAGGCCCAATCTCCTCAAATCTCACACAATCATTTTTGTGCCCCTTTCAATGATCATAACACTTTTAATGTAGTAGGAGTTGGGTGAGAAGAGGGCGAATTGGATGACCTACTTACAAGAATATGAGATGGATTTCAAACCAGTTCATACCATTAAGGGTCATATCATCTGTCAACTTGTAGCTGAAGTGAGAGATGCTCCCGAGTAAGATATTTTAGGTTGGGAGAATGTAATAGAAATGTACAATGTTGAATAAGTTCGACAGGCCAAACCTAAATTGCCATGGTATTTAGCAATATGAAAATTATTAGAGCATGACACCTTGCCCACACATTTATTGAATAAACAAAAGAGGGAAATTAACCTTAAATATCTATCTTATTAGCTTATTCATGGAGTCCTTTTCATGAAGCACCACAATGTTGTCTTGCTAAGATGCCTTGAGCCTGAGGACACATAGAAGGTATTAAGAGATCAACACCACAAATCGGCAAGTGGTCACTATGTAGGCAACACAAATGCACATAAAGTAATGAGGTTTGGTTATTATTGGGCCACCTTATTCAAATATGCTCATGATTATGTTTGCAAGTGCCTAGCTTGTCAGAGATATGTCGGTTGAGATAAGAAGTCAGTCACCTCACTGCTACCAGTAGAAGTCGAGGAACCTTTCTAATAGTGGGGACTAGATGTTGTTAGAGAAATTCTCCCATATTCGTCAAATCAACACCGATATATTCTAACAACGACAAATTTTCTTACTCAGTGGATAGAAGCAATCCCCTTAGGACAAGTTAACGACCAGGAAGTCATCCACTTCTTGAAGCGAAAAATTATCACCAAGTTTGGTGTTCCTACGTCTCATGTCTTTGATAATGCAACTTATTTGTCTTCATTGAAACTTTATGAATTTTAATTAGAAAATGGTATTATATTAAACATTTTATCTAACTATTACCTGCGGGGAAATAGGTTAGTTGAATCAACAAACCAAAATATCATCTTCATAATCATGAAAATCATTTTCTCTAAGAAATGGAATTGGCACAATGATTTGATGAATGCACCTTTGGATGACCATATAACTCCTAATCCCTCCCTCAAAACCTAACCATACTTTCTGGTTTACGACAAAGAAGTTATATTGCCTCTGAACCTGTATTTCCCATCCTTGTAACTCTCCCAAGTGTCCCAAGGTAGACCTTTCCTTCTAGTTCAATTCAGGGTAGAAACGTTTCTTAAACTTGAGGAAGAAAGGCTCAAAGTCAAAGAAAAATTTGTTGTCCATCAAAATCGTATTAAGCATTGGTTCGACAAGAAACTTGTAGCGACTAAGAGTTTCAATGTGGGTGACTTAGTATTGAAGTGGGACAAAGGCCATGAAGATAAAGGAAAAAACATGAAGTTCCAATCTCTGTGGATTAGCCCTTTTACCATCTAGCAAAATCTTGGTCATAATACTTTCAAGCTAAAATCCTTAGATGGGAAGACTAATCCTCTTCCCGTAAATGGTAGAGATTTGAAATGTTACTTCCAATAGCAGCTCTAAGTTGTTTTTTTTATACAACCTTTTCCTTTTTTTTTCTTTCCTCTTTGTTTGTGTTAGTTATGTGTGTGTCATGTCAATTTGGGTCCTATCTTGTTTTCTATCATGGTAATTGTATATAAATAACACCTTGTGTGAAAATTTCATGGCTTAGAAAGTCTTTGTGGTGAAATAAAGAGAAAATGTGACAACCATGATGCTTGGCTATCTATTATTATTCTTTTTTGTTTGGGAAGATTCCATAGGTTGAGCTAAGTTCAGAAGGAAAATATAATACATCTAAAAGGAAAACCTCGAGGGAACATATTAGATATGCATATATTCTAGTATCCAAACTTGTTAACTTGGTGCATATCTACTTGGTGTGTTACATTCTTATACAATCTAGTAGAGAAGGACAAGGGGAAAATCTAAAGTGAGAAAAGCAATATCAGAGGTTATATAAATACTTCTCTAAAGGAGAAACCTCCCCTGATTTCAATAAGTCGAGATCCCTCTTCCACTCGTTGAAAATAATAAGTTTCAAATCATAGTCCTATTAAATAAATAAATAAAGGTTGAAATAGGAGAAATGATTCATGCGCAGGGAGGTGAAGCATGTGACTTCACTGGGGTACTATCTAGGCTTGCTGGAAGTGAAGAAGGGTTTGTGCTCCTATAGTGACTCCGTCGGGGTACTGTCCATGCCTTCTAGTGGAGAGAAACGCCAAATATGAAACACATACTCTGAATATCTTAAAATCGTCAAGCACATTATCTTTTCCTAGATTGAAACAATTGTGATTTGGCATTTTTTTTGTGTTTGAAACAAGTGAAAGGAATTTAGGTACTATGTATTTAACTGGGTCAAAAGGGAAAATAAAGACAATCTAATTGATGAATCAATACTTCTTGAAGGGATGACCCTTAAAATGAAAATTTATTCCTAAGTAGAGAAGATGAAGTTTTCCCAATGTGTCGCCAAGTGTTGTCACAGCTACAACACCCTCCAAAAATTTTTCTACATTCAAATTTTGGAGCCTACCTTACTATTATATCAACTATCACCTTAGTTGTCAAGTGTTATTTCAAGTCATTTTAAATGTTTCAAGTTTTCTTTATCATTCTTATGTGTCATCACATTGATTAGAACATCTCTAGTGTATTTCATGGTCATGGCATCTTTTTTGTTGTAAAACGACACTTTTCACACACACTTCACTCGCTGTACTTGGGGAATGTATGTCAAGTGGAGTTTTAATGCGTATTTATCATTGTTCAATTTTTTGTAAGTTTTCTTGATGAGTTGGTATGTGTCTCACATGATTTTATGTCTAAACTCAATGGGTTTGCCCCTTGTTCTATCCTCCAGACTTAGAAAAATTTTGACTGTTCAAGTGAACCCATTAAGGCAAAAAGAGAAAAAGTGCACTCTTAAGCCTTGAGCATAAATACTTCGTTGTTCACAAGTGTACCATGTGCCCCCTAAGAGCATATAGTGAATGCTTAAGAATCTTTCCCCTTCCTTGTTCCAAACTATGCCCTTGAATAATCAAGCCTTCCTTTGAGCACACTCCTTCTACTGGAAGGACTATGCCCTCCTTGAGCACATGAGGGTCTACCCCAAAGGCTCAAATTTTAACTCCAACCTTCAGCAATGCACCCCGTTCCCTTCTCGGCCTCTTTGAGTGCATGGGTGAACCTTGAAGCCCTAAATCCCCATCCTTCGTCCTTCGACATTGTGCCATGCACCCTCCTTTTCCTACTTGAGTGAATCCTAAAGCTATGAAGCCATTTTCGTCAACCTTCAGCAATGTACTTTGTGCCCTCCTTGTCTCCCTTGAGTGCATAGTACACTTGGGAAGCCCAAAGCCTCATCCTTTGTCCTTTGAACATGAACCATGTGCCTTCTCTTGATTTCCTCTCTCTCTTTAGTGCATGAATGCATCTCGAAACCCTAAAGCTTCTTCTCTTTATCCCTTCAACCTTTCAAAGTGTGCCCTTTAGCCCAAAAGATCTCCATACTCTTCGCAAGTGCACTGTTAAGAAACAAATAGAAAATATTCATGAAACATGTTAGAATATAATATTTTTTCAGGATGATTCTTGCTTGCCATGAGTGATTTCACTTAGAGGTAATTCAATAACAACATGGCAACGATGCATGAATAAGATCAGGTAAGGAAGGCATAAGAATTCAAGAACAAAGAACACATTTAAGTCTTGATGATCGAAGCACACTGAAAACTCCATAAGCTCAAAGATCCTTTGGAGGGTGGAGACATCAACGACCGAAAGACACAAGTGGAAGCCATGTCACCATTGAAGAAAGTCCATGTCATGAGTCACTAGAAGTCGAAGTCATCAATAGTAGTGACTTGTCATGTCCTTATCACATGATGATATGGAAGTTATGATGTAATCATCCAATTATTGTAAACACCAAGAAGTGTAAGTCAAAAAGTCATGTATGGACAAAAGAGCCATGTATAGAAGTCTAAAAGACATGTAATACCAAGAGTCATATGTAATTCCAAGAGTCATTTGGAAGTCCAAAGGTCATTAAAGTTGGAAAGCCAATAGTGATGAGGATATGAAAGGTCATGCCTCAAGTTATAAAAGGATCCTCATTACTCATGCAAAGGACTTTTAACCTTGGAATCTCCCATAAGGCACTAGAGAAAAAGAGTTATTACTTTTGGGGAGCAAGTAGTGGCTCTAATAGTCCACTATTGGACCTAGTAATGTTCATTGTGCTCATGTATCTTGGAACTTTTGCCTAATACTTGAAGCCTTTTGGCTAACACATTTTCATGCATGGATTGTGACTATTTTAAGAATATTCTTGTAATGTTTATGATTCATGTTGGCTTTCACACGTATTGAAGTAATTGAATTATTTTAGTGACTTTGGTGCTTAACATTTTGGAGATGTGTTGTAATAATTGTAACGATCATCATATTTATGTGAGCTATTTCACTCGATGTTAGATGAGTCTTTATCATATGTGTATGCCTCTCCATTAGATTAGTACTATTACTTCTCTTTTAGAGGCTCACTTTCTTCCCCTTTGTAGTGAAAGAATGTTGATACATCTACAATTGAACATTCACAAGGCACACTCTCTTGCTCATTCAAAAGAACATGTGTGCTTCTCTCTCATGCTAGTAACTTAAGCCAAGGAAAACCTTTTAGTAAACAATAGTTGGGTCATATTTCTAAATTGGAATCCTACACCAAACGATGTGAGGTATAATTCGTACCTTATATCGGGGAGATCCCTTATATGTTGGCGGTATCCAACACCATCAATAAGAACCATCTTCTTCCACTTTTTAATGTGGCGAAGCAAGGGGTTTTGAACTCTCTTGTATAAGGCCTATTGCAAGTATTTTAGTTGTTCACACCTTGAAATCATACAAACTATGGGTTTTATGATGGATTTTATGAGGTTAAACTTGGATAAGATGTCCTGAAAATGGTTTGGAAACACTAGATCTGTAGAAGGGAAAGGAAGTCATAACCCTTATGGATTAACATTTTGAGATCCTACGTCAATCCAAACACATGTCTTGAAAAATGAATCCATAGCTAAGTTACCAAAAATTTGTCCCTTTTAGTAGTATCCTCGAGATAATCAGTATGTACAATTTCATCTATTTGTTTAGCCAAATATATTTTATCTTTTGGATGAATCTGATCCAATTCAAGCCTTACCTTAGAGACAACATAATTCCATGACCTTTGCTTGGTTTTTTCTTTTTCTACAATAATGATAACTTAAAAATATTGATTTCATGATTTGGAGATGAAATTAATAAAGGTTTTCCTTTATCACTTATTTGAGATTACAATTCTAACGTGTAATCAATAACTTGTTTTTTGATCTATCCATATTTTTTTATCAAGCTTAATGATCTCTCTTCACCTGTTTCAGTCCTTTGGTTGAATCTGGAAATAGGGAATTGTTGAAAAATAAACATTCCAGTTAACTCCTTAGGTTCCTAATCTCTCCGGGTTCCTCATCTCTCTAGGTTATTGAAGGTTCTCCCTCAATGATAATCTTCAACAATTTCTTTTGATGCCCTTGGTTTTCATCTTAATCAATTTCCTTCTTTACTATGAACACTTAGTTATCTGGTATCTAACCAATTTATCCAGTTGCTTGTTCAAATTTTTATTCTTCATAGACTTCCTAATTAGAAATCATTTCCCATTTAGGATGCTCTTCATGTTCATATGGAGTGCTTTTAGGTTATTTCATCCTCTAAGAAATAATATGTAGAGGATCATATCTAAACTATTGGTATTCATTTAAACAATAATAGCTTAGTATCTTCTCAGCAGTAAGAGCTACCATTCTTCTGTTCATCACAAAAGGGTCAACCTTCTTAGGAATTTTAAAATCAATTTTGAATTTTCTTCCAAAAAAATTCCTCTATATGGAATCAAACTTTTGTCTAATAAAATATAAAGCAAATAGTCTTGAAGTAAGAAAATATGGGAGCTGGTAAGGTCTCACTTCTACTCCATATATTCTTACGACCGTGTAATCCTTAAAAGGGAACCAAACTCCAAACTTCCTCCTGGACACTGCAACCACTGCTTGAGTTCGAATTGAATTCTAGGGGGAACAAAACCATATATCAACTAAAATTTGTTTTGAATAATTATGTTAGCATATTGGACAAAATATCCTTGTTGTTGTTGGGTAATTACAATTTGTGTCCAGTAAAAAAATGACTTCATCATATCATCTGAGTACCGACAACTAAAACTTATACCTTGAAATTCTTCCACAAAAAAAAAATTATGAACATATATATCAAATAAGACTGGTACCTAAAATCCATGTGGTGGTTGAAATCCTACAACTAATAATGAATTATTTTGTCCAAAAACTTTGCAATATTGAATTTAGGTAAGGGTTGATCTTCAAGGTCACTTAGAAAGAAAAGGTAACCTAATACAACATCATTTACCTCTTTATCATGATATAACCTTAAAATTTTACAAATCATTGATATAACAAGCTTTACCTCTTTCTTAAATATGTCATATGAATAGCGTTTTGTAAGTAAATTTTACTGAATTTCAACCCTAACTAGGCTTTGCAATTGCTAAGTGTATTCATATTTAGGCATTGAATTGACTTTGGATTTTAAGACAAGTTTGTTGAAGGTAACCTTCTCTAAAGGAGCTGAGAAAGGAACATCGATAATTTAGATAATATGTGTTGGAGAAAGGAGACATAAAACCCTAGAATTGTTAAAGGACATGATAACTCTGGTTCCCTTAAAATAATTATGTGCACACCTGCTTACTAACTCAAGAAATTGATAAACTTGAGAGAAAATGTATGGATCCAAACATGATTTGACCCTAATATGGAAGGAGATAACTAGTGACTCTTCATTATATTTCCTCAAAAGCTCACGCACATTGTATCTTCTCATTATAGGGTCAAAAATGGCATTGTCTCTGTGTGTCAAGATAAACCCTTTTGGGTCATGGTCTTTGGGAAAAACTTCAAAATCTAATTGACCTGTGACCTCGACAGACTCCATTCATGCTAGATATTTACAATTATGCATAATTTCAGTACATGCATTAGTTATAAGTGCTAAGAATACCTGTGAAAATATGCATAACTCCAACAAATCACTTTAATGAATAGTCTTCTATTTGAACAATTTAAAAAGTCACCAACAATTTAAAATTTCTCATTGATATGATAAGAATGTACTATATATATATATATATATATATATATATATATATATATATATATATATATAATTCATGTCATCCCCACTTGCTCACTCCATGTCATGCTCACCTGTTATCATTAACAACCTCATCATAATGGGTGGTTTTGATTTTTAACCAATACCACTTTCGCATGCATCCAGAGGTGGTTTTGGAAAACATTCAAAAGTGATGCGAAAAGGCCTGATTTTGGCCACGTGTCTTAGCGTTGATTACAAGAAAACAACCTCACTTGTCTTTTCGCATCATGTTTATTCCCATGTCATTATCAATTTAAAAAGGGATCTAAAAATATATAGACAGAAAAATATTTGATATAATGGTCTAGAGTGCAACCTATCTCTTATATTCTTGTCATGTAATTCCTAATCTTATGTCAATTTTAGCAGTTCCACCACTTTAGAGCTTTATTGAAAATTTTCAAAATAATGTTGAAAGGTGCCATTACTCCTTGGGACTTCCCACTTTCTGTGGTCACACACAAGGTATGTTGAAGAAATTATGAAACTATTTAATTATTTTCTATGAATACATTATACTAATTGAGGACAAACAAAAATATGAATACATATACCTAATTATTTGTCAGAGGAATCAAAGATGATATGATAGTGGACTAGGTTGTGGATCAAAAAATTTCACAAACTTGTTATTCCATGGTGTTGGATTCATGCTACAAATAGTTTTGTAATAAGTGAGCTTTTGTATCACACTTTTAGATTTCAAGCTCATGATTTTTTATTATGGACATATGCCCTTTTTTTGGTAATAGAGTTTGCACACGCAAGTTTCGGGTTTTCCTTTTCCAAGTTTGAAAAGGAAGAAGGAAAATAGTTTTCCCTTCGAGATGCAGATTATATAATATTTCATTCTCCATACAATAAGGTATTTTCTATACAAAATAAAACATTTTGGTTTTTGTCCTTGATATATTGCATTTTATGTGAAGCGTTGGAAACCAAGCATAAAACTTATGTTGAATAAGCGTTGTATTTTGTGATGTAGAAATTTGTACAAAAGAGCTTTGGCCAATTATTTTTCAATGATTTCTTAAGAGATGCTAGGTTGGTTAACTTATACCAGTACAAATTTGAATTAAGCCCCTCATATAGTTTACATTTTGTGATCTAAAAATTGCAATTATAGATTTGGTTTCCATGCTATCTTTCTTTTGATTAACAAGTCTAATGGAAGAATTTGGATATAATGATAGGTCCATAGTGATTCTTTGAACATTGAGAAATATATTTTAACTCGTGTTCTTTGAGAAGCATGAAGCTCCAGACATGGTTTTTTCCACTAATATTTTCACACCTACAAAATACCCAATTGATTTCACATTGAGTGATATCATTCTTCTTATATTTGTAGCCAATGAAATATGTGAAACTATTTTTAGAAGAAATGTCTTGAAGGGTACTAGATCCCTACCGAGGAGATCAACTTATGTCATCCAGTGGCCTTCTTTCAAGCCTTTTATTGTTCCATTCAATCAATGCTGCAATTTTTTTTAGTCATTTATTCTTCTTGAAAAAATTGTAGATACTCCTCTCAATGCATTTCTTTGTATAAGTGAATCCCTATAGTTTTCGTACCATTTTGGCAATGATATGCCATTTCCATATTTTCCCTCACCTAGGATGACTTTGTCATACTAGGCTGAGATACGATTTTCTGGTATATGCTACTTATAGGCTATTGCATATACCTATGGAGGTTACATAGTTCCTTGTGTAAAAAAAAAGATATGATTTATATATTTCTCCTTCTTCCTATTTTTCAATGGCCCTTACTTTTGGGACTGCTTAATGTAGAAGCTAGTGAATGTGTGAACTTATTCTTATGAACAGAGCTGCTAGTTAATTTGCTTTCACTACATGTTTATTCCTTCTTTCATTGCTAGTTAACTTTCTTTCACTGTATTTGATAAGTCATGGTTTTAGTTAGCTAGTAATGAATTGTTTCTCCTTTTTTTATCTATGTTTAGGTGGATAATATAGAAATTAGTTAGTCTTTATTTTGAAAATTCTTGAAGACAAATTATGTGTCCAAATTTCCTCTATTCAATGTTTGTTTGGCATGTAATAAAGACTTCTTGAATTGAAATTTTAGACTACTCTTCTATGTTGCTACTTTTTCTTGAAAATTTTGCCCTTATTTTTTATGTTGCTATTTGTCCATAGTTAACTCAATCCTATGTATTTGAAGTTTATTTCTTCTAAAATTTACCTACATTACTACATTTAAATTTGGTCATGCATGGTTTAGCATGGGGAATGGCCTAACTAATGCTTATATACTTGTGCATATGTATAGGAATATTATCAAGATTACTCTCAACAACTTGTAGATAACATATTCAAGTAGGAGTATTGATAATATGGTTATCAACAACCATATTAGAAATAGACACAAAAACCATATCATCATCAAATGCAAGAACAGAAATCTACACTCCAATGGAAATATCCGGGTCAATGACCATATGGTAGATATACCAAGTTACCGTATTCATTATATAGTCAGTACAATCCATACATGTTAGTATATATATATATATATATATATATATATATATATATATATATATATATATATATATATATATATATAATGTTTGTAAAGAAATTCCTTTCTATATTTTGGACTTGCGTAACATCTTTACTAGTATTTGAAATTTCACTTTCCATTTTTTGTAGCCAATGTTTTATCTTATACCAAATATGGCAAATTTTCTTATTTAATAGTTAATGTCATTGAAATGTTCACATAATTTTTCCTATTTTATGGAATAGTGTCTGATTCTTTTAATCAAATATGTGGTTGGAAAGCATTATTAGTAGCCATATGGACAAGATTATGCATAACCAACACAAAATTACGTACAATCTCAACAACATCCACAATAGGGAAAGGTTAAGCACCTTTTTATTATTTTAGAAAGATATTTGTGTAAATAAAATATTGTGTGGTATATGGAATTTAAACTACTCACAAGGGCCATGATTATATTTCTCTTTTAATTTTCTCACATATCATTATAACATTTCATACTATCAACAACGACCTACCCAACAAGAACATGTATTGTGAATGATTTTAGTCATTGTGTTTAATGTTATTTCAATCTTATGGATTGATTATATCATAGGCAGTTAAATTATTTTTTATGGTAGCTTCTTAGAAGATATTGATATTTTTTTTCTTTATGCTCCCAAGTTTGAAAAATGAAGATACCCACTACCAGGTTCTATTATGACACTCACTATGGCTTCAGATTCTTCTATGTTTGTGTAGACCAGTTGGCCTTCCTATTTTATGTTTCTATAGTTGATGGTACCTACCTCATTGCTATTTTGTTTTCACATGATGTGACCTTATGGCACATTTTTTTATTTCAAAATTAGTGCCTTAGATAATAGGATTTTTTTTCTCATGGAAGTTTCTTGAAGAAACCTTTTTTTTTTAAATTTATATGTTTCATTGTATTAATTGTTAAAGGAGGCATTTTACTCTGGAATGGTTGATTTTATCTTCTTGTTTCTATTTTTGCAGAGATATATGTACTAAAAAGTCTCGTGGAATGTGACCTACCTAGGTATGTTTACTTTGTTTATATTCAATGTTCTTGTGAACTTTTCTATGTGTTGTAAAGGAAGTTCTATAGTCTCATTATATTGCAAATAGTGATCATATTTTTAGTAGATATTTTAATTTAAAAAACATATGATATCACATCACTAATATTTAAATGAATATCTACTGTTTGCATATCGATAGGCTCAGATTCATCTTCTAGACCTAGACTCTCCAAAGAATGGAGCTTCTAGTCCTTAGCACTCTCAAATGGTGGATGTTATCAGTTATACAATTTTTAGAGACATGTTGTAGTTGCTACAACACCCTCCAAAAGTTTGGCCTACATCCAATTTCAGAGCCTTCCTTGGTATTTTTTATTGTCGTCAAAAACTTTTAAACTCATTTCATGTGCTTTCTTAAAGTATTTTGTGCCCTTTTGCAAGTCAGGAAAAATGTCGTCTTTTTGCATGTTCACTACCGCACCATGTACATAACCTTGTTCTAGTGTTTTCAAGAGGTAATATTTGTGAAAATGAGTTGTTCTAACCATGCAAGTATCTATCACACTCATTTCCAAAGTTTTGAACATGGTCGCATAAGTGTCTTCACAATCGTCGCAAAGTATATCTTTAGTGACACACTTGTCAGAACATATCATAAAGTTGTCGCATAGAGGGAAATTCATTGTTTATGTGTTATGGGTGATCTATGTTGTTGAGTCATCAAATAATTCTAAGTGTATGATCAAATTCAATGTCTTATCACTGTTCACACTAGTCTCGTCGATCCCACACTTAGCCAGTTTTAGAAAAACTTCCTGACCAAGAAACCTAGCTTCACCTGACCTCCCTGAGTTGTGCACTATGTAGTCTGAATCCTATAGATGTGATCTTTCCCCTTGGCACTGTGTAATGTGCAATTCCTACCTTCCAGGACTACTGTACTACGCAGTTTCTGAGCCAAAGCTCCAACCTTGACCTCCAGAATTGCGTAATCCTTCCTCTCAGCCTAGCATTCAATGCCCACTATGTAATCACAAGCCTCAAGACTGTTCCCTGAGCCTATGAATTACATAGTTTTGCAACCACCCAACCTCCCTTGTCCCCTAGAACTGCACAATATGTCCTCTTAGTGCCCATCCCCTCA
Source organism: Pinus tabuliformis (assembly GCA_031772625.1). Taxonomy (NCBI): domain Eukaryota; kingdom Viridiplantae; phylum Streptophyta; class Pinopsida; order Pinales; family Pinaceae; genus Pinus; species Pinus tabuliformis. The sequence goes on from CM062814.1 coordinate 647,264,441, forward strand.
TCCTCTCTCACTAGCTCTCATAACTACGCAATTTTTTCCCTTAGTCCTGTCTACATTGTGCACTACACAGTATTAGGGCTCAAGCCTCACCCTTGGCTACTTGAAATACGCAGCTGCGTAGTCACTGAGCCCTCTCTCTCAGCCTATCACCTGGTTCAGACTTAATTAATGGATCAAAATGCATTATCTTAGACTAGGGGGGTTTCAGACTGATACCATCTCGTCATGAGTGAATTTCATATACAAGTACTCTATCATGCGATGGGAAGATGATAAAAAAGGATATGAAGAAGGGAGCATGCTGAAAGACACACTTAAAGCTGGACACACAAGCCAATCAATCAAGAAAAGTGAAAGGACACTAGTTTTTTACCACCATTCAAGACTTGAGATCATTGAAGATTCCTTATCACCAAGCCATGTAGAAGTGAAAAGAAAAACATTCTCAAGAAGACATTCAACACTCAACGATAGAAGTGGCTTGACATTACCACATCATTAAGAAGTCCATGTCATCAGTGTCATGTCATGTCTTGTCATGAGTGGTCACATGCCACACCTTATGGCCAATGATGTAACATATGTTTTAGAAATGTATTGTAAAGTGAAAATCCAAAGAACATGTGTGGAATACGAAGATTCATGTAAAGTTGAAAAGTCATAGGAAGTCAAACAGTCATGAGGGTAGATGAAGAGTCAGAAGGAAGGTGAAGCATCACCTCCTCATTGTTACATATACTCCCTCGTTGTAAGAGGAAATGACTTTTCACCTTGGCTCCTCCTACAAAGCATTAGAGAGATAAGATAGTTCTTTTGGGGAGCAAGGGGTGGCTTTAATGCTCCACTACTGGAGCTAGTGATGTTCATTGTATACATGTGTCTTGGAAATTTTACTTAATAACAGAATCCTTCAAGGCTGACACGTTCTTCATGAATGGATTATGAATGTTTGTAATACTATTTAGTAGATGTTTGTACTTCATGTTTTCTTTCACATGTGCTAAGATAGTTGAACTATTTTGGTTGTTTTAGTACTTATATTATTGAGAATGTGTTGTAATGGTTGTTATTGTTGTCCCATTCTTGTGGACTACTCCGTAGGATATTAGACAAATGTTTCTCATTTGTTGGTTGTAAAGACTGACACATCCTTCATTGACTATTCCACTGGGTGTTAGACAGATCCTTCCAGTTCATGTGTGTCTCTTCTTGGGTGGTACTACTACCTCTCTCTTAGAGTCTCACTTTACAACTGAACACTCACCTGGCACACCTTCATGCTTTTCGAAGGCACCATTGCATCCCTCTTTGTTGCTGACAGCTAGAGCCAAGGAAAATATTTAAGAACTTGGCAACCAGGCCTTTATACCGGATGAGACTCCTACACCAAACGGTGTGAGGTATAATTGGGATTTCATATTTGGGAGATCCATTGAACATTGGAAGGTCTAGCACAATCAACATTTATGGCGCTAGGAGGAGGGAAGCCATATTTTTATGGCTGATAACCCCACTGACCTAAATTCTACCTTATCTAGTTAAGGCAGTAATATTCCCAACACTTCCTCTTCGCATGTTCCTTAAACTGGTGGTACTTATCAATCTGGGACTGCAAAGCCTTACAAAATCACATCCAAATAGATCCAGGCATTCTACCCCATCCGTCTCAAGTTTGTGAAAGCTATCAGATTGATATCTGGAGTACACACACTTTCATATTTTCTGAGGAAGAACCTAACGACTCCCACTGAGGTAGTAGTTTCAACAATTGAAGATTTGGTTCTCGCCACCATTGAAGAGTTTGCAGACTCTGAGGAAGATGAAAAAAATATGGAACATCCTCCAAATTTCAATGGTGTTGATAGTGCTAACGTGGTACTCTCTGACGATACGTTCTGCAGATTAGGCGGTGAAGAGGAGGAAGAAGATCCAACAGATTTTGAGAAAGAGGAAGAGGACAATGACGAAGACATGACAGACCATGATTTGGATTGGATGTCGCAGGGACCACTTTGACTATCGGGTGTTTTACATAAAATGCCAAGGCATCTAGAAAAACTTCTAACAAAGTATAACCCTGAAAAAATAATAAAGGTGGAGGACCAGTTGGACAACTTCTACCTACATCTACAAACACTTGAGGTACACTATGATGATGTTTCATGTATAATTTTTCTATTTACCTTAGATAGTAGAGAATCCATGTGGTATCATAGTCTTCCTCTGAATTCCATCGAGAACTGGAGTGGGTTTAAGAAAATTTTTCTTGAGAAATTTGTTGATGATAAGAACCCCACCATGTTGTTGAAAGCGCTGAGTAATATCAATATGGAGCATAAAGAAAAGGTACATGATTTCAATCAAAGTTTTAACGATATTTTGAATAAGTTCCCAACAAACACTAAGCCTCATGACTCATCACCATCGACTATTAAACTTCTACCTTTCCAACCAGCATTGCATAGTTCGTGAAGAAAACTGCGAAATAAACATGACTGAAAATTATGAAGAAGCAATCACGGTTGAAAAGGACTTGCACACAATTGGTGTCATTGTGGATGAAGAAAAAACAAAAGACTCTAAAGAAACAAGTAAAAGGTCTCAGGCTTCTATAAGCAAGGTCAAAGAGAAATAAACTTTTAATCTCAAGAGCTAACCCATACCGTCAAGACTCTGTCAAATGAGATGGTAGAACTGAAACAAATGTCAAGAGAGACCACCATGAGTAGGAAGCCTCCTAGATTCAACATGTTTAAAAGGGCTACAAATGGCAACAACAACCAATTGGCCAAGTCTTCTCAAAGCTCAAACGTTGTGCTAAACATTGAAAGTATGGGCATGGATCAATACTACTCGTATCATCAAGAATACCATTATGAGAAAACATGCCCATAGCGGAACCACACCATGAATGTTCTAGCTGCACATATTATTGACTCAATAATTTTTTATGAGAAGACCGAACTTGTGGAAGAGAAGGAAGAAACCACTGCAACCAAAGAAACTCCAAGTGTCAGGCATGCAGTAGACATGTTTAACTGTGTACTTGCATCCCAAAAGAGAACAACTGAGAAACAACCTCAGAGTGATGACTCGGCCGAGAAGCAGAACTACAGGTATAATTTGAGAAGACAAGGTCAAACCATCAAACAATAATTAATGAAGCAAAAACTCAAAGAATATTTATTAAGAAAGATCAATCCATCTGTCAACTCAGTGCAGAACTCTCAGAGCAAGTCTGGGAACACAACCACAAAAAAAGTACTTCCGTGAGTAGTAAGGATAAGACCACCAATCCAAAAGTCACTAGTCGAGTCACACCCCTAGACACTTTGAAAATCTCTCCCACTTTGGATTACAACTTAGTTGAAGATATGAAGAAATATCGCACTAATATATCCATGGTTGAACTAACAAAGATCGTGATTCAACGAGACATGCTCTTACGCACACTTGGACAATCCACCTTAAGTAATGATGCTTCTTCACACAAGGGATATGGTATGTCCCCTGGTTCCCTCGAATCAATGCTTAATGCTTCAACAATGGATGAAAATACATTCTACCCTCCATTTATGTTAACGTTCAAAATATTCAACTTCAATGTACACAATTTCCTAGTTGATTCTGGTGCATCGGTGAACGTAATTCCATTATTTCTCGCAAAAAAAATCAATGCAAAATGGTATAAAAAAATTGCACATATTATTCAGCGAGACAGGACTCACATCCACATAGTTGGTGAACTCAGGGATGTTCTTATCTATTTTCCATTCGATGAATGAGTCCACCAATGTATCAACCTAGTGATTGTGGACATTCCAGAAGCATATGGGTTATTGTCGAGCAGAGATTGGTCCGGCAAGCTACACAGGTATTTTGCTACAGATAGGTCACATTTATGGCTTCTGTACAAGGGAAAAAACAATCAGATCTGAGTAAACTTGGAGAGATACATGAAGCATATGGTTACTCCCTTGAATGGACAAAATGAACCAGTGGATTTCACCAAAATTATATTCGAAAATTTCTTCCTGGAAACTCAACTAGGGTGTTATCTTGCTTAGCTATCCCCAATCCCACTAGATACACAGTTGGAACTCCTTCCCAGTCCAACTGGTGAAAATGATATTTGTACAGTTAGTAATAGTAATAATAATAGTACTAGTGTAGTATATAGTCCTTGTACATATGATATGTGGAGTTTGTATTTTGATGGTTCCAAAACGTAGGAGGGATCTAGAGTTGGTTTTTTTTTAATAGACCTGCGATAGAGAAAAAATTTGATCTCTAGCTGCTTGGAATTTGAGTGCACGAACAACACAACAGAATACGAGGCACTCATCTTGGGCTCGCAAAGAGCCATTGACCTCAACGTTGCAATCCTAAAAGTAGTAGGTGACTTAGAAATTGTTGTGTGACAGGTACATGATACCATACACTATGTGTCACCTCATCTTAAAAGCTATCAACAAGAGGTATGGCATTTAATTTCACATTTCCAAGCTTTTAACATTATTTTTGTTCCTAGAATGTGCAATGCAGTTGTAGATGCATTGGAAAATGTTGTTGTTGTGTTGAAATCGTTAAGGGATGGTTTTTCTATAGAAAATATTTATAAGCCATTCGTCCTTGATAATATTTCTAATTTACGCACTTTTGATGATAACCAACAGATACTGTACTTCATGGTGAATGTTGATGTTTTCAAAGATGTAGCGATCGATGAAGACGAGCATGAAAAGGAATTGCAGGATGCAACTAGCACAAGCAAAGGGAACCTCATGAAAAAAGGTGTGGTGTCATTAGAAAATTTGTATGAGCTGCAGAACGCTTTCGTGGACTTGTCAATGCTAAAACCCATAGTTCGATGTCGTCGCACGAGGAGATCAATTTGGGAATAGAAAAGGATCCGTAGTTTGTTAAACTTGGTACTTGTTGTACACCACAGTGGTGAGAAGCCTTTATCCACTTGTTCAAGTAGTGCTGAGATGTAATCATGTGGATTTATTATTAACTTAAGACTTACGAGACGCAAATTATCTAGCATGTGATTCCAATAATAGAAGGGGCTAAGATGTTTTAACAAAAGATGAGAAAAGTACATATGACGCTTGAGCCTCTCATTCAAAAAGGGTTAAGAAAGCTATTGGATGCTCAGATCATATACAAAGTGCAAAATTATACCTGGGCGTCAAATTTAGTTCAAGTAATAGAGAAGTATGGGGAAATTCGCTTATGTGTTGATTTCAAAAATCTTGACCACAGCTTGGACACAAATAACTACCCCATGTCATCTATGGAATAGATACTGCAAATAATATCCGGGTCAGAAATGTTTTCTCTCTTGGATGGATATTCAGGATACAACCAGGTTCTAGTCTCAGAGGCTGGTAGACTTGAAATGATTTTCCGCACAAAGTGGGGCACCTTCACATTTTAAAAAATGTCATTTGGGTTGATTAATGCTAGTGCTACATTCCAACATGCCATGGACATCGGATTCCAAGGATTGATTGGACAAAGTGTAGTGGTCTATCTTGATGATGTCACGATGTTTTTCAAACAAATATCTGATCCCATATGGCACTTGAAGAAAATTTTCAAGCGATGTGGCAAGTACGGGATATCTCTTAATCCCATGAAGAGTATATTTGTAGTGTCCGAGGGTAATATCTTGGGCCACATCATTGCTAAGAGTGGGATTAAAGTAGACCCGGAGAGGGTCAAATAAATTACGCAGATTCCCTTCCCAATGAACAAAAAGCTATGCAGTCCTTTCTGGGGAAAATTAACTTCCTTCGTAAGTTCATCTCCCACTATGCTCATCTTGTCAAGTCGATACAAGAGATGGTGAAGAAGGATGAAATATACAAATGGGATAAGAGGGAAAGGGACGCATTTTCCCATATCAAGAAAGATATTTCAGAAGCACCTAAATTATACACCCCATATTTCAGCAGAGATTTTTTGCTCTACACCTTTGCTTTTGACACTTCTCTTGTCGACGTGTTCATGCAAAAGGATGATCAAAATAATGAGCAGACTATATAGTTTATGAGTGCTAGTCTTCAAGGACTCGAAATCATTTATCCCACCATTGACAAGCAGGGTTATGCAACATACAAGGTGGTTAAGAACTTTCGGCCCTATCTCTTGAAAAAAACTATATTATCTTTGTTCCCCACCCAACAGTCAGATCATTGTTCGTTCAACAAGAGCTAGGTGAGAGAAGATCGAATTGGATGACTAGTTTACAGGAATATGACTTAGAGTTCAAACCAGTTCACACAATCAAGGGCCATGGTCTATGTCGACTAGCAACAAAAGCAATGGACGCTAAGGAAGAAGGGGATCTCTCAGTATGGGAGGAAGAAATTGAAATATACAATGTTGATCGAGCCTCCCCACTACTATCATGAACTCTTGGTACACATGTGTGCACCAATACCTTGATCATGACATTGTACCCTCCCATCTATCCACACAAAGAAAGAGAGAACTTAGACTCAAAAAATTATATTACCATTTTTTGCATGGGGTGCTTTTGGGAAAGCACCATAATGGAGTGCTACTCAAGTGTTTGGAAGTGCACGATTCAGAGAAAGTGTTGCGTGATCTCCGTGACGGACCCGTCAGGGGAAATTTTTGGGTAACACAACTACACATAAAGTCATGCAGGCTGGTTTTTATTGGCCTACACTATACAAATATGCTCACACTTATGCCCACAAGTGTCTAGCTTGTCAGAGTTGTGCCGACGGGAACAATAAGTCAACTGCCCCATTGCAACCTATCGCAGTGGAAGAACCTTTTGAATAGTGGGGCTTGGATATTATTGGAAAAATCTTTCCACGTTCATCAAAGAAACATTGTTACATTCTCATTGCCAGAGATTATTTTACGTAGTGGAAAGAATTAGTTCCGGTCAAACAAGTAAATGATTAGGAAGTCATTATTTCCTTCAGCAGAACATCATTTCTAGGTTCAACATGCCTACTTCACTTGTTTTTGATAATGCAATGTACTTTTCATCGCTAAGACTTTATGATTTTGCATTGGAAAATAGGATTGTATTGAAATATTCAGCTAATTACTATCCCTAGGGGAATGGTATTTCTAAATCCATGAATAATAACCTCATCCATATCATCAAAAATACCATATTCTTTGAGCAACGAAACTGACACTATGATTTGGTAAATTCTTTATGGGTTGACCAAGTCATGCCAAAATCCTCTCTGAAAACCTCCCCTTACTTCCTAGTATATGGAAAAGAAGTCATCCTCCCACCCAAAATATACTTTCCTACTCTCCAACTCTCAAAAGAATCCCAAGGCAAGCCATTCTTATTAGTGCAGCGTAGGATGGACACTCTTCCTAAGTTGCAGGAAGAAATGTTGAAAGCAAAAGAAACATTTTCACTTTATCAAAACCATATCAAGAGGTGGTTTGACAATAATTCTATGGGGAATAATAGGTTCAGTGTGGGTGACATAGTCTTAAAGTGGGATAAAGCCCATGAGGACAAAGGAAAACACACTAAGTTTCAATCCTTGTAGATTGGACCATTTACAGTGCACGAAAGGCTTGGCGAACACACTTATCATCTTCAATCAATTGACAGGAAGACTGACTCTCTCCCTATCAATGGCCAAGACTTGAAACATTATTTTCAATGACAACAAAGGGTTGTTCCCTACATTATGTAGATATAATTTCTTATTTTTTGTTTTCTTTTATTTTTCTTACGTGCATAATTGTCATGCTTGTACAGGTTTTGGATTTTGACTATGTGTGTGGCTGAAGTCTAAAAGATTCTTGTGACACTTCAACATTTGGCTAATGCTTTGGTCCGTCTTCCCTGTGTTGGTTATGTATTTTGTGCGATGAAGTTCTAATGGAAAATATGATCCATCCTTAATGAGAGTTTTGATCAAACCATGAACTTGTGTCTATTCTGGAAACCTTGTGTCGATGTTAGGTTCTTTATGTTTTGGCGTTTCCATGCTTATCCAATTAGTAGAAGAGGAGAAGGGGAAAAATCTAAACAAGAAAAACTAAATCAAAGGTTTTTACATGCTTCTCTAAAGGAACGATCTCTCCTGCTCTCAATAAGTCAGGATCCCTCTTTTTCCCAAAAATGAATAAGTGCCAATGCACAGTTCTATAAAAAAAAAGGCAAAATAAGAGAAAGGCTTCCTGCATAGAGAGGTGAAGCAAGAAACTCTATCGAGGTATTATCCAGGCTCGTTGGTAGTGAAGAAATGTTTGTGTTCCTTTAGTGACCCCGTTGAGGTACTATCCAAGTTTGCTGGTAGCAAAGCAACACCAGAGATGAAAAATTATACTCTCAAAATCTTATGCTCATGAACTTCACTACCCTTCCCAAAACATTATGATAATGGTGAATTTTATGTTGAGTTTAACTGAGAAGGCATGACAGGGACTACATTTATTCACTGGCTAAGTGGGGATACCAAATTAATCTACACGATGAATCAATATTCCATGAAGAACCAAGGCCTTGCACAAAAGAAATTAACTAAGACAGAGAAGCTGAAATTATACTAGTGTATCGCCAAGTGTTGTAGCTACTACAAAACCCTCTAAAATTTTGGCCTACACCCAATTTCAGAGCCTTCCTTGATGTTGTTATCATCTTCGGAAAATTTGAAACTCATTTCATGTGCTTTCTTAAAGTATTTTGCACCCTTCTACAAGTACGGAAAGATGTCATTTTTTCACATGTTCGCTATCGCACCATGTACATAAGCATGTTCTGGTGGTTTCAAGAGGTCATCTTTGTGCAAATTAGTTGTTCTAGCCATGGAAGAATTTGTCGCACTCATTTCCAAAGTTTTGAACACTGTGACACAAGTGTTGTCATATTTGTCACAAAGTGTATCTTTAGTGTCGCACTTGTCAGAACTTATCATAAAGATGTTGCACAAAGGGAAATGCATTGTTAATGTGTTATGGGGGATATATGTTGTTTATTCATCAAATTATTCTAAGTTAGTGATCAAAGTCGAAGTCTTATCCCTGTTCACACTAGTCTCGTCGATCCCACACAACCATTTTCAGAAAAACTTCCCGACCAAGTAGCCTAGCTTCACCCAACCTCCCTGAGTTGTGCACTACAAAGTCTTAGTCCTCTAGCTATGACCTTGCCATTTGGTACTGCAAAATGCATAGTTACAGCCTCTTAGGATGGCTACACCACACAATTTTTGTGCCCAAGCTCCAACCTTGACCTCTAAAATTGCACAATTTTTCCTCCCAACCTAGCCTTCACTGCCTGCTATGCAATCACAAGAATCAATCTAATTCCCTGAACCTCTGAACAACTCAGTTATGTAGCATCCCAACCTCACTTCTCTCTTGCAACTATGCAGTATGTCCTATCAATGCCCATCCCGTCAACCTATCTCAATGGCTCTCAGAACTGCACAATTTTTTCCCTCAGTCCTACCTGAATTGAGTATTGCGCAGTCTCAAGGCTCAAGCCTCACCCATGGATGTTTGAACTATGTAGTTGTGCAGTCACTGAGATCTCTCTCCCATCCTGTCAGCTGGTTCTAACTTAGTTAATGGATCAAATGCACTATCTTAGACTAGGGGGGTTTCAGACTGATGTCATCTCGTCATGAGTGAATTGTAGATGCAAGTACTCTATCATGCCATTGCAAGATGATGATGAATGAGATGAAGGAGGGAATAATGTTGAAAGACACACTTGTAGCTAAACACACAAGTCGATCAATCAAGAAAAGCAAGGGACGTTATTTTGCGACCACCATTCAAGACTTGAGATCATTGAATATTCCTTATCACTAAGCCATGCAGAGGTGAAAAGAAAAGAATTATCAAAAATACATTCAATGCTCAGCAACATAAGTGGCTTGACATTGCCACATCATCAAGAATTCCATGTGAGAAGTGTCATGTCACGTCATGTCATGAGTGGTCACATGCCACACCTTGTGGCCAATGATGTAACATATGTTTCATAAATGTATTGTAAAGTGAAATTCCAAAGGACATGTGTGGAATACGAAGATTCATGTATATTTTAAAACTCATAGGAAGTCAAACAATCATGAGGATAGATGAAGAGTCACAAGGAAGGTGAAGCATCACTTCCCCATTGTTATATATACTCCCTCATTATAAGAGGAAAAGATTTTTCACCTTGGTTCTTCTCGCAAAGCATTAGAAAGATAAGCTAGTTCTTTTGGGGAGAAAGGAGTGGATCCAACACTCCACTACTAGAGATAGTGATGTTCATTGTATACATGTGTCTTGGAGCTTTTACTTAATAACATAAGCCTTCAAGGCCAACATGTTCTTCATGCATGGATTACGAATGTTTGTAATACTATTATGTGAATGTTTGTACTTGATGTTTTCTTTCACATGTGATGATATAGTTGAACAATTTTGGTTGTTTTGGTAACTTATATTATTGATAATTTTTTGTAATGGTTGTTATTGTTGTCCCATTCTTGTGGACTACTCCGTAGGATATTAGACATAATTTTCTCATTTATTGGTTGTAACGACTGTCACATCTTCTGTGGAATATTCCATTGGATGTTAGACTGATCCTTTTGGTTCATGTGTGTCTCTTCTTGGGTGGTACTACTACCTCTCTCTTAGAGGTTCACTTTCCTCTCCTCTCCGAGTGGAAGAACTTTGAAACATTTACAACTAAACAATCACCAGGCACACCTTCTTTCTTTTCGAATGTACCATTACATCCCTCTCTATTGCTAACAATTAGAGCCAAGGTAAATCTTTAATAACTTGGAAACTAGGCCTTTATACTGGATGGTACTCCTACAACAAACAATGTGAGGTCTAATTGAGATTTCATATCGGGGAGATCCCCTGAATTTTGGTGGGTACAACACTGTTAAAAGACTTTTAACCATTGAATGATTTTACATGTGGAGAGACATATGTTCAATGGATTTGAAACACAGTGGGACTATTTTGAAGTGATTAAACAATATTTCATGTGTAAATTGTAGCCCAGTCAATATTCAATTGGAAACTCATATTGCAAAATCATGCTAATTCATTTATATTGATTAATAATGAATACAAATAAAATGAATATACAATGACTAAATTAGTTGTTTATAATGATTATTAAGAAATGTAAATGAAATGAATATACACTACTAAATTAGTCATTTCTGTAGTGAATATGAAACTACCAAAGATAGATAAATGACTATTGGAAATGACAAATTTGTGACCATGAACAACAACTAAAATTTACATATAAATGACTTTTTTGGCTAATTTATAGCATTTTATCTCGCGACCAACATTTTGGTCATATTTATTTGGTCATTAATTGGTTTCGAACGATGACCAAAATTTGCATATAAACAACTATTAGTGGCTACTTTGTAGTATCTTATCTTGTGACCAATGTTTTGGTCATATTTCTTTGGTCATTAATTGGTTTCCTCAGATAATCATGTAGTAATATATTTGGTTGTGTGTATGGTCATAAAATGTGAAATTAATGACTAAATCAATGACTTATTCAATGATTGAATTCACGACTAAATATACTACTAGATGATAAAATTGAGACAACCAATTAATGATTAAGTTAAATACGACTAAATTGGACACAGAGATAGGATAATGTAAATTAGTCATTAATGGTCACATGACCAAACATAGTCATTATATGCAATTTTAGATAGTTTTTTAGTCAATAATTTCTATTTTTATTCTAGTGAGACATGTTGACTTCATCCCCAAGGGTAGATTATTTTGAATTAATCATATTTTTAATTTATCTCCTTATAGTTTTAATCAAATTTCAATTGTGGGCACCCATTGGATGCAGAATCAAAATTATGCATTCAATGAGTACTCACTACATAAACTTTGGAGTAGACCCACATAGATAAAAATAGAAAAATATGTATGAAAAATATGTTTCTTTCAAGAAACATTTGTTTAATGTATTTCAACTTTTCTTAGTATTTCTACTCAAAACTATGCAAAGTGGGTACTCAGTGGATGCATAACTTAACCATGCACCTAGTTAGTTGCTACACATGGAATTTGAGTAAATCTATAAGGAGATAAGTCAAAAGTACAATTTAAAAAGGTTGCTTTATTTATTTTCCTTTAAAAATTCATAACTCTTATTTTATTAGTTTTACTATTATTTACTTCTGAGGCCCATTTTAGACCTAAAGATTCCCCTAATCAGTAGCATAACACCTATTAGGCCTTATAGGTAACCATATTCACAAAATAATGATATTGAGCATATGGTTCACAAAAAGATAGAGGTTGGCATCATCAAACCTAATTAGGGTACTTTCTCTTAACTTATGGTGATGGTCATCAAAAGGGATGGTTCTTGGTGCATGTGTCTAGATTACATACAACTCAACAAAATTGAAATTAAAGATAAGTTTCTTATTCCTATCATTATTGAATTATTAGATGAGTTTCATGGAGTGAATTTATTTACTAAGTTAGATTTCCATTCTAGATATCATCAAATCAAAATGAGGCAAGAAGACATTCCTAAAAATATTTAGAACACATGAAGGTCATTATGAGCATTTTGTTATGCCATTTGTACTTACAAGTCCACCTTCAAATCTTGATGAATTTTATTTTCAAACAATTCGTTAGAAAATTTGTGTTAGTATTTTTTGATGACATACTAATCTACAATCAATTTTGGGAAGAGCATATATAGCATGCTGAAATGGTCTTAACACTATTGCAAAAGAAACAAGTATATGAAAATCCTTCCAAGTGTGCCTTTTGGGCTTAAGAAGTGGAATATTTAGATCCCATGAGGGTGTCAAATTGGTTCCTAACAAAATAAAATCTATGAGGGAATGACCAATCACTAGGATATTGAGGAAACTAAAGGATTATTAGGATTGACATGCTATTACTACAACTTTGTCAAGATTTATGGTCAACTAAAAGAACCTCTAAAAATGTTTTTGAAGAAGGAATAATTTTCTTGGACAAAAGAAGAAACCACGACTTTTGAAAAAATTAAAGAGGTTATGCACACAAATCTGGTCTCAGTGGCACTTGTCTTCACAAAATCATTCAATGCGGAGCATGATGCCTTAGGCCATGGCATTGGTGTAGTTTTAATGCAAGAAAATAAAAAATGGTGTGGCATTAGCACCCCTTTCCTTTGAAAGTAATGAGCATAAACGAAAGAAATTACTCAAACAATCTATTAAAAATAAATGTTACTCATACTATATTTACTTAAGAAATTACATCTATACCTAATAATAAAATACTTCAAAGTAAATTCAGGTCATGATAGTTTGAAATACTTCTTGTAACAAAGGTTGTATTTAGAAGAGAAACAAAAAGGGCTACAAAGATGTTATGTTATGAATTTGAAATTATCTACAATAAGGAAAAAATAATATCATGGCAAATAAACTCTCAAGGAAAGAGGAAGACAAATTGTGTTTAATATGCATTATTTCCATCTGAAATTTTGACTAGGGGGAAGAAGCAAGGATGTAACGGAAGGAGGATGAGGAGGTAAGAAAGATAATTCAACAAATTCATGAGGACCATGATATAGTAGAAAAAGCTATGTGTAAGAATGATTTGTTGTGGTAACAATATCACTTACACTTGTGTAAGAATTCTCAACTCAAATAGAAATTCATTTCCTTTTCTCTGACTCACAAAACTCAATGCCCAACACTACTGTTAATTTTTCCTTGAACTTAGTACTCGAAAATTCACTAACCTAGAAGATTATAGTTCTACTAAATAAATGTACATCTATATTCTTAACACATTAGTGGAAGAAAAATTACACCTAACCAATCTCAATCACAATGACACAAATAGATTCTTCCCAATAAAAATTTATTCATCAATTTTGAACTTACTTGGGCTCTCATCTTGGGATACAAGCCCAAATGAGAAAATTACAAATACAACATGTTTTGGATATGATATAGCAATTTAGGCCCTAGATTGGTCTTGAATCTCCTTGGTTGATTTGGATCTCCTTCCTTCCTACACATCCTCAGACTTGGCACACTAGAGTACATCACACTCCTAGCTTGAGAAAAGTTATCTATTAAAGGCTAGTACTATTGTATAGTGTTTCTTACTCCTCTCCTTAGCCATTCTTTTATAAATTTACATTGAGCTAAATCTTGAACCCTAATATCCAACATGATTAGTGGACAAGAATCAATCTTCTATCACTTGAGGTTAATCACTGAGATTAAAAAATAATCACTAAAGTAAATACTTTACTTTCCTAATTTTCTTTAGCTCAATAGCCAACATAATTAGTTGTGTTCTTTCATAAGTTAACACTTATGATAAGTTACATTAAAAAAAATTTAACATTTGATCAAGTGTTCTAAGGAGATATGTAGGTGAATTTTGCATGTCTAAACACATAGGCCTAATATGCAGAAGTACTTTCCCTAGATACAAACATCAACACTTCCTCTTGCTGACAAAGTTATTTCTATCCCGTTGGATTTGGCTTAAATCTTAGAATTGCATTTATTGTGATATTTTCTCCCTATAAACTAGAAGCGTTTCATGCCTCCTAGTCTAGAAACATCCTCAAAGTCTTTCTCTCCTTGGATTAGTTCCTAAAAGTCTCCTACGCAACATAATATAGGTTCACTTTGTACCAAAAGACCTTATTAATAGACTTGAAGAAATATGATTATTGCTTCTCTCCACCTAAGCCTAAATTTTGACTTCCTTTGAACTACCCCACCATTAGATCTTTGTTCTCTTTGTTTTCTTTCACTATGCTTCTTCCCATTGATCGAGTACACTATCTTCTTGGCCTATACAGGGTTCTCACTCTAACTCCAATGGAATGGAATTTTTTAAACCTAGATCCCATGGGTCTGATTAGCTCTGATTCATCCTGGAATGCCACACAAAATCCTTTCTTATTTATCATAGAGACTAAAGTAAACCCCACCTGAGTTTTAGCACCCACAACAAATCTTTCAGCTATACCCTGCCCCCTGACTTGAGTTGGAATATCAATATTCTATCCCCCTTTATTGCATGATTGGTATCAACACCAAACTCCACATCCAATTATGAGTCCCACTTGATCAGGATATCAAATAACTCTTTTTCTCCATCTTTGTGGTTCATGTGCTAAGTGCTTTTAGCACCCACAAGAAAACTACTAGCTTATATATATGTAAACATATTCCTTGTGGATCTGTCTTGGTCCTTTAACACATCCACTAAATGTAAGTTATTTACCATCCCCAACTAGTATGGTCCTCCTCTTTCCCTCTAAGGGTTAACCTTCGCCAATCCTAATGACAAACTTATTACTAGCATACATACCCTATCACTAGGTATAACTACCAACTTGTGTTTATTATGTTAAATCACCTCCCTATTAACTTTGCACAATATTAATAGTTGGCCGTCTAACTATGGTAAACACAATATTTATCAGCATTCATCCATTAATATGATGACTTCTAACAATATCATTAATCCTTTACTTATAATTATTAATAATGATACCTCTACTTCCAATAAAAATTCTATTAGTAAGCTTTTCAAAAACATCGTAGCTAGAGATAAGGTTGTCAATATCTCTACTTATGAATTAATGAAGGAAGAGAGTGAGGTGCTAAATAGAGACCTTGGGTTTGCTATTACCCCAAAACACATTCCTATTGAGAGCATAATCTATAGTTTGGAAGACAATATTCAGGGATTAAATGATGTGGATAAATAATGTGTTCGACAAGATTGCACTCATTATGAGAAAAGTTAAACCTCCTAAGTCCATTGTAAGTCACAAACATTTGATGGCTCTTACGAAATTAAGGAATAATGATAGTATTTCTATCTTGAAGGATGATAAAGGTGGAACCATAATATTTATGAACAAAGATGATTGCAACTCCAAGATGAGATATCACCTCTATAACAATGGTAGTTATAGAAATATTGAACATAATCCCATCCATAGAATTATTAATGAGGTGAAGTAGGCAATTAAAGAATCTAATCTAGATGATTATCTGAAGAAGAAATAAACATCGTGTAGTGAGATCACCCCGAGGATTTATGGAGTTCCAAAACTAAATAATAAGGAGTTTCCTTGGGCATATTGTTAATATCATTGCCTCTCCCACATATATGTTGGGTAAATATGTAGCTGGTATACTCAGTCCTCTTGTTGGTAACACATATTCCCTTATTAAGGATTGAAAACATTTCATTGATCTAATTAAAAATGACACATGTGAGCCTAATGAACTGATGGTGAGCTTTGATGTGGTTTTTTTGTTTACCTAAATTCCTCTTGATGAAGCAATCGAGGTTGTCAAAAGTATTACAAACCCTCAAACTACTAGACTTAATAATATATGTCTTAGTTCTACCTTTTTCATTTTTCAAGGGGAATTCTTTGAACAAACCACTCGGGTAGTAATGGGTTCTCCCTTATCACCTATAATTGTTAATCCTTTTATGGAGATGTTTGGGAATAAGGTCATCAACACCTACCCTTTGAAACCAAAACAATGAAAGAGTTATGTTGATGACATGAATGTGAATTGGCCCCATGGAAAATCTAAACTAAACAAGTTTTTGGAGTATCTGAATGGGATTTCCAAGGACATTGAATTCACTATGGAGCTTGAAAATAATAATAATAATACTATTCCCTTTCTAGATGTTCTATTTACTATAAAATAAAATGGAAGTGTTGGGCATCATGCATATATCAAGAAGATTCACACTGCTATTTATCTCCATGTTGATTCTCACCATCGTCTTGCACAAAAAATGGGGATCATTAATACACTTATCACTAGAGAATTAATATTATCAGAAAAGGATCATTCTCAACAAGGTATTGACCTCGTTACAATGGTCTTCTGTGTTATTGGCTATAGTTACAAGGACATCTACAAATCCATCAAGAAATCTAGAAGGAATTCCCCTTCCAATAATTCTCCAGCCCCTAATGGGAAAGAATTCATCCCATATATCTGTAGTACCACTAACAAGATTTCTAATTCCCTTAGAAGAAATGGGATTATAATATCATTTAAGCCTCTTGATACCATCTGAAACAAAATGAGATATGTGAAAGAAAATATTGTCTCTTTGCAATTCAAGGGTGTCTATAATTTTAATTTCTCCTGTGGATTATGCTACATTGGAGAGATTGGTCAATCATTTAAAATTAGGTTGAGAGATCATGGGGATGACATAAAGAGAGAAATAACATGTTCGTCCACTCTTGTTGAACATTCATTTAAAACGAAACACCACTTATGCCTTGAAGACGCTAAGATCATCACTAAGGAGGCTCATTATTTCAAGCACAAATTCATGGAAGCATTAGAAACTATCAAGAATCCAAACAACCTCAATGGGGATGGGATATTGAAGTCAGTAGGAGTTGTATCCTTTAATTTTGAACAAATAGCCCATGCTTTCCTTTCTCTTCCTTTCTGATCCCCCCCCCCCCCGTTTTCTCCTTTCCCCTTCCTTTACCCTCTCTCTTTTTCCTCTCTTTTCTCTTCTTCTTTTCTTCCCACTTTTCTCTGTTTTCCTCTCTCCCTCTATTCAATTTTTCCTTCCTTTCATCCCCCATTATCCCATGATTATTAAGTTTATGATTTCTTTCCTCCCTTTATTTAATCTTTTCTTTCCTTACTCCTTTCTATTATTTATTATTTTTGCCTTATGTTATTTTTAATTTGTTTTATTTACTAGTGTTGATGTTTTTCTAACTTGTTTATCTCGTTATCATCTATGTTTTCCTTACACATTTATTTATTATATTTTATTATTTTTCCTTGCTCCTTTCTACTATTTTATTTTTTCTCTATTTTTTTTCTTCTCTCTATTTTATTTTGTTCTATTCATTTTAATTTGTTTTATCTATTTTGTTGTTGGTTAACCTTTTCTCTCCTTCTTTGCTATTCCCTTTACTTAATTTATTTATTTGTATTCTTTACCTTCCTTTTCTTGACATATCATCCTGATGATGGGTCTTGGTTGTGACTCGAAACGTCGATTTAAAATGTCTACTATGGATTCTCTGACTCAGGTTTCTTTGAAACTCAACCACAAAAACCTCCAAACAATATTTTCTAACATGTTTTGAATGTCAAATTATATATTTTCTAGCTCTAGCTTCCATCTAGTTGTGTATTCTCATGGCTTGATGTTGTTGATGGTATCTAAGTCAACAACCCACCTTCGACGTTTGAACCCCTTAGTGGCTCTATATTCTTTCTCTACTCTAATAGAATTGAGACTCCCTCCGTACATGTGGCCTATTCATGATTATCCATGCCCCTTTGCCCGATGGCCCATAATGCTATCGTTGTGCACTCTATCATTGGCCCAATGCTAGCTCTGGTCACTTTGTGCCTAGCTCTAGATTTGATCCAATATAATTTCCCTCTACTATAACCTTACACGATCCAACTTCTCCTTCATGTGGTCATTCACTTAATAATATCTCACAAGAAATGACAACCTCATGCTCTTCAAATTAGTGGCCCTACACCCATGTATGTTAATATTAGTAGCATCTACTTTAGAAATGCTAGTGACCTACTAATCCTAAAGGACCCTACAAATCCATACAACATCCCATTCTTTCTATAAAAAAATGTGAACTCTCCCTCAGCCACTATTATTAAGAACATACCACATATTGTTGACCTAGTGCACCTCCAAACCATCCATGGCCCTTGGTGGATCATCATCACGGAAGCTCTAGGATAGAAAATTGACATGATCCATTCCTAGGAAATTTTTATTGTCACTCATCATCATCAGGTTGATGCGACCCTTTACCGTCATCCCCATACATTATTTGTTCCACTTCCACATCTTTGTAGATTGATGGTGCTATTAACCTAACCCTCAACTATCAAAAAGTGGTTAACGACTTGTCTCCACACATATTTATGCAAAGATTCATCCTGTCTTATTGGCATGTTCATCTTGGTAGCACAAATATCCTACTTTTTTAGTCTCCTCCTTACTGCTTGGATGTTTCTACTATTACTGTTGGATTTGGTGGCTAGACTTTCCCTATGTGTCGATCTTATGCTTGTATGGCTAATTACTCTTCCTTTAGCATTTGCTCACAGTGGCTTGTTTTTTCCTATGGACTAGGTGATCTCAAATGGTTGATGTTAACGATGCTTATGCCCCTTGATTAATTGGCGGTTGGGTGTGGCTGGCCTGCTCATCTGCCTCACTACCTCTTTTATTTAAAAATTTAACCTTTTCATTGCAAATATTGTATGGCCCCATCAATTTTTTTCTTTAGTAATTGTACGACCTCATCCCCTACAACAACAAAAAATATTCCCACCTCATATTATCATGGTTTAACCTAGCCCTAATGATATCTATATGAGCATCGCTTCTTGCAAGATTTAGACATCATTTTTCAAAGTTTCCCATTCTGAAACCATGTTAATTTTTAAGTATTGGAAGAAAAAATATACATAACAAATATAAATCACAATGACACAAAAATATTATTCCCAATAAAATTTTCTTCATTAATTTTGAGCATACTTGGGCTTCTTTCTTGGGGTAATGGCCCAACTATGAAAACTAAAAATGCAACATTCCTTGGATCTGATCTAATAGATCAGACCCTAGATTGGTCCTCCATCTCCTTGATTGATATGAATCTTCAATTCTTCTCTTATGCACCTCCATAGACCTAGCACACTAGAATATCTCACTCCTTACTTGAGCAAATATCTGCCTCAAAGGCTAGTCTCTTTGTATGGTGTATATTTCACCTCTCTTTAGCACTAATTTGATAACTTTACATTGATATAAATCCACAATCCTAATATTTAAATTGATGGATGATTGTCATTATATATCACCTCAGTTAAGGTCAACCGCTGAGATTAAAATATAATACCTAAAGTAAATGTTTTACTTTTCTAAGTTTCTTTATCCCAATAGCCAACATAATTAATTGTGTGTTTTCCTAAGTTAAAAATTAGGCTAAGTTATTTTTAGCAACTTCCTCACATTAAGCAAGTCTTCTAAGAATATCCGTAGGTGACTTCTATATACCTAGACACCTAGGCCTACATAGAAGAACCTAATTCAGCTATAAAAATAAACAAGTAATTGTTGTTAGTTGACGACAAGCACCTCCCCAATAATATATGGGGTTTTGGGTCTTGTTAGTACCAAGGGATTAGTATAGTTCAAAAAATTCCACCACCTAGTATCCTAACATGTGACACCTGATTGATAGAATCCTACTAATGATAAGGTTCTTCTTAATCGATAGACTCTATCGCCTCTCATTAGTACTAAGAGTTGGTAGCTGTTCAAACCTTACCAACTCTCAATCATTTGATGACCAAATTGCATATGAGACATCCCTAACTCTCCATGAACGTTAAGTAATGGAGTTTTCGATTCTATTTATATTGATGGTTTCCACTCAATGAGATCCAATACACTTCTTGATTGTCGAAATCTAAAAATGATTATTCCTAATAACCCCTTCTAGTTAGCTATGAGTTATAGCCCTTATATCATCCATGTGACAAGGGCATAAGGATAGGGCCTCCAAACTCCAAATTTCCCTATGGCCCAACATAAAAGGGTTAATCCTAAATTTAAAAGGGATGATCCCCAAATTTTGGATCCCATGCCTATTCTAAAGGCTTGAGATCAACTCTAATAGGGTTTTTGCTGCATCCCCACCCCCTCTCCAAAAAAAAAGTATCTTGAAGACTCCAAAAGTATTTTTTAGCCTATAATGGCCTCTCAAGGTCAAGCATATCCTAGAAGAATAAAAAAAGATGGGCTGAAGCTAATAGTTTTTTTGTTGCACTCCCCTCACCCTCCCAAAAAAAAAGGTATCTTGAAGACTTAAAAAGTAATTTTTAGCCTACAATGGCCTCTCAAGGTCACTACCTCTAGTCAAGCATCTCCTAGAAGAATAACAAAAGATGGCTTGAAGCTACATTCTGAACTTTACTCAACTAAAGGACTTATCCTTACTCACATAAGGCTGTAACTCCTCACATTAGAATTATTTCTCTAATACTAAAAACTAGTAGCTTGGTCATTCTCCTAAGAAAGTCAAAATCCCTTCAAAGAGTATAACATTCAAGTTATCTCACACTCATTAGATATGGTGTCTAGGATGTTCCATATTTTAACTAGTCTAGGTAAGGCCAACTACACCAACATATTACAAAAAGAGTTTAAGATCCAAATTAACTTTGCATTATTCTATATTATTCTTCATGAATAACATGTCCTCAAGGTAAACTTGCATGCATATAATTTAGGCATGGGATAAATTAACAACTAGAGACCCAACATAGTATATCTTTTCTCATCTCATTATGACAATATGCATAGGAACTAGCATAATCATGTTCATGAAGTGTTCATTAATATTCAAATTGTACAATCGTATTAGATATTTAGAACATATATTAGTCCATGTCTACCAAAAACTAGAGTAACCATCATAATATTATATATGAGCCTTGAACAATACAATCACTTCATTCATCATAGGTAAATACACTTATTTGATACACTTACGCTGCTAGTAACTGAACAAGGGTGAGCTACTCTCCATCCATCTTTAGGTTTAGCTACATTGTGGTCTTTTTTGCAGTTGGCCACTGCCATGCCAGACCCAATTCCTTCAAGGAAACTTCCCTCAAGAGCTACTCAAGGTTATAAATTATGCAAGTAATGTGAATACCACTCTCCTTCACTTACAAAGTTTAGGAAATGCATTAAATTGATAAAATAATTCCCCTAATGTTAAGCCAAGTCCTCTTGGTTATTAATCCCTAATATGCAAGTGGCAAAATGTTTAGCAATATTTTTATAAAAAAAATTCAAATTTCTAATGATTTTATATAACTCCCTATAAAATTCTATGATTTTTAAAGCAAAACAATTTTATTTTCATATATTGACATTAACTCCTAAAATTTCTCTTTCTCGTTAATCCTAATATTTTAAAAATATCTTAATATATTTAAAGCAAAATTTGATTGAAAATTAAAATAATATATCCTTTACCTCGTAAAATTTAGATCAACATGATATTGTAAAATGACATAATACTTTATCTTCATCATTAATTACAATAATATAAATTAAATCTTTAAAAATATAGGCTAATACTATATATTTAATTCAAAGATATCCCTTTAAATATTTTTTATCTCTTTAAATATTTTTAATTATGAAACTCTTAAATTTAAAATTACAGTAACCTAATTCTTAACAATTGTTTCTCAAAGTAATAACAATAATAATAATAATGTGCTCTATGTCACGCAAATCCTACTCCAGACCGTGAAAGAAAGTAGAAAATCACAAAGGGAAAATTTTCCATTAAGTTTTGTATTTTACATCAACCAAATGCAAGGCCCCATTCAAGAGAGTTAAAAAATCTGAAACGATAATATTCAGAAAAAGATAGTTTCCACTAAAATATATGGTTTATTTCAGCCAAATGTAAGTGTCCCACTCACAAAAGTGAAAAGAAAGCAAAAAACAGTACACAGATAACCTTCAATAAAAAAATTGCAAGGATAATTTAAAATGAATAA
This sequence comes from Pinus tabuliformis, assembly GCA_031772625.1. Lineage (NCBI taxonomy): Eukaryota > Viridiplantae > Streptophyta > Pinopsida > Pinales > Pinaceae > Pinus > Pinus tabuliformis. The sequence continues at coordinate 647,287,102 of CM062814.1, forward strand.
TTTTCATTAAAATATGTGGTCTATGTCAACCAAATGCAAGTTTCCACTCAAAAAGTGAAAGAAAGCGACAAATTTTGCTCGGAGAATCTTCAAAAATATAATAATGTTTAAAGAAACTTTATGGTTACAAGTTTTAATGTTTTTTTTTAACTAAAGCATTTATATTATTCAAAATCTTATATACATAAAATTATTCAAAATCTTATATACATAAAATTACAGAGATAATTAGACAAATCATAGAGGAGGTAGGAATCCTAAAAAAAATCTTAATATTTTAACTTAGCCAAAAGAGTCTCGAAGTCATTCAAACTACATACATCAACTCCCATGATTCTGTGAAACTCTGATTCTGTGAAACTCAACCATAATATGGTTTGTAAAAAATCTAATAGGCCCATACAAATACAACTAGCATATTTATAAAATAAAACCATCAATATCCCAAGCCTTAATGTAATGTGGGACAACCCAACCACTATGACATCAAATATAGAAATCACATCCCAAATGGAAAAAAGTCAGGAACTTTATCCAGAGTTTGAGTGAACCAGGAGAATTACCACATACCCACCATATTGAGCCATGACCAATCTCGCAAACCATCATGCATCTAAGAGGTGAAAGGAAACTCCACACGCCCAACCAAACAAGCCATTAGCCAATGCAAAGAGCCATCACACTACCCCTCAACCCACTATATTTTATAGTCATTGTCAGAAGAAGAAATGTTTGTCAGAGCCCTCGAAATGGAGCCATGAGAGTCCATCAAGTCCCCTCCATCACATTCACATGCAATGTGGTTTTCTATATGAGTTAGTCGAGAGTCAATTCTATCTAAACAAAACCTCTAATTCCTGAGCATTCTCTTAACAACTTCCACGAATGAAATTTTTTTGTACTTCTCCACTTGTTTACCCCTCAAGACCAAGCCTAGAAGGGTCTTCATTTGCTAATGAAGATCCATATAATTGAAATATTTTTTCTTCATGCCTTTGGTGTGTTGAGGGTCAAGGACCCAAGTCGACATGTCCTCCATAAGTTCTAAATCTAAAAGTGATTATCTCTCAACCCCTGCCTATGTCTCAAGCTCCTAGATTTCTCTATGTGTTTCGAGTGAGATAACATTAAAAAAACCTCACTTAAGCCTAAATTGTTCAATTCTAATGAAAATTAGCGTATATTGTATGTTTCTGCGATGATAAATGTATTTATTTATTTGGGAATAAGCTTTTCAAAATATTTATTCATGATGATTATTTTGGAATAAGGTTCCCAAAATATTTATCTATTAAATAGAAAAATGATATATTCTCTAATTAAATACTACTACTAAAATTATGCGAAAAATTACAATTATCAAATTCTAAAAAATACTCTACAATTAAAAAGAAAAATTTTCATTAAAATATGTGATCTATGGGAAGCAAATATGATGGCAGGCTGACCCGCCAATACTTTGTTCCCAAAACTTTTGTCTCCAAAAACTTCTTAAAAGACACAATGCTTCTGAGTGAGGTTGGAAAATTCAATTTTTGGAGGCCTTTCCCTGGGTAGTTTATCGAGTTTGATGACTCAACAGAAAGTAGACACATGGGGCTACTTGACCCAGCAATCAAAGTTTGAAATGGGCTCCTAAAAGTCGATTAAAAACATAATCATGAACTAGCGCGACCCTTCTGTAGGCTGGCGTGACCTTTCTGTCTCAAGCACGATCCTTCTGCTGTAGGCGCGATCCATGGAGCAACCTTTCTGTTTGATGCACAACCCATGGCGTGGTATTTATGTCTGATGCGCGACCCTTTTGCTCCTGGTGCGACCTTTCTGTTTCAAGTGCGACCCTTTTGTGACCGAGGGTTTTGATTTCTCAGAGCGATTTCAAGCAAGAAAAAACATAGAAATTTGAGGATTCTTTAGATCTATCATTGAGAAAACATGCAATTAGGATAAAATACTCATAGCACTAAGCAGATCTATAGATCAATCTCGTTTGGATGCAAAATTCCAAAAAATACACAATTTACTGGATATCAATCTACAGGATTCCACAATTATACTACAACAAAATGATTTTTCATCATTTGAAGCAAACAATTTCTTGACATAAGATGATATTAGATACACCATGAAACTCCACTAAATCAATTATGAAAAGAAAAATCACTACCCAGAAAATTGTTCTAGCCCTTATTGACCTGATCTACATTCAATGTTTCCCTGAAAAATGAGTTTTTCTTTTTTTAATGATCCTCTGTAAATTCAAATTTCTCAAACAACGTAATCCCTATTTAATTGGCCTAACACATACCTAAGATAATAAACTTTATCACTTCACTCCTAATCTAGGCACTCCAATAACTTTTACAAACAAATAGTAAATAATAACATTTAAGAGGTCCAACCCTCTTTAGTAAATAATTTTGACCGTTCAGGTCAAAGGTAATTTATCTCATTTGATGCTCCTACATCAGACTCCTGAGGAGGAAAAGAAGGTTCCATCAAGTCTTGAGGATTCACTTGATATTTATTTAACTTTGTTGTTATTATCCAACTAGCATCTTCAATTGGCCATCCCTTCCATTTGATTAGATACTGATAATATGTTTGTCCTCTAGTTTTCTTTGTTACTCGCTTCTCCAAGATTGCTTCCACTTCTCTCTTTGTTGTCCTTGGCATCTGTTCCTCCCAATTTAGAGTTTGAACTTCCTCATCTGCAGGTTCATCTTGTGATTCTGCCTCTGTTTCCTTGTATGGATACAAATCTGCAACATTAAAGATAGGAGATATTCCAATTCCTTCTGGCAGTTCAATCTCATAAGCATTTGAGGAAAACTTCCTTAAAATTCTGCAGGGTCCTATCTTTTTAATTTTTAATTTGTTATAAGTCCTTACAGGAAATCTTTCTTTCCTCAGGTAAACCATAACTAAATCACCCACTTGGAATTCCTTTTCTCTTCTCTTCACATCAGCCTTTTGTTTATACTTCCTGTTACTTTCCTTCAACCTTTGGTTGAAATCCTCTTGCAATTTATGCATTTGTCCCACAAATTCTTCAACATTTGCACTCCTTATCTCTTGTTTTCCCAAATATCTAAGCTCATATACTCCTCTAGGATGCATTCCAAAAACAATCTGAAATGGGCTCATCCCTGTACTCCTGTTAGGAGTATCATTGTAAGCAAATCCAGCTTGAGCAATTGCTAAATCCCACTGTTTTGGATGTTTGTAAACCAAGCTTCTTAATATGTTTCCCAAGCTCCTATTCACCACTTCAGTTTGCCCATCCGTTTAAGGGTGATAGGATGAACTAAAACTGAGGTTTGTATCTAAATTCCTCCATAGAGTCCTCCAAAAGTGTCCCACGAACTTAGTATCTCTGTCTGAAACAATACTTACAGGAAGCCCATGTAACCTTACAATTTCTGAGAAAAACAAATTAGCAATATGAGTTGCATCACTAGTTTTCTTACAAGCAATGAAATGATCCATTTTCGAAAATCTATCCACAACAACATAGATAGAGTCATATCCTCTTTGAGTCTTTGGCAAACCCAAAACAAAATCCATGCTGACTGCATCCTAAGGCTTGTTTGGTATTGGCAATGGCTGATATAACCCAGTATTTTGGCTCCTTCCTTTGGCATGTTGACAAATCCTGCATTTCTCAACAAACTTTTTGACATCAGTTTGCATTTTTGGCCAATAATAAAAAGAATTCACTTGAGCGAATGTCTTATCCTACCCAAAGTGTCCATATAATCCTCCACTATGCTTTTCTTTAATCAAACTTTCCCTCATGGAGCATTTAGGAATACACAATTTATTGTTTTTGAACAACAAACCTCCTTGAATCAGATAGTCTAACCATTGGCTTCTATTATGAATCACGGGATTTTGAGCATCTGCATATATTTATTTAAAATTTGTATCTTCCTTGTACATGTTAATCATTTCTTCAAATCCCAAAACACCAATCTTCAACTCCTGCATAACCAAATTCACTCGGCTCAAAGCATCAACAACTTTATTTGACTTACCGCTTGTGTGCTTAATTACAAAGGTGAAACTCTGTAAGTACTCCACCCACTTAGCGTGATTTTGGCTCAACTTTGGTTGATTGTTTATGTATTGTAGTGCAAGATTACCGGAATACAAAATAAATTCTTTGGGCAACAAGTAATGCCTCCATTTCTTTAGATGTTGAATAACAACATAGAACTCTTTATCATAAAATGAGTACTTTCGCTTGGCCTCATTCAAATTTTCACTGAAATAAGCTATAGGCCTCTGCTCCTGAATTAGTACAACTCCAATTTCTACCCCACTAGCATCACTCTCAACTTGGAAAGTTTTATCAAAGTTTGGTAGGGCTGAAACAGGTTTTTCAGTAATCTTCTTTTTCAACAGTATGAAGTTCTAGTTTGCTGTCTCTGTCAACTTAAATGGTTGTTTGTTTTCCTTTATTGTTTCAACTATCAGTGCACAGATCTGACTAAAGATTCTTATAAAATTTCTATAAAAACTTGCAAGACCATGGAAACTTCTTACCTCAAATACTCTCCTTCGAGTTGGCTAATTCAGAATTTCTTGGATCGTTTCTGGGTCCATCTTCAAGCCTTCTCCTGAGACTACAAATCCAAGGTAAATGAGCTCTTTCTTCATGAAACTGATAGTAATCTTATTTATTTCTCTAGAATCGATCCACATGTGCCATTCACCATGCTTCTTGGGGCTAAGCACTACTGGTACTGCACATGGACTTAGGCTCTCCTTTATCAATCCTTTATCCAACAAATCCTACACCTGTCTCCCAACTTCTTCATTTTCCTAAGGAGTTAGCTTATATGTTGCTTTGTTTGGTAAACTCGCACTAGGTATTAAATCTATGTGATGGCTAATACTTCTAATTCGTGGAAATGCACTTGGCAATTCATCAACAATAATGTCGACATAATCATTTAGTAGATTTTTAATTTCCACGGGAAAATAGTCTAAATTAGTAGAAGTCAAAATTACCTTGGGTTTACCCACAACAACAAAATGCATTTCTTTCTCCTTCTTAACTTCTCACAGTAATTATTTTCCACTAATCATCAAAACATTTTCCCTAGCCGTTCCTTTGTCCGCTCCATCATTGAAAGGTAACAACGTATGCTTCTTCCCATCCTTCCCTAATGTATATGTGTTCCTCCTACAATCATGAACAACTTTCCTATCAAACTGCCAAGGTCTCCCCAATAATATATGGCACACATCCATTGGCATTACATCACACAATATCACATATTTATATGTACCAATCCGTATATCTACCCGACACTCTTCTGTCACCAAGAGCTGATGTCCTTTCTGCATCCAGGACACTTTGTAGGGGGTAGGGTGTACCATATTAACCAAACCCAATTTCTCCACCATCTCTGTAGAAACAAGATTGTCAGTGCTCCCACTGTGAATCACAACCTTGCAACATTTCTCTGTAGACTTGCACATAGTCCTGAATATACTTTTCCTTTGAGTTGGTTCATTGGCTTCTTTTTCTGCCTTTAGCAATACTCTTTTTAACAATAAAGACTCTCCCACCTTAGGTGGTTCTTCTTTCCCCGTGACCTGAGGGATTTCTTCTTTTGTCTAAGCTATATTTACATTCCTTGGATTTGCTAGTTTGTTTTGAGGGCAATCCCATGACCCATGTCCTAATTCTCCACATGTATAACACCGAATTTCCCTTCCTCAGATTCTACATCTAGGTCCAAATCTTCCTCTACCAAAGTATCCTCTCTGTGGTGGTCAATTACTGGTCCCTCCTATTTCATTCAGAGAGTGCTGGAATCTTGGTCTGGAAGCTCCTCTTCCTCTTGCTGGAATTTTACCTCTGTTCTTATGAATTTGCTTCCTCAACAATTTCTCCTCTTCCTTCAAAGATGCTTGATAGGCACCTTCAATTGTCTTCAGACTTAGCAGATTGATTTCATCTTGTATATCGTATCTCAATCCGTTGATATATCTGGCTACTTTTTTCATATCATCTTCAGCATGTCCTGATCTAATGCTCAGCTTATAAAACTCCTTTGTGTACTCTCCAACAATCATCCCTTTCTATCTTAAGCTTTGTAACTGTCTGAAAAGGTTTAATTGGTAATATTTGGACATAAATTTATGTTGCAATTTTCTCACCATTTTATTCCACTACTTAATCTTGAGGTTTCCCTTCCTTTCTCTGAATATTTGTAGCTCATCCCACCAGATGGCTGCATTGCCCTTCAATCTGGTAGCTACAAATTTCACCTCCTTTTTATCTTCGACCTCTTTATCTAATGCACTAATCCAATCCATCAGATCTTCCACATTAAGGTTTCCTTCGTACAAATGTATTTCTACCTTCGGTCTTCCACTTGATTTTTCCAACATCTTGAGAAATTTGGCTATTTCACTTTCTTCCCCTTCTTCTTCCTCAGAAGATTCTTCTTCAGCACTAGCAGCTCCCTCATCAGGAACTCTTCTCTGGGCAGTTTCCATCGTCTTCATTTGTGTGCAAAGATGTCTAATTTCTTCAAGCAGTACTACATTGGCTATAGGTCTTCCCCGGCCTATGCCAGCTCATCCTCTCCTCGGTGGCATATTTGTTTAAGTTCCGAGAACAACACTCTAAACCTTGCTCTGATACCAAACGATGGCAAGTCGACCCAACAATACTCTGTTCCCAAAACTTCTGTCTCCAAAAACTTCTTAAAAGACACAGTGCTTCTGAGTGAGGTTGGAAAATTCAATTTTTGGAGGCCTTTCCCTAGGTATTTTGTCGAGTTTGATGACTCAACATAAAGTAGACACACAGGGCTAGTTGACCCAACAATCAAAGTTTGAAATGGGCTCCTAAAAGTTGATTAAAAACACAATCATGAACCGGTGCGACCCTTCCATAGGCTGTTGCGACCTTTCGGTCTCAGGCACGACCCTTCTACTGCAGGCGCGACCCACGATGCAACCTTTCTGTTAGATGCGCAACCCTTTTTCTCAAGGTGCAACCGTTCTATCTGATGCGTGACCCTTTTGCTCCTGTCAAGACCTTCTATTTCAAGCACGGCCCATGGCGTGACCTTTCTGTGACCGAGGGTTTTGATTTCTTAGAGTGATTTCAAGCAAGAAAAAACATATAAATTTGAGGATTCTTTAGATCTATCATTGAGAAAACATTTAATTAATATAAAATACTCATAACATTGAGCAGATATATAGATCAATTTCGTTTGGATGCAAAATTCCCAAAAATACACAATTTTCTAGATATCAATCTACAAGATTCCACCATTAAACTATAGTAGAATGATTTTTCATCAATTGAAGTAAACAATTTCTTGACATAAGATGATATCATATACACCATGAAACTCCAATGAATCAATTATGAAAATAAAAATCACTACCTAGAAAATTGTTCTATGTTCTAGCCCTTACGGACGTGATCTACATTCAACTTTTCCCTGAAAAATCAGTTTTTCTCTTTTTTAATGCTCCTCTCTAAATTCAAATTTCTCAAACAACCTAATCCCTATTTAATTGGCCTAACACACACCTAAGCTAACAAACTCTATCACTTCACTCCTAATCTAGGCACTCCGATAAATTTTACAAACAAATAATAAATAAGAACATTTAAGAGGTCCAACCCTCTTTAGTAAATAATTTTGACCAATCAGGTCAAAAGTAAATAAAATACCCAATAAAAAAAATGGATAAAAATCACATAGATAATCATATATGAGCATATTTTTATATTATTAATCCAATGCAAGGCATAAAATAATGTATAAAGATATTTTATGGTCATGATGATAATTTTCGAAAATATAATATAATAATGTATAAAGACATTTATTAATGAGTTTAAATGTATGAAAACATTTTATTTGGTGTAATTTTCTTTTATAATTTTCTTATTATAGGGATGTTAGTACTTTAACTGTTTCAAAAGTGGTTTTCATCTTTAATTTCATTAGTCTAATATTCACTCAAATCAACTAATCTACACTTCATAAGTGTTGTTTTAACCTTTTTAATTAAATTAATTAATTGAAAAAATGTGGTAAGAATCTGAGTTATAGTTTTTTAGACATGTAATATTAGTAAGTGACATTGTAACCAATCCTATTTACAATATACGAATCTTCATAATAAAATGAAGTTAAATCTCCATAGTTAAAACTCTTACTACATATTTAAATATATATGTTCAACTCATATTTTAAATCTCATTATAATTAATAACAATAATAAAATCATTTAAAATAAAATTATAATTAAGTCAATTTTTATGATCTTTTAAATCTGGCCAATGTGAAATGTATCATGAGATGAGCGTTTTGATGCTCGTGTGTTTATTAGCTATTTAATTTCTATGGTTCCTCTACCTTTATATTTTTTAGATTATGGCTTTGTTCCTTTTCAGTGTGGGGAAGAGATAGATGTTAAAAACATTAGTTTAGGATGTGGTAAATAGTTAAAGTACTACATTGAAATTTTGAAATTTGTAAAATTATATTTCTAAAGAAATGTTTTTAATTATTAAAAAAAAAAAACTATAATAACCTAGTTTTTAAAGCAACAACTAATATTAAAATTATCTTATTTATAATAAAATTTATTTTTTCTAAAAAAAAAATAATTTAAATTACTTTAAAATTATTCAAAACAATCAAATCAAATCCAAATTCAATAACAACCGAACTTAAACTCCTTACATAATTCATAATTCCAAGTGTATCTAGACTCAAATTTCTAACATAATTCTAACAATATAACGAGCATCCTAGGTCATTTGTTTATGAAAATCTGACAGGATAGCAGGAAATTCGAAATATATGGAAATCCGACGAGACAGCAGCTAGGTTAATTGTTTATGAAAATCCAACAGGACAACAACCAGGTTAATTGTTTAATTTAGCTACTGTCTTTGGAATTCTAAGATATTCCCAGCGTCCCAGAGAACCAGTAATTAAAAAGAAACATAATATGCCTCAAATGTTATTTATCTCAGGTTTTCCAACACTTGGAAGGTGATGAACGGTTGGTTGGGATTGGTAGGTGATGGATGGTTCGTTGGGATCACAGTAATAAAAATTGTCAATTATTGGTTGGGATTGGTAGGTGACGGATGGTTCGTTGGGATTACAGTAAAAAAATTGTCAATGATTTTGTACTAAATGATGTGCAACCAAGTTTTGAGGATCTGGTTTAATAGTTAGGTGGGGAAATTTGGTTTTCTCAGGTTTTGTGGTCCGTTTTATGGTTTAATCTTGGGTGAAACTCTACATAATATGTCTCAAATGTTATTTATCTCAGGTTTTCCAACACTTGGTATGTGATGGATGGTTAGTTGGAATTATAGTAAAAAAAAATTGTCAATTAATTTGTACTAAATGATGTACAGGTGCTTTCTTTTTCATGTCAACAAGGGATAGGTGTAATGTAGAGCAGTTTTGAGGATCTGTTAGGTGGAGAAATTTGGTTCGCACAGGTTTTGTGGTCCTTTTTATGGTCCAATCCTGGGCAAGACTCTGTATGCCTGAAATCTATTTACTTTCCACATTGGAATTGAATTGAGTTATTACATCGTGAACTTTTGCTTTCGCATTGAATTAAGTTGAGTATCTTTCTCATTTGTTCATTATTCTTCATTGAAATCATGCAATACAAATATTTGATTTTGTGGTCCAATCTTAAACAAGGCTACTCAAGATTTCTTCAAATGCTATTATTATATGGTCATTTAGGCTACTCAAGATTTCTTCCAATGCTATTATTATATGGTCATTTTACCAGATTTCTTCCAATGCTATTATTATACGGTCATTTTCCCAGGTTAGGACTCTCTTCCTTCCCACATTGGAATTGAATTGAATCGTTACATCGTGCCTTCTCGCTTTCGCATTAAATTAAGTTCACTATCTTTCTCATTCGTTTGTCATTCTTCATTGAAGTCATGCCGATATTCTTGAGTGTCGCTGAGATCACGAGGACGTCATTGAGTCGTCAGGTGATTTACCGTGTAAAATACATAGTTATCAAGTTTGGCCGAATCAATTTGAAGAATTCACAAATTTGGCAGTTTGGTTGTCGAATTAATACATCAAAATCAGTTTGATAAAGCTTTGCTAATTTATCACTAGGGTTTGAAAAAAAGTTTAAATTTTTTTATGAATAATTAATCCAAGAGCATTAGAGAAAGCGGCAAAGGGTGCGTCTTCCACTGTCCAAAGAGCTTCATAATGGTAAAGTCCTCAGGCGTTCAGGCTTCGCAACTTCACCATTTTCTCTCAGAATATACGAAATATATGAATTGAGAAAACCCTCCTGTCAATGTTTCCAAACCCAATGGCTGTCAAACCCATCCGATAACTAACTAGTATTTTTGAATAATAAAAGATAATTTTCCATTAATTTAGAAAGCAGTTTTTTCATTTCCTTTACATCAATTTGAATAATAAAACGTATTTTTCGATTAATTTAGAAAGCAGTTTTCATTTTTCTTACATCAATTTCATTGGAAATTGTATAATTTGAAAACAAGAGATGGGATATCTTTCTTTTTTTTCCAAAGGTAGCAAAACCTATCAAACTCAGGTGTCAAACCAACAGTGAGGACAGCCAATCCGCGAATGTCGGTTTAACTCATCACTGTTATCAAGGAAAACCACGCCACCTGTAATAAGTGGTCCGTAAGGGAGCAGGCTTTCACTCCTGCCAGATATGTTTCCTTAAAAGCAGTTTTAATACTCCATAGAGATGGGATATCTTTATAAAAGACTATGTGGCGTGTTTTTCTAATTAAAAAATTAAAAATAAATCATAAGTAAAAGAAACTTAAAAATTATATAGCAAATTATAAGATAAAGTAATTTGATTATTTAAAAACGTTATCATAGCCAATATATCAATGTATTAATTTTCTACTATTTTCATAAATAAATAGTTAAAAGAGTTTGCTCTATCTTTTGAGGAGATTTTGTAGCCATTTTTAATGAGTTGAAATATGCATTTTTCATACATTCACGGCTTTTTTTTTAAGGAGTTGTTTTTAGTGTGATTTTTTGGAATTTTTTTGGTGGATTTTTCTGGTCTAATTTCTATAAAATTATTGAAATCACAAGATTGATGCTTAAACCCTGCACATTAGAAGTGCCCTAGGGGTTTTCATGGTATTGAATCCATATATAAAATAAAAAATCTAGTTTAAATAACACAAATCAAGATTTCATGTCAAAATTTTCACCAGATTAAACTCCAAAAAATCCCACTATAAACAACTCTTTTCCTTAAACCTCATTCTCCAATAATAAACATAGTAAATAATATTCAACTATTTATTTTAACAATATTTTTAGAATCTAAATTGTTATTTTTAAAAATTCTGTTGCAGTAATACATCACATGATTTCTAGGTCTCTTGGTCAATTAGTAAAACACCAAAAACGATCCATGATCTATTCTTTGTTCGGCTAGCCTTTATGAAACTGCTTGATAATATATCATTAGGAAAGAGCCCGAAAACATTAAAGATATGGGAATTTCCTTTTATTTTTCATTTATGTTATATTTTGTTTATTTCCATCGTCATTCACCATCTTCCTTTTTTTCTTCTTTTTACTCATTGTAATATCTAATTTCATAACTCATTGTAATATCTAATTTCATAATTTTTGAAAAGTTTTGAATGTTCTGACAATAATAATTATTAATTTAATTTTTTAAAATTTAGATTTTTTTTTTCCATATTAGTAAATGTATATTTTTAATATTAAATTTTACTAGTACAATTGGTCGGTTGAGGAAGATATGGGAATTTCATTTTCTTTTTCATTTATGCTATATTTTGTTTATTTCCATTCTGGTTATTCACCATCTTCTTTCTTTCTACTCATTGTAATATCTAATTTCATAATTTTTGAAAAGTTTTTAATGTTCTGAAAATAATAATTATTAATTTAATTTTTTTCAAATTTAGATTTTTTTTTTTTATTAGTAAGATGTATATCTTTAATGTTAAGACTTAATAGTACAATCCGTTGAGGATGGGCCTCGTAAGTAAGGCAACCCAGGATCAAATTTCATGGAGATTAGTGTGGCCAATGCCGGATCCCCGGGTGATTTTGACGGCTTAGATGCGCCTAGGTCACGGTTTCTCAACCCATAGGTCAAGTCTAGATAAACACAAATCACTTGACAAAAAAAAAAGATGTATACTTTTAATTTTAAATAGTAAATGTTTTCTCGTATGCTATCAAATTCTAACTCAACCTAGTTAACTATGAAAAAGAAAAATATGAAACTAGATTGGCTTTGGTGTCACTAAAATCATGATGACATCATTGAGGTTATCAGATGATTTAATGTTTAAAAATTATGATACTAAACTGGTTTAAAATGTGGGTTAAGATGAATGGTAAAAACGTTTTAGTTGTTTAAATAAGAATTTGATCATCTTTAATTTTATTTTATTGTAGCTTTGGAATATTCAAGAGAATTGATGTTGTTTCTCTTTAATTATTCCTTTTTGAGTAGAAAAAAAAAAGTACTATCTTTTCATTATAAAAAGTAGTTACATCATCATCATGGACCATCATGGACCTGTAATTGTGTTTCACCATTTTCACTGGTATATAAAAAAAATAAGTATTATATCTTCATATTCACTATGAGAAACCTCTTAGCCTTGAGAAACATCAATGTTTTGTCTCAAGTTTATTCTTTCTACACATATTGTATATCATGAAATTCAGTCATGCCTATCATTAAGAGTATAAAAACAGACTGTCACAAATATCTATTTTGTGATTCTTCAAAAATAACAAAAAAAAAACTACAATGTTCCTATGCCCAACTCAACTGTATCTATATGATACTAATGCTCCCTGACTTTATATGCAGCCATGGTAAGAATCCATACAAACTCCCTTCTTTAACAGAGAATTTGCTACCTGATTTTGTTCCCTATAAATGTGCATGGAAAGTCATTTTCAACGTATGAATGCACCACATTTAGTTTGTGAGAGATGGCGTATTAAAAAGTGAATTTCCTAGGACCCAATCAATAATGCCTTTAGAATCTTTGTATACATGTAAAGTATCACTGCTCAACCACTTGGCACATAAAATAACACCCCACAGAACAATAGTTTTAGCACGATTATTGGTACTTATACCACCCACCCACCAAAAATGGTAATATCTACTAGGCCAAAATACTATATAGGAACCACATACACATCTCCTTTTTGAGCTAGCACCCTCAAAGAAACCAACAAGGTAGTACTTTCATATATCCTTTAGTTGGATTGTTCTTTGTGCCTATTGCCTCCTTCTAGGACCAATATCTGAGTAATATGCAACAATCTTAATCACCATATCTCTCACAGCTGTCCATTTTTGTTTAAAAATCTTGGAGTTATAGTTCCTCCATATACCCCAAAAAATATAAAAAGGCAATGCACAATTGATGCCGGGGATTACCCCCACTTACACCCATAGTATGCATGTAAAATGCATAAGCACATTTGTCCCAGGAATTTAACTCACCAAGGAGTCAAATCTTCAACCATCAATGGTAATAATTCATAGACTAACCAACATAGTCTAACCCTTAGGTAATATTCACTTATCGAACCTCAATTAACCCTTAAGCTTTCACATAAGACTTTCTTAAAGCCTTTCATTAAGTTCTTCCTATCGGGACTTTAAAATCCCTCATAACCTTCATTAATGTTAATATCGGACCTAACCACAAACCCTTCCTTAACTTTGGTTATGCATAAACCTTAACCCAAAAACCTTTTCCACACATTATTTCTATTACACCCCCTTTTTAATAGAAATATACATAATCTTACCTTTTTAAACCGGAACTTCGCTTTATCGGAAAACACAGGAATAACCCGACCGAAACACATAGGCCAGACTTCAAACATTATAAACCCACGTTCATAATTGTCGTTGGGTCCGCTCATCACCTCTTTGCATTATCGCATGTCACTTTCCATTCACCGATCCCCGATCAAATTATGACCGTCGATCTAGACTCGATCCGATGGTAGGACTTCCACCCGATCAACAGAACAGAACGATGACCTTCCGCCGTAGATCTTCCTCCATCGTATCCGACGATTGTTATTTATTTTGGATAGACAACGAGCATGGGGTTTAACTGCCCGATAAAGTGGCTTCCCCTTTCCACTTTACTGCTATGTGTTGTGATATGTATGGGAATCTGGGATCGGACGCACAATGCTCGATACCACTTATGGTTTCTTCACTGCCTGAAATACCATTTCGCTTATAAACCCACCTTTTCACTAGCTACTTCCCGTGCTTTTCTATCATGCGATGACCGTTGATCTATGAGATCGATGGTCCTCGTTCTTTGACGCCTACGCCATTGATCTTCGAGATCCAACGATTCATATGCATCACCTCTTCACTTCTCCGCTCATTCCTTTCCTTTGACTTTATTTTGTCCTTCAATGTTTTTCCTTATGGTTTTGGGTTTTTCTTTAGGGTTTTGGTTTTTTCGCTCTTTCGCTTCCTCTGAGCTTAACTTCCTCTGCGAATTCTCACTTTGCTACCTCTCCAGAGCTTACTCTGATCTTCCAATTGGATTCAAAGACCCATGATGATTCCTTTGAATCATTCTCTCCTCTACGTATTCTACAGAATTCTGCCTGCAACCCCTATTACAGAACCTACGAATTCACATATAATTCAATCATTCAATATACGTTCCACACACTTACACAACTATGGAATAAACCTTTGTATATATAATTATGAACAATTGATTACATATCGAGACCCTCTATCTCTCACAAGCCTGATCTTCAGTATCAGTGGCCTCCTCCTCTTCACTCTGCCCGTAGGCTTACATTTATACCAAAAAGGTTATGTTGAACTAATTTTGGTTCAAATCCTAGATCTATTGAACTGACTCCTAAATGTCCTCTATGTCCACTTCTAACTTCATTTAATCCCTAAGAACTCTCTCTAGTCCCTCGAATCATGAAACTACCTTTAAGAGTTATAATTGACTTCTAACTCTTTTGTCATTATTAACCACTCATGTTCTCCTTTATTCGAGAGCATTTACAAACATCCTCACACATCTAATTAATTCCTATCCTACTCACTTAAAAGCCTAAATATTACATTAACTTAACACTTAGGAAACCAATTTCCCTAAAACACATGACCCCCCTATGTCTACTAAAATACAATGATTTTCCTTGGGTTGAATGCTCCTGCATCAAACTCCCAAAGTAGAAAATATTCATGATCTCCTGATCATGTGTCTTCATAAGTTGATTGAAAAAACCTCCAGGGTCCCAAACTTTAGTTTGTAGCTGCCCAAATGCTTTGTTCTTTTGCTACTGTTGTACTTCTGTTGTCTTCTGCTCCATCTTCTTCTCCTTGTCAATCAGGTTCAAGTTCTGATTGATCATCCTTCCTGTTGTCATCAACTTTCTCTCTATGGCCTGTTTCATCATCAGCTGCCACAATTCTTCAATTTCTTTTTCGAGCACATCTTTGGACTGGTCCATACTCTGCCTCTTACTTCTACCTCTTTCTCTTTGTTTCAGGTTGTTGCTGTTGTCCACTAACTCTTCAAACTGTTGTTGGTTACTTTTACTTTGTAGTTGTTGGTTTACTTTTTCTTCTACTTTTGCTCTTGTTCCAACTTTTGCTTTGTCTCCTATGCTTACTGCCTCCCTTTCATCCTTACCCTCTTTCATGATTATTTATGTCTGTACTGAATCATGACTTTCCAGCATTCTCTCCAACAATTGAGCATCTCTGTTCCATGGATTGAATTTTTCCACAGAATCTTATTCTTTCATCTTTATTTGGCTGCTCATTTGTGCCAAATTTTCTTCAGCATCTGCAACAAAACCTGCACTCACAAAACACTTGTTAAAATAAAAAACATAAGGCTTCTGTGCCTTATCTTCCTTTGGCAAAAATTCAGTTTGTTGCTCTATTTCTTTCTCCTCTGTCAGCACATCAGTATGCTGTTTTGAATTCTCAAAAGAACTCATGAGACTATCAACTAGTCTCTCCTCCACATCATCTACTCTAATGATGTCTTCCTGCTCTTGTCCACTGTAGTGAACTCCTTCTTTTGCAGTGTCAATTTGCTGAACTTTCATTACCATCTCCTTTTTCTTATGATTGGCATTCATGAAAAAAAATTGTATTCCTTTTTTAGCAATCTATCTTGAACATCTATCCTCTGTTTTTCCATTTCCCTTCTTTGAAAATCTAATTTTCTATATAATTCAATAATTTCAATTGGAGTAGAATTTGGAAATTTCACACAATTTTCCATACCTTCCTTTGTTATTGATAAATCATGAGATGTCCTTTTTCCCTTTGCTAAGCTTTTTGCATAGACTTCTTCTTCTTTAACATCTATCAGTAGATGTCCTTCTTCTTCAGTACATTTTTCCTTGTTGTCCCTCTTTAACTCTTCTCCCAGAGTTATCCTTGTCTCGCCATCTTCATTAATACTCTCCTGCATTTGTTTTTCATCAATAACATTAATCAAACTCATTTGATTACCTTTCTGAGACAATATTTCTTCATTCTTCATCAGAATAAGATCCTGATTCCTCATCTCTATGACAGCTTCTATAGACTCATCCATAGACTTTTTCTTCTGTATGCAGTCAAATTCTTCTTCTTCTGAGAAGTTTTCTTTGTCACCTTCTACTTCTAGATCTTCATCTACTCTGAAGATATCTTCAAAAGGTTGCTTTTCTCCTGCAATACGTGCCATCATACACAAACTATTAGTTTTAAAAACATAAGACCTTATGGTCTCACTTGATGCTTCAGCCATCATATCTCGTTGCTGTTACAAGTTCTCTTTATGACCCAGAAATTCTTCGATGGTCTCCTCTTCAATCTCCTCAAGCCCTTCACTTGGTTGCTTGATATCTTTCCCCAACTATATATGAGACCTCTCTATCTCATCTTTTTCCATAATAGAATTTAGATTCTGCTTGTCTTCTTCCTCCTTTATGACAATATCAACAAATTTTCCTTCTTTACATGTTTCACCTGCAAACATACACAAATTGTCAGATTTAAAACCATGTGACCCTTTGGCCTCACTTGAAGTTTCAGTCTTCAAGTCTTCATCTTCCCTTAAAACTTCACCCTGTTCTGCTTCACAAATGGACACTTCCATTTTCATTTCCAACTTAG
The DNA here is from genome assembly GCA_031772625.1 of Pinus tabuliformis. Classification (NCBI taxonomy): domain Eukaryota; kingdom Viridiplantae; phylum Streptophyta; class Pinopsida; order Pinales; family Pinaceae; genus Pinus; species Pinus tabuliformis. Next base: position 647,304,349 of record CM062814.1, read on the forward strand.
CTTCTTTGAGTTCTTCCATCATCCACCTTACTTGCCTCTGTTGTAGCCTTCTCTGCAACTTATGCCACTTCACTGGCTTCTTCCTCAAGACCCAACCTAGTCTCTGGCTTTCCTCAAGTATTCTCCTTAATGCATCGAGTTGTTCTTTTAACTCTGCAATCTCCTTGTCAATTTCCTCTTGACTCATCCTCTTGCCATTTGCCTTGGCATCCTCTTTCTTCATCTTTCTTCTGCTGTGGTCTTCCTCAGAACCTCTACTATGACTATTAGTAGCCATCTTCTTCTTCTCTATCTTCATGAGCTCCTCACTCACTCACTATGAGCTACATTAAATCCTCTACAACAACAAGTCCTCTTTGTTTCAACTTACCTCACCAAGCTTTCCTCTGTACTTGGTATTTTGGCAAGGCCTTGGTTCTCTGTCTCTGGAACCTCCTTTAAGCACTTCTCTCTGCTCCTTCTAGGCTTCAACTCATCTACACTTCTCAAGAACACAACTGTCCTCTTGTATTTCAATCACAATGAAATACTTGGTTCTGACCACCTCTTCTTTCACTTAGAAAGTCTTACCAGCTTCCTTCATCCCTTAGAAATTCTACCCACATCCTTTATGGAATTTCCCCTGTGATCTGCAACAATACTTCTACAGTAACAAGTCTCCTTCTTGCTACATATGCCTCACTAAGCTTCTCTCCTTTGAGCTCAGTCTTTTAGCATCTCTCTAGTTCTTTCCTCTGGAACCAATTCAACACTCCTCACTCTAGATTGCTGCAACCTTCTCACCTTTATCTGTGCATTAATGTACAAACACACATTCTCAAATCAAAATAGAACATATCACCTCACCTTCAAGATCTCAGCATGATCTTGTTTCACCATTCCACCTGTACCTTGAATGGATTGTCCTCTATTTCTTGCATCTGCAAGTTCTGCTACACATCCCCTCTGTGTGCCTACTTTCTGTCAGATTAGAATCTGATCCTTCCTTGCCTACATAAACATCTTTGACACATAACTTGTTCTCAATTCTTTCACATAGAATTTCTTTGTTCTGTTTTAACACCAATTGTTTCAATTACAATTATGCTCTGATACCAAATGATGTCAGGGATTACCCCCACTTACACCCACAGTATGCATGTAAAATGCATAAGCACATTTGTCCCAGGAATTTAACTCACCAAGGAGTCAAATCTTCAACCATCAATGGTAATAATTCATAGACTAACCAACATAGTCTAACCCTTAGGTAATATTCACTTATCAGACCTCAATTAACCCTTAAGCTTTCACATAAGACTTTCTTAAAGCCTTTCATTAAGTTCTTCCTATCGGGACTTTAAAATCCCTCATATCCTTCATTAATATTAATATCAGACCTAACGACAAACCCTTCCTTAATTTGGTTATGCATAAACCTTAACCCAAAAACCTTTTCCACCCATTATTTCTATTACACCCCCTTTTTATAGAAATATACATAATATTACCTTTTTAAATTGGAACTTCGCTTTATATGAAAACACAGGAATAACCTGACCGAAACACATAGGCCGAACTTCGAACATTATAAACCCGCGTTCATAATTGTCGTCGAGTCTGCTCATCACCTCTTTACATTATCGCGTGTCGCTTTCCATTCACCGATCCCTAATCAAATTATGACCATCGATCTAGACTCGATCCGACGGTAGGACTTCCACCCAATCAACAGAACAAAACGATGACCTTCCGCCATAGATCTTCCTCCATCGTATCCGATGATTGTTATTTATTTCAGATAGACAACGAGCATGGGGTTTAACCACTTGATAAAGTGGTTTCCCCTTTCCACTTTACTGCTACATGTCGTGATATGTATGGGATCGGGCGCTCAATGCTCGATACCACTTATGGTTTCTTCGCTGCCCAAAATACCATTTTGCTTATAAACCCGCCTTTTCACTAGTTACTTCCCGCGCTCTTCTATCATGCGATGACCATTGATCTATGAGATCGATGGTCCTCATTCTTTGATGCCTACACTATTGATCTTCGAGATCCAATGGTTCATATGCATCACCTCTTCACTTCTCCGCTCGTTCCTTTCCTTTGACTTTATTTCGTCCTTCAGTGTTTTTCCTTATGGTTTTGGGTTTTTCTTTAGGGTTTCAGTTTTTTCGCTCTTCTGCTTCCTCTAAGCTTAACTTCCTCTGTGAATTCTCACTTCACTACCTCTCCAGAGCTTACTCTAATCTTCCAATTGGATTCAAAGACCCGTGATGATTCCTCTAAATCATTCTCTCCTCTATGTATTCTACAAAATTCTGCTTGCAACCCCTATTACAGAACCTACAAATTCACATATAATTCAATCATTCCATATACGTTCCACACACTTACAAAGCTATGGAATAAACCTCTGTATATATAATTATGAAAAATTGATTACATATCGAGACCCTCTGTCTCTCACAGGCATGATCTTCAGTATCAGTGGCCTCCTCTTCTTCACTCTGCCCGTAGGCTTACATTTATACCAAAAAGGTTTTGTTGAACTAATTCTGGTTCAAATCCTAGATCTACTGAACTGACTCCTAAATTTCCTCTATGTCCACTTCTAACTTCATTTAATCCCTAAGAACTCTCTCTAGTCCCTCGAATCATGAAACTACCTTTAAGAGTTATAATTGACTTCTAACTCTTTTGTCATTATTAACCACTCATGTTCTCCTTTATTCGAGAGCATTTACAAACATCCTCACACATCTAATTAATTCCTATCCTACTCACTTAAAAGCCTAAATATTACATTAACTTAACACTTAGGAAACCAATTTCCCTAAAACACATGACCCCCCTATGTCTACTAAAATACAATGATTTTCTTTGGGTTGAATGCTCCTGCATCAATGATGATATTTATATGTCTTAAGGCATTGGGAAAGACAATCATCGATATAACTAGTTATCCAAATCGCATCAATGTTCAAATATTGAATGAACCCATCCCATATGGCAGAGGTGAATGCGTTGTTGAGAATAGGAAAACCAATTTGCACACTACAAACTATATTCACGTTAGATTAGTCACACATATAAAAACATCAATCATTGTTTAAAGATAGAAATTTTATCTTAACCACACAATCACCTAGTTGGGAAAATTTCTCAACCAAACACTAAACCAGGAATCTTCTAAACAAATCCTAAATAATAGAAAATGACTTACTTAACGCAGTTGAATCCCAAAATGATATCTAATATAATGCACTGCGTAAACCCCCATACTTAGAAACAAGCTCCTTTACTTATAGACCAAAACAAGTAGGAATATATTTTCCAAGTCCTCACTTAATGACTACTTGTCACAACCTCAATCAACAAATTCTAGTTGTGGTCCTGATGTTTACAAACATGGCAAAAGAATATGTCGACATCCATATAAGGGAACAACCATCCACAAGAATGCATGGCTGCCCAACCACTACAACCGCTTGTCTACCAAGATTTCCTTCACATACATGGTTTTGTTAATAATTATAACTTCATACCTATCCATCAATATTATAGGCTAGTAACCCCATCAAGTTGTCTCATAACCCTTAGAAAGGTGTAGTCGGCAAGTTGGATTCCTAAGTTCCACTCTGGAACTCCTGAATCACATATCTCCCGAATTCAATTTCTGAAAAGCATCCCAAGTTATTGCATAACCTCATCTGAAGACCACTCTCCCATCTTCAACAAATCATGGATCCTTCCCTAGATCCACAACTGCCAAACTATCTGGACAACCATCCAAACCAAGATTTTACCTGCACTTGATCTCATTTATAAGTTTCTTCACACCAATTTGTTGATCTCCTTCTTTTGATTTTTGGAAATTTTATAATCATTTAATATTACATAAAATACAAACGTCATACAAAATCTAAAAGAGAACTTAATATTATAAAGAGACAATTTGAAACCACCAATGTGAGCATGCCATCTATGCTGCTAACCTTAAATATTGTATATAAATCAATCATGAAATCATGACATGATGGGACTTATGATAACTGTATAAATTTTGTGTAGATACAAACTACAAATTGTAATATGCTAAAACAATTGACTTGAATCCACTCTACTCATCAGTGGAAACAATAAACGATCGATGAAATCATGAAGCATAAAAGAGAAAAAGTTCAATCAAACATAACACAATAATTTTCTGGGGAAGCCACAACTATAAACCTCGGCTATCTGTATATTGCATTAATCGGAAAATATGAGAAGATTATGATGCTTTTCTCAAGCCCAAGCAACCTCTGCACTAACTCTATCTATCTCACTACTTCACAAACAAGCTCAAGCCAATACTTATCAAATTCTGTTGCTTGCCAAGCTCCTATTTCCTGGCGCAGTTTCCTTGGGAATTAGTCCATATTTAATTGGGAAATTCCACAAATATGAATTGCACAATCATCATAGGCCTTCCTCTGATTTCATGCACCACTTGTACAATTCAAATGATTATACAACTAATAGTACACTATCCCTGAACTCCAATCTCAACTGGGTCTTTCTCTGATCTCACATGCATGAGTTAATTATGAGTGAATCTTTAGTTTACTGGTTGATTAGTGTTGGTTACACCCCACTACTGCATGTTACACCCCACTACTGGATCTCCCACTAATTCCTCCATCAATTGGAACTAGTTTAATTGAACTAAATAATTACAACTCAAAATAAACTCAACCAGGGCTCCTAAAAAGTAGTAGACACTCTACATGACTCTAGTTAGCCTCCCAACTCGAATTAACTGAGACAACTAAGTCAAATTAACTTAGTTAACTATTACATGTTTCTATGATAATTGGAATTACAATTTAATTCCAAATTTAATGCAAGGAAAAAATTAAATTAGGATTTTCTTGTTGCATTTTCAACAATCCCTCTCAACAAGAAAGAGATTATCTGCTACCCCAATCCTGCCTCTATGAAACTGGAATTTGCATCTTGAAAATGCATTCGTCAAAATATTTTCATCATGTTCCTCTGTAGGGATGTACTCCAGCAACATGATTCTCCTCTACACACAATATTGTAGATGGTGATATTGGATGTCGATATGCTTGGACCGATCATGAAAAACTGGATTCTCAGATAGTTTGATATAACTTTGATTGTCACAGTAAATCAGAGTAGGTTCCATCTGCTAACCAAACAACCCAACAAGGATCTTCCTCATTCAGATAGCCTCACAAGCTGCTTGACTAGCAGCCATGTACTCTGCTTCTACCGAAATGAGTGCAAATGATATTTACTTCCCATTGTACCAAGAAACAGTTGTTGACCCAATACTGAAGATTCCCCCTCATGTGCTCTTTCTTTTGGATGGACTCCTTGCCCATTCTGCATCTATGAAGCCTTCAAGCTTCACTTCTTCTGTCCATTTGCACCAAAGACCAAACTGAGTGGTGCCTCTTAGGTACCTCAACACATGTTTAGGTGCCTTCCAATAAAGTCTGGTTGGCTTAACCATGACTTCGCTAACATGTAAACTGCAAAACACATGTATGGTCATGTGTTCACCAAATGCATAAGTGAACCCACAAGCTATCTATAAATAGTATTCTCCACTATTTCACCTGAAGTAGCATCTTCCTTCCTCCAGTTACCTGCTATAGGAGTCTCCATGGGTTTGTTGCTCTCCATATGGAACATTTTCAGTATCTCATCGTCATTCTTTCCCTGATAGAAAAATACTTCCCTATCTCCTTTCCATACTTCCATACCAAGAAATTAATCAATGAGCCCCAGGTCCTTCATCTTGAATTCTCTTGCAAGATCCTCTTTGCAATATTTTATCAGCTTCTCATCACCCATTAGAATCAAATCATCAACATATAATACTATAATAAAAAAATTACCTTCAACCATAATATGGTAAAGGTTCAAATCTGCTTCACTTTTGGTGCAACCCAACCCAGTGAAATAGTTGTCAATCCTCATGTACGGGGTGCTTATTTTAGTCCATAAAACACTCGCTTGAGTCTGCATGCATGCAACTCTCTGTTGAAGGTCTAAAATCCTTCTGGGATCTCAATATACACCTCTTCCTCAATCATACCATTGAGGAATGTTGTCTTCACATCCATCTGATGTATCTTCCATCCCATCTGTGCTAATAGTGTTAGAATAGATTTGATTGAAGACTACCTTGCTACTGGAGCAAAGGTATCCTCGTAATAAATTCCCTCTACCCGAGAGAACCCTCTAGCCACAAACTTGGCCTTATATTTTCTCCACACTCCCATGTGTTTCTTGCTTTACCTTGTGAAGCCATCGAGAACTCACGAATGACTTATGTGTTGGTATTCATACTACTTCCCAAACATTGTTTCTGATAATGGAGTCATACTCCTCAACCATGGCATCAACCCATATTGGTTTCTACACTACTTCCTCGAATGAGGATGACTCAACCTATACATTCTCACTCATCAGAACCATGTAGTTTATGTACTGATCTGGTGACCTCCTCTGCCTGCATTCTGATGTGGGTGCTCCCACATTCTCTCTAGCACCATGATCAATCTTTCAGCCTCTCTGGTATGCTTCCTTCCATCTCTGGAAGTCTCTGCATGAGTGGGTGCTTCCACTCTTTGCTCCCCTACATGTGGCTACTCCACATCATCCTGAGATTCCTCCTTTAGAGCTAAGAGCTCCTCATATGCATGTGACTGAAGCTCCCTCTCAAGGGAACATTTCATGAGCTTCTCTTCATCGAAATTCATATCTCTATGAACCACTGTCACCGTGTTGGATGGTAGGTAACTCGATAGTTGTGAGGTGTATCATTGTACCCCACAAATATGCCCAACCCAGTTGTTGGCTCTAGCTTTTTCAGTGCATCCTTGCTAACATGACAGTAGAATGATGAACCAAAGATCCTGAAGTGTGCCATGTCTGGTTTCTTACCTGAAAAAACTTCTTCTGGTGTACTCATCTCGAGAATTCGATGAGGGGTTCTATTCTGCAAATAAAAAATTGTGTTGCATGTTTCTGCCCATAAGTGCAATGGTAGGCCTTGATCATGTAACATCGCCCGTGCCACTCCCATAATAATTTTGTTCTTCCATTCATCCACCCCATTTTGTTGTGGGTTATGAGGTGCTATTAACTCTCATTGAATGCCTTATGATGCATAGAAGTTCTTGAATTCATTCAACACATATTCTCCACCATTATCACTTTTGAGAGCTTGAACTTTCTTGCTAGTATCTTTCTGGACAAGAGCTTTAAATTCACAAAATTTAGTGAATGTATGATCTTTCTTCTGCATGAAGAAAATCCAACACTTACGAGAAAAATCATCAACAAATATTACATAATACTTATGCTTAGCCATGGATGTTTTCGAGAACGGTCCACACACATATGAGTGAACTCGATCAAGGATCGCTTGTTCTCAACTATCTTTATCAGGAAAGGAAGCTTTGGTTTCCCCAATGTACACCCTTTTCATGTGTCTGTCTGCTCTAGTGTACCCTTGGGAAGTCCTGTAGAATTTTTTTGCATGATCTTCAAAGCTCTGTGTTGCAAGTGACCCAATATTATATGCCATAGCTGACTGATGTCTCGGCTTTGCACCTTCTTTTCTTTTGTGCTCAAAGCAGAGCAATCTTCTACATCCAAATTGTAGAGGTTCTACATCCAAACCTCGATCCGCTTCATTTTTGGTCCTCCAACATGGAAATTGAAACCAAATCATTCTTCAAACCTAGAACATACATGACATCTTTTAATGAGAGAGGAGTACCAAACTCACTCTAAAATATAACAGTACCAATGTTGGTTGCGCTATACCTCCCATCATCTCCCATCTCGATCTAAATCTGGAGGTCCTTCTCCTCCAAGTCACTAAAGAACTCTTTGTTTTTGGTCATATGGAATGAGGCTCCACTATCCAGGTACCACACACAACCCATCACTGATATCACCATGCAAGTGATAAGTGTGAAATCCAAATCGAATTGTGAAGCAAGAGATTCATCTGTTGCTCCTCCTGAGGTCTTCTTATCGACATTCTTGTGTGGACACTTTGTGGAATAGTGTTAGAGCTCGTGACAGTGAAATTTTTTTATATTCGACATGTCCTTCTTCTTGCCTCCCTAACTAGAATCTGATTTGGAATGGGATGATTTCCTCTTACCTTTTTTCGCCTTTCCATCTAAGGCACATTTCTCCTCATCATCATGCTTGGATGAGGATCCATCTCTGGTCTTCCACCAAATCTCTTCTTGCACCAAGTCAGACCATAATCTTTCCCACTCTAGTAGCTTATCCCTCCCATTAAATGAGTCTTCATTAGAGGATTTTTGAGGTCTAAATGGGCCTCCTAAGAAAAATGTACAACAAAAATAAAATTTATAAGAACCAATAGGAATCAAGATGATGATGTCACCCATGGGGGATGATTCACCACTTTTGGAGTAAAAAAGTACAAAGATTAAAAAATAATAAAATAATAAAACTAATTTTTCAAATTTCGAGTGGGAGTACTCGTTCGATGCAAAATTTAATTCCTCATCCAAGGAGTACCTATGTTGCATAAATTGATGGACCCTACTACACGAAAAATGAGAAATACATGAAAAGAAAATGTGATTTCAATCACGTTTTTCATGTATTTCTCATTTTTCATGTAGTAGGGTCCATCGAAAACATGAAACATGGGTACTCCTTGGATGAGGAATCAAATTATTCATCCAACGAGTGTTTCTGCTCAAAATTTTAGTAAACCCATAGGGAGAGAAGTTGAAAAAATAGGTTTGTCTTTTTTCCCTCTAAAATTTGATGATGTAATCTAATCTTATTTTATTATTTCCACTATTATTTTATAATTTCCTTGGGAGGCCCATTCTAGACCTAAAAATTCCCATAATGGGTAGATGTGCCAACTCTTGGGAAGGCCTAGAAGTGCTAGGCTCATGATATTGTCTTCAACAACTATTATACCAACACTTCCAAGCTCATCCCGACATTGGGTGAACTTGGTCAAGTACTTTGGTATTGTGTCACCCTTATCCATCTTGATTTTTCCAATCTTTTCCTTCAGTGCCAACTTCTTTTGGTCACTATTCTTTTGAAATGGGTCTGTTAAGGCCTTCAACATTGCAAATGGATTTTCCTTACCATGGAGGTTCGAGACAATATGATCTCGAACTCATTCTAGGATAATCATACTCGCATTTTCCACACACTTTCTCCACTCTACCAGATCCTTAGCATCAGCTCGCTTAGGAATATATTTGTCTATGAATTCCTTAAGCTCGTTGTCTTCCAACACTGCCTCCATCCTCTCCTTCCCAACAATATAGTTTGAACTAACCTCGAGGGAATATTCAAGTCTCAATCCATAGAACGACATCTTGTTGGCTCTGAAGTATGATACTGCAAATTTGATTTCTCCTACAAAATATGAACTCGTATTCTCCTTGTCTATATTGATTTCAGATCGGATACCATGTAGAAATTCATTGTAGATTCAAACTACATATTATAATATGCTAAAACAATTGAATTGAATCTACTCTAAAAATCATGAAGCATAAAAGAAAAAGAATTCAATCACACATAACACAATAACCTTTTGGGGAAAGCCATAGCTAAAAACCCCTACTATATGTATATTGCATTAATTAGAAATTATGATAAGATTTCAATGATTTTCCCAAGCCCGAGCAACCTCTGCATTATCTCTATCTATATCACTACTTCACAAACAAGCTCAAGCCAATAATTAGCCAATTCTGTTGTCTGCTAAGCTCTTATTTTCTTGCGCATTTTCCTTGGGAATTAGCCCATATTTAAATGGGAAATTCCACAAATATGAATTGTGCAATCCTCATATTCCTTCCTCTAATTTCATGCACCACATGTACAATTCGAATGATTATACAACTGATAGTACATTGTCCCTGAACTCCAATCTCCACTGGGTCTTTCTATGATCTAACATGCATGTGTTAATTATGAGTGAATATTTAGTTTACTGGTTGATTAGTCATGTTTGCACCCAACTACCACAGGTTACACCCCACTATTGGATCACCCACTAATTCATACATAAGTTGGAACTAGTTTAACTGAATTTTACTCACTTAAACTAAATTACATAATTACAACTCAAAATAAACTCAACCAAGGCTCCTAAAAAGTAGGGGACACTCTACATGACTCTATTTAGACTCCCAAATCGAATTAACTGAGCCAACTAAGTCAAATTAACTTAGTTAACTATTACAAGTTACTACGAGAATTGGAATTACAACTTAATTCCTAATTTAATTCAAGGACAAAATTAAATTAGGATTTTCTTGTTGCATTTTCAACAATAACTCTTCGGCTTAAAGTCAACACATCCAACACATAAAATGAAGTGGTTTAACATCGTGGGTGACCAAAGTCTGATCAAGGTATGTTGGGGATCAATGTTGAACATTCTATTGATGTGAATGTGAGAGAAATCATGACGTGCACACCCTGTCAAACCCATTTATCTACATCCCATAAACAAAAGGTCTGGCAATGAAACTTCATTATTTTCCACGAGAGCTCCATGATCATCCAGAGATAAGTCTAAATTGAAACTCCCATGCTATTCTCTGAAACATAATCCCCTTGAAATCACATACTTAACCATGGGCTATTCTTCCCTTTTTCCATCGTTTGGCTTCCTAAATATCACATTCTCGTTGAGGGCAACTACAATCAGGAAAACACAAAGTATTGCATTCCTATAAATCTTGTTACAATGAATGCTAGTTGTCTCATTAATATCATCAAAGATGCCAACATATGGACCAGCTGCTTCCGCAAAATCCTTCGCTATTTTTTCTGGTTCCCTTTCATAGTTGCACCTTGCTTCTGTTATTTTCTCCACATAAATTACACTATAGGTTATATTGAAAATGTTAAATGGAAGTGGGATTTGATTCTAGGTCTCTCCAACAGATAATCAAAGCATGTGAAGAAAAGCACACACCAATATGTATCTATTATTGATGGTATCTCTGACATAATTTTTTTCCTTTTTTTCAAGCCGATTCCAGGCATCTCAAAATATCTATCTTCACGCCTCCTCTTTCCATCCACTAGTCGACTCCACAAATCCCGTTGGCAAGGATGATGGAAAAATTACTCACAAACAACACCCTCTATTTCCCTCAGCCCATGAGGAACCAAAGCCTAGACCCATACGAGCTCTGACACCAAATAGGAGAACCAATGTACACACCACAAACTATATTTACATTAGACTAATCACACATATAAATACATCTATCATAGGTTAAAGATGTAAATTCTATATTAACCACACAATCACTTAGTTGAGCAAATCTCTCAACCAAACACTAAACTAGGAATCATCTAAACAACTCCTAAAGAATAGGAACAAGCTGCTTTACTTAGAAACCAAGACAAGTAGGAATTATATTTTCCAAGTTTGAAGAAACAAATGTCCTATGTCTTCCAATCCATTTTGGCATAGAATACATCTTCATGGACCCAAAAAATCCCTATGCAATAGGTTCTCCCAAGTGAGAATTTTGTTGTACAACATCGGCCAACAAAATCACTTAATCTTTGTGAAATCTCCACTCAAATTTATTTAACATTTAAGATTGTTTCTTTAGTTAAATTTTTATAACTTTAAAATCTACAACTAAGTTACATTAGAACTTAACTGAAAATAAACCTCACTAAATTCTTTAAACAAATTTAACTTATCAATTTCTCGAATCCACATTTAAATGTAAAGTTTTCATACCAATCGAAAGCATTGCCCCGCAAATCGGCATACAAAATATTGTTATTATGCACAGCTTTTTGATGCCCACAAATGCATGTGGATTATCACAAATGGAAATTATTATAAATAGAGATAAACACAATGGTTTTGAGTGTGTGCAGATTTATGTCTATCCTGTGAACTTTTCTCAGCATTAAGAAAGGTCTGTAACCAACCCACAGCCATGGCCCAAGAGAAAGTAATGATAAAGATATTGAATGTTTCAATAGTGGAACTGACCATCTTCATTGTGAAGTATTGCATTTTTCTCTACAACCTCAATTTCATTTTTTTTCGTTAATGTTAATTCCCTTCTATTTTACAATAGGTTTATAGGTTTAGCAAGTGCCTCGAGAATTGGAATTTTGGGTTATTTTATTTCCATTGAAGATCCAAGGAATGTATTAGAATCTGACTATGAGGAGAGGACAATTTTTTTTATGCTTACTCATTGATAGAATCTGAAATATTCCAAAAATTTTCCATCAATATAAGTTTATCAAAATTTTTGATGTGAAAATCTTTTTTAGGATGTTATACTTGAAAAAACAAATTACACCTCTAATGATTTGATCCCTCTAAATGTTTATTAGATCAATATTTAAGATATTATACACCAATTTGGTGTTTGACTTGGTTGTGACCTTATATATATATATATATATATATATATATATATATATATATATATCCGATGTGTAATCCCCCTGGACACTTATCTTTGCTCAGTTTTGGACAAAATTGACAAAAAATGTACTTGAAAAGGGGCGAAAATGTACAATAGTGACATTAGTTATGCGTTAACTGCCAACCTAGATCCGTTTAATATCTGATCTACCATATGCCATCAAATCCTTGGAAAAAAACTTATTTTTTGAGTCTGCAATATTATTAATTAATTAGTTAATTATTATAATTAATAAATTAAATAATTTATAATATTAATATTATATTAATATTTATCTAAATTAATTATAATAAATTAATTAATACTTAAATTTTATAAATCAATTAATACATAGTAATAACTAATTTTCTTGATTAGTGTTGTTTTTTTTAAATTAAATTCTATTATTTCCCAAAAAAAATTCTTACATCTGGATCATACATGTTTGTATTTCTAGTATTGAAAATACCAGAATGATTCATAGGTTTCTCTTTTTTCTTCTCTCTTTCTTACATCAATCCAACCTATAGAGTTATTTGGAACAACTAAAATTTGGATTCAATCCCATCTCATTGAGAGAGCTCAATATCCACCAGTTGTGTCCTATTCATTAACCCTTTCTCACTATCTGAGCGATCTAACTCATGGGAGCACTTATGACTTCTACTTGTCGACACAATCATAGTTGATGCTATTTCATCTACCTTTGGTGAAAGGTTCCCCTCTACTGAGTGGTATTGTTGTTCCGCTGAGGGCTCATCTAGAACTAGAGAAGCTAAGTTGCCCCTAGATGTCTTATGTTGTTGAACATGTTATCACTTACTGCAAAATTGTTTGAATGGTGCCAAACGATGTCAAAATAATGCAAAATAGCGGAGAATCTTGCAGTCATATTCGAAACCATAGAAGGACTCTATGCCTACATCAAACCCTCTCTCATAGAAAGTTCTCCGAACAAGATTTCCAACGTCATGTGGAAGTCCAAAAATGGACTCTTGGATCAAAAGATATGGTCTGTTGAAGTTTCAATGATTAAAGCCTCAGGAAGGAAAGAATATCGGTGATCGTAACAATGGAGCATTAGGAATATCATTTCATCGCATATTGGAGGTCCAAAGATATTGAAGATCACATATCGAAGGTCTAAAGATATCAGCGCATCGCAACATCGCAGTCAGGCATATAGGCGATCGGAGAATCAGAAATTCTGAACATGAGAACCTTTTTAAAAGTTGTGATATGGGTCAAGCATTGACAGTGTTAAAAATTGTCGGGAACACTGATAAAGGATTAACAAAGGATTTCATCGTAAAACCAAAGGTGGGCAGTCCTTTTTCTCTCTCCTCTAGCAGGACACATGGTGGAATATGATTGGTCCCGATAAGCTACAGTGGCATCTGATGTCAATGTGATGTGGCGATACAGAAGGACACGTGGCAGGCATTTTTGTCATTTTGAGGGGGCCTAAGGGTACAAATCTGGATGACATGTGTCACCACTCATGAGGTGCCATGTGGAGCAATGACATCATATTAGAGGTCGGTGTATTGGAGGATGAGAATGTCGGCACTTTATAACACTCGATACTTGAAAAAGTTCCGATAAAATGGCTCCGATATTGGGTTGGCACCACAGTCGCAAAGAATCAAAGAACCAAGGGTGCTAAGCACTTAATAAAGGAAAAATAGCCCCCCAGAAGGAACAAAAATGCTCTAGCAACTCAAGGCTAAGTGACAGGTCACGCCCCTCGGTCCTGTGTTGAGAAACGTGGGAAGGGTTAATTGGAAGGAGCTTCTCACATCGGAGGTCGACAATCGAAAGATTAGAATACTGCACCATTGTGAAAATTGTGATATGGAATTTATTCAATAAGCATGGTACAGAGATTTAAAGGCATATGGGTTGGCAACTACAAGATTGAATGTGGGAACAAAGGAGTTGGTCTAAGGAGAAATGGTGCTTGTCAAAGATCACTCAGTTAAGGAAGCAAGGACCACGATCCGCAGGAAAGAGTGTTGGGTTTGCCTTGAGGTGATACAAGTCATACATGTGCTCCGACAAATGTCTTTAGTGAGTAAATGGAGGTATGGGACTTAGGAAGCACTATACAGGTCACCTAAGAATTAAGTTCTCAGCATGGAGCTCCACAGAGTCAGGCAATGAAAGACTTCCAGTTCGATCTCTATTTCTGATATATGACAAGCAATCGACGATCGATTGCTCTTAGCTCTAGAGAGTGGGGAATTCAAGCAGTTAAGATGAAAGCGATAGGTGAACCGATCGAACAAGTAAAGAGGAACATCATGGAAAGTATGTGGCCTGATCGAAGGCCATCATAGAAATGGCAGGCAGATATTTTCCTCAACCATCATTCAATTTTCTTTATGTCTATTATTCTATAATTTTTGCATTTTCAAGAACGAAATCAAACCCGATTGTAATAATTTTGGGCAACATAAGCTTCACATGCCAAGATAATTAGTTGATTAGACAGTTGGAGCTCAGCTGAGATATTTTGTAACTGTTGTTCAAAGCTCCCCTTCTCCTTATAAATAGAGGGAAGAAACACTTAAGATAGGTTCCCAATTTTTTCATTCTAGAGGCCCAAATTCTTCTTTTGCAAGTTTTGAGCTCTATTTGTAGAGAGAGTGGTTCCACTTTGGTTTAATTTTCTTGTTCATAAGGTGCTCGGGCATATACAATTGTTAAATGTAATGTACTGGTGATTTGGACTCCATCTTCAAAAGATTAATGAAGCAGCTTGGTTGATTCCAATTGGAGCAATGCACAATATGTTTTCCCCTTTGCATATCATTTCATGTATGTATTTCCTCTTTTGAAATTATGTTATGAAGCTATGAGTTTCACCCTCTCATGTTTGTATGTATGCTGCTAAGTAGTGAGAAGTACATGTGTAAACACATATTTACTTGTGTTATTTGATAGCTTGTAGTACGTGTGTAATCACATATTTACTTTGTTATTTGATAGCCTACCATACCTATATGTAAGCACATATTTACTTATGAAAATTGGTGACAAATGTATTCATGAGGCAAGGACCACGATCGCCAGAACCAATGCATTTCTCTTTGATATTATCCATATCTACCATTGTTTATTTCGATCTATCTATTTTCTTGAGTTTACCTTGGCAAAGGGTTATTGAACCAATTACGTGACATATGGAGTGTAACATAAAACCTTTACATAATCTTCAAAATCACTCCTCTCGGGTGCCTTAGGCAATGGTCTCCTATCAACCCAGAGGCTGTCTCTAGGAGGCTTCTATATCTTTTGAAAGAAATTATGTGACAGGAGATTAAAAAAAGCTACAACATCTTTCTGGCGTCGTTATCGGGGAATGAATCAGAATATTTTTCCTTGGGTATGACAATTTTTACATTCCCTCTGTCAGGTGAGCAAGGGAAGTGTGGGTTGAAGATCTCTCACCTTGGAGACTCCATTGTTTTAATATTATTGTAAACACCCTGGCGAGTCCATTGTCTATATCCTTATTTCATTGTCCTAGCTTTCAAGAGGCCTCATACTCACTCTGATGCTAAACAACAGAAAACTTCCCCTACATCTGAACTTCAGATCACTCACCTAAAGGGGTTTTCAAAATCACCATTCTTGTATTCTTGGCCAACAAATTTTCCCCACTAGATTTTTCTTATGTTGCTGGTTATCCCCATCATGTCCCTTCATTTCATGAATGGTATACCTATTTTCCTAGATTTAGTGGAAACACAGATAGAAGGTCGGACCAACACATCAAGGATTTTCATGAATGCATGGAAAAACTGGGTATTTTTTTCAATATGTGAAAATGAAATTGTTTATGTACTTTTTAGATGAATATTCTAGAGTTTGGCACAGAACGATACCTCATGCTAGCATATCTTCCTTAAATAGCTTTCACATAGCATTTAATCTTTTTGCAAAATATTGTATCCACCATGTGGTTTTTTTGAAGATTGTTGTGCACATTTTAATGTTAAAAATATTTCTGAGGTTAATGATCCTGCTAAAGATGTTTGTGGGGCTCAACTCCAATAAAACATATACTTGTATCAAGAAGCATCACCCAATGATCAAGAAAGGGAAGGAGGAGACATTATTAAGCTACAAATAGACCCTAAGAGATCTTATTATTTCGAATTTGATGATTCTCCTTATTATGATTTGTATGACTTCGATGGGACATTGAGAAATGTAGGAATACACCAATCCCAGTCATGGGAAGATAAACAAAAAGAGGAGGCCCACCATGAGGTTAATTTCTAGTTTTTAGAGTTTGTAGTTCTACATTTCAGTATTACGAGGAATTGACTCCCAAAAAATAAGTTTCCACATTGGTTTTATGGTTTTACAAGTTCATTATGTTTTTTACTCCATGCCCAATGGTGAAGGCTTCTAGTATACAGGTTCTCTGAAACACCTTTCTAACAAGGCACTGTCCCCTATTGGAGCCAATGTTATCATTTACTGCAAAATTGTTCGAATGGTGCAAAATGATGTCAAAAGAATGAAAAATAGCAGAGAATGTTGCAGCCATCTTCCAAGCCATATAAGGACTCAACGCCTACATCAGACGACATGTGGAAGTCCAAAAATGGACTCCTGGATCAAAATATATGGTATGCTGAATTTTCAAGGATTAAAGCCTTAGGAAGGAAAGAATATCAGCAATCGCATATTGGAGGTCCAGAATATCGGCGATTGCAACATCAGAGCATCAGGCATATCAATACATTGCATGTCGGAGGTCCAGATACATCGGCACATCGCAACATCGCAGTCAGGCATATCGACGATCAGAGAATCAGAACTTCTGAACATGAGAACCTTTTAAAAGTTGCGATATGGGTGAAGTACCATTAGTGTTAAAAATTGTTAGCAACACCGATAAAGGATTAACAAAGGATTTCATCGCAAAACCAAATGTGGGCAGGCCCTTTTCTCTCTCCTCTAGTAGGATGCATGGTGGCATATGATTGGTCCCAATAAGCTACAATGGCATCTGACATCAGCATGTCGTGGTGGTATAGAAGGACACGTGGCAGGTAGTTTTGGTGTTTTTAGGGGGCCTAAGGCGAAAAATCTGGGTGACACGTGTCCCCACTCATGAGGTGCCACGTGGAGTGATGATGTCATATTTAAGGTCAGCGTATCGGAGGTCGAGGATGCCAAAAATTTGTAACACTTGATACTCGAAAAAGTTCTGATAAGGGGGCTCTGATATTGGGTTGGCACCACAGTCGCAAAGAATCAAAGAACCAAGGGCGCTAAGGGTGAAAATGTGAATTTCGGTTACACTTTTGTGAGAAACACCTCTGAAAATTTCCCAACCCCATTTTTTTGGCCAAACTATTTTTTTTTTTTTGTTGAACTATTATACAAACGTTCGGCCAAAATTTTGGTCGTTTAGACTAGTGTCGATCATTAAATGGAATTTTCCCTAGAGTTGAAAAGGTTAGCAAAAAAATAGTTTGACCGAATAAATAACTCGGCCGAAAATATTTTTCAACTGAATTAGTTTTTCCGGACAAATTATTTATTTGTCCGAAAAAATGTTTATATATTTGTCGAGCCATACATTGTTGCAAAGTTTTTCGCTCTGTTGATTTTTCTATTGTGTTGTGTTGTGTGGTTTGTTGCTGAGTATTATTGTGTTGTGTGGTATGTTGTCAAGCAGTGTTGTGTGGTCTATTGTCGAGCGTTGTTGTGTGGTCTTCTACCAAGCACTGAAACCAACGCGGTGACTAAAATTTTTTCTTTTTTATGAATTTTTTACTTTAGTGAAATATTTTTTATGATATTTGTGTGATGTTTTTTGTTTTTTGTATTTTTTTTTTCAGCGTGGAATATTTCTCAACCTGATCATCCACCCTCATAACTAGAAGCTCCTCATCTTGACCAAGTAATTCACTGTCGCCAGTAAATTATTTTAGTACATAATAAGCTCCTTGTATCTAGTAGGAAATGAAGCCAAGTAGTAGAGGTTTCTACTATGACAGCCATCATTGGCTCTACTCATAACTCCTATTTTTCTTTTCTTTTATACCAATTTTCTAATGGTAATGGAATCTTGTATTTTTTCCCTTTTTTTAATGATAATGGACATCCCCTATTCCTCCCATATATACCACGGAAAAAAATAACAATATCAAACGAACCTCCCAGTGTTTGCCAGAAAAGCACTGCGAACGCAATCAATCTCAAATTCTTCTCCTCTGCGAACCATATGCACCCATCCTTTTTCCAGCATCATAGGAACATCATTCATTGTTAGGTTGGGCCTTATGATTATAACATCTTCACTTATCATGACTTTTGAGATACATATTTTTCATTTCTATTTTGTTGGATGCATGAGATTGAAGCTAATTAGAGTGTTGGCATTGCTTTGTCATCTATTTTTTGTGATTTAATTTTAATGTTATTAGGTTTCTAATTAGAGTGTTGGAATTTATTTGTCATCCTTTTTTGGTGTTTTAATTTTAATGTTAATTGGGTTGAGTTGTTCTACCTTGATTTATCTTGTAGAGCAACCTTGATGATGCCTGGTAACATACTTTCCTTGCTTTTGTTGTTATATATCCATTTATGTTTTCTTTTTCATTATGTGTATTTCACTTTGCTTCCATATTTTCTTGGAACATGGATCTTATCATCTTCCTAAGATGAGGCAAAATACACTTAATTGAAGGTTCTTGTACTTTCTCTTTTCAAGTAGTAGCTTCTTTTTGAGAACATTTTTATCATTTCTATTTTGTTGGGTGCATGATATTGAAGCTAATTAGAGTGCTGGCATTGTTTTGTCATCTATTTTTGGTGTTTTAATTTTAAAGTTATGGGTTTGATTTCTTCTACCTTGATTTATCTCGTAGAACAACCTTGATGCTTCTTGGTAAGTTCATACTTTTCTTGTTTCTGTTGTTATATGTTCATTTATGTTTTCTCAATTGAAGGTTCTTGTACTTTCTCTTTTCAAGTGGTAGTTTTTTTTTAGATACATCTTTTTCATTTCTATTTTGTTGGGTGCATGAGATTGAAGCTAATTAGAGTCTCGGCATTGCTTTGTCATATATTTTTTGTGTTTTAATTTTAATGTTATTGGGTTTCTAATTAGAGTGTTGGCATTGCTTTATTATCCACTTATGGTGTTTTAATTTTAATGTTAATGGGTTGACTTGTTTTACCTTGATTTATCTTGTAGAACAACTTTGATGATTCTTGATAACATACTTTCATTGCTTTTTTTGTTATATGTTCATTTATGTTTTCTTTTTCATCATGTGTATTTCACTTTGATTCCCTATTTGCTTGGAACATGGGTCTTATCATCTTGCTAAGATGAGGCAAAATATGCTTAATTGAAGGTTCTTGTACTTGCTCTTTTCTTGTAATAGTTTCCTTTTGTGATACGTCTTTTTCATTTCTATTTTGTTGGGTGCATGAGGTTGAAGCTAATTAGAGTGTGGGCATTGCTTTGTCATCTATTTTTGGTGATTTAATTTTAATGTTATTGGGTTGCTAATTAGAGGGTTGACATTGTTTTGTCATCCATTTATGATGTTTTAATTTTAATGTTAATTGGGTTGACTTGTTCTATCTTGATTTATCTTCTAGAACAACCTTGATGATTCTTGGTAACATAGTTTCCTTTCTTTTGTTGTTATATGTTCATTTATGTTTTATTTTTCATTATGTGTATTTCACTTTCCTTCCATATTTTCTTGGAACATGGGTCTTATCATCTTGCTAAGATGAGGCATATTACACTTAATTGAAGGTTCTTGTACTTACTCTTTTCATATAGTAGGTTCTTTTTGAGATACATATTTTTCATTTATATTTTGTTTGGTGCATGAGGTTGAAGCTAATTAGAGTGTTGGAATTGCTTTGTCATCTATTTTTGGTGTTTTAATTTTAATGTTATTGGGTTGTTAATTAGAGTGTTGGCATTGCTTTGTCATCAATTTTTGGTGTTTTAATTTTAATGTTATTGGGTAGTTAATTAGAGTGTTGGAATTTCTTTGTAATCTATTTTTGGTGTTTTAATTTTAATGTTATTGGGTAGTTAATTAGATTGTTGACATTGCTTTCTCATCTATTTTTTGTTTTTTAATTTTATTGTTATTGGGTTGCTAGTTATATGTTCATTTATGTTAAATTTTTCATTATGTGTAATTCACTTTGCTTCCCTATTTTCTTAGAACATGGGTCTATTAGCTCCTTAAGATGAGGTAGAATACCCTCAATTCAAGGTTCTTGTACTTGCTCTCTTCAAGTAGTAGTTTCTTTTTGAGATACATACATCTTTTTCATTTCTATTTTGTTGGGTGCATGAGATTGAAGCTAATTAGAGTGTTGACATTGCTTTGTCATGTATTTTTGTTGTTTTAATTTTAATGTTAATGTTTTAATTTTAAGAAGGAAATGCATACATATTAAATTTACTAGAATAAACATTTTTCATTTTTTTTTCTTATTTAACTATAGTTTTTAAAGAAACATATAAATAGACCCATTTATTGCATATAAATAAACATGTATTATAGCTTTAAAAAACAAATTTTATAACAAGACATGAATAAGTGTTAACTTTCCAAGAATGAGAAAATAAATTAATTAAGAAATACTTTCAAATTTGGATGATTTGAAGCTAAGTTGAATTAGAGATATTTGTATCTGTGGAATGAAAACAAAAATAAATTAGTAAATACTTTGAACCTCCAGTTTAATTGAAGCTAAGTTGAATGAATTAGAGATTTGTAGTTGAGTTGAATTAGAGATCTCTAGTTGTCTTCTTCTTGCAATTCTCCAACCATCTAACCAAGTAGAAACAACCTTTCTTGCTACCTAGCCTTCCAACAGATTTGTCTAAACAATAATCTTTTGCACAACCTAACAATACCTATATAAATATATTAAATTCATTTTATTGAATTTGTTTTTTTACAGGGATCAGAAACCCATTAAACATGTTTGAAAATTGGACATTATGCATAGACGTTTCTTGTTATCCCAATCGAGGGCAAGCAATGATTACTTATGTGCTATGCAATATTGTGATGAAAAAAATTCCTCCAAAGGAAAATGAATGTACCAGGAAGAACAACAAACAATGAAGCATATTATATTGCATTGATATAAGGCTTAGGAAAATCTAGGGAGTATGGATCCAATGGAATTGTAGTCTTTACCAATTCTAAACTTGTGTGCAACTAGATGAAAGACATGTACCAAGTTAAAAATGAGAGGTTAAAACAACTGCATGGAGAAGCAAAAAATATTGTAAGTCAATTTCAATCATTTAGCATAAGACATTTTGCAAATGTTAATAGGATGTCTAGTGATATATTGCCTGGGGCAATGCCAATTCAAAATTTGTGTGTGAAAGATGAATTACTGTGAAGAAGTTCTCCATCAATATTTATTGATGGACATTGTAAGATATCTTTGATATGTGTGTGTTTTTTAGTTATCAATGTGTCATTTTTAATACCCATGTGTTTTTTTCACTTCTATACCAAGTGTGCCCCCACTATGTAAGCACAACTTGATGAAATTGAAATGTTTTAGAAAATTTTATATTTAATTTACAAAATGTGCATGCATCAACACTTGTGTTTTAATCTTTGAATGTTTTTAATATCAATTTTAAGATCTTAAAATGCATGATGTAATTTCAAAGGTTAAATCAATTAAATGCATGAGGTAACTTCAAGGGTTATCTCAATTTTTTTCTGAATTTTTAATATTTTTAAATAGAAATTTCAATATTTTTAAATGCATGTTGTAACTTGAAGAGTTACAACAATTTTGGAATTCATGATCTTTTCAAATAGAATTTTTAAAAACAATTGTAAATCCACAAGGTAAATTTTTAAATATAATGCATGTTTATATATCTATAGATATCCATATCATGGATGTGAATTTTCCACATGATTCTTCGAGGTAAACATCAATAGAGTCTCATGCATCTACTAGAGCAGGAGGTCGAGGTCGTGGATCAAAAAGAATATCAAATGAACCAAGGGAGGTCCATCGTTCACTTCGTGGTATATATGTGTGTATGTGTGTGTGTGTGCGCGTGCATTTACTTAAATGATAAATAAGTAGAATCATACGTATGTACATATAAATATTGAAAATTGATTTTCTATTTTTTAGATGATTCACTCACAATGTTGTCGCGTGACGGTCGTCAACATTCTACGTGTGGTCATCAACCTCAAGGTGGTCAACATTCTCCAAGTGGTCATCAACCTTAGGGTGGTCAACATTCTTCAAGTGGTCATCAATCTCAGGGTGGTCAACATTCTCCGGGTGGTCAACATCATTTTGGTAAATTATACATGTCTATATTGCATACATGTATGAATACATTTGTTCATATGTTTTTATATTTATGAAATTATATATATATTGATCCAGAGGGTGAAAATGTTGGTCCAAGTAGATGTAAGCGAAGCCGGACGGTTCAAGAAGAAGGCTAGACACCAACTACTTTTTATCCATCTAATATTTTGAATGAGCTTCCTTGGGAGACAAACCTCTTACAATGCACATTACAAAAGTGCAAAACTCATTATTCTAAATTGAGGAAAGATCTTGGGAGTTTGGAGCTCCCTGCAGAGAGTAGAGAAAGCTTAGAAATAGTTACACACTCTCTAAGCTCATTTCTTGAAGTTTACAAGAAGCTTGGGCCAACCACGGATTCATTTATAAATATGATGAGGCATAGAAAGGAAGCAGTGATGGGCCTCAATAAATGGGCCGAGGTTAATGAAAGGGTTACAAAAGAAGATGCAAAATCTATGTTTAATTTCAAAGAAGGGTCAAAAGGAAAAATGTTGAAGGTGAAATATTTCAAGCACCCTGATATAGCTTGCCATCTGTATGATAGGTTCCTTGCAGCATATGGAAAGTTGCCATGGAATAATGAAGTTGCAGTTTATTTTGCAAAATTATTTTATGCAGAATTTTTTTTGGGTATGAAACCTTCTTACAATGACCTTCCATCTAAATATTACCGTACTGGGAAAGGTCAGTTATATAATCATAAGGGTGCATTACGTGATGTTGAATTTCCTCGCCCTAAGCCACCTTTGGTATGCCAACCTCCTCATCTGGTAACTTTGTGGTCAGAGATGAATGCCACTTCTCAAATTAATCGAGAAGGAAGGGATGCCATTATAGATAACATACAAAGTGCATTGACCGGAATTGATATTGGTCTAAATCGGCAAAGAGCACGAGCTAATGCATGTGCAAGTTTTGTATATAAAACAAATGAGGAGATAGATAATATGAATATTGAAGAACTTAAAGCATATGCAAAGGCTTGTGGTAATGGTTGGCAAGACCTAATTGTTCATGAAGAAGAGGTGTGAGATCAGTATGCGTCAATGTTCAGGGTTGATATTTTAGTGTAGTTAGTAATTTATGTGTTAATGTTGATTCACATACATTTTGCTAATTTTTTAGATATAATCTAACAAACATGTATCATCTGTTCACCATTTGCAGTTAGCTCATTCGTTGAATGAATTTTTTGATAATGTCACCGTTCTAGGTTCAGGTTCCAATGAAGATATTTTGAGAGATGTTAGTTTTTTTTAAGAGTTCATGTTGATACAGTTATTATTCTACTTTTATTATATCGGTATATTGTGACCTGACATATTTTTAAAAGAAATAATTAAATGTATATATAATTAAATGTTAACATATTCTGATTCCGACCGATCTTTTGGACATAACACCACCCTCTTCCTCCCTATTAGGAGATGTGCCACAAGTATTGAATATTTCACTTATGTTTTGTTATAAATTGAAGTGCAAGTTTCATTAAAAAATGATTTGTAGATTTATCTTATAATTTTAAAATTTTGGAATTTTAGGTTTGTAGAGATTTCCATTGTCTGGGGACTTTAGCGATGGAGTCGACAATGGGGATAGGATCATCTAAATAATTTGAAAAAGTCGTGTAATGATTTTTTTAATATTGTGAGTTTATGCATTTTCATACATGCAATTTAACATTTCTAATATATACATTTACATGTATTGTACAGGAGATCTAGGAGGGAGAAATGCAAGATGAACACCAAAAGGGCACAATGGAGGGCGAACACCATGAGGTATTGCATAGAATTTGATTTTTTTATAATTTTGTTTTGATGATTTTACATTCTCATTTAATTTCAAAACATTAAAATTTAATTTTAAAGTACATAATCTTATGTATATATGCAATTACACATTTTGCGCGGGGCACCCATGATTCAAAGGAGAACACCAGGAGGTTGATAGATCATATATTAGAGCGATATTGTCTAAATTGATGAAACTTTTTATTTGACAATTTTTTAATGTTATATTTACTTTTATCATGATATAAATTTTGGAGATATTTAAAGTAAAATTGTTTATTATGAATTGATGCAACTTATTATTTGACAAATTTTTATTATATATTTTAAAATTTTGGACATATTTTAAATGTTGAACTCTTTATTATGATTTAATACATGCTAATTTTGGAGTTTATGTATATTTTGCATGGTACAATTGATGTATGGTTTGATGCTTAAAACTTGGTTTGACATATTTAAGTTCATGAATATGTAGTGCATTGAAAGTAAATCTGCATTTAATACATGCTAATTTTGGAGTGTATGTTCATTTTGAATGGTACGATTGTTGTATGGTTTGATGCTTAAAACTTGGTTTTACATATTTAAATTCATGAATATGTAGTGCAATGAAAGTAACTTTGCATTTAATACATGCTAATTTTGGAGTTTATGTACATGGTACAATTGATGTATGGTTTGATGATTAAAACTTGGATTTACATATTTAAGTTCATGAATATGTAGTGCAATGAAAGTAAATTTTCATTTAGTAGGTACAATTTGCACTCTATCATTCCTATAATGTTAGTAGATGATTCTTAGGTTTCGTTTAAAGTTGTTTTGTCTTGACTTATTTAAAATGAATCTATTAAAATTATAAATTACAAAATGTGGTCTGCATTTTGCATTTGAATGAATCTAGTATAATTTGATGTAGATGTCTAAAACAATGATAACTTAAAATTGCATTATAAAATATGGTACATGTACATTTTGCATTCATGCATAGAAAGGCTACTATGGATGTTGGTTGATAGTTAACTTTTAATATAAAGTTATTTAAATGCACATTTACATAAGTTAGATAAAATTGCATTATAAAACATGGCCCACAATTTGCATGATGCATGTATGGCTTGATGCTTTTAAATGTTTTACATATTTGCATCTAATTGGTACATTTTTCATTCAATCATTCTTATAATGTTAGTAGATGATTCTTAGGTTTCTTTTAAAAGTTATTTTGTCTTAAATTATTTAAAATGAATCTATTAAAATTGCAAATTACAAAATGTGGTCTATGTTTCTCATTTGAATGAATCAATTATAATTCGATATAGATGTCTAAAACAATGATAACTTAAAATTGTATTATAAAATATGGTACATGTACATTTTTCATTCATGTATAGAAAGATGTTATGAAACCAGCTCAAGAAAAGATAGAAAAGATAGATCAACGCCTTAGAATTCAGCCTCTTCGAGGGGGCAACCTCCTTTACATTACATAAATGAACAATTCTTGGATGATACAAATGACAAAACCTCCTTTCTATATATAGGAGTCTAAGGAGTCACAATATAATCCAGTCGACCTAACAATAATAATATAAAGCCACAAAAATAACAATAGAGGGATTCTATGGGCACATTAATAACAATATGGGGGCAATGGGGGCACAACAATATAAATAAAGGGTATAACTACAATAGTAATGGGGTAATCACTAGTATTATAGGGACCCAACATGCCCCTCTCCTTCAAAAAAGTGTTGTCCTCAACGCTTGAGTAGTTCTGGATACTTCTGCATAAAATTCTCATCCTCCCATGTGGAATCTTCAGCGGATAAGTTCTTCCACTTGATAAGGTACTCTGAAATTGATCGATTTCGTAGCTGTCGAATTCTTGTTTCTATAACTGCTTCTGGTTCCAATATAATTTTTCCTTCCTCGTCAAGTTCTGGCAATATTGTTTGAATTGGTAGCTTGTCGCCTATAACCTTCTTTAAGCATGAAACATGGAAAACTGGGTGCAATCGAGAAGCTGCAGGAAGCTCCAATTTGTATGCCATAGTACCAATCTTTTGCAACACCTTGTACGGACCATAATACTTTGGTGATAACTTATTATCCTTCTTAGCTTGCTTGAGGGACATTTGCTTATATGGTTGTAGCCGTAGGAATACCCAATGACCTACATCAAAACTTCTTTCACTGCGATGTTGATCTGCCTGTTGTTTCATTCTATTATGTGCCAACACGAGGTTATCCTTTAAGAGTTGGAGGACTTGTTGTTGATGTTCGATGTGATGTTCCACTGCCTGAACCTTAGAATTTTCTCTTAAATATGATGTGATGGATGGTGGTTGATACCCATAAAGTGCCATAAATGGGGTCATTTTTGTTGCTGTATGAAAGGAAGTGTTATACCACCATTCAGCCAGAGGCAAGCATTTGACCCATTGTGTCTGTTTATCAGATACAAAGCAACGAAGATATCCTTCCAAACATTTGTTTACTATCTCAGTTTGTCCATCAGATTGAGGATGATAAGATGAGCTATGAGCTAACTGAGTACCAAGACAAGAAAATAATTTGTCCAAAAATTTCCAGTGAAAATGGGATCTCTGTCACTTACAATAATCTTTGGGTTTCCATGTAGCTTTTGAATTGTTTCCATAAATGCAGTAGAAACTGTACTGGCTTTAATTGGATGTGATAATGCACAAAAGTGTGCATACTTGGTAAGTCTGTCAACTACCACCATGATGACACTCTTTCCCTCAGACTTGGGTAAACCTGTGATAAAATCCTTTGATACCTCCTCCCAACGTTGGCTTGGAATGGATAAAGGTTGTAATAGACCCGGTGTCTTAATTGTTTCAACTTTATTTTGTTGGCAAACCAAACATTCTGCCACAAACTTTTGAATATCTAATTTAAGGCCATCCCAAAAAAATTCCTTCTTAACCCTGTGGTAAGTTTTTAAAAATCCTGAGTGCCCTCCTAAGGGAGAAGTGTGCAATTCCATAAGAATCTTTTGTTTTAGCTGGGAATTCTTACAGAGGTATAAGCGATCTTTGTACCATAACGAATCATTTTTCCAGCTAAATGTATCAGACGTACTGGAATCTTGTTGTAGCTTTCGAATAAGTGCCCACACTTCTTCGTCATTCTTCCATTCCTCCCTTGCTTCATTTATCCAATCTGGTTGGATGATAGAAATAGCGCACAACAATGCTTCCACATCCTCATCCTTCCTTGAGAGTGCATCTGCCACCACATTTTGCTTCCCTTTTTTGTAGATTATTTCAAAGTCATAACCCAACATCTTTGTGACCCACTTTTGTTGCTCTTCAGAGGATAATCTTTGTTCTAAAAAGTATTTAAGGCTATCATGATCCGTTTTTACCTTGAAGTGTCTTCCCATTAGGTAGGGTCGCCATTTCTTAAGTGCATGGAGTATTGCCAACATTTCCTTCTCATAAATAGCTTTGCTTAGAAACTTTCCCTTGATTGGATGACTTTCAAAAGAAATGGGTCTTTCATCTTGCATTAGAACAGCACCAATTCCATTTCCTGAAGCATCACATTCCACAATAAAGGTTTTTGTGAAGTCCGGTGTAGCTAAGACCGGTGCTTGGCACATTGCCTCTTTAAGATGTTCAAAGGCCTTTGTTGCTTCCGGAGTCCATGAAAATGCATCTTTCTTCAATAATGTCGTTAGAGGTGCTGCTATTCTCCCATAATTCTTAACAAACTTGCGATAATACCCTGTCAACCCAAGAAATCCGCGCAAATGCTTTATGGATGTGGGGATTTTCCATTCCTTAATGGCTTTAATTTTGGTAGGGTCTACCTTAACTCCTTCATGAGATACAATATGACCCAAATATTCCACCTCCTGGACTCCAAAGAAACATTTGGATCTTTTGGCATATAATTGTTTCTCCTCCAATAGTTGTAACACCCTGTTGGAGAGGTAAATCCCCTCTATGGATAGAGGCGATCCCTACTAGCCCAGAACGGGTCTAGCAACAATCAGTCAATGCTACTATGCAAGTTCCTAATTGCAAATAAAAAGGTAGGCAATGAACACCTACTTGGATTCCAACGCTATTGTTTGATGAAGAGATGCCGCTCTCGCTCCTTCGCTCTTGGCCGGTCACGATCCTCCGCGATCTCCGCGAATAGACACCTGCACACACGAAGAGAAAGACAAACACAAGCGTGAAATCTAATAAAAGCAATTATACATCAGTCAGAAAGGACGTAATTCACATTTAACATTACAGAGACAAATGAGAATGGAACCATAATAGTAGTCATCTATTATTAATCAATAACAGAGAAGAGTACAACCAAATGTTCTGACGTCAAATCCTTCTCAAGAGGGTCCAGCCAGCAAGTCTCTTAAGCATTCACCCTTGGAGGTAGATCTCCCAAGACAAAAACTCTCTCTCACACAAGCAACACTCCACAACCTTCCTTAAGCTATCTAGCAATTCCACACTTATCACACCAACTACCTACTAGTAGCAGCAATCTGAGCACTATCAATTCCACACAATCCAAACTAGCTGCTCATGGTAATGGTAGAGGTTTAAATAGGAGAAGGAGTCTCCATGAATGGGGGGAGGATGAGCTTATCTTCAAGGAAGGTGGTTTCAAATGACGAACAGACATGCCATAGAAGGGAGGGCGATACCCACAAGGCCAACAACCAAGTCTGGAGTCATCTGGAAGGCTGGCTGTTGGAACAAATTTGCCCAAACTGGATCAGCGCGGGTGTATAACTGAACTGTAGCGCTGACAACGCATATTAATAACGGAGCAGGCTGTGTCAGCGCGGCTTAATATTTTCATAGGTTGCGCTGGCTCATGAAATTCGACCAGCGCGGAAAACCCGTGTGCTTCCGCGCTGGCAGTGCATCAGTTGCACTATCAGCCGCCAATCAGCGCGGTTATTTTCATAACAGTCGCGCTAATCAAATAAACTTTGGTAAAGTGGGTCATTTGGCCAGACTAGGGAGCAGGAGCATGATTAGTTGGAATTCATGGCACAGTAGGGAGACTGACAGGGAGACAGTGACAAATTACTGTGTAACAGATGATCCCTAAATCATGAAGCCCGAGAGAGTGGGAGGGGTGAAATGCTTTACAAAACTCGTTGAACTGGAACACCACCAGGAAGAACCTACACGTATGTACAACTGATATCTCAATTACATGTAGTCTAGGCATGGGCGCAGCCATCCAAAAGACATACGAAAAGGTCTGTGGTATGGACGCAGCCACCCAGCTGAAGAGACCATGATGATAAGAAGGTATGGTCATGTACATCATAGCATCCATCAGGACATGTACATGAAAAAATTAAAAAACATTAAAAAGATAAAAATTAAAAAGAGATCAAGTGTCATACCTCCATCATCCCAGTGTTCTCCTGGGGGCAGTGGCATGTCGGGATCGCCACGGAAGTCAATACCGGCATATGGCCAATCCTCTACGAAAATGACCTGCCGATCCAGCCACTCTCGAAAATAAACACCCCATGCCACTGGGCGGTCGCCACCTCCACGCGGCATGACATGGCCCCACCGACTGGCCCTCGTCTCCCGGGGACCTCTGGGTGGATCCACGACCATATCCTGTAGCTGTAAGGCCGGCACCCACTCCAACATGAGTGGAAGTAAGAGCGACCCATAACCGAACTGCTTCGACTCTCCGCGTCGACAGTTGCTCAGTTGTCTCTTCATGCTGATCGTTACTGCTGCTGCCCAGTTGAATACGGTGGGCTGTAAGCACTCGAGAGCTAGTAGTAGATGGGTCTTTGAGGCCTCATGATTGGCCAAGCAACCCGCTGCCCGTGTCACCATAAAGAGTATGGTGCGAAGAACGATGTCGTCCACCGTCGGAATACCCACTTTCCCACTCCGTGTTTTAACATCCCGCGGGCACACTCGAGCCATGAGCTGGTCAAGGGTCTCACCGCTGGGCCGTTGCCCCTCCAGAATGGGCATCTGGCCCCGGCGTGACAACCCAGTCAAAAAATAAATATCCGTGTAATCGAACTCGATATCACGGCCCCGGATTGTGAATTTTCCATCAACTGGGTTCCAAGCTCGGATTAAGAGCTCGAGGAGATCAGGTTGCGCTCTCAGGCGCGGAGTGAGGAAAAATTTTAGGAATCCACATGCCCGCATTGCATTTCGGCAATCCGCATTGGCATAAGCTGCTATATCTTCGTTATCGTGAGCTCTCTCTTGCCAAACAAATGCCATTGTGTCCTGCATGACCATGAAAAAATATTAGAACCCTAACCGTTGAAGTTTGTACGTTCAATTTCTTAAAAATAAAATTTCACGGCGTCAGCGCGGCTGTTTTTAAAACAGTCACGCTGATAATGGCGCCCCCTTTGTTTTTTCCTTGGGTCAGCGCGGAAGCACACGTGTTTTCCGCGCTGATCCGAGAGGTGGTGTGTGTAAAATTAATCGGTCAGCGCGGACCCGATGGGGAAATCCGCGCTGACCGAGAGCGCATCCAAGCTCAAAAAATTCCCCCAAATGGCCAAATCCCACCGTGGAAATGTTGCAAAAAAGGCTCAAAATGAAGTGCAGGGAGAGGAGAACCTACCTGGAACAAGTTGTCGGATGGATGGTGTCCGCACGGGATGGAAATCGCTCCGTCAACCTCGCAGCTCCACAACGTTCTCCACAACTCAAAATGGTAACAATGGTAAAAAATGGCTTTTACCCCCTATTTATGGTAAAAAATTTATAATTGACTATGGTTTTTTATAAATGTGGGTTTTTGTCATGATTTTACCATGGATTTCGTGCTAATGTCACTATATTATGCTTTTATGCATGTTTTACTATGTTTTTTAACGTGTCGAACAGGTTTACGCGGGTGGTGTTCTTGTGCAGATTCTAGTAACCAGCGTGGTCGCAACGGTTCTATGTACACTTGGTCCCAAAAAACGTCGTCTTTAAGCTCTTTTCCAACTTAAACCAAGAAAAGATGGCCGAGTTCCCTCTCGACTCGTTAAACGGAACGAAAGGCAGTCGCTTGTAAAGCTCTTTTTCCGACCGTTTAACTTAAAAAGATTGCCGGGTGTTTGTCGTTTCGCACTCGTTATTGGTTCCGAAATGACGTGATTCTGACCGCTTTTTTACTTTTTCGGGTCGAAGTCACTATTTACGAAAAGTACTCCTCGATCATACTGGTCGGGCGGTTCTTTCGAGCATTGTTTTATACTTTTTCGGGCTCGAGAGACACAACTTTACGAAAAAGGACCCCCCTGGAGTTTTCTTTTCCACTGTCCTTTCAGACTCTCTAAACAGGAAAAGACGCCGAGTTCTTCCTTTGTCAGACTCGTTAAAACTTAATGACATCGGACACCGTCGAAATGACGCTTCCCAAGCATATGCTATCCCCGTCAAGCTTGTCACCCAAAAATAATTGGGGTACCTGCCAGAAATGGTGGGGAAAATAAAACTGTAATAATGGTCGTGTCGGCAGTATGTCTCTCTTGAACATGGCACTCGTCTGCATTCGTGTCCGGGTGGGGATTTCTCATCTTGTTTTACACTAGCCTCCGTGGGTTTGGGTTATCCTATTTGACCTCTCATCTGCTCATTGCCTTGTCACCATGACCTCTGCTCATTTGATGTCAGATACTGCCAAATCCGCCGTCGTTCCGCCGATATGTTCAAGAGAAGTTGGCCTCTGCAAGCTTACCACCTCCTTCTGATGTCTCACACAAAATATTTTATCCTTCTCTGTCTCGTGTCGATGATGTGGGAAACATTATGGCCCACCTTCGATCAAGGTTACTTCCTGTCGACTTCAGCTCATTATCCAGGAAAGTGACCTAGAGACTCCCTTCAGGTGCCTTAGAGCCTGCATGCCTCAATGGAAGGTTCTTCGTGTTCGACGTGAGGTTTTCATCATTGGCCTCTGATCAGATGATTCTGGCGGTGTTCGACACCAGCTCATTGATTCA
The DNA here is from genome assembly GCA_031772625.1 of Pinus tabuliformis. Classification (NCBI taxonomy): domain Eukaryota; kingdom Viridiplantae; phylum Streptophyta; class Pinopsida; order Pinales; family Pinaceae; genus Pinus; species Pinus tabuliformis. The sequence goes on from CM062814.1 coordinate 647,337,009, forward strand.
CACACCGCGGATTGTACCTATAAGTACCTTGAGGACCATTGTCATTATTGGTGGTACATCTCGCGTCTGTTAACAGTTTTCATCATTGACTGGTAATCAGACGATGTTCATGCATGTTCGACTTCAGCTCATGTATTCACATGCTTGGACTTGTACTTTGTTCAGGTTGGGATGGAGCGCAAGACCCTGGTTTTTGTCTGTTGTGAACCAGGCTGCGATTTTGTGGATTGTTATTACATGACTCATTGATGGATGGCTGCGCCCATACCTGAGTCTTTTGGATGGCTGCGACCATACCTTCTTATCATCATGGTCTCTTCAGCTGGGTGGCTGCGTCCATACCACAGACCTTTTCGTATGTCTTTTGGATGGCTGTGCCCATGCCTAGACTACATGTAATTGAGATATCAGTTGTACATACATGCAGGTTCTTCCTGGTGGTGTTCCAGTTCAGCGAGTTTTGTAAAGCATTTCACCCCTCCCACTCTCTCGGGCTTCATGCTTTAGGGGGCATCTGTTACACAGTAATTTGTCACTATCTCCCTGTCAGTCTCCCTACTGTGCCATAAATTCCAATTAATCATGCTCCTGCTCCCTAGTCTGGCCAAATGACCCACTTTGCCAAAGTTTATTTGATCAGCGCGACTGTTATTAAAATAACCGCGCTGATTGGCGGCTGATAGTGCAACTAATGTGCTGCCAGCGCGGAAGCACACGGGTTTTCCACGCTGGTCGAATTTCATGAGCCAGCGCAACCTATGAAAATATTAAGCCGCGCTGACACAGCCTGCTCCGTTATTAATATGCGCTGTCAGCGCTACAGTTCAGTTATACACCCACGCTGATCCAGTTTGGGCGAATTTGTTCCAACAACCAGCCTTCCAGATGACCTAGACTTGGTTGTTGGCCTTGTGGGTATCGCCCTCCCTTCTATGGCATGTCTGTTCGTCATTTGAAACCACCTTCCTTGAAGAGAAGCTCATCCTCCCCCCATTCATGGAGACTCCTTCTCCTATTTAAACCTCTACCATTACCATGAGCAGCTAGTTTGGATTGTGTGGAATTGATAGTGCTCAGATTGCTGCTACTAGTAGGTAGTTGGTGTGATAAGTGTGGAATTGCTAGATAGCTTAAGGAAGGTTGTGGAGTGTTGCTTGTGTGAGAGAGAGTTTTTGTCTTGGGAGATCTACCTCCAAGGGTGAATGCTTAAGAGACTTGCTGGCTGGACCCTCTTGAGAAGGATTCGACGTCAGAACATTTGGTTGTACTCTTCTCTGTTATTGATTAATAATAGATGACTACTATTATGGTTCCATTCTCATTTGTCTCTGTAATGTTAAATGTGAATTACGTCCTTTCTGACTGATGTATAATTGCTTTTATTAGATTTCACGCTTGTGTTTGTCTTTCTCTTTGTGTGTGCAGGTGTCTATTCGCGGAGATCGCGGAGGATCGTGACCGGCCAAGAGCGAAGGAGCGAGAGCGACATCTCTTCATCAAACAATAGCGTTGGAATCCAAGTAGGTGTTCATTGCCTACCTTTTTATTTGCAATTAGGAACTTGCATAGTAGCATTGACTGATTGTTGCTAGACCCGTTCTGGGATGTATTTACACACGCATATATTTTATTTTTACGAAAGCTTGAAAACACACATGACAATCACGTATGCAAACTATGCTTTGAAAATGGATTTTATGGGCATGCCCCCCAACATCGTGTCTCAATTCGAGGTATATGCCCCCCAAGCTTCAATCCATTGAAAATGGGTTGAAGGTTGACAGAATGGTTATTGCGCTCGAATTGCACGAGCTCGTGTTTCATTGTTTTAACGAGGTTGACACAGGTAAAAGAACTATCCTCGGACACAAGTCGTTTCATTATTTTAACGAGGTTGATACATTATTTTAACGTTTTTTAATTTTTTCATGTACATGTCCTGATGGATGCTATGATGTGCAGATGTGGGACCCGTGAGACCCCTTGGTCTAGCCCCAGAGGCACGGAGAGAGGGACAGGGCACCGGAGCCCTAGCCTTGGCTCCTCCAGGAGTCAACACACCGGAGATTGTGCTACAGAACCTTGAGGGTTTACTGGCTGGAGTGCCAGATTACCAGGGGATCGAAGAGGTCCCCATAGCATCACAGATCCACACAGTGGGGGTGGAACCCAAGATGCACCGCCTTTTGAGGCGGGTGGCACGGGCAGTCGTGTGCTACAGAGAGCACAACCCACCACAGTAGACATCTAGGTTTTATTTCCACTGATGTTTTTGAGAGACATGCGTCTCAGATGTACTGAGGACATCGGCCTTACTTCAGACATATACACTTATTTTTTAGCACCTTAGTGCACCACACGATATATATATATATATGCCGATTTTGGATGGATCTTTTCACATGTGATGATGTTTTATATGCTATGCAAATGTCTAATACAAATGTGATCTAATGTATCAGTTGCACAACATGCGATCCACATATTTTAATTTTTTATGCAAGCTTAAAAACACACATGCGAACACACATGCAAACTATGCTTGGAAAAGGATATATTTATATACATATGCTTATTCCTAGATGGATCTTTTCTTCATGTGATGATGTGTTTTATATGCTATGCGACTGTTCGACACACATGTGATCTGATGTATCTACTGCATAACAAACGACCCATTGTGGAATGTATTTACACACACGCATATATTTTATTTTTACGAAAGCTTGAAAACACACATGACAATCACGTATGCAAACTATGCTTTGAAAATGGATTTTATGGGCATGCCCCCCAGCATCGTGTCTCAATTCGAGGTACATGCCCCCCAAGCTTCAATCCATTGAAAATGGGTTGAAGGTTGACAGAATGGTTATTGCGCTCGAATTGCACGAGCTCGTGTTTCATTGTTTTAACGAGGTTGACACAGGTAAAAGAACTATCCTCGGACACAAGTCGTTTCATTATTTTAACGAGGTTGATACATTAGCAAAACTATCCTCGAGACACCGATGTTTCATTTTTTAAGGAGCTTGACGCAGGATAAGAACTATGCTCCGACCAGACCCAATTTCATTTTTTAGGGAGCTTGACATAGGAGGGTGAACTATGCTCCGACCAGACCCAATTTCATTTTTTAGGGAGCTTGACATAGGAAAGTGAACTATGCTCCGACCGAACTTCATCATAATGAACAGGAAGTCGGTGCTTCCAAGAGTGTTACTCTCGGTGAAAGGACCACATCTTGGAAGTCAGGACCTAATGCCCCCAGGACACTATGCACGACGGTGTCATCACTGGATACAGGCATGGGGTAGGTGGCCACGTAGTTGATCTGTGGTGGGGCAGATACAACTGGTGGGCAAAAACTAGGAGGGGGCGACAACTGCGTAGGAGGCATCGGAGGACTAGCGAACGACAATTGATCGATAATCACAATTCTTCCATCGTGTGGAAAGCAAACCACACGGAAAAGCGAAGAAACAAGGGCCTCCATGGCATAAACATAGTCGCGACCAAGGAGAAGACTAAAGTCTAAAACACCTTGGGTAACCAAGACGTCTATATAGACGGTTTTTCCCCCCAAAGTAATAGGGAACTTTGGGAGAACTCCTAGAGATGGACAAGCTCCTCCATCGAACGCCAACAGATTCTGAGTGACTGGCCCAAGCTGCAGGGAACCTAAGGCTTGCCAAGTAGTGTACGGCATAAGACTGACCAACGCACCTTCATCTAGAACAGTGCCAGGTACTGCCTTATCACAAGCAAGTACTGTAATCTGGAAAGGCACATGGGATGGAAGGCGGCCGGCGACTAGGTGATTCCAATCAAAGGAAGCGACCAGACTACTTGGTGGGGGAATCGAATGATTGCCCCCATGTGCTAAAGGAAACGAAGGAGAACCTTCGGGAGCAGCTGGGTTAGGAGAGTCATTTCGGGACTCTGGAGAATCTGAAGAGACGAGAAGAACGTGGGCATGATTCTCTTCCGAAACAGAGTGAGCGAGGGGCGGACTCGAGTCGACACTCTTTCCGACCAATGGTTGGTCTGGAACAGGCTGGACACAGCCAGGTTCGGGAAGAGGGGCCTGGACAAGAGAAGAATGTGAACCAATCTCATTTTCGGGAGGCAGATGATCTGCAGCTGCAGAAAGACGTTGATATCCAACGGGAAGTTGGGGTGAGGGAGCTGGGAGACTTTCCAAGACACTGGAGGCTTTATCCATGAGTGGACAAAGGTGAAGGGGATGATTTCCTTCACAAAGTCTACAAGGGATTCGCATCTTCCCTTTTCCCTTACCATTCCCAACTAATAAGGTAGCATCCCCGTGAGCTCCAGACGACGATGAGGGGTGGGCCGGATCACGAGACCATACTTCTAAGACCCTGGGAATGCCAGGACAATCGCGAAGAAGATGGTCGTCCTTGCATAATCGACAAGGAAACTTAACCTTCCGCGGAGGAGCGGAAAGGGGCCCAACTTCAGGTGTACTCGAGGGAGTAACCGTTGTACTTATAGCCTCTCCCTTAGGAGACTTCTTCTTCTTAGCCACCTGGTTATTCGAATCGAGACCTTCACCAGGCGAAGTACAAGAGGAAGACGTAGAAAGAGGGGTCGAAGGGGAGAGATCCACCTTAGGATCAACATGATGTTGTTCAGGTGGAGGGACTGATGGAGTAGCAGCCGACACGACAGGGACAAAAGAGGTTGAAAACAACCAAACAGGCAACCCGACAGTTAACCCCGGAAGGGATAACGTCGCCATATAAGGAGCACCAACATTCCCAAGAGGAGGGAAATGACTAGGATTCCCGTCAGGAGGGGAACTTGGGTTGGTGAACCCTGGAAAAGTTGCCATGGCAAACAAAAAGAATCCTACTCAAGCTAATGCACACAAGATCTAACCAGGTAATGTTATCGTGGCCGAATAAATTTTTAAGACACAGGAACTAAACTTGATCTTTTCATGTTTCAAGAGTCGAGAAAAGGACGAAAAGATGACTCTAGTCTCCTTCGAATGTTTAATGAGCACGAAGTGACAAGACGCTCACTGGCACCTTTTCTTTTAGGGAGTCCGAAAAGGATCAAAAGTGACTGCTCTGGAGATTCTAGGCAAAGGGTTTACCAAGCAATCCGTAAAACTGCTTATACACCTTGGCAATCGTATGAGAACCAAGGACTTTCCGTACTGCAGTCAATCTTCCCAAATGCTGTGTTCGGTGCATTACGGTTCGCAGGGCGGCAGACTCGGCTTCCTATGGATCAAGGATAAAATCCTAGTGGGGTCTCCCTATATACGCGACGGTACGCAGGAGCACAGTCCGTGTTAGACCACTATCGAGTCACAGAAGGAGGAATCACCCAATCGTAATGTGAAACAATAGTGACTATGTTTAAAGACGCCGTAACACGTCTCTAACCTAGACCTCTAGATGTTTGCGTTAAGTTCCAATGCGTTTTTAGGTTTATTCAGTTTATTTTATGGTTGATCTTGAATTAAGTTTCGGTTTCAGGCCCTATCGTGTGATCTCTCACAATTACCTAGATGCAAACTACATGCCAAAGAATATCATTTTGTTCGATGAATTCTAACTATGAGAGGGTTAAGAGTTTTCAACCAAACAAAATGAATTCAATCAATCAAACAATCTAATGCAGCCAATGGCAAAGAAATGAAATTTTTCTTTTGAGAACACAAATCAATGAAATGCTTTTCTTTTCATTAACTATTGAATGCAAAAGACATTAGTTCGATTTCTTTTTCAATGGCACAATGCATTTAAAATGAATTTTGAGAGACAGCAACACCGAGTAAAGAGAAATAAAATCACTCAATGAAAAACACAACAAGCGTGAAAAAAGCCGTTTGAACCCAAGCAACTGTGATCTGTGTCTGGGTAGCGAAACAATCCGAGGACTGGTTCAACGACAAACACCTCAAACAACTAAGCAAAGAAAGCAAAAAGAGGAAGGTTTCCGCAATAGCAAAGGCAAGTAGCAACGAATTTTTGTGAACGAGTGATAAAACAAAGTCAATCCAGTGAAAACGGGATGATGGCACTAGGTCACAGGACACAAAACAAGATCCGTCCGACAAGACTTCGCAAGCAAGTGCTTCACAATTCAAACAATAAAAATCAAGTCATAAACCAAGTAGAAAGAGCAGAAGATAGTCAAACCAACAGGCTTAGGAGGCAAAATTGAAACAAATTCAATTCTACAGGATCAGCGCAGGTAACCCGCAGCAACAATGCGCTGACCAGAAGTCACATGTAGCAACAAAGCGCTGTCAGCGCGGAAGCACACGACTTAAGAGCGCTGGTTCGATTTCAGAACCGTCGCGATTGTTTTACGTACAAGCGCGATGACCACGGAGTCAAAGAGACAGCTATGCGCTGTCAGCACAACTGTTTTGATATAAACCGCGCTGAGGCTAAAAAACAGGCAGAATCAAGCCAAAACTCCCAAACCAAGGCAAGAACTCTTTAAGCAATTAAGGCACTTCCCAGATTGAACCAGGAAGGTTAACAGCAGAGGACTAACCCCTAATTTTTGAAAAGAGAGTAACAATCAAACTCAAAACAAGAATGAACAAAAAGAGACAAAGGCCAGCTCCCCAGTGGAGTCGCCAAATTGTTGGAGAGGTAAATCCCCTCTACAGATAGAGGCGATCCCTACTGGCCCAAAACGGGTCTAGCAAAAATCAGTCAATGCTACTATGCAAGTTCCTAATTGCAAATAAAAAGGTAGGCAATGAACACCTACTTGGATTCCAACGCTATTGTTTGATGAAGAGATGTCGCTCTCGCTCCTTCGCTCTTGGCTGGTCACAATCCTCCGTGAATAGACACCTGCACACACGAAGAGAAAGACAAACACAAGCGTGAAATCTAATAAAAGCAATTATACATCAGTCAGAAAGGACGTAATTCACATTTAACATTACAGAGACAAATGAGAATGGAACCATAATAGTAGTCATCTATTATTAATCAATAACAGAGAAGAGTACAACCAAATGTTCTGACGTCAAATCCTTCTCAAGAGGGTCCAGCCAGCAAGTCTCTTAAGCATTCACCCTTGGAGGTAGATCTCCCAAGACAAAAACTCTCTCTCACACAAGCAACACTCCACAACCTTCCTTAAGCTATCTAGCAATTCCACACTTATCACACCAACTACCTACTAGTAGCAGCAATCTGAGCACTATCAATTCCACACAATCCAAACTAGCTGCTCATGGTAATGGTAGAGGTTTAAATAGGAGAAGGAGTCTCCATGAATGGGGGGAGGATGAGCTTATCTTCAAGGAAGGTGGTTTCAAATGACGAACAGACATGCCATAGAAGGGAGGGCGATACCCACAAGGCCAACAACCAAGTCTGGAGTCATCTAGAAGGCTGGTTGTTGGAACAAATTCGCCCAAACTGGATCAGCGCGGGTGTATAACTGAACTGTAGCGCTGACAGCGCATATTAATAACGGAGCAGGCTGTGTCAGTGCAGCTTAATATTTTCATAGGTTGCGCTGGCTCATGAAATTCGACCAGCGCAGAAAACCCGTGTGCTTCCGTGCTGGCAGCGCATCAACTGCACTATCAGCCGCCAATCAGCGCGGTTATTTTAATAACAGTCGCGCTGATCAAATAAACTTTGGCAAAGTGGGTCATTTGGCCAGACTAGGGAGCAGGAGCATGATTAATTGGAATTCATGGCACAGTAGGGAGACTGACAGGGAGACAGTGACAAATTACTGTGTAACACACCCTGTCAACATGTTCAACATGATCCTTCCAAGACTTGCTGTAGATAAGTATATCATCAAAAAATACTAACACAAATTTTCTAAGGAATGGTTTGAAAATTGAATTCATCAAACCTTGAAATGTTGAAGGTGCATTGGTAAGGCCAAAAGGCATGACCAAAAATTCATAATGACCCTCATGAGTTCTAAATGCCGTTTTCGGAATTTCTTCAATCTTCATTCTGATTTGATGATATCCTGAACGAAGATCCAACTTGGTGAAGTAAATTGATCCATGCAATTCATCCAGTAATTCATCAATGATAGGAATGGGGAACTTATCTTTAATAGTGAGCTTATTGAGCTCCCTATAATCCGGACACATGCGCCATGATCCATCCTTCTTGTGCACCAATACTACTGGAGCAAAGAAAGAACTTTGACTCGGTTGAATTATACCAGCCTCTATCATTTCTGCAACCATACATTCAATTTCACTTTTTTGGACATAGGGATATTTGTACAGCCTGATGTTTGGAGGAACACTTCCTGGAATCAGATGAATAGCATGATCATGATCACGCATAGGTGGGAGACCTTTGGGAGTCTCAAATACCTTAGAATGATTGTCCAAGACTTTTTGGAGATCTGGAGAAATAGATGATTCTAATGTGGAAACATCTAGCGAACATAATTGTGCAATTACACCCCTTTGCTCCTTTTTTAGAAGCTTTGTCATACCATTAGAGCTGATTATCTTTCCTGGTTTCCCTCCAATACCCCTTAATTCAACTTCCTTTCCTTCCGTAGAAAATTTGATGAAAAGTTCTTGAAAATTAAAAGCTATTGTACCCAAGGATTGTAGCCATTGGACTCCTAGTACAACATCAGCACCTCCCATTGGAATGGAAAGCATTGGGCTAGTCAATACATATTCTCCCATGGATAGCTTGATATTATGGCACTTTCCAGAGCAATTTATTGTTCCTCCATTTGCAATCATCACTTGACACTCTGGTGCTGGATATAGGAAGCAATTCAATTCTTTTGCTACCCTACAATGAATAAAATTGTGGATGCTTCCTGAATCAATCAACACTATCACCTTTTTCTTCTTGATTTGTCCTTCTATCTTGATGGTTTGAGGAGTGGTAATTCCTGCCAATGCATTACAAGATATGGTCGGATTTATTTGTTCTTCATCTAGGCTTTGTTCCTGGAGCATATCCTGTTCTTTTGACCTTTCTTGCTCCTTTTCTTCTTCCTCTTCACAATCTATGTAGAATAATTTCTTCTCAGCACACTTATGACCTTTAGTGTATTTGCTATCACAACTATAACAAAGCCCTTTTGCTCTTTTTTCTTCCAATTGTTGCGGTGTCAACCTTATAGGTTGTGGAAGACTAGGGGCAACTGCACTTCCGTCTTTATAGTTGTGAGTGGTATGCTTCCTGGTTGCCATAATTTTGCTTTCCATTTTTCTTGCTAACCTGAATGCCTTCTCTAATGAATCAGGTTCCCAAAGTCGAACATCATGTTGGATATTATCTTTTAAAGACCCTATGAACACATCAATCCTATGCTGCTCTGGAATATCTTTTACCCTTATGTTCAATTTTTGGAACTCCTCAATGTGCTCCATTATTGAACCCTTTTGTTTGAGACTTATCAATTGGCTAAAAAAAGTGTTGCTTTTTGTATCCTCATAATGTGCTATCAATTCTTCCGTAAAAATTTCCCAAGTGATAAATTGTTTACGAGAGCAAAGCCATTGATACCATACAAACTGATTTGGTTCCAAATATAAAGTTGCCATACGTACCTTTTGTGTGTTTTGCACATTATTGAGATCGAAGAACTGCTCCATCTATAATATCCATGTGGCGGGATCCTTGCCATCAAACTTCCTCATATCGATTTTTGGAATATGGTGGGTCTTCAATCCAACATTAGAGTCTATGGAATCATGATTAACATTTCTTTTGTTCACATCATGAGTTTCCTTTACAACCTTTTCACCATTAGTAAGTATTTCTTGTAGAAAATTTGTCAAATCTGTCTTCAAATCTGCCATGTCTGTCTTCAAATTTGTCCTCAAATCTGTCTTCAGATCATCCATCTTAGCTTCCATGCCCTTTATCTTAGATTCCACGCCATTTATCTTAGCATCTGTTAGCTTTTGTGAGCGTGACATTTGTTGCACTTTTTCTTGTAATTTTGATATATCATGTGGCATTTCTTCCTCTTCTTCATGAGTCATGCTAGAGCTTTCAGGTTCCTTACTAGGTGTTTGCATTTTCTTTCCTTGGGGCATCAGTTACCGATAATAATGCTTTACTATGCCCTTTGAATTCCTTCAAACCAAGCTTATGCAAAAATTAAAAAAAAAACTACACACCTTTTTTTACTTTGTAGAAGCCTGATATTGAATCTGATGTATCTCTGTAATTTCGAATCATCCAGTTCTGAAATTGTGACCTGTAGTAGCCTTCTATGTCCTCTTTCCAATGCCACTAGTCTGATCCAAATTGGATTCTCCAAGAAAGATTTATGCACAATCTCCCGCAGTGACCTTCTTACGAAATTTCAATCCGATGCTCAGAAAGAAAGTTATGACGATTTTCCCCAGGTCACCTGTTTTAAGCGTAATTCAGGAGTCTGCAAAAAGACCAACTTCCTCAGATCATATCTCCGAAAATATCGCGTGAAAAGCTCTGAAATTCGGACCCAAGGTTCAGCGCGATTTCTTCTCAAATGGGTTTTTTTTGCGACTTCTGAAACGTCACAGAAAAAAAAGTTATAGCGAAAATGCCACGATGACCTGTTTGGAGCAGCGAAACCCTAGAATCCAAAGCTCTGATACCAAATGTTATGAAACCAGCTCAAGAAAAGATAGAAAAGATAGATCAACGCCTTAGAATTCAGCCTCTTCGAGGGGGCAACCTCCTTTACATTACATAAATGAAAAATTCTTGGATGATACAAATGACAAAAGCTCCTTTCTATATATAGGAGTCTAAGGAGTCACAATATAATCCAGCCGACCTAACAATAATAATATAAAGCCACAAAAATAACAATAGAGGGATTCTATGGGCACATTAATAACAATATGGGGGCAATGGGGGCATAACAATATAAATAAGGGGTATAACTACAATAGTAATGGGGTAATCACTAGTATTATAGGGAACCAACAAAAGGCTACTATGGATGTCGATTGATAGTTAACTTTATTATAAAGTTCTTTGAATGCACATTCACATAAGTTAGATAAAATTGAATTATAAAACATGGCCCACAATTTGCATGATGCATGCATGGCTTGATGCTTTTAAATGTTTTACATATTTGTATTTAATTGGTACATTTTGTATTCAATCATTCCTATAATGTTAGTATATGATTCTTAGGTTTTGTTTAAAGTTGTTTTGTCTTCAAGACTTATTTCAAATGAATCTATTAAAATTGCAAATTACAAAATGTGGTCTTCATTTTGCATTTGAATGAATCAAGTATAATTCGATGTAGATGTCAAACAATGATAATAATTTGCATGATGCATGTGCATGGTTTGATTATTTTAAAGGTTTTATATATAATTTAAGTACATGAATATGTAGAAATGAAAGTAAATTTTCATTTGGTTCATACATTTTGCATTTAATCATTCCTATAATGTTAGTAAATGATTCTTAGTAAATTACTCAACCAACCACAATAAAAAATTAACAGAGAAGTAACAACGCTCGACTCAACCAAATACAATCAAAAAATAATAGAGCAGTAACAATGTAGTATACATCCCCCGGATGCGGGTGGCACAATTGCATTAAATGAACGTCATGCAAGATAGTAAAACCAGGTACTGCTAGCTGCAGGGCAGCGTGGCTTCCCAGGTTTTCACCTTGTGCAAGAGGGATGGAGTTATTAAGGTTGGATATTGTAGCATTTTTGCATTTATGGAGTGCGTTGTTCAACGCAACACTGTGGCTGTTATAATCATGTCGATCCTGTATGTTTTCCTCACACCTCGAGCTCAGTCTTACTGCTCCGGGCCCTGGTTAGATGTGGTTTATGGTGACAGGCAGAACCTTGCAAACAGAGGCAAGCTCCAGGCCGACTCTCTGTATCTCCAGAAGAGGTTCTATTACGCTAAGGTTCCCCACGGAAGGATCAGCACGGCTTTAATGGGTAAGCTCTCTACAGCTCTTGAATTTAGAATTGGACGTGTTGCATCTCCGTCTCAGGCTTTCTCTGTGTGTTTAATTCGGTCTATGTGTCATTCTTTTCATCCCCTTGTTGTTGTCTCTGGTCTCTCTGTCTCTCTGTGCCTTCCCCTTCGCTTTTCATAATGGTTCGCCAGGGCAGAAGGAATCGTTCAAAGGGGCGACGTGGAAGCGAAAAACATCCAACCGCCGGTTATTCTGTGGAACCTAAACAGTCGCCTATTAATCTTCCCTCCTCTCATGAGGATGTGCCTCCTTTGAGCTCAGGGCACAGGCCAATTCCTAATAGCGCTTTCCAAACCATGCATTTCAAATTTCAAAGCAATTTGAATAGGCCTCTGATTACTGCTCACATCACTATAATCCTTTCGGAAGAAGAAAATCAAATCTCCCCTCTGGCATGCATCGCTCCTAATCCTTCTCAAAGCAGTGAGCATTCCATGGATAAGGGAAGCCCGTAGAATCAGAAGAGTGATAAGTCTGGTCAGGAGGAAATTCCTAAAGGCATTCTGCCCCTTGAAGACATAAGCCCAGTAGCTTGGGAAGGGACTCTTGGCGCCACAAGTCATTCCTTGGCGAACACTGTCAGCGAGACGGATGGCAATGAAAGTCTGAGGATTGGCAGCGCGTGTCTGGTTGCGGAGAAGACTCCTGGTGAGGATATGGAAGTTTAATGCCACCTGGGCCTACTTTTCTCCTTTTTTTGTTTTTGATACCGCTCAGATGACCACCTCCAGGCATTTCCGCTCACAGTCAAGGTTCAGCATCTTCAGCCTGTTGTTTTGGCATCCCTTCGAGGAAGTGGTGGTTTACTTACCGGCTGGTTTGCTAAGAATTCAAGCTTTCTGCTGTCAATGTCTTTATCTTCGTTCTATAAGTCTTTCTCTGGGTTTTATATCTGTTTTCTAGCTCTATGTAACTGGTCTCCCCAGGCTCTTTTTGTAAGGGGGCAGTTCTGCTGTGTTGATTGCTCTCGGGTTTTGATATCTAAGGCCTCAACTCCATGTAAAAATATTCCTCTTTTTAGTTAATAGATTTTAGTATTTGCAGAGAAAAAAAAACAATGTAGTATACATCACAAATTAACAGAGTAGTAAATCGCTAATATAGGTCTACATAACAAGCAGTGTACATATAACTTTGTAACTCAATACAAGACCCAATGAATATCAATTTCACATCATCACATTCTTAAGAATGTACAACTTAAGAGTGCACAAAAAGAAATGTTGACAATGTACTTGACTCTAAGTTCTCAAAGATGAATCCAAGTATCTAAGAAATTATTGGGTTGTTCAATTAAAAAAATTGTAATGGAATGCCATCTTCAATGATTTGTTCATGGTCAACTTTTGACATTCTCCATTTTTTAACTTTCAATTGTTTTTTTTATTGAACTTCTATCAACTTTATGCACGCTGCACACACCAAGTGACTATATTGACAACTTATGACATCGGGTTGATAGTCTTGAAAGTAAACATTACTCTCATTTTGGTGAGTTTCTTGGAAAAAATAACCTTTCAATATAATAGACCCTCTTTCATATATAAAACCATTATCATCATAGTCTTCCAATAACTTCATCTTTCGTTCAGTGCACCACATCAAATAATACTTGACATTTTCTATGTTGTTAGTGGGTGCAACTACAACAAAAACATCTCCTACACAATAAAACAAGTGTAAATTCATATCATAATTTACATGAAATTAACTTTATCAATATGGACTTGATTTTATTATCTATTTCTAGAGCTCTATATTTTAACTATTATCTAGATACTTATACACATTGATTTTAAAAACATAAAACATATATATATATTTTGAAATCAATTGAAATGTTACCTTCTCTAACAATATCAGAAACTCGATCACCTTCAGATGATACTATAGACTCCTCTAGTTCCATCTCTTCTAAGCTTGCAACTGACATTTTCCCCTATGTATTTAGTTTTGTATGTTTCAAGGTTTTACATATATATTGTTTTCACAAACATCATTAGATTGTGTGTCCTCTATGAAAACAGGACAAAGATAAGAATATTTTCTTTTATCATCTGCAAACACATTTTGGTAATCCTTTGTTTTAATTGAATGAAATTTTCTATTCCCTTTTACTGTTTCAGCTTCATATGTAATCGATCTATCGACATCTTCGACTCCAATATGCCAAAAAAATCTATATTTAATTCAAAAAACAATTAAATATGTTATTTAAAATACAATTTATATATGTTGAAGACAATCATTGTCATACTATTTAAACTATATAATTTATAAATGTTTAAAATTAAAAAATTAACTAAAATTAGCATATATTAATACTATGTACACGTTAATTTGTACATATATGTATATACCTTCGTACCTACCTTGATGAGTTAGTCTGATAGCTTAGTGTAGCATCGCACCATTCAACAACTTGTTTAGTTGAAACATGTATGTTTGTGGAGTGGTCCATTTGATATCTTCAAAGTGCTTGTTTTATACATGCCCCTACACCATCATGTTCTTCTTTCCCATGACCAGTCTCAAAGAAATTCCAACAATGTTTAATGTGGGTTTTCTTATGAAGACAACACAACCAAAAGAATGATCGTGAAGATTTGAATTGATCTACGCATCCATCTGACCATATCCAATGTTCATTGAATTTTATTCCACGACCTCTCAATGAGTCATAAATATTATCAAAACAATGTTGTATAAAATGTGTATCATATGTACCATCATCGTTAATATAAAAAGTGATATTCTTTAATAACATGTTGACTCTCACTAGTGATTTCCATATCATCAACATTTTGTTCAACATGTCTATATAGAATATGGAAAAGCATAGAGACTTGGTCAAAATGATAATATTCACTTTGTATCTCATTCTGTGCAACAAATGTGTAATTCTCTACAAAATCAACTATTGACAAAATGGTCCCTAGTGGAAACGTTTCACGAGATTTTTTGAATTGTAGGTCCTACCATCGAGCTCTATGCAAATGCTTGATGTACTTATAAATTTTTGTCTCAAGTTTCTTCAAAATCTCTATCACAAGAATTTCTTCTTCTTGTAATTCAATCCTTTTAACACTTGTACTATTATTTGAACTAATCGATGTATGTATATATTCATATCTCTTCCATTTCATTTTTAGGTTAGACAATGATTGATCATTTATATCAATAGAATATTTGTTGTGAAATAAAGTAAAATTTACACAATGATCACATTTTTTACCACCAACATATTTATTTTGGTAAAATAATTCATGACTTTCCCTTTCACATAGAATTTTGGATATGAAACCATGGATAGTGGAAGGAGGATGTGAATTTTTCCAAAATGTTTTACCAAAATTAAGGAAGGTGTCATAATATAATTTAAATTCCACATGATAACAACAACAAGAAGTGTCGCGTAGAATGATAGGTTTAACATACCATTGTTTAAGGGTACTAATTAAGACGTTAATTCCACGATTCTCTTCTATGAACTTATTGAACAACTCTATCTGAGTGGTGTCCAAGATATGTTTTGCATGTTCTTCATACTAATTTCGTGTTATTCTTCGTTGCATCACATCCCTTGCTTTTGATGAAACACGTGAATTTTTAATCCAATATTCATATTTTATTTTTTTTTAACATATCCTCCAAGTCTATCTTTGTATGGTTGCTTACAAATAAATGTCCAACAAGTGAGCTCATCATTTACATCTATTTGTTCAAAATTTCCTATGTTTGTGCAATGTTTTTCGTGAGGTCCCTAATATTTTTGCCATAGATTTTACCAAACAATTTTATTTAGTACTTGATGAGACCACTGTATTTTTTATTGCTCTACGTACATTTATATTACTTGTCTTTCTAGATCATCCAATTGTTTTTAAAGCATTATTTATATTTTGAATCACATTTTCCTTCACCTTTTTATCATTCATTGATTTTCGAATACCCAATAGAGTGGTAGCATCTTTTAATTTCTTTTTGTTAAGAGACCTCTCAAAATTTTAGTTTGAAGTGTTGCACTTTCGTCTTTGAATAACTTCTCGATAATGACCTTAACATGGTATTGTACAATATGGTCATATTTTTTATCTCCATATATGTCAGTCTCAACATTTTCTAACATCTCATCATTGATATTGATTTCATCTGTACATATGAAAATTAAATGTAAATTGGTATAAATATTCATTATTTAATAAAATTAAAAAATAGAGTTTGAATGAAATTGAAATTAATAAATATGTATAACTTCAACAATACACATGACGTGTATATATATATACTTGATGGTGATTCAACTTCTTCATTTGAATCTCTTTCATCATTTTCAACAACATCATCAATCATTTGTTCATTATCTTTTTCATTTTGTCTTGCAACATTTTCAATCTCATCATCAATGTTATGAGGAATATCTCTTTGTTTACATTGCAAAATATTTTTCAAATTAGTTCATCAAATAAAAATTGAATTTCACAATACACTAGTTAAACTTTAAATATCATTTATAATATTTATGTTTACATGCCATCTTCAACTTCTAGTTGAGATTGATTTGCCCTTTCAATATTTTTGCATTCTTCTTTCTTTCTTTTGTAATAGTTTCTCCTGTATTCTCTACGCTCCTCAATGTCTCTTGTTCGATCATATTTTCTCTTGCAATTTCTTTGATTTCACATGTTAATTCAATCTATGTAGATTTGTAAAATCCAAACCAAAAAAGTCAATTTCAAAAAATCCTGCAAAAAAAATTCACTTTCAAAATTTAGACCAAAAATCTCACTTTAAAAATTCAACACAAAAGAGTTACTTTAAAAATTCAGCCAAAAAAGTTTACTTTAAAAAAAAAGTCACTTTAAAAATTCAGCACAAAAAAGTCACTTTAAAAATTCAGCTTAGAAGACTTACTTTAAAAATTAAGCCAAAAAAACTTACTTTAAAAATTAAGCTAAAAAATCACAATTTAAAAATTCAGCCCAAAGAACTTACTTTAAAAATTAATCTACAAAATTCCACTTAAAAAATTTAGCTTAAAAGACTTACTTTAAAAATTAAGGCCAAAACATTTCCTCCAAAAAGTTCACCCCAAAAAACTTTCTCCAAAAAGTTTCGCCCAAAAAAAATATTTACCTTAAAACTTTACTCCAAATGGGGAAAGTGTGTGAAAATGAAGTTTTGGCTCCACGTATTTATATTGTTTCGAGTGAAACATTTTTTCAAAGGGTTGCATTGTTTCATTTTTATGGCCGACAGAAAATGGCGTGTTATGAATCCTTTGATTTTTAAAGAACACACAATCAAACAATTGCTAAGTTGACATATCAAATGTGAATAAAAAAATTCCAAAAAATAAGTAATATAAAACCAATAAAATTTATGATAGGTTTCATTTTATTGTAAAATGAAATTCTAAACAGAAAAAATTCTCTGGCTTCCCGAAAGTTGAAGAACTTCTAAAAATGATATTTTTTTCTCAAAAATTTCAAAAAGTGTAACCCAACTTCACATTTTCACCCTTAAGCACTTAACAAAGGAAAAATAGCCCCCCCGACAGGAACAAAAATTCTCTAGCAACTCAAGGCTAAGCAGCAGGTCATGACCCTCAATCCTATGGTGAGAAATGCAGGAAGGGCTAAGCAGAAGGAGCTCATCATATCAGAGGTCAGCAATCAGAATATTAGAATATTGCACCACTGTGAAAATTGTGATATGGAATTTCTACGATAAGCATGGTACAAAGAGTTAAAGGTGTATGGGTCAGATACAATATTGAATGTGGGAACAGAGGAGTTGGTCTCAGGAGTAATGGCGACTATCAAATATCACTAAGTCAAGGCAACAAGGACCACAATCTGTAGGAAAGAGTGTTGGGTGTGCCTTGAGGTGATACAAGCCATCTCTGTGCTCTGACACACGTCTTCAGTGAGTCAATGGAAGTATGGGACTTAAGAAGAAGTGTGTAGGTCACCTGAGAAGTAATTTCTCAACATGGAGCTCCATGGAGTCAGGCAATGAAAGACTGCCAAGTCGATCTTTGTTTCTGCATTGTGACAAGCAACCCAAATTTCATCGCTCCCAACTCCGAGAGTGGGGAGTTCAAGTAGTGAAGGCAAAAGTGACAGGTGAATCGACTGAACAACTAAAGAAGAACATCATGGAAAAGACGTGGCCTGATCAGAGGCCATCATAGTAATGGTAGGGAGATATGTTCCTCAACCATTAATTAGTTTTCTTTATGTCTTTTATTCTGTAATTTTTGCATTTTCAAGAACGAAATCAAATCTGATTGTAATCATTTTGGGCAGCAGAACCTTCACATGCTGTGATAGCTAGTCGACTAGAGAGTTGGAGCTCGACTGAGATATTTTGTAACTGGTGTTCAAATCTTCTCCTCCCCTTATAAATAGAAGGAAGAAACACTTAAGACAGGTTCCCAATTTCTACATTCTAGAGGCCCGAATTCTGCTTTTGCAAGTTTTGAGCTCTGTTTTCAGAGAGATTGGTTCCACTTTGGTTCAATTTTGTTGTTCATAAGGTGCTCGGGCATATACAATTGTTAAATGTAATGGACTGGTGATTTGGACTCCATCTTCAAGGATTAATGAAGCAGTTTGGTTGATTCCAATCAGAGAAATGCATAGTACGTTTTCCTCTTTGTCTATCATTTCATGTATGTCTTTCCTCTTTATAAATTGTGTTATGAAGCTGTCAGTTTCACTCTCATGGTTGTATGTATGCTGCTAAGTAGTGAGAAGTACTTGTGTAAACACAAATTTACTTTTGTTATTTGATAGCTTGCAGTACCTATGTAATAATATATTTACTTGTCTTATTTGATAGCCTACAACCCCTGTATGTAAGTTCAAAATTACTTATGCTAATTGGTGAGAAATGTATTCATGAGGCATAGAGCTTGAGACCTTAATTCGCGCTCCACTTTTTCTGCATTTTCACCTCCTCACTCTTCCATATTTCTATTGGAGATTGTTTCTCAAGGTTTTTCATTATGTCCAACCCTCTGCATCAATTTCCCTCCTTTCCTTCCTCCTGTTCATCTATACTACAATAACAATGTTAAATTGTGTATTGTTGTGTGTCAGCCACCAGAACCAACACATTTCTCTTTGAGATTAGCCATATCTACCAGTGTTTATTTCGATCTATGTGTTTTCTTGAGTTTACCTTGGTGAAGGGCTATTGAACCAATTACGTGACATATGGAGTGCAACAGAAAGCCTTTAGATAATATTCAAAATAACTCCTCTTGGATGCCCTAGGCACTGGTCTCCTATCAACCCAGAGGTTGTCTCTATGAGACTTCTATATCTTCTAAAAGAAATTGTGTGACGGGAGATAGAAAAATTTACAACAGAGCACTTCCCTTCTGCTAATCTATTGAAGTCTTAAGACTTAATTCTACCTTCGGGTCCCTCCATCCCCAATTTCTCTTTGGATCCTTGGTGGAGAAAGTCCCTTTAGAGAAGGGACATGAATTTTGGAGATTCCCTGGTTGTTGACAACTTCTACACCTAAAAGTTGTATTTTCATAGCCCAAAGGTTGTCGATACTCCTTACCATTTCACATGAGAATGATTGTGTCCAGTAATCCTTCATTAAGGTTGACCTTTACACATATGCCGACGAAAGTGATGAAGCCTTTTGCCAATCTTTCAATGTTTATCTTGATAAAATGGCTAATTGAATCTCCAATATTTTCAAGGTGTTCTTGTCAGATCTAGTGAATAGGTAAGTTTGGGAGTCTTACGCATACTGGAGTAGCCAAATATTTCATGGTTAAAGAATTAGAATTCGAGAACCATGGTTGAAATGAAAGGTGAGATCGACCCCAGAACTAAGGACCTTTGTTGAAAACCTTCTTCTGATCTTCCATATCCTTGAAAACAACCAAAAACTAACCTCTTGAACACAAATACAAATCTAAATTTTGGGGCCAATTCTAATGAACCAAATCTCGAATGGCAGCTACCAAGGGCCAAAACCCATTAAACCATCAAATAATTATCCATTGCTTAAAATATGTCATGTTTATCTTGGACATTACACCATTCACCTCAAGTTTTGGGGTATCCTTTGATTTCTCTATCACAAAACATTGACCTGATATATCCTTTGGAGGATGGGAGCTAATGCCGAAGTTGAGGGCATCCTTAAAATACTTGGGCTTAGAAGCCACGAATTCCCCCTACACTTGGCACCACATTTCAGGCTTGCAACGAGAGAGATGGGAGCATCCCACTTGATGACATATTCTCTAAGGTATTTTGTCATCTTTAGTTGCCTCCTCTCCTGTAAAAGACTTATTGACCCCACAGGATTCCTGCCATCTTTTTAACACTTGCAGCGAGCATGAATACCAAATTTGCTACTTTGACCTTGTTGCATAATGATTCTCCAGACAAGGAATTGACAAAAATGAGAAACTTGAAGGGTCAAATCCCAACATCCTTTCATTACCATGTCCGAATTAAAATATGCAGGCTTTGTCTCATTCTCAGAAGGCCACCAACAAAAACCTTTTCCAATAGCAGACTTGAGAACTAAGTTTGACTGAGGAGTTGTGTCAAACATTTTGCTAGCGAAATCACACCCTTCATGTAAGGATCGTACACACATTTTGATAAACACTTTGCAATAAAACTTTTCACATAAGTGGTCATCACTTCTTGATGCATCCAACCTATAGATCCCAATCACATCCTTTCTTATGAGAAACCTTGGGAGTGCCCCCTACCTAGACAACAAAGATTTCATGATCACATGCCATAGCTAAGAACATAAGCTTGAACTAAGCCATAGTTGGGACAACTAGTGACAATCTTAATTAATGTTGTTGATAGTAATAACACTAATAATTATTTAGCATTAATTATTGTAAATTATAATGATAATGTTATTGGATCAATAATAATATGATTGAAGGATCCATAATAACTTTGGATGCTACATATTAATGAAAGATAAAATTAAAAATAACTTTGTCTTTAAAAGATTAAAAACATGTAAATTTTGAAATAGTTAATTATGGAAAATAAATTATTAGAAATTAAATAATGATTTTAGATTTTATTTTCATAATTGGCCCCCAAAACTATCAATGTTTTTTGGAGGCAAAGCTCCAGAGAGAGTTTCATTATACAAACAGAATTATAATTCCTTATTGTAAATAATTCTAGTTTTTTTAATTATCATAGAAAGCATGAGAGTTTGAAGATGATTTATGGAGTGATTCTAGGTATAGTTTGAGCTATTTTAGGATTTTGAAAAATTTAATTATGGAGTGATTTATGAGTGATTTATGGAGTGAGTTTAAGATGTAGAAAAACATGTTATGTTTCTAAAATCTAGCTATTGTAAGCCTAGCAATAAAAAAGAGAGTGAGTGTGAGGAAAAAGAGAATGGCCAAATGAATGTGAAATAGGGTCATAGAAAGAAAGGAGAGAGTTTCTCACTAAAAATAGATGCATGTACAAACTTTGATTAATGAAATGAAGTTTCATACTTTCTATATATGAATTATTTGCATGCATGATTGCTTGAAGAATTCAAAATAATAAGAATTTAATGGGTGTATTGTTTGAATACAACTGAGCTAGTGAATGTTAGCTATATTAAAATTAATAAAATTTGTGCATAATCCCTGATAGAAGATAGTCCATCTATGTGAGGGGAGAATAAATGAGATTGATAAAATTTGTTTAGAGCAGGGTAGAATTCCCATTGGGAATTCAATTAAGATCAAGTTTGAATTTAGGTAGAACCTATATAGATTCCAAATTCTGTAGAAGTCATTGGGAATTCAATTAAGATCAAGTTTGAATTTAGGTAGAACCTATATAGATTCCAAATTCTGTAGAAGTCTCCATGACTTAGGAGAATCCGGTGAAGGATTATGGATTTCAGTGTTAGTAAATCCAACAGAACAAGTAGAAGACTTGTTGATGATAAACAATTCCTTGAGTGTGTATGAGGGGGCTTTTGTGAGTTATGAAAGGTGGTGTATGAGCACCTTGATGTTAGCAATCCATCTATATCTTAGAGAAGGAGAAGGTGGAATTTTGCAGGAAAAGTAAAATTTTCATGCGTCAAAATCACTCAATATTTATTTCAAATGGTAAATAAGTTATTTATTCTTTTTAATTTTAAAAGGGCATATGCTTCTGGGCCCAATAAGAAAATTTTTTAATTGATTTAAATAATATATACATAGTTGTTTTATTTTTAACTATATATAATATAATATAATTGACACTAAAATATTTTATTTAACATGAGAATTCAAATATTTTATTTTTGGACCACATTGTACACATTAAAACGTTTTTTTGCCTAAATTATAATGTGTATTAAAATATTTTATTTATGATGTGTATTTTATTTTTTTATTATTAAAAATATTTTTAAATATCACACATTAATTTTATATTAAAAACTAAATGAAATATTTATTACTATTATGATGAAATAATGATTTTTTTTACTTTCAATAAAATCTCATAATAAAATCTCATAAATCATATTGGTCTGGGTGACAATTAATCCTATCATTGTAATTAATATTATTTTTCCCCTTAAAAATGGAAATTTAAATGGTTTATTTAAATTATATATATATATATATATATATATAAAATCAAATTTAAAATAAAATAAAATATTAAAAAATAAAATAAATAACTAAATAAAATTTTAATATTAAATATTTTTATACTATTTTTTAATATCAAAAATTAAATAAAAAACAATATATATATAACCTGTCAAGTCAATAAATCCAAATTCAGGTGGAATTCAACAGATATGTTAATGAGGCTCCTCTCATTAATTCAGGTGGATTTCTATCCACCTGCAGGTCGGTTGAGCACCAAGGTACCAGGAAAGACGCGACGGCCTGAAATTGACCGCGACAATGGCGGGGTGGAATTCGTTGAATCATGGCTTGATGTAGCTTTTGCATTAAAAGTTATATTCTATATAAATATTTCATTATTGAAAATCATGATTATTAAATACAAATTATTCAAAAAAAATGTAATTCTGAAAAGAAAAAAACATATTATTAACGTAGATTAAGATAAATTATTGATAACGGTGATGAGTCAAACCAACATTCGCGGATAGCAGCCAGAGATGGCTGTCCTCACTGTTGGTTTGACACCTGAGTTTGATAGGTTTTGCCACCTTCGGAAAAAAAAAAAAGAAAAAGATTAAGATAAATTAAAAAAAACAAAAGAAAATCATTTTCATGTAATATTATTTTTACTTTTAAAATGGTGTGAACAACTAAATAACTTTATATAGCTTTATAGACATAGACTTCCTAAAATCAAATTATTTCAATACATTGATTTTTAGGAAAAGTATCTCATTTAATTTTATACTTGTTCTTTTTTTTCCCACAGCAAAAAATGTTTTCATATTAATAAGCAATAAGAAAGTACAATTAAATCAAGGGATTAGAAATCGTTCTAAAAAACTTTGAACAAATTTTTATTGACATTGCTTTAATTTTTTAAAATGGATCATTTTTATTATATTTTTCAATGATAATGCCTAAGTCTATTAGAAGGTGTATACAATTAAACTAGAATGTGTTTTAATCTTTGGAGAGATTGTTTTAAAAATCTTTGAACTTAATTTTGATTGACATTGTTTTAATTTTTTGAGATGGATCATTCTTTTTACATCTTCCAATGACAGTTTCAGTTCATTAGCAGGTGCATACAATGTTGTGCCATTCTGTCTCTAATAGATGTGGGTAATGGCGACAAGAGTTGGAAATCTGGAGAAAAACTTTGATTTGACATTTCCATTTATCTAGGTTTGGAGAGTTCAAGGAGCCTTTATTGTTTGCCCAATCTATGATGGATTTGGAGTACCCAAAGACAATAAGAGATGAGATTCTAAGCCAAGATGCATAGAATATGACCCCCTAGAGAGCAAGAATTCTAAGCCAAGATGCACAGAATATGACCCCCTAGAGAGCAAGGAGTTCTACTCGAGAATTAGTTTCGGAATAGCACTGCGAGTGGTAGTGTCTCTGAGAAGTTAGGTAGATAACCATTCTGCATCCACAAGAGTCAAAAGAAGAGGCCCCATCAAAAAAAACCTACTGGGAAGGAAGACCAAATGTTGCTAGGAGAGGGGCTTTTGGGAATCGATTGTTTGTCAGAAGAGAATTCTAGTGAAAAATGTTGCTAGGAGAGGGGCTTTTGGGAATCGATTGTTTGTCAAAAGAGAATTCTAGATAGAAAGTGAAAATGCTGCAGCTGGTTTGCCAGATGTTGGAAGGGATATTCTCAAAAGTAAAGGCATTTTTGGTTATCCAAATTCCCCATATGATGAAAATGGTCAATACTCATTCTAACCATAACAATTACAACTATAAATATTTATAGTTTTTTTTAGAAGAAAAATTTGGAATTATATTTTTTTTTTCTATTTTTTTATAGTGGTTTGGAAACATTAGGTGACCAGGGCATCCAGAAGAATTGACCCTGTGATCTCCTAATTGACAAAATACATCCAGAAGAATTGACCCTATGACCTCTTAATTCACGAAATACTTAACAATGGAAACTCTCAACCCTTTAAATTTATAGAAATGAAATTGTTACTACTTTATATAAAGCATTTACCAAATATATCTCCAATATCAATTCCTTATTAACATAATTTCACACATACATAAAAAAATACATTTAATACAGTAAAATTATATTGAAAAGACATATTTACCACAATATATCAATACACCACCAATAAAGTTAATCCTTAAGTATTGAAAAAGCATATTTAACACAATATATCCAATTTCTATCTCTTTATTTATTAATCAATTATAATATTTTATATGTCATAGTGATTTAATTTAAAATTCATTTGCATATTCTATATTCCACATTTCTCTTAAGTTATTATAAATGTTATCTCACGACTTAATTTTGTAAGCGGAATTGTAATTTTACAATCTAGAATGGTTGTTTTGAAATACATGGAGAACTTTGATTACTTTACTGGAAATTGTAATTAAAGTGATATAATTGAAATGGATTAAATTAAAAAAATAAAGAAAGGAAAAATATCTGGTTACTCAAGAACTTCTATTTGCTAGAGGATATAGATAAGTAAATAGACTGAGTAAGTTTTAACCATTAATAAATATAAACCTAATAAAATCTGAATCTATTTTAAATAGAAAATTTCTAGCATTAATAAAAATAAATATGGTTTTCAGCCTGGATTAGTTGGATAAGCTTTATCACGGTTTATGATTCTCTTTTTTTTTTTTTTTTCAAAAGGTGGAAAAACCTATCAAACTCAGTTTGTCAAACCAACAGTGAGGACAGCCATCTCTGGCTGCTATCCGAATGTCAGTTGATCATGTCAGTTGACACATCACTGTTATCAAGGAAAACCAGGCCACCTGAAATAACCTGCTGGTGGTCCGTAAGGGAGCAGGCTTTCACTCCTGCCAGATGCCTCTGGGTCTTGGGCCATTAACCTGTTTCCTTACGTCCGAGGAAGACGAGCTCTTAGCCAAGCAGAAGCAGTTTTAGGGCATACTCCAGGCCCACACGGTTTATCATTCTTAATACTGTAGGTTAGATTGTTTTTTCCTGAAAATATGAAAATTTTGGTAATATTTTAATAAATTTCTATAGGGATTTTTGTAAATCTAAATTATAATTGTTAAATTTAAGATTTTAGGTGTCTACAAAATTTTGCTAGTGTTGAATCTATTTTTACTTTAGAAACACAATTTTTTTTACTTTAGAAACACAATTTTCGCGAGATTTATTGAAATCCTTTTACCCAAATTTTTTCACTTTAGAAACACAATTTTCATTGAAATCCTTTTACCCAAATTCCCAATATAAAATAACAGTCCCGGCAAGACTTGTCCATTCTTAGTGACCCGTGAAAGCTTTTTGGCTCTATCCCACGTTGGACTTTTGTAACAGGAACATTTATGCGTTTGTAACTATCCATCCAAACGATAATCCACATACGTCCAACTATACATTAAATGGATCCGTACTGACGTGACAGCTACGCTTTCAAACCATGCAAGAGATAGTCGTGGACGAATATTTGTCGTGCAAAAGGTGAACCATTTGTGGGGGCGTAAATTATAGTGATTGCATCCACATTCAGAGCCTTTTTATAGTTTTCCAACCTAGTGAACAACTCACGATCGCTAGACAACTCTGATTACTGTTCGAGCTGTGGAGTCCGAGGAATTGAGTCTTCTCTCACGCGATAATGGATACCAGAAAGCCTCACCTAGCGATGTTTCCATCGGTAGCTGGAATGGGGCATTTCATCCCCTTATGTGAGTTGGCTAAGCTATTGGCATCCCGCCATGGCTTCGCCATAACTTTCATGACCGCGAAATTCATGGTCACCTCTGCTCAAACTGCTTATACACAGTCTCTGGCATCTTCAGGTCTGGACATCCGCTGCATCGAGCTGCCAGAAGTGGAGATGGATCCTGAAGATATGAATGGTCATCCCTTAATCTCGATTTTCAATTTCTTGGAGAAGTCCAAAGTCTCAGTCGAGCATGTTCTCAGGGCCTTGTTGAGCGATTCATCTAAGCCCATAAGTGCTTTCATCACCGATCTATTCTGCGCCGCCGCGATTGAGGTTTGCACTAGTCTTAACATACCCAGTTATGTTCTTTACATTACATCTGCGTCTAATCTTTCTCTCATGCTCTACCATCCCGCAATGGATGCCGAGATGAAGGAATCTTTGAAGGATTTGGACGGTTCTGTTAAGGTACCTGGATTTCCATCCTTACCTGCAGTAGATTTCCCTGAACCAATGCAAGACAAGTCTGATCCGCTTTATCGCCTTTTCCTCCGCAATTCATACCGCTTGTTTAAAGCGGACGGAATTCTGATAAACACATTTGAGGATGTAGAGAGCAGGATCATTGAGGCACTCGTCAATGGAGAGATTCTCCCGAGCGTTGATGGAATTCGCATGCCCTCAATATATGCCATCGGGCCGCTCATTGCTCCCCCGAAACCTGTTCTCGAGGACCCTAGTGGTTCCCTGCAATGGCTGGATAAGCAGCCGGCGTCTTCGGTTATCTTCGTTTCCTTCGGAAGTGTGAATTTCCTTTCGGGGGAGCAGATCATGGAGCTTGCTTTGGGACTGGAAGGAAGCGGGCATCGTTTCCTGTGGGTTCTCCGCGGTCCTCCTTCCAATCCGGACGTATCTGTGCTGCTCCCCCCTGGTTTCGAACAGCGGACCAAAGATCGTGGTCTTGTGGTTACCTCGTGGGCTCCGCAGGTTGCCATCCTTGCACACCCGTCCACAGGAGGTTTTGTGAGTCACTGCGGTTGGAACTCAGTGCTAGAGAGCATTTGGTTTGGAGTTCCCGTTATCGCTTGGCCCCTCCAGGGGGACCAAAAGCCCATCGGTTACTTTCTGGTGAATGATATTAAAATGGCAGTGGGATTGCAGAAGCGAAAAGATGGGATTGTAACGAAAGAGGGAGTGGAGAGAGCGGTGAGAGAATTGATGGAAGGAGAGGAGGGGAAGAAGAGGAGGGAGAGAGCGAAAGAGTTGAAGGAGAGTGCGAAAGCAGCTCTGGCAGAGGGCGGAAGTTCCTCCCAGGCTGTGGCAGAGGTGGTGGCTCTCTGGAAGGGAAATTCGTGCGCGCAGTAAAACTCTGCGATGATGTTCACGTATGTGGATTTTGGAATAAGCTTCTATCAATGATATTCGATGGTATTAACGTTATCTTAATATGTGGATTTCAGAATATGCTTCTATCCCTGAGGATGGCATCATTCATGGTATTAATGTCATCCTAAAATATGATTTTATCATTCATAGTATCATAGTTATAACGTTCTGATTTGATTTTATTCTAGATTTCAATGAGTACCGTGTTACTCTGGTTTTACTGTGGGTCCCAGTCACACAGAGGAAAGCCTATGGGTGCGTATATGCCTGAAGAACACATAAAAATAAGGTTTGTGCAATATGAAATCAGATGTTCACCTGAAGCGTGTCAGTCACAGAGGCATGAAGCAGACAACAGAAAGTGTATGAAATCAGATGTTCCCCTTAAGCATGAAGCAGACAACAGAAAGATCTAATAGCCCGAAAAATTTGAATATTTGCTATAATATGAATATGTACACTGAACCTATGTTTGCAGTTCACTGGAAAAAGATATGTGAGAAATATTGATATGTGAGAAATATTTATATTTCATATTAAGAATATAGGTTTTTTTTTTTTTTTTTTTTTTGGGTGTGGGGGATTATTGTGTTATTACTGATTGCATATGTTTTTATCAGAAATATTTTCCTATATTATATAGGGAATATATATGTTTTGGTTTTAGATAAATTTGTGTAAAAAAATTTAAAGCCATAATAAGGGTTAGAATCCACAAATGGAGAGATAAATATGAAAAAGTGCTTTATTAAATACGATGTGTGTATATGACCTTTAGATTCAATGTCTAAATTTTCTTAGACTTAAGATGGCGGATTTTTCATATTCCTTTTAAGTGAATATGAGTCAGGTAGAGAGATGAAATGAGGCAAGCAACTACTAATATGAATGTGTTCTTCAAATTTAGTGATTTGGGTTGACCATAAACCAAATGGTATGTATTTTATTTAATTGTACTTTAAGGAAGACCACAAACTATGGAACTTGACTCTACGGTTCAATTATTTTGGAAATTTTCATAATTTAACTAAAATTTGTTTTCATTGGAAGCTCTGACAAATGGTGATTTGAAGATGAATACAGTTCTTGGAACATTGTCTAATTTAGCTAGAAATTAACGTATTCTACTAATTTTAACTATTCAAGGAAGATGGTTTCAAAATTACCATAAATTGTTGGTGTTTTGAAAATGACTGCAAGCTATTGTCTAGAATAAATTATAACTATTATACTAAATGGTGGTTTGAGGAAGACCACAAATCCATTCATTGTCATGGCACTGACTTTAGGCTACATCTATAGCTTTAACTCTACCTTGAGGCTCTAGTTTTTGTTGTTGTTTAGGCTCATTTGTCCTCACTCGATTCATAGAGCTTTGAAACTTGAAGTTTGATCTCCAGTCATTAATATACAAGTTGAAAGGACAAAAACATTTTCATAATACTCACATGGACGAAGATTAAAAAATTTAACACTCCATGTGGCTAACTAAAGAAGGGTGTTGGATTCTACTAAAAATGCGCTCATTTACAATGCAATTCAATTTAATTTTAAAAAAATTACAAGTAGACTTACAAATATGTTATTTACAAATTACTAATGTTCTTGATTATATGTGTGTGTGTGTGTGTGGATGGGGGGGCATCATTAGAATACATTGCTACTCAGATCATCCTATGTATTCTATATTTTCTCATACATTCTCTTGGCATCCTCATTTTCTACATGAAAAGGTTTCATCTGTCAAAGGAGAACATAAAACACAACTCCTACTCCATTGGTACAAGTACCCATTACAAAACTAAGAATATAAGCCACCCCATAAGGTTGTGCATTCTTAAGCGTGAAGAACCAATGTAAGAAATCTTGAAATTGAGAAGAAAAACTTCTTTATATCATGATTTAAAAATATCCATAACAAGAGAATTAGAACCCAATATGGCAAGGTAGAGTGTTAATTGATCGAAGAGGAAAAATTCTATGCAAGTGTGGTATCATATGGTGCACACCACCAAGTATCAAGGATATACTCACATGGTGTTGTTAATCGTAAATATTATATTTGAGAAGGATAAGAATAGTGAAATAATTCTCAACCAATTGCACGAGTATCTACTCCAAGAGTGACTCTGAAATGAAGGAGATTGTACACCTTCCTTCACTAGCATTTCATTTCCCCAACAAAAATAAAAGCTTAAGCTGCCTCAATGCCATGCTTTCACGATGGTTATGGATGGAGGAGTTGTTGGAGGTAACTGTACAACCCTTCTACATAACCATGGTAATGAAATCCATATCATGTGTTTATGCTTAACCCTAAAACAAAAAGGGAGATGTAATAGGTCTTCCAAGTCCCTATGGAAGTAGAATAAGGGAAACAAATTAGTCTTTGGTGAGAATACTCATTGCACATAATCAACAATAGCATCAAATTCTCCTCCTCCTTAGTTGAATTTCAGAAGGGCTTACAAGATGAGAAAATGGAGGCAACATTTGATAATATCCATAATAGAGACCCCAATTTATTGGCGCAAGATCAAAGAATGGGAATGTAAGATGGAGAAGAAAGCATTGAGTCATGAGCGAAGTGGAAAGAGCAAGAAACTATGGATTGAGAACAATTAAAGAGGAATATTTGACATGTTTATGAGTGAAACCTTCTTATTAGGGTAGTTCAAGTAAGTTTGACTCAGTCATAGAGTCAATTTATCTCTCATGTTTAGTAGCAACCAGTATTAGAGTAAGGTAATCAAATTCCCAAAGGTGTTAACTATTGTGTTCCTAGAGTTATAGAGTGAATTGATATGTATTGGGCCTATAAGGAAAGTACCAGATGAAAAATAACATGGGATATGGAAAAATATTGATCAAAAACGTAGTGGAAAGTTCAAACCAATCCTAGAGGAGTTTCTCCATTGTATTGGACATGGAAACAACAATGCTTATCATGCTAGTTCGATTGTGGAGTCAACTTGGAGAATTCCTTAGAGAATGGTGGTGGTAGCATAAGAAAAATCGAGTGGAGGAGCATGGTTTGATGGGTCGCACGAAGGAGGCATGGAGTATGGGCCTTGTTGTGACAAAGTGCCTCATGTATACCTGTAAGTATATGGCAAAGGTGACGTTTGCACTAGTAGAAAATGAGAAATTAGTGACTAGGTTACAAAAAACGTTAGTCACCATCTTTTCCAAGTGAAATACTACTAAAAATGAGAAATCTGAAGTAACCCAATAAAAAATGACTAATTTAGTCGTGGATTAAAATACGCAACTAGCTAATAAGTAACAAAACTAAAAATGACTAACGTGAATGACTAATTTAGTTTAGGAACAAAAATACAACCACCTAACAAGTAATACAATAATATGAATCAATTGTTTATGTTAGTCATTTTGATTGTGTCACTTCAGAAATCTAAACTTACAAGTGATAGTAGATTCAAAAGTTGTTATAGATTGGCTGGAAGGTTATACTTCCGTAAACACTTACTTATTGGATCAATGGATGATTAGAATTATGGAGCTAATTAGAATTTTTAGGGTTATATCCTTTAATCACATTCACAAGGAATTAAATTGAAAGGCTAACAAACTATCCAAAATGAGAGTGGGATTACAACTGGTTCAAATACATTATGAATAATACTTGTAAGGATAAGTGTTGGTTAATTAGTAGATGACACATTTCTTTTAGTTGAATACTTAACTTTTCATACCAATCTACATTTTTTATTATCAAGATCATATCCATTGAACTTAGGATACTAGTTT
This sequence comes from Pinus tabuliformis, assembly GCA_031772625.1. Classification (NCBI taxonomy): domain Eukaryota; kingdom Viridiplantae; phylum Streptophyta; class Pinopsida; order Pinales; family Pinaceae; genus Pinus; species Pinus tabuliformis. The sequence continues at coordinate 647,368,484 of CM062814.1, forward strand.
TTAACTTTGGATATCAAGTTGTTTATCTAGTTTGAACATATATTATTATTATTATTTATTATTGTGAAAGAATTTATTATTATCATCTATTGTGCTTATACATGAATTCATGGATTTGAGACACTAATATTCTTCTTCTTCTTGAGTTGTAAGGATAACTTGGTTCATTTCCAATCCTTATATTGCCATGAACAAAGGTACTTTTTATTTTTCATTCTATCCATATATTCCCACTAACATCTTTTGCCCTCTCTCTATTATTGGAGGCACAAAATTTTTCTTAGCCTAGCTTTTTAAGGTAAAGTTTACATTTCCAATGTTTGATCTTAAACAACAAAGGGTGAGCCAACTACTTCTTTTCAAATATGATCAAATTCCTCTAGCTTATTTTTGAACTATAAGGGATTACATCTAAAGGGGATGGGTCTTGGATTTCGATTTAGCTTTAATATTAAGCCAATGGGTTTGTGATCTAAGAAGGAAGAGGGAATGGTATAAGAAGATATTTTCCCCTCATAATCCATGATTGAGGGTTGGACCAACAAGCCATCCAAACATTCTACTTTGAAACCTTGCTTTACTTTTTGATTTGTTTAAGTGAATTTATTGATCTTAGCTTAATGTGTATAAATTTCAATATCGAAATGATAACTTTTATCTATTCTTTTGGTTGATCTCTAAAATAATTTCCTTTGTTCCCCTATTTTTAATAATTTTTTTACATATCTAGCTTGAATCAGTTGATTTGTGAAGGTTAGCTTGAATTAGTTGATTTACGAAAGATTGTAATGAAAACCAACCTTCCAATTTTTTATTTATTTTTTTTATTTACACGCTATGGCGCCAAGCGCATTGTTGCAATTGAAATAGAGTACGAAGATATGCAAAGGTTAGCTTGAATTTAACGATTCACGAAGGTTTGGATTGAAAACTAACCTTCCAAAAAAACTATTTGATTTACATGCTATGGCGCCAGCGCATTGTTTGAATTGAAATAGAGTAGGAAGATATGCAAAAGGAAAAGTGGCATAAATGATATAGGGTTTGAATGAAGTTCCACAAGCTCTGGCTTTTACAGTGAACGATATTGGAACTGAGCCCTTGTTCACAAAGCTCGATCAATTACACAATATGGGCATGTGATATTACTGGTTGTTGAGGCTTGGATTATGTGGAGATATTGTAGGTTTCTACTCAATTTTGCGGGAGTTTAGTAGCGATCCGAGCAAGTAGATATAGTGTGAAGATTGAAACAAGGCATTCCATGGGTTTTTATTTTTTATTTCCCAAGTGTCTCAGATATTTTAGTCAATTAACTGATATTTATTCTAATAGGATTTGGCATCAATAGGGGGAGAAAAAGCATCGGAGGGTGGGGAAGGGGCATACTGGGAAGGAACATGTGATTACAACATTAGAACCAAAGTTTGGGTAAGGAGGAGAAACGGGTCATGGTGGCATGGAAGAATTCTAGGTATGAATGAACTCTTTGTCACTCATCTAATGTCTCCATGATCTAGAACTCCTATCAAGCTTCTGGGCCAGGAAGATGCCAACGTGTCGGTTTTCACTTTCCCTTCACCTCTCATTTATTTAATTTTATGATATGAAGTATCCTTGTAATGGGCTTCTGGTTGCATGCTAATACGAGACAACACAGTAGAGCTTACACTTGATGTTTATGGAAGAAATGACAAATATGACAGTGTTGGATGTATTCCCCATCTATTGCCAATGCAATAATATCAATATTTAATGTAGAAATTCTCATTGGTAAATATTTCCATGCTTGCATATCTTTATTTTATTATTGTTCATGTGCTCAACCTGCTTTGTCATCACTTACATCTTCTCAAGTTTAAAAACAAAAGAAATGGAGGAAAAGAGGACGAGGATTAGAATAAAATTATCTTTTTTTTCCAGTTCTATCTATGCACAATATCCAAAATAATAAAAATATCTAGGATTGGCCAAGTGCTGAGTAGCATTCATATACCATAGTTTATATTTGATTTTCAGTTGTCATGTGCTTTTTTGTTTCATTTTAAATTATTATTTTCTGTGCTAGTGAAGTTGAGGTCTTAACTAAAACTCTATCATATTAGACACCCACATTCTCATGGGAGAGGTACACACTTACATAGAAATTTCATGTATTAGTGGATGGATTGTACTTAGTTATCTTTCACAATTAAGTAATTAATTATCTCAACAACTAAACTTTGTATAGTGATAAATTGCAAATAATATGAGTCAATATGTCGATGCATTTAGTTTGTATTTCCATTTGAATGATCAATGATTTATCATTTCCAGATGACGTTATGTTTCTTTTATGTATGAATGAAATGAAACTTCCTTCCATTAAATATCCAGTGAAAGTAGATTGTACCCGAGGGAAATCATAATGTTGATTTTCCATGACCCTAGTGTCTGGGATAAAATCATAAATCTCTAATGCTACAAAACCAAGAATCACAATGAAGCTACTTTTCACAATGGAATATAAGCAATAGTAAATCTACTAATGCACAAAATATAGACAAATTTTTACGATTTTTAACCCAACTTCATTATTTTAATCAAACTGAATAATACAACAGTCTACAACTCCCATACCAAGGATAATGGCCCTTATAAATCCACTAGTACAAGAATACAAAACTGGGGCTTGGTGTTAATCCATCAAAAATCAATCTACCGTCAACAAGATACTCTGACCATCTGGTTGTTGCATGCTCTCTCAGATCCTCTCAGTCATACCATGTACTTATCCAGTCCTTCTACTCCCAATTTGCAGCAATGCCTCTATTAATGATCCAAGTCCATCTAATAATTGAACCTCGGGTCTATAATTTGCTCACTAGTTGTGCCTTAGTTCATCAAGAGCACAACACATCGAGACTCCTATCGAGTTGTTCACAACTCTGTTTGTGAACAACTAACAACTGCCCACTGGTTCTCCTAAGCTACTTAGGGACTTCAACCCACTATGGTCTTCTTGCATTGCTTTAATGAAAACCAAAATAGGGCACGAAGGGCTACCACCAATCAGTGAAAGGTGCCCATCTCCCACAATGAACAAGGGCTAGGAGGACTGCCCATCATCTGTTGTAGATCTCCTTCTCCACACACAAGTCTAGGGATGCTCAACTGCTCCTCTGGCTCATCAAACCTTGAGCTCAACTTCTACCACTCTAGCAACCACCTAAGTCCATGAAGATGGTGCACACTGTGGTCCAACCTAGGCACTGTTACGTTGTCCTCCAGCAGACATAAATTATCAATCCGCGTCCACACTTGGTCCACTCTCACGCTGCGCTCCAACAAACCATGAGTGACCAATACTTGTTGTAGCATGTGCTCCTAGTTAGGGCATCCAACACCTATGGAGACCCTTCCACATGGTTGCTAATAGACTTCTCCTAGGACACCCATTCACCTGCAAGTCTCATCAACCCAAGAGAATGACCCTATTTTCCTGCAACCATCTGCTATTACTCTTGACATTGCACACATGCAACTACTGATGTGACTACTTCATAGGATGTCCACTTGCCGTCCTAATCTAGGACTTCCATCCAACTAACATTCCTCCATTAATAAAGAAGACATCTACAATTTACTATTGCTCCCTGCTTGCCTTGGGATATGTGCATTCATAGGACTGGTTAAGGCACGCAACAATAACCTCAAACCACTATCCAAACATGATTTAGTCCTCTCCCAAAGAGTTGCTCCCTTTGTTGTCCTAAACTTGACATCAAATCTTTTGCTTAGGGCTTGAGGACCCTCCTCACAACATCCTACAACACTCTTGTACCAACAACAAAAAAACCATCCCTTAAACATGTTGGGTTGTGTTATATTCTTTCCACGACTAGCCCACGTAGTTAACAGGGGGGTTAGAAGGGGGGCGGAGCCCCCCCTTCGTTGCACCGGGGGGGGGGGGGGGTCACAAGGGGTTTGAGGTGTACCCGTAACCCCACTTTATGGGGTCCAGGGTAGCGCCCCAGAAAATTTTGGTTTTGGACCCAATGTTAGGTTAGGCGGACCCACCTATGGTTTTGTGCATGATTTTCACACATGTTTTCTTTGGACGCGATGGTTTTCGGTCCATGGTATTATGCGCGATGGTTTTTGGTCCATGGTATTGGATGCTTCGACATGTATAAATATGTATTATAACATTGAAAGGAACATAATGAAAAATCAAGATGGTAGTCCAGGTTTTGGTATCCAGGGGAAATCTCTGTGTATATGTGTTTTATGTGTTATGCTCTCGCATTGTTTATTTTCTGTGTTTTAGAATTCGTATGCAGGTAATTTCTGTACGGGGTTAAAACCTACATTTGGTATCAGAGTTTTTTTGGCTTCAAGGGGATGCCTTTATTGCTGAGGGGTTTCGATCGGGCTTGTGGTAGACCCTGTTTAGTGGGAGATCTGTGAGATCAATTCTGGTGGTGACAGAAGATTGCAAGCAGTGGAAAGATAGAGATCGAGAAATTTAATGGTCAGAGTTTTGAGTTGTGGAAACTCAAGATGGAGGATCTGTTGGTGGATAAAGATCAGTGGATCGCAGTAGATCCGGGTACTAAACCAACGAGAGTGTCTGATGAAGAATGGAAGAAGTTGGATCAGAAGGCAAAGAGAACAATACGATTGTGTGTCTTAGATTCAGTATTATTGAATGTATCAGGGGAAGCTACGATGAAGGCTTTGTGGGACAAGTTAGGGACTTTGTACCAATCTAAGTCTCTGGTGAATAAATTTTCCATGGAAAAAGTTGTATAACTTGAGGATGAAAGATGGAGACTCGGTGACAGAGCATCTGAATGTTAATTTTTAAGTATTGGAAGAAAAAATACACATAATAAATATCAATCACAATGACACAAAAAGATTATTCCCAATCAAAATTTCTTCACTAATTTTGAGGATACTTGGGCTTCTTTCTTGGGGTAATGGCCCAACTATGAAAATTAAAAATGAAACATTTCTTGGATCTGATCTAATAGATCAGACCCTAGATTGGTCCTCCATCTCCTTGATTGATCTAAATCTTCAACGCTTCTCTTATGCACCTCCACAAACCTGGCACACTAGAGTATCTCACTCCTCACTTGAGAAAATATCTGCCTCAAAGGCTAGTCTCATTGTATGGTGTATATTTCACCTCTCCTTAGCACTAATTTGATAAATTTACATTGAGATAAATCCATAATCCTAATATTTAAATTGATGGACGATTTTCATTATATATCACCTCAGTTAAGGTCAACAATTGATATTAAAATATAATGCATAAGGTAAATGTTTTACTTTTCTAAGTTTCTTTAGCCTAATAGCCAACATAATTAATTGTGTGCTTTCCTAAGTTAAAAATTAGGCTAAGTTACATTAGCAACTTGCTCACATTAAGCAAGTCTTCTAAGAAGATCCGTAGGTGACTTCTATAGACCTAGACACTTAGGGCTATGTAGAAGCACCTACTTGAGCTACAAAAATAGACAAGTAATTGTTGTTAGTTGACAACAAGCACCTCCCCAATAATAGATGGGGTTTTGGGTCTTGTTAGTATGAAGGGGTTAGTATAGTTCAAAAAGTTCCACCACCTAGTATCGTAGCATGTGACCCCCGATTGATAGAATCCTACTAATGATAAGATTCTTCTTAATCGATAGACTAGGTCATCTCTCGTTAGTACTAGGGGCTGATAGGTGTTGAAACCTTACCAAATCTCAATCATTCGATGACCAAATTGCATTCGAGACATCCCTAACTCTCCATGAACGTTAAGTAATGGAGTTTTCGGTTCTATTTATATTGATGGTTTCCACTCAATGAGATCCAATACACTTCTTGATTGTCGATATCTAAAAATGATTATTCTTAATAGCCCCTTCTAGCTAGCTATGAGTTATAGCCCTTATATCATCCATGTGACAAGGGCATAAGGATAGGGCATCCAAACTCCAAATTTCCCTATGGCTCAACATAAAAGGGTTAATCCTAAATTTAAAAGGGATGATCCCTAGATTTGGGATTCCATGCCTATTCTAAAGGCTTGAGATCTGCTCTAATAGGGTTTTTGCTACACTCCACCCCCCCGCCCCCCCAAAAAAAGGTATCTTGAATACTTCAAAAGTATTTTTTAGCCTACAATGGTCTCTCAAGTTCACTACCTCTGGTCAAGCAGCTCCTAGAAGAATAAATAAATATGGCTTGAAGCTACATTCTCAACTTTACTCAACTAAAGGACTTATCCTTACTCACATAAGGTTGTAACTCCTCACCTTAGAATTCTTTCTCTAATACTAAAAACTAGTAGCTTGGCCATTCTCCTAAGAAAACCAAAATCCCTTCAAAGAGTAGAACATTCAAGTCATCTCACACTCTTTAGATATGGTGTTTGGGATGTTCCATCCTTTAACTAGTCTAGGTAAGGCCAACTGCACCAACATATTACAAGAAGAGTTTAAGATCCAAATTCACTTTGCATTATTATATATTATTCTTCATGAATAACATGTCCTTAAGGTATACTTGCATGCATATAATTTATCCATGGGATAAATTAACAACTAGAGACCCAACATAATATATTTTTTCTCATCTCATTATGACAATATGCATAGGAACTAGCATAGTCATGTTCATGAAGTGTTCAACAATATTCAAATCGTAAAATCCTATTAGATATTTATAACATATATTAGTCCATGTCTACCAAAAAATAGAGTAACATATATGAGCCTTGAAAAATACAATCACTTCATTCATAATAGGTAAATACACTTATCTGATACACTTAAGATGTTAGTAACTGAACAAGGGTGAGCTACTCTCCACCCAGCCTTAGGCTTAGCTACATTGTGGTATTTTTTGCAGTTGGCCATTGCCATGCCAGACCCAATCCCTTAGAGGATACTTCACTCAGGAGCTACTCAAGGTTATAAATTATGTAAGTAATGTGAATGCCATTCTCCTTCACTTACAAAGTTCAGTGCATTAAATTGATAAAATAATTCCCTTAATGTTAAGCCAAGTCCTCTTGGTTATTAGTCTCTAATATGCAAGTGGAAAAATGTTTAGCAATATTTTTATAAAAATATTCAAATTTCTAATAATTTTATATAACTCCCTATAAAATTCTATGATTTTTAAAGAAAAACAATTTTATTTTCATATATTGACATCAACTCCTAAAATTTCTCTTTTTCATTAATCTTAATATTTAAAAAAATCTTAATATATTTAAAAAAATATTAATTGAAAATTAAAATAATATATCCTTTACCACATAAAATTTAGATTAACAATTGAAAATATGATATTATAAAATGATATAATATATTATATCATCATCTTTAAAAATACATGCTAATACTATATATTTAATTCAAAAATATCTCTTTAAATATTTTTAATTAAGATACTTTTAAATTTAAAATTACAATAACCTAATTCTTAATAATGGTTTCTCAAATTAATAATAATAATAATAAAAATGTGCTCTATGTCACGCGAATCCTACTCCAGAAGGTGAATGAATTATAAAATCACAAAGGGAAATCTTTCCATTAAATTTTGTATTTTATATCAACCAAATGCAAGGCTCCATAAAAAGAGAGTTAAAAAATCTGAAATGATAATCTTAGAAAAGATAGTTTTCACTCAAATATGTGGTTTATTTCAACAAACGCAAATGTCCCACTCACAAAAGTGAAAGAAAGCGAAAGAAAAATTACACAAATAATCTTCAACAAAAAAATTTGCAAGGATAAAGTTAAAACGAATAATTTTCACTAGAATATGTGGTCTATGTCAACCAAACGCAAAAACAATGCGACAAATTTTGCACGGAGAATCTTCAAAAATATAATAATGTTTAAAGAAACTTTATGGTTACCCATTTTAATGGTTTTTTTTAAGTAAAGCATTTATATTACTCAAAATCTAATATACATAAAGTTATAGAGATAACTAGACTAATCGTCGAGGATGTAGGAATCCTAAAAAATCCTTAATATTCAACTTAGCCATAAAAGTCTCAAAATCACTAAAACTACATACATCAGCTCCCAAGATTTTGTAAAACACAACCATAATTTCGCCTGCAAAAAACCTAAGAGTCTTGCATAGATACAACTAGTATATTTATAAAATAAAACTATCAATATCCCAAGTCTTAATGCAGTGAGGGACAACAACTATGACATCAAATATAGAAATCACATCCCAAATGGAAAAAATCAGATCAGGAACTTCATCCAGAGTTTGAGCGAACCAGGAGAACTACCGCATGCCCACCATATTGGGTCATGACCAATCTCGCAAACCATCATGCATTTAAGACGGGAAAGGAAACTCCACACACCCAACCAAACAAGGCATTAGTGGATGCAAAGAGCCATCACACCGCTTCTCACCCCACTATATTTTCTAATCATTGTCAGAAGAAGAAATGCTTGTCGGAGCCCTTGAACTCAAGCCATGAGGGTCCATCAAGTCCCCTCCATCATATTTACATGCAATGTGGCTTTCTATATGAGTCAGTAGAGAGTCAATTCTATCTAAACAAAGCTTCTAATTCTCGAGGATTCTCTTAACAACTTCCACGGATACAATTTTTTTTGTACTTCTCCACTTATTTATCTCTCAAGACCAAGCCTAGAAGGGTCTTCATTTGCTAATGAAGATCCATATAATTGAGGTAGTGTTTCTTCGTGCCTTTGGTGTGTTAAGGGTCAAGGACCCAAGTCGGCATATACTCCATAAGTTCTAAATCTGAAAGTGATTATCTCTCAACCCCCGCCTATGTCTCAAGCTCGTAGATTTCTCTGTGTTTCGAGTAAGACAACATTAAAAAACCTCACTTGATCTTAAATTGTTCAATTTCTAATGAAAATTAATGTATATTGTATGTTTATGTGATGATAAATGTATTTATTTATTTGAGAATAAGACTTTCAAAAGATTTATTTATGATGATTATTTTAAAATAAAGTTCCCAAAATATTTATCTATTAAATAAAAAATAATATATTCTCTAATCACATCCTATTACTAAAATTATGCAATAAATTATAATTACCATATTCTTAAAAAATACTCCACAATTAAAAAGCAAAATTTTCATTAAAATATGTGCTTTATGGAAAGCAAATACAATACCCCAATAAAAAAGAATTGATAAAAGTCACATAGATGATCATATATGAGCAATTTTTTTATATTATCAATCAAATGCAAGGCCCGGCTTAAGAGAGTGAAAGTAAAAAAACTGCATAACTAATCTTAAAAAACAAGGGAGGCTGCGAGGCAGCAAGTCCCTGCATTGAGTAGGTTCAGCCTGAGAATGCACCTGCATTGAGTAGGTTCAGCCTGAGAATGCAAACAATATGAGTCATGAAAAAAATATATTCTGTCAAACTGAATTGGGAAAACTTTTGCAGAGAACGCCTTTATGGTTATCCCGAATCGATTGAAGGTTGACTGAACTAGATGCTGAGAAAGTGCCACTTCTGCATGCTAGCTTATATCAATGAATAGTTCCAGCTTTAATCTACCTGCAAATGCTTAAGAGTGATATACATTGCAGTGTTGATTGCAAGGAGCATTGAGTTGGTATTACGAGCAAATTGGTAGGTTATATCAATGAACGGTTCCAGCTTTAATCTACCTACAAATGCTCCAACAATGATATACATTGCAGTGTTGATATTGCATTGACATTGCATCGTTTTGATGGTGAAAACAAAGTTGGTTGCAACTTTTTGGTAGAAGTATTACCGATAGCGTTGAGTTGATTTTGCAAGGAGCATTGAGTTGGTATTACGAGCAAAATTGGTATTAAAATTGTAAGCACTGTTGGTGAGAGAGGAAAACAATGTTATTATGAATGCACTTTTGAATTAAGGTAACTGGCACTGATTCTTTTGAAAGAGCGGCCTGAACATAACATGAAATAAGTATGAGACATCCAAAACTCTATACAGCTAATAAAGTAGGTTATATCAATGAGATCATATTTGAAGATTGCTTTCACCAAACCTTAAAGTATTGAATATACACAGTTCATTGCAGAGAACTATGAAAAGCAAATAAAAGACATGATTATAGTCTTGCGTGACAAGACATGTGAACTAATAACAATGTTTCCAAAAAAGAACTACAACAAAATGTAACATATTTTTGAGCTAGAATACGAACCTCAAGGTGTTGCCTCAACTCAGGAGTCTCATTATAGCAGTAAATGTGAACTAGATGCTGAGAAAGTGCCACTCCTACATGTTAGGTTATATCAATGAGATCAGAAGGTGTTACACAATTCTGGAGATTTTCCCACTGCCCTTTTTTTAATATAATCCAAATAAAGCCTTAATGACTAAGAAACCCACCTCTTCTGATGAAAAGGAAAAAGGAAGATAGTAGAGTATAAATCTTTGTATTTGAATTTTGGATACATTAGAGACAATTTCCTTCAGTTCTCCCAAAGAACAGAAGGTCGCAATAATGCTCTAGGGAGTAACTAACAAATTGAAAAGAATAATAAATGAAATAAAAGAGAGAATATGAATCAGTCCCTCTACATATGAAGGCCATTAAAAAGGAGAGAAATATAATTATAGTTGTGCAAGATGCTAAAAGCAGTAAGAAGAAAGAATATAGAGGTTTCATCATGCAATTAGCAGTGAATTCTACAGTACAGAAAATGATAATAAATCACATGCTCTGAACATGTTTCTTATTCGGTCATTATGCAACTTGAAATTCAAAGACACATATGATTAATGCAACATTTGTTGTATGAAATTCAGGATCCTTCTGACTCAGTGTATATTAGATATCTTAGATCTTGGATAATCATCAAATGGATCAGCCTTAGATACTGTTCCATTGTTCATCCTGCAAAACCTAGCCGGCCTTGCCACAAATGCTTCCTGAGCATATTTTTTAATAGTGTCACCTGAGTCCACATTATTCTGGGTTACAGAGGCTCCGCGCAAAGAAAATTTGTTGGGGTCACAAACTGGGGGAAAGATCGACCGACAACATTCTTACAAAACATCATTGTTTTCTAACATAGATCTTGGACTTGATATCTCTGTCCCAATTATGCTTGTAGCGGGACCATAAATACCAGGTTTAAAAACATTTGGGCTTGAAGTGTTGCCGAAAATAACCTTTTTCATTATTTGAATAAGAAACTGCAAAAGGATCAGAGATTGCTTGAACATTCAATTCCCCACGACCAATAATGTTAATATCAGTAAGCCCTTGGGAGTTTAACTCTGACCTTTCCTCGCACATGAAGAAGGATCCACTACAAGAATGCAGCAATGTTTCCAAGCCCTGTGTGGCATATGCCCAAATGTTAACCATGTCCTCCAGAGAAGTTACTTGTGCTAATAGAGGGAAAATTTGGCATTTATCTTTTCCATTTTGAATCTTCTTTTTTATTTTTTTAACTAAAAGCTCCTAAACCTTTCTTATATCATGTGAAACTTCGTTCCTAGTATTGTATAAACCCTTGAAGGCAAGCAAGCCCATAGCAACCAAACCTCTCACTACAGAAGTGACTGACATACCTTTATGTTTAGTACTGTTGTCCCCTGATGCAACTTGTGTTGAGTTGTTTGTATCAAGACACAAGAATTAATTGGCCAATGCTTCCATGGACCATCTGTGGTTGCATAGGGACCCTCATTCAACTTTGGTGTCACCCAAAAAAGTTTAGGAAATCCATGACTAAGGAGGCAGAGCATGATTTTTTGGACCTATTGGACAGAGGAGGGTGATATGCAACGAAGCTTGTAGAGCCACAATCAACAAGAAAGTCATCTAAAGGCAAAAGCCAATGCACAGTTTTGATACCAGACTTCAAAATACCACTGCCAAGCAAATAACTTTTTTATGGTTATCCCCAATCGATTGAAGGTTGATTGAACGGGATCATTCAATGGCCGTAGAAAACTGGATGATGAAACCAAAGCCACTAGACTTAACTAGAAGCTCACGCACGCTGCATGATGATGGAGTCATTCTCAAGCAAACACCAACAAGAACATATTGAATGACATTAAACTAGTGTCAACTACCAGCATGAATTTCAGTCTTTTGGTCTAGAATGATAACAATGGTTAATGCTGCAAATAACAGCTCATGGCATTATAAGTAATATCATTAACCTGGTAGACAGTGATGAAAAAATGCTTCAGAGGCTACACCTTTTGCTACCCGAACCATAGTCTCAGAACAGGTGATTGGGATAAAATAAGAGTCTAGAATGAGTTTGTTTGAAATCAGATTTTGCAAAACTTCTTAAAAGACAAATACCTTGTTATTGAAGTTCCATCTTCCAAAACTTTAGCTGTTGGAAAACCAAGCAAGAATTAATGGCTGGAAAAGGTCTCCAATTATAAGAGAGATATGATATGCATAAGAATATATAAAAGGGTTGAAACACAAGCTGCTCACTGTTGATGCCCCGAAAATCGTTGTATCAACATTGGGGGATAACCACCCGGTCCGGACCTTAATACAGCTCCTTTTCCGTTTGGAATGGTGGCTCCGACTGGGGATAATGGGACCAGTTTCCCAGTAATGAATAAATGGGATGGATGAATGATTGATTGTCTAATCTAATGATAGGCGAATAACTTAATCTACTAGCAAAATAAAAGAACTACTACTAATCCCGGGAAATATTGTACTTTGAAGTGTAGCGCTTGATGATCTATGTTTATTAACAGGCATATAGATGACTCCATCTAATAATCATAGACATTTATTCATTCAAAGATTACTTTGCTTAAATAGTTAAACAAAGTGATTAACACAATATTGCTACACTTATCATTTATATCATCAATACATATATGATCAAGAGAAAAGCATTACCATAAACATCCAATAGTGGAGGAAATAAAGAAATGCTGTTAAAACACATACATATATGCGATAATAACAAAGGCGATCAAACGACAATTCATATAAAAGGAATGAATTCAAACAAAGACAGTAGTGCACATTTGCATAAAAGCTTCCTTGCCAAAATTAGAATAATTGGTCTAGTTTTATAAAAGAATATGACTGAAGTACAGTAGTGCAACTTCAGTCTTTAAGTCAAGTACAAAACTTTACGACCCTTTCCAAAACAATGAAAGGGTCTATAAATACTAAATTAAGCTAACTATCTATGAAACTGAAATCCTACTTAATTGGTATCAAATGATCTTGAATATCTCCTTCACAGCAATCTGGCAAGTCGGCGGCATGAATCATCATGTAGGCTGTTTGCCTTTAAACCTGAGCTGACTTATCGCAAGCATTGGCTCCACTTCGGGCGGTCTGTTGAGGCGAGAGCTAAGCTGGGCGGCATAGGTGGCATCCTGAATATCGGGGATAATATACCCGATTGCATCTGTAAGGCATTTGAGGGCGGCTCTTTGACTGTGTGGTTTTACCAAGAAGAACCAATAGGTGTCCCATGTTAAACTGTTAATTCCAACAATTAATCTCCCCTTTTCCTCTAGATCTGGATAACATGACTGCTCCAATGTTTTCATCGCTGTTAATTTACCTGGAGTGCATTGGGAAATCATGTTTGACAAGTAGAGAGTATTATTAACCAATTCAACCAAATTACTTGTGGTTGATTTGCATCTTGAAATTGCCCTCTCTGCTTTCATTAACTGGGACTACCATTCTGTAAACAATATTTCTTTATGTGACTCTAAAATTCTTGGTAAATTTGCCGCTTGTCCCTGATCGGTATCTTGCCAGTCAAGAAATTCAGTTAATGTTTCTTTAGCTTGATCCAATTCTGTTCTAGCCTTTTCTGTTTTTTCACTTATTGATGCCGTCAATTCGCATAATGGTTCCGCCTGGGCGATTTGTTGACATAAAAGCTTAATCTGGGCTATTAATGCCTTATTTATCTGTAATGCCTCTACTCTGAATTCAGCTATCTGTGGAAGATTCTTTGTCTTTTCTAGCTGGGCTGATAGTTGAGCAATCTGCTCATCTTTAGACTTCAGCATTTGTTCATTTGCTGCCCTTAGTTGTGCCAAGGTTTCAGACAACTCTTTCTGCTTTTGGATTGTGCTGTGATCAATCCTCTGTTTCTCTTCTCGCAATTGTTGAGTTAATTGGTTATTTATTTGTTGTTGTGTTAACAATTGTCGTTCTGCCTCCTCCGTCTTTTGCTGTGCTTCTGATAGCTGCACTTGCAATGAGAAGATCTCCTGGTCTTTTGTTTTTAATAAAAGACTCACCTCTGATGCCTTATCTATTGTTGCTGCCGAATAGGCTCCAACAAATTGTGATAGTTTTGTTAGGTCGTCATAGGGGTCAAATTCCTCCTTCCAAACTACATTGCCCGTCACCGTTTGTTCTGGAAACAGGGAAGGTTGATCAGTCCTTCTCCTCTTCCTCTGTCGTTTTACTACAGCTTTATGTCTTGGGCTATAGAAGACATCCAAGGGAGGAATTTCTTCTATCTGCAAAATAATCTGATCGGAGGGATCCTTTGGAATCATCTCTACTTCTTTCGAACTGGGTAGGCCGCTGGTTCCACTTGGAACCTGTTTTGAAGTGGTCTCTTGTGTATCTGCCGCTTTTGAAGTTTCGGTGTCCTTTGAGCACTCAAGATTACTGATAATTGAATCAAATTGCTGCCATTCCTGGAGCAATTTGGGATCAATTTGAGTATCTGCATTTACCTCTATGCTGCTCTGTTCCTGCTCTTTCGTCTGGGCTTCCTCTTGCACTTTCTCCTGTTCTTTTGATGTAACCGGAGGTTCCTCAGTATGTTGTTGTTCAGGCTCGCTTGATACTGTTGCTGGGGTTGTTGCTAACAGATCTAGAGGCAGAGTTTGCAACCTCTGTTCTCTAAGTCTGTTGAATTCAACTAAACCTTCATCATTGTATTGCATTCTGGCCAGTAATTTAACTTGGGATATTGACTTAGCTGAGGAGAACAGGTCATCAAACATATCTTCTTTATGATCAAACTTTGTCAATTTGGCCTGTTCAAGTGCATTATAGGCGACTTTGTTGGGATCAAATCGCCTATTAGGGAGAGTCGCTAGAGTTAATGATTTTATCTTTGTAGCTTCTTTCTCTGCATGTTTGAAATCGTGCAAAGTGTAGACACCACATCTCAGAGGAAAAGAGGGCCAGACCTGTTTCTTTTTATTCTTCAGATTCTGTGTAACTCCTTCGGATGTAATTTGATAGGCTATCTCCCTCGCCAGCAGTTTATCAGGTATGTACAAAGGAAGGACATGAGGTTCGGCTTGGCTGCCGAAAATTCTTATATAAGTAAATTTCTCCTCTCCGAACCATCTTCCTATTGATGTTAAATCAATCCCTGCTTGGTAAGAAATTTTGGGAGCAGGTTTATTAAAAATAGAATAATGAATGGGTAACATGAAGCCGTTGCAGACTTGGTATAAATGGTGCTTATAGGAAGTCTTCCACAATTTCTGATGGTATATGTGAATTGGCGTCTAGGGTCTTGTGTAGTCCACCTCCAGCCGAGTACAGGAAACTCAGAATTAAAACACAGGGTATCTAGTATATAGGCACTGTAGTAGAATGGGGGAATAAGCCTTTCGGTGACGCGGGTTTTAGTTCTAAAATCAAGAACTGCTGTTGCTAGCTTATCTGACAGTATAGTTGCCCAATCCATTATCTCACTATTACACGCCGCTTCCATCAAGGGAACCATTTCTATAGTGAAATTAGCGGAATCGTGCAACCCCCACAATCTACACATCATTATCCCAGCATAACAATACGGAGAACATAGGGAATCAACAGAGTACTTACCGGAAGTTTCATGCTTGTGTTTCGCCGGATTTTGCCTCCATTCCCGAATGGGTTCAGATTCAGTTTCGTTCTCATTTCGGAATTTCTCCAGAAATGCCTTGTTGTATTTCTTCTCTGGCTCAGGCAAATGATACATTTGCCTCAAATCATCAGCCTTGAATGAACCGAAGATTCTCCCATCTCTGGTGCAGAAAGTTCTGTCTGTGATTGGGATTTCCTCAATTGCCCACTTTACTACATCCGTATATGGGAGAATTTGTTCCCGAGCCGCTATCCGATGAAGGAAAGAGTCGGCCAAGTCTTTCAAAGTACCATCAGATTTTCTATTGGAATCTGCTGTGGCTTGTACTGCTGTCACCTCTGGTCCTTCGGCCTCAATCAAATTATAGGTACTTTGCCAAGTGGTCTTGGCAAGTCCTAAACATGTAGTATCAGATATTAATCCTTTCTTTTTATTTGCTGGATCAGCGACGGCTTGTCCTGTGGCTGGTGTAGTGGAAGCGACTGTATTTTTCTTAGACTTCTTCCCCATTCTGCTTGAATCTATTACTTCGGAAGAATTCTGCACAGTAGTGGAAATAAGCGTAACACAGAGAATTGGTAGCGAAAACCAAATACGAGTGAGATATATTGATCAATGCATGATGAGGGATTAACTTAAAAGTGGCCGCGGATACAATCTATGAGAAGATTTTTAGACTTACTATTTCATTAAATGGCCGTTAAAACCTGTCAATCCTTTAAATGCCCATCATATCATTAATCGGCCGAATGATTTGTTTAAGCGTGCCTTGGATGTTTTGGCAGTTGAGCGCAGGTAAATCACTGTTTGAAAGATAAGGCCTTTAATACGAATTAATCGTAATATCCCTCTACTTTAACGGCTTTTTGAAGTTTGCGCTTTTGGCTTTATCGCAATCGGGCGTCGGGGAAAAACTTAAATCAGTATATTGATTCCTTTTGGAATCCCCGATCGCCGATAGCGATATCGCATCGCATCGGGAGTATTAACTGGCGCACTTTAAAAGCATGCATGGTATATCGCCGATTGCCGATAGCGATATCGCATCGCATCGGAGCGAACGGGAGTTTATCGCATCGCATCGGATCGAAAGGCACTTTAAAAGCATGCATGGTATATTGCCGATCGCCGATAGCGATATCGCATTTTTAAGTTATGCCTCCTTTGCCATTGCGATATGCAATCTTGCGATCGCTTTATCGCAATGTTAAAAGATTGATTATTTATATTATAAGACCAAAATTGGTTTGTCAAAAAGGTTTTTTGTAATGTTTTCATTTTGTTTTCGAACCTTTTTGAATAATACAAAGTTGATACCAATCAAAACTAAAAGGGACCCATTTCATATGATAGTTTTGTGAATAAAAATGATATGAAATGGGGGGTTGTTGTAGAGCACAACAATTGGCGATTCGCTGGAAGAAACAGTTATCTCTGAAAAGTATGGAAATACTTAAACTTTTTCAAAATAGAGTTCTAATCAAAGGGGAAAATTCTAATATAACTAGGTATATATGCATTCCGAGTAAAATGAAACTATCTTTGCTAATTTCCTCTCTTATTTAAAATTAGATACATTCTAAGTTTTAAATAGGCCTCTATTGGTTTATAATGATAAAACAGAAAACCTTTCCAAATCAGCTTTTATAGTTAACTCGTTTGTCATAGGTAGAGCCTCTGCTGCCAGCAAACGTTCATAGTTTCGACAGGGATACCTTTTAACCATATTATTGTCCATTATCCCATCCATTTAAGAGTGTGATTAACAGAATGAATTCAAAACATGTTCTCATATTTTGTATTTCCTTTCCTTTTTCTGTTATTGCTAAGATAAAAAGCCATTGTCCTGGTTTGGTGGCCAGCTTTTTGACAATGCCATTCACTGGTAGTAATCTAACCAAACAAGCTGGCTCGTGATGAGACCCCTTGTCTTATAATTCTAAGCCATTACCCTGTTTTGGTATGCAGTATTGGTAATGTCGGTTAAACTATTTCCCGATGATCATGGTAAGCAGGCTTGTAATAAGAGCTCCTATCTTTTATATCAAATATTTTAGAATTACACTCTGAGTAACCATAAACTTTGGCGAATGGGATGGACAATTTTCTCTTTAAGAGTAAATGGATGACAGGGTAAGAGTTGAAGATGCTGAAATTGGATTAGTTTCTGTTTTGATATTGATAACATTTTTGTGACCAATTTGAAAACAGAAAATGATTTACAATACTTCTAAACTTTGAGAAGAGTTCACAAAAATTGAAGTGTGGTTTCAGAATGCAATTATACCTAGTTTCCTAGAAATTGTTCCTCTTATCTAAGACTTCTATTATTTTAAAAGTAAATATCATCACTACTTCTGTTGAGCAACTTTTAAGTACAGCAAAGGTCAATGGAAGATACCTTACAACTTTATTCTCTAATGGTCCTACAAATTACAAAATACTATTAAACTAAAAGGAGAAGGGGTTACCTCCTCAATTAAAGAATTTCTTTAAGATTAGGCCATTAACAGGGAGAGAATCTCTCAAACCTGATAAATCTTGTAATATGAAGGTCGAATGGCCTATCTTCTCACAGATCTGAAATGGCCCAAGCCACATCTTTTGGAACTTGGTGTGTTTTCCCTTGTCCTCATGGGCTTTGTCCCATTTCAGAACTAAATCACCGACTTGAAACTGTTTTGAACCGGATGAGACTGAATCAAAGGATGACTTGATGATTTGCTGATGTTTTGCATGAATAACCTTGACTTTTTCTCTTTCCTCTTCTAATTTTAAAATCTGGTCATGTCTAAGTTGAATAGAAGAAGAAGGGCTTTCCTCAATAAACTGCACTAGGGCTAGAGAAGGAAGAACAAGATTTGTTGGTAGCACTGCTTCTTTTCCATACACTAGATTAAACGGGGAAGAACCTATGGAAGCCTTCTGTGTTATCCTATCAGCCCATAATGCAAATATTAAGGATTTGTGCCAGTTTTTATGATTCTGTTCAATAGTTCGCTTAATAATTTTAATCAGATTTTTATTTGTAGATTCTGCTAAACCATTACCCTGGGGATAGTAGTTAGCAGAATATTTCAATTTAAATCCTCTTTTAATAGCGAAATCAAACATAGCATTGCCCGAGAAATAAGATGCATTATCAAAAACAAGAGCATTTGGGACACCAAACCTGGTAATGATGAATTGATCTATGAATTCTATAATTGCCTCAGAATTTGTTGTCTTTAAAGGAATTGCTTCAACCCACTTAGTAAAATAATCAGTAGCGATAAGGATATACTTATGCTGTTTGGAAGAATGTGGAGTAATTTCTCCAATGATATCCAATCCCCATTGCTCAAAAGGTTGTTCAATGTTGACTGGTTGCAAAGGGAAAGCTGGCTTTCTTTGTCTTCCACTAGAAGTTTGACAACTTCGGCATTTCCTTACGTATTCATGAGCATCTCTAAACAGAGTGGGCCAATAATATCCAGCATGAATGATTTTGTGGGTTGTTGTATCAGCTCCAAAATGTCCTCCTGCTGGTCCATCATGTAATTCCTGCAAAACCTTTTGTGCTTCAGGTTTTTCTAGGCATCTTAATAAGATTGAATCATAATTTTGCCTAAAAAGCACATCATCAATAATTGTGAAATTTTTTGCCTTTAATCTAATGGCCCTTTTGTTTTTGTAAGACAGGTTAGGAGGTGCATATCCATTTTTCAAATAAAAGATCAGGTCTGCATATTGTGATTCAGAATCTATAATACTTATTTGATTGATTTCTTCAGTTTGATCTGTATCACCTGATTCTGGAATGTTGGATGCTCCTGCCAATAACCTGCAAAAACCTTGGCCCCTAACAATCTTTGCTGGCTTAATTTCTAAGTCATATTCTTGAAGCGCTGTAACCCAATTTGCCCTTTTTTCACCTAATTCCCTTTGGATTAATAGTTGCCTTACTGCAGGAAAAGGAACTATAACTTTTGTATGGGCTTTTAAAAGGAAGGGTCTGTAATGTTTGACAGCTTTATATACAGCAAAGGCTTGTTTCTCTACTTCAGAGTAATTTAGTTCAGCACCCTGAAGATTTGAACTATAAAATGAAATGGGTGCTTCCAAATTGTGATTGTTAATCTGTGTGAGTACTGCTGCATAAGACAAATTGGATGCGATAGTATACAATGTGAAATGATTAGAAAAATTAGGAGTATTTAAGGCGGGGGCATTGATTATTGATTGTTTGATTAAATCAAACGCTTCCTCTTCTGCTGTTCCCCATCTAAAGACTGAATTTTTCTTAATCATAGTTTGAAGTGGCAAAATGATTTGAGAGAAGTCTGGTACGAATCTTTTGACAAAATTGATTTGGCCTAAAAATGATTGCATGGATTTTTTATTATGAGGGAAAAGGATTTCAGAGATTTCTTTGATCCTGTCGGGATCAATATAAATGCCATCTTTAGAAACAATAAAGCCTAAGAGCTTTCCTTGATCAAGAGCGAAGAAGGATTTTTTGGGATTGAGTGAAATACCGTACCTTCTGCAGCATTGAAAGATTTGATTTAAATCATGCAAATGATCGGATCTCTTTTTAGAAAATACAGTAATATCGTCTAAGTAGACAACTACTGTTTTGCTAATCAACCCTTTAAAAGCTATATCCATTGCTCTTTGAAACGTGGCTCCTGCATTAATAAGTCCGAAAGGCATTTTCTGATACGCATACATTCCCCATTTTGTTCTGAATGTGGTTTTGAGTTGGTCATCAGGATGGACCAAAACTTGGTTATATCCTGAAAAACCGTCTAAAAAGGACATCAACTCAGAGCCTACCACTGATTGGAGTATCTGCTCCATAGTAGGTAATGGGAAATTATCTTTTAAGCTTGCCTTATTCAAATTTCTGAAATCTATACAAATCCTGATGTCGCCATTTTTCTTTCTGACAGGCACCATATTGGAGACCCAATTTGAGTGCCGAACGGGAAAAATAATCTTAGCTTTCAAGAGTTTATTAAGTTCTGATTTTATTTGACTCTCTAAGTTCGGATGTATTTTTCTCAACTTCTGTTGGATTGGTTTCTGTTCGGGAAGCATGGGAATGGTATGCTGGATAATGGATGTATTGTAAGTTTTTAAATCGTCATATTTCCAAGCAAAAACATGTTTATTTTTCCGTAACAGTCTAATGAATGCTTCCTTTTCTTCTACGGAAAGTCCTAATCCTAGATTAATGTTTTGAGGATTTTGCTTAGTGCCAAGGTTTATCAATTCAAACCTTAAGGTAGAACTTTGGAGCTTTGTATTGGTCACAGGTTTAAACTTGTCTTTAATATCATAAAGATCCTCAAGCTTTACCACAGGCTTTGGGATTGAATTTTCTTCGTGTTTGCCTTGCATTTGAAGGTCATGCTCGTTTTCCTCGATGATCTGATCGTCATAGGACTTTTCGGAAGTCAAGAATTGTAAAATGTCTTCATCGTGGTTGAATACTCTCCAATTAGTGACATTGTCAGGGATTGATGGCCTAAAAAGTAATTCTACTGAAAATCTATCTGGGCTATAGTCTTCGGAAGGTAGGAGCTTGGAAGCAACATTGGCTAGCAAGTCGGCTGCTGAATTTTGAGACCTGGGGATGGAAGAAATATTGAATGCCGAAAAGTGAGAGGTGAGTTCCTGTACCAGCGATTGATAATGTTTGAGATGGCTAGAAAGACAATGAATTGTATTCCTTACCTGTTTAATAATAATCTCAGAATCTCCAAACACTTTTAAATATTGGACCTTGAGGCCAATCGCTTTATATAGTCCTTGGACTAAGGCTTCGTACTCGGCTGTATTATTCGTGCATTCAAACTCTAGTCTACAGGACAGCATTGTTTTTTCTCCCTGAGGGCTAACCAAAATACATCCTGCTCCTGAGCCTTCGCTAGACTTAGACCCATCAAAAAATAGTGACCAAAATAAAGGGGTATTAACAATTTTATTTACAGTTTCCCCAGTATCATTAAAACATCTTGACCTATCTGTTTGTGAATAGTTTTCGATCTGGGATGTTAAATTGTTTACTGGGAAAGGAGATGGTTGGGCAGTGAAATTGCCAAAAAATGACTCAGATGAATAATTCCCCAAAATGTTGTTATTGAATGCTATTGGTTGATTTTCCTGTTCAAAATCTGTTACTGTGTGGGTCATGTGTTTCTCCCGATCGATTTTTATTTGATTTGGCTTTCCCTTATAGGGTAACCACATATGAGACCAATCGGTAGAAATATACCCATGGAGCTTTTCAGACCAATCCCTACTCAAGATTAAACCATAAAATTCAGGTATATCGGCTATTAGGATATCAATTCTTTGAACTACCCGTGGATCAGCTGATAACCTGATAGTTACAGAGTTAATCTCTCCTAAAACCTGGACCTTGGTTCTATCTAACTGCACAATGTGAATCGAAGACTTTTGGGGTTCAATGTTCAGTTTGGAACAAACTGAAGCTGGCATTATATTAGATGATGCCCCTGAGTCAATCAAACAGTTGTGTAAGTTTCTGTTGTAGATCTCATAGGTCAAAAGGAAAGGTGGAGTATGAGAATTTGATCTATCTCCAATCAGAACTGCATCGGTAGCTTCAACCATACCAGGAGAAGGTTGTCATGAATCATTTGCAGCTTTAGCACTGGGAAGAGGTGAAGAAGGAACAACATTCAATTCTTTGAGAAGCAATTTCTGCTGATGTTTTAATTTGCTATGTTCAAACATGGTAATGTTTGCCTTAGTTTTCTTCATGTCATCAACAATATTGTAATCCATAGAATCAGACACTACCAATGTCTTAGATGTTGATGGGATAGTTGAGGTTGAAGGTTGGTTTTGTGGAACTGTTGCAGGTGACTTCTTTGGGGGTACCTTTTCTTTTGTTGTAGTAGCACCTACACTCCTTTTCTTCGAAGTTGTCTGAGCAGGTTCGGAGGTAGCTTTACTCCTGGTAGTGACAGGAAACGCTTCCTCTTCATTTTCTGTATCGGAGTTAGGCAATATAAAATCCCACATTCCATGACATTCAACAACTTCCTCTTCTTGATCAGTTGGCGAAGTTGTTTCTTCTTCTCCTTCTTCAAGATCTAAATCTGCATTAGATATAACATTTGGTGGTTTTGATTTAGTTTTCTTGTAATTCTTAAAGGGCCTTTTGGTTGAGGTTTCAGCTACTTGTTTTTTGATTTCAACCATTTCATTTGACATAGTCTTGAGGACCTTTTGTAGACCCTCCATGTCATATGGATCTTTAGGGGTTTTCTTCTTTGAATCATCTTTAAAAGAAACTTTTTTGGTTTTTCTATCTTCAAGAGCAGCTTTCTTCTCTAGAGCATTAATACGTTTCTCCACAGCAAGTGCTTCTTTCATGTTTTCAGCTAAAGTTGGTTTTCCAGCCCTGTCTACAAAAATAGCTATATTGGCAGGTAGGGCAGTTATATACCACTCGCTTCTGATTTGCTCACTTGGTTTGGAGGCCGTTGGGATTTTATTCAAGAGTTTATTAAATCGGGCATTAAATTCCTTAATTGGTTCCCTATGCTCTATCCTAAGATTGGAGAGATCATTTATTAGTGTGGCTAAAGACCTATCATCTCCATACTTAGTAAGAAACTGTTCTTGGCAAGTTGTCCAACTGGTAATTGAACCAGAAGGCAAGGAAAAGTACTAGGATCCTGCTGATGCTTGCAAAGTGTAAGGGAAAAGCCTAACGACAACATCTTGCTCTGTTACTCCCTTCAAATTAACTGCTAACATGAAGTTATTAATATGTTCCTCAGCTTGTGTTCCATCATCTGGATTAAACTTGGGTAGCCATTTCTCAGGAGCATCAGGTAACGCATGCAATGGTGCAGGCATGTTGACTGCACCAGGCCTGGTCCATGGATCTGCCATTATAACACCAGTAGTGGATGATACTACTGTTGAAATTCCAGATGTTTGGGAAGGAATTGATGTTGAGGAGTGAATAGGTTGGGATGTTGAAGTTCCTAATCCCTGATGAACAACAATATGTAATGAGGGAGTGGATGGTTGACTTCGCCCTGGGGAAGATGAGATGGAGGATGTGGATGAAAGTGTTTCACTGTCAAATCCTTCAGTATTTTTCTTCGCCTTTTTCCTTTTGGGTAAAGGGAACTCAGTAGGTTCAATACCGAGCTTTCCACTCTGAAGTCTAGTGAGAGGGTGAGGTAGATTGAATTGCGAAGTCTCACTGCTTTGAGATACCTCAGATTTCTGTGGTGTTATCGAAAAGCTCTGAAGTTTATGGATGAGAGACTGGACTTCAGGAGATTCAAGACTTAATTGTTCTGGAGTATTGTGGGTTTGAGCAGTGGTACTTGACTCCTCTTCTTCTTGTTTGGATACTGGAGAACCAGCATGCAATTGGGAAGTACGAGGTGATATGGAGGGAGAATTACTCTTAGAATGGCCTGCAGATTTGGGTTTGCTTGCCATTCACAGTTGATGGCCCTCCTTCTAGCGCCAAAAATGTTGATGCCCCGAAAATCGTTGTATCAACATTGGGGGATAACCACCCGGTTCGGACCTTAATACAACTCCTTTTCCGTTTGGAATGGTGGCTCCGACTGGGGATAATGGGACCAGTTTCCCAGTAATGAATAAACGGGATGGATGAATGATTGATTGTCTAATCTAATGATAGGCGAATAACTTAATCTACTAGCAAAATAAAAGAACTACTACTAATCCCGGGAAATATTGTACTTTGAAGTGTAGCGCTTGATGATCTATGTTTATTAACAGGCATATAGATGACTCCATCTAATAATCATAGACATTTATTCATTCAAAGATTACTTTGCTTAAATAGTTAAACAAAGTGATTAACACAATATTGCTACACTTATCATTTATATCATCAATACATATATGATCAAGAGAAAAGCATTACCATAAACATCCAATAGTGGAGGAAATAAAGAAATGCTGTTAAAACACATACATATATGCGATAATAACAAAGGCGATCAAACGACAATTCATATAAAAGGAATGAATTCAAACAAAGACAGTAGTGCACATTTGCATAAAATCTTCCTTGCCAAAATTAGAATAATTGGTCCTGTTTTATAAAAGAATATGACTGAAGTACAGTAGTGCAACTTCAGTCTTTAAGTCAAGTACAAAACTTTACGACCCTTTCCAAAACAATGAAAGGGTCTATAAATACTAAATTAAGCTAACTATCTATGAAACTGAAATCCTACTTAATTGGTATCAAATGATCTTGAATATCTCCTTCACAGCAATCTGGCAAGTCGGCGGCATGAATCATCATGTAAGCTGTTTGCCTTTAAACCTGAGCTGACTTATCGCAAGCATTGGCTCCACTTCGGGTGGTCTGTTGAGGCGAGAGCTAAGCTGGGCGGCATAGGTGGCATCCTGAATATCGGGGATAATATACCCGATTGCATCTGTAAGGCATTTGAGGGCGGCTCTTTGACTGTGTGCTTTTACCAAGAAGAACCAATAGGTGTCCCATGTTAAACTGTTAATTCCAGCAATTAATCTCCCCTTTTCCTCTAGATCTGGATAACATGACTGCTCCAATGTTTTCATCGCTGTCAATTTACCTGGAGTGCATTGGGAAATCATGTTTGACAAGTAGAGAGTATTATTAACCAATTCAACCAAATTACTTGTGGTTGATTTGCATCTTGAAATTGCCCTCTCTGCTTTCATTAACTGGGACTGCCATTCTGTAAACAATATTTCTTTATGTGACTCTAAAATTCTTGGTAAATTTGCCGCTTGTCCCTGATCGGTATCTTGCCAGTCAAGAAATTCAGTTAATGTTTCTTCAGCTTGATCCAATTCTGTTCTAGCCTTTTCTGTTTTTTCACTTATTGATGCCGTCAATTCGCATAGTGGTTCCGCCTGGGCGATTTGTTGACATAAAAGCTTAATCTGGGCTATTAATGCCTTATTTAACTGTAATGCCTCTACTTTGAATTCAGCTATCTGTGGAACATTCTTTGTCTTTTCTAGCTGGGCTGATAGTTGAGCAATCTGCTCATCTTTAGACTTCAGCATTTTTTCATTTTCTGCCCTTAGTTGTGCCAAGGCTTCAGACAACTCTTTCTGCTTCTGGATTGCGCTGTGATCAATCCTCTGTTTCTCTTCCCGCAATTGTTGAGTTAATTGGTTATTTATTTGCTGTTGTGTTAACAATTGTCGTTCTGCCTGCTCCGTCTTTTGCCGTGCTTCTGATAGCTGCGCTTGCAATGAGAAGATCTCCTGGTCTTTTGTTTTTAATAAAAGACTCACCTCTGATGCCTTATCTATTGTTGCTGCCGAATAGGCTCCAGCAAATTGTGATAGTTTTGTTAGGTCGTCAGAGGGGTCAAATTCCTCCTTCCAAACTACATTGCCCATCACCGTTTGTTCTGGGAACAGGGAAGGTTGATCAGTCCTTCTCCTCTTCCTCTGTCGTTTTACTACAGATTTATGTCTTGGACTATAGAAGACATCCAAGGGAGGAATTTCTTCTATTTGCAAAATAATCTGATCGGAGGGATCCTTTGGAATCATCTCTACTTCTTTCGAACTGGGTAGGCCGCTGGTTCCACTTGGAACTTGTTTTGAAGTGGTGTCCTGTGTATCTGCCGCTTTTGAAGTTTCAATGTCCTTTGAGCACTCAAGATTACTGATAATTGAATCAAATTGCTGCCATTCCTGGAGCAATTTGGGATCAATTTGAGTATCTGCATTTACCTCTATGCTGCTCTGTTCCTGCTCTTTCGTCTGGGCTTCCTTTTGCACTTTCTCCTGTTCTTTTGATGTAACTGGAGGTTCCTCAGTATGTTGCTGTTCAGGCTCGCTTGATGCTGTTGTTGGGGTTGTTGCTAACAGATCTAGAGGCAGAGTTTGCAACCTCTGTTCACTAAGTCTGTTGAATTCAACTAACCCTTCATCATTGTATTGCATTCTGGCCAGTAATTTAACTTGGGATATTGACTTGGCTGAGGAGAATAGGTCATCAAACATATCTTCTTTATGATCAAACTTTGTCAATTTGGCATGTTCAAGTGCATTATAGGCGACTTTGTTGGGATCAAATCACCTATTAGGGAGAGTCGCTAGAGTTAATGATTTTATCTTTGTAGCTTCTTTCTCTGCATGTTTGAAATCATGCAAAGTGTAGACACCACATCTCAGAGGAAAAGAGGGCCAGACCTGTTTCTTTTTATTCTTCAGAGTCTGTGTAACTCCTTCGGATGTAATTTGATAGGCTATCTCCCTCGCCAGCAGTTTATCAGGTATGTACAAAGGAAGGACATGAGGTTCGGCTTGGCTGCCGAAAATTCTTATATAAGTAAATTTCTCCTCTCCGAACCATCTTCCTATTGATGTCAAATCAATCCCTGCTTGGTAAGAAATTTTGGGAGCAGGTTTATTAAAAATAGAATAATGAATGGGTAACATGAAGCCGTTGCAGACTTGGTATAAATGGTGCTTATAGGAAGTCTTCAACAATTTCTGATGGTGTATGTGAATTGGCGTAGGGTCTTGTGTAGTCCACCTCCAGCCGAGTACAGGAAACTCAGAATTAAAACACAGGGTATCTAGTATATAGGCACTGTAGTAGAATGGGGGAATAAGCCTTTCAATGACGCGGGTTTTAGTTCTAAAATCAAGAACTGCTGTTGCTAGCTTATCTGACAGTATAGTTGCCCAATCCATTATCTCACTATTACACGCCGCTTCCATCAAGGGAACCATTTCTATAGTGAAATTAGCGGAATCGTGCAACCCCCACAATCTACACATCATTATCCCAGCATAACAATACGGAGAACATAGGGAATCAACAGAGTACTTACCGGAAGTTTCATGCTTGTGTTTCGCCGGATTTTGCCTCCATTCCCGAATGGGTTCAGATTCAGTTTCGTTCTCATTTCGGAATTTCTCCAGAAATGCCTTGTTGTATTTCTTCTCTGGCTCAGGCAAATGATACATTTGCCTCAAATCATCGGCCTTGAATGAACCGAAGATTCTCCCATCTCTGGTGCAAAAAGTTCTGTCTGTGATTGGGATTTCCTCAATTGCCCACTTTACTACATCCGTATATGGGAGAATTTGTTCCCAAGCCGCTATCTGATGAAGGAAAGAGTCGGCCAAGTCTTTCAAAGTACCATTAGATTTTCTATTGGAATCTGCTGTGGCTTGTATTGCTGTCACCTCTGGTCCTTCGGCCTCAATCAAATTATAGGTACTTTGCCAAGTGATCTTGGCAAGTCCTAAACATGTAGTATCAGATATTAATCCTTTCTTTTTATTTGCTGGATCAGCGACGGCTTGTCCTGTGGCTGGTGTAGTGGAAGCGACTATAGTTTTCTTAGACTTCTTCCCCATTCTGCTTGAATCTATTACTTCGGAAGAATTCTGCACAGTAGTGGAAATAAGCGTAACACAGAGAATTGGTAGCGAAAACCAAATACGAGTGAGATATATTGATCAATGCATGATGAGGGATTAACTTAAAAGTGGCTGCGGATACAATCTATGAGAAGATTTTTAGACTTACTATTTCATTAAATGGCCGTTAAAACCTGTCAATCCTTTAAATGCTCATCATATCATTAATCGGCCGAATGATTTGTTTAAGCGTGCCTTGGATGTTTTGGCGGTTGAGCGCAGGTAAATCACTGTTTGAAAGATAAGGCCTTTAATACGAATTAATCATAATATCCCTCTGCTTTAATGGCTTTTTGAAGTTTGCGCTTTTGGCTTTATCACAATCGGGCGTCGGGGAAAAACTTAAATCAGTATATTGATTCCTTTTGGAATCCCCGATCGCCGATAGCGATATCGCATCGCATCGGGAGTATTAACTGGGGCACTTTAAAAGCATGCATGGTATATCACCGATTGCCGATAGCGATATCGCATCGCATCGGAGCGAACGGGAGTTTATCGCATCGCGTCGGATTGAAAGGCACTTTAAAAGCATGCATGGTATATTGCCGATCGCCGATAGCGATATCGCATCGCATCGGATCGAAATGCACTTTAAATATGGGAACTTATGATTGCCGATGTCCGATAGGCTATTGCATGTTATCGCATCGGAGCAAACCAATGGGTTTTTAAGTTATGCCTCCTTTGCCATTGCAATATGCAATCTTGCGATCGCTTTATCACAATGATAAAAGATTGATTATTTATATTATAAGACTAAAATTGGTTTGTCAAAAAGGTTTTTGTAATGTTTTCATTTTGTTCTCGAACCTTTTTGAATAATACAAAGTTGATACCAATCAAAACTAAAAGGGACCCATTTCATATGATAGTTTTGTGAATAAAAATGATATGAAATGGGGGGTTGTTGTAGAGCACAACACTCACATAATAACAAGCACCAAACAAAAACATAAACCGTAAATCCTCTTTTTCCTTCACATTAAAAATGGTATTAAGTTTGATTTCATAAAATGTTACGAGTTTAGGGCCCAAGGGCTAAAATCTCAAATCAGGGGACACAAAAAAAAAGCACCCCTCTATTGGATAGAGGAAAGGAAATATGCATCTCTACGCAGTACTTCTATCCTTGTTTCCTTGCTAGGACTTTGCTTTGTGATACCAGAATGCAACAAAAGCATTTCAATTATAAGCCAACATTCAAAACGAGTCCACTATCGAAAATGAAATGGAGTTGGAGTTGAAGCTGAGCAAAAAGACTCAGAAAATTAAAAGGATCAAGCAAGAGATGCTGGTGGAAATCTAATATAAAGATCTTCTTATACACATAATTTTGAAAGCATGTCGTTGTTCACTGTTACTTATCAAAAAGATACGTTAGAGAGGAGAGTTACATTATTGAGGGACACCCTTGCAGAGAAGCGAGTTAATTACCTCCAAACAACAAAACAGTCGAAAACTTTAAACAGCTGAAGATGCCAAAGCTACAACATGTAGCATTATGCTTGAAATCATTTACATTACATGCAGAGTCTTTGCTCCATGGCATTTTTCCTGAACTAGTTCCAGTAAGAAATTACAATCTTGCCAATATGCCTTCCATACCACACCCTCTCAAAACAAAATATCAAAACCTCTGCTAACAATTTAGTATAAAGAGAAATGATCCTGGTAAGATGGCACCACTATTGATGGTAGATATACGAACAGATAAATCATAATTGTAAGGCAAAAGGTAGCACAAATGACTCTGATAGATGGCACCACTATTGATGGTAGATATACGAACAGATAAATCATAATTGTAAGGCACAAGGTAGCACAAATGACTCTGATTTTTCTTCCTCTCTTTTTTTCTTTCAACTCTGCTCTTCAAGCATTACCTTGAATGTAATTCTGACCCTTGATTGCTTGCAGCTGGATTTGAATTGATAGTTCCATTATCCAGAGGTATTATACCCCATTTGCATTCTGATTCTAGAGGCTCAATCACTTGAATACCTCCATCAGTCAACCCAACGACAAACTGATTAGGTTCTGATGGATGTGCAGCAATCACAAGCGGATAGACATTGCCACTGCACATATAAATCAACACAAATCCATGGTATAATTTTTCTCTAAAATGGAAATTCCATTGAACTTTTGAAGTTTTTGATTGTGCTATGAGATAGCTAAAGCTGCTAACCTGCTCAAGCCCGGCTGTATATATATGGAAGGTGCAATACGGCAATGTGGCCTCAAGCTTTCTTAATCAAATACTCCAACAACACCATCGATGAAGCTAACATAGATTAGAAGGCCGTCACATGAGTATGTTGCATTTGAAATTGATGCAGACAGTGAATCATGGGGCGTCCACTGCAATGCAGACATGTACAACAATCATGTGTCATTTTAACAGCTTTTTAGATTCCCTGGCAATCTTGCCATTAAAAGATGATACATAAACCAATCTTGCTAGCCAGAGATAAAAAGTAAGAAACAAGGAAAATACTTGTCTAATTTGTACTGTATAAGATTGCTCACATTATAAGATGTTACACTGAAAACACAGGCTTACATGGCACTAAATCTATAATTACAGTAATTAAATACAAATAGAAAAGGTAGTGCTATCAAAATTCATAGGAGGAGGAGGCTATTAATGTAAAAGGAGTTCTCAACGAGGAAAGAAGCAACAAAGACAAAATACCATCCCCCCACAATATGCCACCATTACAGAAATCAAATACAAATAGTGCTATCAATATTAATGATAGAGGAACGACGGTATCAATGTAACATGGGATCCCAGCAAAGGATATGCAAACTCCAAAACGAAGGACAATATCAATGTAACACCAGATTTCAATGAACAAACTTTCCAGTATTTCCTGAAATTGGATTTCCAATTTCAGGGGCAAATTTGTGGCCAATTTACACTATGGCTAATCCGATTCGAGAGGGATTTATAATCAAGATTTCACCTATAAATCAATTACATCAAACCAGACAATCGCACTCCAATGCAATAGGATCTGGTCGCACTTCGCGGAAAATCCACAACCTCGGAAATTTGAAGTCAATAGTTCCACCTGACTGATGGAAATAGAACATTTTTGCCAAATCTTTTCGCCAAAGTGGAACGTTTCTTCTACATAACGAAATATAGAGGTCAGAAAGATTAGGTTCATCAGATTGAGGCATTTTCTAGTAAAACTGCAAAACTGCTGTCAATGATTCAAAAACTATAACTTCCACTCCAAGATAGCTTCCAACCCTTCACCACAGGAATTTCAATCCAATAGTCTTAACAAAACCCTTCACCACAGGAATGTCAATCCAACAGTCTTAACAAAAACCTGCAACTTCAAATATAATTAACATAAAGAAAACGTGGTCAATCACAATAGACAAACAAGCCCCGAGTTACCGTTCAATTCCTTGCAAGGAAATGCCTCATAGAACCTCTACCTAGGATTTCAGTCACTGTTGAACCTAGAACAATATACCATAGTCTGTAAAATCATGGGAATATAAGGGTGGTAAGATATTTTTATCAAGAAATTAACTATTGAATGCAAGCACTACTTACTTGAAATTGTCTCGTCCGATGAATCAGAAATGCAATCCCTGTGGTCTCGACCACCACCCATCTTTGTAATTGGGTTTCTCTCTACCTAATGGACTACAAAGAATCAAAATTTTGATTTAAAAGAGGACTAAACATACCAAGTAATCCTACATGGAACAATCTGACCAATTTCTCAGCCAGGGCAGTAATCATTTTTCTGAAATTGCATCATATCCCAACAAATTCCTTCAGAGATTCAGCCCTCTATATTCAAAATTCTAAATTGGGTTCTTCCAAATTCACTACAGAATGCTTTAATTGACATAAAACTAGTACTCACGAGTGGAGAAATAATCCTGCATGGAACAATCTGACCAATTTCTCAGCGAGGGCAGTAATCATTTTTCTGAAATTGCATCATATCCCAACAAATTCCTTCAGAGATTCAGCCCTCTATATTCAAAATTCTGAATTGGGTTCTTCCAAATTCACTACAGAATGCTTTAATTGACATAAAACTAATACTCACGAGTGGAGAAATGAGATGAAATTTCATGAAAATGGGCTAAAATTCAATGGAATGGGCAAACACAAATCGATTAGTTTCGCAAAAATACCTGATCAGATGCAAGACACACCAGAGAGGAAACTGTAGCGTATGATGAAATCCCTTGTAGCTTTTAAACTCGATCAACTGAGAAACGACAGTGCACCCTGAAATTTCAAATTTAAAATAAAGATAAAAAATCAATCGATTTCAATAAGAATAAAAATGAAAATCGTAACATTTATCCACCTTGTGGGCCCTACATGAGGGCCATGTGCCTAACACCTCTCTCTCCATAGCATAACATGCAAGCTTACACCTGTCTCCTTAAAATAGCATGCAAGCTCTAAAGCAGGCCACCTAACGTTGCATCAGGCTAACATCTGTGAGTAGGCAGATTGAAACCCGAGCAGGAAGATTGAAACCCGAGAAGGGTTAAAATGGCGATATAGCATTCTGTAACTTCTATTGAATTGAATTGAATGACTCTGATAGATGGCACCACTATTGATGGTAGATATACGAACAGATAAATCATAATTGTAAGGCACAAGGTAGCACAAATGACTCTGATTTTTCTTCCTCTCTTTTCTTCTTTCAACTCTGCTCTTCAAGCGTTACCTTGAATGTAATTCTGACCCTTGATTGCTTGCAGCTGGATTTGAATTGACAGTTCTATTATCCAGAGGTATTATACCCCATTTGCATTCTGATTCTAGAGGCTCAATCTCTTGAATACCTCCATCAATCAACCCAACGACAAACTGATTAGGTTCTGATGGATGTGCAACAATCACAAGCGGATAGACATTGCCACTACACATATAAATCAACACAAATCCATGGTATAATTTTGCTCTAAAATAGAAATTCCATTGAACTTTTGAAGTTTTCGATTGTGCTATGAGATAGCTAAAGTTGCTAACCTGCTCAAGCCCGACTGTATATATATAGAAGGTGCAATACGACAATGTGGCCTCAAGGCACAAGGTAGCACAAATGACTCTGATTTTTCTTCCTCTCTTTTTTTCGTTCAACTCTGCTCTTCAAGCATTAACTTGAATGTAATTCTAACCCTTGATTGCTTGCAACTGGATTTGAATTGACAGTTCCATTATCTAGCAGTATTATACCCCATTTGCATTCTGATTCATGGTTGCAGCTGGATTTGAATTGATAGTTTCATTATGGCAGACAGACTAGCTAAAGCTGCTCGGGCTGAAGCTGATGAACTCAGTAGGGGTTTCATAGCATGCCTACCCAGTTCCTACATCTGCTGCTATTGGATCTACTGGTGCTGGTGCCTAGAATTGGCTCTGAAACTGGCAGCTCAAAATAGCCCCCCCCCCATCAACGAATCTGGAAGAAGTCGACAAAAAATTTGTTTCTTTCCTGTCCAGAGTTTGAGTTACCAAGGGGGGCCTCCGGTTGGATACCCTATATGCCCTCGCCAAAGGCTGAGAGTCTGTCTGCCAGACCCTGGACTGGGGACTACTCACTCACTGATGCGGTACCACTTACTCATGAGGCCGGACGAAAGTGTGGTATGTCACTGCCCACCAGTTCCTGCATCTGCTGCTGTTGGATCTACTGGTGCTGGTGCCTAGAATTGGCTCTGAAACTGGTGGCTCTAAATAGGTCCCCCCCCCCCCCACCGACGAATCTGGAAGAAGCCAACAAGAAATTGGTTTCTTTCCTGTCCAGAGTTTGAGTTACCAGGGGGGGCCTCCAGTTGGATACCCTATATGCCCTCCCCAAAGGCTGAGAGTCTGTCTGCCAGACCCTGGACTGGGGACTGACTGTCCCAATTGATTACAGATGATCCTCTGATTTTATACCCTAAAGGGTGCACCCAATGGGGGATGACTTTATTCACCCATGGTGCCAAGGATGTCTAACCTCCCTGACAGTCGTTCACCTTATCCTCGTTTGGATATGGTAGGAGCCCATTTTAGTATCTGTTTTAGTGCCTACCCCTGTTTGTTGCCCCTTCTAACGACCTATGCCTTTCCTCCTGCTGCCTTATACGCCTTAGATGCTGGTGAATCTACTCGCTATGAATCCACAACTGACGAATCTGGAACAGGATATGCTGCGAGCGGAAATGTTGGTCGAAGTATGGCAGGAAAGCTGGAACTGGCACATCAAAGTAATCAAAGTATGGTACCTCCCTGACTGTCAGCCCTTCCCTGATTGTCAACCCTTCCTTACATTGGACCTGCTTGCTTGTTAATAGCCTGGACTTGACCTGAATCGGAACTGAGCCGAATTAAGGGACGACAGCAGAAAGAGGAAACCAGGAAGGGAGGCCAGCAAAACACCTGCACCATGCATGGACACCTACACCACCTGCATGCACAACACCTGCCAACCTGCTAATATGCTCAAACTATGCTCAAACTAAAATGCCAACCTGCAAACAAACGCTCAAATAACCTGCGAACAAATGCTCAAACTAATGTTAACATTAATATGAACTATTTGACCGCCACTAATAATAAACCGGGTAAAGCAAAATAAACCTATGGTCCAGCCTCTTCCGCCTCGGGAAGAGGCCAAATAAGATGGCAAACAAGGTTACTTTTGAAGACTTTGGTTACCCTGGCAATGGCAAACACCGTCGCATTTGAAAACTTTGGTCACCCTCCAATAATCAGCGTAAATTAATAACATAGCACTTTAACCACATTTCGATTAATATAGTCCCTGGCCATTGCCAGATGGCAGGGACTAATAAGGACAAAATTTTCGCTAAAATAATTGCTCTAACAATTTTTCGCCGATAATCTTCAAAAATAGAATAATGTATAAAGATATTTTATGGTCATGATGATAATCTTCGAAAATATAATACAATAATATATAAAGATATTTTTTAATGAGTTTTAATGTATGAAAACATTTTATTTGGTGTATTTTTTTAATTTATTTATTATAGGGATGTTAGTATTTTAATTTTTCCATGGTTTTTATCTTTAATTTTATTAGTCTAATATTCACTCAAATCAATTAGTTTAATTTTAATCTTTTTAATTAAATTAATTAATTGAAAAAATGTCATATAAATTTGAGTTATAGTTTTTTAGACATGTAATATTAATAAGTGACATTATAACATATATATTTTTTTTTTTTTTTTTTTCAAAAGGTGGAAAAACCTATCAAACTCAGTTTGTCAAACCAACATTGAGGACAGCCATCTCTGGCTGCTATCCGCGAATGTCAGTTGACACATCACTGTTATCAAGGAAAACCACGCCACCTGAAATAACCCGCTGGTGGTCCGTAAGGGAGCAGACTTTCACTCCTGCCAGATGCCTCTGGGTCTTGGGCCGTTAACCTATTTCCTTACGTCCGAGGAAGACGAGCTCTTAGCCAAGCAGAAGCAGTTTTAGGGCATACTCCAGGCCCAATATAACATATTTTATTTACAATATAAGAATCTTTATGGTAAAATAAAGTTAAATTTCTTTTTACATATTTAAATATAAATATAACATATAGATGTTCAACTCATTTATTAAATTTCATTATAATTAATAATAATAATAAAATCATTTAAAATAAAATTATAATTAAGTCAATTTTTTTTTTTTTTTTTTTTAAATCTTGCAGTGTTTTGATGCTTATGTGTGTTTATTAGCGATTTAATTTCTATGGTTGTTCTATTTTTATATTATTTGGATTATGCCTTTGTTCCTTTTAGTGTGGGAAAGAGATAGATGTTAAAAAAATTAATTTGGGATGTGGTAAGTAATTAAAAGACTACAATGTTTCATTGGAAATTTGTAAAATTTATATATAAAAAAATATTTTTAACTATATAAAAACATATCTAATTTAATTATCAAACCAATAACTAATATTAAAGTTATCTTATTTATAATAAAATTTATTTTTTCTTTTACAAAATTAATAATAATTTAAATTACTTTAAAATTATTCCCAACAATCCTATACAAATCCAAATCCAATAACATCCAAACTTAAACTCCTAACATAATTCATAATTCCAAGTTTATCCAAACTCAAATTTCTAACATAAGTTAACAATATAACGAGGGTTATGTTAACAATATAACGAGTAACCCTTTTCCAATTGCAGATTTTGCAACTATATAACGAGCATCCTTATTCCAATTGCAGATGTGGAAATATAGGAAATCCTACGAGACAGCACCTAGGTCATTTGTTTATGAAAATCTGACAGGATAACAGGAAATTGGAAATATATGGAAATCCGACGAGACAGCAGCTAGGTTAATTGTGTATGAAAATCCAACCGGACAACAACCAGGTTAATTGTTTAATTTAGCTACTGTCTTTGGAATTCTAAGCTATTCCCAAAGTCTACAATGAGTTGCCAGATAATCAGTAATTAAAAAGGACCTGATATGTCTTGAATGGTGGGTGATGAACGGTTGGTTGGGATTACATCATGATTATTGTATAAAAAAATTGTCAATTCCCAAAGTCTACAATGAGTTGCCAGATAATCAGTAATTAAAAAAGACCTGATATGTCTTGAATGGTGGGTGATGAACGGTTGGTTGGGATTACATCATGATTATTGTATAAAAAAATGTCAATTATTTCGTACCAAATGATGTACATGTGTTTTCTTTTTTATGTCAATAGGGATAGGTGTAATGTGCAATAGGTGTAATGAGCAGTAAAGTTTTGAAGATGTGGTCTAATAATTAGGTAGGGAATGGGATAGGTGTAACGTGCAGTAAAGTTTTGAGGAAGTGGTTTAATAATTAGTTGGGAAAATTTGATTCTCACATGTTTTATGGTTTGTTTTGTGGTTCAACCCTAAGTAAGACTCTGTATGCTTGAAATTTGCTCATTTTCCACATTGAAATTGAATTGAGTAATTATATCGTGACTCTTGTTTTCGCTTGGAATTAAGTTAAGTATCTTTCTCATTCATTTGTCGTTCTTCATTGAAATGATGCAGATATTCGATTTTGTGGTCCAATTCTGAACAAAACTCTGTATGCCTAAAATCTAGGCAAAATTTCTTCCCGTACTACTATTATTAATATGGTCATTTTCCCACGTTAGGACAGTCTTCCTTTCCACATTGGAATTGAATTGAGTTGTTACATCGTGAGAACTCTCGCTTTCGCATTGAATTAAGTTCAGTATCTTTCTCATTCGTTTGTCATTCTTCATTGAAGTCATGCAGATATTCTTGAGTGTCGCTGAGATCACGAGGACGTCATTGAATCATTAGGTGATTTGCCGTGTAAAACACATAGTTATCAAGTTTGGCCGAATCGATTTGAATAATTCACAAATTTGGCAGTTTGATTGTCGAATTAATACATCAAAATCAGTTTAATAAAGATTTGCTAATTTATCATTAGGGCTTCAAAAAAGGGTTAAAATTTTCTATGAATAATTAAGCCAAGAGCATTAGAGAAAGCGGCCAAGGGTGCGTCTTCCACTGTCCGAAGAGCTTCATAATGGTAAAGTCCTCTGGCGTTCAGACTTCGCAACTTCACCATTTTCTAGCAGAATATACGAAGTATATGAATTGAGAAAACCCTCCTATCAATGTTTCCAAACTCAATGGCTATCAAACACATCCAATAACTAACTAGTATTTTTGAATAATAAAAGATATTTTTCCTTTAATTTAGAAAGCAGTTTTTTCATTTTTTTTACATCAATTTGAATAATAAAAAGTATTTTTTCAATTAATTAAGAAAGCCGTTTTTCATTTTTCTTACATCAATTTCATTGGAAATTGGATAATTTGAAAACAAGAGATGAGATATCTTTATAAAAGCCTATGCGGGATGTTTTTTTAATAAAAAAAGTTAAAAACAAATCATAAGTAAAAGAAACTTAAATATTATATAGCAAATTATAAGATAATGTAATTTGATTATTTAAAAACGTTATCATAGCCAATATATCAATGTATTAATTTTGCATTAATTTTCTACTATTTTCATAAGTAAATAGTTAAAAGAGTTATGTTCTATTTTTTAGGAGATTTTGTAGCCATTTTTTAATGAGTTGGAATATGCATTTTTCAGACATTCATGCCTTTTTTTTAAGTAGTTGTCTTTAGTGCTATCTTTTGGAAGCTTTTCAGGTGGATTTTTCAGGTCTAATTTATCTAAAATCCTGCAGGAATTCACTGAAATCACAAGATTGATGGGTAAACCCTGTACAATAGAAGTTCCCTAGGGATTTTTCATGGTGCTGAATCCATATATACAATCAAAAAACTAGTTTAAATAACACAAATCAAGATTTCACATCAAAATTTTCACAAACCCTGCACAATAAAAGTTCCCTAGGGGTTTTTCATGGTGCTGAATCCATATATACAATCAAAAAACTAGTTTAAATAACACAAATCAAGATTTCACATCAAAATTTTCACCACATTCCGGCACCGGCACCGAAAACTCCAAAAAATCGCACTATAGACAACTCCTTTCCTTAAACCTCATTCTCCAGTGATAAACCTAATGAATAATATTCAACTGTTTGTTTGTAACAATATTTTTGGAATCTAAATTCTTATTTTTAAGAATTTTATTGCAATAATACATCACATGATTTCTAAGTCTCTCGGTCAATTAGTAAAACAACAAAAACCATCCATGATCTATTCTTTGTTCGGTTAGCCTTTATGAAACTGCTTGATAATATGTCATTAGGAAAGAACTCGACAACATTAAAGATATGGGAATTTCCTTTTCTTTTTCATTTATGCTATATTTTGTTTATTTCCACCTTTGTCATTCACCATCTTCCTTCTTTCTACTCATTGTAATATCTAATTTCATAATTTTTGAAAAAAATTTAATGTTCTGAAAATAATAATTATTAATTTAATTTTTTAATGTTTTTTCTTTTTTTTTTAGTAAAATGTATATCTTTAATGTTAAGTTTTACTAGCACAACTAGTTGAGGATCGGCCTCATAAGTAAGGCGACTCAGGATCAAACCTCGTGGAGGTTGGTGTGGCCAAGACCAGGTGCGATCCTAGATGCCCATGGGTCACTGTTTCTCAAGCCATAGGTCAAGTCTAGATAAACACAGATCACTTGACAAAAAAAAAGATGTATACCTTTAATTTTAAGTAGCCAGTGTTTTCTCCTATGCTATCAAATTCTAACTCAACCTAGTTAACTATGAAAAAAGAAAAATACGAAACTAGATAGGCTTTGGTGTCACTAAAATCATGATGACATCATTCAAGTTATCAAGTGATTTGATGTTTAAAAATTATGATACTAAATTGGTTTAAGATGTTGATTAAGATGAATGGTAAAAAAGTTTTAGTTGTTTAAATAAGAATTTGATCATCTTTAATCTTATTGTAGCTTTGGAATATTTAGGAGAATTGACGTTGTTTTTCTTTAATTATGCTCTTTTAGTAGAAAAAAAAGCACTATCTTTTCATTATAAAAAGTAGTTACATCATAATCATGGACTTGTAATTGTGTTTACTAGTATGTGTGTATATATATATATAGTATTATATCTTCATATTCACTATGAGAAACCTCTTAGCCTTGAAAAACATCAATGTTTTGTCTCAAGTTTATTCTTTCTAGACATATTGTATATCATGAAATTCAGTCATGCCTATCATTAAGAGTATAAAAACAGACTGTCACAAATATCTATTTTGTGATTCTTTAAAAACAAAAAACAAAAAAAAAACTCCAATGTTCCTATGCCCAAGTCAAGTGTATTTATATGATACTAATGCTCCCTAAATTTATATGCAACCATGGTAAAAAACTGAGAATTTGATCACACAAGAATCCATACAAACTCCCTTCTTTGACAGAGAATTTTCTACCTAATTTTGTTCCCTATAAATGTGCATGAAAGGTCATTTTCAACGTATGAATGCACCACATTCAGTTTGTGAGAGATGGCATATCAAAAATTGAATTTCCTAGGACCCAATCAATAATTCCCTTAGAATATTCGTATACATGTAAAGTATCATTGCTCAACCACTTGGCACATAAAATAAAACCCCATAGAACAATAGTTTTAGCACGATTATTGGTACCTATACCACCCGCCCACCAAAAATGGTAATATCTACTAGGCCAAAATACTCTATAGGAACCACATCCACACCTCCTTTGTGACCTAGCACCCTCAAAGAAACCAACAAGGTAGTACTTTCATATATCCTTTAGTTGGATTGTTCTTTGTGCCTATTGCCTCCTTCTAGGATCAATATATGAGTAATATGCAACAATCTTAATCATCATATCTCTCATAGTTGTCCATTTTTGTTCAAACGCTTGGAGTTCTGGTTCCCCCATATACCCCAGAAAATATAAAAAGGCAATGCACAATGATGTTTATATGTCTTAAGGCAGTGGGAAAGATAATCATCAATATAAATATTTATCCAAATCACATCAATGTTCAAATATTGAATGACCCCATCCCATATGGCAGAGGTGAATGCATTGTTGAGAATAGGAAAACCAATTTGCACACTACAAACCATATTTACATTAGATTAGTCACACATATAAAAACATCAATCATTGTTTAAAGAATCTTCACACAATCACTTAGTTGAGAAAATATCTCAACCAAACACTAAACTAGGAATCATCTAAACAAATCCTAAAGAATAGGAACAAGCTCCTTTACTTATAAACCAAGACAGGTAGGAACCATATTTTCCAAGTCCTCACTTAATGACTACTTGTCACAACCTCAATCAACAAATTCTAGTTGTGGTCCTGTTGTTTACAAACATGACAAAAGAATATGTCAACATCCATATAAAGGAACAACCATCCGCAAGAATGCATGGGTTCCCAACCACTGCAACCGCCAGTCTACGAGGATTTCCTTCGCATACATGGTTT
Organism: Pinus tabuliformis; assembly: GCA_031772625.1. Lineage (NCBI taxonomy): Eukaryota > Viridiplantae > Streptophyta > Pinopsida > Pinales > Pinaceae > Pinus > Pinus tabuliformis. Next base: position 647,409,796 of record CM062814.1, read on the forward strand.
TGTCTATAATTATAACTTCATACCTATCCATCAATCTTATGCTAGTAACTCCATCAAGTTGTCTCATAACCCTTAGAAAGGTGTAGTCGGCAAGTTGGATTCCTAAGTTCCACTCTGGAACTCCCGAATCACATATCTCCAAAATTTAATTTCTGAAAATCATCCCAAGTTATTGCATAACCTCATCAGAAGACCACTCTCACGTCTTCAACAAATGATGGATCCTTCCCTAGATCCACAACTGCCAAAATATCTAGACAACCATCCATACCAAGATTTTACCTGCACTTGATCTCATTTATAAGTTTCTTCACACCAATTTGTTGATCTCCTTCTTTTGATTTTTGGAAATTTTATAATAATTTAATATTACATAAAATACAAACGTCATACAAAATCTCAAAGATAACTTAATATAATAAAGAGACAATTTGAGACCACCAATGTGAGCACGCCATCTATGCTACTAACCTTAAAGATTGTATATAAATCAATCATGAAATCATGACATGATGGGATTTATGATAACTGTGGAAATTCCTTGTAGATTCAAACTACAGATTGTAATATGCTAAAACAATTGACTTGAATCCACTCTTGTCATCAGCGGAAACAATAAACGATCGATAAAATCGTGAAGCATAAAAGAGAAAAAAATTCAATCAAACATAACACAATAATTTTATGGGGAAGCCACAACTATAAACCTCAACTATCTGTATATTGCATTAATAAGAAAATATGAGAAGATTACAATGCTTTTATAAAGCCTGAGCAAGGAAGCCACAACTATAAACCTCAACTATCTGTATATTGCATTAATAAGAAAATATGAGAAGATTACAATGCTTTTATAAAGCCTGAGCAACCTCTGCACTAACTCTATCTATCTCACTGCTTCACAAACAAGCTCAAGCCAATACTTAGCCAATTCTGCTGCTTGCCAAGCTCCTATTTCCTTGCGCAGTTTCCTTGGGAATTAGTCCATATTTAATTGGGAAATTCCACAAATATGAATTGCACAATCCTCATAGGCTTTCCTATGATTTCATGCACCACTTGTACAATTCATATGATTATACAACTAATAGTACACTGTCCCTGAACTCCAATCTCAACTGGGTCTTTCTCTGACCTTACATGCATAAGTTAATTATGAGTGAATCTTCAGTTTACTAGTTGATTAGTGTTGGTTACACCCCACTACTGGATCTCCCACTAATTCCTCCATCAGTTGGAACTAGTTTAACTGAACTAAATAATTACAACTCAAAATAAACTCAACCAGGGCTCCTAAAAAGTAGGAGACACTCTACATGACTCTAGTTAGACTCGCAACTCAGATTAACTGAGACAACTAAGTCAAATTAACTTAGTTAACTATTACAGGTTCCGATGATGATTGGAATTACAATTTAATTCCTAATTTAATGCAAGGAAAAAAATAAATTAGGATTTTCTTGTTTCATTTTCAACACTACCTCTCAACAAGAAAGAGATTATCTGCTACCCCAATCCTGCCTCTATGAAACTCAAATTTGCATCTTGACAATGCATTCGTAAAAATATTTTCATCATGTTCCTCTGAAGGGATGTACTCCAACAACATGATTCTCCTCTACACACAATATTGTAGATGGTGATACTGGATGTCGATATGCTTGGACCAATCATGAAAAACTGGATTCTCAGATAGTTTGATATAACTATGATTGTCACAGTAAATCACAGTAGGATCCATCTGCTGACAAAACAACCCAACAAGGATATTCCTCATTCAGATAGCCTCACAAGCTGCTTGACTAGCAGCTATGTACTCTGCTACTACCGAAATGAGTGCAAATGATCTTTGCTTCCTATTGTACCAAGAAATAGTTGTTGACCCAATACTGAAGATTCCCCTTGATGTGCTCTTTCTTTCAGATGGACTCCTTGCCCATTCTGCATTTGTGAAGGCTTCAAGCTTCACTTCCTTTGTCCATTTGTACCAAAGACCAAATTGAGTGGTGCCTCTTAAGTATCTCAACACATGTTTAGCGGCCTTCCAATAAAGTCTGGTTGGCTTAACCATGACTTGGCTAAGATGGTAAACTGCAAAACACATGTATGGTCATGTGTTCACCAAATGCATAAGTGAACCCACAAGCTGTCTATAAATAGTAGTCTCCACTACTTCACCTGAAGTAGAATCTTCCTTCCTCCAGTTACCTACTAGAGGAGTCTCCATGGGTTTGTTGCTTTCCATATGGAACTTCTTCAGTATCTCATTGACATACTTTCCTTGATAGACAAATAGTTCCCTATCTCCTTGCCATACTTCCATACCAAGAAAGTAATGAATGAGCCCCAGGTCCTTCATCTTGAATTCTCTTGCAAGATCCTCTTTGCAAGATTTTATCAGCTTCTCATCACCCATTAGAATCAAATCATTGACATATAATACTATAATAAAAAATTTACCTTCAACCACAATATGGTAAAGGTTCACATCTACGTCACTTTTGGTGAAGCCCAACCCAGTGAAATAGTTGTCAATCCTCGTGTACAGGGTGCTTGTTTTAGTCCATACAGTGCTTGCTTGAGTCTGCACACATGCGACTCTCTGTTGAAGATCTAAAATCCTTCTGGGATCTCAATATATGTCTCTTCCTCAATCATACCATTGAGGAATGTTGTCTTCACATCCATCTGATGTATCTTCCATCCCATCTGCGCTAACAGTGCTAGAATAGATTTGATTGAAGACTACCTTGCTACTGGAGCAAAGGTATCCTCGTAATAAATTCCCTCTACTTGAGAGAACCCTCTAGCCACAAACTTGGCCTTATATTTTCTCCACACTCCCATCTGTTTCTTGATTTACCTTGTGAATCCATCTAGAACTCACCACTGACTTGTGTGTTGGTCTTCAGACCACTTCCCAAACATTGTTTCTGATAATGGAGTCATACTCCTCAACCATGGCATCAACCCATATTGGTTTCTACACTGCTTCCTCAAATGAGGATGGCTCAACCTATACATTCTCTCTCATCAGAGCCATGTAGCCCGTGTACTGATCTGGTGACCTCCTCTGTCTACGTTCTGATGTGGGTGCTCCCACATTCTCTCTAGCACCATGCATCAATCTGTCAACCTCTCTGGTGTGCTTCATTCCATCTCTGGAAGTATCTGCATGAGTGGGTGCTTCCACTCTCTGCTCCTCTGCATGTGGTTGCTCCACATCATCCTGAGGTTCCTCCTTTGGAGCTAAAAGCTCATCATATGCATGTGACTGAAGCTCCCTCTCAAGGGAACATATCATGACCTTCTTTTCATCGAACTTCACATCTCTATGAACAACTGCCATCGTGTTGGATGGCAGGTAATTGGATAGTTGTGATGTGTATCAGTGTACCCCACAAATATTCCCAACTCAGTTGTTGGCTCTAGATTTTTCCATGCATCCTTGCTAACACGAGAGTAGAATGATGAACCAAAGACCTTGAAGTGTGCCACATCTAGTTTCTTACCTGAAAAAACTTCTTCTGGTGTAATCATCCCGAGAATTCGATGAGGGGTTCTGTTCTACAAATAAAAATTTGTGTTGCATGCTTCCACCAACAAGTGCAATGGTAGGCCCTGATCATGTAACATTGCCCGTGCCACTCCCACAATAATTTTGTTCTTCCATTCAGCCACCGCATTCTGTTGTGGGTTATGAGGTGCTATTAACTCCCATCGAATGCCTTATGATGCATAGGAGTTCTTGAATTCATTCGACACATATTCTCCACCGTTATCGCTTTTGAGAGCTTTAACTTTCTTGCTAGTATCTTTCTAGACAAGAGCTTTAAATTCACAAAATTTAGTGAACTTATGATCTTTCTTCTGCATGAAGAAAATCCAACACTTACGAGAAAAATCATCAACAAATATTACATAATACCTGTGCTTAGCCATGGATGTTTTCGAGAACGTTCCACACACATATGAGTGAACTTGATCAAGGATCGCTTGTGCTCAACTATCTTTATCATGAAAGGAAGCTTTGGTGTACTTCCCCAATGTACACCCTTTGCATGTGTCTCTCTGCTCTAGTGTACCCTTCGGAAGTCCTGTAGAATTTTTTTGCATGATCTTCAAAGCTCTGTGTTGAAATTGACCCAATATTATATGCCACAACTCACTGATGTCTTGGCTTTGCACCTTCTCTGCTTTTGTGCTCAAAGCAGCGCAATCTTATACATCTAATTTGGAGAGGTTCTACACCCAAACCCTGATCTGCTTCATTTTTCCTGAGGCCATGTGACGAACGAAAGCCTTTCCCTTGGTAAATATCACATCATAGCCATGGTCCTCCAACATGGCAATTGAAACCAAATTATTCTTCAAACCTGGAACATGCATGGCATGTTTTAATGTGAGAGGAGTACCAGACTCGCTCTGAAAGGTAATAGTGCCAATGTCGATCGCGCTATACCTCCCATCATCTCCCATCTTGATCTGAATCTGGAGGTCCTTCTCCTCCAAGTCACTAAAGAACTCTTTGTTTTCGGTCATATGGAATAAGTCTCCACTATCCATGTACCACACACTGCCCATCACTGACGTCACCATGTGAGTGATGAGGGTGAAATCCAACTCAAATTGTGAAGCAAGATCTTCACCTGCCACTCCTCCTGAGGTCTTCTTATCAACCTTCTTGTGTGGACACTTTGTGGAATATTGTCCCAGCCCGTGACAGTGAAAAATTTTAATATTCGACATGTCCTTCTTCTTGCCTCCCTGACTGGAATCTGATTTGGAATGGGATGACTTCCCCTTCCCTTTTATCGCCTTTCCATCTAAGGCACATTTCTCCTCATCATCATGTTTGGATGAGGATCCATCTCTGGTCTTCCACCAAATCTCTTCTTGTACCAAGTCGGACCATAATCGCTCCCACTCTGGTAGCTTTCTCCCTCCCATTAAATGAGCCTTCATTAGGGGATTTTTGAGGTCTAAAATGGGCCTCCTAAGAAAAATGTACAACTAAAATAAAATTTATAAGAACCAATAGGATTCAAGATGATGATGTCAACCATGGGGGATGATTCACCATTTTTGGAGTAAAAAAGTACAAAGATTTAAAAATAATAAAATAATAAAACTACTTTTTCAACTCGTATTTTCAACCTATCTCCCTAAGTTTTTACTCAAATTTCTAGTGGGAGTACTCGTTCAATGACAAATTTAATTCCCCATCCAAGGAGTACCCATGTTGCATACTTTTGATGGACCCTACTACATTAAAAATGAGAAATACATGAAAAAAAATGTGATGTTTTTCATGTATTTCTCATTTTTCAAGTAGAAGGGTCCATCAAAAGTATGCAACAGGGTACTCCTTGGATGAGGAATCAAATTATTCATCCAACGAGTGTTTCTGCTCAAAATTTTAGTAAACCCATAAGGAGAGAAGTTGAAAATACAAGTTGAAAAAATAGTTTTGTCTTTTTTCCTTCTAAAATTTGCTGATGTAATCTAATCTTATTTTATTATTTCCACTATTATTTTATAATTTCCTTAGGAGGCCCATTTTAGACCCCAAAATTCCCCTAATGGGTAGATGTGCTAGCTCTTGGGAAGGCCTAGAAGTGCTAGGCTCATGATATTGTCTTCAACAACTATTATACCAACACTTCCAAGCTCATCCCGACATTGGGTGAACTTGGTCAAGTACTTTGGTATTGTGTCACCCTTATCCATCTTCATTTTTTGATCTTGTCCTTTAGTGCCAGCTTCTTTTGGTCACTATTGTTTTGAAACAGGTCTGTCAAGGCCTTCAACATTGCAAATGTATTTTCCTTACCATGGAGGTTCGAGACAATATGATCTCAAACTCCTTCTAGGATGATCCTTCTCACCTTTTCCACACACTTTCTCCACTCTACCAGAACCTTAGCATCAGCTCGCTGAGGAATATCTTTGTCTATGAATTCCTTAAGCTCGTTGTCTTCCAACACTGCCTCCATCCTCTCCTTCCCAACAATATAGTTCGAACTAACCTTGAGGGAATATTCAAGTCTCAATCCATAGAATGACATCTTGTTGGCTCTAAAGTATGATACTGCAAATTTGATTTCTCCTACAAAAGATGAATTCATATTCTCCTTGTCTATATTGATTTCAGATCTGATACCATGTAGAAATTCATTGTGGATTCAAACTGCATATTGTAATATTCTAAAATAATTGAATTGAATCTACTCTACTCATAGGTGGAAACAATAAATTATCTATGAAATCACAAAGCATAAAAGAGAAAGAATTCAATCACACGTAACACAATAATTTTCTGGGGAAAGCCATAGCTAAAAGCCCCTGCTATCTGTATATTGCATTAATTAGAAAATATGATCAGATTTCAATGATTTTCTCAAGCCTGAGTAACCTCTGCATTATCTCTATCTATATCACTACTTCACAAACAAGCTGAAGCCAATACTTAGCCAATTATGTTGTCTGCTAAGCTCCTATTTTCTTGCGCATTTTCCTTGGGAATTAGCCCATATTTAAATGGTAAAATCCACAAATAAGAATTGTGCAATCCTCATATGCCTTCCTCTGATTTCATGCACCATATGTACAATTCGAATGATTATATAACTGATAGTTAGTTCACTAGTTGATTAGTCATGTTTACACCCAACTACCGCAGGTTACACCCCACTATTGGATCACCCACTAATTCTTGCATCCGTTGGAACTAGTAACTGAATTTTACTCACTTAAACTGAATTAAATAATTACAACTCAAAATAAACTCAACCAAGGCTCCTAAAAAGTAGGGGACACTCTACATGACTCTATTTAGACTCCCAAATCGAATTAATTGAGCCAACTAAGTCAAATTAACTTATTTAACTATTACAAGTTACTATGAGAATTGGAATTACAATCTAATTCCTAATTTAATTCAAGGACAAAATTAAACTAGGATTTTCTTGTTGCATTTTCAACAATAACTCTTCAGCTTAAAGTCAACACATCCAGCACATAAAATGAAGTGGTTTAACATCGTGGGTGACCAAAGTCTGATCAAGTTATGTTGGGGATCAATGTTTAACTTTCTATTGATGTGAATGTGAGAGAAATCGTGACGTGCACACCCTGCCGAGCCCATTTATCTGTATCCCATAAATGAAAGGTCTAGCAATGAAACTTCATTCTTTGCCACGAGAGCTCCATGATCGTCCATGGATAAGTCTAAATTGAAACTCCCATGCTATTCTCTAAAACATAATCCCCTTGAAATCACATACTTAACCATGGGCTATTCTTCCCTTTCGCCACCGTTTGGCTTCCTAAATATCACATTCCCGTAGAGGGTAGTTGCAATCAAGAAAACACAAAGTATTTGATTCCTATAAATCTTGTTACAATGAATGCCAGCCATCTTATTAATATCATCAAAGATGCCAACATATGGACCAACCGCTTCCTCCAAATCCTTCGCCATTTTTTTCTGCCTCCCTTTCATAGTTTCACCTTGCTTCTGTTATTTTCTCCACATAAATTACTCTATAGATTATATTGAAAATGTTAAATGGAAGTGGGATTTGATTCTAGGTCTCTCCAATAGATAAGAAAAGCATGTGAAGAAAAGAACACACCAATACGTATCTATTATTGATGGTATCTCTGACATAAAAATTTTGCCTTTTTTTCAAGCTAATTCCAGGCATCTCAAAATATCTATCTTCGCGCCTCCTCTTTCTATCCACTAGTCGACTCCACAAATCCTGTTGGCAAGGATGATGGAAAAATTACTCACAAACAAACACCCTCTATTTCCCTCAGCCCATGAGGGACCAAAGCCCAGACCCATATTGGCTCTGATACCAAATAGGAGAACCAATTTACACACCACAAACTATATTTACATTAGATTAATCACACATATAAATACATCTATCATAGGTTAAATATGTAAATTCTATCTTAACCACACAATCACTTAGTTGAGCAAATCTTTCAACCAAACACTAAACTAGGAATCATCTAAACAACTCCTAAAGAATAGGAACAAGCTTCTTTACTTAGAAACCAAGACAAGTAGGAATTATATTTTCCAAGTTTGAGAAACAAATGTCCTATGTCTTCCACTCCATTTTGGCATAGAATACATCTTCATGGACCCAAAAAATCCCTATGTAATAGGTTCTCCCAAGTGAGAAGTTTGTTGTACAACACTGACCAACAAAAGCACTTAAGCTTTGTGAAATCTCCACTCAAATTTATTTAACATTTAAGATTGTTTCTTTAGTTAAATTTTCATAACTCTAAAATCTACAACTAAGTTACATTAGAATTTAACTGAAAATAAACCTCACTAAATTCTTGAAACAACTTCAACTTATCAATTTCTCGAATCCACATTTAAACGTAAAGTTTTCATACCAATCGAAAGCATTGCCCCCACAAATGGACATATGAAACACATCATTTTGATGTCCACAAATGCATGTGGATTATCACAAATGGAAATTATTATAAATAGAGATAAACACAATGGTTTTGTGTGTGTGCAGATTTATGTCTATCCTGTGAACTTTTCGCAACATTAAGCAAGGTCTGTAACCAACCCACAGCCATGGCCCAAGAGCAAGTAATGATAAAGATCTTGAATGTTTCAATAGTGGAACTGAACATCTTCGCTATGAAGTATTGCATTTTTCTCTACAACCTCGATTTCATTTTTTTTCGTTAATGTTAATTCCCTGCTGTTTTACAATAGGTTTATAGGTTTAGCAAGTGCCTCTAGAATTGGATTTTTGGATTATTTTATTTCCATTGAAGATCCAGGGAATGTATTAGAATTTGACTATGAGGAGAGGTCAATTTTTTTACGCTAACTCATTGATAGAATCTGAAATACTCTGGGGATTTTCCATCAATATAAGTTTATTAAATTTTTTGATGTGAAAATCTGTTTTAGGATGTTAGACTTGAAAAAGCAAATTACACCTCTAACGATTTGATCCTTCTAAATGTTTGTTAGATCAATATTTAAGATATTATACACCAATCTGGTGTCTAACTTGGATGTGACCTATATATATATATATATATATATATATATATATATATCCCATGTGTAATCCCCCAAGACACTTATCTTTGCTTGGTTTTGGACAAAATTGACAAAAAATGTACTTGAAAAGGGACGAAAATGTACAATAGTGACATTAGTTATGCTTTAACTACAAACCTAGATCCATTTAATATCTGATCTATCGTATGCCATCAAATCCTTGGTGAAAAACTTATTTTTGGAGTTTGCAATATTATTAATTAATTAATAATTTATTATAGTTAATAAATTAAATAATTTATAATATTATTATTATATTAATATCTATCTAAATGAATTATAATAAATTAATTAATACTTAAATTTTATAAATCAGTTAATACATAGTAATAACTAATTTTCTTAATTAATGTTGTTTTTTTTTAAATTAAATTCTATTATTTCCCAAAAAAAATGGTTACATCCAGATCATACATGTTTGCATTTCTAGTATTGAAAATACCAGAATGATTCATAGGTTTCTCTTTTTTCCTCTTTCTCTTTCTTACATCAGTCCAACCTATAGAGTTATTTGGAACAACTAAAATTTGGATTGAATCCCCATCTCATTAAGAGAGCTCAATATCCACCAGTTGCGTCCTATTCATTAACCCTTTCTCACTGTCTAAGCGATCTGACTCATGGGAGCACTTATGACTTCTACTTGTTGACACAATCATAGTTGATGCTATTTCACCTACCTTTGGTGAAAGGTTACCCTCTGTTGAGTGGTATTGTTGTTTCGTTGAGGGCTCATCTAGAACTGGAGAAGCTAAGTTGCCCCTAGATGTCTTATGTTGTTGATCATGTTATCACTTACTGCAAAATTGTTTGAATGGTGCCAAATGATGTCAAAAGAATGCAAAATAGCAGAGAAGCTTGTAGTCATCTTCCAAGCCGTAGAAGGACTCTACGCCTACATCAGACCCTCTCTCATAGAAATTTTTCCGAACAAGCTTTCCAAAGTCATGTGGAAGTCCAAAAATGGACTCTTGGATCAAACGATATGGTCTGTTGAAGTTTCAAGGATTAAAGCCTCAAGGAGGTGTTATCACTCAGGTTGTTCCCTAAAGTTGTAAGAAAGGGAATACGGCCGAGGTAACCACAGACCAATCTTTTAGATACAGATTCTAGCCAATCTGCATCCAGAGAGGGCTCTCTCTTTATGATTTAGCTTTGTTTGAGGTATATTAGGCTAGTTATGAAGTGCAAGGGTTTTGTTTAGAGTTTGGTTGGAGGAATGGAGATTCAATAGAACAGTGAGGTAAAACTGAAGAGTTTCAGTCCGTTGGGCATGATGGAGTCAAAGGAGGATAGCTTCTTGGATTAGGTTTCTGAATAGAGAAAGGTGTCACAGAGCAAGGTACTCAAACATCGAACAATTTGTAGGCTGAAATTAGATGGAATGGGCCAATGGGTGAAGGGCAACTAAGAATCCTTCATCATGTTGACAGAGGGAAAATGGCTAAGTACTGTTAAGGAGCAGTTAAGAATTCCTTAGAAAATGTTCAAGATGAAAGAATCAGGGGAAACAGGAGCAATGAAGAATTCACTGTTTATTCTAATTCTGAAGAAAACATTGATAATAACAAAGACTGGACACAGAGTGCAATCAAGCAAATTCTGAGTTATTCTTTCTCTCTATTATTCAGATCATGAAACACAGATGATAAAACATAGAAACTGTAAAACACAAGTTAGAAGGGACTTATTGATCCATAAGATGATTCAAGAATTCTGTAGCATGGTCCTTAGTAGCAATTCCTCATTCAGTAAGCTAGACAAAAATGGTTCCAACAACCTTTTATTCCAAAAAATTCAGATTTACAGCAAAGTCTGAGAATGCTTTTCAATCAACCAACCCCAAATACTTTGTCTCAGAGGGTATTTATACAAAAATGTCAAGATATCATACAAAATATCTGATAGAAGTAATATCTGCTAATAATTAATGCTTCTTTTACATGGATAGAGACAGACAGTCTCGAAAACAGGGAGACAATAAATAGATGCAATAAATTCATGTTGCGCTAGTTGTTCCGTCTTTATGAGATGTACTAGAGGTAGGTGCTGCGAGTCGGCTCCCATATGTTTTCCGTTGATACTATGTACTGGTTACTCTGCCTTGGCCAGACTTTCTTTAACTTTGATGTGATGCGCTTTGACCCGCATGATTGTGATTCATTTCTATTATGCACATTATAGTAGATGGTCCAAAAATTTTGCATTGACCAAAGATAAATTTATATGATCTCTAACATACTTTGCCACCACTCCGGTCCTGGTAATTTATGTCTCTGCAGCTTCCTCAAAGTTTCGTCAGTTTCTGTGTACCTGAAGAAATTATGTGGGATGGTGAACAGATGATTCACCTCGTGCTGTCTGTAGAATAAATTTTCCAGGCTATCATAGAGGGACTAGCCAGATGGAAGTGCTTTTTCTCCTGAAGTACTTGATGATGTATTAACTTGATTAACAACATATGTACTCAATTTATATACATAGTCTTTGTGTTTCATCAGACGATCATTACTTCCCAAAGGACTTTGCAAACCTTTTTGATGCAGGACTGTAAACTTTTCTATGAAAGAATCAATCTCTACTTGCATGTCCTGACATATTCTGTCCAAATTTTGCATTAGAGTTCTCATGGTTAGAACTCCCTTGATGTTTAGAATGGTGCCTGTTCTGTCTCTAATTTCCAGTGCTTCCAGTTCTTCACTGGTCTTGGTGTTCAAAAAATGTATTAGCCTGTTAGCTTGCTCAGGCATCTGTCCCAATAAGGCTCTTGTTTTTTGAATCTCCACTTGGGCCACTCTTATTAAGTCAATCTGCTCATAAATGGTTTGGATAGACCTCCACACATCACTAAGGGATTGAGTGATGTTGGTCCACAAAATTCCTCTGATTTCTGCCAGAGGTTTATCCAGAGAGAGATCCTTTTCTAAGGCTCTTACCTTGTTCTCCAATGTTTTGATCTCTCTTGTTTTCTCTGCCACATTCATCTTGGATTTATCATAACTTTGTTATACTTTTGCCAATTTTTCTTTGACTTGCTTTAGCTCAGACACTTGTAGTTTCAATTCCTCCATGGATTTTATTAATTGCTATGTAGTCATAGCTGTACTGCTACTTGGTGTTGTTGTTGTTGATGTCGCTCCTGTGATGACTTCTGTTGTTGATGTCGGGACAGTGGGAGGCAATGCTGTTATAAGTGTGGAAGGGGCAGTAGTGACTGTTGGAGCTACTTCAGGTGGCTGGGAGGTCGACTCTCCCTGCTTTTCTTGTAGAGATTTCTCCAATGCCTATTCTGTTTCACTCAATCTCTCATTCAATCTCATGAGCAGGTCCATCATGTACTCTTCAAATTTCTGTTGCACAACATCTGTAGTCTGTGGATGCATAGAAGGAGGCATTTTGAGCTGTTTTCTGAGGGCAGCAATGTCCTCTTCTTTCTTCTTCATGAGTGCCTTTATGCCTTTGGAATCTTTGGGATCGTGTCCCAGTTCAATGATGATATCCTCCAAAGATTTTATCTTGTTGTCCTTTGCTAAAGAAGAAGCTTTCTCTAAATCCAACTAAGCTGAGGTATTATTCAAGGAGTTTTGCAATTTATGAGCTAACATAGCTTTGTCAGCTAACGTGGAGTATACCATCTCTCCAGTCTGTTTATGTAGCTCAATCTGGTCTATTGGGTGAATGTCCTTGGCTAGGACCTCCAGATTTGTCCTGATGTAATCCACTTCTGATTGGGGTTGCTGCACCTTGGGCTTGAAATAACTCATGATCATTTTGCCCTCCTTAATGTCATAGGCAGACATCAACCTTTGTTGTTTTGTGGGGGCCATCTTAAGATATTGATTGTAAATCTGCAGCCTTAGTGGATCATTTCTAGCCTTTATCTCTGTGAATGTCCTTTTGATGTCAGAGGTTTGCTTACTTGGTGGCCTAGTGGATGAAACTTCCACACTATGCTGCCTTTCTAGCTCCTGCCTGTGTGAGCTAGTTGATGTTTCCACCATCGGGGATGTCTACTGGCTGGCTATCTTTTCCCCTCTTAAACTTTCAGTTGTTTCTTCAAAGATTTCCTCCTCTGACAGAGGACTGAGTCTTTTCCTTTTTGCACCCGGCTGTTCTGCAGGTCCACTAATAAGTGTGGCCTCTTCTCTGTCTCTTTTCTTGCCCTTTTCCTCATTTAGAGGAGTCTATAACGCAAGAACCTCCGCTGCTTTGGTCTGGAACGAAGGAATTCACCCCTGCTGATCAGTCATTGCTTGCTACTTCGTGCCTGCCACTTCCTTGCCTTTAGAAGACCCTGTACCTAGTGCACTGGTTTCCTGTACAGGCTGCTGTGAAGTTCCAGTAGAGGATGTACCCACTCTGGTTTGCTGAGGCAACTTGAAAGATACCTGTCCAAAAGAGTTCAGGTCAAGGGTTTTTTCTAAATCTTTCATAGCTTGTTCCATCTTTTCTTGCTGAGTAAGTTCTTCTATTAATGTACCCTCTACCCACTCATCCTGATTAGCAAATTGTTCTACTTCAGGGATCCTATGATGTTTGTAAGCTAACAGCCTGTTTCTTGCTTTTCTGTCACTTATAAAGCTATTTGGGTCATATGGCACCCACCATAAACTTTTCTTCAATTTAAGGTTTTCCCCTAATATCTTATTAGCATCTTCCCATGTCTCCTTCTTGTTAATGATAAAAGGGCCTAATTGGTTTCTTATTCTCAGCTGAGCCTTTTTCTTTACATTGCAAAAGTGAGTTAAATCTGCATTGATAAGTTGCCTGAAATACTCCAGTGCAAATAGTCTCATGGGCACATATTTGGGCAGCTTATAAGGGCACAGTTCACAGTGATATATTCTGATTTCGGTGTAATTCTGGTAGAGGTACCAGTCACCTATTCTGTAGTTTTTGGAGAGCTGTAAAATCTTCTTTATATCACCAGAGAGCCTACAAGGAGGAACTCCTATTAATAGAGTGGAGGTTGGATGTATAAACCAGTCAATGAATTCACAGTAGGTATAAGGGGATTCACAAACATTGTGGAAGACCGAGGTCCAAAAGATCACAGACCTCCTCTCTCCTTTGGAATCCAATTTCCTGATGGGAATAAAAAACTGTCTAGCTGATAGTATAGCAGAGGGTGATATATGAATGAGGTGTACTTGAAGACTCCTTCTCTTTCCAGATTTATGAATTTCTCATTGATTTTATTGGCAATGAAAGAGGCATAATCATATTTGACAGCAGGGGGCTGTCCTGGAGTAAACATTGACAACATAACAAAGATGGTCTCATCAAAAAATTCACTGGTTTTGAATCCCAATATAAAGGATATCATGTCAAGAATAAGCTTGCCAGTTTCAGTGAACCAGGCATGTACATAGGGAGGTGGGCCTTGAGGCTGGCAATCTGGCTTCATAAATAATTTAGCAATCCAGGTTATTTCTGAACTGGGCAATTGAGAGCCTTGCTCAAGAAAAAATCCCATGGAAAGAGGAGCAAGGGGCTGAGTTGGATGGAAGTGTAACATCTCATTGATAGATTCAGCAGTTATGTAAAAGAGAACAGTTTGTGATGGAGTCATAACTGCTTTACTGATAGGGTCATAGTTGGCACAACATTGGTGAATAATATCTAGGAACACATTGACTGAGGGAAGGTAATACCTTGGGAGATTAGATTGCCATATTCGAAGGATATCAGAGTTACTCAGATGACTATTCCTAATTCGGCAAAATGCTTGGAGATGGTTCATATCACGAGATAACTCTTTAATTTGAAAATATTTGTCAACCAAGGGTAATCAATCCTGGTCTTTATGAGGTGCATTGAGGGGTGCGACATTGAGGGCCATAGGGGCTTCCATGTTCAGTTCTCTGTGTTTTTAAATTGGAGGTCAAGTTTCTGTGGAAAAATGGGAAAAAGAGCAGTTCTGGTTGTCTTTTTCTGAGAGTTATGGACTGAATTTACTTGAATTTGGCCTTGTTGGGTAAAATTCACAAAGGAAAAATGAAATTACAGGTTCGGGAGGCAAATTGGGGTAAATACCTGTTTTTAGAGGCGAACAATGCAATTGCAGTTTGACTGACAAGCTGTGGAACAAGACGCTGGACTTTGTTTGGCTGGGTGGCGAACTACATGCTCGAGCAGTTGCTTGGACGTAGTTTTCATGAAACGGTTTTGCGGAGAAAAACGAATGAAAATGGGCAAAAATGACATTTTCTTGACTTTTTAACAAAATTTGGCTTTTGCGAGGCTTTTTGGCACCTTTTGGTCAGATGACGTCATTGGGATGTGATGTTTTGTTGTGACGCGGGGTACGGGATGCTGACTCAGCAGTGACGTGGCGGTGACGTCAGCAGGCGGGGTCAGCAGGAGGGTGGTAAGCGGTATTGGCCTGCACCACTTATGAGCTGAAATGGTTTTGGGCGGGGAGGCAGCGAGCACGGCGGGATGGTGATGCGTGTCCCCAGTACGGCGGCAATGCCGCCGGCTCCCTGGGCGGTAAACTTCGGCGGCGGAGGGGTTTGCGATACAATCGTGGGCCGTTGGATGAGCAGGCCCAGATCTAATGGTTGACGGCATTGGGATATGGTGGATGGCTACGGCGGGGACCCATACATTTAAGTAATGACTTTTAATTAATATCGGGGCAGGTTTGATTGGTTATCGGGGTTTGTGTAAGTTGTTAATTAACCGGATGTTAATTAACTCTTGGGTTTTTGCACGGCAAGTTAGGGTTGTTTAATAAGTTCCAGGTGAACTTATAAATTCCCAATTTTAACAGCGATATGGTTTATATTTAAACCGAGGTGGGGAATATTAAAATATGGGGTTTTTATTGTATAGTTGTATTAATACGGGGGAAGGGGAATTTATTAGGAATTTATATAATATAGGGTTAGAGTCAATATGAGAAATGTGTTGAAAAAGAGCGCTAAGTTATGGAGTTTAAAAACTTAGGCTTAAGGAGACAAGTTTATATGTGATTTTGCACAATCTCCTAAGTGGTTTTTATTGTATAGTTGTATTAATACGGGGGAAGGGGAATTTATTAGGAATTTATATAATATAGGGTTAGAGTCAATATGAGAAATGTGTTGAAAAAGAGTGCTAAGTTATGGAGTTTAAAAACTTAGGCTTAAGGAGACAAGTTTATATGTGATTTTGCACAATCTCCTAAGTGGTTTTTATTGTATAGTTGTATTAATACGGGGGAAGGGGAATTTATTAGGAATTTATATAATATAGGGTTAGAGTCAATATGAGAAATGTGTTGAAAAAGAGCGCTAAGTTATGGAGTTTAAAAACTTAGGCTTAAGGAGACAAGTTTATATGTGATTTTGCACAATCTCCTAAGTAAAAGGGTTTTACTTAGGGTTTTATGAAATGAAATGGAATGATTTGGGGATATTGAGCAGATCTCAACACCCTGGGGGAGATTAGTGAGTGATTTAGGGAGAAGTGTGAAGGGAAGTTAGTCATGCCTCACTTGATTTGTAACAAAATAATTTCCATGGTACTTATGATAACAATAAGGTGAACATCTTTGAGAGACAAAATTAATCATAAGCATGCTTCTACAACACCAAAACTGCCTACCCAGTCTATTATACCTAACATTTTTTGTTCTTCTTCCATGGGTGCGCTTGGACAGGCAAGCCCTCAACAATTTTCTTTTCTCTGCATGATAAGCCTATCTAAATCTGCACTTATTTCTTCCAAAGGCTCAGATTTAGCAGTTGAGCTCCTTTACTTCTCTACCTATCTACTTATCTGCCAAGTTTAAACATTTTGGACAGATTTTATTCTCTATCTCTAAAACAGGAAATTGAAACATGAATTAGCCAAGATTAAGCTGTTTGGCCATTCATCAACTGTGACAAAGAGTTTCACAAGCTGTACATGAAACTTTATTTACTGAACATGAAATGGTAGTGGCATTTGGACTTGCACACTTTCCTGGTCCTTTTTATTTGGGGTTCATTTCTTTCATTTTTTCTTTTTGACCATTTATCTTTTCACCCTTTGATTTTTCTTTTAGGGTATACCCTCTTTTCATTTTTTAATTTTTTGATTTTTTCAAAATATGGGAAACCTTTGCAGCAGGGAAAGGATGAACATATTAGGGATTTTAACCAGTCAATCATGAAATATGACACCTATTGGTATAGGAGCATAACAGAAGGAAAGAATATCAGCAATCACATATCGAAGGTCCAAAATATCGGTGATCGTAACAACGGAGCATCACGCATATCGTTGCATCGCATATTGGAGGTCTAGAGATATCGACGCATTGCAAAATCGCAGTCAGGCATATAGGCGATCGGAGAATAAGAAATTCTAAACATGAGAACCTTTTAAAAAGTTGTGATATGGGTGAAGCATTGATAGTGTTAAAAACCATCGGGAATGCCGATAAAGGATTAACAAAGGATTTCATCACAAAACCGAAGGTGGGTGGTCCCTTTTCTCTCTCCTCTAGCAGGACACATGGTAGCATATGATTGGTCCCAATAAGCTACAGTGGCATTTGATGTCATGGTGATGTGGCGGTACGAAATGACACGTGGCAGGGATTTTTGTCATTTTGAGGGGACCTAAGGGGACAAATGTGGATGACATGTGTCACCACTCATGAGGTGCCACGTGGAGTGATGACGTCATATTAGAGGTCGACGTATTGAAGGACGAGGATGTCTGCACTTTATAACACTTCATACTTGAAAAATTTCCAATAAAAGGGCTCCGATATTGGGATGGCACCACGGTTGCAAAGACTCGAAGAACCAAGGTGCTAAGCACTTAATGAAGGAAAAATAGCCCCCGAAAGGAACAAAAATTCTCTAGCAACTCAAGGCTAAGCGACAGGTCACGGCCCTCGGTCCTATGTTGAAAAATGTGGGAAGGGTTAAGTGGAAGGAGCTTTTCATATCGGAGGTCGACAATCAGAATATTAGAATACTGCACCACTGTGAAAATTGTGATATGGAATTTCTTCGATAAGCATGGTATAAAGAGTTAAAGATGTATGGGTCGGCAACTGCAAGATTGAATGTGGGAACAAAGGAGTTGGTCTGAGGAGAAATGTCATTTGTCAAAGATCGCTCGGTCAAGGCAGCAAGGACCACGATCCGCAAGAAAGAGTGTTGGGTCTGCCTTGAGGTGATACAAGACATCTCTGTGCTTTGACGCATGTCTTCAGTGAGTTAATGGAAGTATGAGACTCAGGAAGAAGTGTGCAGGTCAGCTAAGAAATAATTTCTCAGCATGGAGCTCCATGGAGTCAGGCAATGAAAGCCTGCCAGGTCGATCTCTGTTTCTACATTGTGACAAGCAACCCAGAGTTCATCGCTCCCAACTCTGAGAGTGGGGAATCCAAGCAGTTAAGGAAAAAGTGACAGGTGAACCGACTGAACAACTAAAGAGGAACATCATGGAAAAGACGTGGCCTGATCAAAGGCCATCACAGGAATGGTAGGGAGATATGTTCCTCAACCATTAATCATTTTTCTTTATGTCTATTATTCTGTAATCTTTGCATTTTCAAGAATGAAATCAAATCTGATTGTAATAATTTTGGGCAGTAGAACCTTCACACGCTGAGACAGCTAGTCGATTAGAGAGTTGGAGCTCGGTTGAGACATTTTGTAACTATTGTTCAAAGTTGCCCCTCTCCTTATAAATAGAGGGAAGAAACACTTAAGATAGGTTCCCAATTTCTACATTCTAGAGGCCAAATTCTGCTTTTGCAAGTTTTGAGCTCTATTTGTAGAGAGAGTGGTTCCACTTTGGTTCAATTTGCTTGTTCATAAGCTGCTCGGGCATATACAATTATTAAATGTAATGGATTGGTGATTTGGACTCCGTCTTCAAAAGATTAATGAAGCCGTTTGGTTGATTCCAATTGGAGCAATGCACAATATGTTTCCCCCTTTGCATATCATTTCATGTATGTATTTCCTCTTTTGAAATTATGTTATGAAGCTGCCAGTTTCACTCTCTCATGGTTGTATGTCTACTACTAAGTAGTGAGAAGTACCTGTGTAAACACATATTTACTTGTGTTATTTGATAGCTTGCAGTACGTGTGTAATCACATATTTACTTTTGTTATTTGATAGCCTATAGTACCTGTATGTAAGCACATATTTATTTATGAAAATTAGTGACAAATGTATTCATGAGGCATAGAGATTGAGACTTTAATTCACGCTCCACTTTTTCTACATTTTCACCTCGTCACTCTTCCATATTTTTGTTGGATATTGTTTCTTAGGATTTTTTGTTATGTTCAACCCTCTGCATCAATTTCCCTCCTTTCCATACTCCTGTTCATCTATACTACAATAACAATGTTAAACTATGTATTGTTGTGTGTCGACCACTAGAACCAATTCATTTCTCTTTGATATTATCCATATCTACCAGTGTTTATTTCGATCTATCTTTTTTCTTGAGTTTACCTTGGTGAAGGGTTATTGAACCAATTACGTGACATATGCAGTGGAATAGAAAGCCTTTACATAATCTTCAAAATCACTCCTCTCGGATGCCCTAGGCAATGGTCTCCTATCAACACAGAGGTTGTCTCTAGGATGCTTCTATATCTTCTGAAAGAAATTGTGTGACATGAGATAAAAAAAGCTACAACATCTTTCTGGTGTCGTTATTGGGGAACGAATCAAAATATGTTTCCCTGGGTACGAAAATTTTTGCATTCCCACTGTTAGGTGAGAAAGGGAAGTGTGGGTTGAAGATATCTCACCTTGGCGACTCCACTGTTTTAATCTTATTGTAAACACCCTGACGAGTCCACTATCTATATCCTTATTTGGTCATCCTAGCTTTCAAGAGGCCTCATACTCACTCTGATGCTAAACAACAGAAAACTTCCCCTACATCTGAACTTGATATCACTCACTAAAGGGGTTTCCAAAATGGTCATTCCTGTATTCTTGGCCAACAAATTTTCCCCACTAGATTTTTCTTATGTTGCTGGTTATCCCCATCATGTCCCTTCATTTCATGAATGGTTTACCTATTTGCCTAGATTTAGTGGAAACACAGATAGAAGGTCGGACCAACACATCAAGGATTTTCATGAATGCATGGAACAATTGGGTATTTTTTTGAAGATGTGAAAATGAAATTGTTCATGTACTCTTTAGATGAATATTCTAGAGTTTGGTACAGAACAATACCTCATGCTAGCATGTCTTCCTTAAATAGCTTTCACATAGCATTTAATCTTTTTTGCAAAAGATTATATCCACCAAGTGGTCTGTTTGAAGATTGTTGTGCACATTTTAATGTTGAAAATATTTTTGAGGTTAATGATCATATTGAAGATGTTTGTGGGGCTCAACTCCAAGAAAACATATACTTGCATCAAGAAGCATCACCCAATGATCAAGAAAGGGGATGAGGAGACATTATTAAGCTACAAATAGACCCTGAGAGATCTTATTCTTCCGAATTTGATGATTCTCCTTATTATGATTTGTATGACTTCAATGGGACATTGATAAATGTAGGAATACACCAATCCCAGTCATGGGAAGATGCACAAAAAGAGGAGGCCCACCAGGAGGTTAATTTCCAGTTTTTAGAGTTTGTAGTTCTGCATTTCAGTATTATGAGTAATTAACTCCCAAAAAATAAGGTTCCACTTTCGTTTTCTGGTTTTACAAGTTCATTATATTTTTTACTCCATGCCCAATTGTGAAGGTTACTACCATATAGGTTCTCAGCACCTTTCTAACAAGGCATTGTCCCCAATTTGAGCCAATTTAATCACTTACTACAAAATTGTTCGAATGGTGCCAAATGATGTCAAAAGCATGCAAAATCACAGATAATATTACAGCCATCTTCCAAGCCATAGAAGGACTCAACACCTACATCAAACGACATGTGGAAGTCCAAAAATGGACTCTTGGATCAAAAGATATAGTCTACTGAACTTTCAAGGATTAAAGCCTCAGGAAACAAAGAATATCAGCAATCGCATATCGGAGGTCCATAATATCTACGATTGCAACATCAGAGCATTAGGCATATCGGTACATCACATGTCTGAGGTCCAGATATATCGGCACATCACAACATTGCAGTCAGGCATATCGGCGATCGAAGAATCAAAACTTCTAAACATGAGAACCTTTTAAAAAGTTGCGATATGGGTGAAGTGCCATTAGTGTTAAAAATTGTCGGGAACATTGATAAAGGATTAACAAAGGATTTCATCGCAAAACCAAAGGTGGGAAAGCCCTTTTCTCTCTCCTCTAGCAGGACACATGGTGGCATATGATTGGTCCCAATAAGCTACAATGGCATCTGATATCAGCATGCCGTGGCGGTACAGAAGGACACGTGGCAGGTAGTTTTGGTGTTTTGAGGGGGCCTAAGGTAACAAACTAGGCGACATGTGTCACCACTCATGAGATTCCACGTGGAGCGATGATGTTATATTAAAGGTCGGTGTATCGAAGGTCGAGGATGCCAAAAATTTGTAACACTTAATACTTGAAAAAATTCTGATAAGGGTCTCCGATATTGGGTTGGAACCACGGTCGCAAAGAATCAAAGAACCAAGGGTGCTAAGGGTGAAAATGTGAAGTTGGGTTACACTTTTGTGAGATACACCTCCGAAAAATTCCCAACTCCATTTTTTCGGTTGAACAACATAATTTTTTTTTGGCCGAACTATTATACAAACATTCAGCCAAAATTTTGGTCATTTAGACTAATGTCGATTATTAAATGGAATTTTCGCCGGAGTTGAAAAAGTCGGCAAAAAAATAGTTTCACTGAATAAATAATTTGGGTGAAAATATTGTTCAGCCGAACTAGGTTTTTCGAATGAATTATTTATTCGTCCAAAAAAATGTTTATATATATGTTGGGCCATACGCTGTTGCAAAGTTTTCCGCTCTACTGATTTTTCTGTTGTGTTGTGTTGTGTGGGGTGTTGTTGAGCATTATTGTGTTGTGTGGTATGTTGTCAAGTGGTGTTGTGTGGTCTGTTGTCGAGCGTTGTTGTGTGGTTTGCTGCCAAGCACTGAAACCAACGAGGTGACTAACAAATTTTCTTTTTTATGAATTTTTTTAATTTAGTGAAATATTTTTTATGATATTTGTGTGATGTTTTTTGTTTTTTTTTTGCAGCATGGAATATTTCTCAGCTTGATCATCCACCCTTGTCGCTAGAAGATTTTTCTCCTCGTACACCCTCATCGCTGGAATATTTCTTTCCTCGTCCACCCTCGTCGCTGGAAGCTCCTTGTCCAAACTAAGTAATTCACTGTCGCCAGTAAATTATTTTAGTACAGAATAAGCTCCTTGTATCTAGTAGGAAATGAAGCCAAGCAGTAGAGGTTTCTACTATGACCGTCGTCATTGGCTCTATTCATAACTCCTATTTTTCCTTTCTTTTATACCAATTTTCTAATGGTAATGGAATCTTGTATTTTTTCCTTTTTTTAATGATAATGGACATCCCCTGTTCCTCCCATATATACCACTGAAAAAAATAACAATATCAAATGAACTTCTCGGTGTTTGCCAGAAAAGCACTGCGAATATAATCAATCTCAAATTCCTCTCCTCTGCGAACCATATGCACCCATCATTTTTCCAGCATCATAGGAACATCATTCATTGTTAGGTTGGGCCTTATGATAATAACATCTCCACTTCTCATGACTTTCGAGATACATATTTTTCATTTCTATTTTGTTGGGTGCATGAGATTGAAGCTAATTAGAGTGTTGGAATTGCTTTGTCATCTATTTTTTGTGATTTAATTTTAATGTTATTGGGTTGCTAATTAGAGTGTTGGAATTGCTTTGTCATCCTTTTTTGGTGTTTTAATTTTAATGTTAATTGGGTTGAGTTGTTCTACCTTGATTTATCTTGTAGAGCAACCTTGATGATTCTTGGTAACATACTTTCCTTGCTTTTGTTGTTATATGTCCATTTATGTTTTCTTTTTCATTATGTGTATTTCACTGTGCTTCCCTATTCGCTTGGAACATGGGTCTTATCATCTTCCTAAGATGAGGCAAAATACACTTAATTGAAGGTTCTTGTACTTGCTCTTTTCAAGTAGTAGCTTCTTTTTTAGAGCATTTTTATCATTTATATTTTGTTGGGTGCATGATATTGGAGCTAATTAGAGTGTTGGTATTGCTTTGTCATCTATTTTTGGTGTTTTAATTGTAAAGTTATGGGGTTGATTTCTTCTACCTTGATTTATCTCGTAGAACAACCTTGATGCTTCTTGGTAAGTTCATACTTTTCTTGTTTCTGTTGTTATATGTTTTCTCAATTGAAGGTTCTTGTACTTTCTCTTTTCAAGTAGTAGTTTCTTTTTGAGATATATCTTTTTCATTTCTATTTTGTTGGGTGCATGAGATTGAAGCTAATTAGAGTCTCGGCATTGCTTTGTCATCTATTTTTTGTGTTTTAATTTTAATGTTATTGGGTTTCTAATTAGAGTGTTGGCATTGCTTTGTTATCCACTTATGGTGTTTTAATTTTAATGTTAATGGGTTGATTTGTTCTACCTTGATTTATCTTGTAGAACAACTTTGATGATTCTTGATAACATACTTTCCTTGCTTTTGTTGTTATATGTTCATTTATGTTTTCTTTTTCATCATGTGTATTTCACTTTGCTTCCCTATTTTATTGGAACATGGGTCTTATCATCTTTGCTAAGATGAGACAAAATACACTTAATTGAAAGTTCTTGTACTTTCTCTTTTCATGTAGTAGTTTCCTTTTGAGATACATCTTTTTCATTTCTATTTTGTTGGGTGTATGAGGTTGAAGCTAATTAGAGTGTGGGCATTGCTTTGTCATCTATTTTTGGTGATTTAATTTTAATGTTATTGGGTTGCTAATTAGAGGGTTGACATTGTTTTTTCATCCATTTATGGTGTTTTAATTTTAATGTTAATCGGGTTGACTTGTTCTATCTTGATTTATCTTGTAGAACAACTTGGATTATTATTGGTAACATACTTTCCTTTCTTTCGTTGTTATATGTTCATTTATGTTTTCTTTTTCATTATGTGTATTTCACTTTCCTTCCATATTTTCTTGGAACATGGGTCTTATCATCTTGCTAATATGAGGCAAAATATACTTAATTGAAGGTTCTTGTACTTGCTCTTTTCATGTAGTAGTTTCTTTTTCAGATACATATTTTTCATTTCTATTTTGTTGGGTGCATGAGGTTGAAGCTAATTAGAGTGTTGGCATTGCTTTGTCATATATTTTTGGTGTTTTAATTTTAAAGTTATTGGGTTGTTAATTAGAGTGTTGGCATTGTTTTGTCATCAATTTTTGGTATTTTAATTTTAATGTTATTGGGTAGTTAATTAGAGTGTTGGAATTTCTTTGTCATCTATTTTTGGTGTTTTAATTTTAATGTCATTGGGTAGCTAATTAGATTGTTGGCATTTCTTTGTCATCTATTTTTTGTGTTTTAATTTTATTGTTATTGGGTTGCTAGTTATATGTTCATTTATGTTAACTTTTTCATTATGTATAATTCACTTTGCTTCCCTATTTTCTTAGAACATGGGTCTATTAGCTCCTTAAGATGAGGTAGAATACCTTCAATTCAAGGTTCTTGTACTTTCTCTCTTCAAGTAGTAGTTTCTTTTTGAGATACATACATCTTTTTCATTTCTATTTTGTTGGGTGCATGAGATTGAAATTAGAGTGTTGACACTGCTTTGTCATGTATTTTTGGTGTTTTAATTTTAATGTTAGTGTTTTAATTTTAGAATAAAACTCAGTCTATCATTTTTCATTTTTTGTTTCTTCTTTAACTATAGTTTTTAAATAAACATATAAATAGACCCATTTATTGCATATAAATAAGCATGTATTTTAGCTTAAATAAACAAATTTTATAACAAGACATGAATAAGTGTTAAATTTCCAAGAATGGAAATAAAAATAAATTAATAAATACTTTCAAACTAGGCATGAATAAATGTTAAATTTCCAAAAATGAAAAAATAAATAAATTAAGAAATGCTTTCAAATTTGGATGATTTGAAGCTAAGTTGAATTAGAAAGATTTGTATCTGTGGAATGAACATAAAGTAAATTAGTAAATACTTTCAACCTTCAGTTTAGTTGAAGCTAAGTTGAATGAATTAGAGATTTGTAGTTGAGTTGAATTAGAGATCTCTAGTTTTCTTCTTCTTGCAATTCTCCAACCATCCAACCAAGTAGAAACAACCTTTCTTGCTACCTAGCCTTCCAACAGATTTGTCTAAACAATAATCTTTTACACAAACTAATGATACCTGTATAAATATATTAAATTCATTTTATTGAATTTGTTTTTTTTATAGGGATCAGAAACCCATTAAACATGGTTGAAAAATGGACATTATGCATAGAAGTTTCTTGTTATCCCAATTGACGACAAGCAATGATTACTTATGTGTTATGCAATTTGTGATGAACAAATTCCTCTAAAGGAAAAAGAATGTACCAAGAAGAACAACAAAAAATGAAGCATATTATATTGCATTGATAGAAGGCTTAGGAAAATCTAGGGAGTATGGATCCAATGGAATTGTAGTCTCCACCAATTATGAACTTGTGTGCAACCAGATGAAAGACGTGTACCAAGTTAAAAATGAGAGGTTAAAACAACTGCATGGAGAAGCAAAAAATATTGTAAGTCAATTTCAATCATTTAGCATAAGACATTTTGTAAATGTTAATAGATTGTCTAGCAATATATTGTATGGGGCAATGCCAATTCAAAATTTGTGTGTGAAAGATGAATTATTGTTAAGAGGTTCTCCATCAATATCTATTGATGGACATTGTAATATATCTTTGATATGTGTGTGTTTTTTAGTTATCAATGTGTCATTTTTAATAACCATGTGTTTTTTTCACTTCTATACCAAGTGTGCCCCCACTATGTAAGCACAACTTGATGAAATTGAAATGTTTTAGAAAATTTTGTATTTAATTTTCAAAATGTGCATGCATCAACACTTGTGTTTTAATCTTTGAATGTCTTTTAATATCAATTTTAAGATCTTAAAATGCATGATGTAATTTCAAGGGTTAAATCAATTAAATGCATGAGGTAACTTCAAGGGTTCTCTCAATTTTCTGAAATTTTAATCTTTTTAAATAGAAATTTCAATATTTTTAAATGCATGTTGTAACTTGAAGAGTTACAAGAATTTTTGGAATTCGTGATCTTTTCAAATAGAAATTTTAAAAGCAATTGTAAATCCACAAGGTAAATTTTTAAATATAATGCATGTTTATATATATATATATATATATATATATATATATATATATATGTATGTATCATGGATGTGAATTTTCCACATGATTCTTCGAGGCGAACATCAATAGAGTCTCATGCATCTACTAGAGCGGGAGGTCGAGGTCGTGGATCAAAGAGAATATCAAATGAATCAGGGGAGGTCCATCGTTCACTTTGTGGTATATATATGTGTGTGTGTGTGTTTGTGCATTTACCTAAAAGTAGAATCATATGTATGTACATATAAATATTGAAAATTGATTTTCTATTTTTTTAGATGATTCGCTCACAATGTTGTCGTGTGACGGTGGTCAACATTCTATGAGTGGTCATCAACCTCAGGGTGGTCAACACTCTCCAAGTGGTCATCAATCTTAGGGTGGTCAACATTCTTCGAGTGGTCATCAATCTCAGGGTGGTCAACATTCTCTGGGTGGTCAACATCATTTTGGTAAATTATACATGTCTATATTGCATACATGTATGAATACATTTGTTCATATTTTTTTATATTTATGAAATTTTATATATATTGATCCAGAGGGTGAAAATGTTGGTCCAAGTAGATGTAAGCGAAGCCGGACAATTCAAGAAGAAAGCCAGACACCAAGTACTTTTTATCCATCTGCTATTTTGAATGAGCTTCCTTCGGAGACAAATCTCTTACAGTGCACATTACAAAAGTTAAAAAATCATTATTCTAAATTGAAGAAAGATATTGGGAGTTTGGAGCTCCCTACAGAGAGTAGAGAAAGCTTAGAAATAGTTACACACTCTCTAAGCTCATTTCTTGAAGTTTATGATAAGCTTGGGCCAACCATGGATTCATTTATAAATATGATGAGGCATATAAAGGAAGCAGTGATGGGTCTCAATAAATGGGTCGAGGTTAATGAAAGGGTTACAAAAGAAGATGCAAAATCTATATTTAATTTCAAAGAAGGGTCGAAAAGAAAAATGTTGATGGTGCAATACTTCAAGCACCCTGATATAGCTTGCCATTTTTATGATAGGCTCCTTGCAGCATATGGAAAGTTGCCATGGAATGATGAAGTTCCAGTTTATTTTTCAAAATTATTTTATGCAAAAAAAAATTTGGGTATGAAACCCGATTACAATGACCTTCCATCTGAATATTACCGTACTTGGAAAGGTCAGTTATGTAATCATAAGGGTGCATTATGTGATGTTGAATTGCCTCTCCCTAAGCCACCTTTGTATGCCAACCCCCTCGTCTGGTAACTTTGCTGTCAGAGATGGATGCCACTTCTCAAATTAATCGAGAAGGAGGGGATGCCATTATAGATAACATACAAAGTGAATTGACTGGAATTGATATCTGTCTAAAACGGAAAAGAGCACGAGATAATACATGTGCAAGTTTTGTATATAAAACAAATGAGGAGATAGATAATATGAATATTGAATAACTTAAAGCATATGCAAAGGCTTGTGGTAATGGTTGACAAGACCTAATTGTTCATGAAGAAGAGGGTGTGGGATCGATATGTGTCAATGTTCAGGGTTGATATTTTAATGTAGTTTGTAATGTATGTGTTAATGTTGATTCACATACATTTTGTTAAATTTTTGGATATAATCTAACAAACATGTATCATTTGTTCACCATTTGCAGTTAGCTCATTCGTTGAATGAAATTTTTGATAATGTCACGGTTCGAGGTTCAGGTTCTGATGAAGATATTTTGAGAGATGTTAGTTTTTTTGAAGAGTTCATGTTGATATGGTTATTATTCTACTTTTATTATATCGATATATTGTGACCTGGCATATTTTTAAAAGAAATAATTAAATGTATATATAATTAAATGTTAGCATACTTTGATTCTGGCTGATCTTTTGGACATAGCGCCACCCTCTTCCTCCCTATTAGGAGATGTGCCACAAGTATTGGATATTTCACTTATGTTTTGTTATAAATTGAAGTGCAAGTTTCATTAAAAATGATTTATAGATTTATCTTATAATTTTAAAATATTGGAATTTTAGGTTTGTGGAGATTTCCATTATCCGGGGACTTTAGGGATGGAGTCGACAATTGGGATAGGATCATCTAAATAATTTGAAAAAGTCGTGTAATGATTTTTTTAACATTGTGAGTTTATGCATTTTCATACATGCAATTTAAAATTTCTAATATATACATGTACATGTATTGTACAGGAGATCTAGGAGGGTGAAATGCAAGATGAACACCAAAAGGGCACAATGGAGGGCAAACACCATGAGGTATTGCATGGAATTTGATTTTTTTTATAATTTTGTTTTGATGATCTTACATTCTCATTTAATTTTAAAGTACATAATCTTATGTATATATGCAATTACACATGTTGTGCGGGAAACCCATGATTCAAAAGAGAGCACCAGGAGGTTGATAGATCATATGTTAGAGCGATATTGTCTAAATTGATGCAACTTTTTATTTGACAAATTTTTCATGTTATATTTACTTTTATCAGGATATAAATTTTGGAGATATTTAAAGTAAAATTATTTATTATGAATTGATGCAACTTATTATTTGACAACTTTTTATTATATATTTTAAAATTTTGGACATATTTTAAATGTTGAACTCTTCATTATGACTTAATACATCCTAATTTTGGAGTTTATGTACATTTTCCATGGTACAATTGATGTATGGTTTGATGCTTAAAACTTGGTTTGACATATTTAAGTTCATGAATATGTAGTGCATTGAAAGTAAATTTGCGTTTAATACATGCTTATTTTGGAGTGTATGTTCATTTTGCATGGTACGATTGATGTATGGTTTGATGCTTAAAACTTGGTTTTACATATTTAAGTTCATGAATATGTAGTGCAATGAAAGTAACTTTGCATTTAATACATGCTATTTTTGGAGTTTGTGTACATGGTACAATTGATGTATGGTTTGATGCTTAAAACTTGGATTTACATATTTAAGTTCATGAATATGTCGTGCAATGAAAGTAAATTTTCATTTAGTCAGTACATTTTGCATTCTATCATTCCTATAATGTTAGTAGATGATTATTAGGTTTTGTTTAAAGTTGTTTTGTCTTGAATTATTTAAAATGAATCCATTAAAATTATAAATTAAAAAATGTGGTCTGCATTTTGCATTTGAATGAATCTACTATAATTTGATGTAGATGTCTAAAACAATGATAACTTAAAATTGCATTATAAAATATGGTACATGTACATTTTTCATTCATGTATAGAAAGGCTACTATGGATGTCGGTTGATAGTTAACATTTAATATAAAGTAATTTGAATGCACATTTACATAAGTTAGATAAAATTGCATTATAAAACATGGCCCACAATTTGCATGATGCATGCATGGCTTCATGCTTTTAAATGTTTTACATATTTGCATTTAGTTGGTACATTTTGCATTCAATCATTCTTATAATGTTAATAGATGATTCTTAGGTTTTGTTTAGAGTTGTTTTGTCTTGACTTATTTAAAATGAATCTATTAAAATTGCAAATTACAAAATGTGGTCTGTGTTTTTCATTTGAATGAATCAAGTATAATTCGATGTAGATGTATAAAACAATGATAACTTAAAATTGCATTATAAAATATGGTACATGTACATTTTTCATTCATGTATAGAAATGCTACTATGGATGTCGATTGATAGTTAACTTTATTATAAAGTTATTTGAATGCACATTCACATAAGTTAGATAAAATTGAGTTATAAAACATGGCCCACAATTTTCATGATGCATGCATGGCTTGATGCTTTTAAATGTTTTACATATTTGTATTTAATTGGTACATTTTGCGTTCAATCATTCCTATAATGTTAGTAGATGATTCTTATGTTTTGTCTAAAGTTGATTTGTCTTCAAGACTTATTTCAAATGAATCTATTAAAATTGCAAATTACAAAATGTGTTCTTCATTTTGCATTTGAATGAATCAAGTATAATTCGATGTATATGGCAAACAATTATAATAATTTGCATGATGCATGTGCATGGTTTGATTCTTTTAAAGGTTTTATATATAATCTAAGTTCACAAATATGTAGAAATGAAAGTAAATTTTCATTTACTTGGTACATTTTGCATTTATTCATACCTATAATGTTAGTAAATGATTCTTAGTAAATGACTCAACCAAACACAATCACAAATTAACAAAGAAGTAACAACGCTCGACTCAACCAAATACAATAACAAATTAATAGAGCAGTAACAATTCAGTATACATCACAAATTAACAAAGAAGTAAATCCCTAATACAGGTCTACATACAAGCAGTATACATATAACTTTGTAACTCAATACAAGGCCCAATGAATATCGCTTTCACATCATCACATTCTTAAGAATGTACAACTTAAGAGTGCACAAAAAGAAATGTTGGCAATGTACTTGACTCTAATTCTCAAAGATGAATCCAAGTATCTAAGAAATTATTGGGCTATTCAATTAAAAAAATTGTAATGGAATGCCATCTTCAATGATTCGTTCATGGTAAACTTTTGACATTCTCAATTTTTTATCTTTCATTTGTTTTTTTTTATTGAACTTCTATCAACTTAATGCGTGTTGCACACACTAAGTGACTATATTGACAACTTATGACTTTGGGTTGATAGTCTTGAAAGTAAACATTACTCTCATTTTGGTGAGTTTCTTGGAAAAAATAACCTTTCAGTATAATAGACCCTCTTTCATATATAAAACCATTATCATCATAGCCTTCCAATAACTTCATCTTTCGTTCAGTGTACCACATCAAATAATACTTGACATTTTCTATGTTTTCAGTTGGTGTACCTACAACAAAACATCTCCTGCACAATAAAACAAGTGTAACTTCAGATCATAATTTACATGAAATTAACTTTATCAATATGGACTTGATTTTATTATGCATTTCTAGAGCTCTATATTTTAACTATTATCTAGATACTTATACACATTGATTTTAAAAACATAAAACATATATATATTTTGAAACCAATTGAAATGTTACCTTCTCTAACAAGATCAGAAACTCGATCACCTTCAGATGATACTATAGACTCCTCTGATTCCATCTCTTCAAAGCTTGCAACTAACATTTTCCCCTTTGTATTTATTTTTGTATGTTGCAAGGTTTTACATACATATTTTTTTCACAAACATCATGGATTGTGTGTCCTCTATGAAAACAGGACAAAAATTGGAATATTTTCTTTTATCATCTACAAACACATTTTGGTAATCCTTTGTTTTAATTGAATGAAATCTTTTAGTCCCTTTTGATGTTTCAGTGTCACATGTAATCGATCTATCTATATCTTCGACTCCAATATGCCAAAAAAATCTATAGTAAATTCAAACAACAATTTAAATATGTTATTTAAAATACAATTTATATATGTTGAAGATAATCATTGTCACACTGTTTAAACTATATAATTTATAAATGTTTAAAATTAAAAAATTAATTAAAATTAGCATATATTAAAACTATGTACAAGTTAATTTGTACATATATGTATATACCTTCGTACCTACCTTGATAGGTTAGTCTGATAGCTTAGTGTAGCATCGCACCATTGAACAACTTTTTTAGCTGAAACAAGTATGTTTGCGGAGTGGTACATTTGATATCTTCAAAGTGCTTGTTTTATACATGCCCCTAAACCATCGTGTTCTCCTTTCCCATGACCAGTCTCAAAGAAATTCCAACGATGTTTAATGTGGGTTTTCTTATGGAGACAACACAACCAAAAGAATGATCGTGAAGATTTGAATTGATTTATGCATCCATCTGACCATATCCAATGTTCATTGAATTTTATTCCACGACCTCTCAATGAGTCATAAATCTTATCAAAACAATGTTGTATAAAATGTGTATCATGTGTACGATCATCCTTGATATAAAAAGTGATATTCTTTAATAACATGTCGATTCTCACTAGTGCTTTCCATAT
The DNA here is from genome assembly GCA_031772625.1 of Pinus tabuliformis. Lineage (NCBI taxonomy): Eukaryota > Viridiplantae > Streptophyta > Pinopsida > Pinales > Pinaceae > Pinus > Pinus tabuliformis. The sequence continues at coordinate 647,442,194 of CM062814.1, forward strand.
CATCAACATTTTGTTCAACATGTCTATATAGAATATGGACAAGCATAGAGACTGGGTTAGAATGATAATATTCACTCTAGTTCTCATTCTGTGCAACAAATGTGTAATTCTCTGCAAAATCAACTATTGACAAAATGGTCCCTGGTGGAAACATTTCACGGGATTTTTTGCAGGTCCTGCCATCGAGCTCTATGCAAATGCTTGGTGTACTTATAAATTTCTGTCTCAAATTTCTACAAAAACTCTATCATAGGAATTTCTTCTTCTTTTAATTCAATCCTTTTAACACTTGTATTGTTATTTGAACTAATCAATGTATGGATATATTCATATATCTTCCATTTCAATTTTAGGTTAGATAATGATTGATCATTTATATCAATAGAATATTTGTTGTGAAATAAAGCAAAATTTACACAATGATCACATTTTTTACCACCAACACATTTCTTTTGGTAAAATAATTCATGACTTTCCCTTTCACATAGAATTTCGGATATGAAACCATGGATGGTGGAAGGAGGATGTGAATTTTTCTAAAATGTTTTACCAAAATTAAGGAAGGTGTCATAATATAATTTAAATTCCACATGATAACGACAACAACAAGTGTCGCGTACAATGATAGGTTTAACATACCATGGTTTAAGGGTACTGATTGAGACATTAATTCCATGATTCTCTTCTATGAACTTACTTAACAACTCTATCTAAGTGGCGTCCAAGATATGTTATGCATGTTCTTCATACTAATTTCGTGTTATTCTTCATCGCATCACATCCCTTGCTTTTGGTGAAACACGTGAATTTTTAATCCAATATTCATATATTATTTTTTTTAACATCTTCTCCAAGTCTATCTTTGTATGGTTGCCTACAAATAAATGTCCAACAAGTGAGTTCATCATTTACATCTATTTGTAATCAAAATTCTCTATGTTTGTGCAATGTTTTTCGTGAGGTCCCTAATATTTTTGCCATAGATTTTACCAAACGATTTTATTTGGTACTTGATGAAACCACTGTCATTTTTATTTCTCTATGTGCATTTATATTACTTGTCTTTATAGATCTTCCAATTGATTTTAAAGCATTATTTATATTTTGAATCACATTTTCCTTCACCTTTTTATCTTTCGTTGATTTTCGAGTACCCAATAGAGTTGTAGCATCTTTTAATTTCTTTGATGTTAAGAGACCTCTCAAAATTTGAATTTGAAATGTCACATTTTCATCTTTGAATAACTTCTCAATAATGACCTTAACATGTTATCGTACAATATGGTCAGATTTTTTATCTTCATATATGTCAGTGTCAACATTTTCTAACATCTCATCATTGATATTGATTTCATCTGTACATATGAAAATTAGATGTAAATGGGTATAAATATTCATTATTTAATAAAATTAAAAAATAGAGTTTGAATGAAATTGAAATTAATAAATATGTATAACTTCAACAATACACATTATGTGTGTGTGTGTGTGTGTGTGTGTATATATTTGATGGCGATTCAACTTCTTCATTTGAATCTCTTTCAACATTTTCAACAACTTCATCAATCATTGGTTCATTATCTTTTTCACTTTGTCTTTCAACATTTTCAATTTCAGCATTAATGTTATGAGGAATATCTCTCTCTGTTTACATTGCAAAATATTTTTCAAATTAGTTCATCAAATAAAAATTGAATTTCACAATACACTAGTTAATTTTAAATATCATTTATAATATTTACATTTACATACTATCTTCAACTTCTAGTTGAGATCGATTTTCCCTTTCAATATTTGTGTGTTCTTCTTCCTTCCTTTTGTAATAGTTTCTCCCGTATTCTCTACGCTCCTAATTGTCTCTTGTTCGATCATATTTTCTGTTGCAATTTCTTTGATTTCCCATGTTAATTCAATCTATGTAGATTTTTAAAATCCAAACCAAAAAAATCAATTTCAAAAAATCCTGCAAAAAAAATTCACTTTCAAAAGTTAGACCAAAAAGCTCACTTTAAAAACTCAACACAAAACAGTTACTTTTAAAAAAATTCACTTAAAAAATTCAGCCAAAAAGTTTACTTTAAGAAAAGTCACTTTAAAAATTCAGCCTAAAAGACTTACTTTAAAAATTAAGCCCAAAAAACTTACTTGAAAAATTAAGCTAAAAAATCACAATTTAAAAATTCAGCGCAAAGAACTTACTTTAAAAATTAAGCTACAAAATTCCACTTAAAAAGTTTAGCTTAAAAGACTTTAAAAATTAAGGCCATAATATTTCCTCCAAAAAGTTCACCCCAAGAAACTTTCTCCAAAAAGTTTAGCCCAAAAAACAGATTTACCTTAAAACTTTACTCCAAATGAGGAAAGTGTGTGAAAATGAAGTTTCAGCTCCACGTATTTATATTGTTTCGTGAGAAACATATTTTCAGAGGGTCGCATCGTTTCATTTTTGCGGCCGACGGAAAATATCGACACATTTTTTGCTGAACTTTCAAAATTAATTTGTCCAAACTTTTAAAATAATTCGGCCAAATTATTTTTTTTGCTTATTTTAATAGGCGTTGATGACAAACACAAGTTTGACCAAATGTAATTTTAATTCGACTGAACTATTTTAACCTGCAACTCTGCAACAGTTTGGCTCTAGTCACGTTTTTCCAATTTTGGAATGCTTAAACTCCATCAAATATGATGAATTTGTTGTCGGAACAAAAACCCAAATTTGCAGAATTAAATCTACTTTCAGTAGATATAAATTTTATAGAATTTCATAGAAATTTGTTAATTTTAATTAATTTTCTAAAAAATTGTGTGCAAAAAATTTCTGAAGGTCATTATGATTCAGTGAAATAAAAAATTTATATCTTCCAAAATACACTATAAAAAATATGAAAAATTTATGGTTCATTACATTGGTCTGTCTTCTGTAATGGGTAGTTTTTATGTTTTTAGTTTATAACTAATATGTTGAGAAATTGGATGCTTAGCTAAACATCTTCAAAATCTATAGTTTTTTCATATTGGTTCAATTCAAAAAATTCTAGTAATTATGATGTGCATCAATTGGTTTCATAAATATAATGATATCAAAGTAGAGTCTGTCTAGATTGCTGCAACACATTTTTTTTTTCAAAAACACCAAGTTAACAAAGAATACACTAGTGCTAAAAAACATGGTGTGTTATGAATCCCTTGATTTTTAAAGAACACACAATCAAACAATTGCTAAGTTGACATATCAAATGTGAATAAAAAAATTCCAAAAAATAAGTAATAGAAAGCTAATAAAATTTCTGAAAAGTTTCCTTTTATTGTAAAATGAAATTCTAAACAGAAAAAATTCTCTGGCTTCCCAAAAGTTGAACTTCTAAAAATTATATTTTTTTCTCAAAAAAGGGCAAAAAGTGTAACCCAACTTCACATTTTCACCCCTAAGAACTTAACAAAGGAAAAATAGCCCCCCGACAGGAAAAAAAATGCTCTAGCAACTCAAGGCTAAGAATCAGGTCACGACCCTCGATCCTATGGTGAGAAATGCGGGAAGGGCTAAGCGGAAGGAGCTCGTCATATCGGAAGTGAGTACTCAGAAGATTAGAATATTGCACCACTGTGAAAATTGTGATATGGAATTGCTCAGACAAGCACGAGACAAAGAGTTAAAGTCGTACGGGTTGGCGGCTGCAATATTGAATGTGGGAACAATGGAGTTGGTCTTAGGAGTAATGGTGATTATCAAAGATCACTGGGTCAAGGAAATAAGGACCACGATCTGCAGGAAAGAGTGTTGGGTTTGCCTTGAGGTGATACAAGACATCTCTATGCTATGACGCATGTCTTCAGTGAGTCAATGGAAGTATGAGACTCGGGAAGAAGTGTACAAGTCACCTAAGAAATAATTTCTTAGCATGGAGCTCCATGGAGTCAGGAAATGAAAGGCTGCCAGGTCGATATTTGTTTCTGCATTGTGACAATCAACCTAGAGTTCATCGTTCCCAACTCTGAGAGTGGGGAATTCAAGCAATTAAGGCAAAAGCGACAGGTGAACCGACTGAAAAACTAAAGAGGAACATCATGGAAAATACGTGGCCTGATCAAAGGCCATCACAGGAATGGTAGGGAGATATGTTCCTCAACCATTAATCATTTTTCTTTATGTCTATTATTCTATAATCTTTGCATTTTCAAGAACGAAATCAAATCTGATTGTAATCATTTTGGGTAGCAGAACCTTCACACACTGAGATAGCTAGTCGATTAGACAGTTGGAGCTCGGCTGAGATATTTTGTAACTGTTGTTCAAAGCTGCCCCTCTCCTTATAAATAGAGGGAAGAAACACTTAAGATAGGTTCCCAATTTCTACATTCTAGAGGCCTGAATTTTGCTTTTGCAAGTTTTGAGCTCTGTTTGCAGAGAGATTGGTTCCACTTTGGTTCAATTTTGTTGTTCATAAGGTACTCAAGCATATGCAATTGTTAAATGTAATGGATTGGTGATTTGGACTCCATCTTCAAGGATTAATGAAGTAGTTTGGTTGATTCCAATCAGAGAAATGCACGGTATGTTTTCCCCTTTGTCTATCATTTCATGTATGTCTTTCCTTTTTATAAATTGTGTTATGAAGCTGTCACTTTGACTCGCTCATGGTTGTATGTATGCTGCTAAGTAGTGAGAAGTACTTGTGTAAACACAAATTTACTTGTGTTATTTGATAGCCTACAATACCTATGTAATCACATATTTACTTGTTTAATTTTATAGCCTACAGTACCTATATGTAAGCACATATTTACTTATGCTAATTGGTGTGAAATGTATTCATGAGGCATAGAGCTTGAGACCTTAATTCGCACTCCACTTTTTCTGCATTTTCACCTCCTCACTGTTCCATATTTCTGCTAGAGATTGTTTCTCAAGATTTTGTGTTATGTCCAACCCTCTGCATCGAGTTCCTTCCTTTCCATCCTCTTGTTCATCTATATTACAATAACAATGTTAAATTGTGTATTGTTGTGTTTCGACCACCAGAACCAATGCATTTCTCTTTGAGATTAGCCATATCTTCCAGTGTTTATTACAATCTATGTGTTTGCTTGAGTTTACCTTGGTGAAGGGCTATTGAACCAATTATGTGACATATGGAGTGCAACAAAAAGCCTTTAGATAATATTCAAAAGAACTCCTCTTGGATTCCCTATGCACTGGTATCCTATCAACCCAAAGGTTGTCTCTAGGAGACTTCTCTATCTTCTGAAGGCAATTGTGTGACAAGAGATAGAAAAAGCTACAACAGAGCACTTCCCTTCTGCTAATCTATTGAAGTCTTAAGACTTATTGCTACCTTCGGGTCCTGCCATCCCTGGTTTCTCTTTGGATCCTTGGTGGAGAAAGTCCCTTTAGAGAAGGGACATGAATTTTGGAGATGCCTTGGTTGTTGACAACTTCTACACCTAAAAGTTGTATTTTCATAGCCCAATGGTTGCTGATACTCCTTACCATTGCACATGAGAATGATTATGTTCAGTAATCCTTCATTAAGGTTGACCTTTACACATATGCTGATGACAGTGATGAAGCCTTTTGCCAATCTTTCAACGTTTATCTTGATAAAATGGCCAATTGAATCTCCAATATTTTCAAGGATTTCTTGTCAGATCTAGTGAATAGGTAACTTTGGGAGTCTTATGCATACTGGAGTAGCCAGAGATTTCATGGTTAAAGAATTAAAATTTGATAACCATGGCTAAAACGAAAGGCGAGATCGACCCCAGAATCAAGGACCTTTGTTGAAAACCTTCTTCTGATCTTCCATATCCTTGAAAAAAATCAAAAACTAACCTATTGAACACAAAGACAAATCTACATTTTGGGGCCAATTCTAATGAACCAAATCTTTGAGGGCAGTTACCAAGGGCCAAAACCCATTAAACCATCAAATAATTATCCACCGCTTAAAATATATCATGTTTATCTTGGACATTACATCATTCACCTCAAGTTTTGGGGTATCCTTTGATTGCTCTATCACGAAATCTTGACCTGATAGATCCTTTGGAGGATGGGAGCTAAGGCCGAAGTAGAGGGCATCCTTAAAAGACTTGGGCTTAGAAGCCACGAATTCCCCCTACACTTGGCACCATATTTCAGGCTTGCAACAAGAGAGATGGGAGCATCCTGCTTGATGACATATTCTCTAAGGAATTTTGTCATCTTTAGTTGCCTCCTCTCCTGTAAAAGGCTCATTGACCCCAACACTAGCAACGAGCATGAATACCAAATTTGATACTTTGACCTTGTTGCATAGTGATTCTCCAAACAAGGAATTGACAAAAAATGAGAAACTTGGAGGGTCAAATCCCGACATCCTTTCATTACCATGTCCAAATTAAGATATGCAGGCTTTGTTTCATTCTCAAAAGGCCTCCAACACAAACCTTTCCCAATAACAGACTTGAGAACTAAGTTTAACTAAGGATTTGTGTCAAACATTTTGTTGGTGAAATCACACCATTCATGTAAGGTTCGTACACACATTTCGATAAACACTTTGCAATAAAACTTCTCACATAAGTGGTCATCACTTCTTGATGCATCCAACCTATAGATCCCAATCACATCCTTTGGAACCTTGGGAGTGCCCCCTACCATGAAATAGCTAAGAACAGAAGCTTGAACTAAGTGAGAGTTGTGACAACTAGTGACAATCTTAATTATTGTTGTTAATAGTAAAAACACTAATAATTATTTAGCATGAATTATTGTAAATTATAATGATAATGTTATTTGATCAATAATAATATGATTGAAGGATCCATAATAACTTTGGATGTTACATATTAATGAAAGATAAAATTAAAAATAACTTTGTCTTTAAAAGATTAAAATCATCTAAATTTTGAAATAGTTAATTATGGAAAATAAATTATTAGAAAGTAAATAATGATTTTAGATTTTATTTTCATAATTGGCCCCCAAAACTATCAATGTTTTTTGGAGGCAAAGCTCCAAAGAGTGTTTCATCGTACAAACAGAATTATAACTCCTTATTGTAAATAATTCTAGTTTTTTTAATTATCATAGAAAAATGAGAGTTTGAAGATGATTTATGGAGTGATTCGAGGTATAGTTTGAGCTATTTTAGGATTTAGAAAAATTTAATTATGGAGTGATTTATGGAGTGATTCTAGGTATAGTTTGAGCTATTCTAGGATTTAGAAATTTTTAATTATGGAGTGATTTATGAGTAATTTATGGAGTGAGTTTAAGATGTAGAAAAATGTGTTATGTTTCTAAATTCTAGCTATTGTAAGCCTAGCAATAAAAAAGAGAGTGAGTGTGAGGAAAAAGAGAATGGCCAAATGAATGTGAAATAGGGTCATAGAAAGGAAGGAGAGAGTTTCTCACTAAAAATAGATGCATGTACAAACTTTGACTAATGAAATGAAGTTTCATACTTTCTATATATGAATTATTTGCATGCATGATTGCTGGAAGAATTCAAAATAATAAGAATTTAATGGGTGTATGGTTTGAATACAACTGAGATAGTGAATGTTAGCTATATTAAAATTAATAAAATTTGTGCATAATCCCTGATAGAAGATAGTCCATCTATGTGAGGGGAGAATAAACGAGATTGATAAAAATTGGTTAGAGTAGAGCAGGGTAGAATTCCCATTGGGAATTCAGTTAGGATCAAGTTTGAATTTAGGTAGAACCTATATAGATAATTCCCATTGTAATTCAGTTAAGATCAAGTTTGAATTTAGGTAGAACCTATATAGATTCCAAATTAATTCCCATTGTAATTCAGTTAAGATCAAGTTTGAATTTAGGTAGAACCTATATAGATTCCAAATTCTGTAGAAGTCTCCATGACTTATGCGAATCCGGTGAAGGATTATGGATTTCAGTGTTACTAAATCCAACAGAACAAGTAGAAGACTTGTTGATGATAAACAGTTCCTTGAGTGCTTCTACTTGTTGATGATAAACAATTCCTTGAGTGTCTATGAAGGGGCTTTTGTGAGTTATGAAAGAAGGTCTATGAGCACCTTTGTGTTAGCGGTCCATCTGTATCTTAGAGAAGGAGAAGGTGGGATTTTGCAGGAAAAGTAAAATTTTCCTGCATGAAAATCACTCAATCTTTATTTCAAATAGTAAATAATTAATTTATTCTTTTTAATTTTAAAAAGGCATGTGTCAACTCCACTTTGAATGACACATCACCCTCATACTAAGTAGAATGTGCTTCTCGGCGCAATAAGATTTTTTTAATTGATTTATATAATATATACATAATTGTTTTATTTTAACTATATATAATATAATTGACACTGAAATATTTTATTTAACAAGGACAATTCAAATATTTTATTTTTGGACCACATTGTACACATTAAAAGTTTTTTCGCCTAAATTATAATGTGTATTGAAATATTTTATTTATGATGTATATTGGATTCTTTTATTATTAATTTTTTTTTAAATATCACACATTAATTTTATATTAAAAACGAAATGAAATATTTATTACTATTTTGATGAAATAATGATTTTTTTTTTACTTTCAATAAAATCTCATAAATCATATTGGTTGGTCTCGGTGGCAATTAATCATTATTATACTTAATATTATTTTTCCCCTCATCTTTTATATATGAAATTAATATTAAAATAAATTAATTTAAATGGAAATTTAAATTTTATATTAAAATATAAAAAACAAATAATTTTTTCAAATTTAAAATAAAATAAAATATTAAAAAATAAACTAAATAACTAAATAAAATTTTAATATTGAAATATTTCTATACTATTTTTGTAATATCAAAAATCAAATAAAAAACAATAAATATATATATATAACCGGTCAAGTCAACAAATCCATCGGCCTGGAGTATGCCGTAAAACTGCTTCTGCTTGGCTAAGAGCTCGTCTTCCTCAGACGTAAGGAAACAGGTTAACTGCCCAAGACCCAGAGGCATCTGGCAGGAGTGAAAGCCTGCTCCCTTACGGACCACCAACGGGTTATTACAGGTGGCGTGGTTTTCCTTGATAACGGTGATGAGTCAAACCGACATTCGCGGATAGCAGCCAGAGATGGCTGTCCTCACTGTTGGTTTGACACCTGAGTTTGATAGGTTTTGCCACCTTCGGAAAAAAAAAAAAAGAGTCAACAAATCCAAATTCAGGTGGAATTCCTGTCAATAAGATGGAATTCAACAGATATGTTAATGAGGCTCCTCTCATTGATTCCGGTGGATTTCTATCCACTTTCAGGTCGGTTGAGCACCAAGGTACCAGGAGAGACGCGACGGCCTGAAATTGACCGCAACAATGGTGGGGTGGAATTCGTTGAATCATGGCTTGATGTAGCTTTTGCATTAAAAGTTATATTCTATAAATATTTCATTATTGAAAATTATAATTGTTAAATACAAATTATTAAAAAAATGCAATTCTGAAAAGAAAAAATATATTATTAACGTAGATTAAAAAAAACAAAAGAAAATCATTTTCATGTAATATTATTTTTACTTTTAAAATGATGTTAACAACAAAATAGCTTTATAGACATAGACTTTCTAAAATCAAATTATTTCAATACATTGATTTTTAGGGAAAGTATCTCATTTAATTTTATACTTATTCTTTTACTTATTCTTTTTTTACGAGAACAAAAAATGTTTTCATATTAATAAGCAATAAGAAAAGTACAATTAAATCAAGGGATTAGGATCTTGCTGATTCATTTTCGAGGTTGAAGAGATCGTTCTTATATTGTTATAAAAGTCTTTGAACTTTTTTTTTTTATGGACATTGCTTTAATTTTTTGAGATGGATATTTTTATTACATCTTTCAATGATAGTGTCTAAGTTTATTAGAGGTGCATATAATTAAACTAGAATGTGTTTCAATTCGGGAGAGATTGTTTTAAAAATCTTTGAACTTATTTTTGATTGACATTGCTCTCATTTTTTGAGATGGATAATTCTTTTTACATTTTCTAATGACAGTTTCAATTCATTAGCAGCATACAGTTAAACTAGAATGTGTCCCAATCCTTGAAGATAACCAGAGGAAAAATATTTGTAGAAGATCTTGTCAAAATCTGAGTTGCAACTTTCTTTTGATAGTGGATCTGTTGTGCCATTCTATCTCTAATAGATGTGGGTAATAGCGACAGAGTTGAAAGTCTGGAGAAAAACTTTGATTCGACATTTCCATGTATCTAGGTTTGGAGAGTTCAAGGAGCCTCTATTGTTTTCCCAATCTATGATGGATTTAGAGTCCCCAAAGAAAGTAAGAGATGAGATTCTAAGCCAAGATGCACAGAATATGACCCCCTATAGAGCAAGAATTATAAGTCAAGATGCACAGAATATGATCCCCCCAAGAGCAAGGAGTTTTTCTCGAGAATTAGTTTTAGAACAGAACTGCGAGTGGAACATGTAGAACCTGTAGTGTCTCTCAAAACTTAGGTAGATAACCATTCTGCATCCACAAGAGTCAAAAGAAGGGGCCCTAATCCGAATCGGATCCACAAGACTCTGTCAAGAACCTTGACTGTATCAAGTTGAACAAATTCTTGAAAATTCCAAAATAGCGATCAAAAACGCCTTGAACCAGTGGCAATGGCCGCCAATGTAGAACGACGAGGACCTCGGTCAAAGCACGCTGACCGAGGCCCATGGAGACTGCACAGGAGGTCAAAGTAGCCCCTGGGAGCCCCAGATCGGGAAAAGGAGGTCATTTTGATGCGCGATTAGCGCTTAGCACTAATCGCGCATCGCTAGGCAAACAGGGCTAAAGTGGAAAAGCCTTAAGCACTCGGTCGCATTGGGAGCTGGAGAACCGCGGGTGGAGAAACAAAAAGCGCTAAAGGACAAAGGCGGGACCCGCGCTCTAGAAAATCGGTGGTATTGATCGAGGCGCCCTTGAATGGTAAGGGGTTTTGGAAAAGAGCAGAGCGATCCCACTCAGCGATCGACGCGTGGCAGTGGAGGTGAGAGAAAAACTGCCATGATCGCGCGCTATCGGTCGAGAAAGTCAACCGTGCTCGACGTATGTATGATGTTGGATTTGGAGGAGCCCAGATCGGACGGTTGAGATTGCGCCCGATGGAGGAAGCAGAATTGACAGGGGATTAAGCCACATTCTAAAGGGATTTGGAGTCCGTTTGACCACCATGGTGGAGAAAGAACGCATACCCAGCGTAACGGAAGAAACGAACTGACGAAGCATGCTGGCACCAGTTAGATGGAGACACGTGGCCACTTCCCGAGCGTTCATGTTGACGCCGAACAGGGAACTCCAAGCACAGCTGCAGAAGGTGAATTGACGCAGGTGGGAGAGGAACCAAACAGGCATAGGGATCGAATGGCTAAAGCCATGAACAGAGATAGTCGAAAAAAAAAGGGAGAGACAGAGAGAAGAGAAGAGTTAATTGGAAACCCAAATTGAGAGGAGTCCAAGCAACTAAGAGAGACAGTGAACACAGAGAGCAGTAAAGCCAAGCAGAGGAGACAGAGGGCCGAGCTGACCACAGAAGCATCGAGCACCAGAGAGATTGAAGATTCAAGCCTTCCCATAGATGAATCTGACTGGATCGAGCATCACAGTTGGGTCTTTCCATTGTAGACCAAGGGTCACAGAGCTGGTAGGAAGAACAAGAGTCTGTGTACTCCGAGTGGCTTAGGGAATCCAAGAACCACCTTGCCAAGCAAACCTGTTTCAGGAGAACTCGCATTGAGTCCTTGTATATGTAATTCTTTGCTTAAAGACACAATAAAACAAGGCCACCACTGAAGTTGGATCAGAGACGTAGCCCTGGAGAATAGCATGAACTCCTTATTAAAAATTGTTTGTGTCTTTGTGTTGCTTACTGTATTTCTCTGCTGTCTTTCCACTTATTTTCTATGTATTGGCAATCTGATCGATCCGTTGTTTCAATAACACAGAACACACACACCAGCACATGAGTCTATAATACCTTTTTGTTTAATAAATCTTCAACTAAGCTCACTCATAGGGTGATTATTAGATCAAGTGGTATCAGAGCTCTAGGTCGTAAGGTTAGACAAGCTTGTGTTGGTTTAGCTGTGAATGCTCACTAGATCAAAGCTCAAATTAGGAGAAGGAGAGTTGGTGGAAACTAATCCTGAAATTGGGAGAGTCTATTCTCGGAAGACAATGTAAGAGGAAGATTCTATAGGGTCAAACCCTCAATTCATAGAAAGTTTCCTAGCTATAAAGTCTATGGTAGAGGAAATGTATAGAGACTTTAGAAAGCATAGGGATGAAAATTCATCAGGTTCTAAACGAGATAAAGAAGAAGATGAGTCTCATTCCCATGACCACTCCAAAGGAAAGGGGAAAGAGGAAAGCTTTCTCACACCTCCTAATAGCCCTGTGCATAATAAGAAAGCATCTTTGATTAAGTTAGATGTTAAATTTGATTTGCCTATATATGATGGAGAGCTAAATGCTGAAAAGTTGGACAATTGGATTAGACAAATTGATGTGTATTGCAGAGTACAGAACATAGACTCAGACAAGAGTAAGATTCCGTTGGCAAGCCTAAGCCTAGGAGGCACTGCCTTGGTTTGGTGGGAAGGCAGAACCCAATCTAATATGAAGAACCATGGTAAGACCATCTTTGTCTGGAGTGAATTTGTTGCTGCAATCAAAAAGCGGTTCTATCCATTGGCTTACATGCAACAAGCCATGGTGAGTTGGCAAACTCTTCGGCAGTTGAAAGGGGAAAGTGTACAAGGGTATACTCAAGAGTTCAGAAAAAGAGCATTGATGTTGGGTATCTCATTAGACTCGCCAAAGACTCTTTTGAAGTACATTGGTGGTCTACACAGTTACATGAGGCATACCATCCTCATGTTTAATCCCACTAGTATAGATGAGGTATCTGTACAAGCTACTCATCTAGAAGCTAGAGGAAAGAATGGAAATCCAGAAGTTGGGGGACCATCCCAACCCACTGTAAGCAAGAGCAAGGAGAAAAGGAAGCAGAAGTGGAAAGCAAGGAAGGCTAACACTGCAAAAAAAGGCAAAGCTTCATGCACTCACTGTAAAAAGGAGGGGCATGATGATGAGCACTGTTGGATTCTGCATCCAGAGCTGAGACCTAAGAAGTCTGAGGGCAAGAAAAAGAAGAGTGTTGCAGCTATTCAGAAAGATTTGGGGTCAGACTCGGGAGATGAAGCAATCATTACAGCCATAGGTATAAAAGGTGAGAATTCTGAAGCATCTACTAGTAATTCTGCTCAATTTGTTATTGATGAAGAACATGAGAGAAAAAGACATGAGCTTTTCCATATTCGAGTTGTTTCCAAAAATCAAAAGATTGATACTTTGTTTGATAGTGGCTCACAATTAAATCTGATTTCTGAAGCAATTATAAAGAAATTGGGATTAACAACTACACCTCATAAGAAGCCATACCCATTAGGATGGTTGAATGATAAAGCGCAACTACAAGTGACTAGACAGTGCAAACTCAAGTTTTCTTTTGGGTCAGCATTTGTAGATGAGGTTGAGTTAGATGTAATTCCTTTAGATATATGTGGAATTGTTTTAGGAAGTCCCTACTTGTATGATAGAAAAGCTATTTTCTATAGAGCTGAGAACAAGTATCTACTTGTTAAAGATGGAATGGAATACTTTGTAAGGGCTCATAAGCTCAAGAATAATTATACTCTCATAAACTCAGGATAGATGAAATAAATTCATGCAAACAATTCTTACTAATGGTTGTAAAGGAAAAGAAATCTGATAAAACCAATGTATTTGGGGGCTGTAATGTTGATCAGCAAACTGATATAGAAAAGATTGTTTCAGAGTATGATGTCTTATTTCAAGAACCACAAGGTCTGCCACCCAAAAATGGAATAGTACATGATATTATTTTGCAGCAAGATGATCCTTTCCCTAACATTGGGATGTACAGGTTGTCCGCTTTAGAGAATGCTGAAATCAAGAAGCAGGTGCAGGAGTTGCTCGAGAAAGGGTTCATCAGGCCTAGCACATCACCATGTGGGTCACCCATCATCTTGGTGATAAATAAAGATGGCTCGTGGAGAATGTGCATTGATTACCGAGCACTAAATAAGATAACAATAAAAAATCGTTATCCCCTTCCTCGCATAGATGATCTTTTAGATCAATTGAAGGAAGCTGTTTATTTCACCAAGCTGGATTTGCACAGTGGATACCATCAGGTCAGAGTTGCAAAGCAAGATGCATGGAAGACTGCTTTCAAAACAAAGTAGGGATTGTATGAATGGCTGGTTATGCCTTTTGGCCTAACTAATGCTCCTGCTACTTTCATGAGATTAATGAATGATGTACTCAGACCTTTTCTTGATGACTTTTTTATTGTGTATCTGGATGACATTCTGATTTTTAGTAAAACGTGGGAAGAACATTTAAAACATGTTAAGCAGACATTATATGTTTTGAGAAGAGAAAAACTTTATGTTAAACTCTCCAAATGTGAATTTGGCAAAACCTCTCTAAATTATTTGGGTCACATAGTAGGGGGAGGTGAATTGAAAATAGATCCCTCTAAAGTGGCAGTCATTGTAAACTGGCCTAATCCCCAGTCTGCTACAGAAGTGAGAAGCTTCTTAGGAGCAGCACAATATTGGAGGAAGTTCGTTTCAAATTTTTCCTCAATTGCAGCTTCCTTACATGCTTTCACAGGATTGAACAAGGTGTTTCAGTGGGGAGGCAAATAGCAGAAAGCCTTCGACACCTTGAAAAAAAAGATTAGTACAACACCTGTACTAGCACTGCCAGACCTACAAAGACCATTTGAGATCCAAACTAATGCCAGTGACTATGCAATGGGAGTAGTGTTGACACAGCACGGTAAACCCATATGTTATCATTCCAAGACTTTTAATCCTGCAGTAGTTAACTATCCTACATATGATAAAGAATTGTATGCATTAGTTTAGAGTGTGAAAAAGTGGAAACATTACTTAATGGGCAAAGAAACAGTAATACATATTGATCATCAACCACTTCAATATCTACACTCCCAAACTAAGTTGCAACAATCAAGACATTATAGATGGATGGGTTTTCTACAATAGTTTCATTTAGTCATCAGATATAAAAAGGGCATACATAACAAAGTTGCAGATATGTTATCGAGACCCATTATAAATGCATCTACCATACTTAAGCATATTTATGTGCTGCATGAAAGCTACATAGAACAGTATGCTCAGGACATGGACTTTCAAGATGTATAGGCAAAAGAGTAGAAGAATTGGACTATCATGTGAAGGACCGACTCTTATATCATTGTGGGAAACTCTGCATTCCACAAACTGAGAGAGTAAAGATAATTAGGGAAGCACATACTTCTCTGATATCAGGTCACTTTGGGGTAAGTAAAACAGTTGCACAGCTGCAAAGGTTCTGCTATTGGCCGAAAATGAATGAGACAGTTTCTAGATATGTAAAGGGATGTGCTATGTGTGCTAAAAGAAAGCCTAGTAACAAAAAACTAAGCTTATACACTCCATTACCAGTTCCTTCTCACCCTTGGGAAAGCATTTCCATGGATTTTGTTGGAGGACTGCCCAAATCTAGGAAAGGTCATGATTATCTATATGTTGTTGTGGATAGGTTCAACAAAATGTGTATTTTGATACCTTGTAGTAAACAGATTACAGCTGAACAAACTGCAAAATTATTCTTTGAACATGTATGGGTTCATTTTGGATTACCCACTTCTATTGTATCTGATCGAGACACCCGATTTATGGGAAAGTTTTGGTTAAGTCTGTGGGAACTAATGGACACCAAGTTAAAGAAAAGCACAACTTTTCATCCACAAACAGATGGCCAGACATAAGTAGTTAACAGGACGATGATCCAGTTACTAAGAGGATATTGCAGCAAACACCCTAAGCTTTGGGATGAACACTTGTGTTATGTGCAACATGCTTACAATAGAGCCAAACACTCTTCTATACAGAGATCTCCTTTTGAGACCTGCTTTGGTTTCATACCAAGGTCTCCTTTGGATTTTGTCTTTGGTAAAGATACCATGGTTGATAGACACAGTGATGTGGACAAGGCAACTAGGTTCATTGAACAGATCCAGGAGATCCATCAGGCAGTACAGGAACAACTAGAAAAGAACTAGGTCAAGTACAAGGCTAGGCATGATAAGCATTGGATGGGGCATAGTTTTCAAGTTGGAGACCAAGTCTGGCTGTATATCAGCAAGGACAGGATGCAAGGTGAAGGTAAAAATCTAAAACCTATCAGGTATGGACCCTTTAGGATACTTGAGAAGATTGGTGAAAATGCCTTCCGCCTTGAGCTACCAGCTTACATGCACATCTACTCAGTCGTAAATGCAGACTGTTTGAGGTTGTTTGAACCTTCAATGATTGAGCACCCTAAAGAGTAGAGTCAATTACCTTCTGTTGATGACCTGCTACCTGAATATCTTAATGAGTTGCAGGAAGATAGAGTGCTGGACAGGAAGGTAAGGATGACGCGCAGTGGACAAGTGGAGTACCTTAGGATTGGGCTTAAGGGCTCGAAGCCGAGCAATACGAAGTGGATTGAGATTGGACAAGTGAGACAACAGTTTCCTCACTTAGTCGATGCTTGAAGAAAACCAACTTTTGGTGGTCCAAAAGCTTTTTCAGTAGGGAGGCCGTGATCCGAATCGGATCCATAAGAGACTGTCAAGAACCTTGACTGTATCGAGTTGAACAAATCCTTGAAAATTCCAAAACAATGATAAAAAACGCCTTGAACCAGTGGCAATGGCCGCCAACGTAGAACGATGAGGACCTCGGTCAAAGCGCGCTGACCGAGGCCCATGGAGACTGTGCAGGAGGTCAAAGTAGCCCCTGGGAACCCCTGCGCATCGCTGGGCAAACAGGGCTAAAGTGCAAAAGCCTTAAGCACTCGGTCGTGTTAGGAGCCGGAGAACCGCGGGCAGAGAAACAAAAAGTGCTAAAGGACAAAGGTGGGACCCGTGCTTTGGAAAACCGACGATATTGATTGGGGCGCCCTTGAACGGTAAGGGGTTTTGGAAGAGAGCGGAGCGATCCCACTCAGCGATCGACGCATGGCAGCGGAGGTGAGAGAAAAACTGTCGTGATCGCGCGCTATCGGTTGAGCAAGTCAACCGCGCTTGACGTGCGTATGACGTTGGATCTAGAGGAGCCCAGATCGGACGGCTGAGATTGCGCTCGATGGAGGAAGCAGAATCGATAGGGGATTAAGCCGTGTTCTAAAGGGATTTGGAGTCCGTTTGACCGCCATAGTGGAGAAACGCATAGCCGGCGTAACGAAAGAAACGAATCGATCAAGCATGCTAGCACTAGTTAGATGGAGACACGTGGCCACTTCCCGAGCGTTCATGCTAACGCTGAACATGGAACTCCAAGCGTAGCTGCAGAAGGTGAATCGACACAGGTAGGAGAGGAACCGAACAGGCATAGGGATCAAATGGTTAAAGCCATGAACAAAGACATTCGGAAAAAAAGGGAGAGACAGAAAGGGAGAGACAGAGAGAAGAGAAGAGTTAATTGGAAACCCGAATTGAGAGGAGTCTAAGCAACTAAGAGAGACACTGAACACAGAGAGTAGTAAAGCCAAGCAGAGGAGACAGAGGGTCGAGCTGACCACAGGCAGCATCGAGCACCAGGGAGCTTGAAGATTCAAGCCTTCCCATAGAGGAATCTGTCCGGATCGAGCATCACAGTTGGCTCTTTCCACTGTACACCAAGGGTCACAGAGCTGGTAGGAAGAACAAGAGTTTGTATACTCCGAGTGGCTTGGGGAATCCAAGAACCATCCTGCCAAGCAAACCTATTTCAGGAGAACTCGCATTGAGTCCCTGTATTTGTAATTCTCTGCTTAAAGACACAATAAAACAAGGCCACCACTGAAGTTGGACCGGAGACGTAGCCCTGGAGAATAGGGTGAACTCCTTATTAAAAATTGTTTGTGTCTTTGTGTTGCTTACTGTATTTCTCTGTTGTCTTTCCACTTATTTTCTATGTATTGGCAATCTGATCGATCTATTGTTTCAATAACACAGAGCACACACACCAGCACATGAGTTTGTAATACCCTTTTGTTTAATAAATCTTCAACTGAGGTCACTCATAGGGTGATTATCAGATCAGGCCCCATCAAAAAAACCTACTAGGAAGGAAGACCAAATGTTGCTAGGAGGAGAGGGGCTTTTGGGAATCGATTGTTTGTCAGAAGAGAATTCTAGATAGGAAGTGAAAATGTTGCAGCTGGTTTGCGAGATGTTGGAAGGGATATTCTCAAAAGTAAGGGCATTTTTGGTTATCCAAATTCCCCATATGATGAAAAGGGCCAATACTCATTCTAACCATAACAATTACAACTATAAATATTTATAGCTTTTTTTAGAAGAAAAATTTGGAATTATGTTTTTTTTTCTAATTTTTTTATAGTGGTTTGGAGATATTAGGTGACCGGTACAGGCATCCAGAAGAATTGACCATGTGACCTCCTAATTGACGAAATACATTCAGAAGAATTGACTTGGTGAGCTCCTAATTGACAAAATACTTAACAACGGAAACTCTCAACCCGTTAAACTAACCCTTAAAACTTATAGAAGTGGAATTATTACTACTTTATATAAAGCATTTACCAAATATATCTCCAATATCAATTCCTTATTAACCTAATTTAACACATACATAGAATATACATTTAATACAATAAAATTATATTGAAAAGACATATTTACCGCAATATATCAATACACCAATAAAGTTAATCCTTAAGTATTGAAAAAACATATTTAACACAATATATCCAATTTCTATCTCTTTATTAATCAATTATAAGATTTTATATGTCATAGTGAATTAAATTTAAAATTCATTTGCATATTCTATATTCCACATTTATGTTATTATAAATGTAATCTCACGATTTAATTTTATAAGCCGAATTGTAATTTTACAATCTAGAATGGTTGTTTTGAAATACACAGAGAACTTTGATTACTTTATTGGAAATTGTAATTAGAGTAAGTGATATAATTAAAATGGATTAAATTAAAAAAAAAAAGGGAAAAGGAAAATTATCTGGTTACTCATGGTACTTGAGGATATAGATAAGTAAATAGACCAAGTTTTAACCATTAATAAATGTAAACCTAATAAAATCTGAATATATTTTAAATAGAAAATTTTACATTAATAAAAATAAATATGTTTTCCAGCCTGGATTAGCGGGATAAGTTTTCTCATTGTTTATGATTTTTAATGCTTTAGTTTAAGTAAACTGTTTTTTTTTTGGAAAACCATGAAAATTTTGGTAATATTTTTGATAAAATATGGCAGGGATTTTGTAAATCTAAATTGCAGTGCTTCACCTTCAAGATTTGTATCTGGAAAATTTTTGATGGTGTTAAACTATTTTCACCTTAAAAACACTATTTAAACAAGATTTGTTAAATTTTTTTACCCAAATTTCAACTTAAAAATAGCTGTCTCGTCAATTCCTTCGCCTCGGTAGACTTGTCCATTCTTAATGACCAGTAAAAGCTTTTTGGCTCTATCCCACGTTGGACCTTTGGAACAGGGACATTTATACGTTTGTAACTCCAACCTAACCATCCAAACGAGAATCCACATACGTCCAACTATGCAATAAATGGATCCGTACTGACGTGACAGCTACGCTTTCAAACCATGCAAGATATAGTCGTGGACGAATATTTGTCATGTAAAAGGTAAACCATTATGGGGGCGTAAATTATAGTGATTGCATCCACATTCGGAGCCTTTTTATAGTTTTCCAACCTAGTGAACAACTCACGATCGCTAGACAACCCTGATTACTGTTCGAGCTGTGGAGTCCGAGGAATTGAGTCTTCTCTCACGCCATAATGGATACCAGAAAGCCTCACCTAGCGATGTTTCCATCGGTAGCTGGAATGGGGCACATTTCATCCCCTTATGTGAGTTGGCTAAGCTATTGGCATCCCGCCATGGCTTCGCCATAACTTTCATCACCTCGAAATTCATGGTCACCTCTGCTCAGACTGCTTATACACAGTCTCTGGCATCTTCAGGTCTGGACATCCGCTGCATCGAGCTGCCAGAAGTGGAGATGGATCCTGAAGATATGAATGGTCATCCCTTAATCTCGATTTTCAATTTCTTGGAGAAGTCCAAAGTCTCAGTCGAGCATGTTCTCAGGATCTTGTTGAGCGATTCATCTAAACCCATAACTGCTTTCATCACCGATCTATTCTGCGCTGCCGCGATTGAGGTTTGCACTAGTCTTAACATACCCAGTTATGTTCTTTACATTACATCTGCCTCTAATCTTTCTCTCATCCTCTACCATCCCACAATGGATGCCGAGATGAAGGAATCTTTGAAGGATTTGGACGGTTCTGTTAAGGTCCCTGGATTTCCATCCTTACCTGCAGTAGATTTCCCTGAACCAATGCAAGACAAGTCTGATCCGCTTTATCGCCTTTTCCTCCGCAATTCATACCGCTTGTTTAAAGCGGACGGAATTCTGATAAACACATTTGAGGATGTAGAGAGCAGGATCATTGAGGCACTCGTCAATGGAGAGATTCTCCCGAGCGTCGATGGAATTCGCATGCCCTCAATATATGCCGTCGGGCCGCTCATTGCTCCCCCGAAACCTGTTCTCGAGGATCCTAGTGGTTCCCTGCAATGGCTGGATAACCAGCCGGCCTCTTCGGTTAGCTTCGTTTCCTTCGGAAGTGTGAATTTCCTTTCGGGGGAGCAGATCATGGAGCTTGCTTTGGGACTGGAAGGAAGCGGGCATCGTTTCCGGTGGGTTCTCCGCGGTCCTCCTTCCAATCCGGACGTATCTGTGCTGTTCCCCCTGGTTTCGAACAGCGGACCAAAGTGGTCTTGTGGTTACTTCATGGGCTCCGCAGGTTGCCATCCTTGCACACCCGTGCACAGGAGGTTTTGTGAGTCACTGCGGTTGGAACTCAGTGCTAGAGAACATTTGGTTTGGAGTCCCCATTATCGCTTGGCCTCTCCAGGGGGACCAAAAGCCCATCGGTTACTTTCTGGTGAATGATATTAAAATGGCAGTGGGATTGCAGAAGCGAAAAGATGGGATTGTAACGAAAGAGGGAGTGGAGAGAGCGGTGAGAGAATTGATGGAAGGAGAGGAGGGGAAGAAGAGGAGGGAGAGAGCGAAAGAGTTGAGGGAGAGTGCGAAAGCAGCTCTGGCAGAGGGCGGAAGTTCATCCCAGGCTGTGGCAGAGGTGGTGGCTCTCTGGAAGGGAAATTCGTGCGCGCAGTAAAACTCTGCGATGAGGTTCACGTATGTGGATTTTGGAATAAGCTTCTATCAATGATATCGATGGTATTAACGTCATCTGAATATGTGGATTTCAGAATATGCTTCTATCCCTGAGGATGGCATCATTCATGGTTTTAATGTCATCGTAAAATATGATTTTATCATTCATAGATCATAGTTATACGTTCTTATTTGATTTTATTCTAGATTTCAATGAGTACCTTGTTACTCTGGTTTTACTGTGGGTCCCAGTCACACAGAGGAAAGCCTATGGGTGCGTATATGTCTGAAGAACACATAAAAATAAGGTTCGTGCATGAAATCAGATGTTCACCTGAAGCGTCAGTCCCAGAGGCATGAAGCAGACAACAGAAAATGTATGAAATCAGATGTTCCCCTGAAGCATGTCAGTCCAGAGGCATGAAGCAGACAACAGAAAGATCTAATAGCACGAAAAATTTTAATATTTGCTATAATATGAATATGTACACTGAAACTATGTTTGCAGCAGTTGAGTTGACTGGGAAAATAAGATGTGTGAGAAATATTTTTATATTTCATATTAAGAAAATAGATGTTTTAGTTTTTTGGATTATTTTGTTATTATTGATGGCATATTTTTTTTATCATAAATATTTTTATATATTATATATTATATAGGGAATATATATGTTTGGTTTTAAATAAATTTGTGTAAAAAAATTTAAAATCATAATAAGTGTTAGAATGCACAAATACAGAGATAAATATGAAAAGTGCTTTATTAAATACGATGAGTGTATATGATCTTTAGATTCAATGTCTAAATTTTTTTGGACTTAAGATGGGGATTCTTTATATTCTTTTTTAAGTGAATATCACAAATTACCATAACGCTTATTGACTAGGTTTTCAATATTAACCTTTTAATTTTTTAAGGGTTGTATGTGAGTCTAGGTAGAGAGATGAAATGAGGCAAGTAACTATCAATATGAATCTGTTCTTCAAATTTAGTGATTTGGGTTGACCATAAACCAAATGGTATGTCTTTTATTTAATTGTACTTTAAGGAAGACCACAAACAATGGAACATGACTCTAAGGTTCAATTATTTTGGAAAATTTCATAATTTAACTAAAACTTGATGTCTTGTTTTCATTGGAAGTTCTAACAAATGGTGATTTGAAGATGAATACAAATTTCGGTCCCTACAGTTCTTGGAACATTGTCTAATTTAGCTAGAAATTAATGTATTCTACTAATTTTAATTGTTCAAGGAAGATGGTTTCAAAACTACCATAAATTGTTGGTGATGTGATATGATCATATACTAAAACTGATGTAGAATTGATTAACCATTAGTGAGTTAGAATGTTAACCGAAAGCATGGAAAACGAGGAAAACTGTTGGAGCAAAACACTTTACGACAACGGATAAACCATAAGCAAGATGCAAAACAAAAGTGTAAATAGCGAAAACATAGATTTACCAGACAACGATATTGATTATGGAGTTCGTCCCTGATGGACTACGTCTCCAGATCCGCTTTCAAGATGGGCGACCGTTTTATTAGGAATGAGAAGAAGAAGTGGATTACACAGTGAAAAGACCAGACTGAATGTGCTCCTAGGCACTTCTGGTCACTGTCATTAGATAGCTCTCTGAACCAAATTTTCAATGCCGCTTACGTTTCCAAATCCGACTCCCAATGCTCTTGAAACTCAGAAAACAAAATCCGCCTCTAACCTCCAAAACCTGCACATGAAGATTGAAAAGTACTCTTCCTTGTCTTCAATGAAGAATTCTGCCTTTATAGGCCTGCAAATGCATCCTAACCTCTGCTGCCCACCTTCAGAATGAATGAGTTGATGTGTAGGGTTGAATAGGGTTAGTTTAGCCACCTTAGGAACACCTTACAGCCTAGTCATGGTATTCGAATTAATTTAAAAATTAATTTACAAATAGAACCCAAAAATAACATTGGGTTAACTCGAAAACCGCTAACAGTTAGCCTAACCGAGCGGAGGTGCTAACGGTCCATGTGATTGGCGTTGTTTTCCATGGTTTATGTGCCGACGGTTCTGCTATGGTTTAGAACTGGCGGTGCAACTGTTCACATGTTGACTACCTGGTTAACTTCCCACGCGGTTTGAGCTGGCGGTTCCTGCTGTGGTCAACTCCTTGCTGCTCACATGACAGCTACCCCAACGCGGTTTCCACGCGGTTTATGCTTGCAGCTTAAGCGCTCGACTGTCTGCTTGTTCACATGTAAATAATTCCGCTGTAGTCACAGTCACAGTCTAAGCCCGCAGTTTAACTCTGTTATGTTATTTGATTTGTATAGTTTAAACTTTTCAAGGGTCGAGGTGTATATTTAGGTTCGTAAAGTGTTTACATTAGGGTTTTAGCATAGTTTTAGGACTAGGTTTTGGCATTGGATTTTTAGCATAGGATTTAATACATGAATGTATAATACATGGTTTTAATTAGGATTCTTAAGCATAGGATTTAGGATTTGATACATGGTTTAGACTTAGGTAAGAATGCATTAGAATTCTTAGGGTAACAAATGATAATAAGATAGCTAGGAGTTAGGGTTTAGGTCTAGGCTTAGGTTTAGAGTTTCATTTAACTGTTTAAGACCCATGTCTGCTCTGCACAATGACATCGGCGAAACTAAAGCCTTTACCAGACGATCGACCCTGATACATCCTTGTGGTCTCCGTGCGACGTTCATCAACATTGCACGACGACGACCATCGCATCTTTGAAACTAACACTGGTGGTGATGACGACAAAACTATGTCATCGACCAGGTACTTAAACTTGAACCCTTTTACACAATCAACTATATCAACCATAAATCCTGCAAAGTCGAATGACAAAACACATGTCGTCAAACAAACCCTAGCGGAACTGTCGATGACATAAGTCGACAGCCAAGTCAACACCACATCAACTAAATGCCATGAAACCATAACATTACCTGAACAACCTGATCATAACCAACACTGTCGATCTGTCGAAGATGAAGTGAAGCGACACTGAATGACACCCGTGAATACTGATGATGACACTTTGAACACTTGTGCAATTGGATTGACGGATCCTCCTGGATCAGTTGGTGTTTTGAAAATTACTGCAAGCTATTGTTTAGAATAAATTATAACTATTATACTAAATGGTGGTTTGAGGAAGACCACAAATCCATTCATTGTCATGGCATTGACTGTAGGCTACATCTATAGCTTTAACTCTACCTTGAGGTTCTAGTTTTGGTTGTTGTTTAGGCTCATTTGTTCTCACTCGATTCATAGAACTTTGAAACTTGAAGTTTGATCTCCAGTCATTAATATACAAGTTGAAAGGACAAAAACATTTTCATAATACTCACATGGAAGAAGATTAAAAAATTTAACCCTCCATGTGGCCAACTAAAGAAGGGTGTTGGATTCTACTAAAAATGCACTCATTTACAATTCAATTCAATTTAATTTTAAAAACAGGTAGACTTACAAATATGTTATTTACAAATTACTAATGTTCTTGATTATATGTGTGTGTGTGTGTGTGGATGGGGGGGCATCATTAGAATCAATTGCTACTCAGATCATCCTATGTATTCTATATTTTCTCATACATTCTCTTGGGATCCTCATTTTCTACATGAAAAGGTTTCATCCGTCAAAGGAGAACATAAAACACAACTCCTACTCCATTGGTACAAGTACCCATGACAAAACTAAAAATATAAGCCACCCCATAAGGTTGTGCATTCTTAAGCGTGAAGAACCATTGTAAGAAATCTTGAAATTGAGAAGAAAAACTTCTTTATATCATGATTTTAAAATATCCATAACAAGAGAATTACAACCCAATGTGGCAAGGTAGAGTGTTAATTGATCGAAGAGGAAAAATTCTATGCAAACATGGTATCATATAATGCACACCACCAAGTATCAAGGATATACTCACGTGGTGTTGTTAATCGTAAATATTATATTTGAGAAGGATAAGAATAGTGAAATAATTCTCAACCAATTGCATGACTATCTACTCCAAGAGTGACTCTGAAATGAAGGAGATTGTACACCTTCCTTCACTAGCATTTCATTTCCCCAACAAAAATAAAAGCTTAAGCTGCCTCATTGTACAACCCTTCTACATATCCATGGTAATGAAATCCATATCATGTGTTTATGCTTAACCCTAAAACAAAAAGGGAGATGTAAGAGGTCTTCCAAGTCCCTATGGAAGTAGAATAAGGGAAACAAATTAGTCTTTGGTGAGAATACTCATTGCACAGAATCAACAATAGCATCAAATTCTCCTCCTCCTTAGTTGAATTTCAGAAGGGCTTACAAGATGAGAAAATGGAGGCAACATTTGATAATATCCATAATAGAGACCCCAATTTATTGGTGCAAGATCAATGAATGGGAATGTAAGATGGAGAAGAAAGCATTAAGTCATGAGCGAAGTGGAAAGAGCAAGAAACTATGGATTGAGAACAATTAAAGAGGAATATTTGACATGTTTATGAGTGAAACCTTCTTATTAGGGTAGTTCAAGTAAGCTTGACTTAGTAATAGAGTCAATTTATCTCTCATGTTTAGTAGCAACCAGTATTAGAGTGAGGTAATAAAATTCCCAATGGTGTTAACTATTGTGTTCCTAGAGTTATAGAGTGAATCGATATGTGTTGGGCCTATAAGGCAAGTACTACATGAAAAATAACATGGGATATGGAAAAATATTGATCACAAAGGTAGTGGAAAGTTCAAATCAATCCTAGAGGAGTTTCTCCATTGTATTAGACATGGCAACAACAATGCTTATCATGCTAGTTTGATAGTGGAGTCAACTTGGAGAATTCCTTAGAGAATGGTGGTGGTAGCATAAGAAAAATCAAGTGGAGGAGCATGGTTTGATGGGTCGCATGAAGGAGGCATGGAGTTTGGGCCTTGTTGTGACAAAGTGCCTCATGTATACCTATAAGTATATGACAAAGGTGAAGTTTGCACTAGTAGAAAATGAGAAATTAGTGACTAGGTGACTAAAAACGTTAGTCACCACAACTTTTCCAAGTGAAATACTACTAAAAATGAGAAATCTGAAGTAACCCAATAAAAAATGACTAACATAAATGACTAATTTAGTCTTGGATTAAAATACGCAACTAGCTAATAAGTTTAAAACTAAAAATAACTAACGTGAATGACTAATTTAGTTTAGGACAAAAATACAACTACCTAACAAGTAGTACAATAATATGAATCAATTGTTTATGTTAATCATTTTGATTGTGTCACTTCAGAAATCTAAACTTACAAGTGATAGTGGATTCAAAGGTTGTTATAGATTGGTTGGAAGGTTATACTTCCGTAAACACACACTTATTGGATCAATGGATGATTAGAATTATTGAGCTAATTAGAATTTTTAGGGTTATATACTTTAATCACATTTACAAGGAATTAAATTCAAAGGCTAACAAACTATCCAAAATGAGAGTGGGATTACAACTGGTTCAAATACATTATGAATAACACTTGTAAGGATAAGTGTTGGTTAATTAGTAGATGACACATTTCTTTTAGTTGAATACTTAACTTTTCATACCAATCTACATTTTTGATTATCAAGATCATATCCATTGAACTTAGGATACTAGTTTTTAATTTTGGATATCAAGTTGTTTATCTAGTTTGAACATACATTATTATTATTTATTATTGTGAAAGAATTTATTATTATCATTTATTGTGCTTATACATGAATTCATGGATTTGAGACGCTAATATTCTTCTTCTTTTTGAGTTGTAAGGATAACTTGGTTCATTTCCAATCCTTATATTGCCATGAACAAGAGTACCTTTTATTTTTCATTCTATCCATATATTCCCACAAACATCTTTTGCCCTCTCTCTATTACTGGAGGCACACATTTTTTCTTAGCCTAGCTCTTTAAGGTAAAGTTTACATTTCCAATGTTTGATCTTAAACAACAAAGGGTGAACCAACTACTTCTTTTCAAATATGATCAAATTCCTCTAACTTATTTTTGAACTATAAGGGATTACATCTAAAGGGGAGGGGTCTTGGATTTCGATTTAGCTTTAATATTAAGCCAATGGGTTTGTGATCTAAGAAGGAAGAGGGAATGGTATAAGAAGATATTTTCCCCTCATAATTCATGAGTGAGGGTTGGACCAAAAATCCATCCAAACATTCTACTTTGAAACCTTGCTTTAATTTTTTATTTGTTTAAGTGAATTTATTGATCTTACCTTAATGTGTATAAATTTCAATATCGAAATGATAACTTTTATCTATTCTTTTGGTTGCTCTCTAAAATAATTTCCTTTCTTCTCTTATTTTTAATAATTTTTTTACATATCTAGCTTGAATTAGTTGATTTGCGAAGGTTAGCTTGAATTAGTTTATTTATGAAAGTTTGTAATAAAAACCAACCTTCCAATTTATTTATTTATTTACACGCTATGGCACCAAGCACATTGTTGCAATTGAAATAGAGTACTAAGATATGCAAAGGTTAGCTTGAATTTAACGATTCACGAAGGTTTGGATTGAAAACTAACCTTCCTAAAAAACTATTTGATTTACATGCTATGGCGCCAACGCATTGTTTGAATTGAAATAGAGTAGGAAGATATGCAAAAGGAAAAGTGGCATAAATGATATAGAGTTTGAATGAAATTCCAGAAGCTCTGGATTTTACAACGAACGATATTGGAACTGAGCCCTTTTTCACAAAGCTCGACCAATTACACAATATGGGCGTGTGATATTACTGGTTGTTGAGGCTTGGATTATGTGGAGATATTGTAGGTTTCTACTCAATTTTGTGGGAATTTAGTAGTGATCCGAGCAAGTAGATACAGTATGAGGATTGAAACAAGGCATTCCATGGGTTTTTATTTTTTATTTCTCGAGTGTCTCAGATATTTCAGTCATTTAACTAATATTTAGTCTAATAGGGTTTGGCACCAATGGGGGGAGAAAAGGCATCGGAGGGTGGGGAAGGGGTATACTTGGAAGGAACATGTGATTACAACATTAGAACCAAAGTTTGGGTAAGGAGGAGAAACGGGTCATGCTGGCAAGGAATAATTTTTGGTATGAATGAACTCTTTGTCACTCATCTGATGTCTCCATGATCTAGAACTCCTATCAAGCTTCTAGGCCAGGAATATGCCAACTTGTCAGTTTTCACTTTCCCTTCACCTCTTATTTATTTAATTTTATGATATGTAGTCTCCTTGTAATGGGCTTCTGGTTGCATGCTAATAGGAGACAACACGGTAGAGCTTACACTTGATGTTTGTGGAAGAAATGACAAATATGACAGTGTTGGATGTATTCCCCATCTATTGCCAATGCAATAATATCAATATTTAATGTAGAAATTCTCATTGGTAAATATTTCCATGCTTGCATATCTTTCTTTTATTGTTGTTCATGTGCTCAACCTGCTTTGTCATTACTTACATCTTCTCAAGTTTAAAAACAAAAGAAATGGAGGAAAAGAAGATGAGGATTAGAATAAAATTATCTTTTGTTTCCATTTCTATCTATGCACAATATCCAAAATAATAAAAATATCTAGGATTGGCCAAGTGCTGAGTAGCATTCATATACCATAGTTTATATTTGATTTTCAGCCGTCATGTGCTTTTTTGTTTCGTTTAAAATTATTATTTTCTGTGCTAGTGAAGTTGAGGTCTTAACTAAAACTCTATCATATTAGACACCCACATTCTCATGGGAGAGGTACACACTTACATAAAAATTTCATGTATTAGTGGATGGATTGTACTTAGTTCTCTTTAGCAATTAAGTAATTAATTATCTCAACAACTAAACTTTGTATAGTGATAAATTGCAGATAATATGAGTCAATATGTTGATGCATTTAGTTCGTATTTCCATTTGAATGATTAATGATTTATCATTTCCAGATGACCTTATGTTGCTTTTCCTTCCATTAAATATCCAGTGAAAGTATATTGTACCCGAGGGAAATCATACTGTTGATTTTCCATGACCTTGGTGTCTGGGATAAAATATTAAATCTCTAACGCTATTGAAACCAAGAATCACAATGAAGCTACTTTTCAAAATGGAATATAAGCAATAGTAAATCTACTAGTGCACAAAATATAGACAATTTTTTACAAATTTTAACCCAACTTCGTTATTTTAATCAAACTAAACAATACAACAGTCTACAACTCCCATACCAGGGATAATGGCCCTCATAAATCCACTAGTACAAGAATACAAAACTGGGGCTTGGTGTCAATCCATCAAAAATAAATCTACCATCAACAAGATACTCTGACCATATAGTTGTTGCATGCTCTCTCAGCTTCTCTTGGTTGTACCCTGTACTTGTCCGGTCCTTCTACTCCCAATTTGCAGCAATGCCTCTATTAATGATCCAAGTCCATCTAGTAACTGAACCTCAGGTCTATAATATGCTTACTAGTTGTGCCTTAGTTCATCAAGGGCACAACACATCGAGACTCCTATCGCATTGTTCACAACTCTGTTTGTGAACATTTAGCAAATGCCCACTGGTTCTCCTAAGCTACTTAGGAACTTCAACCCACTATGGTCTTCTCACGTTGCTCCAATAAAAACCAACATAAGGCACGAAGGGCTGCCACTAGTCACTGAAAGGTGTCCATCTCCCACAATGAACAAGGGATAGGAGGAATTCCCATCATCTAATGTAGATCTCCTTCTCCACACACAAGTCTAGGGATGCTCAACTGCTCCTCTGGCTCATCAAACCTTGAGCTCAACTTCTACCACTCTAGCAACCACCTAAGTCCATGAAGATGGTGCACACTGTGGTCCAACTTAGGCACTATCACGTTGTCCTCCAACAGACATAAATTCCCAATCCATGTCCACACTTGGTCCACTCTCACGTTGCGCTCCAAAAAACCATGAGTGGCCAATACTTGTTGTAGCATATGCTCCTAGTTAGAGCATCCAACACCTATGGAGACCCTTCCACATGGTTGCTAATAGACTTCTCCTAGGAAACCCATTCACCTACAAGTGTCATCAACCCAAGAGAATGACCCTATTTTCCTGTAACCATCTGCTACTACTCTTGACATGGCACACATGCAACTACTGATGTGACTGCTTCATAGGATGTCCACCAGCCGTCCTAATCTAGGACTTCCATCCAATTAACATTCCTCCATCAATAAAGAATACATCTACAATTTACTATTGCTCCCTGCTTGCCTTGGGATATGTGCATTCATAGGACTGGTTAAGGCATGCAACAACAACCTCAAACCACTATCCAAACATGGTGTAGTCCTCTCCCAAAGAGTTGCTTCCTTTGCTGTCCTAAACTCGACATCAAATCTTTTACTTAGGGCCTGAGGAGCTTCCTCACAACATCCTACAACACTCTTGTACCAAAAACAAACAAACCATCCCTTAAACACATGGATATGACCCTTGTTCTGACTGTGGCCTTCCCTTGTGATTGCAGTTGAGTTAGGAGAGTACTTCTAGGCCTCTCAACTCATCCAACTAGCCCTCCAACTCACTATTGTAGCATCCAACACCTGTGGCCCAGAACAGTGCCAAAACACGCCATAACACATGCACAAATCACATCCAAACTTACCTTTATCACTATGGTCGGGTATACAAAGGAGACACACCAAAAACTACCCACAAGTTTTCCCTTAAGAACCTTCCTAGCTACCTTAGAGCTGTGACCCTTTCTGCAGAGGAATCAACACCAAAACGCAGAGAAAACCTTCTCCAAAACTTGACTACCTTGTCTCCTTTCTCTTTCCTTAGATCTGAACTTCAAATGTAGAGATAATCCAGGATGGAAGATGCACTTAGGATGTGTAAAAGTTCTTCACACAAGTCCTCCTTTTATAGGATACATAAGGGCCCAACGACTTCTTCTAAGGTGGCTTGCCCAACTCAAGCCTACATGAAACTCAACCTACAAGCCACATTCTAACTTGAAAAATTAATATCTCTTCAACGACGAATCAAAAGATTCTTGATGAATTGGATTCATCTCATCATCTACTAGCATCCTCATCCATTACATGTCACAATCTCATTACGATTTTGGCCCAACAACATTGGGTGCAAAATCCCAAGCTTGAGTTTCAAGCCCACAAGGCCACTTGTGAAGCTCCTTCCTCCAAATCCTCGATCCGCAAGGCTTGGAGTACCTCCCAAGCTACAAAAATCAACACATACAACCTCCAAAAAAGAAACTCTAGGTTCAAAAAATCCTAGTTTGGAATATATTTTATTACATATTTTTCCTTGGCATCCAATGTCTATTTTGGTCAAGTGGTGAGCTAGAAAAGTCTCTCTCTCTCTCTCTCTCTCTCTCTATATATATATATATATATATATATATATATATATTGTGTGTGTGTGTGTGTGTGAGAGAAAGAGAGAGAGAGGGAGTATATATATATATATATATATATAATGTTTTCCAAATAAACCTTGTAGGGAAAATGTGGGCACCTCCATACATTTCATGGATTGTGTCTAATGTAAACTTTTCAGTGCTAATTATGACTCCTAACCTGATAGGGGCATTGAGTGAGGTACACAATAGACACAACTAGCCTATGGAATCGATCCCAAGGAATTTTGCATGAGACTTAAAGTACCCAACTAGTCAAGCTAGCCCATAATTTTTCCCTGACAACATGCACACATGTGGGTGCATGTGTGTACATGTGCATGTTTTCATGATAGGGAAAAAATGCATATAATAAAAGGTAAAACAAATACATAACATTTATGAATTTGTGCCTCTGCACAACATGGTACTTCAGTTTCCAAAAATATTGGCCACATTGGAATATATCAACAATATTATCAGAGAGAATCAACCACATCTATATAAATGATAACTACTCTATTGCATATTCATGATGTCATTACAATTAATAATCAATAATAAAATAAAGAATAAATAGGAATACTACGAACCAACAGACCATGGACAACATCAAATTATGCCACCAGAGGAATCCATGGATGAGAAGACCGAGGAACTTCAGAGAAGGTAAAAGAATGGATGTTTTGAGATAACACGTTCATTTTCCTTTATAAACTTCATCATTCTAGCCTAGTTTGAACACAAACTTTATTTAAGAATCAACCTTCGAATTACATTCACGAAAAATGTGAGAAAAATAGACTATGTTAAAGCTGCTTCTCATAGCTGATATTTGATTTATCATTACTTGAAGACCTAAATTTTGCATGGTGATTTTCCATTGAGCTAATCCACTAAAAAATTTCATTTCCCATAGATAAGGACACTACTTACATTTGTGTTAATGGTTAATCTGAAAAGGGTTGCTAGGGTTGATAGCTTGGCCAATTTATTGGTCCCTTCTCCAAGATCCAACAAAAAATGGATATAATGAGAGTGTTGACAACTACTGCAAAATGTGTTTTCAATTGTCCAAAGTGAAAAAGAGTAGATAAGTTTGAAGCCATCTTCCAAGCCAAAAAAGTACTCAAAGCCCAACTTGGACCCTCTCCACTCAATAGTGCTTGGAATAAGTTTTCTAATGGTATGTGGAAGTCCAAAAATGGACTTCTCGATCAAAAGATATGTCCTATTGAAGTTGAGGATTTTGTCACCTTTGAAAGTAAGGAAGGAAGAGCATATTGAAGGTCCCCGCATATCGGCAATCGTAGAATCAAAGGTCCCACAACATCGATAGTCGGCGAGTCCTACCCATATCACATATCAACGATCGAAATTTTCAAAATGTCAACCTTAACAAATTTGCGATCGACGAATGCCGATATTGTTAAATCGTCGACATTTTTCCTTCACTATTGAAGCATCGAGAAAGACCGAAGATGAATTAACAAAGGATTTTAGCGAAAAACCAGATCAGGGTTAGGCCTTTTCTCTCTCCTCTAATGGGGCACGTGGCAATGTAAGACTAGTTCTGATAAGGGACACGTGGTGAATAGAGATTTGTTCCAATAAGGGACACATGGTGAACATAGATTGGTTTTGAAAAGGGACACGTGGTGAACAAAGATTAGTCCCCATATGCCACGTGGTGGATGACATCATTGTGACGTGGCAGTACAGTGGACACATGGCATGCAGATTCAACATTTTCAGGGATCATAAGAGGCTAAAAAATTGTGACACATGTCACCACTCACGAGGTACCATGTGGTAGAGGATGACGTTAGATCGAAAATCTATGTTCGTAGGTTGAGGCATGTTGTTGCATCAAAGTAAAACCTCTGATTGAAATCCTCCAATTGAGGGGCTCTGATATGAGGGCTGACACACGGTCATGAAGAGTTAAAGAACCAAGGGCTAAGGATGAACACAAAGGTCTAATCGGTGATCAACAATTGATGAAATTGAAATTTGGCAACTCCAAGTTAAATCCCCGATAAGGGAGCTCCGATATAAGGGTTGGCCCATAATCAATGGGAAATTAAGGAACCAAGGGTGCGACGCTGAGGAAAAGCACAAAGAGCTATCGATAATCCGTGGATTTGAATGCCGCCCCACTATGAAGTTTCCGATATGGCACTTCTCCGATATTTCCCTATGGTGACATTATTAGGAATATTAGGCTCCAACAGTGTAATACATGGAAGTCTAAAGAGATGCATGAGTCGGTAGTTGTGATTTTGTGACACCGCCAAGGCCACCATAGTTAATCAACTACTAGATCTGGAGGTGGGAATTCAAGAAGTTAAGGTGAAAGCGATGGGAACTGTCTGAGCAGTAAGAGAGGCACATTGAGGTAGAGATGTAGCCTGAGCATAGGCCATAACAGGAATGGTGTGGAGATATTTTCTTCCCATCATCATTTAGTTTTTTCCTTTTTTTTTAATTCTACAATTTTTTTAATTCAATAAAGGAATCAAATCCTGATTGTAATAATTTGGGAAGTAGAGTTATTGCACGTCGAGACAACTAGTCAATTAAATAGTTGGAGCTTTGGATGAGATATTTTTGTAACTATGTTTCAAGCTCTCCCTCTCCTTATAAAAAGAGGTAAGAAAAACTTAATACAGGTTCCATAATTCTACACTTGAGGGGTCCAAATTCTATGATTCCACTTTTGGTTCTATTTGCCTATTCATGAGGGACTTGAGCGATACCTTGTTGAATGTAAATGGATTGGTGAATTGGACTTATTTTGAAGGATGAATAAAACTCTTTGGTGATTCCAATCAAAGAAATATATAGTATGTTTCCCCTTTGTTTATCACTTCATGTATGCTTTTCTTCCTCTGAAATAGTGTAATGAAGTTGTCAGTTTCACTCTTATTCATGGTTGTACATTTTGCTGCTAAGTAGTAATAGTACCTGTGGTAATTATAGATTTACTTGTGTTATTCGATAGCCTACAATACTTGTATGAGCATAGATTTACATATGCTAATTAGTAAAAAAATTATTCATGATGTATAGATCTTGGGACCTTAATTAGCGCTCCACTTTTTTTGTCATTCCACCTCTTCAGTCTCCCATACTTCTACTGAAACGTTGTTGCTTAGGATTTTGTCTTGTTTCCAACCCTATGCATCAGATTCCCTCTTCTCTTTCCTCCTCTTCACTTTACTACAATGCCAATATTAAAGTTGTCTATTGTTGTGTGTTGGCCACCACAACTAGAAATTTCTCTCTAAGATCAGCCTGATTTACCCCTGTTGGCTTTATGGGCCCTAACCCAGGTTTAGAATTAGTTAATCAAACAAATCCCTACACTATTGGCCCTTTCGGCATCAACCTGTGGAGAGCAGACAGAAGTCTCACCCGAAGTAGTATGGGGGGATGCTGGAACCAAGTTTCCGCACCCTGAGATGATCGTGATGTTGGTTTATACCCTCTGCCCCTACTTTCGCACAGGTTGCTAAGCCTTAGGTCTTTCTCAGTCTACCCTTTACTCCGCCCTTCAGTACCTCCACAAAGGCATATGATTGACCTTCGCGCAGCCCTAACTCGTGGTCCGATACTTTCGCATAGCTATGACAATGTATTGTGTAGGTTCTCGAGTTATCTCAAGTGTTTTACTTATCTTACTTATCAGTCACAGCTAGCTTCACGTAAACTAATATCCTTACTTGCGTTCAATTAACCGATACAATCACATACATTCATGCATCAAATAAACATTGTAAAATAAACCCAAAACATAATATAATTAGATGCATTAACAAGGACTAAATACACAGTAATTGCAGAATACTTCTCTTTATTAATATTTTCCAGTTTAATACAGACTCTATCCACCTTGTGCACATAGCTACAGGGGTCTGCGCACTCAGCTACAGACTTCCACCCTAGGCCTTTGCGCACTCAGCTGCAGAGCCTCTACCTACGCTAAGACCTGAAACACTTAGACTTCTCTACAAAACTCCAATGCTTCCTTTTCTTCTTTGCTTTCACTAATTACTTACTTAGCTCTTTTTTATACAATCCCATGGTCCATAGACCATGGGTAGATATTTACAACTGACTTGACACTTTACAAAATAAGGGCAAACAACCCTTTATGGCTTTTGACACCTTCGTGCTCCACGACCACAAAATGCGAAGACTCTACAATTTTATTACAAAATTGTCCCAAAATATGTGATTTTAGCCCCAAAACTACTTTTGGGGGAACCCGTTCCCAACAGGCCCCCAACACAAACATGGTGACTCACCCTCGAGTCATTATGTGGGTGCGAAGACCTCCCAGCTCGACCTGTATGACGGCAACCTCGGCAGTGCACTACGCGGTCGCTTGATTCACTTCTTCAACCAACTTCTCTGTCGCTGGTCTTAAACTATCAGCTTGAAGCTTCTTCTGAGTCGCTTATAGACTAGCAAGCTTGCCTTCAATGGAGGCCATTACCGAATAAACTTCGTCCAAATAGGGCTTCAAGCATGCCTTCAACGCTACCTCTTTGTGCTGCGTTGCATATACCTGTTGCTTCAATGTTTTAGCTTGCTGTAGCTTCACCACTCTCTATGTGAGAGCGACGGTGCATGCTGTACCTTTTACTTTGTCATAGCATTGTTGTAGTTCTCGCGCCTCTGTCTCCATCCACTTTACATTAGGATCCTCCTGCAGACTCGTTATGACCTTGAATGACTATTCAAATAGCCGTGTGTAGTCTACTACTACACTGTCTACCGCAGCTATTGCCTTTGTGACAGCGGTTGCTCATTGCTCCTTTACTTTTGATGGAGTTGAAGGCTGGGCCTTCAACTACAAATCTACAATCTGTAGGTTCAGCTCCAGCTAAACCTTAGCCAACCTTGTGCTAGCGTTGCGCACCCCTGTAGCAAGCTTGTAGACCTATTCATCTATCTCCGCATCCTCAGGAGTGGCCAATTCGGGGACCATTCGGCAGGATTCCCTCATGACCTTAATCATGCGCTGATTTGTGTTAGTAAGTTCCACCATGGAAGTGAGGCTGGTGTCTTGCTACATGGCCATTTGTACATTATTAATATTCTTCTCATTTATTACCTGCAAAGCACGTTGTTTGTAGGCCCTTAGCTCTAGGATCACCCCATCCTATAGTAGGTGTAGTGCCTTGCCAGGAAGTGCTACCAAGTTCAACCCCACTCCCTCGGGAGTCCTTCGCATGCAGCATCTTGGTAGCTTCGAAAGTACCGATGGCGAGGCTGGTGGACATCGCGCTAGCCTATGATGCGTGGATTTGAAGCTCATGTAGAACAGTTTGGATGGCCCCCAATAGTTGTTGTTACTGCCACTCAAACTGCTATAGTACCTCCGCGGTGACATCCTGCACCGTGTCTCCAATGTCATTCAAATCTCCCTCTTTTAGGGTGATTGGTTCCAGTGACGTCTTACTGGCCTTGGATATATTCCACGGCCCCACTTTTTCTTGTCTCTCGGATGTTTGATGCGGTACGATACTGTCTGCGGGTTCACTCCATGTTGCTCTATTTTCTCATCCATTTCTTCCTCTGTTTCAGCTGAAGGCAACCCCGCACCTTTATCAGATTTGCGTTGTGTTCCGCCTGCCTGCTTTTCTGGCTACTAGGTGGCATCACGCTCTACCTGGGCCTTATCATCAGCCTCCTTCTTCCACTTCTTGGCCAGCTATGCCATCTTGAGCTTCGACTCCTCCTTTTTGTGCTGCGCGGCGAACTTGCTCGACCCCACCGTCGAGTCTGAGGCAATGCACCACTCTGCCAGCCAACGATCAAGAACTGCATCAATCGCATCATCCGTTTCCAAGTAAGGCAAGTCATGCCACTTTTGCTCAAGGTCCTTCTGTGCCCTAATGACGACGCGCTAAAAGTCTACCTTGAACTCCACTTACTCCTGTAATTTGTCAAACACAGTAGGCGACAATCGTGGTTTGTGATTGATAGCCATGTGTATATTCATTTCCATCAAGATCCAGAAGATCTTGCTATCCTTGATGCACTAAACATCCTTGGTCATCCACAGAGAAGCGTACTTTAGTGCTTCTAGCAGGTCCAACGCAACCGAGGGGAATTGACTATCTTCTGGCAGCTCCCAGGCTACCAGCACAATGGATAGCAAGAGCCACGCATAGTGGAAGGTCTTGCTGAGCTCTTGTGCCTCGCGCAGTAGTTTGCAAGGAACTCACCACAGAGATAGCGCGCCCAATTAAATTGGACTCCTTCGGCGCACTGGGTTGCTAGAGAAACGACTGGTATCGAAACTTCATCTACGCGACATTTTCGCATAACTTTTCCTGCCAAGATCTGTATGGCCACCTTGACTGCAGGGTCATAGATACTCAAGATGGCATAGCCTTGTGGCTTCTTTATGAGCTTAAATTTCCTCTTTATGGCCCTTGCGAGGGCCTGCTCGCCACCTTTTCCACCAAACATCATGGTCGGATTTTCCCCTATATATGGCAACCATGTGATGCTATGGATCAACCTGTCGGTGATGGGTATCAGCTCCTCTAGCCACAGACACCCGTCGTGCACCAAGCATAACAGGGGCTTGATGACCAATACTATAATGGGTGTGCGATTGTAGTGCAGCACCCATAGAAGGTTAACTAGACCTGCCTTTTCTACTCCCCTGAGCCACTTCCACGGTTCAAATCCAGTCATCCTGGTGGTTGTGTGAACAACGCGATGCATAAGTTGCTCTATCGCCAAGTGCAGGAACTTCTTAGTGTAATCTAAGTCCCAATATTCGAGTTTCAACAGTGAAACCTGCCCTAGGCGTGGTCCTTCAAAGACAATCTTGTCCGGCAATAGAGGTATGTTCAGGTCGACCTTGCTTTCATTGTTGTCCTTCGACACTTTGGTCTTGCCTTTACACGGGGGGACATATTCGGGCAACTTAGTGATAGGGTAAGAACCCTTGATTTCAACGTCCTCCACTTCTAGCCCCAAATCCTCATCATCCATTGGGATGTCCTCAATTTCTTCCTCCTCGAACTCTAAGTTAATGGTTTTGCCCTTTTCTTGTGCAGTGGGCTTGTCCTTCTATGGGTTTCTTCTAGGCTATGTTCGCACTGGTATCGTAGCTTGCTTGCCCTTCTTATCCTTCGCACTGTCTTTGGTTGGGGTAGGCTTCGGTCTAGGTGTCCGTGGTGACTTGGGGACTTCAGCTAGTACCTCTGCAACCTCTAGAGTAGCTCCTTCTGCCTCCATAACAACCTTTGGCATAGCTCCCTTGGCTGTCACTGCTTCGGTGTCCATAGCTTCTTATCTTGGGATGAAGTCATTGATGAAATTACAGTCGGACTCTGGAAATCGATCGAACGCTGGGTAGTCAAGAAATTCTTCGAAGAATAAGCGGACATGCACGTTTAAGAGCTCACCAACTCAATGTTAAAAATTCCAAGTGTTTTTCGTTGGGCCTCCACCTGTAATTTATGGGCCATTTTGAATTCAAATCCAACCATTCCCCCCACTTCGGTTCATTAATGCCAGATTGGCAGCAGATTTCCAAGGATCTTACCCATAAATTTTGTCTTAAATGTCGGCTGCCTACTCCATTTGGCCACATTCTCATCATCAAATCGTGTACAGTGACTTTAACGGTCACTTTCCAGCTAACCTACATGGTTTTTCCCTGGGTAGCGCAACTCTCTTCATGCTGTCGCGAAGCCTGTGACATCACCTCATCCCACACAATCCTCTAATTGCACAGTTCCCCAACCTAAGTAGTGTACTTTATAGTCCCATGCCTCCTTTTAACTGCCTGGAGCGCTAAGAATATGCTACCTTCATATAGTCCCCTGGCCAGATCACCAGTGTATGGCTTCAATCGGCTGCCATTCACCTTGCCTGGGAAGGGATCTCCATTCAATTTAAACAACTGAACTGCTCCACCATTGGTCATCTCCTTAATTACATAGGGACCTAGCCAGTGAATTTTGAATTCCCTTGGAAATTTATAAAACTTGCTGTCATATAACAAAACTAGATGATCTACCTTAAAGGTGCGCAGTTTAATGTGCCAATCATGCCATGCTTTTTCATGCTACTTTTGTACTTGTTCGTGAAATCCAGCCAGAAATCTTTCTTCCTCAAGCCTAGTGAGCTGCATGAGCCTCTCTTCCAAGGCTCCGCGATCCATCATACCCATGAGTGCTGCTATGCGCAGACTAGGCACAATGTATTCCATGGGCATCACTGCTTCAACTCCATATACAAGCCTAAAGGGTGTTTGCCCAGTCAAATTTTTGCATGTTGTTCAATAGGCCCATAGTACTGCGGGTATGTGCAGGTCCCAATCACTTCGTTGAGCGTTGCAAACCTTGGTCAGCGTGTTCTCCAGTACCTTATTTAATGCTTCCACCACCCCATTTGCCTGTGGGTGATAAGACATGCTTTTGGATTGCAGATTTCTGTGGTTCGGTTTTTTAGAATCTGAACTCGGATAATCCACAGTTTTCATTTTTCTTTGTCGACGTTTCGAGTCTAGACCAAGACTCATCATCAAGACTTGATTACAAAGGAGAGAGAGAAATGTGTTAAGTGAAGATCTGACTCTTTCCTTTGTAATTTAACCCTCATCTTTTCGAGATTACGTATCTCCTTCCATGTTTCCCCTCCGTACAGGTTCAAGATAATGGATTGCAGATTTCTGTGGTTCGGTTTTTTAGAATCTGAACTCGGATAATCCACAGTTTTCATTTTTCTTTGTCGACCTTTCGAGTCTAGACCAAGACTCATCATCAGGACTTGATGACAAAGGAGAGAGAGAAATGTGTTGAGTGAAGATCTGATTCTTTCCTTTGTAATTTAAATTACAAAGGAAAGAGTCAGATCTTCACTTAACACATTTCTCTCTCTCCTTTGTAATCAAGTCCTGATGATGAGTCTTGGTCTAGACTCGAAACGTCGACAAAGAAAAATGAAAACTGTGGATTATCCGAGTTCAGATTCTAAAAAACCGAACCACAGAAATCTGCAATCCATTATCTTGAACCTGTACGGAGGGGAAACATGGAAGGAGATACGTAATCTCAAAAAGATGAGGGTTAAATTACAAAGGAAAGAATCAGATCTTCACTCAAGACATTTCTCTCTCTCCTTTGTAATCAAGTCCTGATGATGAGTCTTGGTCTAGACTCGAAACGTCGACAAAGAAAAATGAAAACTGTGGATTATCCGAGTTCAGATTCTAAAAGACATGCTTTTCTGGTGATACACCTAAAATTCCTCTGTCAGTGCGCTGATCATTTCATTTAGAAAGTGTGTAGCACGATCAC
Organism: Pinus tabuliformis; assembly: GCA_031772625.1. Lineage (NCBI taxonomy): Eukaryota > Viridiplantae > Streptophyta > Pinopsida > Pinales > Pinaceae > Pinus > Pinus tabuliformis. The sequence goes on from CM062814.1 coordinate 647,483,296, forward strand.
TCATCAAAATATTTGGACACCAAAATTGCGTCATTACATACTCAAAGAGAAACTTCGCAGCAGTTGCACTTTTGCAGTCCTTCACAGGTTGTGCCTCTGCCCATCTAGTCAAATACTCAGTCGAGGTGATAATGTACCGCACTCCCGTCTTCTTTCCTTGGGGCTAAATGGGTCCCACAAAATCTATTACCGATTTCTCGAAAGGTTGTAACGTCATTTGTGGGTTTAAGGGCATCTCATCTCTCCACGATGGCTTGCCAGTCCTTTGACACACGTCTCACGCCTTGCAGTAAGATTTTGAATCCCGATGGAGGATTGGCCACCACAATGTTGCGCGTAGAATCTTCTGCGCGGTCGGTCTTCTTGCATAATGGCCTCTCGTGGCACCTGTTATCACCCTAAGAAACTCTCCTAGGTTGTATATTAGAGATGCTTGGGAACATTACAAAATCAACAAAAATGTTGGAAAATGGTGGATTAATGGAAGGAATGATGCATATATTCAAGCTAGATAACCACTTCTACTATGCTTGATCCCAGACATGGGTGAACACCCCCATACTACAAGGCTTTAGACCACCAATTGCTCACAGTTTGAGGATTAAGTGGAAATGGAGAATACTGATCACACCAGAAGATGCACAAGACCCTGTGATGGCCAGCTGCAACCAGTTAAAAGGTCTGTAAATCTATTTCCCAATGAAAAGACAGGATGAAAGCTCTCTGCCACCAAGAAAACAGAAACCTGCATACACCTTCAATAATACATACTAGATTCTAACACGGAGGTGGGATGACAGCCCCTCTAATGCTAAACCTCAAGAGCACATGAAAAATGCAAAACAAGCACAACCTGGAACAAAGAAGAAGTGGAAAGTGAGAAATTAACAGCAAAAGAAGCTTGCATTAGCTAAAAATGAAGACCAGACGCTGCAGGTGTCACAGTGGTTACAGTCTCCAGAAGTTGAACTTTACATCAAGATAACATTCATCAACCCTCATTCCATCTTGTTTTTGGGTATATATGGAGGTTGTTTACAAAAAATCTATTATGATATGCATGGAGGGGTCATAACTGACCACCAACCACATTTAGAATCTAATATGAGTCTCTGCTGCAAACTGTGTGTTTTAATAAATCAATTTGGCATTCACTGGTACTTCATTGTCCTTCCTGAACAGGTGCAGTATTGTATGAATAAATTTCAATAACTGTTGTAGGCATTGAACTGCTTGAGGATCGTCCTTTCTTTCTCGGCCATGCTGCTCTTTGAATGTGGTTGTTGAGGATTCAATGCACAGAGTACTGGATCATGGCTTCCTTTCTTCTTCGGGTGTACAATGATATAGGTCAGAGGCAAGAAAACATGGAGGATGCATGGGCGGGATGGGAACAAACCACAGCTGTCGGATCCTGTAGATGGACGACGGAGATTGAAACGGAGGGAGCCATCGGGGAAAACGGGCGAAGACAGATGTGGGCCATGGATCGCGGTCGAGCAGATCCGACGGCTATCGGGGGCGGGAGCTGCACGAACGTTAATGAGTGGGGGTTGTATGAGTAGGCGGTTAGCGGTTTCCTTGCACCGCTTATGGAGCTGTGGTGGTATTCGTAAACGGGCGTGTGATCGAATAAAACAACAATGCGTGGTAGATGTGATGGGCGTGAAACCATTCTCCCTGCGGGTTATCGCGTGCGCGGCTTACGGGATGAGGATCAGCGCATGCCGTCAGATCATATGGCAGGCACGATCGGATGGCGGGGGGTCTAACATATATGTTTATTAGTTGATGTGACAGGTGAGGGTCCCACCGGTGGTGCCTTTTGTATGCGCGCGGTTATATGGATATGGTCCTATGGGTTTAGACTTCACGCTTATGGGGATGACAGAACCTAAGCTTTCAAAGCAAAATAGAAGTGAAACGGAGGAGAAGCATGTAGCGGGGGGTTAAGTAAATACAGGTTTAGGTTGAATTTCAGGGTAAAAAAGGGATAGTGGGGTTTATGGAAGTGTAGGGAAAAATGAAAGAGAAGAGGGAAAAACTGTTGCGAGCCCTTTGCAACCAAAACCAGCACTGCCCAACCTGTTTTTATCCATCAATGTCGAATAACATAGCAGAGCTAACACTCGCTCCTTCTGGGGATGAGATCCTCCCTGTGAGGTCTCAAGAACTTGCATATCAATGCCTTCCTGATGAAAAACAAAATAACAAACTTCTTAGTGTTCCATTGGGCATGGAGTCTACTTTGCCTACACAAAACTGATAAAAACAAAATATTTACAACTTTTAAGGCAAAAGATCTTAAACAACATAATTCTTTAGAAAACATCCATTAACTGGACCATAAAAAACTGCTTCTCCTCCCATACTTTTAAGTATGAAGGTGTTGTTCCCTTGAATCTGTGAAATGATGAAAGGTCCTATCTAGAAAGCGTCAAACTTCCCATGATTGTCTTTCTTTTATTTTAGTGCATCCCACTTCAAAACCAAGTCCCCAACCTGAAAATTATCTGATTTTGCCTTCCTGTCAAAGGCATCCTTTATCTTTTTCTGATGTGCTACAGCCTTTTCAACTAGCTGTTCTCTAATCTGAAGTACCTCTGCCAAATTAGTGATCCTTTTTGCCATGTCTTCTTCTTCAACCTGCTCTTCTTGAAGGAATTTTGCCACAGGGAGAATTAACTGAATTGGGAATACAACCTCAGTGCCATATACCAGCATGAAAGGAGAATTACCTGTGGATTTCTTAATGGTCATTCTGTCAGCCCACAGTGCATACTTGAGCTTGGAATCCCAATTCTTTTTATTGTCTTCTAGCAGCTTCTTAATTATCCTTATCAGGCTTTTATTTAAAGATTCTGCTATACCATTTCCTTGAGGATAATATGAGGTGGAATGAACAAGTTTAATACCCATAGATTCACACATTTCCACCAATTCTTTTGCCGTGAAGGCTGTTGCATTATCTGTGACTAGTTTGTGTGGACAACCAAATCTGGTAAAGATATTTTCAATTAAAAACTTCATGACCACATTATGATTATCCTTCCTGGTAGGGACTGCTTCAATCCACTTAGTGAAATAATCAGTAGCTACTAATATCCATTTGTGCTGGCCACTGGAATATGGATTGATTTCTCCAATGAAATCCAAGTCCCACTGCTGAAAAGGTCCTTTTGCAAGTATTGGTTTTAAGAGAAGGGACTTCAACTACTGTTTTTCTTCAAATCTTTGGCACATGTCACAAGATTTAATAAAAGAAAATACATTAGAAAGTAAAGTGGGCCAATAGTACCCAGCTCTGAGAATCTTGTGGGCTGTGGTTTTCCAATAATGGTGCCCTCCACACATGCTGGAATGCAACTGTTGCATAACTTTTATTGACTGTTCTTTGTCCAGACTCCTTAAAAACATTCCAGGTGGATCCCTCTAGTAGAGTAGATTTTCATAAATACAATATTTTGCTTCCCTGAGTTTTAAAGTTCTGGCTTGACTTGTACTTAAGCCTGAAGGGATTTCTAGCTTCAACAAGAATTTAACTATTGCAGAATACCAATCACAAGAAGCTATATCTTCTGCCACTGACTGCTCTCTGTCTGGTTCAGCTGCTTCCTCCTCTTCATCTGTCTGGCCACTTTCTGCAATTGTGCTCAGGAAATCAATATCTAATGATCTGCAATTTTCTTCAGCTAACAACTTGGCAAAACCCTGACCTCTGACAAGTTTGGTGGGCTTCAATTCTATATTAAATTCAATTAGCTTTGCAATCCATTTAGCCCTTCTTCCATCAACATTAGGTTGTGTTAAGACATCTTTTATTGCAGCAGAGGGTACATATGCAATTATCTTGGAATGCAAGATGTAAAATTTGAAAGATTTCAAGGATTGGATAAGGGCATATGCTTGCTTTTCAATAATGTCATACCTTAGCTTAGCATCCCTCAAGTTTTTGCTGAAAAATGCCACAGGATGCTCTGAGCCTCCTTCATCTGCTTGCAATAAAACTGCTGCAATGGTGTCTTCAGAGGCAAAAAAAAATATGGAACTCCTTGCTGTAATCTGCACTGATCAAAGTGGGAGCCTCCATAATAGCTTTCTTGATAGACTCAAAATATCCTCTTGCTACATCAGTCCGTCTAACCTCTGACCCTTTCTTCAACATGGAGGTAACATGCTTCACCGGTTTTGCAAAATTTGGTATAAACCTCCTCACAAAATTAATTTTTCCCAAAAAGGATTGGATATCTTTCTTTGACCTCGAGACAGACAGGGTTTGTATTTCTTTTACTTTTTCTGGGTCAATTCAAACACTTGCAGCAGAAACAACATGTCCTAACAACTTGCCTTCTTCTAAAGCAAATTGTGATTTTTTAGGATTGACTGAAATCCCAAACCTTCTGCACTTTAGAAACACTTTTTTCAAATGCTGTAAATGATTTTGATGGTTGCTGGAGTAAATTGTTATGTCATCAAAGTAGAGGACAAATTTATCCTTCTCTCCTACAAATGTTATATCCATATCTCTCTGAAAGGTAGCTCCAACATTCATAAATCCAAAAAGCATCTTGGCATATATAAAAGTGCCCCAAGGAGTGGTAAATGCAGTCTTCTCTTGGTCATATGGATGCACAGCAATCTGATTAAAACCTGAAAAACCATCCAAGAAAGACATTACTTTGGATCCTGAGACCTTTTGCAGCAAATGCTCCATCTTTGGTAGAGGATAGTTGTCTTTCTTAGAGCATTTGTTCAGGTTTCTGAAATCAACACATAGTCTGACTTCTCCACTTTTCTTCCTCACCACTACTAGGTTGGCTATCCATTTTGAATATCTAAGAGGGACTATAATATTGGCAGCCAACAATTTTTTAATTTCTTTTTCAATTAGAGGAAGAAGCATAGGATTTATTGGTATCAGCTTTTGTTTGAAAGGAATAGTGTCTTTCTCCAGAGGGATTTTATGATGGATTATGTTCTTATCATATGTTTTCAGATCACTATACTCTCAGGAAAACACATCAGCAAATTGCCTCATTAAATTGTAGTATTCAGCACTTTGATCAGCAGACAAATGAGTGGACAGATTTAGGTATCTAGGCTGTCCTGGACTCCCTATATCATGCTTATAGACTGCAGATTAATCTTCTTTTTGGGTAGCCTTGTAAGGCAAATCATTCTAGTCAAACAATCTTTCAAGAGGAATCAGACCCTTTGGAATATGATCACTAGGAAGCTGGACAATGCTTTCTTTGCCAATTTTACTTCTAAGCTGGGATTTGGGGCTTTCTAACAAGGCTTCATTATCTTGGTCAATTTTCATTTCGGAAAACTCATCAATGACTTCGAGAAACCTATCTATCCAATCATCATCATCAAAAACTTTCCAATGCTAGACATTATCAAGCAGGGATGGTCTATACTTCATTTGGACTTCATAAACTAGTCTGGGAGGCATGGGAGGGACAAACATGCTAGCAGACACAGAAAGGGAATCAGCAAGTTGATTTTGGGCTCTAGGAATATATGAAGTATAGAAATAATCAAAAGAATCTTTGATTCTCCATACCTCATCTCTGTATGCTTTCAGCCTTGGGTGCTTTTCCTGAAATGTTTTATTTACTTGCTGAATAATCAGATCAGCGTCTCCAAACACCTTTATGTTCCTAATTCCTCTGCCTTTTGCTGCATTAAGGCCCAATAACAGAGCTTCATATTCTACTATGTTATTTGTGACTTGAAAAGCCAGCTTAAAAGATAGTTGTGTACTTTCTTTCTCTGGATAAATTAGCACCACCCCTGCTCCTACAGTCTCCCTGGAACATGCTCCATCGAAGAATATCTCCCAAACCTGACTTCCTTACTCTTCCTTGGCCTGAACTGTTGGTTTCCTGATCTGCGTTGATGCCTTATGAGATTCTTCTATTTGGAGAATACATGCTCCAAAATCGGTGTCCACTGCATATATGGGATGATTAGTAGGATTCTTTTCATCGCTGATGATGTATGCCAACTGTGCTTCTCTGTACAATCTCCTATTCTCCCCTCCAAAAACTGGGACAGTGGCATAAGATAGGTCATTCTGAAATGTCCCACCTAGTCTCTTAATCCATCCCTTGGACAGCAGCATGCCAAACTTAGGAGGGACATCTGCTACCACAATATCCATCATCATACTCTTCATGGGCAGCTGAGTTAAGGTAATGGCTAGGTCTTTGATTAATCCTAGGCATTTCAATTCCCTTGAATCAAAAGAAAATAAATCATGATATGGTCTAGTGATGTCAAGGCCTAACTTTTCCATGACAGCTTTAAGCATTAAATTGTGGCTGGCCCCTGTGTCTAACAGGCAATTGTGAAGGATTTTGTCATGAATGGTTAAGGAGACATAAAAAGATGGAGAATTATTATCAGCAGGTTCAATCATGGGGCTAAGCATAATGGCGGGCTTGTCGTCTTGAAAATTGACAGAGTCAGTGGAGGTTTGTATGGTTTCCAGCTCAAGGGCCTCAAGGATAGGCTTTCTAAATACTTCACTCTTTACCAACTATACCAGAGGCACATATATTTTCAATTTCTGAACTTCTGACTCAAAGTTGAAAGAAGAAGATAATTTATCAGAACTTTTTACCTCTTGAATTGGAGCTTTGAGAATGGCTGGATCAACTGCTGGTCTTCTCTGTCTGATATTCTGTGACTCTGTTCGGGCAGCAGCTCTTTGGGCATGATTCTTCTTGACATTTTTTGCATTTGGCCTCAGGTTATATCTTTGCTGCTCCTTAGTTTGTAGGACAACTTCTTTATCCCATTCTTGACTGTCTTGTTCCTGCAGCAAAGATTCTTCATAAGCAGCCAATGTCAAAAATGCAGCGCTGCCTTTATCTTCCATGCAGTGAATTTCATCCTCATCTTCAAATTGTTCCTCCTCCATGACTACATTTTGGAAAGGAGCTTTAACTTTTTGTTCTTCTTTTGATTCTTCACCCCTCTGAATAATTTGCAACTATTCATTTTCTCTTCTGAATGGATTTGGATTTCTTGGAGCAAATGTGTTATGCTGCCTTGTTTTATTTACTGAATTTTGCTCAACCTTTAGCTTAGAAATTTCAGTAGACAATGACTCTATCATCTCGATCATTTTGTCTAATTTAGGCTCTGAAGATGATATAGAGGAAGTAGAAGCCTGACCTCTTTGCTTCATTCTGTCAGCTTGACTTTTGAGCTTTTCTGCAGCCATAATATTAGATTCCACCTCCAGTGCTGCATCTTGCATATCAGCTAGAGTGGCACATCTCCTTTCTCTCAATAACAGGTAGAAATCAGAGTTAAAAGCATTGGCATAAGTGAGTTTGGCAGAGGTGGGGGTAGGCTTTACCTCAGCTGGTTTCTTACTATACATACGGTTGAATCTTTTATTAAAATCAGCGAATGATTCACCATTTTCCCTCTTCAGGTTACCAAACTCAGTATGGTAATACAACAAATCCTTTTTATCTCCCCAGTGCTTCAAAAATGCATCATCTAAGGCTTCAATATCACCAATAGATCTCTGAAGTAATTCTCTGAACCACTTCCTGGCCTCTCCATCAAGGCTCTGGACAAAAACTCTCATCCACACATCATTTTCACTTATATCTAAATTATCAGCATAACTATAAAAAGCTTCAAGGTGTTCTTCTGCTGTCACTCTCTCTGTGCCAGTGAACTTGGGCATATATTTCTGATATTCTACCATAGGCATGGGATTTAAAGGAACAGGCAAGACCAAAGGTCCATATCTAGCAGCAACAATTCTTTCTATCTTTGTGGGTGCTTGCTGGCCTGCCATGATTAGGATATGTGGAAGGTTACTAGCAGATTGAATGGTAGGAAGTAATGTGATAGATGGCAGAGACAAAGGGATGTTCTGGACTGTATGGGAAGCTTTCTTTGGACTAAGATTCAAAGGGGAAGTAACTGAACAAGGGGCTGAATTAATCTCTGAAGGAATTTCCTTATTAATAGTACTGGGCTCTAAATCTTCAAACTGTATATCTTCAGCTATAACATTATCTTTCAGAGAAGCATGAGTTTTCTTAGGCTTACCTGATCCTGATGCCCCTTTTGGTGATGCTTTCTTCGATTTGACAGTCCTCTTAGGGTTAGGCACCGGTTCAGCTGGTGATTTCTGAGGATTTCTTCAAGTATGTCTCACAAACTGAGCAAGAACTTCAATGTGGGGTCACCAAAGGATGGTCTTCCTCCAATGGATTCGCCAGATAGATGATTACAACCAAATTTTGTGCCCAGACCTTGTCTATCATCAAAATCTGGAACTGTGTCGTTCTCCCAGGGAAGCTGAGCTTCAATCTCCTCTCCTCGGCAATGGTGCCAATTAATGTTATCACCCCAAGAAACTCTCCTAGGTTGTATATCAGAGATGCTTGGGAACATTACAAACTCAACAAAAATGTTGGAAAATGGTGGATAAATGGAAGGAATGATGCATATTCAAGCCAGATAACCACTTCTACTATGCTTGACCCCATACATGGGTGAACACCCCCGGACTACAAGGCTTTAGACCACCAATTACTCACAGTTTGAGGATTATGTGGAAATGGAGAATATTGATCACACCAGCAGATGCACAGGACCCTGTGATGGCTAGCTGCAACTAGTTAAAAGGTCTGTAAATATATTTCCCAATTCACAAACAGGATGAAAGCTCTCTGGCACCAAGAAAACAGAAACTTGCATACACCTTCAATAATAGATACTAGATTCTAACACGGAGGTGGGATGACAGCCCCTCTAATGCTAAACCTCAAGAGCACATGAAAAATGCAAAACAGGCACATCCTGGAACAAAGAAGAAGTGGAAAGTGAGCAATTAACAGCAAAAGAAGCTTGCATTAGGTGAAAATGAAGACCAGACGCTGCAGGTATCACAGTAGTTACAGTCTCCAGAAGTTGAACTTTACATCAAGATAACATTCATCAACCCTCATTCCATCTTGTTTTTGGGTATATATGGAGGTTGATTACAAAAAATTTGCTATGCTATGCGTGGAGTGGTCATAACTGACCACCAACCACATTTACAATCTAATATGAGTCTCTGCTGCAAACTGTGTGTTTTAATAAATCAATTTGACATTCATTGGTACTTCATTGTCCTTCCTGAACAAGTGGAGTATTGTATGAATAAATTTCAATAGCTGTTGTAGGAATTGAATTGCTCGAGGATCGTCCTTTCTTTCTCGGCCATGCTGCTCTTTGAATGTGGTTGCTGAGGATTCAATGCACAAAGTACTGGATCATGGCTTCCTTTCTTCTTCGGGTGTACAATGATACAGGTCAGAGGCACAAAAACATGGAGGATGCAGGGGCAGGACGGGAATAAACCACAGCTGTCAAATCCTGTATATGGATGGCGGAGATTGAAACGGAGGGAGCCATCGGGGAAAACGGGCAGAGACAGATGTGGGCTGTCGAATCGCGGTCAGGAAGATCTGACGGCTATCGGGAGCAGGATCTGCGTGAACTTTAACGAGCAGGGGTCGTATGAGTAGGCGTTTAGCAGTTTCCCCGCACCGCTTATGGAGCTATGGTGGTATTCGTACGCGGGCGTGTGATTGAATACAACAACGACGCGTGGCAGATGCAATGGGTGCGAAAATGTTCTTCCCACAGGTTATCGCACGTGCGGCTTGCAGGATGAGGATCAATGAATGCCATCGGATCATATGGCAGGCACGATCGAACGACAGGGGGTCTAACATATATGTTTATTGGTTGATGTGACAGGTGAGGGCCCCGGTGATGGTGCCTTTTGTATGCGCACGGTTATATGGATATGGTCCTGTGGGTTTAGACTTCACGCTTATGGGGCCAATAGAACCTAAGCTTTCAAAGCAAAATAGAAGTGAAACGGAGGAAACACATGCAACGGGGGGTTAAGTAAATATGGGTTTAGGTTGAATTTTGGGGTAAAAAAGGGATAGCGGGGTTTATGGAAGTGTAGGGAAAAATGGAAGAGAAGAGGGAAAAACTGCTGCAAGCCTTTTGCAACCAAAACCAGCACTGCCCAACCTGTTTTTATCCATCAATGTCGAATAACATAGAAGAGCTAATAGCACCCCATGAGCATCCACGAGGATACTGCTTCTTTCAAACTTTGGTACATATCGTTGCAATACTTCATCAGACCCCATTTTTTACAGATGTCCAGCAATGACAAAAAAGTTTGCCGCGTGCACCACTAACTCATTTTTATGCTGGACGGTGTAGCCTTCCAGGGCAGATCCTGTTGTTAGGAAGTGTATTATGTCTTCAAAGTGACCATCTGCGATGTGCACTGCAAAGAGTTACACGTTAGGTAATACCTCCTCCAAATTAGGGGGATCTTCGCCCCGTTTCGATGCACGACAGATGGTCTGGTCCTGCGTTCAATCATCCAGGCTTCACAATAACTTCAAAATCATACTCCTGGAATAATAACAACCACCTACAGATCCGCCCCCCCCCCCCCCCCAAACACAGGCTTATTGACAAGGTATTTCAACGTAAAATTACCTGTATACATCTTAAAATGTCCACCTAGAAAATAGTGTCTAAACTTCTGGAGTGCGTATACCATGGCTAATCCTTCGTGCTCAGTGGTGGAATAGTTCTTCTTAGCCTTGGATAACCTCCTGCTTATGAACGCTATAGGATGGTCCAAGTCTCCTCCCTTGCCCTATGTCAGTACTGCCCCTAGTGCTATACATGACGCATCTGCATGTACATAAAACTCCTTCTTCCAATCCGAGAAGACTAAAATTGGCGCGGTGACCATTTTTTCTTTCAGCACATCCAAGATTTTCTGACAGTCCTCATTCCAACAGAACGTGACATCCTTTTTCAACAACTTCTCCATAGGCACGGTGATCTGGGCATAGCCCTTGATAAACTTCCTGTAGTACCCAGTATGTCCCAAGGTTGCGCACAACTATTTCACACTCCTCGACGCCTCCAAGTTAAGTATCACTGCAATCTTCATGGGATCTACCATCATTCCTTGTCTACAAACCACATGACCCAGTAGAGTCCCAAAAGGAACACAAAACAAACATTTCTTCAAATTGAGCGCAATCTAGTACCTTCGACAAGTATCTAGCATTAAGCACAAATTGGCCACATGGCATTTTACCAACCCAAACACAGTCCAGTCATCAAAGTACACCTCCAGAAACTTATGAATGAAGTTTTTGAATGCAGCAATGACTACGCACAAAAAAATCGCAGGCGCATTCTTTAATCCAAAAGGCATTACAGTGTACTGAAAACATCCCCATTCAGTTGTGAAGGTCATCTTGCTTCTATCTTTAGGCGCGATTTTGATCTGATGGTACCCAAAAAACCCATCAGTGAAGGAGTACGCTTTCTAGCCACCTATATTATCCAATACCTCATCAGTGAATGGAGTCGGGAAAGGATCATGCACTCAAGCTTCATGCAACTTCATGAGGTCTATGCATATCCTTATTTCATGCTTCTCCCTCCTTTCCTGTACCACCATTGGGCTCAACCAATCAGATTCTTCTATGGGCTCAATGATGCTTGCCATGAGCATCTTATCTAACTCTAAGAAGACCTTCTCCTTATACTTTGGATTAAGATGGTAAGGTCTTTTCTTAACCGGCTTCGCGTCGAGTTTTAACGTGATCTTCATAATGCCCAGGTCCCCTATTATCCCCTTTAACTCTGTAAACTTAGTAGGGAACAAATCCTGGTATTCGCGGAGCAATTCGGCGACCTTATCTACCATCACGCCATCACAGGAATCTCCAATCTTCACGAATTTGGGCTTTGCCTCCATACCAATATTTACCTGTTTCGTTTTTAGTGGTGTGGTTATATCATGATTCTTGATTTGCGGTCCCTTGGCCTCACAATGACCCTTAGTTTCAGGGATATTAATCTTTCATGGGTCCCCGTCTTCTTCTTCAGTAGCCACGTTATAGCATTCCAGCGCGTGGCTCAACAAAGTAGTCAAATTGGGTTGAATCAGATCCAAAGGATCCTGCGTATCCTAAAGATTACTTCTTTAACTTCTTGTAGCACTTCGTCAATACAGTCAAACTCGTCTTCAAAGCTGAATGTCATTATGAACCCTTCACACAGAATATCCCATTCACCTGTGCCATGGTAGAGCTCTGTCTACAAGTACCAGTTCATTGGGATGACATCCAAGGTGTGACAAAACAAGTGCACCCATTTAGGTTGGGGTTTCGCTGCATAGGCCTTAGCCCATTTGGCCAAGTGTGCATGCAGATCGTCCTTCTCGTCATACTTGTCTGTCACTCATACCTTCGGCTTCCCAAAGCGTGTTCTCATCATCCTCCTGCACTCACACCAATCGTTAAAACTACCTTTGTGCGTACCCCACCATCTCGCGGGCGTAGCGCGGAGTGCCCAGTCCGAAGCTTGGAAGCGCTGCTTCTCTGGTACTTCACTCTCAAATGCATCCAAAAACACATCCACATCATTAAAGCCATCATAAGTGGGCAGATTTTGTACCTCTGATGACACACAGTGCAATGACCGGGTTATCATGTTACAGCTTAGCATAGTTACTTCATGTAGTCGATTCTGCCAGTGCTATAATTCTTCGTCCGAGTCTGAGTTGCAGGAACTCTCGTGATCCCATGTAATTCGGCTATCCACTGTCGGATTCACCCAATCTTAGTCTTGCATTGTTATTTTATATATGTAGTCCAAATCGTCATCACTTTCGTAATCGCGGACTAGTTCAGTATAGTGCAATCCTTATGCAAGATCTAGGGGTACTATTACATGGAGCGATTTCTTTTTAAATATCATCTTTTGCTTCTTTAAGTTGATCACCCCATTCATGTCAGTAGCCCAATCAATGCCAAGGAGCGTAGGGTAGGGGTTATTGTCATCCATAATTTCTATTACTTCAACGTCAGCCAATGTGATTTTGCCCTCAATATCTATAGTTAATCCCTGCAAGCGTCCCATGGGGACGATCTTCTGCTGATTTTCCATCCTTAACTGAATCGAAGACCACTGCAGCACGTGTCTCCCCATCTGCTCCCAAGTCTACTTTGGCAAAACGTTTGCGTCTGACCCCAGATCTAGAATAACCTGATCCATTTCATATTCTCCTATCTGTGCAGTGAGTCTCATCTCACACCCTTTTCTTGCCTTATGTTTACCAATCTTCTGTACCACATGTGGTTGACCTAGAGTGTTTCTAGCACATCTATTTATAAGTTCCTGTAACCCCTTCACAGCCTTGCTATCATGCAGTAGCTTCATGCAGGTCTCTAGAAAGGTCGTAAGCATAGAAGGGTCCATTTCTTGAACAAGCTTATCTCGACTCCTTGAGGTAGAGGCCTTAGCGAAGCTCTTCTTTGCTTCCATGAACATTTCACGTGCATGATCCAAATCAAATTCAACCTCCTTTGCCAAAGTTTTGCGAACCCATGTGCTGTCTCCGGGTTGTTTCCCCTTATCGTCGCCCGTTGCAATTCCACTTTGGAGCACTATATTCACATTCAGATCCTCTTCGCGAGGATCAACCCTCATCATCTGCAGGTTTTGAGTCGGTTGCGGTGGTAGCACCCCTTTGTTGTGTATCCTTGCTATCAGTGTAGGACGGTCCTCTGTCTCATGATCAAACTAAGTACAATATTTGCGTGATGGACGTGTTGGGTCAGTGCATCCATGGGCATAGTGTCCTGGTCCTCCACAATTGTAACAGATTAGCTGTCCAGGTCCTCCCCCGCCTCAACCTTGTCCGAGCCCCTGAAAGCTTGTTCACACCATCCCAGCGCTCTAGTCGGGAGGTTGTGTTTCTGCCTAAAATCTATAGGCGGGTGCTTTGTCCATCATCAATTCATAACTTTTTCAGTTACGATCATCATGCCCTAACGATATGTAGAAGTTACAGAACATTTTTTGCGGTGTTTGTACAAACTTCTGTAGCAAATGATAGTTATCAGTTGTATGTTTCCCTGCTACCTAACATATAGTGCACCACAATGCAGGCCCCGCACTCAGTCCTGCTTGGCTTCCAGCCTGAAAAGCATCGGTCCTCCCCCTGCAATATAGTTCACAAAGATTTGGAAGCGATCTTTGTCATGCCCCTGACCTTTACATTTTAGGCACCATATCTCTTCGTGTGCCTCTGGTCGAGCTGTTCTATCCTGCTTCAAACTTTGCATTTCGAGGCAAAGATTTTGCAACTGCGCATGGATCTGCTGAACCCCCAGATTTAGATCTTGCATCAGTGTTTCATGCAGTCTTATTGCAATGTCCAAGACCTCTTCCTGAGTCATAATCTTCTATTGTGAAAGTGCAACCCTTACGTGAGGTAGGAGCGAAGCCATGAACCACTCGTGGTGTTGTTGATATGTTAAGTTCATATTAGCTTCGCGGATTTTACACTTCAATCTCTGATCCAATTCCCAAGGTGTCTCACCAAGGATAATTTTAGGGGTGAATGTTCGCCCTTTGGCGAAATTAAGGGGTTTTAAATTTTTAGTGGGCGAATATTTTGTATCATAGTACATTTTTACAAATCACCTCAAATAGCCCACCTTATTTTAAGGGAGAGGGTAAAAAAGGTAAATTTAGCCCTTGAAATTAGGAGTTACAACCTTCCATTCACCCATTTTCAAGAATAGGTTTTATTTAAGTGAATCCATTCGCCCATTTTCAAAAATAGGTTTTATTTAAGTGAATCCTATGGGCCAAATACCATATTTATAAAAGAGGTATGGTAAATTAATAAAAATATAAATAAATGAGAGGTATGGTAAATAAATAAAACATTTTTTATATTTACTCCATAAGTCACCTTATATACATGAAGGGTGTAAACAAATAAAAATATAAGTAAAGTGGAGGTATGGTAAATAAATAAAACGTCTTTTTATACTTACTCCAAAGGTATGGTAAATAAATAAAAATATAAATAAACTAGACATATGGTAAATAAATAAAACCTCTTTTTATATTTAGTCCATAACCCTCATTCTATTTATGAAGGCTCAAGAAAGAGGTTTTATTTAAGTGAATCCTATGGGCCAAATACCATATTTGTAAAAGAGGTATGGTAAATTAATAAAAATATAAATAAACAAGAGGTATGGTAAACAAGTAAAACATTTTTTTATGTTTACTCCATAAGTCACCTTATATTTACGAACACTAAAAAAATGTGTTATATTTAGGTGAAACCCATGGGAAAAATACTATGGGACAAATACCATGGACTAGATTGTTATTAATACCATGCAAAAAAACATTATTAACCCTAATATTAGTATTATAAAAATAAAAATGGCACATGGTATTGACCCATGGTATTCACCAAAATGGCACCTGGTATTGAACCATGGTATTCACCAAAATGGCACATGGTATTGACCCATGGTAATACCAAGATCTTACAAGATTTTATAATTGAGTAAAATATTCGCCATGCCTGGTGAGAGATTCGCCAAAAAATTATATATACATATTATATTATTGATAAAATCGCCTTCCATTTTTCCTATATACCATGGAGATTCGCCCATTTATTATATATATAAATTTAGGGGGGGTTCTTAAAATTTTCCCTATGTCTCACCTAGTTTCATCACGATTTCCTTGAACCCCACAATCGACTTCGCCTTGAATTTAGGCCTACTAAACTCTTTATTTAGCGCAGTCTGGATCTCTACCAACCTAGCATTTGGGTTATCATTAGAGTAATTGATGTACCAAGTTAGTGTGTGATCCTGTAAATCAAAAACCAACGTTGCCTTCTTCATGTGATCATCTATGACGCCGTGAGCTTCCCATACAGCTTTTACGACGAACCAGAACTGGTCCGGGTCCTCATTTCCCAAGCCCTTAAACAAAGATAGCTTCATTGAATTTTCCATGTTGAACTGTGGTGGAGGTGGTGGTGTGTGGGTGAAGTTGCAGGTGACGTGGTGAAGGTGGAGGTGGTAGTCGCGGGAACCCTTTTTTTATCAACTGAACTGCACTTTGCGGAGAAGCTTGTGCTACTCCCTCTTCGTCACTCAAAGGAGGTGAAATCAGTGGGATATATTTAGGACCCTTTCTTCCTTCGTTCTTGTAAGTCTTTCCACTTTGCATAGCTCTGAACATCAAGGTAGCTTCATAATCCATTTTTCGCACAATAACATCTTAATCCAAGTATTTAAAGACTTCAAGTACTTACCTCACAGACCTTTGAAAAAGCACCGCTCTGCCTCGCTATAACTAATTGAGGTATTGACCGAGAATTTAGTCACAAATCCTCCTATGGTACGATCGAGCCAATGATCGACAATGCGGACAATATTATCCTTAGAGGCTTCCAGTCTTTATACTAACTCCGAGGTCCAGACAATAGGACCGTCAAGCCTCCACCTTCCTTGGCTATCCTCTAGCTTCACGATCCACTCGTATAACTCAACTGGAAAGGAACAAAAAAAGATCTCATGGATTTTTGTATACTAGTATCTGCCTAGACACTATTCCTTTGTTAACCATGGATTTGTGTTCTCCTGCACTGTGAATTCGTGGATCTTTCTATCCAACCAGTCTTCAATCTCTTTCTTAGTTGGATTCCAATGATACGACATCACACATCTCTCATGCAGATTTCAGTCCCGGCAACGAAACCATTTGTTGGCTTTGTGGGCCCTGACCCAGGTTCAGTGTTAGTTAGCCAAATAAATCCCTACACTACTGGCCCTTTCAGCATCATCCTATGGAGCGCAGATCAAAGTCTCACCCGAAGCAGTATGGAGGGATGCTGGAACCAAGTTTTCACACCCTGAGATGATCGTGATGGCAGTTTATACCCTCTGCCCCTACTTTCGCACAGGTTGCTAAGCCTTGGGGCTCTGTTAGTCTACCCTTTATTCTGCCCTTTAGTACCTCTGCGAAGTTGTACGATTGACCTTTGCGCACCCCTAACCCATGGTCCAGGTACTTTCATGCAGCTATGACAATGTATTGTGTAGGTTCCCAAATTATCTCAAGTGTTTTACTTATCTTACTAATCAATCACAGTTACCTTCGCATAAACTGATATCCTTACTTGCATTCAATTAACTGATACAATCACATACATTCACGCATCAAATACAAATTGTAAATTAAACCCAAAATGTAATATAATCAGATGCATTAACATGGACTAAATACGCAGTAATTGTAGAATACTTATCTTTATTAGTATTTTCCAGTTTAATACAGACTCTATCTGCCTTGCGCACACAACTACAGTGGTCCATGCACTCAGCTTTGGACTTCCACCCTAGGCCTTTGCACACTCAGCTGTAGAGACTCTACCTACGCTATGACCTGAAACACTTAGAATTCTCTACAAAACTCCAATGCTTCATTTTCTTCTTTTCTTTCACTACTTACTATCTAGAGCTTACTTACTTAGCTCTTTTTTATACAATCCTATGGTCTGCGGACCATGGGTAGATATTTAGAGCCAACTTGATACTTTATAAAATAAGGGTGGACAACCCTTTATGACACTTGACACCTTCACACTCCGCAACCACAAAATGTGGAGACTTTACAATTTTATTACAAAATTGTCCCAAAATATGGGCTTTTAGCCCCAAAACTGCTCTTGGGGAACCAGTTCCCAACACCCCCTGAGTATTTAGATCCATGTATTCGCTTGAGTTTACCTTGATGAAGGACCATTGAACCAAGACCCCCTTCATTATCGTTTTTAGACTATGTGACAATTGGAGTGCAACAGGAAGCCCCACTGATAATATTCAAAAGCCCTCATCTATTAAGATGTCGTAAGCACTGGTTTACAATAAACCTAGAGGTCGTACCTAGGAGGATTCTATATCGCTTGAAGCACTTGTGCTAGAAAAAGAAACAACATCTTTCTGGCATCATTTTCGGGAAACGAATCACAATATCTTTCCCTGGGTACCACAAATTTTTACATTCCCTTTGTTAGGTGAGTAAGGGAAGTGTGGGTTGAAGATCTCTCACCTTGGCTACTCCACTTTTTCAATCTTATGGTAAACACACTGGTGACTCCAATGTTTGAATCTTATTTGTAAACACTTTGACAACTCCAATGTTTCAATCTTATGGTAAACATCTTGGCAAAACCACTGTCTATATCTCTATTTGATCATCCTTGTTGGCCTTCATTTTTGTCAGGCCAGGTTAAGTCCAGGAATTATGAGCGCAAGACAGAACTGAGTGATATTATTCATTAGACTATTATTATTTATACATATACAAAAACGGATCAGTTCATCTTCTAGATGACTGTCCGGCTTCACCTCATCCGTTTCGGATTAGGTGTCAACATTCCCCCCCTTAATCTGAAGGGATGTTGGTGAGTCCAAGCATCGTTCTGAATCTTTCAAGCTTTTCTCTTCCAAGCGCTTTGGTGAAGATGTCTGCAATTTGCTCGTTTGTGGAACAATGACGGAAATGGATTGTTTTGGCCTCAACATGATGTCGGATCAGATGATATTTAGTATTGAAGTGCTTAGTACGATCATGGAACTTTGGATTCTTGGCCAACTTTATTGCAGATGTGTTATCAATCATGAGTGGAGTAGATTGTATTTGTTTTACTTGCAAATCTTCAAGAATTTTCCTGAGCCACACAATTTCTTTCGTTGCTTCAGCTGCTGCCACGTATTCTGCTTCTGTTGTGGAATCTGCTGGTACTGATTGTTTGCGTGATCTCCAGGAGACAGCTCCTGATCCAAGACTCATAGCATATCCTGAAGTAGATACCCCAGTTTCTTTGTCTCCATCGAAGTCTGAATCAGAGTATCCAATCAAGTTGAAGTCGTCCACCTGTGTATACTTGATTCCAAGGTCTTGAGTTCCCTTCAAGTACCTTAGAACTCTTTTTGCAGCAAACCAATGTCCCTCACAAGGCTTTTGCATAAACCTGGAGAGGATTCCAACAGCAAATGAAATGTCTGATCTGGTAGTAGTGAGGTAGATGAGACTTCCTACAAGCTGTCTATACTTTGTTGCATCCTCAAATTCTTTTCCTTCAGTAGATGTGAGCTTCAAGTTTTGTTCCATTGGAGTAGAAAGGGGATTGCACTCTGTCATGCCAAATCTGTATAACAAATCTCCAATGTATTTCTTTTGAGAAAGAAATATGGACTTTGGATGTTGGGTTACTTCAATGCCAAGATAGTAATGAACATAGCCAAAATCAGTCATTTCAAAAAATTTTCCTAATTATTTCTTTATGGATGCAATATAGCTTTCATTGTTCCCTGTCATTAAAAGATCATCTACATATACCACAAGATATACAACTGTTTTACCAACTTTCTTGACAAATAAAGTTGCATCATCAAGATCAAAATGTTTGAAGTTGAGTTTCAGAAGATGCTCAGTTAGTTTTTCATACCAGGCTCGTGGTGCTTGTTTGAGGCCATACAAGGACTTCACAAGTTTGCATACTTTGTGTTCATGTCCTTTCACAGCAAATCCTTCAGGCTGGGACATAAAAACATTCTCTTTTAGATCTCCATTCAAGAATGTAGTTTTTACATCCATTTGATGGACTTTCCAACCGTTCTGAGCAGCTAGTGCAAAGAGTGTCCGGATGGTGGCCCATTTTGCTGTGGGAGCAAAAGTTTCCTCATAATCGACCCCTTCCTTCTGTGCAAAACCTTTTGCCACAAGCCTAGCTTTGTGCTTGTCAAGTGAGCCATCAGCTTTGTACTTGTTCTTGTAGACCCACTTGCAGCCAATTGGTTTGGTTCCAAATGGAGGATCAACCAGCTTCCAAGTGCCATTCTTTATGAGGGCATCATACTCCTTCTGCATCGCTTCTTTCCATTCATCATGAGAAGCAGCTTCTTTGAAGGAATTTGGTTCAAAATCTGTAGACATGTTCAATTCACAATCATAAGTAACATCCATATCAACAGGTGAATTAGAGTTATCTACATCACCTCCATCTTGTCGGTTTGAATTTCTGGTTCCTGTTTTTCCAATTTCATCAGGATGAACACTTTCAAGTGTCTTTGTCAGCCACTTTGGGGGACCTTTCTGAGATGGTCCAGGCTGTTCTGTTGATTGAGTTGGGTCTGAATCAAGATTGAGTCTCCCAATTCTATCAATTACATCACTTAAAGCATCATCCGTTGTTGGAGTGTCATGCAGGGGAGATTGTTCTTCAGAAGAAGATTCCACATGTTGATCTAGTATAGGAATCCCCCCTTCAAGATGTGGAATCTGATTATCAAACTCTTGAAATGATTTCGGTTTTGTGAATCTATCCAGGCGATCAAGTTGCCGCTCAACAACACTGTCAGATTTGGATGATTCAAGAAAAATGACATCTCTAGATAAAACAAACTTTTTATTTACTTCATCATAAAGGTGGTATGCTTTAGATGTGTTTGAATACCCCAGGAAGATACACTTACGACTTCTAGCACCAAGTTTGTTTCTATGTACCTTTGGTATTAAAGCATAACAGGTGGAACCAAATATCCTGAGATGTTTTACCGAAGGAACATGTCCATACCACAATTCATAAGGAGTCTTGTTTCTTATAGCACTATATGGACATCTATTCTTTATATATGCAGCACATAGAACAACATCAGCCCAAAATATTGTCTTTACATTTTTGAAGAAAAGCATGGATCGTACCATATTCAAAATTGTTCTGTTCATTCTTTCAGCTACACCATTCTGTTGAGGATTATAAGGCACAGTTGTTTGATGTTTAATCCCATGTTGGCGAAGATAGTGTTCAAATTCATTTGATGTATATTCTTTTCCATTATCAGTGCGAATAGACCCAATATGAGATTGTGCATCATTTTCAATCCATTTATGAAAATTCTTGAATGTTTGAAAAGCATCAGATTTGTTCTTCAATAAGTAAACCCAACACATTCTGGTGTAATCATCAATAAATGTCATGATATACTTATTTCCATTTGCAGAAGGAACAGGCATTGGACCACATAAATCTGAATGAATAAGTTCAAGCTTCCTATGTGCTCTTGAATGTGAATCATGAAAAGACTGTTTGCTATGCTTTCCTAGAATGCAAGCATCACATTGTTTATGTTTTCTAGGAATTGTAGGCAAACCAGCAACACCATTTTTCTTCAACAAGCGGAGACTATCATAGTTTAAATGTCCAAATCTAGCATGCCATAATAAACTTGATGGAAGTGTACCTTCATCATGATGAGAAATATATGAAAAATGCTGTGCATGAGCAGAGTTTCCTTGCAGTTTAAGAAGTCTTTCTTCTTCTATACCCCTCATGACAAGTGAATGGTCGGATGTCTTTCTTACCTCAAGCTTTCCATCAAACATATGAATGGAGTGACCTTGCTGGCGGATGTGGACCAGGGACAGCAAGTTTCTCTTGAGCTGTGGGAGATATAGAACATGATCCAGAAGAAAGTCTGGAAGACCAGGCAGTTTAAGCCTGACTGTGCCAAGCCCTGATGGCTTGATTTTTGACTGATCTGCAAAGTATACTGCTCCATCAACATTATCAGTGAAATCTTCAAAAAAATCTTTCCTATGAGTCATATGACAGGTTGCTCCTGAATCAAGCAACCAGTCATTTTTCGAAGAAGTAAGTGAAGCATTAAACAAATCTTCATTTACTCCAATGTTACATTGTGCCTCAATATAGTGAGCGGATTCAGGTGCTTTACCTTTGTCTGTGTTATCAGTTTTACCTTTCTGCTGATTTCTTCTCTGCTCAATCTTTTCCCATGGTAGCTTGCATGTAGAAGCATCATGAGATCCATTTCGTTTGTAGCGAATCCAATGTAAGTCTGCCTTTTCTTCTTGAGAATGTCTGCCCCCCCTGCCTCTGAAATATCTTCCTCTTTCTGTCGAATGCATACTGTAACAAAAATTATTTCTGCTGATAGAAAAATAATTTTGCTTATAAAAAGAACTTCTGCTGATAAAAAAAAAATCCTTACGCCAGAGCCTTATGCATTTTATTTTCTTCTGACAGTTAATAGAAGCATCAGCATTTCTTATATCATCATTTACAATGTTTGAAAAATGCACAATGGATCACTTCACTTCATTCTATTAATATATCACTTCAATATATTAAAAATGCGCAAGGGATATATCACTTCAATATATATATCAAAATTATTATGAAGGCAGCGCAACAAAACTTTTGAATGATACAAATGTTTTGAACAATACTGAACACTAGCAGCTTCGTGTCAAGAATGCATGGAGAACCACCCTCTCAATCCTTTCCGTTCCAAGTATAAGCATCTGTGTGTGCATACTATAATATTCAATGTCTATACAGCTGACAGCTAATAACTTGTTTCAAATACATGCATACAATAATATCATCATACAATATCTTTATGCCTAGGTCCCGCTGAGCATATTTTGAAACATCAAAGTTTATGAGAGAAATATGATTGGCGCAGTTCACAGGAACTTGTTCCCGTAGAGCTCGATCTGTTCCTGTACTTGAAAATATTTTAATTTCTATACAAGAGAATATGTATCAACAAGGGTACCGAAAGAAAGCATTCTTGAAGTAAAATGCGTGGTTCCATCTAAACTGCACACGAGAGAGTAATAAAAATATTGCACTGTCGCCCATATAACATTATATGTCCATCTTCAAACAGCTTCAGCAAATCGGAGAAAAAACGAGTTTGAGCCAACAGTCCAGCCAATCATGAATCCATTCATGGTATTCATACCTCTGCTAGCCGAGGCCTGGAATTACGTGTCGGAGGTCACCGCGTTTGAATCAGATCCATTCGCAATGGTTCTCCCCACCAAGAAATTGCTGGGGGTGAGGAATCCTGGTTACTGGTGCTTGTTGCGTGCAACCTTCAAAAACGCATCATACCATCTTCAAAAATGCAGCCAATACCATTCTTACCACAGTCTTTACAAACAAAACGCAGCCACAGTCTTTACAAACAAAACGCAGTCACCATTAAAAAGGCAGTAAGTATTGACTTGCATATATTATACTGATTTGCTGCATATGCTTGCACTTGTTATGCACATAAGATTGCTCGCAAATTTACTCTGGACAGTTGCATATGCCCATGGTTTGACACACTTCAGTTCTCACATTCTTCCACAACATCCAATTAAAAAGCCGCACTAACAACAATTACTGGGCATTCAATATTAAAGCTAAAAGAGTACAGCCAACACATTGCACACCCTCAATGTCACGTATTCGGATCCATCACCACTTTTAAACTCATTACCAGCAAATTTCGAGTAGAGAACAATATTTCCAGCAGTCATGAAGATGGCATTACAAACGCAGTTTTCATTACAGCAATTCAACGCAGTCATGGCATGGCTTTGATAAAAATGCAGTCACCATTTACAAACTCCAATATCATTTTAAAAAAAAAAACGCAGTTGCATTTTCACCAAAAACGCAGTCATGGTTATGACAACTGAAACGCATCAACGCATACTTACATTCAACAGCGCATTCCACTCATCAACGCATAGAGCTGGACAGTCATGTCAGTCCAGGGGCACTCAGATCACTGCCAGAAGCACGCAGTCTCAGGACAGAGGTAGGTTTCATGAGGCAGTAGAAACCTGGCAGAGGCAGGAGCTATTTCTGGGACCTGTGCTCTGATACCATGTCAGGCCAGGTTAAGTCCAGGAATTATGAGCGCAAGACAGAACTGAGTGATATTATTCATTAGACTATTATTATTTATACATATACAAAAACGGATCAGTTCATCTTCTAGATGACTGTCCGGCTTCACCTCATCCGTTTCGGATTAGGTGTCAACAATTTTTTATCCTATTTTTCATAATTAAATACACTTAATTTCCATGTTATACATCCATTTACCATCATATACACCCCATTTTTACTAATTTATGCATATTCAGGTATATAAATTAAGTTTTGCAATTTTTAGATTTTTTTACAAAAATTGGATTTTAAGTGCATTTTTTGATAGGACCAGAAATTCCCGTAATGGCTTCATTGATGTCATACTTGTAGGACACCTGGGCACAATCTAAGCACATTTCTAGAAATCTTGGGAACTAAGCTTAAATTTTTTCATATTGGTTCGATCAAACTGAGCTTAAACAGGCTCCGTCAAAGCTAGTCAAACAAGACTAGTCATTCAGGAAATCCCTAGGAAATAGGCAAATTTTAGGATTTCATGGGATTTTTCAAATTTTGAGTGATTGGATGGATGAGATTGACCTGGATAGATAGGATAAGGATAGAAAGTTTTTAGAGACATTTTAGATCAGTTTGTTTCATATTTCTCTATTTAAGCCAAAACATTGAAGGCATGAGTATGTAGAATTTGTATAATTTCATACTGAGACTTCTAAATATTTTGAGTTAATTTGAGGGACTTGTTCTATCCTCTTTTTGCTTTTCAATTTTGTGGATGATTGACTGAGTTTTCAGTAGTTGATAATCTCTTCAAGTGTGCAAGGCAAGGGTGGAGGCCCCCCTCACTAAGCTAAGTACACTTCATGGTTAATTTAGCTTAATTTTCATAAACTAGTTTTGCTGAAGATTTGTTTACTTAATTATATGTATGATTAGTTATTAAGTTTCTCATGAATATTGGTTTACTTCTATTCTGTATATGAAGGGTCAAACCAGTGTTTAAGTTAAACTCTTCTTCTATCTGATCAAAGAATATAAACTAGAATTCATCTTTCTTGCGTTCAAGTGATTTTTTGAATTTCCAGTTTTCTAACAATGGCATTAATGATGAATGTATTTGTAATGAAGAAGAACAAGGACCTCCTTAGTTAGGAGCCTCTTCTATTATTCTTTTATGCATCTTAATCTATCGTTCATTAGTGGTTTTTTATTTTTGTTCATGAAGTATTATTGTAGAAGAAGATCAATCTGGTTCTCCTAAGTTAGGAGTCACTGCTCTTGCTTATTACATATTGAATTAGAAATTACTTAGTTGAATCTTATATTTGTAATATGCACTTCTAATTAGTTTATAATTGCATTTCCTTCAGTTTCCATAATTTATCTTCTAAAGATGATTATAGTTGATATCCATATATTTTGGACATGCTTCTAAATTCTGCAAACCTAGATTGATATTTAAAATACTTTTGTAATTTACTCAATAGATTGACCCAACATTTTGGTGCCATTTCTAGGGAAGAATTCATCAACATAGTCAATTAGAGGATAAAAACAAAATATAAAAAATTAAAATACAAACAAAAAGAAAAAGAAAAATTATTTTTTCTTTTAGGTATGTTTCTTTATGCTTAGAGATAGATATCAGAAAGGTAGATTCATTAAGAAAGCCCCCCCAAAAATTCAACCATCCATAGGGGAAGGACCATCAGAACTAACTACACCGGTTGCTCTTAAACCAACTCTAGAGGAATTAGAAGAGAAACAAAGATCAGGACAAAGATTGACTTTAATTGAACGACAAACCTTGTTAGCCTTGGAAGTAAAAAGAAAACAAACCCCAAAAGGAACACTAACTATAGAAAAACAAAAGGAAACAAGGAAAATTGTTAAACAATTAGATCAACCCATTTTTGAACCAATAGATCAACTTATTTTGAAAACAAACAACAAGTTGAATCTCAAATTGCTATAGAAATAGTTGAAACTATGAAAGAAGAAGGGAAAGGATCCACTATCCTCACTCCATAACAAAGACTTACATATGAAAGACAACAGAAAGAGTGGCAAAGGCAAAGGAAGGAGGAAGCAAGGAGAGAAGTGGAAATAAAAAGAGAAGAAGAGAGAAAAACAAAGTATGATAAAAAAAGACTAAATGATAACGAACAAGAAAATAATGATGATTAGGAAGCTACTTTTGGCTTTGCAATATTAGATACAATAACAATATTAGGAGAAGAAGTGAAAATGAAAAACATTCCACCTTCTGTGTTGCCTAACTTTTATGGAATGTCAACAGAAGATCCTGACTCATTTATGTTCGAATTTGATATCTTGTGTAGAACTTATGGGTACAAAGATGGCACACACAAGCTTCATCTCTTTTCTGCTACTTTGAAAGCAGCATCATTAAAATGGTTTATGGGTTTAGGAGAACATACAATTACTTCTTGGGATGACATGAAGAAAATATTTCTTAAAAAGTATCAAGCCTATTGCAGGCCTAGAAACTTGAAAGAGGATTTTTTTAGAATGACACAACAAGAAGATGAAAATTAAGAAGAGTATTTGTAAATATTTCTCTACAATCTTCAAAAATCTAAAAAACACCCTCTGAACTCTGATACCATTCACACAATCTTTTTTAAAGGTATAAGAGATGAACATCTTGACATTCTTAATGTAGTGGGCAAGGGAGATATTTCAAACTTTCCATTTAATGAAATTGCAGAACTATGTCAAAAATATTCTAGAGGAAGATCAAAAACTCGGAGAGATATTAGTTCAAAAGCTTCAAAGTCAGCAGCAAGAGGAGTAACAAGAGTGGAAATAGGGAGCTTGCTGGAAAACTTGAAAATTGATCTTCTAAGCACTTTAGGAATGCACGCAGATGTTTTGAAAGCTAACAAAAGGAAAGAAGAACAAGATAAAATCTTAGCAATATTTTGTCCCAAGTGTAGGAAGAAACATCCATTAAGAGAATGCCCTTTGGATAGTATTCAGGTATGTGGTCTTTGCACAAAAAACCATTCAACAGAAAACTGTCAAAAGCTAAAAGAATTGCAAATGAATCCAATGGAAGAAGTACAAGGTGCAGATGGTCTTTACTATATGGAACTAAGAAGACCTTGGTAGCGAAGGATTCCTCAGCAATTCCCTCAACAAAACTGTTAGTATCCTCCTCAAAATTCATGGAACATCCCAATACCGTGGCAGGGTTGGCCTCCACAACAATATCAAAACCAACCTACACAAGGTTGGAGAGGATATAGTTATGGAAACCAACCACCTCAACAAATGTATCCTCAACAATACCAACAACAATAACAACAACAATATTAATAGCCATATCAACAATCATTTCCATACCAACAGTTCCAACAATATCCACAATCCATGCCATTTCCACAACAAAATCCCGCACCATTACTAACTCAACCTCAACAGATTCAGCTGCCTTCGAATCAACCCCCACCTAGACCAACTCAACTCCCAGCTTGTTGGCATTATGATGCATGTGTTGTACTTGATGGCAACCCTCTCATAGAAGAACATCTCACTTACGTATAACTAGATGAATCTACAGATGTGACTAAATGCATGGGATGCAGGACAGCTCAAAGGAATAAGAAGATCAAGTTCTAAGTGTGACAAGTTAGCTTTGCCATCAAGTCCAAAGGGGGAGATTGTTGGCATTATGAGACAAGTGTTGTCCTTGATGGCAAATCACACAGATGACAAATCATAGTGCAGAAGGTTAGCAGCAAGGAATTGATGATCAAACTACAAGTATGAAGAGAAAATACATATATGTAGGTTCATTATGACCAAGCCGCGTATACACGCGGGTTAGACGTTACAAAGGCGCGTATGCGTATACATGCACTTTCATGCAAGGAAAAGCGCGTATATGTTGGAGAACTTACTTTTGGTCCGTGGTAGTTAGTCCTCGGTATTTGAACCTATGGTATTGGACCATGGTGTCTCGTCAGTGTTGATCCCAAGTACTGGGCCCATGGTATTGACTTATTATGGTTTTGGACCGTGGTATTGAGCAAGGCCTAAGACTTTAAAAGGAGAAGAAGATCATTAGGCAAAAAGGCATCGAGAAAGTCTTGAATATCTGATGAAGTATGAGATCCAGTATGCAGGTTATGGGTTGATGATGCATTGCTAAGGAGGGATCTCACCGGTTGATGGAGAACAAGATCTAAGGAGAGACCAGGATCAAATGGTTTGAAATGAACTATCTTTATATGGTTGATTATTTTTATTCTAGATCTTCATACTGACACATGTAATATAAATGTTATGAGTATGATTGATGTTTGGTACAGCTGCAAAGTTATAAGAAAATATTTTTAGTTCTGTACGCGGGTTTGATTCATTGTAATAGCGTATACATTTTGAAGTTTGATGTTTGAAGTTGCAGTTGGGTCTGAGTGATTTTGCAGAGTTCTGTGTCTGCTCTATGTTCTGGTGACTGTGTTGTTGACAAGGTTTTCAGTGTTTTAGTGATTTAGAAATTGATGATGCTAGTAGTGATTGTTTTGAGCTTCAATGATAGTTATGAGTCCAGTATGAAAATTGGATGAAATGTGGCCCTTCAGATTATGTGTTGTGCTTTAGGAGTATCCAGTCTGAAAATGTATGAAACGTGGTACCTGGAGGAGAGAAGATTGTAGGCCAGCGCCTACGTACTAGTATCTTAGCTAGTACAAGAGCAACGGGGGTTGGAGCTCCCTTCCAAGAGAGTCTGGAGAACGAGAGAAGGTTGTAGCCTTCTGCAGGTTGTAGCCTGTGTGCTGGTAAAGGACTGCACTAGTACATTGTAAAAGAAGTTTCTTAATAAAGGAAGATAGAAATGAATTGCAGCAGGTGGTTTTCACCCACATTGGGTTTCCACCTTATATCATGGTGTTCATGTGTGTTGCTTATGTGCGTTGATCTATCTGTTTTACTGCTACTATTGACTGTTAATATGGCTAATAATGTTCTGATGCATCCATTGAAGATCACATAACTGAATCATGAGTTTAATGGTTATACGCTAGTTGCAATAGACACAGTCGCGTATATACGCGGGTATACTTAACTGAAGTAGCGTATATGATTCTGAAGTATGAAAATGAAAAAGTTCAATTGATTAGATAATACTGATTCACCCCCCCTCTCAGTATTATTTCCAACAATTGGTATCAGAGCAGGTCCTTTGATAGAAGCTTGATCGCTTGAAGGAGATTTGTGGAACTATGAGAAAGAAGCTTAAGAAGAAAGCACCTAAGAAGAAGAAGACATCTCAGAAAAACTATGACAGTGGGAGAATCGATTGGGGATTAGGTATAAGAAGCTCTTCAGATTCAGAATCAGATTCAAAATCATTTCAGAATGAAGATGAACTATCAGGTATGAATTTTCTATCCTCTGATGTCCCGGCTATCTATCCATTTGGAAAAGATGAAAGTGATAGCGAAACAACTAAATTTGCTCTTATGGGTGAACAAGAAAGATATCAAATAGAGGCAGAATTTAAAAGGCTTTCAGATAAAATCAGAGATCAACAAGATCTATTGAACAAAAGGGAATGTGACTTCAAAGAAGAAGCTACCAAACTAAAGGCCCAACTAGAGGAAGGAAACAAGGTAAGGAAGTTATTCAAGGACAAATATCAAAAGTTGCAGGATGAAGCAACATCACTAAGAGATGAAGTCAATGAAAGAAGCACAACCATCAAGAAACTCAAAGATATATCCAGTTACTATGAAAGTCTTGAAGCAACGAACCGCTCGCTAAAGGAAGATCTTGAAGAATCAAAGAAGCAGAATAAAGATCTACTCCAAGCTATTGAAAAACAGGTAAACGAAGTTATCAACTTAAAATCTCAGCTAGAATGTGCCTTCATAATTCATCAAATGCAGCAGGATCTGAATAAGAACAAGAAAAGGAGATTCTCAAACTAAGGCATCAGTTGGAAGAAGGAAGGAACGCTGAAGAAGACATGAAGAAGCAATGTCTAGAAAAGGAGGAACAACTTCAAGTTGAGGTAAATATCTTGAAAGGTAAATTAGAAGAAAAGGATAAACTGTTGAGATTTCAAGATAGTACTAAAGCCTTTGATGATATTCTTAGTAGTCAAAGGTCTCCTGCTATCAAGACTGGTCTTGGTTTTCATGAATCTGTTGAAGGTGAATCTAGTTCACAAGGTGAGGCAAGGAACTCTAAAGAGAAATCTAAAATGATCAACAAGGAGATAAGAGAGATGAGAGGTCAAGCCCATCAACAATCAAGGAAAGAGATTCTTCAAAGAAAATCTTTTACTCCTAACTATGGAAGTAATAGTCAGCCATTTACGCAAATGAATAATATTGAATGTTATGAATGTCATAATCTTGGACATGTTGCAGCTAGATGTAGAAGAAGAATGGTTCAAGATCATCACACAGAAAGATCATCACATTCTAGGTACTTTAATGGATATTGTTTTTCTTGCAATATGTTTGGTCACAAAGCTGCTGATTGCTACAGGAGGAATATGAAACATGTAAGATGTTATGCATGTAACAAGCTTGGACATATAGCAAAGGAATGTAGGAAAAAAGGACGGACATCACACCAAAAGGAGAAAACATCATCACACTTGAAGATATGGAAGAAGAAGGAAGTACAGTCAGGAAGATGTGGCACAGCACAATGTACTCAGACACAACACAACACAGACATAACAGAATCAGAGGGAGCTGAAAATGTAAAACTTCAGTGTCCTGAATCTCATATGCAAGTTTCTTAAAGGGAAGTCGCGTATATACACGAGTTAGACACTGCAAAGTCGCGTATATGTCAATCTGAATAAAATGCAGTGGGGACAGGCTCAGTAAAAGGATCTGATATGATTCAGTCCATTATTTGCTCTATTGGTTAATAGTTACAGTCTGCTGAGGATGTGTGGAAATGTTTTGATACTTGTTAGATCTCTAGAAGTGTTGATGATGATGTCTTGATGCTTATTGCTGATATATGCATGATCAGATCTAACAGATGGCACAGGTTGAAGGGGAGCATATGCCTTTAATAATGCATTGTTGGCATTATGGTTAATAGCCTTGGTGATGATGTTTATATGGCTAAATGATATATCTTGCTATGATGTGGTTGTGAGTTGTCTATCTCATATGATTCTTGGGATTACATAGTTGATGTTCAAATCATATTTGTGGATTGATTCTTAGATGGTGCATATATATGGTGATGAGTCTCTCATATGCTGCTGTCGTCATATGCATAAATATCATGATGCAAGGTTCCTATAGCTCTTGGTGCTCATAGTTGATGATATAAAGAAGTTTTGACAAATGAGGTTGAGCTCAAGATACATAGTGCTGATACATGGATGACTACTCAAAGTTGCTTTGTTGGAGACATGATGATGAGTTCTTATCTATATGATATATTGATGCAGATGTTCCCAAGTAATGATACTTGGATCATGTAGATCTTGATGAAATGGCTATGGTGGTTTCACACATGATATAATGTGAATGACTCTGAATTCTGTTCAAAGGGATGAATTGATGCAGACTTACCTTGTTATAGGTTGATGACTTATTCTCTACAGGACATTTATAGGTTGCTGATCTAGGAATTGGTTGTACACGAGTTTCACAAGGAGTATCCGCGTATATACGCTAGTTTCTGTGGATACAGTCGTGTATATGTTGGTTTGAATAAAATCAGTGGGCCAAACTCTGGGTGAGAAGAGTCTGATATGGGTCTGACAGAGACCATCTGGCACAGGTTCAGGGGGAGTAGATTAACTTCTAATAATGCATTGTTGGCATTATCTTAGAAGCTTTTGGTTCTAGTTCACAACTGTTGTTGGTTTCAGGTGGAACAGAGGCAGAGGAAGAACAGAAGGAAATCTTGGTTGCTGATCTGAATGGTGATTGACAGATGCTGCTACTATTAGTTATTGGTGACTTTCATAAGTCTTGTTCTTGATATTTGGTCTTTATGTCATGTATTTCTTTTATCATCAAGGTCATGTAACGGCCTATATTGGTTTCCCCACTATGCTTGGGATGAAGATGTAATGTTCTTGTTTTATCATGTGTAAAATTTTGATGTATCCCCACTTGGTTGGGTGGATGAGTCAATTTTTGTATATCCTCACTTGGTTGAGAGATGGATGTATGTATGAGTCTTTGGTGATAGGAAGGTCATTTAGGATAGAGTCATGTTCTTCTTGTAGAACATATTTTTGCAGATCTTGCCTACAGTCAGGGGGAGCATGAATAGCACTCTTCAGCAGTGTAGAGACTCAGCATGTACTCAGGGGAAGCATGGACAGATTGGTACACCTTGGCATATACAAAGGGGGAGCTCATTCAGAGAGTTCAGCAGGTACTCAGGGGGAGTATGAACAGCGGAATGCTTATCTTGGAAAGAGAATATCTTGGTTCACCCTTTGCCCTTGATGTCAAAGGGGGAGAGTTATTATGGTGTTGTTGCGATCAAGTCCAAAAGGGGAGATTGTTGGCATTATGATGCATGTGTTGTACTTGATGGAAACCCTCTCATAGAAGAACATCTCACTTACACATAACTAGATGAATCTACAGATGTGACTAAATGCATGGGATGTAGGACAGCTCAAAGGAATAAGAAGATCAAGTTCTAAGTGTGACAAGTTAGCTTTGCCATCAAGTCCAAAGGGGGAGATTGTTGGCATTATGAGACAAGTGTTGTCCTTGATGGAAAATCACACAGATGACAAATCATAGTGCAGAAGGTTAGCAGCAAGGAATTGATGATCAGACTACAAGTATGAAGAGAAAATACATATACGCAGGTTCATTATGACCAAGCCACGTATACATGCGGGTTAGACGTTACAAAGGCGCGTATGCATATACACGCACTTTCATGCAAGGAAAAGCGCGTATATGTTGGAGAACTTACTTTTGGTCCGTGGTAGTTGGTAGTTAGTCCTCGGTATTTGAACCTATGGTATTGGACCATGGTGTCTCGTCAGAAGTGTTGATCCCAAGTATTGGGCCCATGGTATTGATTTATTATGGTTTTGGACCGTGGTATTGAGCAAGGCCTAAGACTATAAAAGGAGAAGAATATCATTAGGCAAAAAGGCATCGAGAAAGTCTTGAATATTTGATGAAGTATGAGATCCAGTATGCAGGTTATGGGTTGATGATGCATTGCTAAGGAGGGATCTCACCGGTTGATGGAGAACAAGATCTAAGGAGAGACCGGGATAAAATGGTTTGAAATGAACTATCTTTATATGGTTGATTATGTTTATTCTAGATCTGCATATTGACGCATGCAATATAAATGTTATGAGTATCACTGATGTCTGGTACAGCTGCAAAGTTATAAGAAAATATTTTTAGATCTGTACGCGGGTTGGGCTTGGAAAAAGCGCGTATGTACGTGGGTTTGATTCATTGTAATAGCGTATACATTTTGAAGTTTGAAGTTGCAGTTGGGTCTGAGTGATTTTGCAGAGTTTTGTGTCTGCTCTGTGTTCTGGTGACTGTGTTGTTGACAAGGTTTTCAGTGTTTTAGTGATTCAGAAATTGATGATGCTAGTAGTGATTGTTTTGAGCTTCAATGATAGTTATGGGTCCAGTATGAAAATTGGATGAAATGTGGCCCTTCAGATTATGTGTTGTGCTTTAGGAGTATCCAGTCTGAAAATGTATGAAACGTGGTACCTGGAGGAGAGAATATTGTAGGTCGGCGCCTACGTACTAGTATCTTAGCTAGTACAAGAGCAAAGGGGGTTGGAGCTCCCTTCCAGGAGAGTCTGGAGAACGAGAGAAGGTTGTAGCCTTCTGCAGGTTGTAGCCTGTGTGCTGGTAAAGGACTGCACCAGTACATTGTAAAAGAAGTTTCTTAATAAAGGAAGATAGAAACGAATTGCAGCAGGTGGTTTTCACCCACATTGGGTTTCCACCTTATATCATGGTGTTCATGTGTGTTGCTTATGTGCGTTGATCTATCTGTTTTATTGCTACTGTTGACTGTTAATATGGATAATAATGTTCTGATGCATCCATTCAAGATCACATAACTGAATCATGAGTTTAATGGTTATACGCTAGTTGCAATAGACACAGTTGCGTATATACGCGGGTATACTTAACTAAAGTAGCGTATATGATTCTGAAGTATGAAAATGAAAAAGTTCAATTGATTAGATAATACTGATTCACCCCCCCTCTCAGTATTATTTCCAACACAGCTCAATCAGTAGCGAATCCAAGAAACAAAATGGACAAACTAGTTTACAATGTGGAAGAAACAAGATATTTTTCAGCATACTCTATTCTTCCCATAAATGATGTCCATTTAAGATCTGGGAAAGTATTACATGAAAATTATCCTCGGATCATAGAAGAACCAATTGAATAAGGAGAACAAGTTGAAACATATCATTTAAAAAATCAAAATCAGAAAGGAAAAACTATAATGACTCATACCACCCTATCCAGAGAGATTAGTAGAGCAGAGAATTCAAATGTTTCTTCCTGAATTTGATATTTTGGATGAATTCAAAAATGCTTATGTCAAAATTCCTCTGTTGCAATAAATAAAAGATATTCCAATTTATGCAAAAGCAATAAAGGAGTTATGCATCAAGAAAATGGGTTTGACATCATCTCAGGAATGAAATTGGAGTTTCCCAATTATCCATGAATAGTTCATACATGGCCAATTCCCCAAATTGGTAAAAAGAGAAGGGATCCTACTACAATCTAGGTCATTGGAAAACTAGCTAGCCTCATGTCTACAAAAACAACAGTTGAAAAATATATTGACCCTGGTATCCCTATGGTTACTATTTCAATTAATAATTTTTCAGTTCCAAATACTCTAATAGATTTGGGAGCAGCTATAAATGTTATGACTACAGAGACTATGAAACATTTGAACTTAAAAAACATTAGATCTACTACAACAATTCTAGAGCTTACAGACAGATCTAAAGTTGTACCAGAAGGAATATTAAAAGATATCATTGTCTCTCTGTATTCATGGGAGTATCTTGTAGACTTCCTCATTTTGCAGCCAAAAACAAATTTAGGAGGCCATCCTCTAATTTTAGGCAGACCATGGTTAGCCACTGTAGATGCCTTCATTGGATGCAGATCGAGAAGAATGATTATTGCACATGGGGATGAAAGGAAACACCTCACACTCTATTCTCCAACACAAGCACCTTCTTTATTGTCATGGATTGAAGGACAATAACAACAAGAAACTAAATATGTTCTTAGCATTCATCAAGTCTTTGACCTTAGAGAAGAAGAAGAGAATGAGGATCTATTAGACCTTTTTATCTTAGAACCAGATATTTCAGAGCAGCTTAGAGTAACTCAGTATGACGCTGCAAGTAATCTTTTGAATCACTGTTTTCAAGAAAAATGCACAATTCAATCATTGCAAGATTCATTCACAAATATTTTTCCTGTTAACTCAATTACCAATTCAAAAAGTAAAATCATTGAGATTTATCTTGGAAAGAATTTGAATATTGGTAATAACTTATAATCATCAGAAGAACAAGAAGTAATAACATTGTTACATAAATACTCAAAAGATTTTTCCTGGGATTACACAAACATGTAGGGGATTCATCCAAAAACACGTATCCACCACATCTACACTGATGATCATATCAAACTAGTAAGGCAATCTCAAAGAAGAATGAATCCCATGATGAAAGAAATAGTGAAAGAAGAATTGCAGAAATTGTTACAAGTTGGATTCATCTATCCTATTTTTTATAGTAAATGGGTTTCTTATTTAGTGATAGTGCCAAAGAAAAATGGGAAGTGGAATATGTGTAGGCTACAAGGAATTGAACAAAGCCACATTAAAAGATCATTTCCCGCTACCATTTATTGACCAAGTACTAGATTCATTAGCTAGGAAGAAGTTCTTTTCTTTTCTAGATTGATTTAGTGGGTATAATCAGACCATAATAGCATTAGAAGGCCAAGACAAAACAACATTTACTTGCCCATGGGGAACATATGCATACAGTGTTTTTCTTTTTGAGTTATGTAATTCACCTGCTACTTTCCAAAGAGCAGTCCTTACAATCTTTGTTGATTTAATCCATCAATGTGTAGAAGTTTATATGGATGATTTCACTATACATGGAAACACATTTGATGATTGCTTGAAAAATCTCGAGAAAGTTTTGAAAAGATGCATCAAGACAAATCTATCCCTAAGCAGTGAAAAATGCTTCATGATGTTAATAGAAGGGATAGTGTTGGGACACCATATTTCTTCATCGAGAATTAAGGTGGACCCATAAAAATACAAATCATTGTGAATTTAATGCGACCTACAACTCAAAAGTGAGTAAGAAGTTTCTTGGGTTATGCAGGCTACTATAGGAGATTTATTGAAAATTCCAGTAAAATAGCTTTGCCTCTATTCATGTTAATCGCAAAAGATGTTGAATTCCAATGGACAAATAATTGTCAAAATACATTTCAATTATTAAAAGAAAAATTGTCAGTTGCCCCAATTCTTCGAGAACCAAATTGGTCTTTTCCATTTCACATCTCCATTGATGCATCTGACACAAATATAGGTGCATCACTTGGACAGAAAGAAAACCAATTTAATTATGCCATATATTTCATAAGTAAAAACTTAACGCCGACATAATTGAATTGCACGGTTACAGAAAAAGAAATGCTAGCTGTAGTACATGTAGTTAATAAATTTAGGAAATACATAATAGGCTGTCAAGTATTCATTCACACATACCATTCAACCATTAAATAATTAATGAATAAATCAATTACAAATGGAAAAATTACTAGATGGCTATTGTTAATGCAATAATTTAACATTACAATTCAAGATCAACCAGGTAAAGGTAATCAAGTAGTTGACTTTCTTTCAAGGCTTCATTCACCTGGTGGTCCGAATCTTGTTTCAAATAATTTTCTAGATGAACATCTATTTTCTATAACAGTCAAAACACCATGGTTTGCAGATATAGCAAATTATTTATTTTCTGAAAAATTACCATCCCACCTCACAAATAAACAGAAAAGAAAAATCATTAGAGAAAGTGCTAGATATAGCTGGGTCAATGGTGATCTCTTTTATACTAGCTTTGATCTGATAATAAGAAAATGCATCAGAGAAGATGAAATCTTATATATTTTGAAATCATGTTATGATGAGCCATGTGGTGGTCATTTTGTAGACAAACGGACAACCTACAAGGTGCTGAAACTTGGCTACTACTGGCCAGCAATATTCAAAGATTCCAAAGCTTATGTCGAAAGATGTGACAGCTGCCAAATAATAGGAAGGACAATAATATCAGATGAAATTCCATTAAAGTCACAAGTACTCATAGAGCCATTTGAACAATGGGCTCTATAATTTGTGGGACCTATAAACCCACCTTCAAATGGAAAGAAGTACATCTTAGTATGTACTTATTATGTTACTAAGTGGGTTGAGGCAAAGACAATAGCAAGAGCAACAAAAGACACAATAGTCACATTCCTCTTTGAGGAAATCTTTGTCAGATTTGGAGTACCAAGACAGATTGTAACTGACCAAGGCACACAGTTCACCTCCAAACTTGTTCGAGATATTACAGAGAAGTACAAGATCAAACATAGAAAATCAACTCCGTACCATCCTCAAGAAAACAGATAAGTGGAGTCAACAAACAAAGTCTTGGATAATATCATGACGAAAACTATACAAATGAATAGAAAGGATTGGTTAGAGAAATTGAGATATGCACTATGGGCATACAGGATAAAATGGAAGAACATAATTGGGTTCAGTCCATATCAATTGGTGTATGGAAAAGAAGTCCTGATACCCATAGAATTTCAAATACATACATTCAAACTAGTAGCAAAGCTGGGAATGGAATTATCTGAAGCACAACAACAAAGAGTCATGGAATTAAATCAAATTGATGAAATAAGACAACAAGCAGTAGAGCACACATCTCTTGTGCAACAACAAAGAATAAAATGGCATGATTGATTTATCAAAAACAAAAAATTCAATAAAGGAGATTGGGAATTATTGTTTGAATCCAAGTTTAAGGATTTCAAAGAAAAGTTTACAACTCATTGGATGGGGCCATATGAGATAGAAGAGATCTTTGATAATGGAGTTGTCAAAATAAAAATAATTGATGAAGCATCTATTTCATTTGTAGTTAATGGGCATAGGCTTAAAGTCTACAATAAGCCTATAAATAAAGAGGATTTTATGAAAATAATTTCAACAGACAGTAATCTGGAAATAATGGAACAACATAGCAATATGCCTTCCATAATTCCAGAAGAATAAAAAATAAATAATAAATAATAACAAAAAAATAAAAAATAAAAAATAAAAATAAAAAGTTTGCTTGTGAAAATCCAGGAAAATGGCACAAAGCAAACTCGATTTCATATAGGAAAACCAACTAGTTTGGACTATATGAATTATTTATCAAGTTTTACTCTTACTTGTGTTTGATTTTGTAGAAATAATCCTCCAAGAAATGCAAGAATTTAGGACAAGTCTTAACATAAGAAAGGGGGGAGTTTGTAATAAAACTATGCAAAGAGTTTGAGCAACTGAATTACAGAAGGAACATGAATTACATGTCAAAAGGGACCTGATACATCATTGAAAATATTGTGCAGAAGGGACCTGATATATCATTATGCAAAAGGAACGTGTATTATAGAAGCAACAAAAAATATTGTTGAAAAGTACATGTCAGAAGGGACCTGAACAACATCAACATTCAAGATCCTGAATCAATGTCAGATGCGAAAACATGAAGTAAAAATAAGTCTCTACATTTCAATATATCCTAGAAGAGCCATCAAAGACATTGTCAACTATCATTTGACTAGAGGACATCTTTGACATCAAATATTTTATGGGAGTACAAGTACAGTAAGTAAAATAATTTCTCTTAAAATTTCTATTTTTTTTTTTTTTTTTAAGATGTTAAGACTAATTTAGTGCTTGATATGCATTATATTCCTAACTTCATCATTATCATCACTACTATCATCACCTATTCATTATCCTTTTGTACATTTATCCATCATTTCCTATAACATCATTCCATATCATAAAAAAAACCCATCACATTAATCCTAATTATTTTCTTAAAGCATATGGATCAAAAATTGAAGGTTCAATATTCAAATCCTTGTTGACCTACAAGAAAACAACAAAGGTTAGTGTCATAGAAAATTTAATTTTAAAGATGACCATTCTAGGGTCATTTTAAAATTAAATTAAAACAATGAAAAGTGAAATATACCTAAGTTATGATTAAGGACCAAGTCGAAATGATGCAATGAAATGCAAGGTAAAAATGATGCAACGAAAAGCAATGAAACGAAGGTATGCATTGATATTATGATGCATTTCAATGGGCATACAAATGAATGGCTGGTTAAATGATGAAATGAAATGGTTGTTACATGTTTTACAAATATAAAGGAATGAAAGTATGGGCATACAAAGAGAAGAGAATACAATTTACGGTGATGAGACAAGCATAAACACAGTGGAGGAAAGGATGAAGGGGAAACATTGTCAACAGGACACATGGCAACCAAAGGTACGCACTCAGACTATGTGTTGGAAGGTAGAAATGGTCAAAAGCCTTCAAACAAACATACAAATGCTTCAAACACTGCAAAATATGCTATTTGCTCACTATGTAAACTACTTATCTGTATTGAACATTTTTTCCCCACCATCATAGCAAAATTCTGCTCAGGTAGAGGTGTAGAACACTGTGAATTTATGTGCATGCATACAACACTCTTGTGGAAGGAGAAAAAAGAAGAAAAATGAAAACAAGGAAGAAGAGAGGGATGCGTAAAGAAAGAAACTTGAACAAAGGAAGAAACGTAGAATATATAGGCAGCTGTGGAAAGAAGAAGGCATTGATTTTCAAGAAGATAGAGGACCGAGATTTTATCCACTTTTAGGTTAACTGGGTGCTCCACCAGACTCCAGAAATCATGTAAAATAAGGTAAGATATCACCCTCAAATTTTCATAAGTTGTTAATGGATTTCAAGGAACAGAACTCGTGTTAAGTATTACATTATGTCATGTCAAAAACGAGTTAAAAGTCCAGTTTAGAAACCTGAGTGATTGACACCAAATAACTTAACTCTGCCACCTATTAACACATGAGGATTCTAATCTAATTGAAGAAGAGTCTTAATGACAGTGATGTTTTGAAAACGCGGGGATACGAGGCTAAAACTTAGAGAAAATATTGGGATTGATCCAAAATAGGTAAATGAAATCAAATCTTCCACATTTAGCCACAAAATTTTCATGTTATGTTTAAGAAAATAGAGTGTTTCACAGTGAGTGAATTTTAACAGATACAGTGAGCCATTTTTTAATTATTTTTGCAAGCAGTGAGCTTAAATCACTTCAGTTCGAATGCAAAATGAATTTGTCTTTGTGGAGGAAGAGTTATGTATGAATTCGAAGGGCAGAAGGACACTGTGGCATGATTTTTCTAAAAGAAATTACACAATATTCTACAAGAAAATAGAGTTTTCAATTTTGAGTTTGAAAACATAATTTTTCCTATTTTTTTTATATAAAATGGGCATAATTCATGTATGGTTTGTATGGGAAAATTCGTTTCATTCACATGCATAGTAAGAATTTTTGAAATAGAGCAGGGTTTTTGATGACTTTTGGCAAAAAACCAAGATCAAATTATGAGTTAAGGAGCAATAAAACATGATCAAAATGTTTTTATGAACTTTGTATACATAGAGCAATGTTTTTTTTTATGGGTTTTGAAGAACAGTGAACTGTTTATTTTTTGCAGCAAAACAAAGGTTGAACAAGGTTGATTTCATTATTTTTTTTTGTGAAGAGCATCAGAGAGAAGGTATGCCCTATCAC
Source organism: Pinus tabuliformis (assembly GCA_031772625.1). Taxonomy (NCBI): domain Eukaryota; kingdom Viridiplantae; phylum Streptophyta; class Pinopsida; order Pinales; family Pinaceae; genus Pinus; species Pinus tabuliformis. Next base: position 647,523,940 of record CM062814.1, read on the forward strand.
CATAATGCATGAATAAATCAACAAAGATCTGTATGTATGCATAATTTTAATTTTCAAAATGAGAATGATGACTGTGCAAGGTTATATAATTTGGTTTTCAAAGCATATGGCTACCAAGGTAGAACCAAAAGAATTCCAGATTGAGCATTGGGAAAAAGGGAGAATAGAAAAACTTTATCAGGATGGTCTTATAGGCTTCCTCCAAAAGTTTAATGGGCACAATGAAAGCATCAACATGGAGTTTATAAACAATTAGGCACAAGACAAAACCATGGTGGAAAACCTAGTTATCCCATTGAGTCCATAATTCATTTGTCAGGCCTTAGATCTACCACTGTCAGGGGAACAATATCATAAGGACTTATGCTTTAAGGAAAAGGGATGGACTTTCTTTTTAGAGAAAAATAGGAAGGGATCATTTGATAGAACCAAGGGCATACCTAGGGAATGGTTTAATGAGCCATGGGCAGAATTGGTTTTAATTATTCAGAAGTTTTTCACATGTGACAGAGGGCACAGTGTGGTGCATCTTTATCATGTCAGATTGCTCCAGCATATCAAAGGAGTAGTGAAAATCAATTTTCCATATTTCTTCTCTAAGAATCCGATTAAAATGATAGAGAATGTGAAAAATGAAACTAAACCCAAGGAATCACAAATCTATCACCAAGTACTCATAAAAAATCCTGTAGACTATCAAATGAAAGCCAAGGGTGTACTATGGAAAGATTTTTTAGTTCAACATCGTTTTGAAGAACAGGCCATAGAGGAAAATTATAAACCAATTCATGAAACAAGAAGCATAATGCACTCACCTCTCTATCCAAGGAAAAGGTCCAAAAAGAAAAAAAATACTATCATGGTTGAGAGAGAAGCATCTTTCATATCCACTCTCAAGAGGCATAGGATAAAAAGTCTAGCAGAAACAAGCAGTAAAGAGAAAGGCCCTAAGCTACAGATTGTTGAAACACCTTCCACAGAAAAACAAGTTGATGAAATAATTAAGAGATTGGAGAAGGAAGCCTATGAAAAGACATTGGAGAAAGATTGATACTTTGAGAATGTTGAAGCCACTTCATTTGCCAAAGACACACAAGAATTGGAGAAAGAGTTTCACCTTAGCAAAATAAAAGAGCTAACAGATCAATTGGAGATAAGCAGAATTCTAGAGAGGCATTTGAAGAAAGAAAACAAGACATACAAGAAAAACAATGAAAAATTGATCAAGGAAAATGAAAAGATAAATGAGGAAGTTGGAAAACTAAAAACAAGAATGATCTTCTTTGTAGGCAAGCTTTCAGTTGGCTCAAAGACAAAAACTTATGGAAGAACAAGTATGAAAAACAAAAAGTCAAGGCTACAATCTACAAGGAAGAGTAGTAAAAGGGAATTGATTGTCTACTACAAGCAGCATAGCAGGAGGCATTTGGATCAGGTACAGGGTTTACATCAGATCTTAGAAGGTCTAAGAGAAAGAAGCAAGCATGAGGACATGCTTGTACATCAGTAAGGGGGAGATGTTGGCCCTTGTTTTTTATCCAATTTTTCTTAATTAAATACACTTAATTTCCATGTTATCCACTCATTTACCATCATATACACCCAATTCTGACCAATTTATGCATATTCAGGTATATAAATTAAGTTTTTGCAATTTTTAGATGTTTTTACAAAAACTGGATTTTAAGTGCATTTTTGGACAGGACCATAAATTCCCATATTGGCTTCATTGATATCATACTTGCAGGACACCTAGGCACAAGCTGAGCACATTTCTAGAATTTTTTGGAGCTAATATTGAATTTATTCCTATTGGTTTGATCAAACCGAGCTTAAACTGTATGCCTGATCAAAGCTTGTCAAACAGGATCAGAAATCCCAAGGTAATAGGCCAATTTTAAGATTTCATGGGATTTTCTAGATTTTAAGTGATTGGATGGATGAGCTCAACCTAGATAGATATGATAATGATAGACATCGATGTTTGAGACATTTTAGATCATTTTGTTTTATATTTCTCTATTTAAGCCAAAACATTGAAGGCATGAGTATGTAGAATTTGTATAATTTCATACTGAGACTTCTGAATATATTGAGTTAATTTGAGGAACCTGTTCTATATTTTTTTTGTTGTTCAATGTTGTGGATGATTGACTAAGTTTGAAGTAGCTGATAATCTCTTCAATTGTACAAGGCAAGGGTGGACGGCCTCCACACCAAGCTAAGTACACTTCATGCTTAATTGAGATTAATTTTCATAAACTAGTTTTGCTCCATATTTGTTTACTTAATTAGATGTATGATGATTTATTATGTTTGCTGATGAATCTTGGTTTACTTCTAATATGTATATGAAGGGACAATCCAGTGTTTAAGTTAAACTCTCCTTCTTTCTGATAAAAGAATATAAACTAGAATTCATCTTTCTTGCTTTCAAGTGATTTTCTGAATTTCTAGTTTTCTAAAAATGGCATTAATGATGAATGAATTTGTAATGAAGAACAACAAGGACTTCCTTAGTTAGGAGCCTCTTCTATTTTTCTTTTATGCATCTTAAGCTATTGTTCATTAGTGGTTTTTGATTTCTGTTCATCAAGTAATATTGTAGAAGAAGGTTAATCTGGTTCTCCTAAGTTAGGAGCCACTTCTCCTGCTTATTACATATTGAATTAGAAATTACTTAGTTGAATTTTATATTTGTAATATGCACTTCTAATTAGTTTATAATTGCATTTCCTTCAGTTTCCATAAATTATCTTCTAAAGTTGATTATAGTTGATATCCATATATTTTGGACATGCTTCTAAGTTCTACAAACATAGATTGATATTTAAAATACTTGTGTTAATTTACTCAATAAATTGACCCAAAAATCCTATATTTCAAGTATCCTCATACTCGCTCTAATTCTAAACAACAAAAAACATCCCCTCCATTTGAACTTGAGATTACTCACCTAGAGAGTTTTTCAAAATGGCCATCCTTGCATTCTTGGCCAAAAAATTTTTCCTGCTGGATTTTTCTTCCATTTCTTTTTATCCAAATCACGTCCCTTCATTTCATGAATGGAATACCTATTTTCCTAGATTTAGTGGAAATACCGATAAAAGTACAGCCAACACCTTAAATATTACCATGAATGCATGACACAACAGGGCATTGTTTTTTAAGATGCGCAAATGAAATTGTTAATGTACTCTGTAGAAGAAGATTTTAGACTTTGGTACAGAACAATAACTCATGGCAGCATATCCTCCTTAAAGAGTTTTCACATGGAATTCAATCATTATTGCAAAATATTATATCCCCCAGGTGCTCTGTTTGAAGATTATTGTGCACATTTTAATGTTGAAAATATTCTTGAGGTTAATGACCCTGTGGAAGATGTTTGTGAGACTCCATTCCAACAAAACATATACACGCATCAAGAAGCATCTCCAAATGATCAAGAAAGAGAAGAAGGAGACATCATAGAGCTACAAATAAACCCCCAAAGATCTTATTCCCCCGCAGTTGACGATTCTCCTTCTTGTGATGTGTATGACTTCAATGGAGATTTAAGTAACGCAGAACCACAACAGTCTCAATTATGGGAAGCTACACAAAAAGAGGAGGCCCACTAGGAGGTTTACAAAGAGGACTCAATTTACGACCCACGTCCTTCAAATGGAGAACCAATTCAAGAAGACGATATTAAAGTTGGTGAAGATAATATAATTCATGATGCATATGATTCAGAGGAGGATGAGATGGTTGCAGATTGTCAAAGGGATCTACTTACAAACAAGTGGGGAGAATACTACCAACAAAAAATTCTTCAAGAAAAGCCCAAAGCTAAAGAGCTAATCAATGACTGTGGTTGCCTGTTTCAAAAAGATTCCTCCCTAGGATCTGTTCAAGAAAGGGAGACAACTACAATTTTCCTCATCAGTTTTATGATCGAGTAGTTGAATACATGGTATCTTTCTTTGGCCTGAAATAGTATACATCTATTCCAAGGTATGTGTCAAACCTTGGGACTGAATCTCTTATGGGGTGCATGCTTATTTTAGTCACTAATTTTCAAGAACACATCTAAATTATAAGGTTCATGGAGGAGATCAAAAGAACTCAGCCTCAAATATCTGTTTGGGGGTAGTGGTGTATGCATGTTTTAATTGTTGACTCTCAAGAGAATAACGACATAAGGTCAAATACTCTGATATTGGTCTGGTATCATTGGAAGGTGGACCTCACTTGGGTGAATCGAGCCCTCAACATAAGTAGGGGTTGTATATAAATAAGCTCACTAGCTGAGCATTTAATTTCCAATTGTTAGAATTTATTTTTCTGCATTTTAGTTTTATGAGGAAAGGATTCCCAACAAATAAAGTTCAATGGAGATTTTATGGTTTTATATATTCATTATATTTTTGACTCCATGCCCAATGGTGAAGGCTAATTGTCTGCAAGTTCTCAAAACCTTTCCAGCAAGGCACTGTCCCCAGTTGGAGCCAATGTTGTCACCTACTGCAAAAATGTGTTTTCAACTACAGAACTGCATAAGAGAAGAGAAGTTTGAAGCCATATTTCAATCCACAGAAGCACTCAAAACCAAAATTAGACCCTCGCCATTGGATAGTGCTTGGAATAAGTTTTTAAAAGGTATATGGAAGTCCAAAAATGGAATTTTGAATCAAAAGATATGGCCTGTTGAAGTTGAGGGTTTTGTCACCTTTGAAAGGAAGGAAAGAAGAGCATATCAGAGGTCCCTACATATCGGTAATCGAAAAATCCAAGGTCCTACAAATCAAAGGTCCTGCAATATCAACATTCGGTGGGTCCAGGCCATATCGCATATCGGTGATCGACATTTTCAAAATGTCAACCTTAACAAAATTGTAATCGGCGAATGCTGAAAGTGTTAAATCATCGAGATATCACCTTAATTGTTAAAGTGCCGGGAAATACCGAAGATGAGTTAACAAAGTATTTTAGCAAAATACTAGATCATGCTCGAGCCTTTTCTCTCTCCTCTAACAGGATGTGTGGCAATGTAAGATTGGTTCCGATAAGGGACATGTGGTGAACAAAGATTGGTTTCGTTAAGGGACACATGGTGAATAGAGATTGGTTTTGATAAGGGACATGTGGTGAACAAAGATTGGTTCCGATAAGAGACACATGGTGAATAGAGATTGGTTCCGATAAGGGATAGGCAGTGAACAAATATTGGTTCTGATATGCCCCGTGGTGGCTAATGTCATCATGACATGGAAGTACGGTGGACACATGGTTTGGCACTTTTAGGGGCCATAAGAGGCCAAAAAAGGGTGACATGTGTCACCACTCATGAGATCCCATGTGGTAGAGGATGACATCAAATCACAAATCAACATTTGTAGGTTGACGCATGTTGTTGCATCAAAGTAGAACCTTTGATTGAAATCCTCTGATTGAGGGGCTTTGATATGAGGGCTAGCACGTGGTCACGAAGAGTTAAAGAACCAAGGGCTAAGGTTGAACGCAAAGGGCTAATTAGTGATTGACGATCAACGAAATTGAAATGTCGCAAGTCTAATTTAAATCCCCGATTGGAAATCACCGATAATGGATCTCTGATATAAGGGTTGGCCCACGATCAATGGGAAATCAAAGAACCAAGGGTGCGAGGTTGAGGCAAATCATAGGGAGATATCAATAATATGTGGATTTGAATGCTGCCCCACTATGAAGTTTGCGATATGGGACTTCTCCGATATTGCACTGTGGAGACACTACTAGGAATATAAAGCTTCAATAGTGTAATACATGGAAGTCTAAAGATATGGATGAGTCGGTAGCCATGATTATGCAACACCACCAAGGCCACCACAGTTAATCAGCTACCAGCTCCAAAGGTGGGAATTCAAGTGGTTAAGGTGAAAGTGACGGGAACTGGCTAAGCAGAAAGAGAGGAACATTGAGAAAGAGACGTGGTCTGAGCACAAGCCACAATAGGAATGGTGTGGAGATATTTTCCTCCCATCATCATTCAATTTTTTCCTTTTTCTTTTATTATGAAATTTTTGTATTTCAAGAAAGGAATCAAATCTTTATTGTAATCGTTTTAGCCTCAGAGCTATCACACGCCGAGATAGCTATTCGATTATATAGTTGTAGCTCCGGCTGAGATATTTTTGTGATTGCTTTTCAAGCACTCCCTCTCCTTAAAAATAGGGAATAAAAACATAATACAAGTTCTGGAATTTTGCACCCAAGGGGTCCAAATTATGTGACTCCACTTTTGGTTCTATTTGCCTATTCATGAGGGACTTGAGCAGTACCTTGCTGAATGTAAATGGAATCGTGAATTGGACTTGTTTTGAAGGATGAATGAACTCTTTCGTGATTCCAATCAAAGAAATATACAATATATTTCCACTTTTTTTATCACTTCATGTATGCTTTTCTTCCTCTGAAACAGTGTAATGAAGTTGTCGGTTTCGCTCTTATTCATGGTTGTATATTTTGTTGCTAAGTAGTAATAGTATTGTGGTAATTACATGTTTACTTGTGTTATTCGATATCCTATAGTAACTTTATGAGCACATATTTACATATTCTAATTAGTAAAAAATTTATTCATGATGTATAGATATTGGGACCTTAATTAATGCTCCATATTTTTTTTATTCCACCTCTTCAGTCTTCCATACTTCTACTGGAATGTTGTTACTTAGGATTATATCTTATTTCCACCCCTATGCATTGAATTCCCTCCTCTATTTCCTACTCACTTTACTACAACGCCAATATTAAAGTTTCCTATTGTTGTGTGTCGGCCACGAGAACCAAACATTTCTCTCTAAGATCAACCTAATTTACCCCCTCAACATTTAGATCCATGTATTCACTTGAGTTTACCTTGATGAAGGACCATTGAATCAAGCCCCCCTTCATTATCTTTTTCAAATTGTGTTACAATTGGAGTGCAACGGAAAGTCCCACTGATAATATTCAAAAGCCCTTGTCTCTTAATATGTCCTAGGCACTAGTCTACAATCAACTCAGAGGCCATCTTTATGAAGCTTCTATATTTCTTGAAGCACTTATGCTACCACTGCTAGAAAAAGCAACATCTTTCTGGCGTCATTGCCAGGGAATGAATCAAAATATTTTTCCCTGGGTACAATTTTTTTTTGCATTCCCTCTATTATGTGAGCAAGGGAAGTGTGGGTTGAATATCTCTCACCTTGGCAACTCCACTATTTCAATATGATGGTAAACACCCTTGCAACTCCAATGTCTAAATCTTACTTATAAACACTTTGGTGACTCCACTGTTTCAATATTATGGTAAACATCCTAGCCACTCCAGTGTCTATATATCTATTTTATCATCTTGGATTTAAAGAATCCTCATACTTTCTCTGATGCTAAAGAACAGAAAATTTCCCCTCCATTTGAACTTGATATTACTCACCTAGAGAGGTTTTCAAAATGGCCATCCCTGCATTCTTGGCCAATAAATTTTCCCTACTAGATTTTTCTTCCATTTCTTGTTATCACAATCGCGTCCCTTCATTTCATGAATGGAATACCTATTTTCCTAGATTCAATGGAAATACAGATAAAAGGATGGACCAACACATTAAGGATTTTAATGAATGCATGGAACAACAGGGCATTGTTTTTTAAGATGCCAAATGAAATTGTTAATTTACTCTTTATGTTAGAAAATTATATATTTTAGAGCAATGGAACACATAAAATACTGAAGAAATATAAACACAGAAAAATGAATAAAACAAGAGAGACACAGATATACATGGTTCACCCAATTTGGGCTACGTCCACGGAGAAACAACCAGTCCTTCCTTCTATATTATCCAATAAACTGAAGAGATACAACCTACAGCAGATCTGTTGTAATTCCCTCTTCTCTCTCGCTCAATCTCCTCTCTCTTCTCGCTTAGAATATATATCTACTTAGACGCAATACAATTCCCTCATATATAGCAAGGGGTTTCCTTCTAGGGAAAAAAACCCTAAATTAAACATAAATTCTACCGTCAGATCTCTGCCTAATGAATGGCTCAGATTGACTATGAAATTACAACATTTTTACAAGGCAATTTTACATCTATTTTTAGCTTCGGGGACACTTCCCCTGATCCCCCCTCCAGGGGGGGCTCCCAAAGGTCGCAGCCGGCCCCCCTTGGACCCCCCCTGCAGCGTATATTTTATAGGCGGCGTTGCCGCCACATTACTAACTGGGGTCCAATGTGGCGATACCTCTAAATAAATAAGATAATCAAGCTCCACACCCAACAATCTCCCACTTGGAGACTGTTTATAGCAGCTCCACCGCTACTTCATTCACTGGACAATGAGTCCACTTTGGACCTGGCTATTTCTCATCTTCTTCATCATACTTGAAGACCAATTGAAACTGAGTAGACTCTTAGTTTCTCCCTGGTTACAACTTTTGTTAACATATCTGTAGGATTCTGGCTACTGTGTATATTTTCCAGCTTCAACTATTCATCTTCCAACGCTGATCGTATTAAATGGTACTTGAGCTGTATATGTTTAGTTTTGGAATGAAATGTAGAGTTCTTTGCAAGATGTATGGCACTCTGGTTGTCACTGTATAACCTGCCCAACTCCTACTTCTTACTCAATTCATCTAGAAATCTTTGTAACCAAATCATTTCTTTACTAGCCTCTGTAGCAGCAACATACTCTGCTTCCGTTGTTGAGAGTGCAACAACACTTTGTAGTTTTGAGACCCAACCGACAATTGTTCCACCTACAGTAAACACATACCCTATTGTGCTCCTCCTGTTATCTCTATCACCCGGCATATCTGCATCAACATATCCCTGTAGAGCAATGTTTGAACCACCAAAGCATAATGCTTGATTTGTGGTACCTCTCAAATACCTGAGAATCCACTTCACTGCCATCCAATGCTCTTTTCCTCAATTGTTCATGTACCTGCTTACAACTCCCACTGCATGTGCAATATGGGGCCTTATGCATACCATTGCATACATTAAGCTTCCAACTTATGATGCATATGGAACTTTAGACATATGAGCCATTTCTTCCCGAGTCTTGGGACACTCCTTACTTAATTTGAAATGGCTAGCCAAAGGTATACTAACTGGTTTTTCATTCTACATATTAAACCTTTTCAACATCTTTTCTATGTACTCACTTTGAGATAATGTTAATTTGCGATTCTTCTAGTCTCTAGTTATCCGCATACCAAGGATTTGTTTTGCAGCACCCAAATCCTTCGTTGCATATGAGTTTGCCAATCTTCTTTTGAGCACATTTATTTCCTGCATGTTAGAACTTGCAACAAGCATGTCATCTACATACAATAACAATATAATATATTTGCCATCATTTTGCCTTTTGAGATAAACAGAATGATCAAAGTGACATCTAGTATAACCTTGTTTAGACATAAACCTGTCAAGTTTTAGATACCATTGCCTTGGAGCCTCTTTTAAGCCATACAAGCTCTTTTTCAACCTACACACTAGTTTCTCCTTCCCTTTTACCTCATATCCTTGTGGTTGCTGCATATATATCTCTTCCTCCAAATCCCCATGGAGAAAGGTTGTCTTTACATCTAACTGCTCAAGATGCAAATTGTCAGTTGCTACTAGACTTAAAATAGTTCTGATTGAAGCCATTTTAACAACAGGAGAAAATATCTCATCAAAGTCTATACCATTTTTTTGTGCAAACCCTTTCACCACAAGTCTATATTTATACCTTTTTCTACCTCCATCTTCTTCCTTCAACTTGTAAACCCATTTATTCTGCAATGTTGTTTTACCTGCAGGAAACCTAACTAAGTCCCAAGTCTGGTTATGTGCTAAGAAGTCCATCTCTTCTTTCATGGCTTGCTCAACTTTTTCCTGGTTTCTACCTGCACTTCCTCTTCATAACATTTTGGTTCACCAGAATCAGTCAACAATACATAATATAATGAAGGAGAGTATCATTCAGGGGGTCTACTTATTCAGGTAGATCTTCTAACACCACTTTCAGGTGTTTGAGGTGCTTGTTGCTGTTGTGGTTGTTGTTCTGGTCGTTGATCATTATGATTTTTAGGAAACATCACTTTTTCTGTGATCTCATCAAGCACTGTGTATTCTTTGTTTTCTTTTTGTTGTTTCTTTTCCTGCACCTGATCCTTATACAAAACCTTTTCATTGAATATGACATTTATGCTCCTAATGATTTTGTGTTTTTCATAATCATAAAATCGATAACCAAAATCATTAACACCATATCCAATAAAAGTGCATTTCTTTGATTTTGCCTTAAGCTTTGTTCTATTTTCTTTATTAATGTGGACAAAGGCTTCACAGCCAAAAGTTTTTAAAAATGAGTTGTTTACCTTATTACCTGTCCATGCCTCCTCTGGAATACCATCATCCAAGGAACTTGAAGGTCCTCTGTTTATTAGATAAACAACAATATCTACAACATATGCCAAAAATTGTAAAGGCAATCCTGCATACAATCTCATGCACCTTGCACGCTTCATGATTGTCCTGTTCATCATTTTTGACACACCATTTTCTTGTGGTGTTGTTGGAACAGCCTTCTCTCTCTGAATTCCATTCTCTGAATAGTACCTATCAAACTAGTTGCTACAATATTCACCTCCATTGTCTGATCTGAGACACTTCAACCTTTTTCCTGTCTCATTTTCAACCAAGGCTTTCCATTTCTTGAAAGCATCAAATACATCAAATTTATTTCTAATACAATAAATCCAGGTTTTTTTGGTTGCATCATCAATAAAAGTAACATAATAACGAGAGCCACCAAGAGATGATACCTGAGCAGGTCCCCATACATCTGTATGCACAAGCTCTAATTTTTCACTCTTTTTTCTTTCCCAACTCTGAGGAATCTGACTCTCTTCTATTTTCCATAAACACAATTCTCACATAATTTTAAATCAACATGCTTCAAACCTGGCAACAAATTTCTTGAGTGAAGAATCTGCATCCCCTTCTCATTCATGTGCCCAAGCCTATGATGCCACAATGCTGTATCTTCTCCTGTAGAGGTTAAAGCATTAACAGAATTAGAAATACTATTGCATAAATACAATGTACCAACCTTTTCTCCTTTTGCTATTACCAGGGATCCTTTAGTGACCTTCCAGGTTTTACCTGTAAAAGTAGTCACACAGCCTTCACCTCCCAACTGCCCTGTTGTAATAAGATTTTTCTTCAGATATGGAACATGCCTTACCTCCTTCAATAGCCATTGTTTTTCATTCTGTTGTTTTATGAAAATTGTACCCATTCCAATGATTTTATAAGGTTTATCATCACCCAATCGAACCTGTCCAAAATCTCCTTGAACATAAATTTGAAGATGTTTCCTATCAGGTGTGGCATGGAATGAGGCCCCTGAATCTACCACCCAGGTATCAATAATATTTTCTAAAGAAAGAATCAAAGCATCTTGCAACACATCACCTGTCACATTCGCTTCATGATTGTTTTCTTGTTGCGCGTCTCCTTCTTTTCCCTTCCGAGATTTGCAGTCTTTCTTCAGGTGTCCTTTCTTCCTGCATTTCTAGCACATTATCCCCGATCTAGACTTGGACCTGCCTTTCATTGACTTACTGCAATATCCTGGGCTCTTTCCTCTTTCCATTTTTTTCCCCTAGTCTCTGTAGTCAAAGCATTATCTGATGTCTCATTGGAGCTTTTCCGTCGCATTTCCTCGCTAAGGATTGCAATGTCAACATCATCAAACTTTAAAGTACTAGATCTAGAGATAGAGTTACTAATGACCATACCTAAACCATTCCAAATTTCTAGCAATGAACACAGAAATAACAGAGCCCTAACTTCATCATCAAAAGTTACCCCTACAGAACTTAACTGACTAGTAACTGTATTAAATTCATTTAAATGATCAGCAACAGATCCACCTTCTGACATTTTCATATTAAATAAAAGCTTCATAAGAAATACCTTATTTGAGGCTGAGGGATTTTCATATAGTTTGGGCAATGTCGACATTAAACCCTCTGTTGTCGTTTCATTTGAAATATTAAATGCTATTGATGCCGCTAGGCACAGCCGTATTGTTCCAAGTGCCTTTTGTCGAGAGTATCCCATTTTGTGTCTTTCATACTCGTCGGCTTCTTTGCCTTTCCGCTCAATGGTTGGTACAGATCTCTCTGATATAGATAATATTCCATCTGCATGTTCCACATTTGGTAGCTTTGGCCATTAAATTTTTTGACACTAAACCTACCATCTTCTGCCATTGCTCCCACTCGAACCAGGAACCCTTATCTCTTGTGAGTTTATCAGCCAAGTAGACCTTCGGCTCTGATACTAGTTGTTAGAAAATTATATATTGTAGAGCAATGGAACACATAAAATATTGCAGAAATATAAACACAGAAAAATGCATAAAACAAGAGAGACATAGATATACGTAGTTCACCCAATTTGGGCTAAATCCATGGAGAAATAGCCAGTCCTTCCTTTTATATTATCCAACAAACTGAAGAGATACAACCTACAGCAGATCCATTGTAATTCTCTCTTCTCTCTCACTCAATCTCTTGTCTCTTCTCGCACAGAATACAGATCTACATAGACGCAATACAATTCCCTCATTTATAGCGAGGGGTTGCCTTATAGGGAATAAAACCCTAAATTAAACATGGCTTCTACCATTAGATCTCCACCTAATGAATGGCCCAGATTGACTACAAAATTACAACATTTTACAAGGCAATTTTACATCTATTTTTAGCTTCGAGGGCAGCGCCCCCCCTGGACTCCCCTGTAGCATAAAAATTATGAGCGGCGCTGCCGCCACATTATGAACCGGGGTCCAATGCGGTGATACCTCTGAATAAAGAAGATAATCAGGCTCCACACCCAACACTTTAGAAGAAGACTTTAGAATTTGGTACAGAACAATACCTCATGGCAGCATATCCTACTTAAATAGTTTTCACATGGAATTCAATCATTATTGAATGATTATATCCATTAGGTGATTTGTTTGAAGATGCAAATTTTAACATTGAAAATATTCTTGGGGTTAGTGACCCTGCAGAAGATGTTTGTGAGACTCCATTCCAACAAAACATATACTTGCATCAAGAAGCATCTCCAAATGATCAAGAAAGAGAAGAAGGATACATCATAGAGCTGCAAATAAACCCCCAAAGATCTTATTCCGCTAAAGTTGATGATTCTCCTTCTTGTGATGTGTATGACTTTGATGGAGAGTCAAGTGATGCAGATCCACAACAGTCTCAGTTATGGGAAGCTACACAAAAAGAGGAGGCCTACCAGGAGGTTGACAAAGAGGATCCAATTTATGACCCACATCCTTCAAATGGAGAACCAATTCAAGAATTTGATATTAAAGTTAATGAAGATTCTTTGATTCATGGCTCATATGATTCAAAGGAGGATGAGATGGTTGAAGATTGTCAAAGGGATCTACTTAGAAACAAGTGGGGAGAAGACTACCAACAATAACTCCATGAAGAAAAGCCCAAATTTGAAGAGCCAAGCAATGAATGTGGCCACGTGTTACAGAAACATTCCTCCCTAGAATCTGTTCAAGAAAGGAAGACAACTGCAAATTTTCCTCATCAGTTCCATGATCCAGTAGCTGAATACATGGTATCTTTCTTTGGCTTGCAAAAGTATACATCTATTCCATGGTAAGTATCAAACCTTGGGTCTGAAGCTCTTATTGGGTGCATGCTTATTTTAGTCACTTATTTTCACGAACACATCCAAATTAGAAGGTTCATGCAGGAGATGAAAAGAATTGAGCCTCAAATATCTATTTGGGGGTAGTGGTGTATTCCTATTTTAGTTGTTGAATCCTAAGAGAACAATGGGATAAGGTCTAGTACTCTGATGTTGGTCTGGTATCATTGGAAGGTGGACCTCACTTGGGTGAATTGATCCCTGTATATAAGTAGGAGTTGTATATAAATAATCTCACTAAATGAGCATTTAATTTCCAGTTATTAGAATTTATTTTTCTACATTTCACTTTTATGAGGAAAGGAATCCCAACAAATAAATTTCCATAGAGATTTTTCAATTTTATTGATTCGTTATATTTTTGAATCCATGCCTAATGGTGAAGGCTATTGTTCTGCAAGTTCTCAGCACCTTGCTAGTAAGGCACTGTCCCCAGTTGGAGCCAATGTTGTCACCTATTGCAAAATGTGTTTTCAGTTGTCCAAAGTGAAAAAGAGAAGAGAATTTTGAAGCCATCTTCCAGGTGACAGAGGCACTCAAAGCCCAAATAATACCTTCTCCATTGGATAGTGCTCAGAATAAATTTTCCGACTGTATGTGGAAGTCCAAAAATGGACTTGTGGATCAAACGATATGGCCTGTTGAAGTTGAGGGTTTTTTCAGCTTTGAAAGGAAGGAAAGAAGAGAATATCGGAGGTCCCTGCATATTGGCGATTCCAAAATTGGAGGTCTCGCAAATCATAGGTCCTTCAATATCGATAGTTGGTGGGTCCAGGTCATGTCGTATATCGGTGATCAGCGTTTTAAAAATTTCAACCTTAAAAAAGTTGCGATTGACGAACACCGATAGTGTTAAATCGCTGGGGTTATGCCTTAAGTGTTGAAGCACTAGGAAAGACTATAGATGACTTAACAAAGTATTTTAACAAAAAACCAGAGCAAGTTGGGGCCTTTTCTCTCTCCTCTAACGGAATGTGTGGAAATGTATGATTCATTCCGATAAGGGACACTTTGTGAACAAATATTGGTTCTGAAAAGGGACACATGGTGAACAAATATTGGTTCCGAAAAGGGACACGTGGTGAACAAAGATTGGTTTCAATATGCCCCATGGTGGCTAACGTCATCATGACGTGGAAGTACGGTGGACAATTGGAAGGAACATTCTTCATTTTCAAGGGTCATAAGAGGAAAAAAAAGGGTGATATGTGTCACCACTCACGAGGTGCCACATGGAAAAAGGATTACGTCATATCAAAAATCAGTGTTTGTAGGTTGAGGCATTTTTTTTCATCAAAGTAAAACCTCTAATTGAAATCCTTCGATTGAGGGGCTTTGATATGAGGCCTGGCACGTGGTCGTGAAGAGTTAAGGAACCAAGGGCTAAGTCTGAACGTAGAGGGATAATCGATGATTGATGACCAACGAAATTGAAATGTCGCAACTCCAAGTTAAATCCCTGATTGGAAATAGCCGATAAGGGAGTTCCGATATAAGGGATGGGCCATGGCCAATGGGAACTCAAAGAACCAAGGGCGAGGGGGTGAGGCAAAGCACAAAGAGCTATTGACAATAGACAGATTTGAATTCTGCACCACTATGAAGTTTGTGATATGGGACTTCTCTGATATTGCACTGTGGTGACACTACTGGGCATATCAAGCTCCGATAGTGTAACACAAGGAAGTCTAAAGAGATGTATGAGTCAGAAACTGTGCTTCTGCAACACCACCAAGGCCACCACAGTTAATTAGCTACCAGCTCCAGAGGTGGGAAATCAAGTGATCAAGGTGAAAGTGACGAGAACCGTCCGAGCAAAAAGAGAGGCACATTGAGGTAGAGATGTCACTTGAGTAGAGGCCATAACAAGAATGGTGTGGAGATACTTTTCTCCCATCATCATTTAGTTTTTTCCTTTTTCCTTTATTCTACAATTTTTATAATTCAAGAAAGGAATCAAATATTTATTGTAATCATTTAGGCATTAGAGCTATCACACGCCGAGACAGCTAGAGCTCTCACTGAGATATTTTTGTAACTGTTTTTGAAGCTCTCCTCTCCATATAAAGAGAGGGAAGAAAAACTTAATACAGGTTCCATAATTCTGTACCCGAGGGGTTCAAATTCTGTGATTCCAATTTTGGTTCTATTTTCCTGTTCATGAGGGACTTGAGTGATACCTTGCTGAATGTAAATGGACTAGTGAATTGGACTCATTTTGAAGGATGAATGAAACTCTTTGGTGATTCCAGTCAGAGAAATATAGAGTATCTTTCCCCTTTCTTTATCACTTCATGTATGTTTTTCTTCCTCTGAAATAGTGTAATGAAGTTATCGATTTCACTCTTATTCCTGGTTGTATATTTTGCTGCTAAGTAGTAATAGTAGTTGTGGTAATTACAAATTTACTTGTGTTATTCGATAGCCTACAGTACCTATATGAGAACATATTTACATATGCTAATTAGGAAAAAATGTATTCATGATGTATAGATCTTAGGACCATAATTAGCACTCCCCCTTTTTTTTTATTCCACCTCTTTAGTCTTTCATACTTCTACTGGAACATTGTTTCTTAGGATTTTGTCTTGTTTCCAACCCTATTCCTCATCTTCACTTTACTATAATGCCAAAATTAAAGCTGCCTATTGTCGTGTGTCTGCTTACAGAACTAGACATTTCTCTCTAAGATCAACCTGATTTACCCCCTCAGCATTTAGATCCATGTATTCACTTGAGTTTAACTTGATGAAGGACCATTGAACCAAGCCCCCCTTCATTATCTTTTTTAAACTATGTGAAAATCGAAGTGTAGCAGAAAGCCCCACTAATAATATTCAAAAGCACTCCTCTCTTAAGATGTCCTAAGCACTGGTCTACAATCAACCCAAAGGCCTCCTCTAGGAAGCTTCTATATCGCTTGAAGAACTTGTGCTACAAGTGATAGAAAAAGAAACATCTTTCTGGTGTTGTTGTTGGGGAACGAATCAGAATATTTTTCCTTGGGTATGACAAATTTTTACATTCCCTCTGTCACGTGAGCAAGGGAAGTGTGGGTTGAAAATCTCTCACTTTGGTGACTCGACTGTTTCAATATTATGGTAAACATCCTAGCAAATCCATTGTCTATATCTCTATTTGATCATCCTGGCTTTCAAGCAACCTCATACTCACTTTAACGACCAAAAGTCGTATACGCAACAAAAATATTTGAAATAATTCGTAGAAAAATACATCCATGGTAGGACAGTAATTGTAAATTTTATATTGTATAAGAATTGATGTAAGATGATTACAAATGAGAATTCATTCTTATATATATAGATAGGTAAGTGTTCAACCTCAGAATTACCCTCCCTTTGACAACCTTTCTCACTTCTTTTCGTTGCTTTTCCATAAGATTACAAATCCCCATCAATGATGAATGATAGATTTTGTCTTAATGAGAGAATTAAATGATTGACATGTTATATTTTTATGTTTTTTCTATTTGAATAAGTTTTTGCAAATTAGCTACAAAACGCAGCCTATTCTGTAGCTAATTATGTATTCTATAGCTATTTCCATGGTCTGGAAGGTCCCAGGTGTCAAACAAAGAAACCAGCCACATGGGCATCTCTGGAATTAGCTCCACATGAATCCTATCCTTGTCACTCAGCCCAAATCGAAAAGAAATCCAGCTCAAGACCATAGTCAAAGGTGGAGTGAAACATATGAAACCCGGAAGCAATAGGACTCTTTGTCTACTCTTTCATGGTTAATTAATAAATCCAACAGCTCTATTGCAACATTAACTCGGATCAGCCACCTGTGTTAACGGTTATGTGCAACCATCTTGCTCGAATTCAAGTCACCTGTAGTTGATCAAACATTTACGTAGTCTTATTGTGATACGTGTAGACCACCTGTAGCTAATTTTCCTCAAAGACAGTAATGAATATTTTCTTTTAAATACCAGTTGTATAGAACTGAGAGGGGTTCGAGGTTTTGGATGTATTAAGCTTAGACTTTCAACTCTGTAATTTTGAACTTTTGTTCCTGTTTATATATAAAGCCGTGTGTTGACCAATGATCATTTGAAAGAGCATTTTCAACTAGTTAGTAGCTCAACCAGTCAGTTGCATAGGGCCTCTACACTGAAGGAGGTTTTCTTTTCATTTGTTTTCTGTTCAGTCTTAATTTCACCATTTGCTTTTAGTAGTGTTTCTAACTTAGGTTGATTTCTTGTAGTTTGATTTCTTTTAGTTTTTTATCACTAGCATAATGCTAGAATTCAATTGTGTAGTCTTGCTTCTCCAATCCATTTCATAAAGGAAACGACTTTGTTTCTAAATAGAGTAAGGTTGAAAGTAACGAGAATGCATTGTTGACTAGTTTACTCACTGTTTTTGTTATTTATTTTCTAGCTCATATTGTTAATGCATTGTGTTAACGAATGTTTTTGATCACCATTTCCAGCTGACACCCATCCTAAACTAAATGGTTAAACATTCACTTTACACAATGGTTGAAACCAATCCATTACCTTATGCATGTTTTTATTTAGTTCTCTAGATCATGAAGTACAGAAAGTTGTTTGTATTCCATCTCAAGAAGGTTATCTTTCAAACTTGAAAGTTAGAATAACTATAAGTACTTCAGTTAATTTCATTTTCTGTATTTATTTCAGCATGCCTTACAAATTCACCTCTTAATTCTAAGAATTAGATTCATGACTTAGGATTAGTGACAAGATAGGATAGATGCTCTGTTTTTCTTCTTTTAACTTAGATTTTGACTAGTTTTAAGCTCTTGGTTTACCTTTAGGAAGTTTAGATTCACTTTCTCATAATTCAATTTGTACATCATTAGGAATCAAAGAACAGAAACCCCCAAAACAATATAAAAATACAAAACAATGAAGTAGGAAGGGTTAACTAAGCACATATAGTGCACTACACTTCATCAGCTTACAAACCTTGGTTGATAATTCATGCAAGAAATTTAGGACACTAAATTGACTAAACATTTTGGCATCGTTGTTAGGGAAGTGTAATTAGGTAACCTTACTTCTTACATTAAAAAAATGATATGCATAGAGAAAGAGACTCTAGGTGTAGATTTATAGCTAGAGGCAGGAGTTCAATTCCTACAACATCACATACTCCACCAAGAACAAGAAGAGATACACCTCCATCTCAAGCTCATACTCCTAGCCATAGAACTCCTGAAGTTCTAAGATTAGAAATCCAATCAAAAGGATCTCCTATTTCATCTATTGAGGCAGTCTTAGAGGAGAAAAATCTTGGGTCTCCAACATAAGGAGTAGCATTTTTCACCTCCACAGGGGAGCACATTTTAGTTGAAGAATTAGGAATACCTAGTGAGAAAGAAGAAGAACAACCTCTCTCCCACATACCATTAATAGAGGAACTAGAGGAAGAGAAAGTAACCTTGAAGGCTAAACCTTATACTAACTCTAAAGAAACTATAATGCCAGAAGAAGGAGAGGATGGAGAATTCACACTGTTTGGAGGAGGGGGTAGAGGAAGAGGTAGAGGAAATAATGGAGGAGGCAGAGGGAATAGGGAAATAGATAATTATTTTGGATTCCCTATAGTGGATGAAGAAACAAATGCCACAATGAAAAATATCTCACCTTTTGTCCTCCCAAATTTCCATGGGTTAAAAAGTGAGGATCCTAAAACATTTTTACTTGAGTTTGAAGTCTTGTGTAGAACCTATGATTACATAGAAGACTCTCAAAAAATTAAGTGTTTCCTTCAACATTGAAAAGAGCTACTTTGAAGTGGTTCATGGGTGAGTCACTTAGTCCATTAGAACATGGAATGACATGAAGAAAGTGTTTTTGGATAGGTATTTGGATTATTGCATGCCTACCAATCACAAGGATGAAGTGTTCAAAATGATAGAAAGAGAGGATAAAAATTTGGTGGATTTAATTGAGAGATTCAACTATAACTTGAAAAGAGCAAAGATGGACAATTTAGATGAAAATACCTTAAAAGCTCTTCTATTAAAAGCCATTAGAGATGAGTGGATAGATATCCTTAACATGATGGGGAAGGGAGATATCTCTCAACTCCCATTAAGTGACATAGGAGAATTATGTGTTCATCTCTCAAGAGAGAAATCCAAAACCGGGAAAGGTCCAAGAGATCCTTCTCTTGTTAGAGTGAATAATTCTGCAACTGGATCAATGAGTAGGGCAGAAATTGGGAATATGCTTGATGAATTCAAAACAGATATTCTAGGGATCCTTAGTGAGGAAATAAACACCCTTAAGTTGCAAAACAAGCAGAAAATAGAGGCTAATGCTTTAGCTATTTTCTGTCCCAAATGCAGAAAAAAATGCTTTAAGAGAATGTCCTTTGGATGAAAAAATCATAGAGACTTGTCTTATTTGTTCAAAAAACCATGAGACCAAGGGTTGTCCTTCAATTCCAGGTCTTAAGGCTATTTTTCAAGAAGAAACAATTACAAATTCAACAGAATATCTTTTCTTTGTCTGTAGAAGACCTTGGCAGGGGCCACAAAATCAGAGATTTAACAATCAAATGTATCTTCAGCCCCCACCAAATTGTAATTCCTGGCAGCAACCTTGGCCTCAACCTCAATCTCAATCTCAACCTTGGGCTCAAGGAGTACAAAATCCTTATGGAATATTTTCTCAATATTATCAATATCCTCCATCATATCAGAATTATCCTTCCCCACACATTCCACAACAAAATCAGCAGCCACAACTTCAAAATTAGAACCCTCAAATTTCACTACCATTTCCACAACAAATTCCACAACAAAACCAAAATCCTCAACTATTACTACCATTTTAGTAGAGACCAAAACAACTACCTGCCCAACCATTACCAAACCCCAACAATAAAAAATCTCAGAGTACTTACATGGTGGAAGGACAACAATTTCCAACCTATATGATCACTCCTCTAGATCTCAATGATGTTCAACTAAGATATGGTAGGATATTAGAAAAGGAAAGGCCTTCTGTAGTTATTCAAGAACAAGAGAATTCTAAGGAAGATTCTCTACAGCCCAATAAAAGTTTTGAAGGAACATCTCTCCAAAACCAAAATACTGAAAATGAAAAAACAAAAAGAACCAGTGAACTCAACTCCTATCATTGAGAAACCAATATCTACTTCTGCACCTCCTTTTCCTGAAAGATTACGAGTTGATAAAGGAGTAGTTGTTGCAGATTATGTTTCCTAATTATGATTTTCTAGATGAATTGAAAAATGTCTGTATCAAAATCCCTTTGTTACAAGCCATTAAGGAGAATGAAATCCTAGCCAAAACAATAAAGGAGTTGAGCTTAAAGAAACCAGGAAGAAAAGAAAAAGAAACAAAAAGAATTCACCTGGTAGGAAAAATAGCAAATATAATGATGGGAAAAATTTCCATACAAAAATATGTAGATCCAGGAAGTCCAATTGTAAAAACACATATCAATGGAGTTGAAATCCCAAATACATTGATTGGTTTAGGAGCAGCAATAAACATCATGAGCAAACAAACCGTGGAACAACTCAAGCTTCCTAATCTTCTTTACACACCTACATTACTACAATTAGTAGACAGATCTGTAATCAAACCAGATGGTGTGTTAGAAGATATTTCAGTATCCTTAGATTCTTGGGAATATCCTGTTGATTTTATGATCTTAACCCCCAAGAACAATCTAGGAGGACAACCACTCATATTAAGAAGACCTTGGTTGGCCACAGCTGATGCTTTCATTAGATATAGATCTGGTGACATGTATATTTTGATGGGAATTCAACAAAGAAATTCACTCTATATCCTCCAGCAAGAACAATCATAGAAATAGATGAAAAATAATGGATTGATGATGAAAATGACATTCATCCTCTCTTTACTATTTCAGACATTAGTGAATATAGTCAAATCTTGAATACAATGGAAAATTTTGAATCATCTCCAAAATATGAACATGATCAATTCCAAGAAAAATCCAATATTAAATATTCGCATCTAGGTATATGTATCTTTATTCTATGGAAGAATTTGGTAGCTCTACAATTGAAATCTTTCCAGGAAGAACATTGAACATAAACAATAACTTGGAGAAATTACAACAGGAAAAGCTAATCAAAAAATTACAACAAAATTTTGTTGTATATGCATGGGAATATACTGACATGAAAGGAATTAGTCCTAAGACTTGTATACATCACATCTACATTGAGGAGAATTGTAGACCTATCAGACAATCTCAAAGAAGGATGAATCCAAATCTTAGGGAAATTGTGAAAGAAGAGCTGCAAAAACTGCTAAATGTAAACTGCATTTACCCAATTTCAGACATCCAATGGGTTTCCCCTTTAGTGTTTGTGCCTAAAAAGAATGGTAAATGGAGGGTGTGCATTGGTTATTGAGAATTGAATAAAGCTACCCTTAAAGATCATTTTCCTTTGCCCTTTATAGATCAAGTGTTGGATACATTAGCAGCTAAGAAGTATTTCTCATTCTTGGATGGTTTTAGTGGTTATAATCAGATTCAGGTGGCACGTGAAGATCAATATAAAACCACATTTACTTGTCCATGGAGAACCTATGCCTACCAAGTACTTCATTTTGGACTATGTAATGCACTTGCAACATTCCAAAGAGTAGCACTAGGAATTTTTTCTGATCTAATACATGATTGTGTAGAGGTATATATGGATGAATTTACAGTCTATGGGAATACATTTGAAGAAGCTTTGGAAAATTTGGAAAAATTTCTTAAAAGATGTAAGGAAGCAAAACTTTCACTAAGCCATGAAAATGTTTTATGATGTTTACAGAAGGGATTGTTTTAGGTCATCACATTTCAGGAGATAAAATTAAAGTTGATAAATCTAAAGTTGAAGTCATCTCTAAATTATCACTTCCAAATTGCCAAAAGGATGTTAGAATTTTTCTAGGATTTACAGGATACTATAAACGATTTATATAAAATTTCACTAAAATAGCATCCCCACTCTTCAGATTACTCACCAAGGATTGTGAATTCAATTGGAATCCTGATTGCCAGTTATCATTTGAGACTTTAAAAACAAAAATTTCTAAAGCACCCATCTTGAGAGGTCCAAATTGGAAACTACCTTTTCAAATTTCAACGGATGCTTCAGATACAACTCTGGGAGCTGTATTGGGACAAAAAGATTTGATTCCCTATGCCATCTACTATACAAGTAAGAACTCGACTCCCACTGAGTTAAATTATACTGTAACTGAAAATGAATTTTTAGTTGTTGTTCACGTAATCAACAAGTTCAGACATTATATAACAGGTTATGAAACCTTTGTTCATATAGATCACTCTGCAATTAGATACTTAATGAATAAACCTATTACTAATGGCAGAGTTACAACATGGCTATTACTCTTGCAAGAATTCAATATTACTGTGTTAGATAGACCTGGAAAACAAAACACAGTTGCTGATTTCTTGTCCAGAATTCAAAATATCAAATATGACACTCCGGTTGAAGATAAGTTTCCTGATGAATATCTCTTTGCAGTGACTACTTAGACCCCTTGGTTTACAGATATTGCCAATTACTTAGTCACAAGGAAATTGTCTTCACATTTGTTTCCTAGAGAGAAAAGAAAGATCATTCAAATAAGTGCAAGATACTCATGGATCACTAATGAATTGTTTAAAACAGATCTAGATCTCATAATCAGAAGATGTGTGAGGGAAGATGAAATGCTTGACAAGAGGACAACCTATTAAATCCTTTCTTTAGGATATTATTGGCCGTCCATCTTCAAAGATGCCAAAGAATATGTTAGGAGGTGTGACAGCTACCAAAGGGTAGGAAAACCTACTCCTTCAAATGAAATTCCACTACAAATTTAGGTACTCATTGAACCTTTTGAAAAATGGGCCTTGGATTTTGTTGGACCATTTAATTCCCCATATAGGCAAAAGAAGTATATATTGGTATGCACTGATTATGTCACTAAATGGGTAGAGGCTAAATCATTACCTTTTGCTAATGAACAATCTATAGTTAATTTTCTTTTTGAGGACATCTTCACTTGTTTTGGTGTTCCAAGAGAAATTTTGACAAATCAGGGATCTCAATTTACATCTAAAATGGTCAAGGGTCTTGTGGAAGATTACAAAATCAAACATAGGAAATCTATTCCCTGTCATCCACAAGAAAATGGTCAAGTTGAATCTACAAATAAGGTGATTGAAGGAATTCTCACTAAGACTATGCATCTACATAGAAGAGATTGGGTAGAAAGGCTTCCTGAAGCCTTATGGGCTTATAGAACTACATGGAGGAACACAACAGGACATACACCCTATGAACTTGTTTGTGGGAAACAAGTCCTATTCCCTATAGAGTTTCAAATCAAAACCTTGAAGATGGCAGTCCAATTGGGATTGGATTTATCAGAGGCACATAAACATATATTGGAGCAACTCAATGAGCTTGATGAAATCAGGCAAGATGCAGTTCAAAGAACCAGTATAGTCCAACAATAGAGGGCTAAATGGAATGATAAATATATCAAGGAGAAGAAGTTTCAAGCAAGAGATTGGGCACTGTTGTTCGATTCAAAGTTCAAAGATTTTCAAGGGAAGTTTCAAACTCATTGGCTTGGGCCATATGAGATTGAAGAAATCTTTAATAATGGAGCAACAAGGATAAGGACAAAATATGGAAGCAAAATACCTCTTCTTGTGAATGGTCATCAGTTGAAGATATATCATAAGCCAATTTCAAGAGAGGAGTTCATTAAGATTTTCCAGAATAACTTTGAAATGAAGCTAGTGAAGAAGAATTCTTCTTCTCCACTAAATTAGTCTTTATTTTTCCTAAAAAAAAGAATAAAAAAAGTAAATAAATAATAAATTGTATGATTTTGAAAACCTATCATTGATTGGCATACTTATACAGAAAATACAAGGTGAAAATCAAAGATTTCTGACATCCTATATTTTCCATTTCCTTTCTGTAATAAGTAGTGACAAAAAGCTACATTTATTTGCATTGTAGAGTCTACAAATTCATAGTCTCATTCTATTTTAATTTTATTTTACAGTTCCATTTCATCTCACTGTCATATTCCATTTACATTTTATTTTTATAGTTTTACTCCATTTCACCCCTATTTCCCATTTTAATTTACATCTCATTTCATCTCACTGTCATAACCCATTTCCATTTCATTTTTACACTCATATTCAATAGCCATACTTCACTTTTCCTTCTTTTCACATTCTACAACTTATTCCATTCTGCAGCTACAACATACTTATCAGTTCTGGCACAATTGTACAACTCACAAATAAATCATGAATGCAGGAAATTGAAGAATCAATTTTTGGAGACCAACCATGCTAAAATTCCCTGCAGATCAACACCAAAGGAGTTATCAAGAAAAAGTTTAATTTCTAAAGGTAAAATGAAAAATTTATTTCAAATAGCAAGTTAAAAACATAAGTCATATATAATATGAATAATCGTATGTCTCCTTAACAAGTCATCATTTGATTTGACTTCCAATTCATTATACCACATCTCCACCACATCTTCCATACTCGGTACCAAATGGTCCATAATAATTTCATCATACCACATCTCCGCTACACTCTCCATACTTTGTACCTAAATGGTCCCTAATAACTCCATCTGTTAACAGTCAAGACTATGATGTGACCAACGTATACATGCCTCTCCAAACCCTCACCGTCTACTTATTCCACACAAACCCGTAGTTCTTTTTCACCATACCCGCAGTCAGTCCATTTCATAAACCAGGAGAGTAATTCTGAAGGTTAAAAAATTCTGCGAAACAGAAGCCATGGGACTCATTGTTAGGACAGAGCCAGTAGGAGCAAAATATATGGAGGGATTCCCACAACTCAAGGAGATGTTGCAGAAGGTTGGATGGCTCAATTTCATTGAAAAATTTGATGGCTTCCACAAAGAGATCACAAAATCTTTTGCTAGATCATTCGATGGTACAGAAGTAGAAATTGGAGACATTAAGTTTGCAGTAACAGAATCCTACATAGAAGAGGCTATAGAACTACCAAGACATGGTGAGAGATGGTTCAAAAACAAGGAATTCCACAATGAATCATGGAAAGTGATCCTCAGGAACCCAGGTATGGATGTCTCTATGTTTAGAAAAGGAATTCCTATTTCAGCACTTAAAAATAAATGGAGAAGCATGCTTTTGATATTACAGAAATTCATTACCTGTGAGGGGAGATTCGAGTGCATGTATGTCTATCATATACGTTTATTGATGAAATTTCTAGAAAATGGAGACATCAACCTCCCTTTCTTCCTACTAAACAGTTTAAGAAGGATGGCTTCAAATGTACAAAAGAAAATAGAATTCCTAGACACAACCATGTACCATCATGGGTTGGTAAAAATACTAGTTGAGTTTCATTTGAAAAGAATAGGAGATACTTGGGAAAATTTCTTGATAAGAAATTATTTCCAAGAGGCACCAGAATCACCTGAAGAGGGTAATGTCAGAAGGAGTAGGAGGAAGAAGACCGGTATAACCATTCAAAGCAAACCTGAGTCCTCCACACAGAAAAATGATGAAGAGCTAGTCTCTGAAAAATTGACAAAGATCAGGGAGCAGATCAAGCAAAAAGGGAAGATGAAAAAGAAAGTTGGTGGAATTACTGGAAACAAACCTAAATCTTCATTACAACAAGATGATGAACAATTAATCTCTGAAAATTTGACAGAGATTAGGAAACAAATCAAGAGAAAGGAAAAGATAGGAAAGGAGAAAAAGGGTACAAAGGAGGAGAACATAAGCTCTCTACAACTTAGAAGGAGCTCTAGACTCCAAGGTATGGTAAAGAAGGTATCATCAAAGGGAATAGAGTTCATAAATCTAGAAGAAGAAACCCTAGTACCATCTCCTGATAATGTTCCATTTACACACAGTCCTCAAAACTCTCCTAAACAGTATTTCAAAGGCAACCCCAGCAGAGGATCTCCAGGCATAGACCCAGTGCAGCAACAAATTTATGATTATATAGAATCATTGGAGAAGAAAAGTGCCTCAATGGATCCAGAATCCTTAGCTAATCCAGAACTCTCTGTCAATCCACAAGAACCTCTAACTGACTCTCTCAAACAAGAAATCTATGAGTTAGAGATATTGAATAGACACATCAAGAAAGAAAATGAAACCCTGAGGGAACAAAGTAAATTGGATAAAGCTATTCATGATAATACAATACTGCACCTAGGGCTATGGTACAAGAAGAATATGAAGTTGAAGAGGAAGAATAGAAGCTTGAATAGAACAGTCATCAACCTTAAATATAGGCTTCTTATGAAGAAACCCAGGATGGCAGTCACTTCAAAGAGGAGAAAAAGAAGAAAACTAGATGTATTAGCAGAAGTGTCTGAACAAATGCAATAGGAAAGAAGAATTCACATTTTTGGCAAATTTCATGGGGACATGCAATAATTTTGCAGTGGGGGTATTTTGAACCTCAGAATTACCCTCCCTTTGACAACTTTTCTCACTTCTTTTCCTTGCTTTTCCATAATATTACAGATCCCGATCAATGATAAATGATAGATTTTGTCTTAAGGAGAGCATTAAACGATTGACATGTTATATTTTTATGTTTTTGCTATTTGAATAAGTTTTTGCAAATTAGCTACAGAATGCAGCCTATTTTGCAGCTAACTGTGTATTCTGTAGCTATTTCCATGGTCTGGCAGGGTCCAGGTGTCAAGTGAAGAAACCAGCCACATGGGCATCTCTGGAATGGGCTCCACATGAATCCCATCCTAGTCACTTAGCCCAGATCGATAGGAAAGCTAGCTCAAGACCACAGTGAAAGGTGGAGTCAAACATATGAAACCCGAAAGCAATAGGACTCTTTGTCTACTCTTTCATGGTTAATTAATAAATCCAACAGTTCTGTTGCAGCATTAACTCGGATTAGCCACCCGTGTTAACAGTTCTGTGCAACCATCTTGCTCAAATTCAAGTCACGTGTAGCTGATCAAACATTTACGCAGTCCTGTTCTGATACATGTAGACCACCTATAGCTAATTTTCCTCAAAGACAATTATGAATATTTTCTTTTAAATATCAGTTATACCGAACCGAGGGGTGTTCGAATTTTTGGATGTATTAAGCTCAGACTTTCAGCTATGTAATTTTGAACTTTTGTTCCTGTTTATAATATAAAGTCGTTTGTTGACCAATGATCATTTGAAAGAGCATTTTCAACTAGTTAGCAACTCAACCCAGTCAGTTGCAAAGGGCCCCTACACTGAAGGAGGTTTTCTTTTCATTTGTTTTCTGTTCGGTCTTAATTCACCATTTGCTTTTAGCAGTGTTTCTAACTTAGGTTGATTTTTTCTAGTTTGATTTCTTTTAGTTTTTGATCAGTAGCATAATGTTAGAATTCAATTGTGCAGTCTTGTTTCTCCAATCCATTTCATAAAGGAAATGACTTTGTTTCTAAACAGAGTAAGGTTGAAAGTAACGAGAATGCATTGTTGACTAGTTTACTCATTGTTTTTGTTATTTATTTTCTAGCTTAGATTGTCAATGCACTGTGTTAACGAATGTTTTTGATCAGCATTTCCAACTGACACCCATCCTAAACTAAATGGTTAAACATTCACTTTACACAATGGTTGAAACTAGTCAGTTACCTTTTGCATGTTTTTATTTAGTTCTCTAGATCATGAAGTACATAAAGTTGTTTGTATTCCATCTCAAGAAGGTTATCTTTCAAAATTGAAGGTTAGAATAACTAGAAGTACTTCAGTTAATTTCATTCTCTGTATTTATTTCAGCATGCCTTACAACTTCACCTCTTAATTTTAAGAATTAGATTCATGACTTAGGATTAATGACAAGATAGGACAGATGCTCTATTTTCCTTCTTTTAACTTAGATTTTGACTAGTTTAAAGCTCTTGGTTTACCTTTAGGAAGTTTAGATTCAGTTTCTCATAATTCAGTTTGTACATCATTAGGAATCAAAGAACAGAAACCCCCCAAAAAATATAAAAATACAAAACAACGAAGTAGGAAGGGTTAACTAAGCACATATAGTGCACTACACTTCATCAGCTTACAAACCTCATTGATAATTCATGCAAGCAATTTAGGACACTAAATTGGCTAAACAATAAGTATCCTTTCACGAATAGGCATGTCTCTAAGACATGCATTTTCATTATTAACTAACTAACCATTAGTTAATTTACTTATTATTTATTATTATATATATATTATTATGATTATTATCTATTATCTATTTATTATCTAATTTTACATAATTTATGTTCATAACATTTCCTTCCCCTTCAAAAATATTTGTCCTCAAAGCTTGTTGATGAAAGACTTGATCTCTTTTTCTATTTTGAATGTCTTCGCATCTCGACATTGTCATCTTCATTGATACTAGTTGATATGATCCTCTAAGTGACAAACAAAATTGTCTCATTGAGAAGGGATCGAACCATCCTAGATTAGTCTTTTGTGGAATCAAATTTTGTGATGAATAGTTATCATAGGACTGTATTCTGCAAACTTCAGTATCCCTAGGAACATAATTTTGTTGTTTATTTTCTAAGCAATACTGGTACGTACATTGATTGGAAAGTCTTCTCTTGTGATTCGGATGTTGATACATATCTCCTTTGATTTGGATTTCCTCTATTATATTAGTGGTTGATTCCTAATTTTCTTCAAGTGCTATTTTTGTT
Source organism: Pinus tabuliformis (assembly GCA_031772625.1). Taxonomy (NCBI): domain Eukaryota; kingdom Viridiplantae; phylum Streptophyta; class Pinopsida; order Pinales; family Pinaceae; genus Pinus; species Pinus tabuliformis. Next base: position 647,553,470 of record CM062814.1, read on the forward strand.
AAGTTGGCAACTGAATCATCATTTGAAACTTCCATTGTTTTGATTACAGCTTCTGCATATGTTTTAACTTCTCTAGATTCCTCTTCTTCCTTACTTGTGATATTGATTCGATCAATATTTATTCCCTTATCTTCAACTTGGCTGAAATGACTGACGACTTCAATACTTCACCTTGAAGTTGTTCTAGCTTGTCATTCTATGATTTCTTGTCATTTTTAAGTTTTTTTAATTGTGTAAGTAGGGTTTGGTTATGATTCCTTAAATGTACAAGTTCATCCTTTTCTGAATTATTGACTTTATTCTTAGTAGCTTCATCATCTCTTAAACTTTTGATTTGTTCTAATAATGTCTGATTAAGGCTCTTAAAACGTAAATTTTCTTCTTCTTGTTCTAATAAATGCTTCTTGAGTTCCTTCTTTGTGGCTTTGGCTTTCTTGACTTGTTTGAGTATTTTTTCATTGTGATCTCTGAGGCGCGAAATTTCTTTGTCTTTACTGCAGATGGCTTCTTCAAGCTATTTTTGCTTCTTTTTTTTGTTATCTTGAAACATCAAGTCTCATACATACTTGAAGTCTTCTACTGAAGATGTTATTGATTTTTATTTACTTGTTATGTCTCGAAATGTGACCATCTTCCCCTTATAAGGAAATGTCAAAACTTGTTTCTCTATGTTTAACATGAATGTACCCAAATTCTTAAACCAAGGTTGACCGAGTATGATGTCAATATCCATATTTACAACATGAAATTGAGATATGTACTCATAATGACCTACTGTCACTTGTAAATCACTAATGTTATACTATTTTTGGTCAAAAATACTTTTCCTTACACCAATGCTTGGCTCTAGAATTAATAGTTGATTTTCCAAGTTAACGTTGATGTAATTTTTATCGTTGCTTGTGCTGATAATGATATTAATTTCTCTTCCTTGGATACTTCATTTTAATCTAATTACTCTGTGATCCGTAATTGAAAAACCTTTATAGGAAAATCGTCCTTCCTTCATCATTTTTGAATTAGGCTCCATTTTATGCCTGATTGCTGACAACGGATAGGGAAACAATGAACAGGGACATCGGGGAACGGATTTGACGATAACAAGAGCATGAGGTGGATGGTCTTGTAGAGAATGTTACGATAATGATAGAAGGGGGGCATAGACATGGAAGGCAGTGGTGCAGGTCGATGGGTGGTTTGAAACAAGTGATGAAAACGGAAAATCAAGCACTGAATTCTTATGGTGTGGGCATGGGAACATTGAGCGATACGTAAGACGCTAGTAAGAAGGTAGTGTCTTAGGCAAATAAGGAGTCTGTGATAGAATCAACAAATATATTTTGGTAGTGACAGTGTTTCTCATGTAGCAAGGGTTAGCCATTATGGTCAGGGAGAAGTCGGTTGATTTAGATTTTCTGGGGGTGGAATTATGTAAGTGTGATATATGGCGTAAGGATGGTGAAGGTGTACAATGGTCAGATAATGGCAGAGTCTAATTGAACAACAACGGTGGTCTCTCATAGCACAACAATCATCTGTCGTGGCTTCAGTGGTTTTGAACAATGATTATCTTCAGCTGCCAATGGATTTGGCTACCTTTGCGGCATGGGAAGATTTTAAGAATAGTAGTGGTGTCTATGGCTGAAGATCTAGCATCATTGTAATGTAGTGTATCTATATACGATTTTTTTGTCGTTATTCTTTTAATTCCCTCTTTTTTATAAAATTTCTTTTAATATTTTTTTTTTATTGATATAATTATATATATATATATATAAACTTTTTTTTTCACCCTTTTTTTAGATCTCTCTTTTTTTTAATAATGGCCAAGGGCTTAATAATGACACTGGCAGAATGGAGAACCTCCGAGTTGTAGCGAAACTCTTGTACTTTGACGACAACAATGTTGACGAAGTTGATGGCCAAAGGCCTAGTGATCAACCAATGCGGCTCCAATACCAATGTAACGGACAAAAGTCATATATGTAGCGGAATATTTAAAATACTTCGTAGAGAAAGACATGCATGGTAGGACAGTAATTGTAAAGTGTATATTGTATAAGAATTGATGCAAGATAATTAGAAATGAGAATGAGGGTCTTGTATATATAGACAAGTAAGTACCCTTTCATGAAAATGCATGTCTCTAAGACATGCCTTTTCATTATTAACTAACTGACCATTAGTTAATTTACTTATTATACTTTTATTATATTTACATTAGTATGATTATTTTTTTCTCAATCGGTCTACTCCTATTATTTATACAAAAAGTGTTACAGCAAGGCAGTGGCCTTGAAGATTCTTGCCATGAAGTTGGCATTTTACAAAAAAATTCTTGGCCTCAGCCCGCGAAAGACTTACAACAGTGCTTTTAAACAAAACCACACAACTATCCATTGCTTAATCATAAACAAAACATTAACTGACAGAGACCTGAAACATGCATGAACGCTGAGACTCAAAAGGGAGGCGAACTCCTTCTTCAGATGCAAAACAAAACGGAGGCACGGGTTGGTTCATTCGTCATCTGAGGTATACGGCTGTTCCTCAATGACCCGACACCCAAATTGAGCTGAGTCATTTGAGTCGGACGGATGGACCTCTGAGCCTGTAGGCTCTCCTCTTGTTGGCGCGCTCGGACCTGCGTTGGCTTCAGAATTCACCACAGAAAGGCCTCCTGTGACTTGGCGCTGGTTAACATTTGGATTTGCCGTCCTCTGATCTGCAGGAACCCCAAGATGAACCGCTCCCGAACCCCTAGCATTCTCACACTTTTCAATCGTAACCGAGACTATGAAGGAGGAGTTTTCCAGGGAACACGGAATGCGGAAACGGGCAGTGGGATGTGCATTATGCTCATAGTCATTGATCCTAACTCGCCCTCTTCCCCTGCCTCTGCCACTTCTGGTGGCTAGATAATTGAAGCGACCGAACTCCAACGCATCTGAGGATGGGTCCGAGGTGGGGGAGGAGTGCTGATGGGTGGCACGACCGCGGAACCGCCTCGCCTACTCCCCATTCTGGGCCTTTCTCGCGGAATTTTGATATACTGAGGCTTGAAAGAGGGGCGAATGCACAGGAGGGGTGATAGAAAAACGAATGCTCAGAGAGAAGCGGAGACGGAGCCCAGACAAATCCGTGAGCCCCTGGAGCCAGAGCTGAGCGAAAGACGAAGATGGAGAAAGCTCTTGAGCCGAGCGAAAGACTGACTAACAGAAACGAACTAACAGAGTGGCTCAGGGAGATGCTCAGAGCAGCGACCTTTATGGAGTTGAAGGCCTACAACGGAACCGCGGGAGTGACGAACAGCCTGAGAGCCATTGCGCAATTAACCAGGAGCCTGAAGGACAACATTAATGTTGCCATTAATAGAGGTGTGCGAGACTAGCTCGCCATCCCATAACCATTACCAGTGGTGCAATTGGGCTGACACCTGCCCACTCGACGCGCCTCCAACGTACCCTTTAGCCTGTCAATCACCCGCATCCGGGAGCGAGTAGTCCTGTTGCACCAGAGAAGTGCATTCATGTTTGAGTTGTTCATCATCTGAGTCGCCGAGAGGTCCTGAGAAATATGGGATCTGTTGGTTTGCCCCTTGATTGGCCAGTTTATCTGCTACTTTGTTGGCAGTGCATCGTACATGCTTGAAGGTGATGCTTTGGGGATTCCGGAGCCTTTCCTCCAAAAGTTCCAGTCTGCTAAGCAGCCTCTAGCTAGAAGCTATCTTGGCTGCCGAGGTACCTGCTTGAATCCTGGTGGCTGCTATTATTAGGATAAGGGAGTCTCCCTCGACCTCTAATGGGAAGAAGTTTTTTTGATCTGCAATGCAAATCCCTTTCCACAGTCCTTCCAATTCAGCAACATTGTTGGTGTATTTGCCAATGGTTCCATAGTAGATATGTAGTACTGCGCCCACATTGTTCCTGAAGACCCCCCCAAATCCCGTCGGCCCAAGATTGCCCTTGGCTGCCCCATCAAAATTCAATTTGTATGAGTTGAATGCAGGAGGAGACCAAGTGAGAGGAGAGGCAGAACTGGTTCGAGGACGAGCTTTGACATGGGCCAAAAACGACAGATCCAGATTCTAGGCATTCATGATGAGGCGTTCCTGAGGTGATTCTGGCAGATCTGTGTCTTGCCAGTGTCTGATGGCTAGAGTTTCTTGGAGATTTTGCTTCAGAAGAAGCCACAGAGTGTCAATTGGCCTGCTGAAATTGTTAAATATTCGGCTGTTCCTTTCCTTCCATAGTATCCAGTAGAGAAAGCCAGGGATTAGATTCCACAGAGAGTTTAGAAGAGGGCTTTGAAAAGGGTGCTTTGGCCATTTTCTAATGGTTTTTGTTATATCTCCCATCCATTCTCCTGATCTTTTATTGCATTGTTCAATTTTCTCCCATAACTGAGTAGCTAGAGGACAAGTCTCCATGAGATGTATGATGGATTCAGAGTTGAGATTACAGTTGGGACATCTCGATGGGCCAATGAATCCTCTTTTTTGCAGATTGTCCCAAGTGAGGATACGCCTCTTGCTTAAGAGCCATAGAAAGGTGGAGACCTTAGGCCATATTCCTGGTTGCCAGACCTGTTCCCATAGCTGATCCTTGTCTGTCTGAGTGGCTGAGTAGCGAAGCTGGTAAGCTTCCTTGGTGGTAAACATTCCCCTTGGCGTATGTCCCCAACGCAGTTTGTCCTGCTGATCTGAGTATTTGATTCTTCTGTGATTTAACTCCTGATCGATCTCGGTATAGGTTTCCCCTTGCCAATTGGCCTGCCAGGTGCTAGCGGGTTTCCATAGTTGAAAATCTTGGAGCGTTTGCTGCTGCCAGAATTGATGAACATGGGTGAGATTTTCTTGCTGCATAGAAACCTGCCAGATTGGCTTGTGGAAGAGAGAGGCTAGTTTTGGGAGCTGTTGCCAAGAGTCCTCCCAGAACCTAGCTGTGGTGCCTGAATGAATTTCCCAGAAGCTATGCTCTTGAATGAAGGCGTTGTGAAGCTTGGCAGCATTCCAAATCAAAGAGCCTGGGGTTGTAGTGCTAATTCTTATGAGGTCGTTCCATTGACTTCCTGGGGCATATTTTGCTTGCCATAGCCGCGCCCAGGGTATTTGTGGTTTGGAGATCCAATTCCACCATATACGAGCTCCCATTGTGTTGTTGCTTTGGAGAGGATCCCTTAATCCGAGCCCACCCTCTGATTTTGGCTGGCAGACCTCCTTCCAATTGACAAGAGCCCATTTCCTATTGAGACCAGAAGATCCCCACAGAAAGTTTCTCTGAAGATTGCGGATTGCTTTAAGGACCCATTTTGGCACTGCCAGAATAGAAAAAAGATACAACGGCATGGCCTGGAGAACAGATTTGATCAAGATGAGTCTTCTGGCCATATTGAGAGAGCGGAAAGTCCAGGACGAGAGCCTTGAATCCAATTTGTCGAGAAGAGTCCTCCAGGAGGCGTGTTTTATGGCGGAGTCCAACAAAGGAGCCCCCAGGTATTTTTATGGTAGCACTGCTATAGAGAATCCCAGAATACGAGCAATGTTCCTTTGAGTGGTAGCAGGGGTATTAAAAAATAAGAGTTGGGATTTGGAGGCATTGATAGAGGTACTAGAGGCTTCAGAGAAGAGAGAGAGCAGATTTTTGAAGGCTTTAGCCTCTTGAGAGGAGGGGTGGCCAAACAGCATAGTATCGTCTACAAACTATTGGTGGGATAAGGGATGAAGTCCATGGAGAGAAATGCCTTTTAGAGCCTGAGAGGAAACGGCAGAGTGAAGCAAACGACTAAGCCCTTCTGCCATGAGGAAAAAAAGGAAGGGGGAGAGGGGATCTCCTTGACGAATAGCACGTGAGGGCGGAAGGGCGATGAGGGGGAGCCATTGAGCAGGACCGAGAAATAGGGAGAGGAGATGAGATTCATGATCCATCTTGTCCAAGTGGTATTGAAGCCAAATGCCAATAACATCTGATGAATATAGTTCCAGCTAAGTTTGTCAAAAGCTTTAGAGAGATTAAGCTTTAGAATCATACCTGGCTTTTTCAAAAGCTTCAGAGAGTGAATTACTTCATTTGAAAGAATGATGCCATCCATTATCTGACGCCCTTCTACGTATCCAGTCTTCTCCGGCGAGATGAGAAGAGGGAGGAGAGGTTTGAGCTTGTTCGCCAGTACTTTGGAGATGAGCTTGTAGATGATGTTGCATAATGCAATCGGCCTGTATTTTTTGGGCGTATTTGGTTCATCCCCTTTAGGTACTAGAGCTAAGAAAGTGGCATTTAGGGAGGGGAGAATCCAGTGCATAGATCTTGATTCCTCCACTAATTCCCATACCTTTGTCTTGATGAGCTCCCAAAACTTGTGAAAGAAATTGGTGGTGAAACCATCAGGATCAGGTGCCTTGCCATCCTTGAGTTGGGCCATCGCAGCTTCTACTTCCTGCAATGAAATAGATTGGAGCAGTTTATTGTTATGGTCCTCTGTTATGATTTTAGGAATGTGCTGCGTGATGGTTCTAATGGCTTGATCTCTGCTTCCTGGAGGCTCCTAGAGAATTTCCTAAAAGTAATCTTTAAATTCCTTTTCCATGTCTTCGTGCACTTCTAATCTTTCCCCTTGTCTATTGTTGATGAATGCAATATTGTTGTGCATTCTTCTTTGGATGGCAGATCTATGGAAGAATTTTGTATTCTTCTCCCCTTCCTTGAGCCACCGGATTCTGGACTTTTGTCACCACAGGATTTCTTCTTGCTGCCTGCAAACCTCAATTTTAGTCCAAAGGTCTGCTCTTGATGCGCCTGCTCTTCTGTCCTACCCTCCAATATGATAGTCTGTTGAAGTGAGCACATTTGCTGTTCCAACTTTTTCCGATTCTCAAAAATGTTGCCAAACTGAGTACGGTTCCAAACTTTGAGAACTTGTTTCAGGTTTTTTAGTTTCTGTTGGAATTGGAACATTTTGGCTCCTTCAGGTGGGATAAAGGATTTCCAGGCCTCACTGACCACTGCTTTGAAGTTAGGATTTGAGAACCAGAAGGCTTCAAATCGAAAAGGTCTGTTGCATCTTGTACCTGGCCGTGACCATTGTAACATAATGGGCCAGTGATCTGATCCTCCTTGGGGCAATATGGAAGCATGAAAGTCCCCTCCCAGGTGTATGGCATTGTCCGAGATGAGGAACCGATCTAGCCTGGAAGCAATATGCTGAGTACCCCTCCGCTTATTGGTCCAGGTATATACACCATTGGAAGTCTGAATATCCATTAATTGATTACTTTGAATAAATTCTTTGAAGCTGCTACTGTCACCTTCTAGCCTTGATCTGCCACCGTGTTTCTCCTCCAGCGTCGTTATGATGTTGAAATCGCCGCCACCAATCCAGAGGGGGAACTGCCTATTAGAATTGAGAATGGTGAGAGTATCCAAAAGTTCCAGTTTTTGCTGTAAATTTTGCGGAAAATATACATTTGAGAGATGCCCGTGAATGTTTGTTCCAATGAGATGGAAGGACGCTTGGATGAGGAAATGGGTAGCATGAAAGTCTTGAAGAGTGAGAACCTGTGGGTTCCACATAATTGCCAGTCCTCTAGAAGCCCCAGAGGCATCTACTGAAACTGAGCAGCTGCCTGACCAGACCTTATTGAGGATTCTTTCTATAGCAGTATTATTACTTTTCGTTTCTTGAAGAAAAACTAATGATGGTTTTTCTTGCTGGATCAAGTTTTTTAACATTCTGTGTTTTGAGGGGCTATTGAGCCCTCTCACATTCCAAGAGATGAGCTTCATGAGGAACAGTGGGGTTTGGGTTTGTAGAACTTTGTCAACTTAGGGAATCGCCCGGATTCCATAAGTATTTCTCCTACGATAATGGTCCTTTGCAAATCTGTTTTGCGCCCTCTTTTCTTCGTTTCTTTTAGAATTTTTTTTCCATCCCAGGGGCTTCCTGCTTGTATACCTAGACATTTATTGTGCTGAACTTTGGTGAGAACTCCTTCCAGCCTGTCGATTTGCCATGGGGGTATTGAATTGTATTCTTTCTGCTTGCATGCTGTTTCCAATTTGAGGATATCCAGACCATCCAAACTAACATTCTCTGGATCCTCGTCCATTATTGTGGGAGTATTCTGATCTTCCATGGATGCGTTGTCATGCAGACTAAGAGCTAGAGCAACATCTAGCTCCATTGAAGAAGACTACTGGCCTGACTCTGGAACAGTTTTCTCCAAGGTAGAGGGATTTAGGCCAGTATCTGGAACAGGTTTCTTCGAGTCAGAGGATATTAGTAGGCTGGAGGGATCGGAGGTGGAGGATGGCCGAGAAGCTTTGATAATCTGGGAGGATGAGGGTGGGAAAGGGATCGCCAGAGGATCAGAGCTTTGATTCTCTGAGGGATCTTGAGAGGAGAGTATTATAAATCTATTCTGGGATTCAGGCTTTTTGGGGCTTTCTGGGGCTACAAGATTTTTCTTTGCATGCCGCCGGCAATTAGGGACTTTAATGAATCCTTCAGAGTCTTTGCTAGTTTCATTAGCAGAGGTTTTGGGCAGGGTGTTCAGAGGACAGTCCCGGAAGAGATGGCCATGTTCATGGCATTTTCGACAACGAAAAGGGATATGCTCGTAGTCTAATGGTTGGATCCATTCAAAATCATCATGAAAGAGACTTACCGAGTCTGCAAGAGCTTTGGTTAGATGCATCTGGACGCAGATCCTGGCATATGAGGTGTATCTTCGAGTTTTGGTTTCCTCAGCAACTTTGATGAAAACCCCCAAGCTATTGCCGATGTCCGTTAGCATTTCCTCTTTCCAGTATTCCACAGGAAGGGAGTACATACGTATCCATACTGGAGCCCAACTGAAATCTTCCTTATCTGGGTTAAACCTAGCTTTCTAGTCACGAAGGTATAGAGCTGATGAGTTAAAGAAGTACGGGCCGCCTTCGAATATGCGAGATTTGTCCTCCACACAGTGGAAAATGGCCGTGAAGAAGCCTTTGGGGCCAAGCTACAAAGTGACTTGTCCTTTGGGCTTCCATTTTGAAGCAATCCAGCCCTGCAGAGCCTTTTCAGTTGGCCAGAATCCTAGGAATTTGCCTATGAGTGCGTGGTCCTGCATAAATTGGATTTCGTTGTTGATTCGATGACTGGGAAGGTCGACTTTGATTCGTTCTGCAGCTTTCAGGATGCATGTTGCCAAGGTCGCCTTTGGCTATGACGTTGGAGACTTTTGGTTCATGCCTTTGTCTTTGTCATTCACTTCACGTGCTGCTGAGGGGTCAACTTCATTATTGACTGGTTTGGATCCCTGATCTGTTTATGGGAAAACGCCAGGAGGGAACAGAGGTACTGCAGGCCTGGAAATGTCAGAGTCGGAAGCGTTGAAAGGAGGGGGGAGGATCCCCCCCCTCCCGAAGGTGCATCCATGGGAAAGAGGTCAGTAGGTGCGCTGTGGCGTGAGCTTTGAGAACCGGGAGTATGTAGGGATTAGGGTTATCTCGTACTGAGCAGAGCGAGGCATTTGCAGAGCCGTAAGATCATAAGAGACCTACATTAGTATGATTATTATTTATTATCTATTTTTACATAATTTATGTTCATAACACTCGTTTTGATACTAAATAGAAAAAAACTCCCCTTGCATTTGAACTTGAGATTACTCACCTAGAGAGGTTTTCAAAATGGCCATCCCTGCATTCTTGGTCAACAAATTTGTCCCACTGGATTTTTCTTCTATTGTTGGTTATCCCAATCATTTACCTTCATTTCATGAATGAAATACCTATTTGCATAGATTCAGTGGAAACACATATAGAAGGTCAGACCAACACCTTAATAATTTTCATGAATGCATGGAATAACATGGTATTGTTTTTGAAGATGTGCAAATGAAATTGTCCATGTACTCTTTAGAAGAAGATTTTATAATTTGGTACAAAACAATACCTCGTGGTAGCATATCCTCGTTAAAGATTTTTCACATGGCATTCAATCATTATTGGAAAAGATTATATCCACCGAGTGCTCTGTTTGAAAATTGTTGTGCACATTTTAATGTTGAAAAAATTCCTAAGGTTAATGACCCTGTGGAAGATGTTTGTGAGATTCCATTCCAAGAAAACATATACTCGGATCAAGAAGCATCTCCCAATGATCAAGAACGAGAAAAAGGAGACATCATAGAGATGAAAATAAACCCCTAGAGATCTTATTCTGCCAAAGTTGATGATTCTCCTTTTTGTGATGTGTATGACTCTGATGGAGAGTCAAGTGATGCAGAACCACAACAGTCTTAGTTATAGGAAGCTGCACGAAAAGAGGAGGCCTAACAAGAGGTTGAAAAAGAGGATCCAATTTACGACCCACATCCTTCAAATGGAGAACTAATTTAAGAAGATGATGTTAAAGTTGATGAAGATTCTCCGATTCATGACTCATATCATTCAGAGGAGGATGAGATGGTTGTAGATTGTCAATGGGACCTACTTACGAACAAGTGGGGAGAATACTACCAAAAACATCTCCTTCAAGAGAAGCCCAAAGTTGAAGATCCAAGCAATGACTATGGCTACCTGTTGTAGAAATATTCTTTCCTAGAATCTGTTCAAGAAAGGGAGACAACTACAAATTTTCCTCATCAGTTCAATGATTTAGTATCTAACTACATTGTATCTTTCTTTGGCCTACAATATTATACATCTATTCCAAGGTATGTGTTAAACCTTGGGTCTAAATCTCTTGTGGGGTGTATCCCTATTTTAGTCACTGAATTTCAAGAACACATCCAAATTAGAACTTTCATGGAGGAGATCAATATAACTGAGCCTCAAATATCTATTTGGGGGCAGTGGTGTATGCTTGTTTTAGTTGTTGACTCCCAAGAGAACAATGGCATAAGGTCTAGTACTTTGATGCTGGGTTGGTATCATTGGAAGGTGGACCTAACTTGGGTGAATTGAGCCATGTACATAAGTAGGAGTTGTATATAAATAAGATCACTAGCTGAGCATTTAATTTCCTGTTGTTAGAATTTATTTTTTTGCATTTCAATTTTATGAGGAAAGGACTCCCAGCAAATAAAGTTCCATGGAGATTTTTGGGTTTTAAAGATTCATTATATTTTGACTGCATACCCAATGGTCAAGGTTATTTTTCTGCAAGTTCTCAGCACCTTGCCAGCAAGGCACTGTCCCTAGTTGGAGCTAATGTTGTCACCCACTGCAAAATGTGTTTTCATCTGTCTAAATTGAAAAATAACAGATATGTTTGAAGCCATAATCTAATCCATAGAAGCACTCAAAGCCATAATTCGACCCTCTCCATTATATAGAGCTTAGAATAAATTTTCCAATGGTATGTGGAAGTCCAAAAATTGACTTCTGGATCAAAAGATATGGCTTGTTGAAGTTGAGGGTTTTGTCACCTTTGAAAGGAAGGAAAGAAGAGTGTATTGGAGGTCCTCGCATATCAGTGATCGAAAAATCAGAGGTCTCGTAATTTCGGCAGCCAATGGATCCATTCCATATCGCATATCGTCGATCGACATTTTCAAAATAGAAACCTTAACAAAGTTGCGATCAGTGAACGTCGATAGTGTTAAATTGTCGGGATTGTACCTTAAGTGTTGAAGCAGCAGGAAAGACCAAAGATAATTTAACAAAGGATTTTAGTGAAAAACCAGATCAGGTTTGGGCCTTTTCTCCCTCCTCTAACAAGATGCATGGTAATGTAATATTGGTTCCGATAAGGGACACATGGTGAACAAAGATTGGTTTCGATGAGGGACACATGGTAAATAGAGATTGGTTCCAATAAGGGACATGTGGTGAACATAGATTGGTTCCGATATGCCGCATGGAGGATGACATCATAATGTTGTGGCAGTATGGTGGAAACGTTGCAGGAAGCTTTGGCATTTTCAGGGGTCATAAGAGGCCAAAAAAGGGTGACACATGTCAACACACACGAGGTTCTACGTGACAAAGGATGACGTCTAGTTGAAAATCGGCATTCGCAGGTTAAGGCATGTTATTGCATCAAAATAAAACCTCCAATTGAGGGGCTCTGATATGAGGGCTAGAACACCCTCATGAAGAGTTAAGGAACCAATGGATAAGGATGAACACAAAGGGCTAATCAACGATCGAGAAAAATTGAAATGTCACAATTCCAAGTTAAAACCCTGATTGGAAATCACCGATAAGGGAGCTCTGATACAAGCGCTGGTCCACGGTCAGTGGGAAATCAAAGAAACAAGGGCACATGGTTGAGGCAAAGCACAGATAACTATCGCCAATTGACGGATTTGAATGCCACACTACTATGAAGTTTATGATATGGGACTTCTCTGATATTTCACTGTGGCGACACTACTGGGCATATTAGGCTCCGATATTGTAATATAGGGAAGTCTAAAGAGATGGATGAGTCAAAAGTCATGATTCCACAACACTACCAAGGCCACCATAGTTAATTAACTACCAACTCCATATGTGGGAATTCAAGTGATTAAGGTGAAAGTAGCAAGAACCAAGCGAGCAGCAAGAGAGGCACATTGAGGAAGAGATGTGGCCTAAGTAGAGGCCATAACAAGAAAGGGGTGGAGATATTTTCCTCCCATCATCATTCAGTTTTTTCCTTTTTCTTTTATTCTTCAATTTTTGTATTTCAAGAATTACGAATCAAATCCTGATTGTAATCATTTGGACAATAGAGCTATCACACACCGAGGTAGCTAGTCAATGAGACAGCTAGAGCTATGGATGAGATATTTTTGTAACTGTTTTTCAAGCTCTTCCTCTCCTTATAAAAGGAGGGAAGAAACACTTAATATAGGTTCCCTAATTCTGAACCCGAGGGGTCCAAATTATGTGATTCAATTTTTGGTTCTGTTTTCCTATTCTTGAGGGACTTAAGCGATACCTTGCTGAATGTAAATAGACTGGCGAAGTGGACTCATTTTGAAGGATAAATGAAATTGTTTGGTGATTCCAATCAGAGCAATATACAATATGTTTCCCCTTTGTTTATCAATTCATGTATGTTTTTCTCACTCTGAAATAGTGTAATAAAGTTGTTTGTTTCACTCTTATTCATGGTTGTATATTTTGCTGCGAAGTAGTAACAATACATGTGGTAATTATAGATTTACTTGTGTTATTCGATAGCCTACAGTACTTATATGAGCACATATTTACATATGCTAATTAGTAACAAATGTATTCATGATGTATAGATCTTGGGACCTTAATTAGCACTCCATTGTTTCTGTCACTCCACCCCTTCAGTATTCCATACTTCTACCGGAACATTGTTTCTTACGATTTTGTCTTGTTTCCAGCCCCATGTATCAAATTCCCTTCTCTCTTTCCTCTTCTTCACTTTACTACAACGCTAATATCAAAGTTTCCTATTGTTCTGTTTCAGCCACTAGAACCAAACATTTCTCTCTAAGATCAACCCAATTTACCCCCTTGAGAATTTAGATCCATGTATTCTTTTGAGTTTACCTTGATGAAGGGCCATTGAACCAAGCCCCGCTTCATTATATTTTTCAAACTACATGACAATCAGAGTGCAGCAGGAAGACCCACTAATAATATTCAAAAGCACTCTTCTCTTAAGATGTCCTAGGCACTGATCTATAATCAACCTAGAGGTTGTCTCTAGGAAGCTTCTATATTGCTTGAAGAACTTGTACTATAGGTGATAGAAAAAGTGACAAGAGAACTAAAATAAAGATAATCCCATGCACCATATTTACTTTGATTTTCTGTGGAAGAACCATCAAAGAAACTCCATGGGAGAGAATCATCACTTACAAAAGGATTAATTTGATGCTTTTTCCTATTCTTCACAGTGTCTATGTATTCTTCATAGTAGAATTTTACTCCAGTATACTTGTACTAGAGAGAATGGGTCATCTTGGAAACTAATCTCATTTCTAGACCTCCATCTATCACAACTAATAGCAATTAGGAAAGATCAATTTTTATATACTTTTGTATCCTCATATAAGGTTCTGAATACTTCTAATAAGGTGTTCCTTTCCCATTTACGTGTTCCATTCAACTATTTTAAAGATTTTTCCTATACTTCCTTTATGTAATTACATCCCACAAATAGGTTTGTCTATAGAGCTGAAGAGTTTTCCTCGTGTTCTTGACCCAACATACATATGCTTGGCCCTTGTACTTGCATACATACATACATACATGTGTTTCCTCCTAACAGGTCACAAGTTCAAATATTGTCGATCAGGTGGGTGGGGGTAGAGTATGTGCACCTACATACACTTTATCAGTCAAATCGCTACATGGAGAGGATTCCCTTGTCTCAAAAATAAGGGAGTTTCATACACCAGTTTGGTTTTTGGTATGGGTGTAACCTTAATTATTATTATTATTATTATATAAATGTGCATGTGTATTTTGTTTCCATGGAACATTTTCTCAGGGAAACCCTCAAGATAGTTCCTCAAATTTCATGAATGGTATCTAGGGTAAATGTCGTAGGTGTGAACATGTACACCTAATCCTGTGAGACCCTAGTGGATTTTATGTTATGACCTTCTTGGCCAATATGAATTTGGCATGGAAAGTTGAACCACTTAAGCTAACCTTTGGGGCTAACCTCTCTCTTGCTCTCTCATTGTCTCTCTCCCCCCCCCCACACACACATATAGGTTCTCTTGGATAAATAATTTCCCCTAGCTTCTTGCACTTAAATGAATAATGAGGAAGTTGGAACCTTATCGGTGCAATTATACATATTCCAATCCCTCTTCCTTAGGGTTTTATATGGAAAGAAATATTATATTCTAGTGGCAATAGTGGTTGGTAACACTTTAGGGCTTTTTGGCATTGGATTGCATGACCTCCTTGGGTTTTACACCTTAACAAAAAAGGTTGAATCCACTGAGCTATCCCTTGGGACTTTAATGTTGGAAACAATATTGTCCCACTCTCCACACTCAAGCTAGAGTGAGGTTGTGGGTACCTTGTAACCTTGATACAGATGCACTTATCCTGAGATGTGGAAGGGATTTCTCTTAAAATTGTTAAAGTGTTTTTCGGTCCTAAGATGCCTACTATACATAGCGAGTAAAATGTTGTAAATATTATTATCAAGAGAAACTCCAGCTACTTGCATGCCTTGATATAGTTCAATAACTCTCTTTGAATTCCTCGTGTCCCTATACATAGTTAACATTGAGTTGTAGATATTGACATCAAGATTGAAGACCCATCTTCATCTCCTTGACAATCAATTCATTATCTCTGTCCAACCCTATTTTGGAAATAAAAATAATAATTTTTCTATAAAGTGGAATATTGGGAAGATAACATGTACCTTCCATATCATGATATATCCTTTGAACCTTAGAAACATTCCCAACTTCAGCAAATGATCCTTTGAACCTCGGAGACATTCCAAACTTATGCATGATACCATTGATGGTCTCTACAGTTGGGGATAAGGAAAATCTCAACCTCTCATCAAATGTATACCTTGGTTGCTCAACAAATTGAAGTCATTATCCAAACTCTTATAAGGTAATTCATCAAGGCAATGGCTGTTACTATGAAGGTCACAAACAATTTTAAAGGCTTCCAACTTCCTACCTTTATTACAATTCATATTCATAACAATCATATAAGTGATGTAATCAGGAACCATGCCATGATCTACCGTGTCTTCAAGAGATTTATTGGCATCCTTTAGTCTTCCTTCAAGTGAAAGATTGTCGAAAAACACATTATAAATGTGCTTATTATGAAACAATCCTTTACAGAGCATATCTTTGTAAAAATTTGAACCTTCTTTTGTCATACCTTTCTCACACAACCCTTTAATGATGTAGTTAAAGGCATATGGATTTGGGCTGCATCCTTATAGACCAATTTCAAAAAAATCTTGATAGCTTCATTGATTTCTAAAGCTTTGAAGTAGCCTTTATAAGTAAATTCAATGTGATAATATTGGGAACAACATCAACAACTTTAATCTGCTTGTACAAAGACCAAACACAATTCAACAAGAAGTTGAGGAATCACTATTCTAGGACTTTTATGGCATATTTAAATTCTAGCACAATCAAAGGAGACTGTTTGCACGTCCCTGTAGGGACGGTGATCTAGCCTTGAAAATTTTCCTCATGAATAGTAGTTATGGCTTGTTGGTATGGATAATAGAAGAAAGTAGAGAGGGAACAACCTGATGCCTAGTAATGTATTAAACATTAGGGGAATTTTGAGGTCTAAAATGGGCCTCCTAAGAAAAATGTACAACCAAAATAAAATTTGTAAGAACCAATAGGATTCAAGATGATGATGTCAACCATGGAGGATGATTCACCATTTTTGGAGTAAAAAAGTAAAAATAATAAATAATAATAAAATAATACAACTACTTTTTCAACTCGTATTTTCAACTTATGTCCCTAATTTTTTACTCAAATTTCAAGTTAGAGTACTCATTGGATACAAAATTTAATTCCTCATCCAAGGAGTACCCTGTTACATACTTTCGATGGACCTTGCTACACTAAAAATGAGAAATACATGAAAATACATGATTGCAATAACATTTTTCATGTATTTCTCATTTTTATTGTAGCAGATTCCATTGAAAGTATACAACATGGGTACTCATTGGACGAGGAATCAAATTATGCATCAAAAGAGTGTTTCTGCTCGAAATTTGAGTAAACCTGCAGGGAGATAAGTTGAAAATACGAGTTGACAAAATAATTTTTTCTTTTTTCCCTTTAAAATTTGATGATGTAATGTAATCTTATTTTATCATTTCCACTATTATTTTATAATTTCCTTAGGAGGCCCATTTTATACCTCAAAATTCCCCTAATGACTTCCTGTTATCACAAATACGGCATCTAGATAGGAGATGCTCCTTTTACTTAGTGTTGCAAGTGTTATAACTAGAAAGTCCCATCAAGGCATCAAATTTGGTGATTGGTTTCAACCCAAATTGAGTGAGAGCCTACTCAGAAATCTCCAAAAGGGATATTGAAGGTCTACATCTAGTTTTCCATGTATATGTAGGTTTGACAATAATCTCTCTTAGTTGCATGAAGTGCTCAAAATAGAAATCCATCTTGGGTCTAATATGCTCACGAGATGTGATTCAAGTGACCTGGATGTATTTCCTATAGATATCCTCTCCAATCACCTTGTTCAGATCCCTGCATAGATACTTGGAAGTGATTTGGAATATCTAAAGAGTACTTGAAAAGGGGGGATTAGGGAGAAGGCCACCCACTAAAGTAACATGGAAGCATAGTTACTAGGATTGTGAGTAAAACTTATGATTTATTGAGTTTGACTCTCATCATATCATAAATTATTTTTTCATCATCTTGTAGAGTCAAACTCAATTTGACCAATTTTGATCGAGTTATACTTACTCCATTTAACCTCTATTGGGCATGTGCTAAATTATACGTATATCTTTATATTGCCAAGTATTTCCCAAGTTATTTTCGAGTCCATTTGGCAAAGATGTTTAATTCCATGGTCACCTAGTGAACTTGAGCCTCAATCTGTGGACATAAATTATACATGAAAACCACTTTATCAACCCAAGATTTTTTTTTATCAATATCTCAACTCTCATTCTGCAAACATAGATTATACATGATTGCCTTATTATCAGCTCAAGAAAAGTTCTATCAGTATCTGAACACTTGAATTTAATATTGTTACAATATTTCTAGTGGTGAAAACAATTCTCCACACTTAATAGTGTAGATTATGTTATTTCCCAATAGTGTGACCTTCCAAGTAACTGGACCTAGTGAAAAGTGACCAGAGAGATCCATGGCTCAATTCCAAGCCATTTTTTCCTTCCTAGAAAATAAAAAAAGATATTAGTTATAGTTTGGCCATAGAAGAGAAGGAGGTCAAGAATCAAGTGCCAATTAGCACTGACTTTTGTTCTAATCTTATGCTCAACTCTAATTTTCTTATTATTAAAATTATTCATTATTTATTCTCCTCTTGAATTAGAACATTAATGCTATGTTTAAACCTAGTTTTTTATTTATTATTTGTCCTATTTTTCCCTTGACATATAATTTTGTAGGAATTATTTTGTTGCAATATTGATTCCTATTGTCATTTTCTTTGTTTTGGTACTTTATGCCACAAAAGTGAGTAACATTTCATTCCAAGCAACTTCTCACATTGAGTTTTCTAATTCCTTATCATAGAATCATTTTATATTTGGGTCCATGCTAGTATGACAACTATATTGTGTCTCTCCTACTTGCAGGGAATATATTGTTTGGATCCTTTTCTAGATGATGACTCCATTGCATTAGTTAATAATTGTCTACAGCTTTTTAGTAACCCCTTTAATATCAAAACTTACAATCTGAAGAGTGTTTGTTTATGTTTGTTGTGTAATTTTAAAATTACCATAACTGAATGCTACTAATTACAAGCAAATGCAACAGTAGATTTTGAATTCAAGGGTAGCTAACTAAGCTTTCATTTCAGGATTACCTACATCTTCTTGACCTAATATTTGTGCTATTAGGTCCAATCACCAAAGGATGCATCCCTAGATGTTGGAGGTATGTATCCTTCATTTCAGGGATGTAATCATGATTGTGAAATACTCTACATCTCTAGTTTGAATGGGACAAGAAATGATTTCCCCTATTAAAAGGTAGTGTCCTTGGGATGTTTGGTATAAATCAAGGATGTCTAGGCATCCCCCATTGTTGGAGGGCATGATAGGCATCCCTTATAATTTATTATTCTCTAAACGCATTTTTTTTGGTTTTTTGAATTTCTTTTGAACTTGCTAATTCAACTTTGAACAACAGTAGAGAGTCTTATGAGTAAAAATTTGTTTTTGGTGCTTATTTTTATGTATGTTATCATATCTTTTTTGAGCATTGGCTTTTAAGAGACTACATTCAACCAAAATAAATGGTAGCAATTAGTTGACCTGGAATATTATTTCAAATCAGTTGGGGTTAATTCAACTAGGAAAAGCCTCTATTGAAATATGCAACTAAAAATTTCAAGTGAAAATTCCCCTCACCCTTTTCTATCTACTTAGTATATAAGGTCAAGTAGGGGTTGAAGGGTCTAGCGAAGTAATGTGGGCTTCTTTTTTTGTAGACACTAAAGGAGTTTTACTCAAGGTAGCATAGTTAATCTATACAATATGCAACATTTTTTAATACGTTAATGATGGAGTTGCAAGTTTTGTCTTCTGATTGCTCTCGTGTTAATACGAGGATGTTTAAAAGGCATTTGTTACAAGGGATTCATATACACCAAAGGTGAGAAAATGATCAATGTAATACTGTTAGACAAACAAGTGTTGAATATTAACAGTTAAATGTGGGAGATGGGATAAAGGTGGTGATGGTGGAGTGATCTATTTTTATGGATGGATGGAAGGATATTCATCACCAAGTTCTATATTGTAATGAATGGGTGGAAGGATATTTGTGCCACCCAGTAATCATCATGATTGCCACATCTCTAGCAAGTCTCTTCTTGGAATTTATTTTTGAGAAAATGCAAGGATTTAAACTTTTGGTTTGAGCTTTCCTAAGATACCATAGAGGAGGTTGGCTAGTCTAATATAGTGTAGGAAATCATGGATGCAACTCATCTTTGTGTTGTATCTAGGTCATTGGGTTAGAGTTGGTCCAGGATAGATTAGATTATTTAGTCTCCAATTTTTTTATGTATTGACCTTTTGATCACAATGACGATAGCTCCATCAACGTTATGTATAGGATAGATTAGATTCTATCTTGGACATAACCAGTCTAGGATAGATTAGATTCTTTAGTCTCGAATTTTTATGTATTGAAATTTTGATCACAGGGACGATAGTTCCATCAACATTCTGTATAGGTAGGTTTTCAACACTTGTAGGGGTTTCTAAGGGTGAGAAGGCATTATTCCCTATAGAGAATGAGTGCTTTCCCTTTTTTATCTCAAGTGCATCCTCTACAGTGAGCACTAGCTTGAGATACCTGTACTGGTGTGCAAATAATGCCAACGATAGCATGTAGTCTAGCTCCCCAACTAAATTTGATGTCATATGAAAATGCATTGAGAAAGGCTAAACCTACAATTCCAAATCTCTTATTATGGATCTTTCCATATATAACATTTTATGATAAACGTCTCATAGAAGAAGATCCAAATCTTTTGCCTTTGAAGTATGATAAAGGTACGCTTTCGGATGATCCTTTTCACGTACAAAATAATACTCTGTGTCTTTAAGATTTTCCAATTCACTATCGTCGAGTTTTAGTCCAGAAAGGAACAATTGATAAGCAATTTTAGGTATATATACAATGGACCTATGTTTGGGGATCATTAGCTTGGCATGGGAGGCATTTTAGCTCAAGTGCTGAAATATCCTCAAGTAAGCCCTAGTATATTTCCTTCAATTCACCCAACTCTATTTAAATCCCGAATGAAATCTTCATTCCATATTTTTTTCTATTACAATATTCAAATTAAACATTCCTTCATGCTCATGTTGCCTTTATGAAATCCCAATTTCAAAAAAATTCCTTCTATGTAAACTAGAACTCATACTCTTTGACATTGTTGTCCAATCATCCAATGTGGATAGATAACCTAGACTAAAATATCGAGTAGATGTGGAATATCTTTCACATATTTCAATGTGTTGTGCAGGGCTGGCATCATTTCATCACAATGATGGAGCAATGGTATAGTGTTGAGACAACCATTCAAAATGTTGAGATCTAATATAGGCCTTAAGAACCAAGTCCTTAAAAGACGTCAGCCCATGACAATGACACACTTGTTAAACATGCCAAGTAACAAAAATCATTCCTTGGCTTTGCCAATGCCCATGCTACTTGGATGCTTATCAACTTGAAAAATTTGCAAGGCATCATAACCTGTAGCATCAATTTTCAGAAATTTGTTTAATGAGATCTCTGAAACCCTATCAAATTTTATTGGTGCGGTGTCATATTCCTTCATTTCAATAGTGTTGAAAAGCATCTCTTATTGTAGCATAGCAATAAGGTCCCCAACAACACGAACTTGCACATCACTTTCAATGTTCATCATGGAATTGAGTTGTTCATGAGCACATGCACAAACCACCAAATGCTCTTGTTCATTCAAAAATTCCAAACACTTGTTCAAAAGCTTAACATGCTTCAACATGTTGTTTGGGACTTTTGAAAGTAACAAGCTGTGAGCCAACCAATACTCAAGGCTTCCACCAATTCCTAAAAAGGTAGCTATTAGATCACCATGGAAAATTTTAGGGGCTAATATTCGCAGGTGGACTAATTTTCCATGCGTTTTCCAAAAAACAATTCGCTAATTTCCATTTTTTTCTAAAATGGTTCGCCCAAATTTTATGGTACACCGTTATTTTACCATAAAATTGCCAAAATATTATATTGAATAATATAAAATCACTAGAAATCCAAACATTTCTACAAAAATATCACCAAAATTTTTACAATTTGCATATTAGGGACTAGTAAGATTTTCCAAGGTTTCTAAACTTTAAGATAAACTTCCATCCTTAAAATTTTCCCTGTAGATCACCATGATTAGGAATATCAGAGTTATCATTTCCAAAAATGTTGCAGTACATACAAAGTTAAGGTGTAATAAATAAAAATATTTTATTGTTTATGCAATCATCCAAATAAAACTTGAGAACATGTTCTAAGATTGATAAGACTAAAGTGACAACCCATATAAGCATATGCAAGAGCTCTAGACAAAATTTGCAGGAAAGCATCTCTGTCATAAAAGTCTTGTTTTGAGAACAACCCAGAGTCTACATTTGTATGAATGTCTTGAGCTAGTTTTCCATTTATAATGTAGATGCAGGATCTGGAGGATGGTAATGATTTTGCATGGTATTTCTCACATAAAATCAGTATTGCAAGGCCCCAAAGAAAACTAAAATCTTGTATTCCCAATTGAACCATGATGCAACCAAACGTTTTGGTATCCATTGAATTCATTTCTTTGGTATTTTGGGTGTAAGGGTTTCCATGCCCAAACTTCGTTGGGTTGCATCGAAAGTGCTAGATTTAAGAATAATTAGTCTGAATTCATGTAGATATGGTAGAACAACTGATACAATGGCTATTGATTGAGTTCCATCCAGAAATAGCTTGTACTCCTTTGAGAGCACACACATATGTAGAAGTGTATGATTTTGGAGAAGCCCAATCCAACATTTTTCAAGGAGGGTTGGTTCATTTGAAAAAAATGGTACAAATTCATGATATTCTGTAATGTTAGGACTACTTTTGATGCAACAATATGCATATGCCTTGACAAATCCGTGAGCTGTAAGAAGTTTATTTTCACCTTACATCCAATCTATTTTACAAATGAAGGGTAATAGAGGCCTCCATATGTTAACAATGGTGATGCAACCAAAGTTTGGGTCTACCCTCTTTAGCACACAGAGGAAACCAACTTCCCATCAACATCATATACCTCTTGACCATTCATTGGGTCTACATAGTTAAAATTGTAAGTCTAATATTCCCAAATAGAAATTTTCCAATATAGCACTATGTTTTATGAGTTTATGAAATTTTTCCAATGCAGTGTTTAGTCAAAAAGTTTGATGTATAGGATGGTACAGGATGGTAACTGATCTAATATCTTTTACTTACAGATGCATCAAAATTACATATAACAGAGTTAATTAGCCATGGAGCTTAAAAGCACATAAACAATGCATAAATAATCAAAAGAACAAAAAAAACCATGACACAATGATTTGATTATGGAGTTCGTCCAATTCGAACCACGTCTTCGGGCCCTGCTCAATAGTGGGGAGGCCTTCTTTCTATTAGTGGAATAAAAGAGATAAAAGTACAAGCAACAAGAAATTACAACCCATATAACTCCAAGATGATAGATGGGCAGAGAATGGAGAGCCCAACTTCAGAAACAGACAATACCACTAAACTCTTGGTGAAAAATAGTGAAAAAATTCCTATCCAAACTCCCAATTTGGATAATCGGGCCTTCTGCAACCTTCTTGGAACCTCCCTGCTACTCAAGGCGAGGTTCTAGCCTGCTGCCAGGGTTAGGGTCTGCTGTGTGCAATAGATTATGAGTATTCGGCCAGTCCTCTCTACTTTCTCCTGACACAAACAGTCGTATATATAAGCATGGAAACATCCCTCAAAATATAGGCACTTCTAACATAAGAACCCAAGTTAGCAGGTGGAATCGGGACGAAAGGATTCATGACAACAACCTTACCACAATAGTGAAGCCCCTTTCTAACAAGGTAAACCCATCTCAACTATGCATGAGTCTCGATGACATGTTTTTCGGTGTTTCCAACTTATCAATGCACATTCCAAGCCAAGACACAAGCATCGTGCGATATACGGACCCGTCGGATTTATAGAACACACCATACAAAATATCGCGTCTGGATCCTCCCTGCAAATCGCAATCAGCGTGGAACCCATCGGTGTATCAACCTAGCCCCAGTTCTCTCTGATATGAAAAACCCATCGCGATTTATAAATCACAATATATAACATTTCGGGTCTAATCCCCCAACGCAATATCGTAATCAGTGCCTATTGCAAAATCGCAATCGGCACTTTCCATCAGGCCTTTCTTAACACCATCCTCGTTCTTGTGATTTGTGATATTTGATAAAGTCGCATCACAACCAGGTCTTCGTCGAGGCCGATATACCCTTTGTTGTTCCTCCTTCGGCTTGCAATTTGCGATATCGAAATCGTAGCTGGAAATGCCAGGAGTCAATTCTCCTTAAGTTGCTTCTCCTTTTCGCCAATATGTGATATGCTAGGCTCAGTGGAAACCTGCCATGTGGCACTCCCTCATTTGCTGAAACTTTTCCATGTCATCTTCTCCCTGCTATTTGGACAAGTCAAACTCAAACTTTGAGTTGCTCTAACTTTTTCATCTAGACTCGGATTTGAGTGTTGTTCACACCATTGGAATTAGGATGACAAGCACTTTGATCCGATGCTAAGTTTATCCAGATTCTGCCACTTTGAGTTTTGAACCTTTTACCATGCCACTGGTACTTTTATAAATATCCACGTGGATCAATCCTCCCCACTAAGATCTTTTGGACCACCAAAAGGCTTTTCAGTCAATTGGTAAGTGAGGAAGTTGCTACCTCACTTTTTCCTTCTCCATCCATCGAGCTTTGATTATATGCATTCCTTTGAAGCCAACACGGATATACTCCACATCTCCCCATTGTGAATTTCTGGTCCTCTGATCGAGTATGATATCTTCGGGAAGCTTATCTAGATACTATCGTGCAAAATCATCCATTGTAGGAATTTGTGCAACCTCCTCGGTATCCATAATCAATGGAGGTTCATAAAGCTTCAGGTTTTTCACATTTACCACAGAGTACATTTGCATATAGGCAGGCTAGTCAAGATGAAAAGCATTGTCTCCAATCTTTGTCAATATGGGGAAGGGACCATATCTAATGGGTCTTAGTTTCTTCCCTTCTCCCTTCATTCTATTGTTGTTGATATGGATCCATACATTGTTCCCAACTTGAAACTGATGGTCAACTCGGTGCTTATCATGTCAAGCTTTATACCGATCTTGACTCTTCTCCAACTGCTCCTACACTGCCTGATGAATCACATGTATCTGCTAAATGAACTTTTGTGCTTTGTCCCTATAATCTTGTTCATTTCTATCCTCCTCTTTCCCAAAGACCATGTCCAAGGGATCTCTAGGTAGATAGCAAAAACATGTCTCAAACAATGAGCTCTGTGTAGATGAATGTACTACTCGATTGTATGCATGTTGCACATAAGGCAGTTGTTCATCCCACAACTTGGGATGTTTCCCACAATAGCCTCGCAACAAGTGTACCACAGTAAAGTTGACAACCTTTGTTTATACATCGATCTGTGGATGAAATGCCATACTTCTTTTCAGCTTGGTGTCCATCATTCTCCACAGGCTAGTCCAAAACTCCCCAAGAAAGCGAGTGTCTCGATCTGACACAATAGATGTGGGCAACCCAAAATGGACCCAAACATGTTGAAAGAAAAGAAAAGCAATTTGCTCAGCAATGACTTGCTTTTTACAAGGCATTAAAATACACTTTTTACTAAACCTATCCACAACGACATACAAATAGTCGTGACCTTTCCTAGACATAGGCAAACCTCCTACAAAGTCTATACACACACTTTCCCATGGTCTACTCGGAATAGGGACTGGTGTGTAGAGCCCAAGTTTTCTATTAGAGGACTTTGAAACAGAAGACAACACACAACCCTTTACAAAGCGAGTCACAATGTTTTTCATATGATGCCAAAAACAAAACCTATGCAAATGACATAACATTTTCTCAATTCCAAAATGACCAGACACCAATGAGGTATGATCATCTCGGAATTACATGAACCCTTTCATCGTTGGGTATGCATAGTTTTCCAATGTGGTACAATATATTTCCCTACAAATAATAATTGTCCACCTACAATCCACGATTCAATTTTCCATATATTTCTTTAAAATCACTATTGTTAGCATACTGTTCAGCATAAATTTCCAACGAAAAAGAAACATTTTGCAAAACTACAGCTGTAGAAATAGGAGGGCGAGAAAGCATATCTGCTACTTTGTTGCTAGCACCCTTCTTATATCTTATTACCAAATGGAACTATTGGAGGAATCCCATCCATATGAAGTGACGAACTTGTTGTGGTCTATCACTGAAGATACTGCAGGGGATGATGATCCGTGTGGATGATGGTATCCTTGCTGATCAGATAGTGTTTCCACTTCTTTACACTCTAGACTAAGGCATACAACTCCCTGTCATACATAGGATAATTCACAACAGCCTGAGAGAAAGTCTCTGAATGGTAACATACAGGCTTTCTTTGCTGCATCAATACAGTGCCCATGGCATATCCGTTGGCACCTATTTCAATTTCGAAAGGCTTTTGAAGGTCTTGTAAGGCTAGCACCAATGTTGTGTTGATCTTCTCTTTCAGTGTGTCGAAGGATTTCTACTATTTTCCTCCCCACTGAAAGGCCTGCTTCACACTAGTCAAGGCTTGCAAGGGGTTTGTGATAACAAAGAAGTTCACAATGAACCTTCTCTAAAAGTGCACCACGCCCAGTAAACTTCGGACTTCTATAACATTTGTGGGCTCATGCCAATTCACTATCGCCTCCACTTTATAGGGATTTATCCTTAATTGTCCATTACCTACAATATGGCCTAAATAAATCAGAGAAGTCTTCCCAAACTCACACTTTGATAGTTTCAAATATAGTTTCTCATTCTTCAGAACATAAAGCACTTTATTTATGTGACACATATGTTCCTCCCATGTCCTACTGTACACAAGAAGATCGTGCAGATATACAAGAACAAAATGATCAAGAAAAGTCCTAAATAAATCATTCATTACCCTCATAAAGGTGGATGGATTGTTGCACAGTCTAAATGGCATCACCATCTATTTGAACAACCCCTGCTTGCTTTTGAAGATAGTTTTCTAGACATCCTTCTCTGCAATTCTAACTTGGTGATAACCACTACGTAAATCTAGCTTTGTAAAATAAACAACATTTTTCAATTGATCTAGCAATTCATCAATGCGAGGGAGAGGGTATTGATTCTTCACCATGATCTTGTTCAGTGCCCTGTAATCTACGCACATTCTCCATGTGCCATCTTTCTTGGGCACCAACACGATCGGTGAGCCACAAGGAGAAGAAATTGGTCTGATGAATGTAATATTCCTAATTAGCTATGGCTAATTGAAATATTCGTTTTCGTTCGGTTTTTGCCTTCTAAAGTTATTTGTAAATAAAAAGTGAGGAAAGGGGGACATAACTCACTTTAGAATAAAAAATCACTTCCTAGGTAGCACAACATTGTGACTTAAGGGGGAACCAAGGGGGCCAAAGGGGGACGCAGAAATGGGGCCCACGCAGACACATGGAGGGACTGCGCAGGAGGGAAGGAACACATGGCAAGAAGGGGATCACGCAGGAGAAAGTGAGCCTAGGGATTGTGAGAGGCAGAGGCTATAAAATAGAGAGGAACCCCCTCATTTGGGATCATTCTGGTTATGAGCATTTGTGATAGTCATTTCGACTTAGAGCACGCTGGCTGTTTAGCTAGTCTGCAGCACTGTTTAGTGCATTGAGTGTCTCCGTTCGGAGATCTCACCCTTAGCCCCGGGGGACTTTGAGTGCCTGCTCAGGCAAGGTATTTCCATTGGCATTCCAGCAGTAGTTTCATCAGCATTTCAGCAACAGTTTCATCAGCATTTCAACAGCAGTTTCATCAGTGTCTTTGAGGAACTGTGCAAAACCCCAAGGGGGTGATTTTCGAGGGTTGGCCATTTCAGAAAATCTTTCTGGGTTTTTCTGGGTTTTTTTAGTAGAGTCTAATTCCAGAGTTTCAACCTTTTCTGAGAAGGGGAGTAGCCATAAATCCTCGTTTGATTTCTAGTAGCAACAATAGCACGACATTTTTCCAGCAGCTGGGACACAGATCAGTGTGGGGCCATTCTAGGAAATCTTTCTGGGTTTTTCTGGGTTTCTTTAATAGATCTTGAATCTAGAGTTTGAGCTTTTTCCAAGGAGGGAAGTAGCCCCAAATCATCATTTGTTTTCTAGTAGCAGCAACAACATCCACGCAGAGAGGCCATTCTTGTCATTCTGAGAGTATTTCTTCACTTTCCTTGTGCAAGGCGAAGTTCCATCTATCTAATCACCTCTTGTACTCATTTATTGCTCAGTATAATAAAATGGCGTAGCATTTCTCGCTGCATTTCTTGTGTATCTTCTTATATTTTCGGTTTACATTATTATATGCTGTTCCACTGTTATTTTATCACTTCTGGGTTATTATATTATTTGCACATATTTGGTTGGAGTTTTTGCTGGGGTTTGAGGAATATTTTGGGTTAGGAATATTACAGTGGTATCAGAGCATAGATTTGGCTCAGCCTATGTAGCTAGCAATCTATGACACCGGGGGGAAAACCCTATATTTGTTACAGAGGTCAGAGATACAGAGACATTGGGCGTAGGTTGGAGAATACCTACGAAGAGGGAGATTGTGTTCCTATGGTAGACACATAACAGAGAGAGACAGTAGTGGACGTAGAGCAGAAGGCAGACGAGGAAGGGAAGAGATTTGCGGATATGCTCCTCAAATCAGTGTAGGATCTGTCGAAACAAATTGAGGTGATGGGGCAGAGATTCACGGCAGTAGAGGCCAGACAGCGAGAGAGCCCACGAGTTTTTCAGATCAGTGAGGGATTAGGTGCATCCCATCACTTGCCATAGCAGCGTGATACTACCCAACAAGGGGCCTCACATGCCCCTACACGCTCTGCCATGCCCACCTTCTTAGGAGAAGACACAGGGGCCGCAACCCAGCAAGAGGCAGAGCCCGGGCATATGGGTGATTATTTTACAGAGTACCAGCCCTATGGGCAGGAGTTCAGGGAAGCCCTCTCATTCAGAGATTTTGTTCAGCTCCAGCGAGATAACGGACCCCACGATCATCATAGAGGGTACCGGCATTACCATGATGGTGACACCCACCATGTAGCGAGCAGATTCCACTTGCCTATGTTTGATGGCTCATCAAACAGTTCGACAAAGTCTTGGGTGGAGAAGCTGGATATTTATTTCCAGCTTAACCAGATGTCGGAGGTAGAGGCCATCAAGGTGGCAACGTTGCATTTGGATGGCAAGGCCCAGGATTGGTAGTTTCATGGGATGGTTACATTGGGGCACTCCATAGTGACATCATATGCCGAGTTTACTAGGAGACTAATGGAGCGATTTGATTGGAGGGATCCAGAGCAGCATTTCGTTGAGCTGACAAGGCTCAAACAGACAGGGAGCTCAGAGACCTACATTGCAGATTTCTTGAGGGTCTCCGTGATGGTGCCAGACCTCTCCACGGCACGGAGGGTCTATATGTATGTTGAGGGGTTAGAAGAGCCACTTCGGGGTCTAGTCCGATCCACTAGACCAGCTACGCTCCAGGACGCTATCAGCAAGACTCGGGACTTACAGGATGTCTTACCCAAGACCCAGACACCTTACCCCCATAGACAAACTTTCCAGTCTAAGGGGAAGGATGTGAGGATTCCACCTCCAAAGGGGAATCCAGGACAAGTACAACTTGACGATGATGCCAGGAGGGAGCTAAAGAAGAAGCGGTTGTGCTTCACTTGTCAGGAGCCATGGGCACCAGGACATAGATATGTTGCTTGTAAAGCACATTTTATTGAGGTCTTCTCTGAGAGCATTGGAGAAGAGGATGACGAGGAGGATGTGGAGGCAGGAGATAGCCATGCCATACAGGGACCTTTGCCACCTCCACCCCCAACAGCAGGTGGTGCATCTTTTGCACCCACTGAGGGGGACCTTGCAGCATTACGGGGAGTTCCCAAGTATCTGACGCTACGCGTACGAGGTACAGTACGTGGCCAGCACGTATCAGTTTTGGTTGACAGTGAGGCAACCCACAACTTCATCGATGCCCAGATGGTTGAGCAGAGAGGTATACAGACAAAGAGCTTCGATGGGTTTTCAGTCTTGGTCCCAAGAGATCAGACCATGATGTGTGCTCGTTATGTTCCAGAGCTTTCAGTGACGATGGACACCTACACATTGACTGACCACTTTTTCATGGTCGATATTCCGAACACCAACATGATACTAGATCTTTAGTGGCTTATCACTCTAGGGAAGGCCACGACAAATTGGAAGACCCTGGAGATGGAGTGGAATGATGAGAAGACAGGGAGGCATGAGAAGATACGGGGACAACACACATATCCGCCTCAGACTGTCTCGGCTCATCGGATGGAGGTAGTCTTCCGAAAGGGAGACATAGAGTGGGCAGTGGAGCTGTGTGCATCAGAGGCAGGAACTACCGATACATCCAGAGATACAGTCTATCCTTGATCGATATTCCATATTGTTTGGGGAGATTCCACCAGGGAAGCCACTGGATCGGGGGTTTGAGCACACCATCGAGCTTGAACAGGGCATACAGGCCATCATTACCACCCCCTATAGGCACCCCAAGGCCTATCGGGATGAGATCGAGCGGGCTATCCAGGAGTTGCTTGCATTTCCAGATTTCACGCAGCAATTTGTTTTGGAGTGTGATGCATCGGGAGAGGGGATTAGCACAGTATTGATGCAGGGAGGTCACCCTATAGCATTTGAGAGTCGGAAGCTCCTTCCGCATGAGAGGTTGTATTCCATATACGACAAGGAGATGCTAACCATCATGCATGCATTGGCTAAGTACCAGCAGCATTTGGTAGGCAACAGGTTCAGGGTGAGGACTGATCACAACAGCCTCAAGTTATTTTTGGAGCAAAAGCAGCTACAGGAGAGGTAGCAGAAGTGGATTAGTAAGATCCAAGCATATGACTTTGACATTGAGTACATCAAAGGTAAGAACAACGTGGTAGCGGATGCCCTTTCACGTAGACCAGCGACATTGTCTCTTATGAGCTTGGATATAGATTGGAGTGCTCGACTCTTAGTAGAGTACTCCAAGGATAGATTTGCATGTGAGGTTCTGGATGGGCAGGTGGCAGATGATAGGTACAGGGTGGTCGATGAGATCATCTACTACAGGGACTGGATCTTCTTGACTGAGGGGTCTTAGCTCAAGAAGAAGATACTCCAGGCATCACATGATTCCCCATTCGCAGGACATCAGGGTTTTACCAAAACCTACAAGGCCATTAGGGATAGGTTCTCATGGAAGGGCCTCAAGGAGGACGTACTCTAACACATCCGGAAGTGCGATATTTTCCAGAGGAACAAGAGAAAGATGAGCCATCTCGCAAGATTATTGCAGCCTCTTCCCATTCTGGAGGGGAAATGGGAGAGTATTTCGATGGATTTCATCACGGGGCTTCCCATGGTACAGGGCAAGGATTGTATCTTTATCGTCATTGATCGACTGACGAAGTACGCACATTTCTTTGCCATATCCGCACATTATACAGCAGCACAGGTGGCCGAGTTGTTCTTCAAGGAGATCTTTAGGCTACATGGTCTTCCTAAGACCATCATCAGTGACAGGGACAGCCGTTTCATGGGCGGGTTTTGGCAGGAGCTTTTCCGATTGGTGGGGATGAAGTTTACACCGAGTACCAGCTATCACCCATAGATGGACGGATAGACAGAGATAGTTAACAAGTGGCTGGAGGGATACTTGCGTAACTATGTCAGTGGGTAGCGGCGAGCATGGCTGAAGTGGCTGCATCTGGGGGAGTACTGCTACAATAATTTGCATCACATGTCCATTGGTATGTCACCATTCTATGCCTTATATGGGTATCATCCTTTATCTTTTGTCGACGTAATGTTTGGTGATAGTAGGGCTCCTAGAGACAAGATTTGGATCTAAGAGAGTCAAGATATCCTCTGAGCTCTCAAGGATAACATGGCTACAATGCAGAACCAACAGAAGCTGTATGCCAACAGGGGTTGGGTGGAGAGGCAGTTCGAGGTAGGGGACATGGTCTACCTACGATTACAGCCATACCAACAGTCATCGCTGAAGCAGAAGGGGGCTGAGAAGCTCAAGCCCCACTTTTATGGGCCATACAGGGTGATACGCAAGATTGGACAGGTTGCATATGAGTTGGAGCTTCCCCAAGGCAGCAAGATTCATAACATTTTTCATGTATCATGCCTAAATAAGGCATTGGGGAAGCAGGTGACTGCGACGGATGAGCTACCACCCATGGATGATGAGGGGTATTTGGTATTGTAGCCGAAGGCTATCATTGACTCTAGGGAGAGATGGTTGCGGAGCAGGACGGTCTGGAAATTCTTGGTGAGGTGGAAGAATTTGCCGGATGAGGATGCCACTTGGGAGAGTGAGGAGATATTACATCGTCCATTACTTCAGTTGCTTGAGGACAAGCAACATTTTGCCGGGGGAGACTGTAATATTCCTAATTAGCTATGGCTAATTGGAATATTCGATTTTGTTCGATTTTTGCATTCTAAAGTTATTTGTAAATAAAAAGTGAGGAAAGGGGGACATAACTCACTTTAGAATAAAAAGTCACTTCCTAGGTAGCACAACATTGTGACTTAAGGGGGAACCAAGGGGGCCAAAGGGGGACGCAGAAATGGGGCCCACACAGACACATGGAGGGACTGCGCAGGAGGGAAGGAACACATGGCAAGAAGGGGATCACGCAGGAGAAAGTGAGCCTAGGGATTGTGAGAGGCAGAGGCTATAAAATAGAGAGGAACCCCCTCATTTGGGATCATTCTAGTTATGAGAATTTGTGATAGTCATTTCGACTTAGAGCACGCTGGTTGTTTAGCTAGTCTGCAACACTGTTTAGTGCATTGAGTGTCTCCGTTCGGAGATCTCACCCTTAGCCCTGGGGGACTTCGAGTGCCTGCTCAGGCAAGGTATTTCCATTGGCATTCCAGCAGTAGTTTCATCAGCATTTCAGCAGCAGTTTCATCAGCATTTCAACAGCAGTTTCATCAGTGTCTTTGAGGAACTGCGCAGAACCCCAAGGGGGTGATTTTCCGGGGTCAGCCATTTCAAAAAATCTTTTTGGGTTTTTCTGGGTTTTTTGAGTAGAGTCTGATTCCATAGTTTCAGCCTTTTTTGAGGAGGGTAGTAGCCCCAAATCCTCATTCGATTTCCAGTAGCAACAACAACACGACAGTTTTCCAGCAACTGGCATGCAGATCAGTGTGAGGCCATTCCAGGAAAGCTTTCTGGGTTTTTCTGAGTTTCTTGAATAGATCTTGAATCCAAAGTTTAAGCTTTTCCGAGGAGGGGAGCAGCCCCAAATCATCATTTGTTTTCTAGCAGCAACAGCAGCATCCATGAAGAGAGGCCATTCTTGTCATTCTGAGAGTATTTCTTCACTTTCCTTGTGCAAGTCGAGGTTCCATCTGTCTAATCACCACTTGTACTCATTTATTGCATAGTATAATAAAATGGCTTAGCATTTCTCGCTGCATTTCTTGTGAATCTGCTTATATTTCTGGTTTACATTATTATATGTTGTTATACTGTTATTTTATCACTTCTGGTTTATTATATCATTTGCACATATTTGGTTGGAGTTTTTGCTGGGGTTTGAGGAGTATTTTGTGTTAGGAATATTACAATGAATCCCTGATTTAACAATTCCTACACCTGTTTCTTGATCTCCTCCATCTCGATAGAAGCCATCCTGTACATGCCAACATTTGGTGAAGGAGCATCCTATTGTAAATGGATTTCATGTTGGATTTCTCATTTAGGGGGAAATCCTCTCGGTTCCTCTTGTGCCCAAGACTGTGATCAATATCTCTTCGTCGAAATCTGATCCATGGTCCTGTGTTGTTGCCACTGTCTTTTGCTTCCCCTTTCTGCCGAATCTCTTCGGTCTCAACTTCGGATGTAGCTTCCAGTAGCGGTCCTCTTCATGACCATGTTTCTTGCAATGAGTACAAGATGGTGTTGCTCCGTCCCCTTTCTTGGCTGCGACAATCTTCTTATCCTTCCCTTTTCCTTTCTTCTGGAATTTTCCATGTTGAGGTTTGAATGACATCTTCTTGGTTTGGTCATCTCGATCATTCTTGCCTCAGCTTTCAAGATGAATAGATTTAATGCTGGCTGTATCAATTGCAGTAGGATCAAACAATAATAATGAGTGATTGATGTAGCTATGTAGCACACCTATATACTTAGTTACAGTTTCGGGTTCATTTAATGAGATACCCAGATTTAGTGCTTGTTTCTGAAAGTTTTCTGTGAAGCTTTGTACATTCTGGCCCTTACCTTACCTTAAATATTGCCAGTCCATAAGTGCCTTTTGCTTATAACCCAGAGGGTAGAATTGGTCCTTTAATGCAGAAATGAAACTAGACCAAGAGGACAGAAGGTTACCTAACTTCATGTTTCCCTTGTGTAACTTTCTCTCCCACCAAACGAGAACAGTGCGCTCAACCGAAGAGATGTTAACTGGATTTTCACCTCATCTTCTTCGATATATTAGATTCGGTAGTAAACCTCTATCTCTTTGATCCAATTATTGAGCTTTTCTGCACTACATTGTCCATTTTACATGGGCAAATCGAACTTTATGTCTAACTTGAAGAACGATTTCTTAGAGGTCTTCTTGGAATTTCGCTGAGAGTGATGAGAACTATCACTGGAAGAAGGAGAGGGAGGAGGATCTTCTCCACCACCTTCTTGATTTCCTGATCCATGATCATCGACATCCTTCTTCTCATGTCTGGGTGCCTTGTCATACTTTGAGAACAACTGGTCCACTTTTCTTGCCATAGTGTAGAATACCTTTCAGAAATTCTATTCCTCTTCCTAATGAGCTTCTTCATTGGCCATGTTTCTTCTTCTCTATGCACGTCCTACTTCAGGATCAATGGAATTAAGCGTTCCTTTTCCTCTTCACAGCTTGTTTCAGGTTAGCATAACTCATGCAATTCACATCTACTTAGACCTGCTTTGATACAAAACTTGATCCAAGATATTTTACTTACAGATGCATCGGAATTACATATAATGGAGTTAATTAACCATGTAGCTTAAAAGCACATAAACAATGCAAAAATACTCAGAAGAACACAAAAACCATGAAACAATGATTTGATTATGGAGTTCTTCCAATTCACACTACATCTTCTAACCCTACTCAATAGTGGGGAGGCCTTCTTTCTATTAGTGGCATAAAAGAGATAAAAGTACAAGCAACAAGAAATTACAACCCTTATACCTTAAAGATGATATATGGGTAGAGAATGGAGAGCCCAAATTTGGAAACATACAGTACCACTGAAATCCTAGCGAACAATAGTGAAAAAACACCTATCCAAACTCCCAATTTGGATAATCAGGCCTTCTGCAACCTTCTCGGAGCCTCCCTGTTGCTCAAGGCGAGGTTCAAGCCTACTGAAGGTCAAGGTCTACTGTGTGCAATAGATTCTTAGTATTCAGCCAGTCCTCTTTGCTTTCTCTCAACACAAACAGTCGTATATATAAGCATGGTAGCATTCCTCAAAATCGGGGCAGTTCTAACATAAGAACTCAAGTTAGCAAGAGGAATCGGGCCGGAAGGATTCACGGCCACAAACTTACCGCAATATTGAAGCCCCTTTCCAATAAGGAAAACCCATCCCAACTGCGCATGAGTCTCGACAACATGTTTTCCGGTGTTTCCAACTTATCGACGAACAGTCCAAGCGAAGACACAATCATCCTGCGATATACGGACCCGCCAGATTTATAGAACACACCATACAAAATATCGCGTGTAGATCCTCCCTGCAAATCATAGTTGACATGGAACCCATCAACGTATCAACACAACCCCAGTACTCTGTGATATGATGGACCCACCAAGATTTATAAATCACAATATATAACATTTTGGGTCCGGCCCCCCGCCGCAGTATCGAAATCAATGCCTATCGTGAAATGACAATCGACACTTTCCACTGGGGAATTTCCTAATACCATCCTCATTCCTGCGATTTGTGATATGTGATAAAGTCGCATTGCAACAGGGTCTTCGTTGTGGCCAATATGCCCTTTGTTGTTCCTCCTCCGTCCTGCGATATGCGATATCGCAATCGCAGTTGGCAACACCAGGGGGTGATTCTCCTTAAGCTACTCCTCCTTTTTGTCGACGTGTGATATGTGGGGCCCACTGGAAACCTTCTACGTGGCGCTCCCTCATTCGCTGAAATTTTTCCATGTCATCTTCTCCCTGTGACCTGGACAAGTCCAACTCAAACATTGACTTGCTCTAACTTTTTCATCTGGACTCAGATTTGGGTGTCATTCGCACCGTTGGAATCAGGACGATGAGAACTTTGAACTGATGCTAAATTTATACAGATTCTGCCACTTTTAGTTCTGAGCCTTTTACCATGCCACTGGTACTTTTCTAAAGATCCACATGGATCAGTAACATATCTTTTACAAACATTCAACTAGAAAATACCATGGATATATGCCATATGTCAATGGAATGTGCATTTTTATTAATGGTTCAACTTAGAATTATGACAACAGTAAATAAAATGGCACACAGTCTAGTAAATAGTTGTTACAAAGCACTAGAATTTAGATTGTAACCTGATAAATACACGAGCAAGCAGACCTCCTTCCAGCAACTATAAAGTCTCCTACAAGATCCACTTTATTATCAGTCTCGTTCCCTCAAGCGTAACCCAAACTCGGCTCCCCAAGTAGACTGTTATACATAGATTTTTGGAGGTGTATGAACAAGAGAGAAATAACTTAGCCTCCTTATATAGCTAGGTAGTTGGGTCTCTTTCACAAATTTTTTGACTGTCACTCTAGCTTTATGCCCTTAGGGTCATCTGAGGGTTGAGTATAGAAGAAGTTATTATTTATAGATTATAACCCAATCGAGTTTTGAATTTTTCATGAAAACAACAACTACATGAGGCTCTGGCAGTGGGCTATTATTTAGAATATTTTTTTATTGGCAGAATGTGGATATGAACTTAGTATATGAATTGATTTTGTTTCCTGCATGAAATAAACAAATCGGATTGAATCATTCTATTTTTGCGATGGGTTTTTTTATGGTGAATATTTTGAAACTTGTTAGAAGGATAATGATTTTGATTCTCCTATATGGTTAATTTCTTGAGGCCTCATCCTACAAAGTTGATAAGCAAATTTAAGGCCACCTAACTTAGGTTGTGATAGCTGATAATTAAAATAAAATATCGTTTCCAAAGTAGGACTCTTAAAGTAGGCTTGATGCACTCTAAGAGCCTGCATACATTAGGTGGAGTTGATAAATTAAGTTTGGGGTGGAGACACTCGAGATCTTCCCTTAAATGGATCCTTGTGCAAACTCGTGCTTCGTCAAATAATCATTTCTCATCTCCTGTCGGTATTTTTGAATATTAAACTAGTTAATAGAAATATTTGGGCAGAATCATGGTTTTAGAAAACAAGGGTCATTTCAAACAATTCTTTGCATTAGATTTGATTGAGTTTGAATGGAAAATCCACTTACATAATGGAGTAGAAAAAAATTACTTGATGGGAAAATTAAATGGGATCATAGATCAGGTATCTGTGTGTGAAGTATAATGGCTTGGCTTGGAAAAAAGCTGGCTATGCAAAAGAGTCAAGAGTTTGAAATTCTCATGGAAAAATCTTGGCAACTACAGTTGAAAATCTACAGAAGACAGTAGTGGAAATGAGAGTCAAGATATTTTTTCCATGAATCAGTGACCCTTGAGTTCAACTTGTGAGTCCAGTTAGTGGTAACTATGATGTGAAGCCTTTCAATATTCATAAATCGTGAAAATGTGTAATTCCTATGGATCATTTATATATTGGTTGCTTGAAGAAGCAAATAGTCTTCACAGGTCCCATAATACCCAATTTATTGAAGAAAGCACTTGGATATATTGTGACATGCTTTTACTCTAGTCTTGTATTTTTTGGTGTTGTATAATGACATTTTCGAATTTGTTATTCCCCCTATTTTCTAGAAGCTCAATACAAGGAGTGGTCTAAAACCATCCCTGGCTATCCTCAGACAAGTTGGGAGATGGCCTAGATCCTTGAGTAACCAAATTATCATCTCCTACTCACTAATGCCCATAAACAATGAATAAAATCAAGATAAGTTTCTCTTTTCAATCTCAAGTTAGGAACAAACCTTCCAACTAATTGTCCCTTATGTGCTACTTGTGCTTTATGGTTTTCATTCATTTACCTTCTCTATTTCACCACCTATGTTGTTTCTCTCTGAAAGTGTGCCCTTTACCATAAAATCATCCTCACATCTTGCCATTCCCCCAACCCCATAAGCTTGTGCAACTTGGTTTTGTTTGGGTTAAATTGTTATAAGTTTAAAATTATTTATCACCAAAATAATTAGTGAACAGACTATTGTGCTAAGCAACCTTAAAGTTTCCCCTGAAACTTAATAAAATAGTCAGTGGAAAATAATCCTTTTCTACTTTTATATTTCAAGCATCTCCATTTGCAAAGTGAACATTGAGGGCTCGTGAGTTGGCCGTTATTGAGCTTAATGAATGCTTGAGAGTTTACGTCTTCAATCTCACTAAATAGAGAATGAGAAGTAAAATAAAAATGTACAAAACCATGTATCATAGCCGCAGCTAAAATTGGGATCATAACCCGCTGTGCCATTGCTACTAGGCATATAGTACAAAGTTTTTAGGCAACTGTCAATGTTGTAATCCCTTTTGTGTTTTCATTGATATCTCCAATGGTATTGGAATAGTGAGAAATGTTTCAAAAATGTTGACAGATGAGAGCTTGATGAAATCAACTTTATTCAAGATGGAGGAATGTTTGGGAAAAAGTAGGACATCAAATACTCTACCTTACCTGATTTTAATAATAATTTGTGTATCTTTACTGATGCAGGATGTTCTTTCTTGGTTTGGAAAAAAAATGGCAAAGGTGACTGGAGGAGCATCTAAAGGAATTTTGGTATACATAGATAGGAACAGTTCAGTCTACAAATATGCTATAATGATCTTATCCTTGCAAGTTTGATCCCTTTTTTATGACTGGAAACCGTGTTTCCCAAGCATAATAATGTTCAGAATTTGATGGTTCAGCTCCTCCCTTATGGAGAGTGTAAGGAAGGTAATTACACAACTTGATTCACTACTGGAACAATTATTTTGCTACAATGACCCAAGCAACCCAATTATTTCTAATTTTGGAGAGGAATTCTCAGTTTGTCCAGGCATTCGAGCCTTCCTTCTTAGTGCACTAATTCGACCTCAATTGATTTCTTTTAATGCCAAAAAGGGCTCGGCCTCCCTAATGAGACTTGTTGGAAAAAGATGTGGAGCAAATACGCTAGAACCTTGGACCTCTTGGAAGAACCAATACTGCCCTAATATTTATTGATAAATCTACTTGGTGACTGCCAAAATCATTGTTTAATTTTGAGAGAAGGATAACTATTCGACCTCCCTATTTTATCTTCCATTTGGCACCAAGTAAAGGCACTTAGCCTCTTAACTCTGCTTGCAATTCAGCCCCCTGTGTGTTGATGATTCTAAGCCCTCTAGAAAATAGATCACGGACTTGATCTATTTCTTGGACACAAAATTAATTCTAGGACCAATCTATTACTCTTCCCTCTTGGAAAAACAAGTATGCTTAGCCTCGTGGAGTAAGATGAATGACCCTGCAAACTAAATCGTGAAGTCAATAGTCTCTTGCAATAAAATCTCATCATATTTTAAGGAGATGAATCAAATAACCAAAAAATGAAGATCCAATGGAAGATTAGAAATAATCTTCCCGTAAAGCTAACTAGGGTGGCACTCAAAGTCCACCAAAGTTAGCTATTGAGTTTGCTTGAAACTCTTGAAACTAACTTGAGATTCTTCTTAATGTCAATTAGAAATCATAGGAATGGAATGATTTTCGATTGAGCTCCCTCTCCTTTAATAATTGTTCATGGAGCCTCCCTCTATCTTCTAGATCCTCCTCTTTCTTTTATTTATTATTTTATTGGTGGGGCCCAATTTCCACTAGGAGACTTTTTGCCAACATTTTGAATAAAATAATATTTGCCTCTTTTCTCAATAAAATATTATTTTTCCGCCATTCTCTAATAAAAATAATATTTTTCCTCCATTCTCCAATAAAATATTATTTGTTGTCATTCTCCATTAAAATAATAATTTCCCTTTTTCTCCCTCAAAATATTATTTTTCTCCTTTTTATTTAATATCGCCAAAAATTGACAAAACTCCTTGGTGAATTTTGCACTCACAAAATTTGGTAACATTACAGTAAGATGCCACTGTTATTGGAAAATATCCATGATAGATAAACACCTTGTTTGATTCTGAACCAATACAATTATACCTATCAGCCGCAGAGAGCCCCACAAGGTTCTTTTCATTTTTATGCCCAGAATATGTCATAATAGGTTTGAAAACTACACTTCTTGTACTTGTTTCCAGATTCCAAGGCTTGAGTGTACCATCAATTGAAGATGAGGAAAGTTTGTTCGAATCAAGAGACTTGACATTATCCATAATTTTCTTGTGATGTTCCAAAATGCACCATGGTGTTTTTATCCTTCGAAGATCATCACAATATAGTTTATAATCTATATATCTAGATGTAAGTAACCATGCAGAGCCTGGTGGAAACTGAACAACACTTTCTTTCTGATTAATATTCCAAATTTTCACATAGCCATCACTCATTTGTACAATGCTCATTAAAAATAAACTAGTACAATTTGTTAGACTATCGTGCCTTTTTGATTTCTTAGAAATTTGTTCCAGTATGCTAGTTTCAGAATTTATTCCATTATTTTGATAACACAAACTACCATATCATTTTACTTCTTTCATTTGTTGAGAAACCATGAGCCACTTAACTTGCAGGACTGGGAAAATTTGTAGTGCCTGTGTATAATGATCCACCTCTTGTGGATTATGGGACTATAACTTCTTTTCCTCCAAAATGTCTATAGAATGGCCCACCTCCATAGCCGAGAAATCCTCATAGAGATTGAAACCTCCCCTTTTAGGCATATATTTTCCCTTGTCTTGATCATAAACTATAATTGTGTTGTTAGGTAACTGAGTAGAAGGATTTTGGTCAGCAAAAAATGACACTAATTCGTTCGTTGCTGAAAGTGATAGGCCATTTTTGCAACTGTCTCTCTTATAATTTTATTTAACAAGAAAAATTCCTCCAAATTTGTCCTTGATATCTTGATCTTGGACATCACCTTCAAATACATGTGTTGTCTCCTTTGTAGGTGTTGTAGTGGTTACAACCACCCTCCAAATCTTTGCCTTAGCTTCGTTTTGGAGCCTCCCTACCAACCTTTCATAGTACCATGTCTTACTTCGTCAAGTACACAAGCTTCAGTGATTTTCTTGCAGAAAGGAAGCCTGTCTATCAAAGCTTGATGCATTCCCCTCACAGGTTGTTTCTTCGGACTTGGTCTAGCTGTAGGCTGAGAAGCTCCCTCAAGAAATTGTGCAATTCTGGAGGGAAACCAACCTTCCCTCCAGAAATTGCACAATTCAGTCTGGCAGCCTATTGGGCTCCAGAATTGCACAATTCTGCCAGTCAAGCTTCATCCAGAAAATTGTGTAATTCCTCCCAACAGGGCTGCTCAGCCCAGGAATTGCACAATCCTGGGTAGCAGTCAGCTGCTCTGCCTAGAAATTGCACAAATCTCCTGGGCAGTCAGGCAAGATCCCTTCCAGAAATGTGCATTTTCTCCCAGTCATTAAGCAAGTTCATGCATGTGTAGTTCGTTTGACCAGTTCCACCTAGGACCAAGGAAACTTGACTTGCATGCATGGGCTGCTTTTTCCTGGAATAGAAAAATAAACATGAAAAAGCATCCCTAGATTTTAGGGAGCTATTTTTAGCAGTTGGAGGTTACATGCAAAGATCATTTTAGAATATTTCCTCCAAGTGTTTCTTTTTCCAAGATTTGTGGCATGCGCGTCATGAGCTTCAAACTTATTTATTCAATGCTTCAAATCTCATTTCTTCACATCGATCTTGGAGCTCTGACATCTCACAACACATCCAGGACTCTTCGACACATCCAACTCAACTATTCATGGGTAAGTGGTCTCAACTTGTCTTTTGCAACATTTATGTCGCTTTTTGTGTTTTTGCTTGTGTGAGTGTTGTTTTCTTGATTTCTTTGAATGCTTGTTGTCATTTACATCCATACTAGCTTGTACTAGCACATTTTCAGTTTTTGTTATTATCTCATTGTTGTCACATGCATGAAACTGTTTTGCACGAATGGTAACCTATTCGTCGACTCGCTTCACCCACATGCATGTTGTTCCGTTTTCTGAACCTTTCATTCACTATTTGAATGCATGATCATTTGCTTCTGCTTACACTCAATATCACCATCCATTCACTTTCACATTTGCTTTCAGTTATCCATCAGTGAGCTTGGGCAGCCTTGGCCTAGACTCTCCCTCACCAAGACAACATTGCGCAATCCTAAGAGGGAAGGCTCTGTATTCCCCTCAGGAAATGCGCATTTCTACCCAATAACTATCCTTCAGGCCTGCTTTGCATAATTTTGAGGGACAGTGACCATTGGCCCAGAAAATTACGTAATGCAGTCAGTGAGCCTACAACCATTGCCAGCTGAAATTGCGCATTGTGTAATTCCAGTAGTCAGCAGTTAGCTTGGATTGTGCATTGCATAATTCTAGTAGTCAACAGTCATCCTAGATTGTGCATTGCTTAATTCCAGCAGCTAATCATGCCTCCCACATAGCCTAGACTACCTTTTGCGCAACTCTGGAAGCCATTCAGCCATCCTCCCAGAAGAAATTGTGCAATCCTTACCTATCAATCCCCATGTATGTGTTATGTCGTTCTCGAATTTGCTTTGGTTTTCACTGACATATTTCTTTCCATGCATGTCGTTTTGTCTCCAGATCTAGTAGGTGTCTATCCACCTCTTGAAATTTCAAGATCAATGGCCTCCAAAAGAGTAGGATCAAAGGACACTGATGGAAGTGAAACTGGAGCAACAGTTGAGCAAGTTTCAGCAAGTCTATCGATCTACGAAGATACCAAGATGATTCTAGACAAGGACATCAAACTGAAATGGAAAGAGGTCAATGATGCATTTGCAAGAACATTTGGGGAAGACCTCGAAGACCACCAAGTATACATGAACATTCACATGTCCGTCTTGTACCATATTGCATGCAGATACCTCGTGTTCCCATGATGCAGACATGATACACTAGATCATCTTGCACACTGATCCTGAGACAATGACCTTGAGCAGTGTCAGCGAGACGAATATTGCAACCTTCAGGGCATAGGATTATGATGAGAAGTATCAGATTTCAGAGCCCGTAACCATCATGGAGACTCCCTTCATCTTACCAAGTAGCAATGGTAACTCCAGAGACATTCTAAAGAACTCAGTAAAGGAGCCAGCTAGATTCAGGATGACACCCAACCAAATCTACAAAACGAAGATATTGCGGAAGGCATATCAATACTTGGTCATCTTTGCATGTCGATTGTATGGCCAAGAAAGCACAGAAACCTTCCCACAGAGTTGGGTGATTGCGCTGGACCAACTGGACAGAGAGGGAAAACCATGCAACTGGTTTGGAATTTTGGCTCATCAGCTGAAGGAACAAGTAACGAGGGCTCGACAGCCACCCAAAGATATGCAAGTAGAAATCTACATTTCCGCCTACATCATGAATGCAGTCTGTGCCCGACAGGAGTTCCCGGGCTTGAAGTGGGCATGGTCACTAGCGAAGACTACTGCGAATACTTATTGTAAGATGTTGTCCAAATTCAGCTTCAGAGGAGTTATCACACGACCTTTTGATCATTTTTTCACCCTGGTTTACAAGATGATATTCGAATAGGATCCACCCTACATGTCGATGGTAGCAATGGAGGCACTGATAGATATAGTTGATTGGTGTGCCTCACCGTGCAACACCTTCATATGAATGTACAGTACGGAGAAGCCTTTGCATGTTCCACCAAAGTTTCCGTTGGATGTGCTCGTCATGCAGGAAGTATCATATCACATCTCGATAGGATTGACAGCTAGGGTGCACCAGAAGAGGAAGGCACCTTGGCCTTCTCTTCTACTACGCATTAGGTTATACAAGATTTGGAGTTTCAAGCATGTAGATGTCGAATCAGAGTAGATGAAGAAGTATCCATTCGACCTCCAAAGTTACAATATGTATGACCCGCATTGTCTTGTGAAAGATCACTGCACGAGAATACAATTCAATTGGATCCATGGGGTGGAGGAGGACCCATAGAGATATTG
This sequence comes from Pinus tabuliformis, assembly GCA_031772625.1. Classification (NCBI taxonomy): domain Eukaryota; kingdom Viridiplantae; phylum Streptophyta; class Pinopsida; order Pinales; family Pinaceae; genus Pinus; species Pinus tabuliformis. Next base: position 647,597,382 of record CM062814.1, read on the forward strand.
CTACAGTTTCTCTAGACCCAATGAATAGGTCATCTTCATTGTGGAATGGTTAGTGAAGCAACGTGAAGCATAATCTTGGAGAGCACCAGAAGCAGCAGCACCAGTATAGGCGAACATACCAGTGCGTGACAAGGGAAAGAGGAAGATTGTCGATCGCATGGAGGAAGACAAAAGCTACAAGTTCTGAGCAGATCCACTTGTGGAGAAAGTAGCTTTGGCCATAGAGGCAAAGAGGCAACAATGCATGAAGCGAAACACACAAAGGTAGAGAGAGAAACAGAGAATGGAGGAAACAGAGAAGGAGTTGCGTGAGTTGAAGGAGAAACTATGAAAGGAACAGGAGCTGCACAAACAAGAGAGGGAAGCACAAAAACAACAGGTATAAAAAGGGGTGCAACATGTGCAGACAGATGAAACAACACCCATACAAGTAGTGGACTCATTAGAACAGCTGGCATCAAGCGAATAGGGTGAACCATTGCAGGAGCAAGAATTCACTCAGGAGATAGAGCAAGCACTTGAATAGATGGATACAGACATGGAGTAGTAGGAGTTAGAGAAAGACATCACCCTCATGCCTCACCACCAAGGGATCGACCCACCAGCATCACCGCATCCAAAAGATGAGCAAGTCCCATGTGACCAAGGAGACACTAAGATCCTTGGAGATCAATTAGAAGGAGAGATGCACAACATCTCATTCAATGAGTCTCAACATAGAGTTGTGCAATCCTGCGGAGTGACAACTCCGGAAGATCATACATCACCTGTGTAGTATGAGGAATGAGTGATCATGTCTGACGTGCCCAAACATCCAGCAGCCTTGGTTGATGCCACTAGAGCATATGTTGAAGCCATTAGCTCAAGTGTTCGCTTTCTGATAGCTGAGAATGTGCAAATGTCTAAGGAGCTACAGATGACCAAGCAAGGAGGAGAGTTAGCTACAGTGTCCACCTGAGAAAAACTGAAGAAGGCAATACTAGATGAAGTATTGTCCCTTGACACAGTTATGTGGGCGTTGTATTCCAATTTTGGTACTGTGCATGAGGCGGTCGTCCATCTCAATGGATGGCAGCATCAATGTGCTAGAAGAGCACGTATCTTGTTGAATGTGCATGCTGTTGTTGATTACATGCAAACATGGATGATGAGATACAAGGGAAATCCGCTTCACTTGACTAAGATGATGAAGCCCAGAGTGGTCAAGTTGAAGGCATGCATCCGGAGTCAGATCCGAAACTATGAAAAACTCTCGCAACTCATCACTAGTCTACAGGCTTCCCATGAACGTGTATTCAAGAGTATGGATGTTGTGGTGCGAGCACATGCGATCCCATCTATTGGGACTCTCACCCAGGTGAGACAAACGCATAGGTCCAACTAGATCTTGACTCGTACTTTGATGAGTTGATGCATGCACATAGCCACCAACCCAGACTTGACAATCAGTGTAGACACCATGCACAAGTATGTTGCTGGTCTGGCCGCATTGAAGACAATGATGCGCACGCTTTCAGAGGAGTTCGACACAGGAGCCTGAGCAGTGTATCCGAATTCTATGGAGGCAAGAGTTAGGTTCTATAAAGATGTCACCTTGGAGTACATGAACACCATTGCAAACTACCGATCTTGGCATCAGTACGCTACTATTGATCATCGTGAGGATGTTGAAGAGTTGGACTTCCCATGATTGTCTGAGTCATAGTGATGTCTTGCATGGCTTGCTCAAAGCCATTTTTGTTTCACATGGGTACATGTTCATTGTAATGTAACGTCTTTTCAAGTGTAAGTTCAAGTGTCGATAGTTGGATGTAATAGTTATAGAGTAGATGAGGAGTCATGAGGGTAGATGAACTGTCACAAAGGGGAATGTCAAGGGTCATCCCACCATTTGCTATAAATATTCCGTCATAAATCATTGTAGGCTTTTGGTCAGCCAAGCATATGATAAGACTATCTTAGAGAGCTCTTGGATAGTATTGTAATGAGCCTTGGCTTCTCCACTACGTAGAGCTAGTACATCTCTTTGGAGGAGCAGGTGGTTGTGGCTGTAACGTTCTGCTGTCGGAACTAGTGGTTGGACATGGATGTATTGTATGAATGGAACTTACAATTCTTAATATAACAAGAGCCAACATGTTTCATTCATATGTTGTATTGTATTTCAGCTATATGTTTACTCTAAATGATATATGTATTTGTTTGCTTACGCATGCATGTATAACTATTTATGTGTATGTATGTATGAATCTTTTTGAAGTGTGTTGTTGGTTTAACCATCACTTTGCATTGCTAACTAACTTGCCTTCCATGTTATGATACATCCTTGCTCATGTGTTCCCTTCTTAACTTTGTGCTATCACAGGTTTCTAAGGGGCACACTCATCTCAACCCCCATGTGTTAGAACCTCTCATGCACATTCCTTGGCTCACTGCATATGTCACACCCTTGCTACCAACAGAGTTATCTTACTTGCCTATGTGCAAAATCACAGTCAAGGCATTACTGTACGACTCACTATTGGGAATCCTACACCAAATGGTCTGGGGTCTAATTGGGACTTCTTACTGGGGAGATCCCCTGACATGTTGGTGGGTCCAGCATCGTCAACATTTCTGGTGCTAGAAGGAGGGCCAGATGACAAGCTGTGTGCTCTCATCCTATTTTGAACCTTTGCATATCTATCATGGAGTCTTGCATTCTTCTCCCTCCGTGAGGTTTTTCGAATGACAAATCTGTTAACATTGCGAGGGATATTTTCGATCACTTGTCCACTTACATCTATGATGGTGAAGGTGAAGTGGCCTGGCCTAAGTTTTTCCGTGACTTACTTTCCATGATTCATGAGGAATATGGATGTTCTGATGAACATGCCAGTTTGCTACTTGCATACACACTTCGCGAATCTCCACATCAATGGTTGTGCAGCCTGCCGATTGATAGCGTGCACTCACTTGAGCACTTTTGTGATCTCATTGAAGACACTTTCTATCATTTTCATCCAGAACATCTTTACCAAAAATTGTTACAAAAATGGAAGGCTTCGCGTGAATCGCCTATGGATTTTTGGCAGCGCTTCCGTGATTTGCAGTTTCAAGCTCCGAAGAGCCAAATGAAATTTTTTTATCTTTGGGACTGATTCGAGTATTGTGTTAAGAAATCTGCTCATCCCAAAAAGAAGTTTGAAGTCAAGCCTTTCTCAGTATTCTTATGTGATGGAGTTGCACAATCACAGATGGATTCGGTCACTATCACAAGTGACTATCCAACATCCCCTCATCAAACAACTCAGCCACTACAGAGTGATATGGGAGATCATGCTCACACGTTTGTTCAACAGTCACATCCTCCCAACATCACTTCGCTTAATTTTCGAGTAGATTTGGTTGTGATTACATCGAGTTGTCATATGCATTTTGTTCCACAACATCTATCTTCGTACTTGGCTAATCCTCTGGATGACACTGTCTTGTGTTCTTCCTTCCGAACTCTACACTTGTTGTGAACGAGGAACAAGCCACTGATGGAGTTGGTGTTGCACAACCAACATGTGATATCATTCATGAAGAGTATGACTGGGATCTTGAGCATCAACACTCTGTGAAGGACGACTCCCTTCCGTCCAAGCCTCCTCCGTTCTTTCCGGGCATTTTTGGTGAACTTGCCATCCATGATTTCGCATGTGTATCTTCATCCATAGATGCACCCATTGTTAATCACTCGTAGGACACACCCGATGTCAATCCATAATCTGACAATGGAGAGGATAAGTCATTCATTGAAAATCCACTTGATCTTTCATTTGCATTTTCCATAAACAAAGAGGATGAATTTGTTCACTTCTCATCTACCCCTCTCTTTGATTCATCAGATCATGAGGATGCCGATGAAATCATTGATTTTTAAGATCATGCTTGTCGTGATCCATTTAATCCCATATTCGATCACGATCATGATTCTATCACAGTCTATTTTTTGAAGCCACTGGTTTATGATGATCTATATGATGATGAAGTCGAAACCCAAGACTATCAAGGCACTGCAGTGTGAGCTGATGGTTATGTCAGGCCCTCGCTCTCTTTGGGTTAGTTTCACTTCTGATCAATAAATTGTTCAATCACCCAAGGCTCCTCATCATTCATATGTATGCATTGAAGATCAATCTCACACACAGATCATGCTTCCTCCACTCGAACTTCACAATCCCATCGCTCATGCATTAGAGGAATCTTACATTGCAATCACGCATGCACAACGCAAGTTATCTTTGTTTCTTTTGTTTGCTTGCATGTCACAATCAAGAGTATGTGTATTCTTCAAAGCTACATGCAGTGTCGCACAACACCATGACAAGTCCACAGACCACATGTCATGCACTTGCACTCACTTATGTCCCATGGACACTTTTAAACATGAAGTGTGTTTGTCTTCATTGTTATATCTTTCTTGTTTGCTAGTTCGCACAACCGGGTTGCTCGCGGACTAAGCCTTCACCAACATGGGTCAACCAATGCATCGGTGCCTGCATTGGAAATATCACTTCATGTGATAAGGCCCATGCACCATTAGCTTAGGCGTAGGAGTAGTTTTTTCTTTCAGTTGTTTGCTTGCATGCTTGTTTTCTTACCTGCTTCACTTGTTCACTTGCTTGCTTGTTTTCCTACTTTTCTTTCGCATTTTCTTCTGCTTCTGCTTTGCTTTGTTGTTATTTTCTTGTTGTTCGTAGGTTAGTTTCGCATGAAACCATGTATGAATCTTGAGACAAGCCACGTAAAGTACAAGAGGTATTGTATTGTTATCACTACTTGGTTACTTGTCATCCTTCCTCTATATGATGAAATTGTTACCTTTAGTCCATGATACGTCAAAGGAAAATATGTATTGTTCGAAGTGAACCTTGGTGAAAACATAATGCCTACATGCTAACTAGTGTCACCTACTCTAGTCGGTTGTTTTTGGGTTAACCCTTGTCAGCCCAGTCAAGTAGAGTAAGGTGAGGGGGAAACCTTAACAAGCACGTCAGAGGTATATAATAAACTACTTCTCTGAAGGAACAACCTCTTCTACTCTCAATAATCTAGGATCCCTCTTTTGCCTCTGAAATGAATAAGTGTTATGCATAGTTATGAAAAAAATTAAAAGTGAAAAATAAAAAAAATGAAAAATGAACAAGGCGAAAGAAGAGAAAGGCTTCCTGCGTAGAGAGGTGATGCAAGTAACTCTCCCGGGGTACTATCCAGGCCTGTTGGCAGCGTAGCAACACCAGAGATGAAACTAAGACTCTGACGACTATATTTCTTGTGCACTAATATACCCCTCAACCCCAATCAAAACAACTATGTTGACTTGGCTTAGAATGTGTGTCAATAGACCAGGAGCTTGGCAGATGCTACATCTTACAATTAGGCTAGTGTGAAACTAAGATGAATTAAGAACTGAACAATACTTTCGGAGGTGTTAGACTTGTTTTTCAAGAACAAGGTCCATTCATAAAACTGGATTTCTAATAATGTGTTGCCAAGTGTTATAGTGGCTACAACCACCCTCCAAAATTTTTCCTTAGCTTTGTTTTGGAGCCTTCCTACCAACCTTTCACAACACCATGTATTGCTTCATCAAGTACACAAGCTTCAGTGATTTTCTTGTAGAAAGGCAGCCTATCTATCAAAGTTTGATGCATTCCCCTCACAAGTTGTTTCTTCGAACTTGGTCTAGCTGCAGGCTGAGAAAATCCCTCAAGAAATTGCGCAATCCTGAAGGGAAACTAGCCTTCCCTCCAGAAATTGTGCAATTCAGTCTGGCAGCCTGCTGGGCTCCAGAATTGTGCAATTTTGCGACTCAAGCTTCATCCAGAAAATTGCGTAATTCCTCCCAAAAAGGTTGCTTAGCCTAGGAATTGTGCAATCGTGGGTAGCAGTCAGCTGCTCTACCCAGAAATTGCACAAATCGCCTAGGCAGTCAACCCAACTCCCTTCCAGAAATGTGCATTTTCTCCCAGCAGTTGAGTAGGCTCTTGCATGTGCATTTGGTTTGACTAGTTCCACCACAACCAAGGAAAATTGACTTGCACACATGGGTTGCTTTTTCCCGGAATAGAAAAAGCAACATGCAAAAAGAATCCATAGATTTTAGGGAGTGATTTTTAGCAAGTGGAGGTTACATGCAAAGATCATTTTAGAATCTTTCCTCCAAGTGTCATTTTTTCCTAGATTTTTGGCGTGCACGTCATGAGCTTCAAACTTATTTATTCGATGCTTCAGAGCTCATTTCTTCATATCAATCTTGGAGCTTTGACATCCCTGAACACATCCAGGACTCTTCAACACATCTAGCTCAACTATTCATAGGTAAGTGGTCTCAACTTATCTTTTGCATAATTTCTATTGCTTTTTGTGTTTTTGCTTGTGTGAGTGTTGTTTTCTTGATTTGTTTGAACAATTGTTGTCATTTACATGCATACTAGCTTGTACCATAACTATTTGAGTTTTCGTTACTATCTCACTGTTGTCGCATGCATAAAATTGTTCTACATGAACGGTCGCTGATTCAGTGACTCGATTCACCCACATGCATGTTGTTCCATTTTCTGAATCTTTCATTCACTATTTGCATGCATGATCCTTTTCTTCTTCTTACACTCAGTATCGCCATGCATTCACTTTCAAATTTTCTTTGAGTTTCCCGTCGATGGGCTTGGGCGCCTTGGCCTAGACTCTGCCTCACCAAAAGAACATTGTGCAATCTTGAGAGGGAAGGTTCTGTCTTCCTCGCAGGAAATTCCATTTCTGCCCAGTAACTATCCTTTAGGGCTGCTTTGTGCAATTATGAGGGATAGTGACTTCTAGCCCAGAAAATTGCATAATGCAGTCACTGAGCCTACAGCCATTGCCAGCTAAAATTGCGCATTGCCCAATTCCAGCGGTCAGCAGTCAGCCTGGATTGTGCATTGCATAATTCCAGTAGCCAGTCATGCCTCCCACACAGCCCAGACTACCTTTTTTGCAGTTCTGGCAGCCAGTCAGCCATCCTCCCAAACAAAGTTGCACAATCCTTAGCTACCAATCCCGAGGTATGCATTATGTCGCTCCCGAATTTGCTTTGGTTTTTGCTGACAGATTGTTTTTGATGTATGTCGCTTTTTCTCCAGATCTAGCAAGTGTTTGCCTGCCTCTTGACAGTTTAGGATCAATGGCCTCCAAGAGAATAGGATCAAAGGACACTGATGGAAGTGCAACTGGAGCAGTGGTTGAGCGATTATTCGCAAGTCTATTGATCTACGAAGATACCAAGCTAATTCTAGACAAGGACATCAAAATGAAATGGCAAGAGGTCAATGATGCATTTGCAGGAACATTTGGGGAAGACCTCAAAGATTTCCAAGTATATGTGAACATTCACAAGTCAAGATTGTACCAAATTGCATGCAGATACCTCTTGTTCCCATGTGTGGACATGATACACTGGATTTCTCGCACACTGATCCCGAGACGATGACCTTGAGCAGTGTCAGCAGGACGAAGATTGAAACCTTCAGGGCACAGGATTATGATGAGATGTATCAAATGTTAGAGCCCGTAACCATCATGGAGACTCCCTTCAACTTACCCAACAACAATTCCAACTCCAGAGACATTATGAAGAACTGGGTAAAGGATCTGACTAGATTCAGGATGACAACCAACCAAATCTACAAGACGAAGATACTATAGAAGGTGTATCAATACTTGGTCATATTTGCATGTTGATTGTATGGCCAAGAAAGCACGGAAACCTTCCCATAGAGTTGGGTGATTGTGTTGGACCAACTGGCGAGAGAAGGAAAACCATGCAACTTATCTAGCATATTGGCTCATCAGCTAAATAAACAGGTAACGAGGGCTTGACAACTGCCCAAAGGTATGCAAGCAAAAATCTACATGTTTGCCTACATCTTGGATGCAATCTGTGCCTGCTAGGAGTTCCTGGGCTTGAAGTGGGCATGGTCACCGGTGGAGACTGTTGTGAATACTTATTGTAAGATGTTGTCTGAATGCAACTTCATAGGAGTTATCACGCGGTTGTCTGATCATTCTGTCACCCTGGTTTACAACATGATATTCGAACATGATCCACCCTGCATGTCAATGGAAGAAATGGAGGCACTAATAGACATATTTGATTGGTATGCCTCACCGTCTAACACCTTGTTAGGTCCCTATACTACTAGTGTAACCCCTTATTGTTATTAGTACAACCCCCTTATTATATTGTTGTGCCCATGTAGTCCCTATATTGTTATTATTGTGCCCCATAGAAGCCCACTATTGTTATTATTGTGCCCTTACATTATTATTGTTATGTCCGCTTTGATTATATTATGACCCCTTAGACTCCTATATATAGAAAGGAAGTTTTTTCATTTGTATCATCGAAGAATTGTTCATTTGTGTAATGTAAAGGCGGTTGCCCCCTTAAAGAGGCTGAGTTCTAAGGCAATGATCTATCTTTTCTATATTTTTGTGAGCTGGTTTCATAACATTTGGTATCAAAGCTTTGGATTCTAGGGTTTTGCTACTCCAAACAGGTCATTGTGGCATTTTCACTCTAACGTTTTTTCTACGACAATTTAGAAGCTACCAAAAAAACCCATTTGAGCTGAAATTGTTCTGAACTTCGGGTCTGAATTTCAAAGCTTGTCTCACTATATTTGCGAAGATATGATCTAAGGAAGTTAGGGTTTCTGCAGAATCCCTAATTACATTCCAAATAGGTGACCAGGGGAAAATCACCATAACTTTTGTTTTGAGCATCAGATTGAAATTGTGTAAGAAGTTTCAGAAAGAGGACAGACTGCAGTTTTCATTATATCAGTTTCAGGTATTAAGGTTGAAACAGTGACACGTGGCATGTCATACAAATTTGCTCTACTGAATTAGTCTATAATCAGGTCACCGTGGTAGATTTCGCATAACTCTTTCTTGGATAATAAAATTCTGATCAGACTTGCGGGGTTAGAAAGATGACACATAGAGCTACCACAAGAAGAAATTTCAAAACTTGGAGATCTGAAATTATAGAGTTACAGTCATTTCAAGATCGAGCTCCTAAAATCAAGAAAAATTGAGATAAGGGAGTTTGATGGCAAGGATCCGATAAATTGGATACTACAAATGGAGAAATATTTGAATCTACATGGTGTACCACTGTTACAAAAGGTATGTATTGCATTGTCATATTTAGAACAAGATCAATTTTTATGGTAAAAAGGGCTTTTTCTCGTAAACCACTTGTTACGTGGTCAATTTTCACGGAGGAAATTATAGCACATTATGAGGATACAAAGAGCAACACCTTCTTTCGAGCAACACCAAAACAATTGGAAGAAAAAAGAGCAAAAGGGCTTTGTTACAAAGTGGAAGGAAAAATTATGGCAACAAGGAGGTCTACCCCTCACAACTATAAAGATCGAAGTGTTGTTTCTCCTAGCCTTCCACAACCTACAAGGGTTACACCACAACAATTGGAAGAAAAAAGAGAAAAAGGGCTTTGTTACAATTGTGATAAAAAATACGTTAACGGTCATAAGTGTGCTGAGAAGAAATTATTTTACATTGATTGTGGAGAGGAGGAAGAAAAGGATCAAGAAATGTCAAAAGAAGAGTATATACACCAGGAACCAACCCTAGAGAAAAATGAAATGAATCCGACCACATCTTGTAAAGCATTGGAAATAATTACTACTCCTCAAACTCTTAAGATAGAAGGACATATCAAGAAGAAAAAGGTTCAAGAAGTGAAAGACCACATCAAGAAAGAAGAAATGACTCCAACCATATCTTGTAATGTAATGGACGGAATTACCACCCCTCAAACTATCAAGATAGAAGGACATATCAAGAAGAAAAATGTTCAAGAAGTGAAAGATCACATAAAGCATCAAGAAATGAATCCGACCATATCTTGTAATGCACTGGAAGAAATTACCACTCCTCAAACTCTCAATATAGAAGTACATATCAAGACGAAAAAGATTCAAGCAGTGAAATATCACATTCAGCATCAACAACAAGTTCTCCAACTTTTAAATGATAATGCCACTTTGGTGCAGAATCGAATGAAACAACAGGCAGATCAACATCGCAATGAAAGAAGTTTTGATGTAGGCGATTGGGCATTTTTATGGTTACATACATACAAACAAATTTCCCTCAAGAAAACTATTTACGAGAAGGAAATGTTGGCAATACTACATGCACTTAAGAAATGGTGACCTTACCTAATGGGAAGACAATTCAAGATAAAAACGGATCATGATAGTATTAAATACTTTTTAGAACAAAGATTATCCTCTAAAGAGCAACAAAAATGGGTCACAAAGATGTTGGGTTATGACTTTGAAATCATCTACAAAAAAAGGAAGCAAAATGTTGTGGCAGATGCACTCTCAAGAAAGGACAAGGATGTGGAAGCATTGTTGTGCACCATTTCAATTATCCAACCAGATTGGATAAACGAAACAAGGTATGGATGGAAGAAGGATGAAGAAGTGTGGTCACTCATTCAAAAGTTGTAGAAGATCCCAGTTCAAACAATATTGCCAGAACTTGACAAGGAAGGAAAAATCATATTGGAGCCTGGAGCAGTCACAAAAGCAAGAACCCGAGAGCTATGAAATCGATCAATTTCAGAGTATCTCATCAAGTGGAAGAACTTACATGCTGAAGATTCTGCATGGGAGGACAATAATTTTATACAGGAGCATGAAGAACTACTCAAGCGTTGAGGACAACACTTTTTGAAGGAGAGGGGCATGTTAGGTCCCTATACTACTAGTGTAACCCCTTATTGTTATTAGTACAACCCCCTTATTATATTGATGTGCTCATGTAGTCCCCATATTGTTATTATTGTGCCCCATAGAAGCCCATTATTGTTATTATTGTGCCCTTACATTATTATTGTTATGTCGGCTTTGATTATATTATGACCCCTTAGACTCCTATATATAGAAAGGAAGTCTTTTCATTTGTATCATTGAAGAATTGTTCATTTGTGTAATGTAAAGGAGGTTTCCCCCTCGAAGAGGCTGAATTCTAAGGCGTTGATCTATCTTTTCTATCTTTTTGTGAGTTGGCTTCATAACACACCTTCATATGAATGTACAATGCAGAGAAGCCTCCGCATGTTCTGCTGAAGTTTTCCTTGGACATGCTCGTCATGTAGGAAGTAGCATATCACATTTCGGTAGGATTAACAGCCAGGCTACACCAGAAGAAGAAGGCACCTTGGCTCACTCTTCTGCTGCACATAGGGTTATACGAGATCCAGAGTTTCAAGCATTAGGATGTCGAAGCAGAGCAAATGAAGAAGTATCCATTCAATCTCCAAAGTTACAATCCGTATGAACTGCATTGTCTTGTGAAATATCACTACATGAGAGTACAATTCAACTGGATCCATGCGGCATTTCATTGGGTGGAGGGGGACCCATGGAGATATTGCTACAGTTTCTCCAGACCCAATGAACAGGTCAGCTTCACTGTGGAATGGTTAGCGAAGCAATGTGAGGTAGCATCCCAGAGAGCACCAGAAGTAGCAACAATAGTAGAGGTGAACATACTAGTGCGTGACAAGGGAAAGAGGAAGAGTTTCAATCACATGGAGGAAGAGAAAAGCTTCAAGTTCCGAGCAGATCCACTTGTGGAGAAAGCATCTTTGGCCATAGAGGAAAAGAGGAAATAGCGCGACAAGTGAAACACGCAAAAGCAAAGAGAGAAACGGAGAATGGAAGAAATAAAGAAGGAGTTGCATGAGTTGAAGGAGAAAATCCGAAAGCAATAGGAATTGTGCAAATAGGATAAGGAAGCGCAACTACAACAAGTAAAATAGGGGGCATAACATGTGCAGACGGATGAAACAATGCTCCTATAGGTAGTGCACTCATTAGAATAGCTGGCATAAGGCAAACAGAGTGAACCATTGCAGGAGCAAGAATTCGCTCAAGAGATAGAGCAAGAACTTGAATAGATGGATACAGACATGGAGCAATAAGAGTGAGAAATACATCGATCTCATGCCTCACCACCAAGGGGTTGACACCAACTTCACCGCGTCCAGAAGATGATCAAGTCCCAAGTGACCAAGGAGACACTGAGATCCTTGGAGATCATCTGAAAGGAGAGATGCATAACATCTCATTCGATGAGTCTCAACATAGAGTTCTACAATCACGTAGAGTGTCAACTCCAGAAGATCATGCATCACCTGCGCAGTATGAGGAACGAGTGACCGTGTCTGACGTGCGTAAACATCCAACAACCTTGGTCGATGCCACTAGAGCATATGATGAAGCCACTAGCTCAAGTGTTTGCTTTGAGAATGAGCGAATGGCTAAGGAGCTACAAACGGACAAGAAAGGAGGAGAGTTGGTGATAGTGTTTTCCCGAGCAGAAATGAAGAAGGAAATACTAGATGAAGTACTGTCCCTTGACCTAGTTATGCAGGTGTTGTATTCCAAGTTTGGTACCATGCATAAGGCATTTGTCCATCTCAACAGATGGCAGCAACGATGTGCTAGAAGAGCATGTATCTTGTCAAATGTGCATGTCACTGTTGATCACATGCAAACGTGGATGATGAGATATAAGGGAGCCCCACTTCACTTGGCTAAGATGATGAAGCCCATAGTGATCAAGCTGAAGGCACGCATCTGGAGTCAGATCTAGAACTATGAAGAGCTCCCGCAGCTCATCACTAGTCTATAGGCTTCCCATGCACGTGTATTCAAGAGTATGGATGTTGTGGTGCATGCACATGTGATCCCATCTATTGGGACTCTCACCCAAGCGAAGATAAAGGTATAGGTCTGACTAGAGATTGACTCATACTTTGACGAGTTGATGTGCATAGCCACCAGCCTAGACTAGCCAATTAGTGCAGACACCATGCACAAGTATGTTGCTGGTCCAGTTGCATTGAATATAATGATGCGCATGATTTTAGACAAGTTGGACAGAGCAGCCCAAGCAGTATACTCGGATGCTATGGAGACAAGAGTCAAGTTCCAGAAATATGTCACCTTGGAGTACACAGACACCATCGTGGACTATCGATCTTGGCATCAGTATGCTATTGTTGATCATCGCGAGGATGTTGAAGAGCTGGACTTCCCACTATTGTCTGATTCATAGTGATGTCTTGCATGGATTGCTCAAAGCCTTTTTTGTCTCACATGGGTACATGTGCATTGTAATGTAACATCTTGTCAAGTGTAAGTTCAAGTGTCGATAGTTGGATGTAACAGTCATAGCGTAGATGAAGAGTCATGAGGGTAGATGAATTGTCACAAAGAGGAATTTCAAGGGTCACCCCACCCTTTGCTATAAATAGTCCCTCATAACTCATTATAAAGGCTTTTGGTCAGCCAAGATTCCGATAGAACTATCTTAGAGAGAGCTTGGAAATTATTGTAACAAGCCTTGGCTTCTCCACTGCGCAGAGCTAGTACATTTCTTTGGAGGAGTAGGTGATTTTGGCTGTAACATTCTAGTGTCAGAACTAGTGGTTGGACATGGATGTATTGTATGCCTAGAACTTACACTTCTTAATATAACAAGAGCCAACACGTTTCATGCATATGTTGTATTGTATTTCCGTTATCTGTTTACTCTAAATGATATATGTATTTTTTTGCTTACGCATGCATGTATATCTATTTCTATGTATGTATGTATGAATATTTCTGAAATGTGTTGTTGGTTTAACCATCACTTTGCGTTGCTAGCTAACTTGCCTTCCATTTTGTGATGCATCCTTGCTCGTGCGTTCCCTTCTTAACTTCGTGCTATCACAGGTTTCCAAGGGGTGCACTCATCTCAACCCCCGTGTGTTAGAACCTCTCATGCACCTTCCTTGGCTCACTGCATATGTCACACCCTTGCTACCAACAGAGTTATCTTACTTGCCTCTGTGTGAAATCACGGTCAAGGCATTACCGTATGACCCACTGTTGAGACTCCTACACCAAATGGTATGGAGTCCAATTGGGACTTCTTACTAGGGAGATCCCCTGACATGTTGGCGGGTCCAACACTATCAAGAGTAGGATTTAACATCTTTCCCATATCTTTATTTACCTTTTGGCTCCCTCTAAATGGATATTTCAAAACTTTAACTGCATCTGGATCCTCTACGGAATAAACTGCTTCCATGTCTTGATCATCCTTATCTGTTTTCTCAACTAAATGTACTAAGCCTTCAATCCTACTTGTATCAACTTTAGGTTTTTCATTATTTCTTCCCTTATTAGGAACCCTTGATGATACCTAGGCTTCCAAGAGTTATGTTACCTTTATGAAGGCTTGGCTATAGTACTCAAATTTCTAATTTGGAAACATTTTTTTTCCTAGTTACCTTAGACCTTCTTATTCTAGTTCCAAAATTCTTCTTTTCAATATGTTATAGTCCCACATCTAGACAGGAGCATGTTATGATACCATTGTGATGTACCAATTCTAAATTATGCAAAATTTTCCTTCATAAATAAACTTTCTTTGACAATTTTTTACAAATAGTTAGATTGCAATAATTTCATCAAACACTTGGTGTGAACAATAAGGGAAATACTACAACAAGAGGAAATAAGAGGAAATCAATAATTTTATTGCTTAATTCAAAGATTTGTAACAATATAGGAAGATCAAGGAAACTGAAGATTCACTTTGTGACAACTTTTGACCAATCTTGGCCCACCGGTATAAACTGGTATAAACACAAAAAGAAGATACAAAATATTAGCCTCCTTCAGAAATTTCAAAACCTTTAATGATGCTTCTCAATATAGATAATTTGGCCTCAAATTTTTGTCACAAAAATACATATTATCTCAGCTTCAAAATATGATGATTGATCTCCAATCTGTCCTCCTGAAAACACTGATATATGCCAAATCTTAGAAAAATCACCCCTGAAATCTCATCCCTCCTGAGCAATATATTACTAGGATATTAGTCTTCTTGCAAAATTCTTCTATTGAACCCCATTCCCAATACATCTTTCCAATAAAAAACCTTACTTTTACTAGGTATTCCCTATTTTTACTAAATACCTTTTTTAGAACCCCCATGTCTCCTGTTGATGTGATAGAATCCTTTGCCTCCTCCCTTATTATCCCAAAGATTTTTGAAGAGTTTTCTCATGATGTTGTTATGCATTAGATGATGAACCCCAACAGGATGAATGTAGATGAAGTGGCAGCTAGAAGCTTAGTTCATACTTGAAATCTAGTAGTGTTAGCCATTACCTTGGTCAACAATTTTTGAATTACTTTTCCACTCCCTGAATGACCATGTCCAAAATATTCTTTTGTCAAGCCTGGAAATTGAAGGGGATACCAATGAATTTACATCTCTGACCCTGTTGAATTTAAGATTAGAATTGATCAGCTAACAAACCAGTGTGGTCTCATAGACGTCGTCTTGAACACTTGGTTGTGTTTCGACACATTGAATTCATGATTCTGGCGCTGGCTAGGTTTGAAGGCAGTCCATCATATTTTCCACTTGTTTATGTTCCTCTGGGATGTGAGGAGTCATCTTCAAAATGCCCATTAATTGGTTGCCTGGTTCCTTGTTTAGGGAGGGGAGTTCCTTTGATTAAACCTTGTCCACTCTATGTGATATATATTAGGTAGCCTAAGGATTCAACTATCATTAATTATAGATTTGGGGTTAATAAGATCTCTTGATAGATAGATGCAACATGCCCTACTTCTTTTTTTCTTTTGCTGATACATAGAAAAATGTAAAAGGATTAATAATTTCTTTGTTGACTCATAAAACTCAACAATTTATCTTTTAACCCTGTTACCATGCAATATTGTGGCAAATCATAGGAGATTGGAGGTTTATTGTGCACGATTTGTTTTTGATGTTTGTTATAAAATCTATATTTTGAACCAAGAGAAATCTACATGACATTAAACAAGATATAACTTATAAGATGTTGGGTTATATTGAATGAGAAATTTATAAAGACCATCCAAATAAGGTGTAGGAGGCAGACGAAACATGGAGCCAATACTCATAATAACTCATTTTTTCCTTTGTATCAAAACTTGCCTAATTTTGAGGCTAGGCTATTCTTCCATGATATCATTTTAGTAGCTTAGTTGAGTGATGAGACTTAGGCCTAGTTGATTTGGTCCAATATATATTATAAATGTAAGTTTATTGCAATGAGGTGGGTGAAATATTATCACTCTCATAACTCATAAAATATTTCTATCCACCAATTTTATACTCTTGTATATACCTAATATAACATAGAGTGTACAATTTAATTTTCTCTCGAACTTTCCTTCTTGGATGATTGTTCTCATTTCTCTTTCAATTCATGGACATATCAATAAGGTTTGTTTTCTTTTTTATATTTTAGTATGAGTTTTGTTTTGGGTTGAGGTATTATTTTGGTTTTTATGATAAAGTGTATTCCTATTTATTCAGTTTAACTGTCTTGCATTCAACTCTTTCAATGACTGGGTATTGGTTACAAGATCCGCAAATAGAACAATGAAATTTTTTTATCTGTGCAAGATAACCAATGTTTTGCATACCTTTTCGTGTCACAAGTATGTGATCTGTCTTGGTTTAATTCATTTTCTTGTTTATTGAAGTATTATCCCGAATTTCTATGATGTATGTGGAAACTTGAAATGTTATATCTCTTTATGTGGAGGTGCTTTGACATTGGAATGCAAATTGATTTCTTAAAATAGAATATAAGGAACTAAATATCCATTTATTCTCAAAATGCATTGTAAAGAAGAGAGTTTTCCTCTAGTATTTTAACCATTTTATTTGGTAGAACACATGGTAGAGAATGATGCACTGCTCCTTTTCTCATTATGTTTGGAATTTATACCGATTGACTGAGTGTTTTGTGTAGCTTCATTGTTGTTTGTTTTATACCAATAACTTCATTTCTATTTTGCGTAGTTACCAATATAAATTAAGCTTCATTATACCGATATAAATTAAGCTTCATTTGTAGCTTCATTGTTTTTTTATACCAATAACTTCATTTTTGTTTATACGAATAGTTAGTTTTGTGTAGCTTCATTTTTGTTTATACGAATAGTTAGTTTTGTGTAGCTTCATTATTGTACAATGTTGATCATAAAAGAGTATTAATTCTTATGGTTTATGGCAAATATGGATGAGCATTAGGATCTGGAGATATTGGGGTTGTCTTTATTTTTTAAACAAATATTTTTTAGGATGTAAATGAATATGAAAGAAGAAAATCAAGTGGGTACATTTGGTTAGATACATTGGAAGGGGGTATAAATGACATAGTTTTAGAAACAATTCCAAAATTCCATTTGTTTGACATATATGAAATTTTTGGTAGGTATGTGGAGATAACATGTGAAAATGATACTATGGAGTACAACTAGTTAATGATGGACTTATTTTTATTTTTTTGACTCACAAAGGAGACACAAGGCCAATATGCAACCAATCAATCATTATTTTAGTAGGGGAATATTGGGACATGTTACCCACCCACATGTATGGATAACCATAGGAGAATTTGTTTCTTCTATGATGCAATTTTCCAGCTAGTTGTCATACATTATTTATTATATGTTTTCTTTTTCTTTCCATTTGTTTTCACAATATATCTACAACTTGATCTTTTTAGATTGTAACTAATTAGCTGACATGATTGTTATTAAGTTCTCAAAGTGTTCATTTTCTATGGCAATGTTTTATTTGGTTTGTTTATACATTTCATCTGACCACATTGTGGCCACTATTTCCCAACTAAAGAAAAATTGTTCGAGTTTCTTGCTTTCATGGGGAAAAATGCCATTGACATAACTTATGTTGAGGTATATGTTGTATAAATCTTTTATAGTATACTTTCATTTATATTCTAGTGTTCATCGTATTTCATGTCTTATACTCTACATTATATATTCTTTCATTTCAGAAGAGGAACTCAATATTAATGGTCAAAAGAAGGAATTGAAGAAAGAGGAGAACAATAACACTGGAGTGAAAAATGCAAAAAGAGAGAGAGAGAAGAGAATTGGTCTAGTATTACCCTTAAAGACAATATTTCGCATGAGACACACACATAGGGACTGGTAATCAAGTCTTAATATTTTGTGAATTCACCTACAATGTTCTTAGCAACATAATGATAATGTTTTGAAGTGATGAAACAATATTTCATGTGTAAATTGTAGTCCAACCAATATTAAGCTGGAAACTCATATGACATTTCATATAATATAATTTATGTGGTTGAAATTATTTATAGTTTCACTTGATATTGTTAGAGCCTAGATTGACCTTAGGCTGAAGAGAGACAATCCTAGGATAACCACAAACCAAGCTTAACCTGGTCGCTAGCCCTACCAGGTCGAGAGAGGGCTCTCTCCTTGTCAATCTCAGTCGAGATGACTGTAAATATGGATTTTAGGCTAGGTATATTAGCTCTAGGTTTTCTGATTGATTTTGATGGTTTTGCTGGATCAAACGGAGCAGGCAGCTTTGGGTCTCGGAAATCAAGTCAAGAATGCAGGGTGTTTTATGGGGCGAGGTAGGTAGGTGTTTTAGCACTTGAAATTGAGTGAGATGGTAGGTCTAAGACTGGTGAGGAGCTAAGGAGGGCATGCAGAGCTCATGAGTCCTCTTCAAACAGTAGAAAACATCAAAAACTAAATGGATTCCCAAGGAAGAGCATTGTAACCAATGTATTCTACCTATCTATATTGATTTCATTTAGTTAGAAGAATGAATAAGATTGTGGCACACATAACACATGAGAAAAACTAATAATAGAAGAAGAAACTATGCAGAAAACTTTACCACAAGTATCCCACAAAAATAGCTACAAATCCTGGTTTATTTCCTTGCCAAATTGCTGTAAAGATGTACAATGTAGCTCAGAGCATCCAAGAAAGTCCAACCTTTGCTAATGACTGAAAAAGTACATAATATAGACAATAAAGCCACCTATGCTAGCCATTAGGGGTTGAATCCAAGAGATAACGAACTGTTACAACCATTTCCAAACAAGGAGAAGTAAATATAGGCAGTACAACATCTTGCCTCTATAAGCATGGAAACTGATTCATTTACCCCCAAACCACCTCAAAATGATGAATCTACCCTTTAAGGTCATTTTACAATTACATTTACATAGCATAGCATCATTTACAATCATAAATTCATCCATGATGAGAGAAAAAGTCAACTTGTAGAAAAACTAGGCGAAAACTGGATTTTTGGGCAAACTGGCTCTATGCGTAGTGCCACTAGCCAGGTGCGTAGCACCACTTCACAACTACTTTTGGAGGCCTTCCCCTTAGCCAAATTGAGCCCAAGATAGCTCATTGGAAAGGTATTCCTATCTAGCTTCTTGAGCATCTTGAATTTTTTGCATTTGGATGTCATTTGCTCCCTCACAAGTGAAATCTCCCAAGGTTGCTTCTATGTGTCCAAAAAGAGGTAGAGAGGTCATTTTTTGATGGTTTTTTACCATTGGTGATCAAGTTTTGCTCCAAAATTGCTGAGATTTTCTGGGTTTGATTTGCTCATCATGATGAATCTAGATATGTAACCCATTTCTTCAAAAAGTCTTCCAGTGAAAAGCCTAGGGCAAATTTCTATGTTGCAAAATTTCAAAAATTGAAAATGACCAAAATTTGTCAAAACTTGCCCAGATTTGGCACAAGGCACTATCATTAATTGCTTTGATGGGCTAGTGAGGCTTCAACCAAGATTTTCAATTTGTCTTGCTCCTTTTTTCTCCTTAAGGCCTTCCTCAACCTAGCCTTAAGCTTCCTCATCCTTATGTTGCATATTTTGTTCTGGGTCATGTAGTGGTAGGCCATGTGGCGAAGCATCTTCTTGTCTCTGTTGGCCTTCTCAATCAGCCCCTCAAGGTGTATGTTGACCCTCTCAAGCCAAGTTTCCTGGTCATTCTCGATCTCTTGTTCAATGGAAGTCAACTTTACCTTTTCCTTCTTAGCCTTTTGCCTATTCTCCTTGATCATTTACAACTCCATGAGGACTTGCTTATCGCTCAGTTGTTTGTTTTCTTGCTCTAGATATTTGATGACCCACTTAGCCCTCTCTAATTTGTTAGACAAAGCTTGTATCTCAGCCTCTTTCTCTTTTATGATCATGTCTTTGACAGTCTTTGGATCTTGAGTATCCAAGTCAATGACATCAACTCCTTGTGTCTCCTCATGATCAATAAGGTGAAAGTCTCTCTCTTGCCCATCTCTAAGATCCTTCTTATGCATATTTTTCTTGCCTTTACCTTTGCCCTTGTGTTGCTACTCAATCTGTACCTGTTTAGCTGAAGAAGAAGAAGGAAAAGCCCCTTCCACTCCTTATGGAGATAGCATTTTCCTGTAGTTTGAATATGAAGGTGAGACCCCTTCCAATCCTTGTGGAGATAATACTCACCTGGTAGCTGCAAAAATTTTCCTAGTGCCTGTCTCATATGTTACAAATACTGGCACTTCAACTGTTTCAGCCTTTTGGACCTTTTCATGTCCTAAAGGTCCACCTTCTTCATGAGGCACTGATGAAAAGACTTGAGGGCCTTTGAACATTTCATGAGAAATGAAAGTCTCCCATGGCATGTTGAGAAGGTTCAGCTGATGTAAAACAATGATTTTAATCAAAGAGAAGTGGTAAATGCTAGTTAACTGCCGGGGGTATGATTTCTTCTTTACAATGAGTGCCATCTTCTCAATGTTTCTGAACATGAAGTAGGGGATATTCATCATTCTCACCCTAGTGAAATGCATCAGGAGTCTAATGTGGTAGGCATACAGTTGGGAGAACCTACCTTCACAAGTAAAGTACTTGATGATGATCTTCATCAATGGAGCAAACCTGTCCTCCAAGAATTTAAAGGGGAATACTCTCTTAAGTTTTTTATGGTATTTAGCCTTAATGTAAGGCTCATAGTACTCCCTGTCAATGTCCTGACCTTTGTTCCACTTTTCACCCACATTTGGAATACTTGTAGCCTCTAAAATAACAGCTGGTGACAAAGTGAATGTAACTCCAGCAAGGTTTACTTCATTGTTGTCCAAATGTATCATAAACAACCTTACGAATTCATGATGAAATCTAACCCTTTCCACCATTTCACAAAAACCAAAACAAGACTGATGTTTAAAACAAGAAATGGCAAATGGGCAGGCTTGCAGCTCCCTCAAACTCGTAGGCTCTTCTCTGATATGTTTTCCTCCTTTATGAGGCTTCCTGCCTTGTGTATCTCTCTCCCTGGAACTGTCACGAAGGGTTTCTTCTTCCAGTTCATACTCACTGTCCCTGTCCATTATTTTATAGTTGTTTCTCTTGTTGTGAATGAAGAGATAGGGTGAATGGATGTAAGATGAGTATGAAGATATTTTATAGGTAAATAAGTGAGAGTGAATAAAAGTGTGAATGGGTTTTAGTGAGTGAGTAGGGTTTGGGAACAGTGTAGGTTTTTGTGTGTATGTATAGGGTTTTGGAATTGGGGAAAATATATGAGGGAATGGGGTTTAGGGAATATTATATGAGGGAATGGGGTTTAGGGAACAATAAATAGATGATATAAGATAGTAGTAAATGAGTGAGCTTTTAAAACATATGAGCTAGTTTGGTGAAAATTAGGGTTTGAATTTTTGAGAAAAAAAATCATCAAAGACTGATGCAGCAACTCTTTCAGCAAGAATGACGAGGTTACTTACTTGCAAAGAAATAATTTGGAAGTTTTGAGGCGAATTGAGGCGATTTAGAATGATTTGGAGCTTTACTGCCAGGTGTGTAGTGCACTCACCCAGGTGCATAGCGTCGGTTTGGTGCGTAGCGCCAGTTCATTTTTACACTGAAGAAATTACCCAAGAGTGTAGCGTCGGTCTTTGGTGCATAGCACTAGTCAGATTTCTCCAAAAACACAGTGAATGCACCACCTTTGCTCAGTAACACTTCAAAATCGCGTTTTTAGGTCATGGACTTCAACTCAAACTATGAAATGACTTAAAAGAGGGATGACCTTTATATAGCTTTTCAACTTTTGATTTTTAATGTTCAAAACCCACTTTGTAATGTCTATTTGCTTTTCAAATACTCTGTTTTTTTTGGATGCTTGATCTTTTTCTTGAATAGGTGAACTGATGCTTGATTTCTTTGACTTTTGTAGTGGCATGTACTTGGAAATATCAGCAGGTGACCAAGAGCAGCATGAAACTATTAATTACATATGAGAAATAATAAAATTACATGAAATTTACAAATAATATACCAATGCTCTGTTTTCACCTCAAAACTAGTTTTGAGGTGAAAAATTTATTAAGCTTACAAATTATGAGATTAAAACTTTTCTGATGATTATTGTCATCCTCATGTGTCTGCTGACCATTATTAATCAATAGTTACTAAAAATTTGACCATGGTAAAACCCTAATACCTAATGAGACTGAAACCCTAAGACCTAAGACCAAATTGATGAAATGAACTGAAAATAAACATGAATCATGGAATGAAAAGTATGAAAGGAGGTCAGTAGATATATGTCATGAGGGAAACACTGAAATGAACCCTACCATCAGTTGATCCATGACCTAATGGAATGTAACTCATCAGAATGGGACACCTAATATGAAATGCAAAAGAGTGAATTTTGATCACCGATGGCAGTGTGAAGACACTGACACTAACATTGGCTCCAATGGGGATGGTAGCTCCTTGGAGGTGCCAAGAACCATAGATCTCTAGGAAAAGTAGACTAGTGCTTCATCCATTGGGAAATACGGTCAAGATACTTCAAAAATTGAAACTGACATTATAAAAACTGACTCAAGACTCAAACTGACTCGAGACTCAAACACTGATACAAATCACTCAACTTTATAGCCTTCACCTCAGGCCCCAAGCTGTAATGAATTGTACCTTTTGAACAATTGCAATGAAAGGAAAACGGTATATACAATGATCACCTCATGATTTCAAAAAACACCTTAGAAGAAGTAGCGCTTCAGGAGCCTACCATTGAATAATCCTCCTAAAAAATCGTGTCCATCCATCTCTTTAAGCAGAAATGCATTTTTTCCTCTATATCCAGCAATCTTATAGGGTCCCTTCCATAAGTTTTCAAACTTACCATGCTTGCCTTTATCTTCATTCCTAGCATCCCACCGTAACACTACATCCTCAATCTGGAATTTATCTGCTTTTGTTTTACAGCCATAGATCTTTTTGATCTTCTCCTGAAATCTGAAAGTGTTTTGGAAAAATTCCTCCCTTGTCTGCTGTAAATGGATCATCTGATTGATTCTTCGTTGAAAATCATCTTCCTCACTACCAGCCTCCTGTAAAAGTTTCACAACTGGAACTGCCAAAGAAGTCAGAAAGACTGTGTCAATGGCGTAAACTAGTTCAAATGGAGACATACCTATAGACTTCTTTTGGCTCACCCTGTCCGCCCACAAAGCATTAACTAACTTTTTATGCCAACCTTTCTTATTTGTTTCCAGCAGCTTCTTGATGATGTTCACCAATGACTTATTGGATGATTTAGTTAGACCATTACCTTGCAGATAATATGTTGTAGAATGACCCAAGGTAATCTTATACTTGCTACAAAAATCGATCATCTTCTTGGATTTGAATGCAGCTGCGTTATCTGTGATGATTTTACTAGGACAACCAAAACGAGATAAAATATTTGATTCCAAAAATTGAATGATTACTGTGTCTGTTGCCTGTCTAGTTGGGATGGCTTCAATCCAATTGGTAAAATAGTTGGTTGCTATCAGGATCCATTTGTGTTGAGCCGACAATGTTGGATGAATTTCCTCGATAAAATCAAGTACCCACTGCTGAAAGGGTGCATTGACTTCAACTGGTTTTAGAGGAAGAGGTAGCAACTTTCTTTTCCCCGAAAAGACCTGACATTCATGATAGCTCATCACTGTTTTGTAGACATCTGAAAATAAGGTTGGCCAGTAATAACTTGCTCTCAATATTTTGTTTGATGTTGTCTTCTAGAACAAGTGACCACCACAATCACCCTTGTGAAAGTCACTCATCACCTGCTAGGCTTCATCTTCAATTAAACAATTCAGCAAAACACCTCCTTGATCTTTCTAATAAATGGCATTATTCAAAATGCATAATTTAGCAGCTTTAAGTTTGAGAGTTCTACCTTTTTTTTGTCATTTCTGGAGGTGGTGAGAGGTGCTGAAGTACATACACAATATCTGAATACCATGGTGACTGAAGGAACATTTCAGACTGTTAGATACCTATAGTAATAGGTTTCATATTTCATGATTGATTATTGAAAATCCAAATATGCTCTGCTTTGCTACTACAAAGATCCCATATTTCCAGAAAATCAGAGGTGTGTGAAATATTTCAAATATTGAGGACCTTATTACAATTTTTTGGGTGATTCAACAGTTCAAACTGGATCATGCCATGTTTCAATTTTGAGTTGTAGAATAGAGAAAGAAGTCTGTCCAAACAGCTTAATCTTGGCAGACAAATAGTTCAGGTAGAGAAACAAAGGTTCCCAAAAGTCTAATCTGGGACCTTGGAAGAGATAAGGGTAGAAGTAGATAGGGAGAAAAGGAAAAAAGCCAAAGAAAAGAAAAGGCAATTGAGGGTTGCAAGTCCAAGTGCCCCTCCAAGAAGAAACAAAAAAATGTTAGGTGAAATAGTTGGGTAGGCAGTTGTGGTTGCAGAAAGGACATGTTCACCATTACATAGTTGTCAAAGATGTTTTGCCAAGGCAATGGATATATTAGCAAAAAGGTGGTGAAATTCATGGTCTCACAGCAGAGCATCACTAACTTCTCTCTTCCCCCCTACTCCATTGCTAACACCCCCTTTCTAAATCCCCCACCTTCACTTATACTAACTCCTAATTCTACTATTTAGCTCCCCTATTTTACCCCTACCCCTAATAATACTAACACTAAGGTGTATAAAGCCCCAAATTTTATGTATATTCCCTCCCCTAGGCATAATAGCCATGTATTTTCAAAAGGGACCAAATGGCACCTGGCCACTTTGGTGAACCTTTTTCACCCCTTTCCCCTCTGCTGCAAGTTATTTTACCCTCAAATTCACCTCTGCATGGGCAAAACCCCTCTCCAAGACCCTTTAGCCTACAAAAATCTTTGCAAAAGTCCCTAAGGTAAAAAACCCGCCTCTGGCACGTTTCCCAATCCCACCACATTACGGGTTAAGCGAGAAAAGATAAAAAACCATTCAAAACCCACTTGCCTATAGTCCTCCGCCCAAAAATTAAACTGAATATTTTATTGCGCTGGCGGGACCCCTCCCCAACATGCTCGACCAGTCGGAAGGCCCGCCAGCCGTCAGATCTCCAGCGCCCAGATCTAAGGGTGGGCGGTCAATTTCAGATCTCGATGTGCCGACATTTAGCGTCCGGGGAAAGCGGTTTTACCTATCCCGTACAATGGACGCGTGGCGGGCGGTAAGGTTGTTCGGAGCCCTCCTCCCACTTACCGCCTTTGCCCAAAGGTGGTGCGGGGAACCCACTTGCCGCCACCCCGTATACCGCTACCCCACACGTCATGCCTACACGTCATGTCCACGCCGCTCTGACGTCACCCCGCCGGTGCCCGCCCCATCGTCCCTTGGTCCTCCACGCGGGCCCGCCTTTGCGCCCGCCCGCCACCGTGTCCTGCCGACCTGGCTAACACCTCAGCATCCACGTCACCCCTCACCTGGGCCCCGCCATGACGTCATGCTGACGTCATCGGCGGAAAAGCGCCAAATTCATACTTTTGCCAAATTTACCGATTTAAACGGCTAAACGCATATTTTTCGCTTATTTTGCATGCGAAGCTGAACTAGCCGTTGTCAAGCCTGCTGCCGTGAAATCTTGCATTCAGCCATCAAATTCGACAAGTAAACCGTTCAAAGTTCGAGGCTTGACTGCATTAAGCCTTTGCAACCCAGCCCGCAAGCTTCCAGGTCGATTTGCCAGGTATTTTGCCGTCTTCTCCCATTCTGCCCGTGAATTCCAATTTTCTGCAAAATCACCATTAAAGTCTGCTAAAAACTCTAAATTTAGCTCTACCTAAGCACCCAAATCAGACATAAGTAACCTGTGCCATCCATTAGCCCCAATTTAGCTCTGTACAAACCAGCTCGCGGGTTAAAACTGCAGAAATCGCCCTGAAGTACCCGGCATTGTTCCTTTTTGCCAAGTACTGGTTACCTACACTCTTCCTGTACAAATACTAATACCTCAGTAAGCATTCCCTTAGACAATCCACATTCCTGAAAATCATCAGTACTTTGCTAGCTTCAGAACAACTTCACACCAGAAGAAGACATCACACCAATTGCACCTACCTGCTGCTCAAAGTCTTCAAGAGATTCATCAAAGCTCTGCATCCTACTGCACACTTTCAGACTGTATCATGGCAGCATCTGCATCCTCCTCCCTCAGTGTCACTCCACTGAGTCAAACCAATAAGGAACTGGAAGCTATGCCATTAGTTGACAAAGACTGTCTCATAAATGATTTTGAGGGAAACAGAAACTTTTTGAAGACCTTCACCACATTAAGGGAAGACTATAAGGCAGGACTTGGTACAGATGGGATATGGGAGTCAAACCTGCCCTATTACTGCCTCCCAGCTGTGAATGTTTTCCCTGAAATCATTCACTTATGTGCTCAAAATTATGATCAGGAGCACAGAGCTGTCAACACTCAACTAGGGAGGATTTTGTTCTATATAAACGCTGACACCATCAACAAAATGCTGCACTTTGAACAGACAGAGTTATTAGTCCCTTTCTCCATGAGATCTTTAATGGAAGCAGGTGAGAAGATGACCAGTGAAGAGCTGCAGAAGGTCACCAGGAACTACATGTGGCCTGAGAACCAGCCTACAGGGCCACCTCCTTATCCACATGAGCACTTCAATGACTCAGGCAGGCTGCTCCTGGACATGATAGCCTATGTGCTAGGCTACCAGAACAGCAAGCATGTGGATCTAGCCATGCTCGTAATGCTATCTGCCTACAGCCCACGACAACCCCCTGCCCGAAAGTACAACTTTGCCAAGTTCATAGCCAATAAGATCCATGATCAATTGTGCAAATTGGACAGACAAGGAGTCTTTAGATATTCAGCATACATCTACCACCTGTTCATGTATCATCACTCTGAAGCTTTCCCATGCTACATCAGAAGGCTGGACAACAAAGGGGAGAGAAGATCAGTCATATTCTGGACCTCAGTCTATCATGAAATCACAAATTCACCCTACAGCTATTGTGAATTTGTAGATCAGTTTGTATACCCAGTCTCCAGCATACTTATGAAATCCCCTCCACCTAGAATATCAAATGAGATCAAGAAAGCTTTACAGCTTTCTAAGAAGTACAAAATAGGTGATTGGTACCTATATGAACACCACACTGTGTTCAGAGTGTATGGGTGTGAGCTCTGTCCATACAGACTACCCAAGTATGTTCCCATGAGATTATTTGCCTTGGAATATTACAGGCAATTAATCCAGTCAGACCTCACTCACTTCCACAGCTCAAAGAAAAAAGCACACCTTAACTACAAAAATGAGCTGGGCCCTTTTATCATGAATAAGAAGGAAGGATGGGAGGCTGCAGATTTGATCCTAAAAGACAAATATAAGTTGTCTTACAGTTTCCGGTGGGTCCCATATGACCCTCAAGGTTTCATCACTGCCAGGAGAACAAAGTACAGACTCCTAGCCATCAAACACTGCCACTATCCACATCTAGAACAGTATGCAAACTTACAAGAGTGGCAGTTGGATACCCTTGTTGAGAGCTTGTCTGAAGAGGAAAAAATAGCTAAAAATATGAAAGAACTTGAAAAAACTATTGACCTGGACTATGTGATCCAGGTACCTTTCAGGCTGCCTCAAACATCAGGAGGAGGAACCTCAGTTACCAGGACAGCGCCGCCAACAACAGCACCAGGCTTGGATAAGGGAAAGGGAAAAATGGACGCCGAAGATGAAGCAAAAAAGCAGCAGTCAGAGCAGGGAAAGCAACAACCAGAGCAAGAAACAGGGCAGCAAGAAGAACAAACCGGTCTGCCACAAACTGGGCTGCCAGAAACCACCTTATTGCAGACACCACCCCCTCAAGTGGAGCCCCTAACCACTTCAATTTTACAGACCCCGGCACATGAAGAAAGGGGGACCAAAAGACAAAGAGAAGAGTCCACTCCCCTCAGTGGATCCTCCCAACAACCAGAAGCTAAAAGGCAGAGGGCAGACTCCCCAGAAGTAGAAGACATTACTGAAGATGTCTTCAATGATACAGCCAAGGATAGGGAGGGAAGCCAACACACAGGGACTAGCTCCTTTCGGCAGGAGCAGAATTTACAACTTGGCTTGGAGGTATCATCTTCTTCTCAACAAAGCCAGAAGCTCAAAGGTGCTAAGGCCACCTTCAAAGAAATCAAGGCAGCAAATGAACTATTGAGGGCTGAGGTTTACAAGCAATTTATAGATGCCACTCCAGCCCAACAAGAAAGATTGATGTCGGTCTACGACTTCAAAGAGGAGAAGATGATATTCAGCCATTTCAAACCTAAGGGGCCCAACCCAATGTCCACTGCTGATTTCATCAAAACAAGGGTGGAGGTCTTGGCCAAAGACATACATCCTATGGACCAAATTGAGCTCCATAAGCAGACTGGAGAAATGGTCTATGCCACCTTGGTAGATAAGGCCACACTAGCTCATGAGCTGAAAGAATCCTTGAAGCACACAAATACTCAACTGGATTTTGAGAGATTGTCTTCCAGGGCCAAGGATAACAGGATAAAATCTCTTGAAGAGATTATTGTTGATCTAGGGCATAACCCTAGTGACCCAACCGGGGTAAAAGCCCTCCTGAAGAAAAAAGAGGATGATCTCAATGCCATGAAGAGGAGATTGAAGCTGTCACCTACAGAACATCCTCAGACAGCTGAACTGCAAAAAAGAAAAACAAGTTGATCAACAACTTGATCTACTATTGCAGCAGGATCAAAGGATCCAAGAGCTAGAGAAGGAGCTGGAGAAGTCATTACAGGACAAACAGGGAGAATCCACACTACCAACTCCCCAAACAGATTCTACAGCAGCAACAGGCTCTGGGGCAGCAGTGGCCCCTACAACAGCAAATACAGTTGACCAGCCCAGCATAGAAGAACTAACTAAGGCTGTTAAGCAAATGGAGCTACAAGCAGATGAGATAAGGAAGGCAAAAGAAAAACTGGCAGAGATAGATGCCAAGTATGACCAGTCTAAAATGACAGTGGCAGAACAGGGCAGACAGATCAAGACCCAAAAGGACAGAATCAAAGCCCTGGAGAAAGAGCTTGATCTCAAAAACACCATGGCTGAGATCAAGAGGATCTTATGGAATAAAATCACCCAAAGCATGATTAAACAGTGGAAATCACTCAAAACAATCCATGAACATATGGATTTAATTGTGCAAGCTCAGATAGATATCCAGAGGGCTAAGACAGCACTAGGAAATAGACCTGAACAAGCTAGCCAACTGATAGACTTTCTGAACAGGCAAGACAAAGATGAGCTGGCAGCAGTTGGAATCACCAACAGAACGGAGGCCATCCTTATGACCAAAAAGGTGCTAACACTCAGAGGATATGTGCAGACAGCAGAAAGGAGGAGCTATGAGATACAGACTGAAGTTGAAGACTTCAAGCTCAGAATGGGGATGCTACAGGCAAGAGGAATGCCTAGCCTATTGAGCGGTACAGGGAAATTGATCAACAGAGATCAATTTACAAATAGGATGGCCGCGTACATAGAAAATCAAATCACTGCATCCAGCAGTGCTTCTGAAGAAACTGTTCCTCCTACAGGACAGAGTTTGTACACTCAGCTTGAAGGGTCATTTTTTATTGAAAATGAAGTTAATCATCTATTTGAAACTCCTCCCAGTTTTTTCAAATACACAGAGCTTGATGAGACATTGATTAAAATGCGAAGGCATCAAATGCCCAAGGAGGACTGGTGGCAAGCCATGCTCCAGATTCTGCCACGGTAGTTTCAAAACTCCAGGTCAAAAGCCAGCTCAGGTCACCGCAAGACAAGTATAAAGTGGTCGGTGACTGGAAAATATCTAAAAAGTGATTCATCACTAACAGTGACAGCTAGCCACATTTTGAAACACACGCCTTCAGCCGACTACAACTGCTACAAATTCAACAGCATCTGACAGATTTTGACAGCTAAAGGACTAAGAGCTATTACTGCATTTACTTCTTCATTTACTTCTTTGGCTACTGCTCACTAGCAGTTGGCAGCCTATTTATGAGGCATTTACTCTTCTTTCAGATATTTTTCCGAATGTAAATCTGTATATATACCCCCCTTAGTAACGCATAAGGGGTTGCTGGAATTTTCTCTTGGATAACTTCCATCTGCTGTAATATTTTCAGAGAATTAATACAAAGGAGGAATGGAACTTCCAGAAGTTTGGTGTATTTGATGTCTGGTGGTGAAGGATGCATGTTACAGGATTCCATGGGTGTTGCATAAAACTATAAGTATTTTCAAATCTTCTGTTATGTGTTTTTTTGAGTCTTTTGTTCTCTTTGGTTGTTTAAATGTCTTACACTTGATAGTAAGGTGAAAGAATAGTTTCAGGATTTAATCAAGCATTACCCTGAACTCAAACCTGAACTGTCATCTATGTTTTCTTCAGAAACAGTAATAGAAATTGCAATTCTTAACTGCTGCACTTCAATCTGTCTCTTTGCTGTAACAGACTATTCCCAGGGATTCAAATTATTGCCCCTGTGCGACCTCTGTTTTCTGCTCCAAATTCTGTCACGTGGAAATATGTAAACAATAAGTGGAAATTCTTAAATGCTTTCACTTCGTGCTGCCTGTTTCCTGTCACTTAGCCAAAATATGTTTTAACAAAGCACCCAAAAGGCCCTGTAAGTTCCATCTTTCATCTCACAGATTCAAACACATTAAGCCACAGACTCCATTGCCCAATGATATTCAACATATCTAAAAACTACATCACTGAAGTCTAAGGGAATTTCATCAACCGAAACACAAACATAACCTGTACTCAATACCTAGCCTAAAACACCATCACTGTAGATATAAATCATAAAGAGAGAGCCCTCTCTGATCACTGTTTGGCTAGAAACAGTGATTAAAAGATTGGTTAGTGGTTACCCCGGCCGTATTCCCTTGGGAGTCATAGGGAACAACCTGGGTGTTAACAAAATTGGCGACTCCGCTGGGGACCTAAGACTATTCAATTACTATCTATCTTCCAAAGCTTTCATCAAGCCTGAAACTAGCCAAGACATCTTAGGACTGTTTCTCTAATACAGGGGCAGTCTTAGGGAAGAGCTAACTAGGGAAACTTATCCTAGCCTTGAAACATATATAGTCATTCCAGAGTTCTTATTTTTCCCTTGTAAATACAAAACTTCTGTATAAAGTTCTGAAAGAACACTTAGAAGCTGGCTCCTAAAAGAAACCCAAGGCATACTAGGGCACACCCTGACCCGATCAACCCATCATTGTTGATAACCCAAATATCATCCCAAAGAACATAAGGAAACAGCACAAGCAGGATAAACCTGCTGATTCAGATATAAGGTCAGACCAACCCATCCTCATTCCCACTCCTTGCAAAGTCCTTTTTCGTTCCACACCCAATTCCCCTAGTTCATCTTCAACCCCTCAAAGTCCTACCTTTCCATCTTCACCATCTGCACATACTCACTCAACCAGTTCTCCACTTGTTACCCATCCTATTAACCCCAGTACACCTGTAATCCCAGTTGTCCCATTTGTTCCTATCAACCCTATTAACCCTATAAACATGGCTAACAGATATGCACCATTGCAGATTCCAGCCAATGCTCCAGCCCTACCCCAAGATTATCAAACCAGACTCTCATTTTTTGATTCCCATGGCCCTTTGACGGCCATCCAGCATGCTAAAAAGATGCAAGACCACTTTGAGACCTATGAAATTGATGATGATAGTGTCAGGATGAGAATCTTTGTTCAAAGCTTAACTGGGGATGTCAGGACTTGGTTTAGGTCCTTAAATGCAAATTCAATTGCAACCCCTGAAGTTTTATACCAGGAATTTACTAACAGATGGGAGAAAAAGAGAGATCCCCACCACATACTTGGTGAATATAACACTATTAAAAGAGGTCCCCAAGAAACGGTGTTGGAGTATTGTGCCAGGTTTAACAACATATACAATGCTATCCCTCAGAACTTAAGACCCCCTCCTGATTTGGCTCTTTATAATTTCCCTGATGGTTTTGATTCTGATATGGCCTATCAGTTGAGAGAAAGAGACCCTCCAACCCTTGCAGAAGCTCAAAGGGTTGCAGTCACTGTAGAGGCCAACCTAATTGCCAAAAGAAACAGGGCAAAGCTGGAAAAGAAAACTGGCTTCAAAGAAGAAACCTCGGGTTTCGACCAAAAGCTAGATGCAATTCTAAATAGCATGAAGAGGTTGGGGGAGAGAGTGGAATCAGTGGAAAGAAAATCATCATGGGAGGCACCACAAAACAATCCTCCTAGAAACCCAAATTTCAGGAGAGCCCAAAACCCCAATATAGGAAAGACTAATGCTGACCAAGATATCAGACCCCCTTTTCAAGAAAATTATGCAGAAACTTCTACTGCAAATCAGCTAAATGAGGACCCTGAAATCAATTTAATAGGTCTGGATGGCAAAAATCATGTATTCTTAACCCAAGAAGACCATGAGGAGGATGAGAGCAATACATTTCAAACTAAGTCAGGGGAATCCTTTGATTTTAAACAAGGATATGACACTGCTGTCTATGAAGTCCACAAACAATACAAACTAAGGAGTAGGACTGTAAATGTAAATCAACCCGAAAAGATAAAAGAAAAACAGCAAACCAAAGAAAGCTCAGTCACTGAACCTGATCATGTGCCAAACTTGCCTACAAAGGAAGTAGTGGTTGAAGAGGTTACTGAACCACTGTCACCATCAAAACAACCCATGGCAACCTTATCCTCTGAGCCTAACCCGAATATTGCCCCTCAAGATATCAATATTAGGGGCAGGTTCCAAAATCAAGATGAAATCCCACCAGAAGATGTAATAAACAAAGAAAAAACTGCTACCGTGATCCCAAATTGCAAATTGACAAACCCTTTGACCTAGGAGTAGAGATTGGCAAGTTAAAGGTAGCAATTCCCCTCTCAGAGCTAGCAAAGCATGACATGTACAAACAACAGATTAAAAAATCCCTTCAGCTCACCAATAGCAAAGATGATGTAAATGTATTAGATGACACTCCAGAGTTACTATTTGGTCCAGAGGTAGATGGAAAAACAGTAGTCACAGGGGTTTTACCGTTTTATGTCAGCTTACATGTACATGACAAAATTCTGCACAATGCAATGTTTGACTCAGGAGCCTCTCATAATCTGATGCCAAAAGCAGTCATGGAAAGATTAAACTTAGATATCACAAGACCATACAAAGACTTGTTTTCTTTTGATTCTAGTCAAGTCAAGTGCCTGGGTCTAATTAAGGATTTGTGTGTGTCCCTGGTCCAATTCCCCAACAAGACCATTTTGATGGATGTTGTTGTTGCTGATATCCCACCCAAGTATGGGATGCTATTATCAAGATCATGGGGAGCAAAGCTTCAAGGCTCCCTGCAGTTAGACATGTCATATGCAACCATCTCTGTCTTTGGACAACCAAAAAGACTTTATAGGGAAACACTCATGAAGTATATGGTTAGCAGTGAAGAAAAACCCCAAAATTTCCCAATATATGCTGTTCATTCGGACATAGACTCTTACATCCTCTTTAATGACAGCATTGGCTTCTCCGACAGTCACATTAGCACAAAGACATTTAAACCAGAACAAAACATCATTCTAACAAGTAGCACCTGTCAAACATCAATCAGTACAACAAAACACTTTAGCTCTCCCCTAGGGGTCAAAGATGGTCAGGCAAATGATGAAGCTATCCTAGAAAACAAATGGGAGAAGAAACCCCAACTCATGCTCACACTACCACCCCATGAACAGAACCTCAAACCTCCTGACCAGCAAGGCATCTTGTGGGTCTTAGAATTTGATGGCTCGGTTAACAAGTTAGGAGCAGGAGCGGGAGTATGGATACATAACAAAGAGAAAGGCTGTGCAACAGGCAAGGCCTACAGATTGAATTTCAGATGCACCAACAACATGGCAGAATATGAAGCTCTATTACTAGGCCTCAAGATTGCAAAATCATTACAAGCACCTAGCCTCTCTATCAGGGGAGACTCTGATCTGGTCATTCAACAAGTAAAAGGCAATTTTGTCACTAATGACAAGAGGCTGAGATCCTACAGGGCTGCTGTAATCGAAATATTAGAGACCTTTCATGAGTTTGCTATCACAAAAATTCCAAGGGGCCATAACCTCCATGCACATAGCTTGGCAACATTTGCCAGCACTTTCAAATTCCCACTGGAACCTAATAATTGTTTCACAGCTGAGGTCAGGTACAGACCCTCTATTCCAAACAATGTCAGAGAATGGCAAGTATTTGAGGATGACATGCAAATAAACAATTTTTTAACCCTGCAACAGGAGTTCACAGGATTAAATATTGATCTTGAGACAGCAAGTCAATCACAAATGCTTGAGACAGCAAGTCAATCACAAATATTTAATGAAGCATGTCAATCACAAATACAGTTTCAACAATCTGCTCACCCAATGTCACCTAGGACAGCAAAACAACTACTCAGCCCAACCATTTTCAACAATGAAAACATTCAACAAATTAAACAAATGGACTGTGAAGAGATGAGTAACATTGAAACTGAAATCATACAACTCAAAGACAACTTCCTCCCAGTGGGCCTTACCCCATTAGAGGATATTTTCGACTCAAATGACATCCCTAGGAAGCCAAAGATGCAGCCATTAGATGCAAGAATTGAAGAATGCAATATTGGCACTATGGAAAAGCCTAAGATAGTCAAGCTGTCCGCCTCTTTGCCCCCTGATCAAAAGCCCAAGTACATTGATCTCTTTAAAGAATTTCAAGATGTCTTTGCCTGGGGATATGAAGATCTCAAGTCCTATGACACATCTGTCATCCAGCATACCATCCCTCTCAAGCCTAATCAAAAACCATTCAAACAGAAATTGAGAAGGATCAATCCTGTGCTCCTTCCTTCCATTGAAAAAGAGTTGCATAAAATGTTCAAGGCTGGTATTATAGCACCAATCAGATTCTCTGAATGGATTTCAAATTTAGTCCCTACCAGAAAGAAAACTGGTGAAATCAGACTTTGCGTAGACTTAAGGAATCTGAATCAAGTTTCACTCAAAGATAACTACCCTTTACCAAAAATGGATCACATCCTCCAAAGAGTAGTAGGAGCCTCAAGGATATCACTGCTTGATGGATTCTCAGGCTTCAATCAAATTTTAGTGCACCCTGATGATCAAGACAAAACTGCATTTACTACCCCATGGGGAACTTTCAAGTATGTGAAAATGCCCTTTGGATTGAAGAATGCAGGGGCAACATTTCAAAGAGCAATGGACATTGCTTTTGCAAAAGAAATTCATGATTTCTTGGTCATTTACTTAGATGATCTTACACCCTTCTCAAAATCTGACCAAGAACATTTGAAACATTTAAGACAGATTTTCATAACATGCAGAAAATATGGCATTTCCTTAAACCCCAAGAAGTCTTTATTTGGTTTGGAAGAAGGGAAACTTTTAGGACACATCATTTCAAAAGATGGCATAAGAATTGATCCAGATAGGATACAAGCGATCCTACAAATGCCTCACCCTAGGAATGTCAAAGAGTTGCAAGGATTCTTAGGAAAACTCAATTTTTTAAGAAGGTTCATCCCAAATTTAGCAGAATTGATCAGACTACTAAACAATATGCTAAAGAAAGATTCAAAGGTTAAGTGGACTGTGGAAGCAAAGCAAGCCTTTGAAAGCATAAAATTGGCTTTAACCCAAACCCCGGTATTAACTAATCCTCAGTTTGACAGAGACTTTATTATTTTTTCTTTTGCCTCCCAGCATACTATTGCTGCTGTTTTATTGCAGAAAGATGATCAAGGGAATGAAAAGCCCATTGCCTTCTTCAGCAGAGCTCTTAGAGATGCTCCTTTGAAGTACCAAATAATGGAAAAACAAGCCTATGCATTAATCAAAGCTATCAAAGATTTTAGGATCTATATCCTTTACTCTCATGTTGTGGCTTATGTACCAAGTCCTATTGTCAAAGACATTCTCACCCAAGAAAACTTAGAGGGTAGAAGAGGAAAATGGATTGCAAACATACTTGAATTTGACATTGAAATAAAACCTACAAAGCTGATTAAAGGGCAAGGTTTGGCCAAGTTAATGACAGAAGCAAATTTCCAAGCCTTAGATATCAACCAACTGGACAGTGAAACAGAGATGGCGACTCCAAAGATCAATGTAGCCTTTGAACAATCTCCTTGGTACTCTGATGTCTGTTATGTGTTACAAAACCTGTGTGCTCCCCCAGGACTGTCCAGAACTAAGTCTAGGTTTCTGAAAATGAAAACATCTAAGTTTTGTGTGATGGATGAGAATCTACTCTGGAAAAACCATGAAGGTATTTTGCTGCACTGTCTTATTGAGAGTGAAACTGACAACATCATGCAAGAATTCCATGCTGGAGACTGTGGTGGACATCTATACTGGAAGTCCACTGTAGACAAAATATTAAGGGCTGGTTATTACTGGCCCACTATGTTCTCTGATGTGAAGAAATTCACAACATCATGCCACAAGTGCCAACTGTTTGAAGGCAGAAGACAGTTGCTGCCACTTCCTTTGAGGCCCATTTCAACAGAAAGACCTTTTCAACAATGGGGTTTGGATTTCATTGGGGAGATTCATCCCTCATCTTCAGGACAACACAGATGGATTTTGACTGCAACAGACTACTTCACCAAGTGGATTGAAGCTGCCCCATGCAGACAAGCAAATGATTCAGTGATCATTCAATTTTTGGAGAATAATATACTGGCTAGATTTGGCTGCCCAGATAAGATAATAACAGACAATGCTGCTGCCTTCAAATCCAAGAAAATGGTGAACTTCTGCCATAAATTTCACATCACTTTGGGCCATTCTACAGCTTACTATCCTCAGGGAAATGGTCTTGCTGAATCATCAAACAAAAGCTTGATAAACATCATAAAGAAAGTATTGGAAGAGAACAAAAAGAACTGGCACAAGAAACTAGTAAATGCTTTATGGGCAGATAGATTAACCACCAAAAGATCAATTGGTACCAGCCCATATGAGTTGGTCTATGGATTAGAGGCCAGATTTCCTTCATCACTAGGGGTGCCAGTTATGAAACTTCTACAAGAAATTCAAGCAGAGCCAAATGATATGCAAAGAAGGATCAACCAGATAATCTGTTTACAGCAGACCAGAGAACAAGTTTTCAGCAGAGTGCAAATATTACAAGAAAAACTGAAAAAGGCCTTTGACAGAAGAACCAAAGCAGAAGATTTCAATATGGGAGACAAAGTTCTAAAGTGGGATGCAAGAAGAGAAGAGAAAGGGAAACATGGGAAATTTGATTCTTTGTGGAAAGGACCATTTGTTGTCCAAGCAGTACAAGGTAATAACACTTATTTCCTTAAAAGTTTGACTGTAACTGAACTGGATGAAGGTCCTGTCAATGGCAGGATGTTGAAGCACTATTATGATGGTTCACTATGATAGGGATCCAAAGGTTCATTGTATATATGCAGGCCTACATATGTTTTTTGTTTGTAAAAAGATGTTTTCAAGTGCTGCACCTAGCAGCAATAGGCAGATAGAATCAAAGGTTCCCCAAGGAAAAGCACACAATTTTGACAGGTTGCATGCATCAGATTCCAAAGATTAAGATGGACAGTCAAGGAACAAGGCAATCTGACCTGCTGTTCTTGGTCTTTCAAAAGAAAAACCATCCCCATGTGGAGCCACTGTTAGATACCTATAGTAATAGGTTTCATATTTCATGATTGATTATTGAAAATCCAAATATGCTCTGCTTTGCTACTACAAAGATCCCATATTTCCAGAAAATCAGAGGTGTGTGAAATATTTCAAATATTGAGGACCTTATTACAATTTTTTGGGTGATTCAACAGTTCAAACTGGATCATGCCATGTTTCAATTTTGAGTTGTAGAATAGAGAAAGAAGTCTGTCCAAACAGCTTAATCTTGGCAGACAAATAGTTCAGGTAGAGAAACAAAGGTTCCCAAAAGTCTAATCTGGGACCTTGGAAGAGATAAGGGTAGAAGTAGATAGGGAGAAAAGGAAAAAAGCCAAAGAAAAGAAAAGGCAATTGAGGGTTGCAAGTCCAAGTGCCCCTCCAAGAAGAAACAAAAAAATGTTAGGTGAAATAGTTGGGTAGGCAGTTGTGGTTGCAGAAAGGACATGTTCACCATTACATAGTTGTCAAAGATGTTTTGCCAAGGCAATGGATATATTAGCAAAAGGTGGTGAAATTCATGGTCTCACAGCAGAGCATCACTAACTTCTCTTTTCCCCCCTACTCCATTGCTAACACCCCCTTTCTAAATCCCCCACCTTCACTTATACTAACTCCTAATTCTACTATTTAGCTCCCCTATTTTACCCCTACCCCTAATAATACTAACACTAAGGTGTATAAAGCCCCAAATTTTATGTATATTCCCTCCCCTAGGCATAATAGCCATGTATTTTCAAAAGGGACCAAATGGCACCTGGCCACTTTGGTGAACCTTTTTCACCCCTTTCCCCTCTGCTGCAAGTTATTTTACCCTCAAATTCACCTCTGCATGGGCAAAACCCCTCTCCAAGACCCTTTAGCCTACAAAAATCTTTGCAAAAGTCCCTAAGGTAAAAAACCTGCCTCTGGCACGTTTCCCAATCCCACCACATTACGGGTTAAGCGAGAAAAGATAAAAAACCATTCAAAACCCACTTGCCTATAGTCCTCCGCCCAAAAATTAAACTGAATATTTTATTGCGCTGGCGGGACCCCTCCCCAACATGCTCGACCAGTCGGAAGGCCCGCCAGCCGTCAGATCTCCAGCGCCCAGATCTAAGGGTGGGCGGTCAATTTCAGATCTCGATGTGCCGACATTTAGCGTCCGGGGAAAGCGGTTTTACCTATCCCGTACAATGGACGCGTGGCGGGCGGTAAGGTTGTTCGGAGCCCTCCTCCCACTTACCGCCTTTGCCCAAAGGTGGTGCGGGGAACCCACTTGCCGCCACCCCGTATACCGCTACCCCACACGTCATGCCTACACGTCATGTCCACGCCGCTCTGACGTCACCCCGCCGGTGCCCGCCCCATCGTCCCTTGGTCCTCCACGCGGGCCCGCCTTTGCGCCCGCCCGCCACCGTGTCCTGCCGACCTGGCTAACACCTCAGCATCCACGTCACCCCTCACCTGGGCCCCGCCATGACGTCATGCTGACGTCATCGGCGGAAAAGCGCCAAATTCATACTTTTGCCAAATTTACCGATTTAAACGGCTAAACGCATATTTTTCGCTTATTTTGCATGCGAAGCTGAACTAGCCGTTGTCAAGCCTGCTGCCGCGAAATCTTGCATTCAGCCATCAAATTCGACAAGTAAACCGTTCAAAGTTCGAGGCTTGACTGCATTAAGCCTTTGCAACCCAGCCCGCAAGCTTCCAGGTCGATTTGCCAGGTATTTTGCCGTCTTCTCCCATTCTGCCCGTGAATTCCAATTTTCTGCAAAATCACCATTAAAGTCTGCTAAAAACTCTAAATTTAGCTCTACCTAAGCACCCAAATCAGACATAAGTAACCTGTGCCATCCATTAGCCCCAATTTAGCTCTGTACAAACCAGCTCGCGGGTTAAAACTGCAGAAATCGCCCTGAAGTACCCGGCATTGTTCCTTTTTGCCAAGTACTGGTTACCTACACTCTTCCTGTACAAATACTAATACCTCAGTAAGCATTCCCTTAGACAATCCACATTCCTGAAAATCATCAGTACTTTGCTAGCTTCAGAACAACTTCACACCAGAAGAAGACATCACACCAATTGCACCTACCTGCTGCTCAAAGTCTTCAAGAGATTCATCAAAGCTCTGCATCCTACTGCACACTTTCAGACTGTATCATGGCAGCATCTGCATCCTCCTCCCTCAGTGTCACTCCACTGAGTCAAACCAATAAGGAACTGGAAGCTATGCCATTAGTTGACAAAGACTGTCTCATAAATGATTTTGAGGGAAACAGAAACTTTTTGAAGACCTTCACCACATTAAGGGAAGACTATAAGGCAGGACTTGGTACAGATGGGATATGGGAGTCAAACCTGCCCTATTACTGCCTCCCAGCTGTGAATGTTTTCCCTGAAATCATTCACTTATGTGCTCAAAATTATGATCAGGAGCACAGAGCTGTCA
Organism: Pinus tabuliformis; assembly: GCA_031772625.1. Classification (NCBI taxonomy): domain Eukaryota; kingdom Viridiplantae; phylum Streptophyta; class Pinopsida; order Pinales; family Pinaceae; genus Pinus; species Pinus tabuliformis. The sequence continues at coordinate 647,637,915 of CM062814.1, forward strand.
ACACTCAACTAGGGAGGATTTTGTTCTATATAAACGCTGACACCATCAACAAAATGCTGCACTTTGAACAGACAGAGTTATTAGTCCCTTTCTCCATGAGATCTTTAATGGAAGCAGGTGAGAAGATGACCAGTGAAGAGCTGCAGAAGGTCACCAGGAACTACATGTGGCCTGAGAACCAGCCTACAGGGTCACCTCCTTATCCACATGAGCACTTCAATGACTCAGGCAGGCTGCTCCTGGACATGATAGCCTATGTGCTAGGCTACCAGAACAGCAAGCATGTGGATCTAGCCATGCTCGTAATGCTATCTGCCTACAGCCCACGACAACCCCCTGCCCGAAAGTACAACTTTGCCAAGTTCATAGCCAATAAGATCCATGATCAATTGTGCAAATTGGACAGACAAGGAGTCTTTAGATATTCAGCATACATCTACCACCTGTTCATGTATCATCACTCTGAAGCTTTCCCATGCTACATCAGAAGGCTGGACAACAAAGGGGAGAGAAGATCAGTCATATTCTGGACCTCAGTCTATCATGAAATCACAAATTCACCCTACAGCTATTGTGAATTTGTAGATCAGTTTGTATACCCAGTCTCCAGCATACTTATGAAATCCCCTCCACCTAGAATATCAAATGAGATCAAGAAAGCTTTACAGCTTTCTAAGAAGTACAAAATAGGTGATTGGTACCTATATGAACACCACACTGTGTTCAGAGTGTATGGGTGTGAGCTCTGTCCATACAGACTACCCAAGTATGTTCCCATGAGATTATTTGCCTTGGAATATTACAGGCAATTAATCCAGTCAGACCTCACTCACTTCCACAGCTCAAAGAAAAAAGCACACCTTAACTACAAAAATGAGCTGGGCCCTTTTATCATGAATAAGAAGGAAGGATGGGAGGCTGCAGATTTGATCCTAAAAGACAAATATAAGTTGTCTTGCAGTTTCCGGTGGGTCCCATATGACCCTCAAGGTTTCATCACTGCCAGGAGAACAAAGTACAGACTCCTAGCCATCAAACACTGCCACTATCCACATCTAGAACAGTATGCAAACTTACAAGAGTGGCAGTTGGATACCCTTGTTGAGAGCTTGTCTGAAGAGGAAAAAATAGCTAAAAATATGAAAGAACTTGAAAAAACTATTGACCTGGACTATGTGATCCAGGTACCTTTCAGGCTGCCTCAAACATCAGGAGGAGGAACCTCAGTTACCAGGACAGCGCCGCCAACAACAGCACCAGGCTTGGATAAGGGAAAGGGAAAAATGGACGCCGAAGATGAAGCAAAAAAGCAGCAGTCAGAGCAGGGAAAGCAACAACCAGAGCAAGAAACAGGGCAGCAAGAAGAACAAACCGGTCTGCCACAAACTGGGCTGCCAGAAACCACCTTATTGCAGACACCACCCCCTCAAGTGGAGCCCCTAACCACTTCAATTTTACAGACCCCGGCACATGAAGAAAGGGGGACCAAAAGACAAAGAGAAGAGTCCACTCCCCTCAGTGGATCCTCCCAACAACCAGAAGCTAAAAGGCAGAGGGCAGACTCCCCAGAAGTAGAAGACATTACTGAAGATGTCTTCAATGATACAGCCAAGGATAGGGAGGGCAGCCAACACACAGGGACTAGCTCCTTTCGGCAGGAGCAGAATTTACAACTTGGCTTGGAGGTATCATCTTCTTCTCAACAAAGCCAGAAGCTCAAAGGTGCTAAGGCCACCTTCAAAGAAATCAAGGCAGCAAATGAACTATTGAGGGCTGAGGTTTACAAGCAATTTATAGATGCCACTCCAGCCCAACAAGAAAGATTGATGTCGGTCTACGACTTCAAAGAGGAGAAGATGATATTCAGCCATTTCAAACCTAAGGGGCCCAACCCAATGTCCACTGCTGATTTCATCAAAACAAGGGTGGAGGTCTTGGCCAAAGACATACATCCTATGGACCAAATTGAGCTCCATAAGCAGACTGGAGAAATGGTCTATGCCACCTTGGTAGATAAGGCCACACTAGCTCATGAGCTGAAAGAATCCTTGAAGCACACAAATACTCAACTGGATTTTGAGAGATTGTCTTCCAGGGCCAAGGATAACAGGATAAAATCTCTTGAAGAGATTATTGTTGATCTAGGGCATAACCCTAGTGACCCAACCGGGGTAAAAGCCCTCCTGAAGAAAAAAGAGGATGATCTCAATGCCATGAAGAGGAGATTGAAGCTGTCACCTACAGAACATCCTCAGACAGCTGAACTGCAAAAAAGAAAAACAAGTTGATCAACAACTTGATCTACTATTGCAGCAGGATCAAAGGATCCAAGAGCTAGAGAAGGAGCTGGAGAAGTCATTACAGGACAAACAGGGAGAATCCACACTACCAACTCCCCAAACAGATTCTACAGCAGCAACAGGCTCTGGGGCAGCAGTGGCCCCTACAACAGCAAATACAGTTGACCAGCCCAGCATAGAAGAACTAACTAAGGCTGTTAAGCAAATGGAGCTACAAGCAGATGAGATAAGGAAGGCAAAAGAAAAACTGGCAGAGATAGATGCCAAGTATGACCAGTCTAAAATGACAGTGGCAGAACAGGGCAGACAGATCAAGACCCAAAAGGACAGAATCAAAGCCCTGGAGAAAGAGCTTGATCTCAAAAACACCATGGCTGAGATCAAGAGGATCTTATGGAATAAAATCACCCAAAGCATGATTAAACAGTGGAAATCACTCAAAACAATCCATGAACATATGGATTTAATTGTGCAAGCTCAGATAGATATCCAGAGGGCTAAGACAGCACTAGGAAATAGACCTGAACAAGCTAGCCAACTGATAGACTTTCTGAACAGGCAAGACAAAGATGAGCTGGCAGCAGTTGGAATCACCAACAGAACGGAGGCCATCCTTATGACCAAAAAGGTGCTAACACTCAGAGGATATGTGCAGACAGCAGAAAGGAGGAGCTATGAGATACAGACTGAAGTTGAAGACTTCAAGCTCAGAATGGGGATGCTACAGGCAAGAGGAATGCCTAGCCTATTGAGCGGTACAGGGAAATTGATCAACAGAGATCAATTTACAAATAGGATGGCCGCGTACATAGAAAATCAAATCACTGCATCCAGCAGTGCTTCTGAAGAAACTGTTCCTCCTACAGGACAGAGTTTGTACACTCAGCTTGAAGGGTCATTTTTTATTGAAAATGAAGTTAATCATCTATTTGAAACTCCTCCCAGTTTTTTCAAATACACAGAGCTTGATGAGACATTGATTAAAATGCGAAGGCATCAAATGCCCAAGGAGGACTGGTGGCAAGCCATGCTCCAGATTCTGCCACGGTAGTTTCAAAACTCCAGGTCAAAAGCCAGCTCAGGTCACCGCAAGACAAGTATAAAGTGGTCGGTGACTGGAAAATATCTAAAAAGTGATTCATCACTAACAGTGACAGCTAGCCACATTTTGAAACACACGCCTTCAGCCGACTACAACTGCTACAAATTCAACAGCATCTGACAGATTTTGACAGCTAAAGGACTAAGAGCTATTACTGCATTTACTTCTTCATTTACTTCTTTGGCTACTGCTCACTAGCAGTTGGCAGCCTATTTATGAGGCATTTACTCTTCTTTCAGATATTTTTCCGAATGTAAATCTGTATATATACCCCCCTTAGTAACGCATAAGGGGTTGCTGGAATTTTCTCTTGGATAACTTCCATCTGCTGTAATATTTTCAGAGAATTAATACAAAGGAGGAATGGAACTTCCAGAAGTTTGGTGTATTTGATGTCTGGTGGTGAAGGATGCATGTTACAGGATTCCATGGGTGTTGCATAAAACTATAAGTATTTTCAAATCTTCTGTTATGTGTTTTTTTGAGTCTTTTGTTCTCTTTGGTTGTTTAAATGTCTTACACTTGATAGTAAGGTGAAAGAATAGTTTCAGGATTTAATCAAGCATTACCCTGAACTCAAACCTGAACTGTCATCTATGTTTTCTTCAGAAACAGTAATAGAAATTGCAATTCTTAACTGCTGCACTTCAATCTGTCTCTTTGCTGTAACAGACTATTCCCAGGGATTCAAATTATTGCCCCTGCGACCTCTGTTTTCTGCTCCAAATTCTGTCACGTGGAAATATGTAAACAATAAGTGGAAATTCTTAAATGCTTTCACTTCGTGCTGCCTGTTTCCTGTCACTTAGCCAAAATATGTTTTAACAAAGCACCCAAAAGGCCCTGTAAGTTCCATCTTTCATCTCACAGATTCAAACACATTAAGCCACAGACTCCATTGCCCAATGATATTCAACATATCTAAAAACTACATCACTGAAGTCTAAGGGAATTTCATCAACCGAAACACAAACATAACCTGTACTCAATATCTAGCCTAAAACACCATCACTGTAGATATAAATCATAAAGAGAGAGCCCTCTCTGATCACTGTTAGGCTAGAAACAGTGATTAAAAGATTGGTTAGTGGTTACCCCGGCCGTATTCCCTTGGGAGTCATAGGGAACAACCTGGGTGTTAACACAGACACTTGAATCAAGGAGCTTTCTTCTTCATCTTTGGACATGGCTGCAATAAGATTTATATCTAAAGCATGCAAATTTGATTCCGCCATTAACCTCGCCAGGCCTTGTCCTTTGATCAGCTTTGTAGGCTTGATCTCCAGATCATATTCTAACATTGTTGCAATCCATTTTCCCTGCCTTCCTTTCAGATTGGTTTGTACCAGCACATCCTTAATTGCTGCGTTGGGAACATATGCTATGATGTGGGAGTGCAGAATATACACTCGGAAGTCCTTCAAAGCTTTGACAAGAGCAAGAGCCTGTTTCTCAATTATATTGTACTGCAAAGCAGCATCTCTAATGGTCCTGCTAAAAAATGCAATGGGATTTTCTAGCTGATCTCTCTTTTGCATTAAAATTGCTACCATGGTATGCTCAGATGCAAATGAGAATAAAATGAAATCTTGTGTATAATCGGGACTAATCAAAACCGGGGTTGTAGATAAAGCATACTTTACCAAATTAAATGATTTCATAGCATCCTCCGTCCATTTTACCACGCTTTCCTTCTTTAACATATTAGTAATTTCTCTCAAATGCTCAGCTAGATTGGGTACAAATCTTCGTAGGAAATTCATCTTACCATTAAAAGCTTGTATCTCTTTCTTGTTCCTGGGAAAATCTATCTACTGAATTGCTTCTACCCTTGAAGGATTAATGTGAATTCCTTCCTTTGAGATAATATGGCCAAGCAGCTTCCCCTCATCCATGGCGAAGAGACTTTTCTTCGGATTGAGTGATATCCAAAATTTCCTACATCGTTGAAACACAATCCTCAAATGGTGAAGATGCTCATCATCTGAATTTGAAAACACTGTCAAATCATCTAAATATATGACCAAAAATACATCCTTTTCATTGGCAAAAGTGATGTCCATTGCACGCTGAAATGTGGCTCCAACATTTTTCAAACCAAATGGCATTTTAGCATAATGAAATGTTCCCCAAGGGGTGGTAAATGCAGTCTTATCTTTGTCATCTTCATGCACTAAAATTTGATTATACCCTGAATATCCATCGAGTAGTGACATGCGCAATGCTCCAACCACTCTTTGGAGGATATGATCCATCTTCGATAGCGGGTAATTGTCCTTTAATGACACTTTATTCAGATTCTGGAAATCGATACACAATCTGATTTCTCCTGTCTTCTTTCTCATAGGAACAAGATTCAAAATCCAATCAGAAAATCTGATTGGGACAATTATACCAACCTTGTATAATCTATTTACCTCTTTTTCAATAGATGGAAGCAACTTGGGATTGATTCTTCTCAGCTTCTGTCGGAACGACTTCTGATTTGGCTTGATGGGAATAGTGTGCTAAATTATGTCTTTTTTATACACCTTTAGATCTGAATAATCCCAAGAAAACATATCAGCAAATTCAGATAACAATCTAACATATTTATACTTTACCTCAGGAGACAATGTCTTCAACAATTTCACAAACTTGGGCTTCTTGGTTGTTCCAAGATTCACATCCTCAACACCTTTATCTATAGGCACCAAGCTTAGCTTCCTGACCACATCATCTTGATCAGAAATTTCCTCTAAAGGTATGAGACCTTTAGGGATAATGTTGTCCTTCAGCTGCAATATTTCCATCTGATTCACCTCAATTTTTTATTCTTCGTCATCATAATCAACATCTATGGAAGCATCCTTGTAGTTTCCTTCATTCTACAATAAATTATTGATTTCCTTATCATCCCAAAACACCTAACAATACCTTAAATTGTCCGGAATAGCTGGGTGGTGCTTGACATGGATTTCAAATTTGTTGTTGGAATTCATCGGGATCTTTAAGTTACTTGTAGCAGTGGTAAGAGTATCTGCAATAAAATTTTGAGCACGAGGTACGGTTGTCAAGGTATAATTTGGAAACATCCTTAAGATATCTAAAACTGCATTTCGGTAGGCCCTCATCTGTGGATGTTTCGCTTGATATTCACCCTTGACTTGCTTGATTATTAGCTCCGAATCTCCATAGACTGATATCCTTTTCGCATTCAGCTTTTTGAGAATTTTCAAACCTGCAATCAGCGCTTCATATTCGGCTTCATTATTACAGCAGACAAAGGGCAATTTATATGAACAAATTCTAACATTACTAGGGAATTTATTTGGTTGGAAAACAGGGATGTGAATCCAAATTCCTATGTTGGCACCATCCTTACCCACGGCTCTGTCAAAATCCATGCTCCATAGGCTTGCTTCTTTTTCTAAGTGCTGAAATTTTGTTTCATTCTCTTTCTTATTTTGACTGATCTCTTCAATTTACTGCTGTTCATTACCTTTCTGTTGTTGTTGGAATGTGGACTGCTCAGAGGTACTTGCATTTTTTTGTCTTTCTTGATCAAGGACTGCTCCGAAATTTTCTGAAATCTCTGGCACGTATTCTACTTCAACTAACTAACTATCAACATCATTCAAACCACTATCTGAATATAATACAAATGACTCTAAATCCGTATGTACAACATTAATTGGATGATTAGGTGGTTTCTCCTTGCTTGTAATCATGTGCTTCATTTTCTTCTCCCTATATAGTTTTCTCAATTGGCCAAACACAGGAATGGTAGCATAGGAGAAATCTAATTGTAAAGTCCCTTTAAGCTTTGCACCCCACGATCTGAACAAAAGCATACCAAACCATGGTGGGATGTCTGCAACAACCACATCCATGAGAACATTCTTTGCTAGGATTTGGTCTAGAGACACCACCAAGTCTTTGATAAGACCAATACAATGAACTCTACCCGAATCAAAAGAATACAGGTCATGATATTTTCGAGTAATGTCAAGGCCCAGTTTCTCCATAATGGCTTTTGGCATCAGATTATGGGAAGCTCTAGAATCAAACATGGCATTATGGAGGACATACTCGTGCAATCTAAGGCTTATATAGAATGGAGGAACTTCACTATCCTCAGACTGACCTTCTAAGGCAGGGCCAAAGATGAGCTCAGGGTGATCATCTTCTACATTGACCATGTCAGATAAAGGATCTATGTTCAAAATTTTGGACACTTGGTTTTTATAACTGATGTTCTTCATCAACTCAGCCAAAGGAATCGAAAATTTTAATTTAGCAATCTCATTTTCCAAACTAAAAGCCGAAACTTTATCTACCTCTTTGACTAGAGGGTCCTTCTTTTTGACTTTCTCTTTTGCTACACTTTTCTGGTTGGTCTTATCATTTGCAAATAATCCTTTTCTGGAAGTTGGGTCAGCAAGCTCCTTCCCTTTCTTCTGAATGTTTGAGGATTCATTTTTAGGTTGTGTTTCCTTTCTCTTTTGAACCAAGCTGACTGGTACATCTCTACTTCTTAATGAATATTGTTTCTGTTGTGTTGTCAATGCATTCATATATCCTCACTGATAATCATCTGACTCGTCCTCCAAAACTACTTCATTTGCTAGTATGTAATCTTCATCCTTTTGAACATCAGGGATCTCTGAATATTCTTCATCTTTCGTGAGATAGATGGGCAAACCATCAGCAGTAAAGAAATGATTTGCTTCTACCACCAGATCATCATCATCCTCAGACTATCCCATGTACATAGTTTTGTTGCAAAGGAATTTTGACCTACTGCTACGATGACTAATCTTGTCCCTTCTGCTCCCTTTGTTTAATCCTAAACTGAGGTTGTTGTTGTCCTCTGAAGTTTAGATTTCTGATCGTGGTTTTAGGCTTGTTTGCAATTTTTAACTGATCAAACATCTTCTCAATTTTCCGAAGTATATGATATGAATTAACATCTGAGGAAGATGCTTCTTCCTTTATAGTCACCTTCTTTTCAATTTTCATCCTTGCTCTTTTGGCCAACAGATTTGCCTCTACACTCATTTCATTCTTCTGCATGTCCTCAAGTGTGGTAGGATCTATTTCTCTCAACTAATATGCCATATCAGCATCGAAGCCGTCTGGAAATTTGATCAATGCTAACCCCATCGGTGGTTTAATATCAGCTAGAATAACATTATAAACAATATTGAACCTTACGCAATAATCTTGGATACTATCACCTACATTCCTTTTAATATTTTCATACTCAGATAGAATTTGGAGAGGATTTTTTTGTACCTCCCATCGGTCCAGGAATTTTCTATGGAGAATCGGAAAAGTATTGATAGATCCCGTTGGTAATGCTCTTAACCACTTTTGAACCTTGCCTCCAAAAATTTGCACAAATAATCTCATGGACACATTTTCAGCATCTACTTAATGAAGATCAAAGAAGTCATTCATCCTATCAACCGGTTGCTGTGCTGTGATATTTTGAGTGGCATCAAATAGAGGTATCTTACTTTGGTAATAAGTGGGCATATCATCCAAATCCTGAGGCAGAACGAGAGGTGCATATCTGGCAGCCATGACTCAAGGCGGATTTGAAATTGGTCTTGGGGAAAGAGGAGGATTTATGACAACAAGAGCTGTTGATGTAGCAGAAGTAATGGGTATTTGAGGGGTAATGATAGGCTGATGAGGGAGTGAAGGTATGAAAGGAGATGACAGATGATTATCTAAAATATGGGGAAATGATGGAGAGGCAAAATATGTTGAAGCCAAATCAGAGAGTTCAGGAATTCGATTAGTAGTGAGGGATGGCTGAGGAGAGTTTTGAAGATTTCAGTTACTTATCAAGTTGGCTCGTTGGATTTCAAGCTCTCTGGTGAATTCTAGGTTTGCAACTATGTCCAGCAATTCACTATCAGATGTGGTTCTAAATAAGGAAAGGCCAAAATATTCGTCAAAAGAAATATCTTCAAGGAACAGCCACTCCACAGGGCATGAATGAGATCTGAAAACCAGTCTTGGACTTGGTGAACTTTCTTGTCTGAGTATCCTCAGAATGAGATTAGGATTTTAAAATACGGGAGGAGGATCGGGATCAGGATTGGAATTGGAAATAATACTGAGAGGGGGGGTGAATCAGTATTATCAAGTCAAATATTCCCTTTTTCAAATTCAGATAATATACGCTACTTCAGTTAATTAAACCCGCGTATATACGCAACTATGTAGAAGGAAAACCGTGTATACAATGCAAACTTATAATTTACTTTATCTGTCAGATGTTGATTGTTAATCTGTGTATCAGAATCAATTAACCAGTAACCAGGAACAGTAAAACAAAGCAAAAGACAGTCACACACAAGAACACAATATATAAGGTGGAAACCCAATGTGGGTGAAAACCACCTGCTGCAATTCGTCTCTATCTTCTTTTTAATTAGAAACTTCCTTTTACAATGTACTGGTGCAGTCCTTTACTAGTACGCAGGCTGCAACCTGCAGAGAGCTACAACCCTCTCTCGTTCTCCAGCTTCTCCTGGAAGGGAGCTACAACCCCCTTAGCTCTTGCACTAGCCAAGATGCTAGTACATAGGTGTTGGCCTACAGAAGGCTACAACCTTCTCTTTCTTCTAGGGACCACGTTTCATAAATTTTCTGACTGGATCCATGAACATCAAACAATCATAAACAATTTCTGCATCAAACAATCTCCTTTTCACCAATTAGAACTGAATCAAGTAGATACTTCTCTGACAGTTGTACCCAAAACACAGTAACAGTAACCACACACCAAATTCTAAACCCAGAACACTGCAGCAATAAACAGAAGCAGCTAGATCACAACTCAAAAGATATACGCTACTTCAATAACCTGAAACCTACATGCATACACTTCTGTGTTTGGAGAAACCTGCATATACGTTGTTTTCATTCACTGAATCAGCGTGTATACATGCCTTCGCTTCACTGAACCTGCGTACAGATCTATAAAAGATAATTCACTCTTCCAAATATTCAGACACTGATTAACCTAGATTATCAGATTTATAGATCAAGCATGCGCCACATATAACAGATCAAAATCATGCAAAGATATTATCATTCAAGCCAAAAGATTATGACCCATCAATAGAACTTATCCTTCTTTGCGTTAAGGTTCCTCCTTCATTCAGATCCAGATCTGCACCATAACCCCAATCACCAATATTTCAGATCTCGTACTTATTAGATATTCAATTAATTCAGATTCTCCCTGCCAAATGATCTCCTTCCTCTTTTATAGTCTTAGGCCTTTCACAATACCACGGTCCAAAACCATAATAAAACAATACCTTGGAATCAATACTTGGGGTCAACACTTCTGATGAGATACCATGGTCCAAAACCATAGGTTCAAATACCAAGGACTAACTACCACGGACCAAAAGTAAGTTCTCCAACATATACGCGCTTTTCCTTGCATGAAAGTGCGTGTATACGCATACGCGCCTTTGTAACGTCTAACCCGCGTGTATACGCACCTTTGTCTAGGTGAACCTGTGTATATATCTTTTTCTTCATTCTGAAGTCCTGAACTGAGATCTGTCACCAAAGAGAGTTGCCATCAAGGACAACACCTGTGCCATAGCTCCAAACCTGTGCCATAATGCCAAAAATATCCCCCTTTGGACTTGTTGGCAACCCCAAGATCCTCAAAGTCATTCTCCCCCTTTGTCATCAAGGGCAAAGGGTTGTGCTCCCCCTGAGTACATGCTGAAATCTCTGCCCTGCTGTGCTGACCATGCTCCCCCTGACTGTAGGCAAGATCTGCAAAAAGATGTTCTTCAAGAAGAAACATGACTTATACATCATAAAAGACCTTCCTATCACCAAAAGACTCAATACATACATCCATCACCCAACCAAGTGGGGATACATCAGAAATTTACATATGTCAACTAAGTACATTACATATTCATCCCAGGCATAGTGGGGAAACCAAAATAGGCCGTTACATGACCTTGACAGCATAAGAGAGATACATGACATAGAGACGAAATATCTTGAACAAGACTTATGAAAGTCACCAATAACTGATAGTGGCAGCATCTGTCAATCACCATTCAGATCAGCAACCAAGATTTCCTTCTGTTCTCCCTCTGCCTTTGTTCCACCTAAACCCAACAACAGCTGTGAACTCGAACCAAAAGCTTCTAAGATAATTCCAACAATGCATCATTAGAATTTTATCTGCTCCCCCTGAACCTGTGCCGGATGGTCTCTGTCAGACCCATATTAGAATATCTTCAACCAAAGCCTGTCCCTACTGATATCCATCAAACCTCCATATACGCGACTGTCTCTGCACTAACCAGCATATGTACGCGGATCCTCCTCAGGCAACTCGCGTACATCCATTTTTCTCTGAAACAGACAAGATTTAACAGCAAGATGATGCATCAACTACTCCCAGCTTCTGTCTGAGGTATTCAAAAGTTTCCCTGGGCAGTGGTTTAGTGAGAATATCAGCAACTTGTTCCTTAGAAGGAACATACTCCAATTTGACCTTTTGTTCCAACACTTGTTCCCGGAGAAAGTGATACTTGATCGGTATGTGCTTGGTCTTTGAATGCATGACAGGGTTCTTTGAAATGCTGATTGCACTTGTGTTATCACATAAGATGGAGATAGGTGGTGTACAAGTGATTTGAAAATCCTGCAAGGTCTGCATCATCCAAAGGAGTTGAGTGCAGCAAGATGCAGCAGCCACATATTCCACTTCAGCTGTAGATAAAGCAATCGAACTCTTTTTCTTACTGAACCAAGATACTAATCTGGAACCCATAAAGAATGCACCACCATTTGTGCTCTTCTTGTCATCCACGCTTCCGGACCAATCTGCATCTGTATAAGCATGAAGTGTGAGATCTGTATCTCTAGGATACCATAAGCCATAGTTTTGAGTTCCTTGAAGGTACTTGAAGATTCTCTTAACTACCTGAAGATGAGTTTCCTTTGGATTTGCCTGAAATCTTCCAACCATTCCCACTGCATGCATGATGTCTGGTCGGGTACCTGTCAAATAAAGCAGATTTCCAATCATGGATCTATAGGTTGGTTGATGCACTACTGCTGATTCATCATTTGCACTGAGGCTACATCCTGTAACGATATGGGTACATACTGGTTTTGAATCTTCCATGCCATATTTCATCAAGATCTACTTGAGATACTTGGTTTGAGACAAAAAGATACTGCCTTCATTTTGTTGGATTTGCAATCCAAGAAAATATGTCAGTTCTCCAAGCAATGACATTTTGAATTCTTTATGCATTACCAAGGCAAAGCTTTGACTCATAGCTTCTTCATTGCTGCCAAAGATAATATCATCTACATACACAACAAGTATTAGCAATTTGTCATTTTCAATTTTTATATAAAGATTGCTATTTGCTTATCCTTTTGAAAAGCCTTGTTGATGAAGATATTTTTCCAAACGATAGTACCAAGCCCTTGGAGCCTGTTTAATACCATAAAGAGTCTTTTTTAGTCTGCATACAAGATTTGGATCATTCCCAAGAATGAAACCATCTGGTTGCTCAATGTACACCTCTTCTTCTAAGTCTCCATTCAGAAAGGCTGATTTCACGTCCATTTGAAATACTTTGAACTTCTGAAAGCTTGAGAGAGCAAGGAACATTCGGATGGCCTCAAGGCTAGCAACGAGAGCAAAAGTTTCTTCAAAGTCTATTCCTTCTTGTTGAGCATACCCTTTACAAACAAGTCTGGCCTTGTTTCTAATCACTTCCCCATTTTCATTGATCTTGTTTTTAAAGATCCATTTTTTCCCTATGACATTCTTATCTTTTGGTCTAGGAACCAGCTCCCAAGTGTTATTCTTTTCGATCTGCTCAAGTTCTTCATCCATTGCCTTGACCCAAAATTCATCTTTGCATGCCTATTTTACATTTTTTGGTTCAGTGGAGGAGAGCAATGCCAAATAGCTTGAGGCTTCTGCAATTGTTCTTCTTGTTTGTATACCTGCCTCTTTCTGCCCCAAAATTTGAGATTCTGGATGATTCTTCTGAACGTACCTGGATGGAGTCTTCTCTTCTATCCTTATCTTTTCCTCTGGTGCCTCTTGAGGTTCTTCTTCATCATCAGTCTGATTTGAAGGATGGTCTTCATCCTCTTCGATATTTTCATAATTTACTTGCCTAGGAATGTTTCCTTCTTCATCAACCACTACATCAATGCTGTCAATTACTCTTCCAAGTCTTTTGTTGTAACACTTATATGCTTTGTTGTGAGGAGAATAACCAAGGAGAATGCCTTCATCTGCTCTAGGTTCAAACTTTCCAAGATGTTCATCATTATTCTGAATATAGCATTTGCTTCCAAAGATTTTGAAATGTTTTACCAAAGGAGTCGCACCATACCAGAGCTCATGAGGAGTTTGAGTGCTGTTCACCCGGACATTTGTTTTGTTGAGAATAACAACCGCAGCAAATTCAGCTTCACCCCAGAAGGTTGCGGGAGTTCCAGACTCATAAAGAATAGCACGAGCCATTTTTTGAACCATTCTGTTCATCCTTTCTACTACTCCATTTTGCTGAGGAGTCCTAGCTATAGAGAATTCCCTTCTTATTCCATGTTCTTCACAAAAATCGAAAAATTCATTTGAGGCAAACTCCCCACCTCTATCAGACCTGAGGCACTTAATTTTGTGATCTGATTCGTTTTCAACCAAGGCTTTGAAAGATTTGAATTTTTCGAAGGCTTCGTCTTTGTGCTTCATAAGTCCTATCCAAACCATCCTGGAGAAGTCGTCAATGAATAATATAAATTATTCTTCTCCTCGAGGTGACCTTTTCCTAGATGGACCACATACATCTGTATGGACTAGTTCAAGAGGCCTGCTAGCTGATCCTTCCTTCTCAGGGAAGTTAGTTCTGGTTTTCTTACCAAACTGACATGATTTGCATATTGTATTGTCTGGAATTCTGATGTCTGGAAGACCACGAACTGCCTGGTATTTTCATGCTTTCCTTATCTGTGAAAAGCTTAGATGCCCCAACCTCTGGTGCCATAACCAGTGTTCATCGTTCTTGCTCAAATAGCATTGTTGTTGTCCTTCTTCAAATAGGTATAAATTATTTGGAGTTCTTATTCCTTTGATCATTGTTTTCCCTGTATCAATATCACGAACACTACATCCATTTGATCGAAATATTACCTCAGTTCCTTGATCACACATCTGACTGACACTTAGTAGATTATGCTTCAAGCCATCAACATACAAAACATTTCCAGCCTTGACTTTTTCTTTCAACTGAACAGTGCCTTTTCCTTTTATGATTGCAGGGGTATCATTTCCAAAAGAAACTTTCTTTCCTTTTTCTAAAGCACTATATGATTGAAGTTTTTCTTTATCACCTGTCATATGCTTCGAACATCCACTGTCGATGTACCATTGATTTTCCTGTCCTTCTGCATATAAAGCTATCCCACATCTTTCTGGTTGGGTTCCTTCATTCTCCATGTTCTGGCATTCGAGGTTCGTTCCCTCTGAGTTGTCTTCCGAAACTTGCTCCTGCATTCAGAATCTTCATGACCGAAATTATTACAAATAGAACATTCAATTTCACTTTCAAGGGTGGAAAAGTTGTTATAGGTCCTTTTCGTGATTCTAGTCATACTTCTTTGTTTTTGAGCTTCTCTAGTCATGATTGTCTTATAGGCAACACATTGAGCTGCTTTGTGACCAAAGTTATGACAAGAGAAACATTGGCCATTAAAGAAGCTCCCGCGATTATCAAATCTATCAACCAACCGATTGTAGTTTCTACTGACATCCATTCTTGAGGCAAATTGGGAAGATTTTACCTGTGGCTGGTTGTGGCTTCTATTTGCCCTTAAGGTAGATTGCCCCCGATTTTCTTGATAGACTTTGTTCATTCTTGAGGTAAACTGTCCCTGATTTACCTGATGATTTCTATTAGGCCTTTGCTCACTCCTCCTTGTTGCATCAAGATAACTTTTTGAGGTGGATGCTTGAGATGTTTCTCCATTATATCCCAAACCTGTCTTGATTAGTGGAGAACGCTGCACATTGATAATCTCATCCAGAGTTTCAGATCCTTTAACAAATTTAAGATTAATAGCGTTTGTTTTCTCAATCTATTTTCTAAGACAAACAATTTCACATTCCAATTTTTCATGATGTTTTTCCCTTTCAGCGAGTTGACATTGCAGAGAATCAATAATCACATTTTTCTCTTCTAAACAAATTTTGAGATTAGAAATCTCTTCATAAAGACCTTCTTCATCTATAGCATCCATGTAATCATCATCTTCAAAAGCCATTAAAAGTTTATAATTATTACCTTGTTCATCTTCGTCACTATTTGAAAGTCCATCATTATCTTCATGAGTGTAATAGCTTTTCTTATTTTCATTTTGTTTCTTGTTCCATCTAACAGGTTCCTTCCCCTTGTCAATCTTATCCTTATGAGGACATTTGGCAGCATAGTGACCAACTCTTCCAAAATAAAAGCATTTGAAAGGTAACTTACCTCGGAATCGTCCAGCACCCCGTTGAAGATTTTTGACAAAATTTGATTCTTCTTCTTCTTCTGACACGTGTCCTAACTCATAGTAATCTCCTTTGCCTGAAGCCTTGAAGGCAACTTCTCTCCTGTCTGATGGTCCTCCTTTCCTCATTTCATAAGCAGTCAGAATTCCATGCAGCTGTGACATGGTAAGGTTTCATAGATTCTCTTTTTCTTCTATTGCAGAAACTTTAGATTCAAACCTAGGGGACAAAGATCTTAGAACCTTTTCAACCACAACGGCCTCTTTTATTTCTTCAGCCAAATTTTTCATACAATTAACAATCTCATCTACACGAAGAAAATAGTTAGCCACACTTTCATCATTGTGCATTCTAAGATTTTCATACTGAATTCTGAGGGTTTGAAGTTATGCACGTTTTACCTGTTCATCTCCTTCATAGCTCAGAACAATATTGTCCCATATTTCTTTTGCGGATTTATACTCCATAACCTTCAAAAATTCTGATTGAGATAGACATCCTAATAGACTATTGACAGCCTTTGTATTTGTTTCATATTTCTTCTTCTCAGCCGGATATGGAGGAGTTGCTGAAGGAAAAGTGTACCCTGTATCTATGATATCCCAGACTTCGGTACCAAGAGATTGAAGATAGGCTATAACTCTTACCTTCCAGTAGACGAAGTTTGTCCCATCAAAAATTGGTGGCCTGATTGATGCTTCTCTCTCGTAGTTGCTCATGATGATGGATCTTCCTTCAAGCGATCAAAATTCTTCAGAAGGACCTGCTCTGATACCAATTGTTGGAAATAATACTGAGAGGGGGGGTGAATCAGTATTATCAAGTCAAATATTCCCTTTTTAAAATTCAGATAATATATGCTACTTCAGTTAATTAAACCCGCGTATATACGCAACTATGTAGAAGGAAAACCGTGTATACAATGCAAACTTATAATTTACTTTATCTGTCAGATGTTGATTGTTAATCTGTGTATCAGAATCAATTAACCAGTAACCAGGAACAGTAAAACAGAGCAGAAGACAGTCACACACAAGAACACAAGATATAAGGTGGAAACCCAATGTGGGTGAAAACCACCTGCTGCAATTCGTCTCTATCTTCTTTTTAATTAGAAACTTCTTTTTACAATGTACTGGTGCAGTCCTTTACCAATACGCAGGCTGCAACCTGCAGAGAGCTACAACCCTCTCTCATTCTCCAGCTTCTCCTGGAAGGGAGCTACAACCCCCTTAGCTCTTGCACTAGCCAAGATGCTAGTACGTAGGTGCTGGCCTACAGAAGGCTACAACCTTCTCTTTCTTCTAGGGACCACATTTCATAAATTTTCAGACTGGATCCATGAACATCAAACAATCATAAACAATTTATGCATCAAACAATCTCCTTTTCACCAATTAGAACTGAATCAAGTAGATACTTCTCTGACAGTTGTACCCAAAACACAGTAACAGTAACCACACACCAAATTCTGAACCCAGAACACTGCAACAATAAACAGAAGCAGCTAGATCACAACTCAAAAGATATACGCTACTTCAATAACCTAAAACCTGTGTGCATACGCTTCTGTGTTTGGAGAAACCTGCGTATACGTTGTTTTCATTCACTGAATCGGTGTGCATACGCGCCTTCACTTCATTGAACCTGCATACAGATCTATAAAAGATAATTCACTCTTCCAAATATTCAGACACTGATTAACCCAGATTATCAGATTTATAGATCAAGCATGCGCCACATATAACAGATCAAAATCATGCAAATATATTATCATTCAAGCCAAAAGATTATGACCCATCAATAGAACTTATCCTTATTTGCGCTAAGGTTCCTCCTTCATTCAAATCCAGATCTGCACCATAACCCCAATCACCAATATTTCAGATCTCGTACTTATTAGATATTCAATTAATTCGGATTCTCCTTGCCAAATGATCTCCTTCCTCTTTTATAGAGGCCTTTCACAATACCACGGTCCAAAACCATAATAAAACAATACCATGGACTAAATACTTGGGGTCAAGACTTCTGACGAGATACCATGGTCCAAAACCATAGGTTCAAATACCAAGGACTAACTACCATGGACCAAAAGTAAGTTCTCAAACACATACGCGCTTTTCCTTGCATGAAAGTGTGTGTATACGCATACGCGCCTTTGTAACGTCTAACCCGCGTGTATAAGCACATTTGTCTAGGTGAACCTTCGTATATATATTTTTCTTCATTCTGAAGGCCTGAACTGAGATCTGTCACCAAAGAGAGTTTCCATCAAGGACAACACCTGTGCCATAGCTCCAAACCTGTGCCATAATGCCAACAGGCGGATTTGAAATTGGTCTTGGGGAAAGAGGAGGATTTATGACAACAAGAGCAGTTGATGTAGCAGAAGTAATGGGTATTTGAGGGGTAAGGATAGGTTGATGAGGGAGTGAAGGTATGAAAGGAGATGATGGATGATTATCTAAAATATGGGGAAATGATGGAGAGGCAAAATATGTTGAAGACAAATCAGAGAGTTCAAGAATTCGATTAGTAGTGAGGGATGGCTGAGGAGAGTTTTGAAGATTTCGGTTACTCATCAAGTTGGCTCGTTGGATTTCAAGCTCTCTGGTGAATTCTGGGTTTACGACTATGTCCAGCAATTCACTATCAGATGTGGTTCTAAATAGGGAGAGACCAAAATATTCGTCAAAAGAAATATCTTCAAGGAACAGCCACTCCACGGGGCATGAATGAGATCTGAAAACCGGTCTTGGACTTGGTCAACTTTCTTGTCTGAGTATCCTCGGAATGAGATTAGGATTTTAAAATATGGGAGGAGGATCGGGATCGGGATTGGACTTGGTGTATCTTCTTGAAGCCAGCGTTTTCAAAGTTCTCAAGATTTTTATATTGCTTTACACTTTCCACTTTTCAGCCTAATTAATTCTAAACTTATCATCAAAAAGTTCAGAACTTCTCAATTATACTAGGGTGATTTGTCTTTCTTCCCCAGTATAGTCACCACTATGTTAGAGCCTAGATTGACCTTAGGCTGAAGAGAGGCAATCCTAGGATAACCACAAACCAAGCTTAACCTGGTAGCTACCCTACTAGGTCGGGAGAGGGCTCTCTCCTTGTCAATCTCAGTGGAGATGACTATAAATATGGATTTTAGGCTAGGTATAGTAGCTCTAGGTTTTTATGATTGATTTTGATGGTTTTGTTGGATCAAATTGAGCAGGCAGCTTTGGGTCCGGGAAATCAAGTCAGGAATGTAGGGTGTTCTATGGGGCGAGGTAGGTAGGTGTTTTATCACTTGAAATTGAGTGAGATGGTAGGTATAATACTGGTGAGGAGATGAGGAGGGCATGCAAAGCTCGTGAGTCCTCTTCAAACAGTAGAAAACATCAAAAACTAAATGGATTCCCAAGGCAGAGCACTATAACCAATGTATTCTACCTATCTATCTTGATTTCATTTAGTTAGAAGAATGAATAAGATTGTGGCACACATAACACATGAGAAAAACTAATAACAGAAGAAGAAACTATGCAAAAACACTTTACCACAAGTATCCCACAAAAATAGCTGCAAATCCTGGTTTATTTCCTTGCCAAATTGCTGTAAAGATGTACAATGTAACTCAGAGCATCCAAAAGAGTCCAACCTTTGCTAATGACTGAAAAAGTACAAAATATAGACAATCAAACCACCTATGCTAGCCATCAAGGGTCAAATCCAAGAGATAAGGAACTGTTACAACCATTTCCAAACAAGGAGCAAGAATAGAGGCAGTGGAACAGCTTGCCTCTATAAGCATGGAAATTGACTCATTTACCCCCAAACCACCTCAAAATGATGAATCTACCCTCTATGGTCATTTTACAATTACAATTACATAGCATAGCATAATTTACAATCATAAATTCATCCATGATGAGGGAAAAAGACAACTTGTAGAAAACTAGGCGAAAACTGGATTTTTGGGTAAACTGGCTCTATGCATAGCGCCACTGGCCAGGTGCATAGCACCACTTCACAACTACTTTTGGAGGCCTTCCCCTTAGCCAAATTGAGCCCAAGATAGCTCATTGGAAAGGTCTTCCTATTTAGTTTCTGGAACATCTTGAATTTGTACATTTGGATGTCATTTGCCTCATCAAAAGTGAAATATACCAAGGCTGCTTCTGTGTGTCCAAAAAGAGGCAGAGAGGTCATTTTTTTTTATGGTTTTTTGACATTTTAGTGACCAAGTTTTGCTCCAAAATTGCTGAGATTTTCTGGGTTTTATGTTCTCATCATGATGAATCCAGATATGTAAGCCATTTCTTCAAAAAGTCCTCCACTGAAAAGCGTAGCACCGGTGGTGCTAAACACCTAGGGCAAATTTCTGTGTTGTAAAATTTCAAAAATTGAAAATGACCAAAATTTGTCAAAACTTGCACATATTTGACACAAGTCTCTATCATTAATTGCTTTGATGGGCTAGGGAGGCTTTAGCCAAGATTTTCAATTTTTCTTGCTCCTTTTTTCTCTTTAAGGCCTTCCTCAACCTAGCCTTAAGCTTCCTCATCCTTATGTTGCATATTTTGTTCTGGATCTTGTAGTGGTAGGCCATGTGGTGAAGCATTTTCTTGTCTCTGTTGGCCTTCTAAATCGGCCCCTCAAGGTGTATGTTGACCCTCTCAAGCCAAGTTTCCTGGTCATTCTCGATCTATTGTTTAATGGAAGTCAACTTGACCTTTGCCTTCTTAGCCTTTTGCCTATTCTCCTTGATCATTTGCAACTCCATGAGGACTTGCTTGTCGCTCAGTTGTTTGTTTTCTTGCTCTAGATATTTGATGACCCACATAGCCCTCTCTAAGTTGTCAGAAAAAGCTTTTATCTCAGCCTCTTGCTCTTTTATGATCATTTCTTTGACAATCTTTGGATCTTGAGTATCCAAGTCAATGACATCAACTCCTTGTGTCTCCTCATGATCAACAAGGTCAAAGTCTCTCTCTTTCCCATCTCCAAGATCCTTCTTATGCATATTTTTCTTGCCTTTACCTTTGCTCTTGTGTTGTTGCTCAACCTGTACCTGTTTAGCTGAAGAAGAAGAAGGCAAAGCCCCTTCCACTCCTTGTGGAGATAGCATTTGCCTATAGTCTTAAGATGAAGGTGAGACCCCTTCCACTCCTTGTGGAGATAATACTCACCTGGCAGCTGCAAGAAGTTTCCTAGTGCCTCTCTCATATGTTACAAATACTAGTGCTCCAACAGTTTCAGCCTCTTGGACCTTTTCATGCCCTGAAGGTCCACCTTCTTCATGAGACACTGATGAAAAGACTTGAGGGCCTTTGAACATTTCATGAGAAATGAAAGTCTCCCATGGCATGTTGAGAAGGTTCAGCTAATGTAAAACAATGATTTTAATCAAAGAGTAGTGGTAAATGCTAGTTAACTGCTGGGGGTATGATTTCTTCTTTACAATGAGTGTCATCTTCTCAATGTTTCTGAACATGAAGTAGGGAATATTCACCATTCTCACCCTAGTGAAATGCATCAGGAGTCTAATGTGGTAGGCATACAGTCAGGAGAACCTACCTTCACAAGTAAATTACTTGATGATGATCTTCATCAATGGATGTTATCGGGAAAACTAGTGTCCATTCAGCGCTGCTAGTCCCACTAAGACGGGTAGCTATCTTAGAAACAAATAGATTAAAGTTACTTGTGTTTTCCTTTATGAGAGATGGATGAGAGAGAAGCAAAGAGCACCAACCTCAATCTTTCGCTAGTCTCCTTGCTTGTTTCCTCTCTCCTTTGATAGAGCTTTCGCCACTCCTTTCTCACTTATCCTGCTTCAAAGAACACCTGTAGAGCCAAGGAAGAAAAATACCATCAAAGCATAGAGATCTATAATCATAAATAATGTAGGATCAGATGTACATTAACCATATAAATGCATACATAAACAAGATTCAGAGATATACAAGCATATGGAGGAAAACTCAAATAGCTTTATTGATAGAAGTAGTAGAAGAGAGGATTACAACCAAGCTGTCTGATCCAACATCATCCTCCCAGCATGAAAGCCCTCTTCACCTCATACAAAGTAAGATCACCCAACAATGTCTTCAAAGAGAAACCAATAGCACTTCCTTGCAAATTACAAAATTCCAGCCTCTAGATCTCTTGGATGAGGGATCCATATATAGATGTTTTTAGGAGAGTGAGTCAGCTTCTGGGATTTTGATTAGTGTCATTTCACTGATAGCTCTTGGTTCCACTTGGAGATTTCAGATCTCGTACTCATCCCTGGGCGAATTCAGAGAGGCAAGTGTCATATGAGCAGTTTCTAGAAGATTCTCTGGGTTTCCACCTAGCACACTACTTCTGCCATTTGTCTGATCTCGCTCATCGCACGCTACAAAAGGGATTTCCAGTATGCATCGCACCCCCCGTGTGTAATAGGTGAGATGCATTGCACCCTATGCATGGAGCAGTCTGTATGATCTTGTTTTGACCAGTTCTGAGTAGTTTTTCATGGAGAACTTCTGGG
Organism: Pinus tabuliformis; assembly: GCA_031772625.1. Lineage (NCBI taxonomy): Eukaryota > Viridiplantae > Streptophyta > Pinopsida > Pinales > Pinaceae > Pinus > Pinus tabuliformis. The sequence goes on from CM062814.1 coordinate 647,660,414, forward strand.
AGATGATGCAATCAGCTGACCTTGTTCCTTTAGGGTATGAAACAACACTTTTAGGGGTTTAAAAGCCCTTGGTTTATGGACATATGTGATTGGGGTTGCAGTGCCCAAATATGTCTATAGCAGTTGCCCCCTAAAGCATGAGGTTGTAAATCCTTTTGATGTCGAGTGAAATGCTTTATAATGAGGATCCGAGGTTTTTCTAAATGGAAGGTGACCTGTAATAAGATACAATACAATACATTATCTTCACAATATTTTCATGATCTAGCTGAGGGAGGCATTCCCATGCTCAGCTTTATAAATTCATATTCATGTACATAAGACAGACAATCATTTGTGTGGAAGACTGATGATTCTGGTAGAGCCATCATCCTTTAGTTTGGGTGATTATCTGTGCAGCAATGATGTACATTTGATGTCTTTATTTTCCTGAATACATCGCAACCCAGATGGATGAAACTAGATCCGGGGTCTTCAAACTCGTTCAATCTTCGCCCGAAGTACAAGTTGATCCATGTGAAAAGACGTTTTGATGTCGAACATAGAAAGACATCACCTGATTACCAGCCAATGATGTAAGTTGTTAATCAGCGTGAGAGGAATCACCGATAATGATGATGACCCTCAAGGTACTACAGTAAAATTCACGTGGTGTGAATACATGAGCTAATGTCGAACACCACGTAAAATCTTTCGGTCGAAGGCCATTGACGTAAACCTGTCGCTGGAAGTGAGAAACTTGCCATTGAGGCATGCAAGCTTCAAAGTACTGAAAGGGTTGTCCCTAATTCAACTTCTTGGATAATGAGCTAATGTTGACAAGAAGTGACCCGTTGTAGGAGGGCCTTAATGAATCCCACATCTACGACACAGAACAGAGCAAATGATTTTGTGGAGGTGAAAACGATCTGATGATACAAGGTTCAGGGTGGCGGTCATGAAAAATGGAGAGTGAAGGTATTGCAGCGGATGAGACGTTAGCTAGGTTGGTGAATTCTCTGAGCGACTTCTCTTGAACATATCGGTGACACTGAGATGGATTGGTAGCGCTAACCCCAAGGTGGATGGTACGGTGGACCAATGGTGATGTGACTGATGAACAGAATAAGCCAACTCGACTCAATCATGGTGACGGAGTGAAAGTGTCATGTTCAAGAGCGACCTGCTACCAATGAAGCTATTCAAGTTTTCTTCCCTTTTTCCCCTGTCATTGTAAACCAGTACCTCTTTATTTTTGTCAAGCTTGAGGAGGATAACATATGCTTGTTTTATAATTTGCCCTTCGAGCAAACCCGTTGCTATGTTTTGACGAGCCTAGCGACAGTGAAACTCGCTCTTTTCTGCATGGACAAGTTTGTCACTATTGTTTTAACGAGTTTAACGACAAAGATAACTCGGTCCTTTCCAATTTTAGAGAGTCTAAAAAGGGACGTAAAGGCAACTCCAGTGGTCCTTTTTCGTAATGTAATCCCTTAAGTCCGAAAAAGTGTAAAATAATACGAAAGGGATGACTTTTCGATAGTTTTAATGAGCCGAACAAGACAAGTGCTCGTTAATGAGCCGAACAAGACAAGCACTCGATCTTTTTGTGTAATAATCCCTCAGGTCCAAAAAGATTAAAATCTAAAGGAGGGATAGCACTTCCAATCACTTTAACGAGCTGGAGAGGCCAATTGCTCGGCAATCTTTTCATATTTTACGAGTCAGATGAAAAGAGCTTAAAGGAGACTCGTTTTTTGAGGAATGAGTGATGTTTTGGATAGCAACTGGTTCCAGGTAAGGTTTGGAACATTCCAATCACGGCAGTGTAAAGAAGGTGGCTAATAGAATCACTTGCCACAGTTGTTCCTCAAAAGGGTAAACAATCAAATGGAGGCATATGATCGGCTAAAAAGAGTGGAGGTGATGGTAAGAACACAAGCAAGGTTCAAAAGCTGATAGTCATGCGATCAAAATGGTTATTTACCAGGGGTGGGGTTCATTTTGTAATGAGCTTGAAATCTATGGAAACACTTGCTCATTGCTAGGTTTATTTTTTGACGAGCTTGAACTTCGCATAAAACTGTTCATGGCGAGGTGTATTTTTTAACAAGCTTGAACTTTGCGTAAAACTGCTCGTGGCGGGTTTATTTTTTAACAAGCTTGGACTTTGCGTAAAACTACTCGTGCTAGTCATATAATAAGGATGTCTCATCGATAAGTTCATTTTTTAGGGAGCTTGCCCCATTCGAAACGTTTCTCCTGAGCCTTTTGTTATGCAAGCTAGGAACGACCAACCTATGAGTCTAAAGGGTTCAGAGCCTACAAACTAAGAAAATAAATGGTCGCTTTTCACTTGCATGCAAAAAGGTTTTCATGCCCCCAGGTATAACGAAATAGAGTTTCCAGGTTACCATACGGAAGTTCTTGCATTGGCAATATTGTTTCATCCATATTTGCAGACAAAACACTTCCTTGGATCTGTCCATCGAAATGGATGAAGGTGATTCTAGTTCCAATCACCTAACCTTTGACGGAGGAATCCTTTTCCAGACTGATCCATTATCCTAAACGGACAGGATTGTCAGACTAGTCATATTCCTATGCGAAAACCTATCTTATATCTGGGGGTTTTCTGCCGAAGCAGACCAGGGTGCATGCCTCCTAGGTTTCAGTCACAATCACCGAATTACTCGCGATCATAAGGTGGATAGAGTGGAGATTGATGAGACATTCCTTGGGAAAAAAGACCAGTTAGGGATGGAATTTGACTAATATTTTTGTTTGAACCAGGGAATGAAAGCTGGTCTACGAGCTGGACCATTCTACCTTCATGTGGAAAACACATCACTCGAAAGAGTGAAGAAATGATAGCTCCCATGCTATAAATGTAGTCACGCCTAAGGAGTAGATTGTAATCTAGAGGTCCTTGGAATACCATCACATTTAGATGAACGGTTTTCCTTCTCAAAGTTATAGGAAAGTTTGGAAGGATCCCTAACGGTCGACTAGTTCCTTTGTTGAAGCTTGTCAGATTTCGAATCTTAGGTAGAAGTGATGGTGAACCATGCACTTTCCAAGCAGTTGAGGAAAGGATACTCACAGAAGCCCCTTCATCTATAATAGTATCGACCATGATCATTCTGTAAGCTTGTACTATGATTCGGAATGATACATTAGATGGTAGGCGGGGTCTGCCTAGAAGATTCCAATCGAAGGAAACGACTAGATTGCTTGGAAGTGGGACCAAATAAACAGCTGGATACATCTCTGATGAACTTCCTTCCTGCGATAAAGGAATGGGTAGATTGCCCCCATGTTCATCAGAGTCTATGTTCATGAAAATAATTTGAACGGTGTCATTCTAATTCTCTTTGGTGACAGTATCATCTGAAGGTGGGTTCTCTGAAGACAAGATTGGGTCGACTGCCATCTCGACCTGTTGACTTTGGCCCGGTGTGGACTCCGAGGGTCTATCTTCAATGATAGGTGCTTCGACTGATAACAACGTTGGGTCAGTCGAATTTTCAACTGGCGATGGAGTCGGCAAGAGTTTCTTGTATCCAGGAGGAAGTCGCTGCGGTGATGCAGGACAGTTATCCAAGACTCTTTTAGCTTTGTCTAGGAAGGGACAACAGTGGAGGGCATGATCGCCTTCACATAGTCTACAAGGAAATTTGGATCTTCCTTTTTTTCCATTGACTTTGTTTTCACTAGTTGACGGTGTGCTTTCAACATGATCGTCAGTGGTTGAAGACACTGGATTGTGAAAGCGGGGAGACCAGTCTCTCAAGATCCGTGGGATGCAGGGACAATCTCGATGATAGTGGTATCCCTTGCAAATGACACATGGAGATTTAAGTTTGGAAGGTGCAGTGTGTGGATTTCGCTAGATGATGTACGGTTGCCCCCTTTTGCTGTTGGGTTCTTATTCTTCTTCTCCTTCCCTTTCTTCTTCTTCTCAGTTACTTGGTTTTTAGCATTACTAGCTTCAGCAAGTGAGGAGGAAGAAGGAGAGGGAGAAACAAATGAAGTAGAAGGTGGGGGAGCAACTTCATCTGGTTGCTGATTTGATTGTTGAGGAATTTCGGTGTTTTGAACGACAGAGGTCAAGAAAAGCCATACTGGCAGGCCAATTGTGAATCCTGGAAGGGACAATGTGGCCATGTGTGGAGCACCAACATCCCCCCAAGAGGAGAAGGGACTAGGATTTCCCCCAAGGGGAAATACTTGATTGGTAAACTCCATTTCTCAACCTAAAGACCAATGAGGGAACAATGACATTATTTCGATTAAAATAAATTTTATGACGCTTTGACACAACTTGCTTTCTCAATTTTTAAGAGTCGAGAAAAAGCTAAAGATGACTCTAGTTGCCTTCGATTTTTAATTAACCTGAAGTGACAAGTGCTCAGATGGAAATTTTCTTTTAAGGAGTCTGAAAAGGAACGAAAGTGACTGCTCTGGAAATCTAGACAGAGGGATTACCGAACCAATCACAAAACTTCAGAATACTTTTTACAATACAACAATCAATCTTCCCAAATGCTGTGTTCAGTGCATTGTGATCAATAGGGCGGTAGACACAGCTTCCTAAGGATAAAGGATGTAGCCTATTGTGGTCTCCCAATATATACTCGACGGTACATGGGAGCACAAGTCCGTACTAGCACTTGTCATCTCAAAGAGGAGGAATCACCCAACCTACGATGAAAACGATAGTTACTAGGCTTTACGATGCCAGAATATGTCTCTAGCCTAGACTTCTAAATGTTGTGCATTAGGTTCCAAAGCGTTTTTATGTTCATTGAAGTTTATTTTACAATTGATCTTTCTTAAGAAGTTTGCCTTTAAGGTTCAGTGCGTGAAGTAGATATACAATTCCTAAATATGCAATCTAAGATGATAAACAGTCGTTTATTTTCCTTTTGTGATGAAATTCCTAGCTACTAAGGAAAGAGAAATGAAATTCTTTCAACATAGAGTAGAGAGCAGACACTAGATGCACTTTTCCTGAATCAACTTCAGCATGCAGTCTTAATGCAAATGCACATGCATGTATTTGTTTTCCGCTTTCTTAATGTATGAATGACAAAAAGAATGCTAAGTACAGATCTGAACTATTCTTCTTTCAAAGCGACAGTACTAACAATTTTCTTTTCAAAAAACAAAAGTAGGGTCAAGATGACACTTTGCGATTTTGAATTTAAACTGCTTTCGACACTTGAAATACTAACAATTTAAATCAAATACAATGGCAAAAGTGTAATCGACTATCTAAAAGAGGAATTCTTTGTAATACTCTTTTTCTTGACTGAAAACGACACTTGCAACACTTTCAAATCAAAAGACGACAGTTCGATTAAGCTATTGTTTGCACAAGAGAACTGTAAATGATGAAAAATACATAAAAACATTCACAATTCTTTATCAATGGAGGCCAAATAATGCAAAGGAGGATGGTTTCAACAAAGATATATTGATCATAGACAACAAAACCACTGAATAAAGCTGAAGACAATGAATAAAAATCCAAAATCTGGAGGCAGAAATAGTCTCATCTGATCATCGCACCTGTAACACAGGGAAACAGGGATGCATCTCACCTACAGCACACAGGAGGTGCAATGCATCCATACTGCCAAGAAGAGGTAGTGCGATGGTCTAGGGATGAGACTGAGCTTGGTTTTTGCTCACAGTTTGCAGCTAAGTTCAAGGATTTTGGTTGAGCTAATGATTGTCAGTAAACACAAAGTATAGGGGCCGATCTAATGAGGTTATTTGAGCTACCACCAGGGCACTTAGGATTTTTGCAAGCTAGAGGTTCAGTTCATAAACCAACCCGGAGATTGACTGAAGCAGCATTGATCTACTTTGTAGTTGCATAGCAAAAGAAGTTCGAAGGCTCACTGGCTTGACTTCAAGGTCCATCTATGGTTTATAAAGCAAACAATAGTAACAAAACAAACAAACTATTCGCTCCCCAGTGGAGTCGCCATTTTGTTATCGGGAAAACTAGTGTCCATTCAGAGCTGCTAGTCCCACTAGGACAGGTAGCTATCTTAGAAACAAACAGATTAAAGTTACTTGTGTTTTCCTTTATGAGAGATGGATGAGAGAGAAGAAAAGAGCACCAACCTTAGTCTTTCACTATTCTCCTTTCTTGTTTCCTCTCTCATTTGATAGAGCTTTCGCCACTCCTTTCTCACTTGTCCCGCTTCAAAGAACACCTATAGAGCCAAGGCAACAAAATACCATCAAATCATAGAGATCTATAATCATAAATAATGTAGGATCAGATGTACATTAACCATATAAATGCATCATAAACAAGATTCAGATATATACAAGCATATGGAGGAAAACTCAAATAGCTTTATTGATAGAAATAGTAGAAGAGAGGATTATAGCCAAGTTGTTTGATCCAGCATCATCCTCCCAGCCTGCAAGCCCTCTTCACCTCATACAAATCAAGCTCACCCAACAATGTCTTCAAAGAGAAACCAACTACACTTCCTTGCAAATTACAAAATTCCAGCCTCTGGATCTCTTGGATGAGGGATCCATATATAGATGTTTTCAAGAGAGTGAGTCAGCTTCTGGGATTTTGATTAGTGTCATTTCACTGATAGTTCTTGGTTCCACTTGGAGATTTCATATCTCTTACTCATCCCTGGGCGAATTCAGAGAGGCAAGTGTCATATGAGCAGTTTCTAAAAGATTCTTTGGGTTTCCACCTAGCACACTGCTTCTGCCATTTGTCTACTCTAGCTGATTGCACGCTATAGAAGGGATTTCCAGCATGCATCAAACCCCCCATGTGTAATAGGTGAGATGCATCGCACCCTATGCATGGAGCAGTCTATATGGTCTTGTTTTGACCAGTTCTGAGTAGTTTTTCATGGAGAACTTCTGGGAGATGATGTAATCCACTAACCTTGTTCCTTTAGGGTATGAAACAACACTTTTAGGGATTTAGAAGCCCTTGGTTTATGGACATATGTGATTGGGGTTGCAGTGCCCAAATATGTCTATAACAATGGAGCAAACCTGTCCTCCAAGAATTTAAAGGGGAATACTCTTTTAAGTTTTTTATGGTATTTAGCCTTCATGTAAGGCTCATAGTACTCCCTATCAATGTCCCGACATTTGTTCCACTTTTCACCCACATTTGTAATACCTGTAGCCTCTGAAATAACCAGTTAGTGACAAAGTGAATATAACTCCATCAAGGTTTACTTCATTATTGTCCAAATGTGTCACAAACAACCTTGCTAATTCATGATGAAATCTAACCCTTTCCACCATTTCACAAAAACCATAACATAACTAATGTTTAAAACAAGAAATGGCAAATGGGCAGGCTTGCAACTCCCTCAAACTGGTAGGATCCTCTCTGATATGTTTTCCTCCTTTATGAGGCTTCCTGCCTTGTGTGTCTCTCTCCCTGGAACTGTCACTAAGGGTTTCTTCTTCCAGTTCATACTCACTATCCCTCTCCATTGTTTTATAGTTGTTTCTCTTGTTGTGAATGAAGAGATAGGGTGAATGAATGTAAGATGAGTATGAAGAGATTTTATAGGTAAATAAGTGAGAGTGAATAAAAGTGTGAATGGGATTTAGTGAGTGAGTAGGGTTTGGGAATAGTGTAGGGTTTGGGGTGTATGTATAGGGTTTGGGAATTGGGGAAAATATATGAGGGAATGGGGTTTAGGGAACAACAAATAGATGATATAGGACAACAGTAAATGAGTGAGCTTTTAAAACATATGAGATAGTTTGTTGAAAATTAGGGTTTGACTTTTTGAGAAACAAAATCATCAAATATTGATGCAACAACTCTTTTTAGCAAGAATGATGAGGTTACTTACTTGCAAAGAAATAATTTGGAAGTTTTGAGGTGAATTGAGGCAATTTAGAATGATTTGGAGCTTGACTCCTAGGTGCGTAGTGCACTCACCCAGGTGCGTAGCATTGGTTTGGTGCATAGCGCCAGTTCATTTTTACATTGAATAAATTAGCCAGGTTTGTAGCGTCGGTCTTATGGTGCGTAGCGCCAGTCAAATTTCTCCAAAAACACAGTGAATGCACCACCTTTGCTCAATAACACAGCAAAATCGCATTTTTAGCTCATGCACTTCAACTCAAACAATGAAATGACTTAAGAGAGGAATGACCTTTATATAGCTTTTCAACTTTTGATTTTTTTTTAATGTTCAAAACCCACTTTGTAATGTCTATTTTCTTTTCAAATACTTTGTTTTTTTTGGATGCTTGATCTTTTGCTTGAATAGGTGAGTTGATGCTTGATTTCTTTGACTTTTGCAGTGGCATGTACTTGGAAATATTAGCAGGTGACCAGGAGCAGCATGAAACTATTAATTACATATGAGAAATAATAAAATTACATGAAATTTACAAATAATATACCAATGCTCCAGTTTTGAGGTGAAAAATTTATTAAGCTTACAAATTATGAGATTAAAACTTTTCTGATGATTATTGTCATCCTCATGTATCTGCTGACCATTATTAATCAATAGTTACTGAAAGTTTGACCATGGTAAACGCTAATACCTAATGAGACTGAAACGCTAAGACCTAAGACTAAATTGATGAAATGAACTGAAAATAAACATGAATCATGGACTAAAAAGTATGAAAGGAGGTCAGCAGATATATGTCATGAGGGAAAAACTGAAATGAACCCTACCATCAGTTGATCCATGACCTAATGGAATGTAACTCATCAGAATGGGCCACCTAGTATGAAATGCAAAAGAGTGAATTTTGATCACTCATAGCAGTGTGAAGACACTGACACTAACATATATTATTTATTTTTGTAATTAACATATGTAACTTTGTGTTTTCATATTAAATGAACATGCACATTGTCTAATATTTTTTTAATTCAGTTGAAAAATCATACTAATTAATTTATTTTGATTAATAATGAACACATAAAATCAATTTAAAATTACTAAATTAGTAGTTTATATTGATTAATGACGAACAAAAAAAATGAATATACGATTAAATTAGTCATTTATAATCAATATTAATGAAAGTAAATGAAATAAATATAAAATACTAAATTAGTCATTTTTTTAATAAATATGAAACTACAAAGAAAGATAAATGACTACTACAAATGATAAATTTGTGATTACAAATGACAATTAAAATTTTCATATATACAACTATTAGTAGCTAATTTATAGTATCTTATAACACAAACAAAATGTAGTCATATTTATTTGGCCATTAATTGGTTTCAAATGATGACAAAAATTTGCATATATATGACTATTAGTAGCTAATTTATAGTACCTTATAACACGACCAACATTTTGGTCATATTGTTTTGGTCTCTAATTGGTTTTCTCGAGTGATCATATAGTAATATATTTTATTTTATATTTAGTCATTAATTGTGACAATTAATAACTAAATTAATGACTAAATATACTACTAAACGATAAAATTGAGACAACTAATTAATGACTAAGCTAAAAACGACTAAAGTTTGTCCGCATTATAAGATACCGTAAATTGGCTACTACTGGTCACTGACTGAAAAATGGCCGTTTATATGAGAAATTTAGTTATTCTTTTAGTGTTGTGAATCCTCTTTTGAGGTCTCAGAAGGTTATCGTGAAATTCCCAATCAAAGGATTTCTCGCTTCCTATTGTCAAGAACGTATGCAAAACATGTTGGTGTAGGGACACCTATTTATTTAGTTGTAGTTTTGGAATATATATCAACAAGGGTCCTTGAGTTGGTTGGGATTGAAACATGGGTCACATAAGAAAAATAACATTGTACCATGACACATCTAGCTAGATATCATAAACGATAAGGAGGTCAACAAATTATTAGATTCTATGACAATTTCCAATGGTGAAGTGTTGTCAAATATTCAAGGTGTGTTACTACCTAAAAAGGATGGAAAGGGAAAGGGATCTAAGATTGGTAGTGCCTCCTAAGAGTTTTAAGTTATGAGAAGATAAATTGTTAAAATGGCATAACACCCCTTTAATCACCCACATATTGTAGTGTAATTATGCACATATAATTCTTGGGTGTCAACATTGATGTTATGATGTCAAACTCTATTATATGATATAATTTTTACTTTTATTAATACAAATGCTAGAGATGAAGGAAGGGGACAACCAACAAATTATGATGCTTCGAGAAGAGGGAAAACTTGATTTAAGAGGAAAAATATACCTTGGGTGAATATTTCCCTTTAATGTGATTGTTAGTCTTCCTAAGGAGATGAAAGGCTAGGAAGATGAAGGGTCAAGGAGTGATTATAAAAATAAGAGGCAGGAGAAATCAAGGGGCTCTTCTTCTTGGTTCTTAAGCTTCTAGTTTTTCTCTCTTCTATTCCTCTCACATACATCTCTCTCTCTCTCTCTCTCTTGCTCACATAGAAAATTCGAATTGGAAAAAATATTAGTGATAAAACCCAGTTAGGTTCAGACCATATGACTAGTTAAGAGATGTGAGTGACAACTTATATGACATGAAATAACTATGTCACAGTGCTTTTACTTTGGACTATATTTCTTTTAGGACTAGGAATGGTCCTAGCTATTGTTGGAAATAATACTGAGAGGGGGGGTGAATCAGTATTATCAAATTCTTTTCAATATATCTTCCTTATTTATACTTTGAATAATTCTTCAAATATTAATCATTACTTTGTATGTCAGAATCATAAAATAATGAGCAGGAACAAGAAAAGCAAATAGTCACACAAAAGAACACCAGATATAAGGCGGAAACCCAATGTGGGTGAAAACCACCTGCTGCAATATGTCTCTATCTTCTTTTAATAAGAAACTCCTTTTACAATGATTTTGTACTGGTGCAGTCCTTTACCAGTACGCAGGCTACAACCTGCAGAGAGCTACAACTCTCTCTCTCGTTTTCCAGTCTCTCCTGGAAGGGAGCTACAACCCCCTTCTTCTTTTCTTTCAAGGACCACTTTTCATTAATTTTCAGACTGGATCCAAGAACATCAAAAACCCATCAACTACACTTGCATCATCAATCTCTGATTTCACCAAAGCCAACCCGCATACAAATCTGCAAATATTTCCTTATAACTTTGCAGTTGTTCCATACATCAGACATACCCATATCATAACATGTGTAAAATAAAACATGCATCAATAATTCAAACCCAGATTATTAGATTTATAGATCAAGCGTATACCACATATCACAGATCAAAATCATATAGAGATACCACTATTCCAGCCTTAAGATTTTGACCCATCAATAGAACTTATCCTTCTCCTTACGCTCAGGTTCCTTCTTCATTCAGATCCAGATCTGCACCATAACCCAATCACAATATTCCAGATCTAGCACTTTATCAGATATTCAATAATTCAAAAGATGCTTTGCCAAATGATCTCCTTCCTCTTTTATAACCTTAGTCCTTTCTCAATACCATGGTCCAAAACCATAGGATCAAAAAACTGTTGGACTAATACCATGAACCAACCATGAAAGTGCGTGAGATCAACACTTTTGGATGCAATACCACGGACCAAAACCATAGGATCAAAAACTGTCAGACTAATACCATGAACCAACCATGAAAGTGCGTGAACTTTTCTCTTGCATGAAGGGAACTTTTCTCTGCATGAAAGTGCATAAACTTTTCTCTACATGAAATAAACTTTTCTCTGCATAAAAGTGCGTGAACATTTCTCTACATGAAATAAACTCTTCTCTGCATAAAAGTGCGTGAACTTTTCTCTACATGAAATAAATTTTTCTCTGCATAAAAGTGCGTGAACTTTTCTCTACATGGAATAAACTTTTCTCTGCATAAAAGTGCATGAACTTTTCTCTACATGGAATAAAATTTTCTCTGCATAAAAGTGCGTGAACTTTTCTCTACATGGAATAAACTTTTCTCTGCATAAAAGTGCGTGAACTTTTCTCTACATGAAGGAAACTTTGTTGCACTATAATTTATCAAATAAATTTGCTGCACTATAATTTATCATTTGTGTGATTTTCCGTCAAGGACAACACTTTTCTCATAATGCCAACAATCTCCCCCTTTGGACTTGTCATACTGAGAATTGTCATCTGATATCTCTTCCGTAGATTCATCTAGATATATATAAGTGAGTTGATCTTCTATGAGTTGTTTGCCATCAAGTACAACACATGCATCATAATGCCAACAATCTCCCCCTTTGGACTTGATGGCAACAATACCAAATCACTCTCCCCCTTTGACATCAAGGGCAAAGGGCGAACCAAGATATTCTCTTTCCTAGAAAGGCATTCCGCTATTCATACTTCCCCTGAGTACCGGTTGAAATCTCTGAATGAGCTCCCCCTTTGTATATGCCAAGGTGTACCAATCTGTTCATGCTACATGCTGAAAGCTCTGCTCTTTCTGAATTGTGTTGTTCATGCTCCCCCTGACTATAGGAAAGATCTACAAAAGATGTTCTCCAAGAAAGAGATAGAGACGTATTGCAGCAATATTCAGACCAGCATCCATGATCTCCTTCTGTACTTCCTCCATAATGCCAACAATGCATGATATGCTCCCCCTAAACCTGTGCCATTCGATCTTCGACCAATGTACGCATATACTTCAGATGAACCTTGCGTACAACCAACAATCAGAAGAGATTCAACAACAAGATGATACATCAACAACCCCCAGCTTTTGCCTGAGGTATTCAAAGGTCTCCCTAGGCAATGGTTTGGTGAGTATATCAGCAACCTGTTCCTTAGAAGGAACATACTCCAACTTGACCTTTTGTTCAAGCACTTGTTCCCGGAGAAAGTGATACTTGATTGGTATGTGCTTGGTTTTTGAGTGCATGACTGGGTTTTTTGAAATGCTGATTGCACTTGTATTATCACATAAGATGGAGATAGGTGGTGTACAAGTGATTTGAAAATCCTGTAGGGTCTGCATCATCCAAAGGAGTTGAGTGCAGCAAGATGCAGCAGCAACATATTCTACTTCAGCTGTAGACAAGGCAATCGAACTCTGTTTCTTGCTGAACCAAGATACTAATCTGGAACCCATAAAGAATGCACCACCACTTGTGCTCTTCCTGTCATCCACGCTTCCGGCCCAATCTGCATCAGTATAAGCATGAAGTGTGAGATCTGTATCTCTAGGATACCATAAGCCATAATTTTGAGTCCCTTGAAGATATTTGAAGATTCTCTTTACTGCCTGAAGATGAGTTTCCTTTGGATTTGCCTGAAATCTTCCAACTATTCCCACTGCATGCATGATGTCTGGTCGGGTACCTGTCAAATAAAGTAGACTTCCAATCATAGATCTGTAGGTTGGTTGATGTACTGTTGCTGATTCATCATTTGCACTGAGGCTACATCCTGTGACCATGGGTGTACATACTGGTTTTGCATCTTCCATGCCATATTTCTTCAAAATCTGCTTGAGATACTTGGTTTGAGACAAGAAGATCCCTCCTTCCTTTTGTTGAATTTGCAGGCCAAGAAAATATGTCAATTCTCCAAGCAAGGACATTTCGAATTCTTTCTGCATCACCAAGGCAAAGCTTTGACTTATAGATTCTTCATTGCTGCCAAAGATAATGTCATCTACATACATAACAAGTATTAGCAATTTGTTATTTTCAATTTTTATATAAAGATTGCTATCTGCTGATCCTTTTGAAAAACCTTGTTGATGAAGATATTTGTCCAAACGATAGTACCAAGCCCTTGGAGCTTGTTTAAGACCATAGAGAGCCTTTTTCAGTCTGCATACAAGATTTGGATCATTTCCAAGAATGAACCCATATGGCTGCTCAATGTATACTTCTTATTCTAAGTCTCCATTCAGAAAGGCTGATTTCACGTCCATTTGAAATACTTTGAACTTTTGAAAGCTTGAGAGAGCAAGGAACATTCGGATGGCCTCAAGTCTTGCAACAGGAGCAAAAGTTTCCTCAAAATCTATTCCTTCTTGCTGCGCATACCCTTTACAAACAAGTCTTGCCTTGTTTCTAATTACTTCCCCATTTTCATTCACCTTATTTTTGAAGACCCATTTTGTCCCTATAACATTCTTATCCTTTGGTCTAGGAACCAACTCCCAAGTGTTGTTCTTTTCGATCTGCTCAAGTTCTTCATCCATTGCTTTGACCCAACATTCATCTTTGCATGCCTCTTTTACATTTTGTGGTTCAGTGGAGGAGAGTAATGCCAAATAGCTTGAAGCTTCTGCAATTGTTCTTATTGTTTGTACACCTGCTTCTTTCTGCCCCAAAATCTGAGATTCTGGATGATTCTTCTGAACGTACCGGGATGGAGTCTTCTCTTCTATTCTTATCTGTTCCTCTGGTGCTCCTTGAGGTTCTTCTTCTTCATCATTCTGTCTTTGAGGGTAGTCTTCATCTTCTTCGATATTTTCATGATTTACTTGCCTAGGAATGTATCCCTTTTCATCAACCACTACATCAATGCTGTCAACAATTCTTCCAAGTCTTTTATTGTAGCACTTATATGCTTTGCTGTGTGGAGAATAACCAAGAAGAATGCCTTCATCTACTCTAGGTTCAAGTTTGCCAAGTTGCTCATCAGTATTCTTAATATAGCATTTGCTCCCAAAGATTTTGAAGTGCTTTACCGAAGGAGTCTCACCATACCAGAGCTCATGAGGAGTTTGAGTGCTGTTCACTCCGACATTTGTTTTGTTGAGAATAACAACCGCAGCATATGCGGCTTCACCCCAGAAAGTTGCGGGAGTTCCGGACTCATCAAGCATAGCACGGGCCATTTGTTGGACTGTTCTGTTCATCCTTTCCACCACTCCATTTTGCTGAGGAGTTCTAGCTGTAGAGAATTCCCTTCTTATCCCATGTTCTTCACAGAAATCGAAAAATTCATTTGAGGTAAACTCCCCACCTCTGTTGGACCTGAGGCACTTAATTTTGTAACCGTGATTCATTTTCAACCAAGGCTTTGAAGGATTTGAATTTTTCGAATGCTTCGTCTTTGTGCTTCAAAAGTCCTAACCAAACAAACCTAGAGAAATCGTCAATGAATAATATCAAGTATTCTTCTCCTCGAGGTGACCTCATCCTGAAAGGACCACATACATCTGTATGGACTAGTTCAAGAGGCCTGCTGGCTGATCCTTCCTTCTCCGGGAAGTTGGTTCTGGTTTGCTTACCAAACTGACATGATTTGCATATAGTGTTGTCTGGAATTTTGATATCTGGAAGACCACGAACTGCCTAATATTTGCATGCCTTCCTTATTTGTGAAAAGCTTAGATGCCCCAACCTCCGGTGCCATAACCAATGTTCATCATCCTTGCTCAAATAGCATTGTTGTTGTCCTTCTTCAAATATGTATAGATTATTTGGAGTTCTTCTACCTTTGATCACTGTTTTCCCTATATCAAGATCACGAACGCTACATCCATTTGATCGAAATATTACCTCGATTCCTTGATCGCACATCTGACTGACACTCAGAAGGTTATGCTTCAAGCCATCAACATACAAAACATTTCCAGCTTTGACCTTTTCTTTTAACTGAGCTGTGCCTTTTCCTTTTATAGCTGCTGGAGTATCATTTCCAAAAGAAACTTTCTTTCCCTTTTCTAAAGCAGAATATGATTCAAGTTTTTCTTTATCACCTGTCATATGCTTCGAACATCCACTGTCGATGTACCATAGATTTTCCTGTCCCTCTGCATAAAAGGCTATCCCACATCTTTCTGATTGTGGTTCCTTTATTCTCCATGTTCTGGTGCTTGAGGCTTGTTCCTTTGTCTGCTGAAATCTGCTCCTGCATTCAAAATCTTCATGACCGAAGTTATTACAAATAGAACATTCAATTTCATTTTCAAGAGCCGAAAAGTTGTTATAGGTCCTTTTTGTAATCCCAGTCATACTTCTTTGTTTTTGAGCTTCTCTAGTCATGATTGTTTTATATGCAACACATTGAACTACTTTGTGACCAAAGTTATGGCAAGAGAAACATTGGCCATTGAAGAAACTTCTGCGGTTATCAAATCTACCACCCAAATGATTGTAATTCTTATTGTCATCCATTCTTGAAGCAAATTGAGAAGATTTTACCTGTGGCTGGTTGTAGCTTTTGTTCACCCTTAAGACAAATTTCCCCTGGTTTACCTGGTAGTCTTTGTTAGTTCTTGATGTAATTCGTCCCTGCTTTACCTGGTGATCTCCATTGTGCTTTTGCTCATTCCTTCTTGCTGCATATAGATAACTCTTTGAGGTGGATGCTTGAGATGTTTCTCCATTATACCCCAGACCTGTCTTGTTTAGCGGAGAACGCTGTACATTGATGATCTCATCCAGAGTTTCAAATCCTTTGACAAACTTAAGATTAATAGTCTTTGTTTTCTCAATTTCTTTTCTAAGGCCAACAATTTCACATTCTAACTTTTCAATAAATTTTTCTTTTTCATCAATTTGAAATTGTAGAGTATCAATGATCACATTCTTTTCTTCTATACATGTCTTGAGTCTAGAAATCTCTTCATAAAAACTATCCACATCTATAGCATCCATGTAATCATCATCTTCAAAGGCCATTAAAAGTTTATAGGCATTACCTCGTTCATCTTCATCACTATTTGATAGACCATCATTGTCTTCATGAGTGTAGTAGCTTTTCTTATTTGCATTCTGTTTCTTGTTCCATCTAATAGGTTCCTTTCCCTTGTCGATCTTATCCTTATGAGGACATTTGGCAACATAGTGACCTACTCTTCCACAAGAAAATCATTTGAAGGGTAACTTACCTCTGAACCGTCCAGCACCACGTTGAATATTTCTAACAAAATTTGATTCTTCTTCTTCTTCTGACCCATGTCCTGATTCATAGTACTCTCCTTTACCTGAAGCCTTGAAGGCAGCTTCTTTCCTGTCAGATGGACCTCCTTTTCTCATTTCATAAGTAGTTAGAATTCCATGTAGTTGTGACATTTTAAGATGTTGTAGATTCTCCTTTTCTTCTATAGCAGAAACTTTAGATTCAAACCTAGGTGACAAAGATCTTAGAACTTTTTCAACCACAACAGCCTCTTTTATTTCTTCACCCAAATTTTTCATACAATTAACAATCTCATCCACACGAAGAAAATAGTTAGCCACACTTTCATCATTATACATTATGAGATTCTCATACTGAATCCTGAGGGTTTTAAGTTTTGCACGTTTTACCTGTTCATCTCCTTCGTAGCTCAAAACAATCTTGTCCCATATTTCTTTTGCGGATTTATATTGCATAACCTTCACGAATTCAGATTGAGATAGACATCCTAGAAGAGTATTAACCTCCTTTGCATTTGTTTCATATTTCTTCTTCTCAGTTGAATCTATAGGAGTCGCTGATGGAAAAGTATACCCTGTTTCTATAATGTCCCATACTTCTGTACCCAAATATTGAAGATAGGCAGTAACTCTTACCTTCCAATATACGAAGTTTGTCCCATCAAAAATCGGGGGCCTGATTGATGCTTCCCTCTCGTAGTTGCTCATGATGTTAGATCTTCCTTCAAGCGATCAAGCTTCTTCAGAAGGACCTGCTCTGATACTAATTGTTGGAAATAATACTGAGAGGGGGGTGAATCAGTATTATCAAATTCTTTTCAATATATCTTCCTTATTTATACTTTGAATAATTCTTCAAATATTGATCATTACTTTGTATGTCAGAATCATAAAATAATGAGCAGGAACAAGAAAAGCAAATAGTCACACAAAAGAACACCAGATATAAGGTGGAAACCCAATGTGGGTGAAAACCACCTGCTGCAATATGTCTCTATCTTCTTTTAATAAGAAACTCCTTTTACAATGATTTTGTACTGGTGCAGTCCTTTACCAGTACGCAGGCTACAACCTGCAGAAAGCTACAATTCTCTCTCTCGTTTTCCAGTCTCTCCTGGAAGGGAGCTACAACCCCCTACTTCTTTTCTTTCAAGGACCACTTTTCATTAATTTTCAGACTGGATCTAAGAACATCAAAAACCCATCAACTACACTTGCATCATCAATCTCTGATTTCACCAAAGCCAACCCGCATACAGATCTGCAAATATTTCCTTATAACTTTGCAGTTGTTCCATACATCAGACATACCCAGATCATAACATGTGTAAAATAAAACATGCATCAATAATTCAGACCCAGATTATTAGATTTATAGATCAAGCGTATACCACATATCACAGATCAAAATCATATAGAGATACCACTATTCCAGCCTTAAGATTTTGACCCATTAATAGAACTTATCCTTCTCCTTACGCTCAGGTTCCTTCTTCATTCAGATCTAGATCTGCACCATAACCCAATCACAATATTCCAGACCTAGCACTTTATCAGATATTCAATAATTCAGAAGATGCTTTGCCAAATGATCTCCTTCCTCTTTTATAGCCTTAGTCCTTTCCCAATACCACGGTCCAAAACCATAGGATCAAAAAACTGTTGGACTAATACCATGAACCAACCATGAAAGTGCGTGAGATCAACACTTTTGGATGCAATACCACGGACCAAAACCATAGGATCAAAAACTGTCGAACTAATACCATGAACCAACCATGAAAGTGCGTGAACTTTTCTCTTGCATGAAGGGAACTTTTCTCTGCATGAAAGTGCGTAAACTTTTCTCTACATGAAATAAACTTTTCTCTGCATAAAAGTGCGTGAACATTTCTCTACATGAAATAAACTCTTCTCTGCATAAAATTGTGTGAACTTTTCTCTACATGAAATAAACTTTTCTCTGCATAAAAGTGCGTGAACTTTTCTCTACATGGAATAAACTTTTCTCTGCATAAAAGTGCGTGAACTTTTCTCTACATGGAATAAACTTTTCTCTGCATAAAAGTGCGTGAACTTTTCTCTACATGGAATAAACTTTTATCTGCATAAAAGTGCGTGAACTTTTCTCTACATGAAGGAAACTTTGTTGCACTATAATTTATCAAATAAATTTGCTGCACTATAATTTATCATTTGTGTGATTTGTCGTCAAGGACAACACTTGTCTCATAATGCCAACAATCTCCCCCTTTGGACTTGTCATACTGAGAATTTTCATATGATATCTCTTCCGTAGATTCATCTAGATATATATGAGTTGATCTTCTATGAGTTGTTTGCCATCAAGTACAACACATGCATCATAATGCCAACAGCTATGTGTGTTACATAAAGAAATAAAGAGGGGAGGGTTCAAGGAATATAGAGTTTAGAGAAATAATCCCTTGTGTTATGTAGACTTGCATGGTATTTTATTGAATTTAAGCTTGGTCAAAGATGGAAAGGTTGATCACTGAGCTTTCCTCTGTGTGTGTGAAGGATAATGGTCTTCGCTTTTGGTGTGAAACTCTAGTCTAAATCTAAGTGTGTGAAATACCACTGAGTTAAATTCTCCTCAAGAAATCAAGAGTTGGCACAGGGGTGGTCAATTGTGAGAAAAAAAGTAGCGTAATTGGGCCAACGATGCGATGGAACATGGCTCACCCTACTTCAGTTTCTGGTATTTTTTGGATGTAATCTATAAGTATTTATTTCATTGTTAATGATATTTCTAGCATAGATGGTCTAGTAACAAGCATGATTTTTTTTATATATAACTTAATTTATTCATCTTAGAGTTGGTTATGGTAGTAAAGTTTGAAATCAAATAAGTGTAATGGATTTGAATTCACTTGGATGTGGAATTTAAATGAATTGGGATGCATGGGAAATGCATGATAATTTTTGTAATTACATGGATTCCTTGTTGTTATGCTCTTAACCTACAAAGTAATACCCAAACATAGAATTTGCGAAGAAAAGATACCGAGAACACAGAATATGCGAAGAAAATATACCCAGAGCACAGAATAGCAATGATTTTATTATTCAGAGAGAAATGTTCACAGGCCTCTTCAAGGGGGCAACCTCCAATAGAGCAGAGCTCGATTACAAAACAAGACACGATACTCCTCGCAGGGAGTCTCTATCCTTTATATATGACTCATACATGCAATACCACGGGCCAATACCGTGGGTTTTATTAATACCATCTATCTAATACTACCGCCCATTTGCAACTAACTGTGGTCCCGTCATTAATTGCGGGTTAACCACTTACAAATATTAATATGGGCTTTATTGACTCTTGACTATGACGTGATCCCATGACATAAATAAGGGGGTTAGGGTGGGACCCTAACATGCCCTCCCCCTTAAGACTAGCCTTGTCCTCAAGGCTGAAGCTGCGGAAACTGCTGAAGAATAGTGGTTGGTTCCCAAGTTGCATCTTCCGGAGAGGTGTCTTTCCATTTGATGAGGACTTCCTTAATCATGCGGCCACGCAGGTGCTTGTCTCGTGTGTCTAGAACCTGTTCAGGTTGAAGCCAGATTGACCCTTCTTCGTCCAATTCAGGTAGACTGGTTTGAACTCGGCAATTGTTCCCAATCACTTTCTTGAGGCACGATACATGGAAAACTGGGTGGATTTTTGCTGTAGGTGGCAAAGCCAACTTGTAAGCCACTTCTCCAATGCGCTGAAGTACTTGGTATGGTCCGTAAAATTTTGGAGAGAGCTTTTGACAACCCTTGTCTTTGAGTGATGTTTGCTTATATGGTTGTTTGCTTATATGGTTGCAGCCTCAAAAAGACCTTATCCCCTTCTTGAAATTGGCGCTTTGAGCGATGTTGGTCAGCCTGTTGCTTCATACGATTCTGAGCTTGATGAAGATTCTCGCGCAGATGGGCAAGCATGGTTGCGCGGTGTTGTAGGAGTTGATCCACGGCTTGTACTTTGGAGCACCCCGTGAGATAAGAAGTAGGGGAAGGCGGAAGTTGTCCATAGACAGCTTGATAGGGAGTCATTTTGGTGGTGGCATGATAGTTGGTGTTATACCACCATTCCGCCAGAGGTAACCATTGTACCCAAAGGTGTTGCTTTTTTGAAGTGAAACACCTAAGGTAGGTTTCTAGACATTTGTTGACGGCTTCGGTTTGACCATCTGTTTGCGGATGATATGAAGTACTGAGTTTGAGTTGAGTGCCTTGTATTCTGAAGAGCTCCTGCCAAAAATTACTGGTGAAGATTGGGTCGCGGTCGGACACAATAGAAGTGGGCATGCCATGCAATTTGAAGATCTGATCCATGAAAGTTTGAGCAACCAAAGTTGGTGTAAATGGTTGGGGTAGGGCACAGAAATGAGCATACTTCGACAGTCTGTCCACAACCACCATGATGACTGACTTGTTCCCAGACTTTGGAAGACCTGTAATGAAATCCATGGAGACCTTCGTCCAAATTGACGCCGGAATGGGCAATGGTTGTAATGTGCCTGGTGTGTTGATGGTTTCCCCTTTATGGCGTTGACAGATGTCACATTCTGCTACGAAAGTAAGGATGTCTTGTTTCATGCCGGCCCAAAAAAATGATCTTCTGGTGCGAGCATACGTCTTCTGAAAGCCCGAATGTCCTGCAATGGGAGATGAGTGCAATTTTGCCAAAATGCGACTTTTGAGGGTGGATGTTGGTGATATTACGACTCTGTCCTTGTAGCGAAGAATATCATTCTACCACGAGTAGCCCTTGCTGGAATTAGGATCTACCTGCAATTGAGAAATGAGTTGGGAGAGCCCAGGATGTGAAAACCATTCCCTGCGAGCCTCTTCAATCCAGTCTGGAATGGGGAGGGAAATTGCGAGCATAGTACTTTCCTCCTCAAATTGGCGCGACAATGCATCTGCTACCCTATTGTCTTTCCCTTTCTTGTAAATGATCTCATAATCATATCCCAACATTTTGGCTAACCATTTATTTTGTTGTGGGGAAGATAGGTGTTGCTCCAAAAAATATTTAAGACTGTGATGATCTGTGCGGATTTGGAAACGTCGCCCCAACAAGTAAGGTCGCCAGGTCTCGACTGCATGTAAGATGGCCATCATTTCCTTCTCGTAGGTAGATTGGCCCAGATTCCTCCCACTTAGTTGTTGGCTGGTGAAGGCCAATGGTCGCCCTTCCTGCATTAAGACCGCTCCAATACCTGTTCCCGAAGCATCACATTCAATGACAAATGATTTGGTGAAGTCCGGTAGTGCTAAGACAGGAGTGGAACACATGGCGGTTTTGAGAGCGGTAAATGCCTGTTGTGCTTCCTCGTTCCAGAAGAAGGAATTTTTCTTTAGGAGTTGCGTTAGGGGCTTCGCTATGCGGCCATAGTTGCAGACAAATTTACGATAATAGCCTGTGAGACCCAAAAATCCTCTCAAGCTTTTCAAGGTCTTAGGTTGAGGCCATTCTTGCATTGCCTGGATCTTTTTGGGGTCCACCTTGACACCTTCACGCCCCACAATGTGTCCCAAATACTCAACTTCTTCCATGCCAAACGCACACTTAGACATCTTGACAAATAATTTATGCGTGCGGAGCAGTTGCAAGAGTAGATCTACATGCTGAAGATGTGCCGCCCAAGTGCCACTATAGATGAGGATGTCATCGAAGAAGACAAGGACAAATTTTCTGAGATATGGTTTGAGGAGGTGATTCATAAGGCTCTGAAAAGTAGAGGGGGCATTACAGAGACCAAATGGCATGACCAGGAACTCATAATGGCCTTCATGAGTTCTGAAAGCTGTCTTGGGAATGTCGACTTCCTTCATGCGAATTTGGTGATAGCCTGAGCGAAGATCCAACTTAGTGAAGAATTGAGCCCCATTGAGTTCGTCCAACAAATCGTCAACCACCGGGATGGGAAATTTATCTTTGACGGTTAACTTATTGAGGGCCCTGAAGTCGGGACACATCCGCCACTCCCCATCTTTCTTGAGGACCATGACCACTGGGGATGAATAAGGACTAATGCTGGGACGAATGACACCTGCTTCCAACAATTCCTTGATGATTTTTTCTATTTCATTCTTTTGGGTGAACGGATATCTGTATGGCCGCACATTTGGGGGTTGGGCCCCTGGAACCAATGTGATGCTATGATCATGTTCCCCTCGCGAGGGTGGAAGCTCATGAGGTTTGTCAAAGACCGTCCGATGTTTATCTAAAATCTATTGCATCTCAGGATGAATTGGCAGAGGCATGGTGTCTACTACCTGGATGGCATTAAATTGAGCTACCACTCCATGATGGCCCTTTTTTAACAATTTTTCCATCCTATGCGAGCTGATGATAGAGGGGGCTCCCGCCTGTAGTCCACGGAGGGTGTGTGTGGAGTTGTTCTGCTTAAAACTCATATATAACTCCTGGAAATCCATTGTGATTGGCCCAAGAGTGTGGAGCCATTCCGCGCCTAGGACAATGTCGCACCCCCCATGTGTATTGCAAACATGTGGGTTTTCAATTGATAATCCCCCATTTGAATTTTGACATTTTCACAGCGACCTTCACATTTCATTGTGCCCCCATCTGCAATCTGGACTTGGAAGTTAGAAACTGCCCGAACGAAACAATGTGTTGCTTCAGTGATATTTTGATGGATGAAATTATGGGTACTTCCACTATCAATCAAGAATGCTACTGGGCGATGTTTAAGAAAACCCCTGATTTTGAGAGTTTGAGGGGAAGAAATTCCTGCCAATGCATTTAGCGAAATAATTGGTTCATCAGATACAATCTCCCTTTGGTTATCTTCTTCGATCACCTCCGGTTCCTCAAGTGGTGGATCTTCCTCGGTGGAGCTGTAGTCAGTGGTATCTATTTGAAAAAACTTGTGCTCTTTGCATTTATGACCCGGGGAATATTTTTCATCACAGTAGTAACATAGTCCTTGCTTCCTTCTTTCGGCCATTTCCGCAGGTGACACCTTTTGAATCTTAAGTGTCTGAGTCATATTGGGAGCCTGTGAGGGACGACCTTTAGCGGGGAAGTTGGGGCGGCTGGATTGGGCTGTTAATGCACGTTCCACCTTACGGGATACCTGGCAAGCCTCTGTCCATGTGGGAGGGTGGTGGAGTAGAACCTGAGCTTTGATGGCTTCTTTAAGACCGCTGATAAAGCATTCCATGTAGAACTCATCTGTGAGACCCCTAGTGCGGAAGGCTAAGGCTTCAAAAGCAGTAATATATTCCTCCATTGTACCCATCTGTCGGAGCTTAGTGAGATGCCTGTCGGAGCTTAGTGAGAAAAAAGAGTCTTCCTATTCAAAGCGACTGCGAAGAGTTTTGGCAAATTGGGCCCAATTCTGAAAATGTCCATTGCAACGCTGATGCCATTCCTTCCATTGCCATCGTTCATTGTCCAAGTACATGGTGCCCACCATAAGCTTAGTCCCCTCATCTATGATATGATTCAATTGGAAATACTGCTCCATTTGTGCTAGCCATGCGGACGTGTGAGAACCGTCAAATTTATGCATATCCAACTTGGGAGGTCGCTGACTGGGTGGTGGATGGGTGTGCCAGACGTGATGAGAGTGGCTAGACTCACCCTCATGGTATTCATGGCCATTATACGCCTCCTCGTGGGCTGGCTCCTTGCCCTTTGGGAGTGCATCATGTATCTGGTTACTTATTCCTTTAAGCTCAAGTTCGATATTCTTCACCGCAATTTGGAGGGAGTTCACATGGTCTTCAATTTTGTCGATCCTTTCATTGGCCATCGCTTGGGCGCGAGTTTCTACCATATACCAACCTGATGAAAAATTGGGACCGCCTAAAAAATTTTTACTAAGAAATTGAATGGTACCACCTTGCTCAGCTCGGCGTCCTGATTCTGATGGGCTAGGTCACCAATAAGCGCCCCGGAAGATCTCAGACTTTTTTTTTTTTTTTTTTTGGAAAACTCCTAACGGAGTTTTACTCCTTCCTGATCAATACTGCAGTCGCCAAATCCTCAGAATGTCAAAGCCACCAAAAGTCCTGCGAAAATTATATCCAGGGACAGGAACCCTTCACAACTACTCCGATCTGGTGGATCTGAGAGATCTGAATGGTGGAACAACTGCTGCTGCTGATCTGATGGAGCTGCGGGACTGATGTCGGCTGCTGCTGCATTTGCTGATCTGGAATAGGTGATGTGTGATCCCCCGATAGAAAGGGAACTATGGTCTTGAGGAGTGTCAGGTGCTATAGATCGCAATATACATAAGGGTCTGACAGTAGTACTCGGCCCAATGTTTCAGGGCTCTAACTAAGGAGGATCGACCGTACCCTTAGCCGTACAACCCGACTACCCTATCGTACGGGCAAGTAATCTCTCCGAGTGCTGTTCTCGGTGTACTGTAGCCACAAGACGGCCGAAGGTTTATCTATGGCGAGGTTTCAAGGGAGCTAGGGGGCTTCCTATATACCCAGAGGGTACGTGGAAGACAGTCCGTGCGCGGTTCTGTCTAATGCGCTACTACTCGAAGGGGTACCCACAGGGGTTACAAGGGAGTCCAACAGACGTGACCACCTCTTGTATTTCCTGCGTGCATGCCTCCCCAAATCCACAGGTTTATGCGCTTAACGACAGATCCCGTGGTTTAAAGACGTCGAAACACGTCTCTAGCCAAAAAAAAAAAAATCGCTAAAATTTGGAGATCCCACCAAGCCCTGGAAAGTGCTCTGATACCACTTGTTATGCTCTTAACCTGCAAAGTAATACCCAAACATAGAATTTGTGAAGAAAAGATACCGAGAACACAGAATATGCGAAGAAAATATACCCAGAGCACAGAATAGCAATGATTTTATTATTCAGAGAGAAATGTTCACAGGCCTCTTCGAGGGGGCAACCTCCAATAGAGCAGAGCTCGATTACAAAACAAGACACAATACTCCTCGCAGGGAGTCTCTATCCTTTATATATGACTCTATCTAATACTACCGCCCATTTACCATCTATCTAATACTACCGCCCATTTGCAACTAACTGTGGTCCCGTCATTAATTGCGGGTTAACCACTTACAAATATTAATATGGGCTTTATTGACTCTTGACTATGACGTGATCCCATGACATAAATAAGGGGGTTAGGGTGGGACCCTAACACTTGTTAAATGCATGCTAAATTTTCTTTAATTTCCAATATAGGCTATAAGTCCCAATTTTTTTCTCTAATTTAAATAAGTTGAGGAGGAGTTTTGGGGTCATTCTTGGTATTTAAAGGTGGAAGCCAAATTGTGATTTATGGGGTAAATATTTCATGATGCCATATCTGCTATAACGTTTCTTCTAGGAGGTTCTAGAATCCAAAACTTGAACCCCAATGAGGGGATATCCCAATGGTACTTAGATCCAATTTTCAGATAATGGGTCACAAAATTTTAAGAAACATGATCAAAGGAACCTAGGCTTCCTAAATGCATTTTAAACAGATCATGTTGGAATTTTTTCTATAACTTTTCTTTTAGTAGGTTCCAGAAGCTAAAAGTTGGACCATAGTGAGGGGAAATCTCGTTGATCATCTGGTACAACTTTTAAATATTGGGTCATGATATTTTAGGAGATATGATCAAAGGAAGTTGATATTCTTGGATGATCTTAAAATCATGCATCAAACAAGCCATGATGTCATTTCTTCCATAACTTTTCTTTTGGGAGGTTCCAAAAGTTGAAAAACTTGGACCATAGCGAGGAAAAATCCCACTGATTAACTATTCCACCTCTCAAATCTTGGGGTATGACATTTTAGGAGATATGATGAGAGGAAGTCGAGCTTCTTGGATGCTCCTAAAATTATGTGTCAAATAACTCATGTTTTCATTTCTATTATAACTTTTAATCTAGGAGCTTCCATAATATGAAACTTAGACGATAGTGAATGGAACTCCAATTGATCATTTGATTCATTTTTCAAATCTTGGACTACTATAATTTAGGAGATATTCCCTAAGGAAGTTTCTATATTAGTTTTCATGCAAAGTGTTTGAAGTAATTCCTAAATGGTTTAATGATTCATTGCATGCAAATTGTTTCATGAAATGCCCGTATGGAAATGTTGTTTTTTGGATGGGAATAATATTGTTGCATGTTAGCATTGTTGTATGGTACTACTACTATAGCTAATGTATTCCTATTTTCATGCAAAAAAATTGAAGAAATGTGTTAAATGTGTTGTATTATAATTTTGCATACAAAATATTTCATAAAATACCTCAAAGACATAAATCAAAAGTTACATGACTGAGCGTAAAGTTTCTGTTAATATGTTACAATTGGAATCAAAGCAATGCTTTTTATTTTATTTCATAAAAAAATCATTTGAAAAAATGTCTACAAGAAAAATAAAATTTAATTGGTTGTATACAAAATATTTGAAGAAAGGTTTACATGTAAAGTGTTTGAAAAAATATATGGCAGATGAAAATCAAGATTTTCCAAGTGTGGTTAGGATAAATTTAGTATGGGTATATGTTAAAGTGGTATCATAGCTTATTGTCAAGATAGTGAAAGGAAAAATAATATTTTGGGTACCCCATAACCATCTATAAGTCATTGAGGGAATTGGGTATGTGACAAAGTGGTAGCCGAGCTAATTGTTAAGCTCATGATATAAAAAAGTTGGAACCCTATATATTTAATCGATCATTAAGGCACTAGGTATGTTACAAAGTGGTAATAGATCTAAGGTTCAACATTAAACTTGCACTATTGTAACCACACTTTTTAAATTCATTAACCCCACACTGTCTCATTGGAATTAGTTTCATGAGTTTAGTTGAGTTTTAATGATGGTTTCCCTAGATGCAAGTTCAACCCAAGAACATCTAATCCAAGTGGCCACAGGCTACATTAACAACCCCCATGGCACACATGATCCTCATCCTTGAGTCCAATGCCTGGCATCACCATCAGCCCGAGTCCCTTGTAATGACATTAAAAAAATCCTCCCAAGGTGGCATTTCCACAATTTCCAAGAATTTATTCTATGCCCATGCTTGGTACACTCATCCTCCTTGCCACTGCAATTTCGTGCCTAGAGGAAATGTTATAAGAGAAGGCAAAATGTTCAACATAATGTCCAGTAGAATGTTATCATGCTACTTTCAGTATCAATGCTATTCTTTGTTACTTTGCAACACCTTGTCAACTAGAATTCTTTGTCGTTACGCTCCAATGATTCGTAAGAGGGGAATACCTTATTGAGGTGGATGGGGTAGTGGTAGGCCTCCCCTTCCGCGATGGCATGGATTGCATGTTGAAAGGTTCGACACCAAAATCCCTCGACGTAACTAGTGTATGGTGCCATATTTGGAAGCCACAAAGCTACACAAAACTGGGGACCATGCCTGGGCTCTCTATAATGCAATCAGTCATCATCTTTGAGAAAATGAGGAAGCCTCCCTAGTGCTTTAAGATCATATCTTGGAGCTTGACTTTTATCTAGGGCATGTAAGAACTGTAATGAGAGACATGCCAGGGACCTCCAGCTCTAGTCTCTTACTCCTTTTGTTCATGATTCCTCTTCCTAGGTTTTGACTGAATCAATAGCATAAGGGACTAGGAAACCTGAAGGTAGTAGTAATGATCATCCTCCTATCTTACACTATTAACAACACCACACTGTGGAGAATCCTCTAACTAAGTGCATGTCAACCATGTTGGTAGATCCAGTTGGTAGTTAGGACACAATCACTCAACCCATATTAGTTGTTCACCCTCAACCAAATGTTGGCGATTACTATGACCCCACACTAATTATGGAAGAGGTGCCTAAGAAGCTAGTTGGTTGGAGAAACCTAGATTTAAATAGGTTCTCTAAGGAAACCTAGCTTCTTATGCTTATTCCTCTTTTTTTTTTCCAATTCTCTATGTTCTCAAAACTCAGTGGTAGGATGATGGCTTCATATTTTTTGTTAACCTCAAGCCATTTGGAACTAATGGCTTTGCAACTAGGTTTTTGGAATTTTTGGCTTATATCTACCATAGTTTTTTGGTTCAATTTCCACTTTTATGTAACTTATGTAAATAATAAAAAATATTATTTACTTACCCAAAAAAAAAATTAAAAACTAATGATAATTTTTAAAGGTTCCCTAACACTTTCTCATTAGTTATTCATATATGCTATCTCCTTCATATTTGTTTTCTATGTCTAAACATTGTGCTTAATTGATGTACTGCATCTTCAGATTCATTTTTTTGGATAAAGGGTTTGAATTACTCCAATATAATTATTTTATAATTATTTTTCTTTCAAAATTTTTGAGTTGTGCAAATATGAAATGTTCATGGGGAATTATCTTATGGTTCTTTTGCTTCTAAAATTTAGTCTCTAGTTTAAGAAAATTCGGTTGATTTTGATGTCCACATGTATGTTGTGTTGTTCTCATTCCATCTATTCTACTTGTAAATCATACTAAGTATAACAACACTCATTTTTATCACCAAAAAATTGATCATTTAGTCTAATTTACTAGATAGATTGAAGTACACCATGTAAAGCCAATTTTACCATAGTAAAATTGCTTTCACTGTGAGAAATTACTTAATAAACCACCTTTGTTAAGTAATTTATAGTTTTTTCTTTTGGTTGATAAGTGGGTGAATCCTAAAAATCACTCTTACCCTATGGCTAAGAGGCCATGACTTAGGGGCGTCTAAGCCGTCAAAGTCACTCGGGGATCGCACCCGGCCTGAGCTGCACCAGCGGAAACCATGCTGGATTTTTTGGTATCGGCGAGACTAGAACCAGTGACCTTTGTTTATGGAGTGCCTTAACAGCGTGCTCCTTCACTGATTGTTATAAATCTCTTTTATGTTAAGTAATTTATAATTAAACCCGTGAAGAATAATTAAATAAATCACTAATTATTTGATTTTCTTTAATGAATAATTAATTTAACCATTGTTTTGTTATTATTCCTTGTCATATTTGACCCAATCATGAAAAAAAACTGATAAATCATTAACTATCTTATTTTTCTATAAGAATAATTAATTAATCACTAATTAATTATTATTCTTTGTCAAATTTGACTAAATCCATTAGGAATAATTAAATAGACATTTATTTATTTATTATTCCTTAACTAATTCCCTGAGATGATAACTAAATAATTTATCTATTTATTATTTCTAAATAAAAGTTTAAATACTTTTTCCCTCCTAACCAAATATAATAAAATATACCAAGTGGTTATTCCAAGAATGGGATCAATAATATTTATTATTGCTCATTATTCGAGGATAACTCAATATTTTGTTATAAATAGAAGGGTTTTCCATTCATTGTTCACTTTTGAATATTTTCAATGTTGCACTCACTATTGTAACTCTAATTATTTTCATTGTCACACACCATATTTTTGCTCGGTTTACACATTATAGAGGAGAGAGACTCTACACAAGCTGAAGATGTTTGAGGATAGCCAAGAACCCATCCCATAGAGGGGGTCTGGTAACATCTATTTGTTCCCT
Source organism: Pinus tabuliformis (assembly GCA_031772625.1). Lineage (NCBI taxonomy): Eukaryota > Viridiplantae > Streptophyta > Pinopsida > Pinales > Pinaceae > Pinus > Pinus tabuliformis. The sequence goes on from CM062814.1 coordinate 647,690,781, forward strand.
TCACAGGTGTTATAATAAAATTATTCTTTACATATGTGGTTTTCATTCGATGATTGGAGTCATTACTCTTTCTTTTCATTGTTTAACTATGATTGTGGCATAGATCCGAACTTCGGTAGGTTTTGTTTCTATCAGTTGCTACAAATATACAATGTTTAGCAGCCATTTATATTGTTGATATTGTTTGTCATCCAGAATCTTAAGTGGGTTCTTTTCGTACATCTTTGAGAAGAAAACACTACAACAAAATTGGCGACTTCGCTGGGTTTATACTTCAGATCAAGAAACCTGGGTGAACTTCAACTTTATCTTAGGGTTTCTTCTTTTTTCAATTATCTTATTGTTTCCTAGTTTTTTAACCCTAGATCTGTTAAAGTTTTTACTTCTGCAAGATCTCTGGTCTTTTCCACAGGTCATAGGAACCAGCCACGATAAAGGAAACACTTTTTTCCGATATTTGCTGACTGAAATCCATGAAGCAGAAACACTTTTTGGCCCAAAAAGTGCGATCTGGAGGCCAAAATGCACTAAACAACCCAAAAATTGCGAACCCTACAGAGAAAGAGGCCAGTACCTGCGATTTATGGGTTTTAGGGTTTTTCTTAGATCTGTTCTGGGTTTTGCAGAGAGATGTCTGTTGGGTTGTCTGACCTCTATCTCATCCCTCTTTGGGCTTGATCCACTCTCATTTACTCATCGAAATTGAATTTAGCCTCCCCTAGGGCTTCTAGTACGCTTCCACCTTTCTAGGAGGATTTTAGCTAAGTGAGTAGTTCGAGTTTTTGCAACTCTTTTAGCCACATTTTCCAAATCTGTACCCTTTTGTTTCAGATCTGTTAAGATAGGTTTTTACCATCCATAGTTTCACATTTAAACTTGTTTGGTAATTAGCCTTAGGGTCCCATCGGTTGCCCTAGGTGTTTCACCCATCTCCCTATCATTTTGCAGCGATCTTCCTCTCTGGTTTTTTGTTGTTGTTGCACCACTTTCCAGTAGCTTAGTGCCACTTGATCCTAGTCACACCAACATTTAGATCTCTTTACCGTTTTAGTGTATTTCCCATCGATTTAGCCACCAACCAACACAGTGTTTGCAAACCCATTTTGGGTGGGGATTAGTTAATTGTTTTGTTCTTCATTTTCTGTTATTAATTTCAGTTTATTTTTAGCAATTTTTTATTTTTTTTATAAACACGATCTGGGCTTAATCAATTAATAAACTTACACAAAAAGAACACCTTAAGGGACGGGAGCTTGGTTTACACCACCAAGCCAACACTTAACATAATAAATTTATCTCCTCGCATCGAGAAACTGGGGGTGAAGGCCTTCACCCCCAATTTCCGCTTGGGCATATTACCCCTCCTCGTCGAGTTCTAGTTCATAGCCCTTCGAGTCCCCATACCAACTCTTCTCCTAGTCCTTCTAATTGCTCATCTAATTCCAGGCCTCCTTCATCACATATCATCACCATGTCTAGAATGAAAGCTGGTGTAGGAACCCAACCTGGTGTTGGCATCAGTTCTATCCCGGTGGTCACATCAAGTGGAACAGTCTCAGGAACCGTTCTGATAGCCCCCATGCTCCCCTTTATGGCTGGGTTAAGTCTAACGTATTTTAACCAGTTGATAAATGACCCCATACACCATGATGACGGTTGGCCCTCTATGCCAACTAACCTTCCCTCAGACATCCCGAAGTTTGAGGGTAATGCTGGAGAGGACCCTACAAACCATGTTCGATCCTTCCACATGTGGTTTTCGTCCAACTCCATAATCGATGACTCCATTCGTCTTCGGCTCTTCCAACGCACGCTCACTAGAGACGATGCAAAAAGGTATGTAAACCAACCCTTCACATCTCATTCCATTTTCGTGACGCTTGCTAAAGTGTTCCTTTCATATTTCTAGTTACCTCTTCAGTACGACACTAGTATGGAGCCATTGACCACATTTTGTCAGTCCTCCGCCACTCGCCTTTTTGACCATGTTCAAGAATGGCGTCGAAGGAGGAGGACATGTCATGCCCCGCCTTTTGAAGACCATGTCTATATATATTGGTTTCTTAGGAGCCTTTCATCTCCCATTAGAAAAGACGTCGCATCCAATTTTCCTCATACCAAGGAAGAAGCTCTCCAAACCGCTTTGAGATATGATCTGATTTATGCACAATCCCGTTATGTCTATACCATCATTCCATACCTCCCTCGTCCTGGAAGCGCCAATGCACTGGGGGCATCTCACGCCACTGATGGTATCATTGGATCCCTTTCACACTCTTCGCCATATACTCAACAAATTTATGGCTACCCGCAGGGGGGCACTAGTTCCTCCAACACTTATTCCCCTCCTAGCAACATGTTTCCAGGGCCCAAACCCATCTACCAAACTGTTGCTCCTCCTTATGCACAACCTAGCGCTCTAGTCCCTCAAACATTAGCGCCACAGTCTCCCATGCATACTCAGCCCCAACAACCACCACCCCCTCAGGGTCAAGTGTTTGCATAGAAAAGTGCTACCAATCCCCAAAATTTGAAGAAAAAGAATAAGGGGAAGGGTAACAAGGGTAACCAAGGTAATTAAGGTAACTAGCCTAGTCAACCCCAGGGGAACCAGCCTAACACCAACAACCAGCAACAAGGTAGCTAGCCCAAGCATAACAAGGCTATTCGTACGAACAAGCCTTGTGCATGTTGTGGTGTACATGGCCATTATACACATGAGTGTCCTCTTTTACCCCATATACGCCAAATGTGGGAAGCTTAAGTAGCTTCTAGAGGTCAGCAATCACCTCAGAATCCTACACCATCTCAACCGGCAGTGCTCACAAATCCTTTCCTGCGGCAAGGATTTGTCACTACTCATCCTCCCCAACCTTCTAGTCCTAGTGACTACCATATCCTTATGATGAACTTTGATGAGGTTAACACCTCCAATATCAACTTGCAAACTCGATCGCATCAATATGACAAGCCCTCGACTTCGTCTCCTACCGAATCCAAAACCAAAGTATCTGTTGAGCCTCTTACAACACCAAATTTTCCTTTACAAATCCCTCAAACTAAATTTGAGGCCATTCCTAAGATTGCAAAGGGACCATTACACTGTAATGTGGCTTCTAACAGAGCTTCCCATACATATAGTATAGTAGACGACTTGGCGCAATCACCTACTGCCATGTCGACGCTGGAAGTCCTCCAGTCATGCCCATCTCAAAAGAAAGCTCTACTAACTGCCTTGGGTGCAGTAGATCCTTCTGACGATCATCTGATTGTCTTCCTAGTTGATACATCAGAGCATCCCCCATTTCCTTCATCTATTGCTTTCTAGATACTAGTAAGAGTCTGTAATGCCATCATCTCCTGATGCATTATTAATGAAGGCACATCCACCTGTGTGATGTCTGTTGTTGTTTGGAAACAACTCAAGTCACCTAATTTTTCCCCCTCCACCATCACTTTGTGTGCTTGGGACGAACACTCCTCCCAGCCCCTTGGCATGTACCGCAACTGTCCAGTGACCTTTGCGGGCAAGACTGTCCATGTTGACATTAAAGTCATTGATGCCCCTTTGGATTACAACATTCTCTTAGGTCGTAGTTACACATATGCCATGTCAGCCATCGCATCTATAGTGTTCTGCAAGATGTGCTTCCCCCATGAAGGGAAGATCGTTACCATTGATCAGTTGACTTACTATGAGCTGACATCCATGACCTCCCCCGAGTCCATTATCTCATCAATGTCTGACAAACAGTCTTCAACTCCTACCACCAGTGTTTCACCTGGAGTCTATAAATATTCCTCATTATTGGGTGCTTTCCATGGTCCTCCCCCTCCCATCTCAGAGCCTAACTCTATGAGTGTTTGCATGTTACAAGCATCACGGGATGCCCTTAAGCAGTTCGGTACACCTGATCAACAACCAACTCCTCAGCACCCTGCTATTGCTCTTACAGGTGAGCCCTCTAGATCCACCCCCCCAAGACCTCCTCCATTTGTGGGTGCCTCTCCTTTGTTTCCACCAGGAACTGTTCCTCGAGGCCTCAACTATCCAAGAGCTATTCCGTCGGGACATTACCCTACAAGCCAGATACCTTTCTTATTCCCCCCTCCGGGAGTATTTTTAGTCCCTATCATGACTTTTCTGGTCCTTCCTAACATGACTCTGGGGATCCCAGTATGGTACATCGATCCCTCAGCAAGCATTCTACCTGGTCAGCTAAGACCTTATCATGGCTTGACCCTAATTCAACTGGTCCCCATGACCCCTTCCGCTGCTTCAGTTCCACCACAACCTCAACAGGAACCCACTCCTATTGCGAAAGCATCTGGACAGGGGGGCAAATCTAAAAGGAAATAATCGAAAGACAAGGCTTCCCAAGCTCCTCCAACCCCTAAGGCCCCAAATACGAAACCCCGTGCACTTTGTGTAAGGTTGTTGTGCATACCATCAACAATTGTCCTGAACTTCCTCAAATTAAACCTTTGGTTCATGAAGCATTCCTTGAGTCAAATACCCCAGAAGTCCATGTTAACTTATCGGTCCCACCTAAGAAACTCAAACTGTTGTGCACAAATCACCCTTATGCCCTATGTGATCATCATGGTCACTACTCCCATTGTTTCCCTCATCTTGATGAATTTTGCGCTTGCCTTGGGGCGATTCGCAAATATGAGGCTAGTCGTAGTGGATCATCTACTCCTCTACCCGTGGATTATGGTACCACTAGTCAACTAGAATAGGGAAACTCTAGCCCCACTATTGTGATCCCTCCCCCCGATGTCAAGATGACAGACACCATGGTTCATATCCTTTACCTATCGTCATCCTTGAGCTCCTCACAGAAAAACCTTTTGAAAGTTTCTTCACGTGCTTCTATCGAACCTCTTTCGATAGAATCCTAGGTCTCAACATCCATAGATCCACCATCTATCAACCCGTCATCTACCATTCCAGATGATGTGTATGTGAACCTTCTCTCTCAGGTTGATGCACCAGGTAATGACGCTGCATCATGTAGTCAGTGTTCCTCCCATCCACCCATCTCTCATCCTGATGAGGACACCATGGAAACTATGTCTACCCCTGATTACCCTACCCTTAAGCAAAGGGGCATTTCTTCAGAGGATTTTCAAGGCCATTTCCTTCCTAATTCTCCCAATGTGCTCTACCTCAAGAAATTTCGTTCATAGCACATCCCTTTGATTTGCGTGTCTTTATTTCTTCCATGAAGTTAGGTATATTGCATCATCTCATTAGTTTTATTTTGCACCTTTCAGATGGATCCATCATCCACACCATATATTGATCATGCCGATGGTGAAAGTCACTTCTCCCAGAATCTAGCCTTGGAATCCTAGGCCATTTTTACCCCCTTGCATACGTTAGTCCTTTCAAACGACATGTGCATTGGATCTTCCACCAATAATTACGCCGAATATGATGTAGTGATAGGTTTGTTAGTTGATGCCCTCGCTCATCACATCCTTCATCTTCATGTTCATTTAGATTCCTTGCTACTTGTCATGCAATTGAATGGTGTGTATCATGTGCATAACCAAGTCCTATTTAGAAAATATCTACGAGTGAAGCTATTGGTACGTGAATTTGAAACCATTACTTTCAATTATGTGTATAGAGCCCAAAATCACTATGTAGATACCATTGCAAACAACATTCTAGATTGGAATTTATCACATGTATACCACAGAAGATAACAAAACAAATGGTGAACCATCATCATCATATAAAATGCATAATCATATTATATATCATAAAAGTGTTTAGAGCCACAACTCTAAATACATCCGACATGCCCACAGAATGTTACAAAAATCACAATCAATAGGACCCACATGCCCCTACATCTAGTCACGGTTTGGTGGATCTCATGCCAAAGGCTCTACTCCAGCTGCACATAGATCACGTACTGCCTGACCATCCATCGCCACGTGCCGCACAATACCTCGCCTCTCTGAGGGAAGACCAGTGCACTCATCTGTGTACCAATCCTCTAAGTCATTCCATCTGCACTCTGAAACTCTGGTTAAGAGTACATCAAACCTACGATGCAAATCAACAAGCAACACAGTATCCTCTGAACCCTGCTATGACGATGATGTCCCTCAATATGCAGCCCCTGGCGCTGTGGATCGGCCTGCATATCTTGTCAGCTTTATCGATGCTATGTCTGCATACAACATGTTTCACACTCAGTACCATATGCATGTGATAGAAATATAAAATGCACCATAAAACATAGTAGCTTAATACTTACCATCTATTCCCCATGTGTGCCCAAACGAAAGTGGCAAGTCAGGATCCCCCTAATAGTCCATACCGCTATAAGGGTAATCGTCAATGTAAAGGGGCATCTGATCCCAATGTGCGAAAAACTCGAGTTATAACACATGTCTGACTCCCCATCCTCCTCCTCCCCACAGTAGCTTCCCCCACCAGGCATCCTAGGCTCCTGTGGGCCCCCATTCTGGATATGCACATGAGGATGGATAGTGGGTATCTTTTCAAAGAAGAACGCACACAATATTGTAACAAAAGAACAGTCACGATTCCCCTACCTCTTGCAAAGACTCAATTGTCATTTCACTGACGAAAGAATCATCTGGGCCCACCCATAGTAGGTCTCGGCCAAAACACTCTCAAATAACATCATCTGCCCACCAGTGATGTGGTGGAGTGGCTGGATGCCCAAGACTCGTAGCACAGCTGTGGCCAAAACCTGTGTCTCTAGCTTCTCTAGATCAACCAGTGGGATAGTCGTGCCCTTGTCATGAACACCCCATCAAAAATGGCGCTCCACAAACTCAGTAATGTTCCTCCCACGAGGTAACACCGGATGAATATCCCCTACCACTCCGAGGGGAGGCAGTCTGGTCAAGAAGTAAATATCCTATAATGTGAGCATGCTCTTATGCCCCTGCATGAAAAAGACCTCCTATTCTGGATCCCAATAGCTCACAATTCTTGATAATGAGGGCTCACCTACCCTCATCAGTGGGTTCTCTACCAACTTGAGAACCCCATAACGAGCCAATGCCCCTCGAACCACTTGATCCCCCTGGATCTCGGATCAAAGGGTATCCAAGTCTCGTTCATGCCAGTTGATTTTCATCTCTACCATGCCTACAAATCACATGTCTTATCATTTCAAAGAAGAAAACAATGGGCTACACTGATCAACCTACAACCCCCACCAGTCTAGCAGACCAACCCTCTCTCCAGCCCCAAATCGCAGTTTTCAGCCCAAAAAGTGTGAGCTCACAGGTTTCCAACTATTTCCTACAAGCCAAATCGCACTTCTAGGCCCATAAAGTGTGATGCGACTGTGAGCATGAGTATGGGTCTCTCAGGGAGCATGAGTATGGGTCTCTCAGGGAGCTGCCAGGTGCCAAAAATTAGGAAATAAACCATTGAAATTGAAGAGATGAGTAAGGCCACCAACCTGAAAGTTGTAGATCCTAATTCTGATGGTCGATTTGTCTGCTATGATCTCCACAAGATTTAGGGCCTTTTCCTTCTCTCCAAATTTACCACATCTCACTTAGCAAATGAATCCAAATTGGAGGGAAAACGTCCTTTCATAGAAAAATCCCTAATTTTTCTATCACCCATTGCAACTAGACCGTAACTTAGTTTGACGAACCATCAACACTATTGGAAATCTCTCACCGAGCTCTATAACAATTCTTCCTCAATTTTTGATTATTTGACACTTCACCAGGAAGCCATTTTTCCAAGAAATGTCACTTCATCGCCTCTCAAAATTGAATTTTGTCATAAAGTGACACTTGTACTTTGAGGTCCACCTCCACTTAATACTTGTCATACCATATGTTGATTTTCGTCATGAGTATCCATCATTTACTCATGTTTTGATGGTCCCCACGGGGCATAGTCTGTGTGGCAGTGTCATCGAGTCACCCTTGCTCAGAGTATCCACGATGACTCACCCTTGCATTCTTGGAGTCTATTGCATGTCCCATCATATCATGTCACATTATTCCATCCATATTTTGATATCGTTCATCCTGTGTTTCCCATTTTGACCTCCAGTCATACTGTCCCCATCCCCTCCAGAGTTGAGTCAATTGCTGCCAGGTCAACCATGCACTTTATGCTCTAACAAAGGTATTCGTATGTTTTTCCCTCAGTCCCACTTTTCCCCATTATCCCTGGTGTCAGTCCATCAGTCACATTACTATTCTCCCTCATGCTTTAGTTGAAGATCCTCATTGCCTCATCTATCGCAGGCCCTATTATGTTAACGTCAGCTCATTTATTCCAGAAGAACGACCTAGAGGGCATTATATCTTGGTTCCAACTTCCATTCTTGTTCGGCACCTTGGATCGAGCGAAGGGTCTCATTATGGCCCTTTGACTTGGTCGTTTCATGTTCGTGATCCATACACTTGATGGTCTAGTTTGTACCAGTGATTCTCGAGTATGTGTGAGATGTTTCAGACCTCATGAGGGGGTGGCCCTTCAAGTAGCCCTCCACCTACTCGGATGCATACCTATTATGCTATAGCCTCAGATGCAGTTCTGTAGAGTTGATGGGTTCGGTTCCTACCAATCACAATGTTCATAGCATGCACGTCTCCTCCAGATGATCCATTCATTTTTGCAAAGCCCTTCCTTGTTCAATAGGGCTTCTCTAGTTGTTCTACCCTCCCTCCCACCCATTTTTTGAGGGGAGGGGAATTGTATCTCATGTACTAAGATATTATTGTATTCCGTCCTAGCCCATGTTTTTCTAGGTGCGTTATGTATATGGGACACACTGTATTATTTTATGGCTCCATTATGCCAGCATATCATGTACCATTCAACATGTACTTCATTGCTCAGTTTTATATTTATGGGCGAACCAATATTTTTGTACTACGTTATCTCGGCGGGTATGGGTATGCCTCCCCCGCCTCATTGAGGTCCAGTACCACAACATAAAATGAGACTTGCATTAGTCTCACCCCCTCTATCCCTATCCTCTTTCAAATTAAACTTCATTGGTCTCTCTCTCTCTCTCTCTCTCTCTCTCTCTGACTCCCTTGTGTTGTCTAGTGATTGTGTCTTTACAGCGTACTTTGGTCATACTTTTTTCTCTTAACACTCGTACATTGGGGGGAATCTGTTATCACCAAAAAATTAACCATCTAGCCTAATTTACTAGATGGATTGAAGTACAACATGTAAAGGCAATTTTACCATAGTAAAATTGCTTTCACTGTGAGAAATTACTTAATAAACCACCTTTGTTAAGTAATTTATAGTTAAACCCATGAAGAATAATTAAATAAATCACTATTTATTTGATTTTCTTCTAGGAATAATTAATTTAACCATTGTTTTATTATTACTTCTTGTCATTTTTGACCCAATCATGGAAAATAAACAGATAAATAATTAATTATCTTATTTTTCTCTAAGAATAATTAATTATTATTCTTCGTCAAATTTGACTAAATCCATTAGAAATAATTAAATAAATCCTTATTTATTTATTATCCCTTAATCAATTCCTTGAGATGATAAATACATCATTTATTTATTTATTATTTCTAAATAAAAGTTTGAATATTTGTTCCCTCCTAACTAAATATAATAAAATATTCCAAGTGGTTATTCCAATAATGGGATCAATAATATTTTATTATAGCTCATTATTCGAGGATAACTCAATATTTTGTTATAAATAGAAGGGTTTTCCAATCATTATTCATTTTTTATTATTTTCATTGTTGCACTCACTATTGTAATTCTGATTATTTTCATTGTCACACACCATATTTTTGCTAGGTTTACACATTATAAAGGAGAGAGACTCTACACAAGCTGAAGATGTTTGACGATAGCCAAGAACCCATCCCATAGAGGGGGACTTGTAACATCTATTTATTCCCTTCACAGGTGTTATAATAAAATTATTCTTTACATATCTAGTTTCCATTCGATGATTGGAGTTATTACTCTTTTATTTCCTGTTTAACTATGATTGTGGCATAGATCTGAACTTTGACGGGTTTTTTTCTATGGGTTGTTGCATATCTACAATGTTTAGCAGCCATTTATTATGGATGACAAACAATATCAACAATAATAAGATAGTGCATGATTCTTTTAAGTTTTTTATTATTAACAATAATAACAATTTCTATGTAGTTTGTGATTTCAACTCTTAATACTCAATATACTTGAGAATGATCATGTCCTTTTAGCTTTTAATGTTTGGTTGATCATGTCCTTTTATGTTTTAGTGGTTACAATGTTTGTTGTTTCAGTGTTCCTTTTACACAAACCTTAAGAGATTTAAGTTGCGTTTTTGAACATTTTTCAAACTTTTGAATTTGTTTATAGCTAAATTGTAAAAACATCTCAAAACTAGCATGTATGACTAACATGTTTCAAATTATTTACGAGATATTGTTAAAAAATGGTGTTCATTATAATACATTGCATTTTTTGAATTATGTTTAATTTTGATTTGGATATATCAACTTGTTGGAGCTTTATCGAGTTAGTTTTTGATATTCCATCTTGTTGGACAAAGGAACCTGTTCGAGAATAACTTTATTGTCTTATTTTCAACATCTAAGGGTTTTATTGGCAAAAGGAACATTCTTATTGATATTATCTTGTATCATTTTCTATTTATATTTCATATTTATTTTTAATAGTCACCCAAATCTTCCAAATTATCTTAGTAGGGTGCTCCATTGACTCATTCCTCTTGACACCTTAAAGATTTTGTTTTGTCTCATAAAATATGAAAATGTAAAACTTGGAAAATAATTTATTTGTTGGTCTTACTTTTACTCTATTTACAAAATGATTGAAAATCTATGCATCAATTTATGTTATTTTCATATTTATGTGATGATATATTGAGTAAATAGTGAAACTTCATATGGGGCCAAGCTAGGTGTTTCAAATGTTGTATCTTTTACATTGGTAAGGATCAAGCAATGTAAGCTAAATATTTCATTTAAGATATTCTTATTCTACCATCTAAGCTAGATACTTCCTTTGAGATATCCTTAATTCTAGTTTATGCATGTTTTTCTCCTATGTAAGTTTTACATGAGTTTGATGAGTTTGATGTTTCCTTAGATGAAGCCTCAAATAAAAAAGGTAAAGTGACAATTTATTGGTTAATACTTCGCAGGTCTCCTTAGATCATCTAGAAAGCGTGACATTAATTTATCCCTGCTTATTTAATTAAGGAATAAAAACTCAATTTATTTTGGTAACTAATTGAAATATCTAGGTCGTGATGATTTTGGAAACTAATTCGAATATTTTAGTTGTGATATTAACCTGGAATAATTTAAATCAATAATAAAAAATAATGTAAAAATATGAAGTGATATTTTAATTAATCAATTAAAATAAACATAACTTATGGGAGATAGTTGAATCGACTATTGTTGCGATATGAAGAATTATGTAAATAAGGAGATTCTAGGTTCAAATCCTCGTGTGGTCATGTATCTCACAAAAAAAATCAACTAAATTAAATTTATTAGAGTGAGAGGTGCTCTCCAATCTAGTATAGGTAGATGTGTATGTGTATGTAATGTAAAAATGATTGTATGTCATAATTTTTAATATCGGCTATATAATAATAATCATAATAATTATAATAATAACAACACAATATTCCATGTTCTCTTTAGTCCTTCTTAGTGCAATTAATGGTTTGAACCAAGTAATAAAAATAATAAAATTTAATCTGTTATATTTTAATTTTTGTTTTCCTAATAAAATTAAGAACAAATATTTAGATAAAAGAAAATCATACTACCGTGAACCAATACCATAGGGTTTTGATTATTATGTTATGAACCTAAGCTTTTAATTATTATGTTACAATACCATGGGCTAATACCATGGCTTATCAATACCACACATGGCAAGACCATAACTTATTTCACAATCAAAAGATTTTATTTTAATTTAATTTTATGACATATTTTAATTTAATCTAAAAGCAGAAAATGTTATAATTGCTTTTGAGATATATCTAAACCTTTAGTCCCTCCATCCTCATGGATACCAAAAATATTCTCATAGAGATTAAATGGAGGTTTTAATAAAATTAAAAAATATAATACTTTTATATATACATATGTGAAATGTATATAATATAAATAATATTATGAAAAACTTGGATAAATGCATCTTAACCAAGGATCAAGCAAAGTGACTAACAATGATAGAGGAAAGATAGTGCATGGTTCTTTTAAGTTTTTTATTATTGTATTTCTTTTGACATGATTGATCCAAAATATAGGTTTAATATTTTAAAATCAGTGTTTTTTTTTTTTTTTTTTTATAGATACTTTCTTATACAATACAATGAGATCGGGTTTAAGGGAGAGAGGGGGGAGGAGGGGGCGATAGAGTGGGGGAAAGAGAGACAGAGGTGGGAGAGAGAGGAAGAAAGGGAGAGAGGAGGGGGCAGAGAGAGGGAGGGAGAGAGATAGATGGATTTGGCAGGGGAAACGGAGGGAGGGAAGAACAAAGACATTGACAGATAAAGGTGGAGAGAGGGAGGGCGGACAATGGAGAGATGAAGATGGAATGAGGGAGGGAGGAGATGAGGGAAGAGAGAGAAAAGGAGATGATATAGATAGGGAAAGAAGGGGAAGAGAGCGAGTGAGACATAGATATGGAGGGGGAGAGAGGGGGAGAGAGAGAAAGAGAGAGGGGGAGAGATAGTGACAGAGTTGGAGGATGGAGAGAGAGTGTGATGGGGAGACATCGAGGGAGGTGGGAGAAAAAAGGAAAGAGAGCAAGGAAGTGAGAGAGAAGGAGAAAGAGAGAGGGAGAGAGAGATGGAGTTGGAGGGGGTGAGAGAAGGAGGGAAGAAGAAAGACATAGAGAGAGAAAGGTTGAGAGGGAGAGGGAGTGACAAGGGAGAGATAGAGACACATATAATATAATATAAATATAAATAAGGGAGAGATATAATATAAACCAACCTAGAGCCATCTTAACCCTGGATCTATCAAGCACTGAGAGGGATCAAATCTTTCCAGGGGAAAACCTCTTTTTTTAGTGCAAAACTTGAGGAAAGGTTCGAGTTTAAATGGATCTACGCTGATATTCATATTTAAATTTAAAATAATGTCAATAGTATATAATTATTTTATAAATAACATGATCCATCTTAACGCCTGAACTAACAAGCACAAAGAGGGATCAAATATCTTAAAATGTAAATATATTTTAAAATGAAAATAGATTTGATCCCTCTCAACACATGATAGATCCAGATTTAAAATGAATCTAAAATAATTTAACATTAAAATAAATCTAACATAAACTTAATATTAAAAATATTTAACTAAATTCAACATAAGTATACTTATAATATAATGATATACAACTGTTAAAATTAAGTGAGTAAGTAAAGTAAAAATTTTAAACCTTGTTAAATAAATACAAATAAAACGGATATATATATATATATATATACCATTATACAAAAATATCCACGAAAAGCAAGCGGAGGAGAACCATTAAGAAAAAATGTCATCTACTAAAACCAAAGACGAATTTGAACAAAAGTTCGAAGGAATTTCCATCCATTTTTAAGCTTTACGATCCATGGTAAGAACCGTAAAGCAATTTATGCCGATTTACCATAAAGTAATCAATCAATATGTAATCTGTATTCGTTTCTTTGTTTACAAAATAGTATAATTTTTAGATTGGGAAAACTCGTTTATGAGATTATGTGAAGTATTTTGGTTGTTTTATATTTTTAATTTTTCAAAGAAGATTCGATGTTGTATAACTATTAAATGGAGTGCTATTAAATTGTTTTCTGTAAACAGAATTTTAAAACTTGTTGATGACTCTAGAGATACAAAATAATACTGAGAGGCAAATTACATGAGGTAAATTAATTATTGGTTTATTCGTTTATGTGTTAAGCCGTGATTAAATTTGTTAGTATTCTCTACGTTGCTAATGGAAATTTTTGTTAGTATTCTCTACGTTGCTAATAGAAATTTGTTGCTTTTAGTTGTATACTCAGATTCATTTGAGTGCATCTGCAATTCCTTATTTTTAACTCAACAGATATATATTGAACTCTTTGGCCTAATTAAAAAGTAAACTTAACCAAATACCTATTATATATTGTTTATTGTTTATTTATTTTTATAGGTATTTTTATGTTGATGGTTGATTCCCAATCCGGACATAGACGCGATTAATTATTAGGAAATCGGCTATCAACATAAGTTCGAGGTATTTTTATATAGTTACCTTTTTTTCCAGTAAGAAAAAAATTGTATATTATATTCGCTGAGGAAAATGTACATAATAGAAACATTACATATCATTCTCAAGATGATTGGAATCTTGATCTCCAATCTCTCATATGAGGAGAAAGGGAGAGATATCAGCCTAAAATATATAATGATCATTAAAAAAAATCAAATCATCCTAGGAGCAAATATTCTTTAGTATTTAGGGGCAGTGGGGTCCTCTTTTGTAAAACAAATTGCATATATTGTTCAGAGCAGCAATCAAAAGTGACATAAATAGAACAAAAAGAGACATATACAAAATTTGCAGGAAAAGGGGGAGGCTTAGATTTAACCCAGAAATAGGAAGTCCCCCATGTCATATGTATTGTGCTCCCAGGTGATCTCTAAATACCATTTACCAGACATTCCAAGCAATCCTTTTTTTGATAAACTATCTGCTTCCATGTTTTGGGATCTGTCGATATGTTGGATTGTGGAACCTTCCTGAAGCTGCCAAAGGAGCTCTATCCTCTTCAGCCATCCTTGTAGCATAGGAGTGTTAATGGAGGCTTTACCCAATACTTGGTCAATAATGATCTTCGAGTCTACGTATATGTGCAAGTAAGGAATATTAAGAAAGTTGTTGAACCACAAGAGGCCCCATAGAGCTATTGCTTCTGCCTTGTTGTTGGTGTCGTAGCCTCCATTCCAGAAGATCCTGTAGGATAGTTCAGCTGATATAGTAATCCAAACACCACATGCACAAGAACCCCTTTGTGCTGCTCCGTCAAAAAAACCCATCGGATACAAAAACTGTGTATTGTTATGCATGTGTGGGTTGTTGCTGGGACGAGTGGGTTGTAAAGAGAAAACAGAGAAATTAGATATGATTCTATCAGTGACCTGATGGAAATCCTCCATTGAGTTCTGAAAAAGATACTTGTTTTGCCAGTTCCAGATGGCCCATAAAATAAATAATGGAATGGCTCTCCAGGAGGACTTCTGAGTGCTCCACCATTTTAGTGACTCCTTGATGGAGGAATGAAGGATATACTGAAAACCAAAAATTTTAGACAGTTTCTTCCATACCTGAATAGTATGTAGACAATGAAGGAAAATATGATTGTTGTTTTCAGTGTCACTTTTACAGATAGAGCATATACCCGGCCCTTGCCATTGTCTTTTCTGTAGGTTCTCCAAGATCAAATTCTTATTATGGAAAACCAGCCATGAGAATATGATGATTTTGTTTGGAATTTTTGTTTTCCAAAATGCAAAAGGGAATTGTAGTTCTTCTTGCAATTCTAACAAATTGGAAAGAGTAAAATACATATCGACAACAATGATATTGTCAGCTGTCATCTTTCCTTTCCAAGTGATTGAATCTCGAGAACCGTGTGGCAAATGCCAATGTGTTTGATAGCAGCTATAATATTGTTCCACTCCAGAGCCATATGGCCATTTAGGCCAAGAGAGTG
Source organism: Pinus tabuliformis (assembly GCA_031772625.1). NCBI lineage: Eukaryota > Viridiplantae > Streptophyta > Pinopsida > Pinales > Pinaceae > Pinus > Pinus tabuliformis. The sequence goes on from CM062814.1 coordinate 647,706,539, forward strand.
AGCCTCTTTCCAAATGGGAAGTGGACCTTGCCAATCACTTATGGCTTGACCCCAGAAATAAATGCCCTGTCCATTTAGGTGATTTTTGATGTTCTCAAGGATGGAGCATTCCTCCCCAGCACCAAGTATTGGGTCAACAGCAATGAGGATACAATTCCTAGTTTGAAATTTCCATGCAAGTTGTTGAAAGAAGAGTTTATCCATTTTCTGAAAGCTTTGCCAAATGGCAGATCCCTGCTTGATGCCTATGGTGCCCTTTCTGTACCAAAACCTGAAATATTTATCTTTGAGGTATTTGTGCTGAATGATTTTACTCCAGGAGCCATCCCCAAATAAACCCCTCCATAAATATTTCATCAACAGTGCTCCACCAAATCTACGAAGATCCATAATCCCCCATCCACCCAATTCCTTAGGGAAAGTAATGCTGGATAGTTTGGTCAGATGATATTTTTTCCTTTCATGGTTCCCCCCCCCCAGATGAAGTTTGTTGTTAGGCAGTTTAGTTCATTAACAATGGATGCAGGGATGTGATATAGATGAGCCCAATAAACCCCCATTTGTGCTAATACTGCTTGGGAGAGGACGACTCGCCCCCCAATGAAAGGCATCTGAACTCCCACCCAGATATCCTTTTGAAAAAACGGTCAATAATCCATTGCCAATCAACAGTTTTGTAACAGCAAGGTTTTAAGTGATATCCAAGGTATTTCATTCCTATTTGAATAGACATTGCCTTGATGCCAAATAAAACTTCAATATATGTGATAACCTCCATGTCACAATTTCCATGATATATTACAGATTTGCTATTATTTATGTTCAATCCTGTAGCATTTGCAAATATATTGAAAATATTAAAGAGACATAACCAGGAAAAATGCAGAGCATACCCAGGATTAGAATATCATCAACAAAAGGATTGTGTGAGATGTTGATGTTGTTGCCCATCTTCAGTGGCTGGAACTGTTTCTCCAGAACCGCTCTTTTTATGTGCAGACTTAGGCTATCCATTACCAGAATGAAGAGACGGTGGGAGAGTGAGCATCCCTGCCGCAAACCTCGAGCAGCCCGTAAATATTTTTTTGGATAACCATTATTATGACAGCGTAATTTATATTGTCCACACATGCCATTATCCAATCTATACATCTAAGACTTAGTCCAATTTTGATAAGGACACATCTAAGGAAACCCCAATCCAGGCAGCCGTATGCCTTCCTTAGGTCAATCTGAAAAATAGTCGCATTTAGCCTCTTGGTGCAGATCGAATGCATACTCTCCTGCATGTTTGCAACAACATCATGGATGAGCCTGTTATGGAGAAATCCATGTTGTTCAGGAGAGATATATCGCAAAATAGTATTTCACATTCTGCCTGCAATAGTCTTTGAAATGATTTTGTATATAATGTTGCACTGGGAAATAGGCCTGAATTCTAAGAAATTTTTTGCATTGTTGTTCTTTGGAATGAGGGCGATATAAGTAGAAGTGATGTGTTGATGTATTTTTCCTGTGGATTTGGATTCCTCCACAATGCTCAAAAGATCTTTCTTAAAAAGTTCAAAAAAATGTGTAAAGAGTTCAATCATCGATCCATCAGGACCTGGACATTTATTACTCTTCAAAGATTTTAGCACATTCAAGAGCTCTTCCTCTATGACTACTTTTTAGAACTCTTCATTTTGTTCGTCCTTGTACATAGTGGGATAAGGCTCTATACCCCACTTTAGATCCTCTGCCACTATATTGTCATTCCTGCATTATTACTTCTAAAATTAATGAAGAGCAACATTACAAATACCTTCTTGTGTTCGATGAATTTGGCCATCCTCATCCATAATCTCCCAGATGGAGTTTATGTTGCAGCGATGATTTGCATACCGGTGAAAAAATTTAGTATTGCGGTCACACTGCTTTATCCAGGTGGCCCTGCTTTTTAATCTCCAGGTAGATTCCTCAATAGAAAGAATGTTTTTCTTACGGAGTTCAAGAGCATGTATTTGGAGTTGAATCTTCACAGGAAGATAGTGAGAGGACATTTTAGGAAGGATCCGATCCACTTCCTTTTGAATATCCACGAGTTCTTTCTTGAGGTCCTTTTTCTTTTGTTTCTGCCATATCTTGACCTTCCCATGAAGGGAATCCAATTTGTCAAGGAGATTAATCATGGGAGGAGTACCAGGAAGAGTTTGTCGACCCTAGGTTTCCAGGACAAGCTTATTAAACTCTGGGTCTTCCAACTAGGATCGGTTGAATTTGAAGGGAATGCCCATATGGATGCCTATTTTCCTCCATTGTAGCGAGATAGGCCTGTGATAAAAAAATAAAGTTATTGATGATTTCCACACGAACATCCCCGAGTTGCTTTAACAATTGTTCATGGATCAGAAAGCAATCCAATATTTTAGCCACATATGCTGTTCCAGAATGACCATTATCCCATGTTGGAGAAATTTTTTACGGGCATATGTCCACAAAATTATGCATGAGGATAGCATCTTAAATCAATTCGGCCAAAGGGTCAATTTTCCTACAGTGGGCCCATACTTCATCACAACTTATGGTACAGTTCAAGTCACCTGCAATGATAAGAGAAACCAGTTCCATCATTCCAGAGGAGAGAAGACGATCCCAAAAGGCGAATCGGTCTTTGTAGGACACATATACATTGAGAATGTGAACATGGCCAGGTATTCCGTGAAAGCTAGCTTCCAGCAAAATACCTGCAAAACACCGAAAGGCCTTTACTGAAACCCAAGAGGGATCCCATAAGGCCACCTAACCCCCAAGAGACCTGAAGAAGCAGTGGCAAAAATGTACCAATTCAGAAACATTTTCCGAAAGTATAGAACAGCCTGTGTGACATTATGCATAGATTCTTGTATGAGAATGATATATGGGCAAAGAGAGTAGAGTGGGTTTTTGAGAGCTAAATATTTTGGGCCACCCTCCAAACCCCAGATGTTTAGGGATATGATGCGGGTCATGGGAGCAGATCATCGAGTTGTGGTGCTCTAAGGGCCCCAGAGGAAGAAAAATCTGCGATTGGAACATCAACAAGGAAACGGTCCATTGGGGAGGCGGATGAGACATTTTTATTTCTTCCCCGGAAATGCTAACTACCTCGGTTTTGCTTCCGTCGGATAGTAATGTTGCCTACCGAGGTAGGGCTGATCTGTGGGGAGGTAGAGTCCCTAAGCTTATGGATAGTGAGAGAGTGTAGGTCTAGGGTCTTTCTTTGTAGAAGGAAGTCTAGGTCACTTCTGACAGAGTTTATAGGAGATGCAGTAGGTGAGTTAGGGGGTGTGACACTGAGGTAGGGGCCTTTGTCCTTGGATTGATGATGGGGTGGAATAGGAGTAGGAGAGGGTACATATGCGACATGTGAAGTGGATGGAATGTAATGATAGGGGTGTGAAAACGGAAAAGGAGCTGGAATTTCCTGATACGGGGTAGGTTCCAAATGGGGTAGGTAGTTAAAGTGAGCAGGACTGTCAGGTAATGGAAAAACCGACTTATCAGAGATATTGGGGAAGGACGGAATGAAGATTGGAGATGTTACCAGAGAAACAAAAGTAAGTGGGTGACGAGAAATTTTATTTTATTTTTTTATTTTTTTTTTTTTTTTTCCGAAGCATACCTTGATGAGGTATATTCTGATTCTGTGATGCAAACCTCTGACCCTTTATGCTTGGACGTTCCCTATCTGAGTTGGACAATGTGGAGGCATTATAGCATTTCCGTCCATGTAGGCGACCTCCATGTCGAAGTGGACATTGTTCACGCAAGTGCCCTGTTCGGTGGTAGAAAGAGCAGTGAAAAGGAACCCCCAGTAATTCAGCCTTTGATGGAGATTAATATCCTCCCAATGTAATTTGATGTGGTCAGGAAAACCGCCACGACATTCCTTCTCAATGAGAATCCAAACGACTCTCTTGTCCTGTGCACCAAGGCATCTTGGGTCCACATAGGCAAATTTTCCAATGGCATTTTTTATGTCCGTTAGAGCCTGTTTGGTCCACAATTCTATCGGGAGGCCAGGTAATTTAACCCAGATCAATTTATTGATGCGTGTATTGTGCAGAGGATTGTATCCTATGTACCAATTATGCAGGGCCAGAAAGCTTTTTCCATGAACCCATGGAATGGATTTGATTTTCTCAAGATCCTCTTGACTGAGAAAGTGAAAACTATACCAGCCTGTCATTAATCTGACCATAGTAGGTAGGTATCCGAGCATAGTTTTCCACTTCTTTCCTAACCAATTCCTCATCTCAATGCCCTCCATTGCCGGGAAATACCAACGGCTAACAAGAGCCCGCTTTTGTAAGTTGTTTATGCGGTCGACCAGGGTGGCACTGTCTAGAGCCAAAAGCGGAGGTGGTGGAGTGGTTTTCATAGAACGATGCTTATGACGACGTTCTTTGAATGCATGTCTGCCACCCTGCAATGAATGCGATGATAGATCAACAACTGGCACTCGGTCATCCCCGTGTGTAGTATGCCATGCATCCAAAGAGCGTGGGCCCATGAGAAGTGATTCAGCATCCACGGTGGCTCGTATTAAAGTCGAGTTGGCTGATACATCAGAGTCAACATCCATCCAATGTGGAAAAGCGAGGGAGGGAGGCATAGGAAGTCAGTCTGACAGGGAGGAAAAACGTATTAGGTCGGATATTAATGTGGACAGGTGTGAAAGATCCGAGAGAGTTTCAAATTGCCTTGGGAACGACAATCACCATAAATGAGATGGCAGAGGGCGTGTGCGAGATACTGTGGGAAATTGACGCCATTGTTTGGACAATCCTGTTCAGGGAACAAGGCGAATGCACTGACATAGGAAATATTTGCCAGATATTGAATGTAGTGAGGTCAGAGATTGTATGGGAAGGCGTACAAGTGACGTGAATGCATTTATGAGGTGAGGTGTCTGTAGACACGTGCTCCACCTAAACTGTCGTAAAGTACTGATGACCACCTGAGCTTGCTGTTCCGACCACCGGAAAAACCAGGGCCAGAGCAGAGCGAAGACAAAGAGGAAAAACGTTTCTGTAATGTCGCTAAATCATATAGCAGCTAAACAGGGAATGTTGTTGGGGGTAATAACAGTGAAAAGAGCTTGGAACATATGTTGGATTTGAGAATGGAACCCGGATTGAGGCTTAAGTAACCCTCCAAATAACAAAGAATTTAACATAGAGCATTTTCTGCAAGTTCCAAATTAACCAAAACTGATACGGAAGCTCAGTAATTTATAAAACAACGTAGCAGCAGAAACATCCCATGCATTTAAACCAGAATTTGCATATTCGAAATCTAAACTCAATGCAGGGTCGAGAGATGACAATATTTTCTGAAATTTGTAGCCAGAAGGGATGGGGACTGATTAGCCACCAGGAAGAAATAGCAGATAATGAATTTTTAATGGCCCCTAAACAAGACAACATGTGGAAAGAAGTCGGAAGGAGATTTACAGAACCAGAAGAAAATCATTTGCACGTCTGTTCACCTATATTGTAGTTTAAGAGTGAAAAAATAGGCATACCTGTTAATATATCCCGAGTCCTTTTGTGGTTGCAGCGGTCGTTCACCTTAGGAGCAGAGACAATTTCGTTTCCAAACATTCACCATCACAGAAGGAAAATGTTAACGCAACAATTTAATATTAATATCCAAGACTAAACTGCATTTTGAAGTTGATAGGGAGATGAAACACAAAACCAGGGTCACCGTCTCACGAGGAGGCTAGTCTACCAGAGAAACCAGCCCATATTCAGAGCTGAAAACACAAGTCCTCACAGAGGACACTGTAAGCCCAGTGGCTAGGCAAAATGCATCTCATCCCTTAGGCATTCACAGTTTAAAATCCCTCCACAGGAATCTCTGGCTACCTAATCTGATTTTACTCTGTGTGCCAGCTAATCTGATTTTTACTCTACAATTCAAAGTACAGTGAAGTTTATATAACTGGACGATTCAACATTGAAATTTATGTGCAGACTTAGGCTGTCCATTACCAGAATGAAGAGACGGTGGGAGAGTGAGCATCCCTGTCGCAAACCTCGAGCAGCCCGTAAATATTTTTTTGGATAACCATTATTATGACAGCGTAATTTATATTGTCCACACATGCCATTATCCAATCTATACATCTAAGACTTAGTCCAATTTTGATAAGGACGCATCTAAGGAAACCCCAATCCAGGCAGCCGTATGCCTTCCTTAGGTCAATTTGAAAAATAGTCGCATTTAGCCTCTTGGTGCAGATCGAATGCATACTCTCTTGCGTGTTTGCAACAACATCATGGATGAGCCTGTTATGGAGAAATCCATGTTGTTCAGGAGAGATATATCGCAAAATTAGTATTTCACATTCTACCTGCAATAATCTTTGAAATGATTTTGTATATAATGTTGCACAGGGAAATAGGCCTAAATTCTAAGAAATTTTTTGGATTGCTGTTCTTTGGAATGAGGGCGATATAAGTAGAAGTGATGTGTTGATGTATTTTTCTTGTGGATTTAGATTCCTCCACAACGCTCGAAAGATCTTTCTTAAAAAGTTCAAAAAAATGTGTAAAGAGTTCAATCATCGATCCATCAGGACCTGGACATTTATCACTCTTCAAAGATTTTAGCACATTCAAGAGCTCTTCCTCTATGACTACTTTTTAGAACTCTTCATTTTGTTCGTCCTTGTACATAGTGGGATAAGGCTCTATACCCCACTTTAGATCCTCTGCCACTATATTGTCATTCCTGCATTATTACTTCTGAAATTAATGAAAAGCAACATTACAAATACCTTCTTGTGTTCGATGAATTTGGCCATCCTCATCCATAATCTCCCAGATGGAGTTTATGTTGCAGCGATGATTTGCATACCGGTGAAAAAATTTAGTATTGCGGTCACCCTCCTTTATCCAGGTCGCCCTGCTTTTTAATCTCCAGGTAGATTCCTCAATAGAAAGAATGTTTTTCTTACGGAGTTCAAGTGCATGTATTCGGAGCTGAATCTTCACAGGAAGGTAGTGGGAGGACATTTTAGGCAGGATCCGATCCATTTCATTTTGAATATCAACGAGTTCTTTCTTGAGGTCCTTTTGCTTTTGTTTCTGCCATATCTTGACCTTCCCATGAAGGGAATCCAATTTGTCAAGGAGATTAATCATGGGAGGAGTACCAGGAAGAGTTTGTCGACCCCAGGTTTCCAGGACAAGCTTATTAAACTCTGGGTCTTCCAACTAGAATCGGTTGAATTTGAAGGGAATGCCCATATGGATGCCTATTTTCCTCCATTGTAGCGAGATAGGCCTGTGATAAAAAAGTAAAGTTATTGATGATTTCCACACGAACATCCCCGAGTTGCTTTAATAATTATTCATGGATCAGAAAGCAATCCAATCTTTTAGCCACATATGCCGTTCCATAATGGCCATTATCCCATGTTGGAGAAATTTTTTACGGGCATATGTCCACAAAATTATGCATGAGGATAGCATCTTAAATCAATCCGACCAAAGGGTCAATTTTCCTGCAGTGGGCCCATACTTCATCACAACTTATGGTACAGTTCAAGTCACCTGCAATGATAAGAGAAACCAGTTCCATCATTCCAGAGGAGAGAAGACGATCCCAAAAGGCGAATCGGTCTTTGTAGGCAGCATATACATTGAGAATGTGAACATGGCCAGGTATTCCGTGAAAGCTAGCTTCCAGCAGAATACCTGCAAAACACCAAAAGGCCTTTACTGAAACCCAAGAGGGATCCCATAAGGCCACCTAACCCCCAAAGAGACCTGAAGAAGCAGTTGCAAAAATGTACCAATTCGGAAACATTTTCCGAAAGTATAGAACAGCCTGTGTGACATTATGCATAGATTCTTGTATGAGAATGATATATGGGCAAAGAGAGTAGAGTGGGTTTTTGAGAGCTAAATATTTTGGGCCACCCTCCAAACCCCAGATGTTTAGGGATATGATGCGGGTCATGGGAGCAAATCATCGAGTTGTGGTGCTCTAAGGGCCCCAGAGGAAGAAAAATCTGCGATTGGAACATCAACAAGGAGACGGTCCATTGGGGAGGCGGATGAGACATTTTTATTTCTTCCCCGGAAATGCCAGCTACCTCGGTTTTGCTTCCATCGGACAGTAATGTTGCCTACCGAGGTAGGGCTGATGTGTGGGGAGGTAGAGTCCCTAGGCTTATGGATAGTGAGAGAGTGTAGGTCTAGGGTCTTTCTTTGTAGAAGGAAGTCTAGGTCACTTCTGACAGAGTTTATAGGAGATGCAGTAGGTGAGTTAGGGGGTGTGACACTGAGGTAGGGGCCTTTGTCCTTGGATTGACGATGGGGTGGAATAGGAGTAGGAGAGGGTACATATGCGACATGTGAAGTGGATGGAATGTAATGATAGGGGTGTGAAAACAGAAAAGGAGCTGGAATTCCTGATACGGGGTAGGTTCCAAATGGGGTAGGTAGTTAAAGTGAGCAGGACTGTCAAGTAATGGAAAAACCGACTTATCAAAGATATTGGGGGAGGACGGAATGAAGATTGGAGATGTTACCAGAGAAACAAAAGTAAGTGGGTGACGAGAAATTTTATTTTATTTTCTTGTTTTTTTATTTTTTTTTCCGAAGCATACCTTGATGAGGTATATTCTGATTCTGTGATGCAAACATCTGACCCTTTATGCTTGGAAGTTCCCTATCTGAGTTGGACAATGTGGAGGCATTATAGCATTTCCGTCCATGTAGGCGACCTCCATGTCGAAGTGGACATTGTTCACGCAAGTGCCCTGTTCGGTGGTAGAAAGAGCAGCGAAAAGGAACCCCCAGTAATCCAGCCTTTGATGGAGATTAATATCTTCCCAATGTAATTTGATGTGGTCAGGGAAACCGCCATGACATTCCTTCTCAATGAGAATCCAAACGACTCTCTTGTCCTGTGCACCAAGGCATATTGGGTCCACATAGACAAATTTTCCAATGGCGTTTTCTATGTCCGTTAGAGCCTGTTTGGTCCACAGTTCTATCGGGAGGCCAGGTAATTTAACCCAGATCAATTTATTGATGCGTGTATTGTGCAGAGGATTGTATCCTATGTACCAATTATGCAGGGCCAGAAAGCTTTTTCCATGAACCCATGGAATGGATTTGATTTTCTCAAGATCCTCTTGACTAAGAAAGTGAAAACTATACCAGCCTGTCATTAATCTGACCATAGTGGGTAGTTATCCGAGCATATTTTTCCACTTCTTTCCTAACCAATTCCTCATCTCAGTGCCCTCCATTACCGGGAAATACCAACGGCTAACAAGAGCCCGCTTCTGTAAGTTGTTTATGCAGTCGACCAGGGTGGCACTGTCTAGAGCCAGAAGCGGAGGTGGTGGAGTGGTTTTCATAGAACGATGCTTATGACGACGTTCTTTGAATGCATGTCCGCCACCCTGCAATGAATGCGATGATAGATCAACCACTGGCACTCGGTCATCCCCGAGTGTAGTATGTCATGCATCCAAAGAGCGTGGGCCCATGAGAAGTGATTCAGCGTCCACGGTGGCTCGTATTAAAGTCGAGTTGGCTGATACATCAGAGTCAACATCCATCCAAGGTGGAAAAGCGAGGGAGGGAGGCATAGGAAGTCAGTCTGACAGGGCGGAAAAACGTATTAGGTCGGATATTAATGTGGACAGGTGTGAAAGATCCGAGAGAGTTTCAAATTGCCTTGGGAACGACAATCACCATAAATGAGATGGCAGAGGGCTTGTGCGAGATTAATGTTCGCACACTGTGGGAAACTGACGCCATCGTTTGGACAATCCTGTTCAGGAAACAAGGCGAATGCACTGACATAGGAAATATTTGCCAGATATTGAATGTAGTGAGGTCAGAGATTGTATGGGAAGGCGTACGAGTGACGTGAATGCATTTATGAGGTGAGGTGTCTGTAGACACGTGCTCCACCTAAACTGTCGTAAAGTACTGATGACCACCTGAGCTTGCTGTTCCGACCACCGGAAAAACCAGGGCCAGAGCAGAGCGAAGACAAAGAGGAAAAACGTTTCTGTAATGTCGCTAAATCATATAGCAGATAAACAGGGAATGTTGTTGGGGTAATAACAGTGAAAAGAGCTTGGAACATATGTTGGACTTGAGAATGGAACCCGGATTGAGGCTTAAGTAACCCTCCAAATAACAAAGAATTTAACATAGAGCATTTTCTGCAAGTTCCAAATTAACCAAAACTGATACTGAAGCTCAGTAATTTATAAAACAACGTAGCAGCAGAAACATCCCATGCATTTAAACCAGAAATTGCATATTCAAAATCTAAACTCAATGCAGGGTCGAGAGATGACAATATTTTCTGAAATTTGTAGCCAGAAGGGATGGGGACTGGATAGCCACCAGGAAGAAATAGCAGATAATGAATTTTTAATGGCCCCTAAACAAGACAACATGTGGAAAGAAGTCGGAAGGAGATTAACAGAACCAGAAGAAAATCATTTGCACGTCTGTTCACCTATATTGTAGTTTAAGAGTGAAAAAATAGGCATACCTGTTAATATATCCCGAGTCCTTTTGTGGTTGCAGCGGACGTTCACCTTAGGAGCAGAGACAATTTCGTTTCCAAACATTCACCATCACAGAAGGAAAATGTTAACGCAACAATTTAATATTAATACCCAAGACTAAACTGCATTTTGAAGTTGATAGGGAGATGAAACACAAAACCAGGGTCACCGTCTCACGAGGAGGCTAGTCTACCAGAGAAACCAGCCCATATTCAGAGCTGAAAACACAAGCCCTCACAGAGGACACTGTAAGCCCAGTGGCTAGGCAAAATGCATCTCATCCCTTAGGCATTCACAGTTTAAAATCCCTCCACAGGAATCTCTGGCTACCTAATCTGATTTTACTCTGTGTGCCACCTAATCTGATTTTTACTCTACAATTCAAAGTACAGTGAAGTTTATATAACTGGACGATTCAACATTGAAGAGGAAAATTGTTAAATTCGTTAAGGATTAACATTCTAGAGGTGGAAGAGAAATGGATTCTCCCAACTGTTTTAGTTTAGTTGAAATTGAAAGTCTTTCCTTAAATCAGTTGAAATTGAAAGTCTTTCCTTGGGGTGACAATGAGAAAAAAAAATTTTCGTATGTGATATTCAATGTACTATAATTGTGTGTAGCCTGCATGTATTGAGCTCGTAGAACAGATAAAAAATAAATGGATTTTTAAAAATAAACAGAAACCAACTAATGGTAAATTCCCCTGGCATAATACTTCATCTAAAACCTAAATGTGGTAAAATGTAAAGAGCATTACATAATTTAAGCAATTGAATAAAATGTATTTCATTACATGTAAAATTAAATAAATTTCAATATTTTGTGGAGATTATTATTTACTTAATAATTAAATTAAAATTTCCAAAAAAATAATAATAATAAGTGAAAACGAAATTTGTTAATTTCACACTTTCCATGTATAGTAGCTGAAAGAGTATCAAAATACTCAAGGACCAGACTGCAAAGCTAAACAATCTTTATACCAAGAAATCACAAGACGAAGAACAAAGAGAAAACACACTTCATTGTTTGAGAAAATAAGCTATACATAAACTTAATTTATAGGAATAATATAGACTTCTAGCCATAGCTAGAAGATAAGATGACTCAATATATAAGGATAAGATTGACAAGGCAAGTGATTAAATATATAAAGATAAGATTGACAAGGCAACTTATAAGATGACTAAGTAAACTTACAAGTTTCAATATTTATTGGAACTCTAATACTTTATTGGAACTCTAACACCCCCCATAGGCGAAACTCTGAGAGGAAAATAAAGAAAAGAACAATTGAAAAAAATCTAGAATTCCAAAATGAACTATCCTCACTTACATGCCTTGGCAATTAACAAACCCCCAACATATCTAGATCCAAACACAGATCTTAAAATTTTTAAAATAGCTCTCAAATAAAAGAGAAGGGAACTCTAAGTTAAGCTCAGATACCATGAAAGAGTATCAAAATATCCAAAGATCAGATTGCAAAGCTAAATAAGACTTCTACCAAAAGATCACAAGATGAAGAATGAAAAGAAAACACACTTCATTGCTTGAGAAAATGAGCTATACATGAACCTAATTTATAAGAACAATATAGACTTCTAGCTATAACTAGAAAATAAGACTAATGACTCAATAGATAAAATAAAATTGACAACTCAACTATAAAATTATTATATAAACTTACAAATTTCAATAATATTGAAATTTCAAAATATTTTGTAGAGATTACCATTCACTTAATAATTATTATTAATAATTAAATTAAAATTCTCAAAATAAAAAATATAATAATAATAAGTTAAAACAATATAATAATAATAAGTGAAAACGAAACTTGTCAACCTCCCACTTTTCATGCACAGTAGCACCAACTCTACGAATTTTCAGTTGGGGATGACCATCAGGATCCTTTTCAAGGTTTTCATCTGCTCGCAAGGAAGGCGAGTGTAGATATCCATACTCCTCCCTCCGTCTCTGGCTGGGAACAACATCATTCCTCCGATTTCATTGAGCATTGCAGTCTGCGCATTCAGTGGCTTCCCCCACCCGTAGTCTAATTCATAAACAGGAAATCTGGGAGAATTCCCTGCACCAACAAAGTAACGGCCTCCCAAGGTTTCTGCTGCTAAACTTGGAAGAGGCTTCCCACTTCGAAGGCGGCTGTCAACCCAATCTATCAGAGTATTGAACTGCTCCTCCGCTGTGCAGGACTTGATGAGCTCCTGGATGAGAGCTGCAGCGAAGCGGATATCTTGCCCCAGAAGCTGTTTCGCTCTAGTTCGGGCAATGCCCATGCATACACAGTTCCCAAAAAACGTCGGGGCCAGAGGGGGTTTTACTCGGTCTCTGCAATTAGCGATCATTCCAAAATCAACGGCCTCTTTCTCTGGGACTTCTCGAGCTTTCGTGACGCATCTCCAAAAATGAGCGCTAACTGCCACAAACGAACTCCGAGCCCCGGAGCGTTCCTTCAGCTTCCCAATCATTTCTTCAGTAAAATGAAAACGTGAAATCTCGAAGTCCTCTGCTTGGTCAATCGTGAACTCATGGACTCTTCTCTCAGTGCTAATATCGACATCGCTCTTGTTCACGTTGGTTTCTCCATTTATGGGCTGTAAATTATCTGGAATAAACTTGAAAATCTGAGCTCCCTTGGTGTCACCGATGACTACTTCTTCAGCCCTGAAAGAAATGTTGGGCACTGCACAATTGATCTTCTGTTCGCGCTTGAAGATTGTTCGAATGTGCTGAGGTTTCTTGGAAACGAGAGATCCCCTGCTGCATTCCGCCCAGCCATTCATGAAATGCCAAAACGAACTCCCGTCTGAAACAACGTGATGAAGACTGGCCCCGATGGAGAGTCCGCCCCCAATAAACTTAGTCACCTACACTAGACGCAACAGATCGATTAGATCTCCATACTTTGAATTTAAAAGCTGAACACCTAAAGATGAGGACGACTTGGAGTTTTATAAAAAGGACGGAAGTAAAATATTAAAAGATATTGAACAGATCGATTAGATCTCCATACTTTGAATGTAAAAGCTGACCACCAAAAGAAGAGGACGAATTAGAGTTTTATAAAAAGTACGGAAGTAAAATATTAAAAGATAATGAATATATATATGGTAGAAGGGTTGAAAGGGATGAATTAAATAAATCAGAAAAGTTTTTCAGAAATTATATAAAAAAATTAATTGGTTGGTTATAGCATAAATTTTTTAATTTTCATGTGCTTTTTAAAAAAAAAAAAAATTAATTTATTATGGATCACAAAAACTTGAATTTAGAAAATCATAATATTGTTATAATTTATATAATGGTTTTTTGGCTATAATATTTTTTTTATAAATTTAAAGAGTATAGCTTAAAAAAATTACCAATGAGCCACTAAAATAATGGAAATTTTGGCAAGATTATGACAATCTACCATAAATATTTGAAAATATGGGTTCTAGGATTTTGGGTGCCCCAGAGGTTCTTGATGGTGTTGAAACTATTCCAACTATAAAAAAAAGATTCAAACTTTGGGTGCCCCACATGTTCTTGATGGTGTTGAATCCATTGCCACTGTCAAAACATGATTCAAACACTCAAGCATTATGACTGGATTCCGGCAGGAAATCTATTATGACTTATACTATAATATACTTATTTTTTAAAATGCCTAATCTCAAGGGAGTTGAGGAGAATTGACCTCGTGAACTCCCAACTAACAAGGTACTTAACAACAACAATAACTCCCAATTAAACTAACCCTTATATTAAAACACATTATATATATATAAATTTTTTTCTTAATTATGATTAAAAAGTATAAAAAAATTAATTATTTAAATTATAATTATTGAATTAAAAAAATATCACTGAAGTTATTTAGATAACCATGATTGAGAAATTCACACAAACAATGTTTGACATTATCACATTATATGTAATTGTTATTGAGATTGTATTTTATTTATTATATAAATAAAGTTGTTTATATAATTAGGGTTTAGAGTATATTTTAAAATTGCTTCTAGTTGATTAGGAGCTTATTTTTTTTGGAAATAACGATAAAATTGCTTCTAGTTGATTAGGAGCTTATCTTTTTTGGAAATAACGAAAGAGCCAAAAAGCATGTAACAAGAGTGAGGGCTTGCACCCTTACTCACTATGGGCAAGTAATTCAACCCGTTGTGGTGATTGGGTTAGCCTTCTTTGGAATTAAGGAAAGACCCAAGACGCATGTAGGGGAATGAGAGCCTACCCCTACTAACTATAAGCAAATAATTCAAGGTGTTGTGGTGATTGAGTTAGCCTACATTTGTTAGTAGTTATCTTTATATAACACGGATGAGTTTGCCATTAATAACTAATGATGATTGTCCCACCATTAATTTAACAACTCATTTTTCTTAATAAAAAAAAGAAATAAAAATATTTTTATAATTGTTTTAAAACATATCTAAATTTATTGAATTTTAAATTAAAATATATATATTTTAACATTAATTAATCATATAATTTTTATTAAAATCACACATTTTTATTATTTAAATTACATTTTTAAACCCATTCTCTCATGAACTAAGTTTATGAATTTTCCATTGCATAAATTTTTTTTAAACATATTTTGGAAAATTCATATATCTACCCATTTCGAATCACTCAACACATATTTCTAATCTTAACAACTACCGTTGACCTTTCCAATAATTCTTTTAAATGTTTCCAGAGAAACAAATCTATTTTTCAATGTTTACATGAAAAACCGAGAACCAATTTCGAAAGATTTTACATACCTGTACCGAAAGAAGCGGCCCCTCGTATTTTTCATGCTTTGAACCATCACGGATCGGAACAAGTTCCTTGAAAAAGCTTCTGTGCCGAAACTCATCTTTTTGGAGGTCCTCAAAAGCCATATCAATCGATGCTTCCACGAATTCCACGCCGCCATCGTTACAGTCAATCTCAGGCCGACCTGATTCCTTGGTGCTCAACCGACCTGCAACTGGATAGAAGTCCACCAGAAGTAACGACAGGCTCCTCTTTAACAAATCCGTGACTGTAGTAAATTTAATCTCTGGACTTATTTTATAGAACAGAAGGGAATGAGCGTTACTGACAGGAATCCAAAACAAATCAACGTTCGAGAGGAACATGCTATGCCTCACAGTGGGGATGGCCGGCACCACGGTTGAAGCACTCAACATTTTTATTTTTACTTGCTCATGGGCCATGGTCGTGGGTTGCTCACAGATCAGAAAAATAAAGAAATCACTAAACAGATAAATCTGAACACACACGAAGCCATGGCGTTCGTCTTTATTTATAGTTGCCAATTGCAATAATCCCCATGCATATGTGGGCATCAAAAAGCCACGTACAATCACAAGAATTCACATGCACTCTTATGGGACATTTCAAAGCCACGCACAAAGGTTTTAGATTGGTTCAACAACTTTGGATCTAAAGGCTTAGTTGAGGGTTCATATGTTAGGTTGTCTAAGAATTTATGGATTATGTCCTTAATAAATCCTATAATGTAGTTTTTTTTAATAAGTATATTCTTGGAAAAATGGTTATTGTGTCGGTAGGTTCAAGTTGGCGAGGGGAATTTTTCACTTTAATGAGAGAAGTCATCACGTTAAAAATATGATGTAAATCTCAAGATCGTCCCATCCATGGGTAGGTAGCTTGGTGTGTGCCTACCTATCACTAATATCGACTCGTTAAAATATTGACCTCCTCGGAGGGCCGGCGCCTCGTCATAATATGGTGACATTTTACTTGTCTCAAAGTTATTACGAGTGTGTAATCACGTTACCTGAGCGGCCCTTATAATGGTGCTTTAATTAAGCGGATTTTGGAATACCTTACCTGCCATGAGGAATAGTATGCCTTGATTTAGCAGTCCACATGTGTTACAACTTACCAGAGCATAGATACTAGCCTTTTGGAGTCTATCTGCACATTAATGTGGTCCGGCTGTATATTTTTATTGTTAGATTTAATATTTGTTTAAATTTAATATACAGTCCGACTACATTAATGTGTGAATGACTTGTTAAATATTGGTGGTTGTATTTCATACTTTCCTTACCATACAAAAATAGTATGCCTTGATTTGATGGTTAGCAGTCCGAATGTGTTACAGGAGCATATATACCAACTTCTTTGTTCGTATCTATGACCACAGTTGTTTGTTTAGCTAACAATGGTTTGTTTAGTTAACCATGGTTTTCTTTTGAAGTTTTAAAAAGAGCTAATTAGGATTATTCTAGGTACCATGCTCTAATTGAATGATTGGTTTACTATTTTATCTTGTTTACTAATTTAATTATTGGTTTATTATTTCATAATAATAATAATAATATGATATTTAATGGATAAGATGAAAAGACAGTAGCCAATTTATATTGTATTTCATATTTGCAGTGTATTTATAATTGTAAAATTTGCTAATATTTATTGCAACTATTACAAAATAAAAATTAAAAAAAAACTAGATAACAGTTCGGTTAACAATAATCAATAATTATATTAGATAAACCATAAAATAAAATTCAAATCGCCATATATCAAACCTAAAGAAAGAAAATATATATACGAGAAGCTGTTAGATGTCCGTGTTTCTTTCCCACCGCGGGCGATTGATAACGAGTTATCAAAGAACTTTGAAATTAAGACCCTTATTCCAGGGCTTCAACACCAGGTGGACTGACGACATGTCTTCCTAGAGGCGCAGTTGAGCACAACCAGATTAGACGTCATCATGAACTGGAAACTATAACTTGCTATATATATAAGCTCCTGGTTCCTCTCTATTTTGTAATTTATTTAAACCCACTGCCGAAGTTAATACCAAGACAAGTGAGAAAAGACGTGTAACAACACTTGAGCTTGTTGTTATTGTGTCACCAGTGCATACGTTGCTTGTACATTTCAATTTGACTTTTACCAACAACTGAAGGTCAGGGCCAACAACTTCATAATCTTCGATTATTTAGTTCACTGCATTCAGTGTCCACTTTTCCATCAGGAATTAATGTAGAGGTTGAAGAGAATTGATTTCCCTTTTTAGTGGTTAGATGTATTAAGAGACAATGTGCACGGTAGAGGAAAATGGGAGAGAGGATCTTCCTCGCATTATTGGAAATTGGATGTTTGAATGCCTGCTGCTGGATTCAACGTCTATATTAGATGATGAATATTTGAATGAAACGAATTCAGCTCCATTGGATCCTTCATTGACTGTAAACTTTTCAAGGGTTAGAGATTGAATCCTTTATAGACTGTAAACTTTTCAAGTGTTGGAGATTGGATATTCGTACCGTTGCTGTTGGGTATGAGACCCTTCACTTTGTGTGGTTTAGAATTTTTTACAACAAATAACACTTTCCCTTTTCACATCATAGGGATTGGTGATTGAGGAGGAGCATATACTATATTCACAATCTAGTAATTGGAGTGGTGAATGAGATGCTCACTTGCACTTCTTCATAGCCCAGCTATCCAAAGATACGTTTCCTCAATCTAAATATTGGAGTGGTAAATGATGGAAGGAGGCATCTAAATATGGGAGTGATAAATGATGGAAGGAGGCATGGAGATTTACTATTTAGTAACATTATACATTTATCCATTAAAAGAGTATCTTAAACCATTGTTATAACTTTATATTTTCATTGCTTCACAAAATGAGATATAAATTTACATATAGGAGAATACTCTAAAATGGTATTTTGGAAAAATAAGGATGAGAAAAATTTTCTATGTGTAAATGACATAGGAAACTAGATCTAAGAATTTTCAACATTGGTTTGTGGAGTAATGACAATATTTTAACACTCTCTCTTAATTATTGCTATTACGTGATTTAGCATTTACAACACCTAAATTTTATTTAGGAAATTCAAACACATCTCTTGCCAATGGCTTTTGTAAATATTTTAGCCAATTGGTTTTTTCATTCACAAAATTCCAAATAGATTTCACCATTGTTTATAAGTTTTCTAATGAAATGATATCTAGTATCAATATGCTTACTTTTTTGTTGAAAAATATGGTTCTTTCATAGACTTATTGATGAGTTGTTGTAAAAATATATGGAGTTGGTCCTTCTTGTCCTTATTGAAGATCACCCAATACTCTACGCAACCAAACTACTTGACAATCTATTGTTGCTGTAGCTACACACTTATTTTCTACTCTAGTTTCTACTCATGAGATTTTCGCAATGGGATACCTAGTGGATGCCTAAGAAATAACACCTAAATTGAGATATATTCTAATGGAACCTTCCAATCATGCAAACTACTTGGAAAGGTACTATTAATATATCCAACGAAGGAATCATTAATAATGATAGAGTATAATATATCATATCGTATGGTTTAACTAATATATCTTAAAATTATTTTTAAAATTTACAAATATAATTCTTTTAGAGACTTCATTAAAGTGGAAATAAAGTTTTAAATAGCATACATAATATCTAGCCTAGTGAGAGTGAGATTTATGAGGCTACCAAGCAAACTCTAGATCATAGTTGGATCTACATTGGATCCCCAATCCAGTCAATTGTATTGTTCATTTCATTAAAAATAGTTCTGTATGACTGATTTTTTCTGCTTTTCTTGGCCTGGCCGATGGCCAGGCCAAGAAAAGCAAAAAAAATCAGCAGTCATACAGTGCTTGACCTAATTTGATAGCTAGAATACCTGCTGTAAAAGCAAGAAAAAAAGCTATCAAAAATTTAAGCTCTACCATATCTTCATTCCCTCCCCAATCAGTTTGATTAAATGCGTTACATGGATTAGTCCATTTATTTCTCTCCAATATCAAATTTTATTATCTAGATATTGAAGGGTTCTCTATCTATTTAGGGTTCTCTATCTATTTTATGTATTATTGTAAAGATATCAGTTGCTCAAGGCCATAGGTTCCTGATCAAAACTACACCAACGGGTAGGAGTCCGAAGAAGACAAAATAGAAGAAAAGTGATTGATCCCGACAACATTTTATTCATACATTCAGTCGATGGAGGGTGAAAGAAAACCAAATGGATCTAGAAGTTATTGCGCAGCTCACTGTTCTGACTCTGATGGTTGTATCAGGCCCTTTAGTTATAGATAGATAGAGCTTTGGATGGATCAGAGATCCATCCAAATATCCTTTAACTATTTAAGTTGATAATGTAACGAATAAAACCCACCTGTATCACTAAACTATACACGCCCCAATCCCATTGACGGATATTCTGTCACTTCTTTCCTTCCACATTTGAATCCAAATTCCGGAATTCCTTAATTCTCTCTCTTCTATTTCCGAGAGAGAAGAAAGGATTCTATCCATTCTAGTTTTAGAAATTCTAGGTTGTTCTTTATCTTTATCAAGGAATTTTTTTTGCTCAACTCCTCTAATCTTCTAATTGAATTCTTTCTAATTCATTTTAGAAAGATCTTCCTCTTCCAGGAAGAAAAAGAGCCATAAACTGGAATGGCTCCATATTCTTAGCTCTCAATCTTTGTTGATCTCTTATAGTAATCACATCTTGAGGTTTGCAAGGGTAACTTGGTATATCTACCATATGGTCATTGACCCGGATATGTCCATGATTCACTAATTGTCTAGCTCCGGGAATGGTGGGAGCCATACCCAATCGAAAAAGAATATTATCCAAATGCATTTCAAGTAATTGCAATAGGACCTGACCCGTTGAGCCTTTGTCTCTTCTAGCAATACGAACATATTTCAGCAAATGCTCTCAGGCATAACTTTTCTCCATCCGCTTCGTATCAGCTCAGCCCGGAGTTTCCAGTATAGCGATCCTTACCCTACGAGCTACTATAATATATGTTCTCAACTACTATAATATATGTTCTCAACTTGATATCTATAAAGATAGATGGATCATCCATATCCAATTTGTTGTCCATCTACCATAGTAGACTCACTCATTCATATATGATGAGGGGGCCCTTTTAACTCAGCGGTAGAGTAACGCCATGGTAAGGCGTAAGTCATCGGTTCAAGTCCGATAAAGGGCTCATGTTTCCCACGAAGAAAGAAGGCTCGGGTGTCCATTTCTATTACATAGATAGAAATATTTTCACCGAAATATGAAAATGAAAACAAATCGGATTCGGATCCAGTCCGTTTTTTATCTTCTTTTATGAGGCGAATGACGGGAATTGAACCCGTGTGTGGTGGATTCACAATCCACTGCCTTGGTCCACTTGGCTACGTCCGCCCCGGAAAAACCAATTTATCTATCTACAGTCATTTCTTCCAAGAATAAAAAATGAGCTAACGTTTGTTCTTATGTGGGTCGTCGGTGACCTCTGATAGGGGATCAAAGCAAGATCGATGACTAACTCTCAACTCTCGAACAAGTTGTATGGCTTATTATCAAATATGTGATAAATATGAAGTATTTTGTATTTCTCCTGGAGAAATATCCCGATCCCATCTTCCCTCCGTTCTTTTGAACGTGAAACAAGAATCTTTCTTCTTTCGTATCGATCCTTTGTCTATTCACTCATGGGCGATAATTATTGTTTTTCCCTATTAGATTTTAGTTTTCAACTAACACAGTTTTGCAGATTGGTTCGGTAGATCCCACGTTATTCGAGTTGAGATTTGTCATTATTATAGTTGGAGTCGGTGTTAGTTTATAGTTCATCACATCTTGAACCACTTCAACAAATCCATGGCATATTTGACTTGAAATACAAAAATGCCTGAATCTTATTAAATGACTTAAATATCAAGGAAATACCTCATTAACTAAAAATCAGTCATTTCAAACTCCTAATCTCATAGTTGGTTCAAATATTTCTTATTTCACCTTTGTATACAAAATGGGCTTAGTACTACTTCTATTAAAACCATTACCGATCATACATGAATCAACCCTACCATTTCAAGCTTTAGATACTTAATTAATCTAAAATATAATTTTCTTCAATATATAAGCTTTACCTTTATGTCTTTTTATTACATATCCTAGTGGCTTTTATATATGGACTTATTCTTCTAAAATATCATTTAAGAATGTTTAGTTTACATTTATTTTATCAAATTTCAACCTTTTTGAGTTGTTATAGCTAAGAAAACACTAACTATATTTAATCTGGCAACTCATGCAAAGCTATAGAAATAATTGACTCTAGGATGTTGTGTAAAACAATTTGCTACTCATTTGGCCTTCTACCTTTCAACTTCTCCTTTTCCATTAAACTTGATTTTCTAAACCTATTTTACACCAATGCAAATTGAACCTTATGGTATATAAATTAGATCCCATGTATCATTCTTCCCTATGGATTCCATTTCTTCATCTACCACTTTGACCCAATTTTATTCTTTAATTGCTTCTTCAAAATATGTAGGTTGACTAGTAAGAAATGAAATTATGAACTCACATATCAGTTTTCATATACTTTTCTCAAACTTCTAATATTTATAGGCCTTAGAGAAGCATGTATAGTGTAAAATTCACTACTTGATTTAGAAGTAGGAATCTATTGAGATGTTGGGATAAATGATCTTCCTTGAACACAATTTCTTGGAATCTTTGTTGGGGTATCTCTAATAGATGATTGGGTTTGTGAACCTAGCTATCCACCTTATGCAATCTATTCCTCTACTTCATCTTTTGCTTGAGGTACTATTATTCCAATAGCTATAGTCTTTTATATGTTCCCTTCACATACTTCATGTTCTTTGAACACAACATCCCTACTAATTATCGCCTTCTTTGTAACAATATTGTACAATTTATATGCCCTAAATGATTTATTTCCTTAAATCCATGATAATTATTTCTACTAAGTAATTAGGATTTACAACAACTAAATTGTATTTACAAAATTCAAGAATATATCTTGCCAATGGCTTCATAAATATTTTAGCCAATCAAAAAAAATTATTATACAAAATTCCAAGTAGATTTCACCATTGTTTATAAGTTGTCTAATGAAATGATATCTAGTATCAATATACTTACTTTTTTTTTTGAAAAACATGGTCTTTTCATAGAACTATTGATGAGTTGCTGTAACAATATACTGGATTTGGTCCTTCTTGTCCCTGTTGAAGATCACCCAATATTGTACACAACCAAACTACTTGACAATCTGTTGGTGCTACTACTATATACTTCATTTATGTTGATGATATTTTTGCAATGCGAAACTTCTTGGATGCCTATGAAATAACACCTATACCAAGATATATCCTAAAGGAATCTTCCTATCATCCACACTACCTACAATGATACTATTAATATGTCCAACCAAGGAATAATTAATAGTGATATAGATATCCTATCGTCCAACTAATATATCTTAGAATTATTTTTCCAAATTACAAATATGACCTTTTTGGAGACTTAATTAAACTAGAAATAAACTTACTAGTATACATAATGTCTAGCCTAGTGGCAGTGAAATACATGACGCTACCAAGCAAACTCTTGAACATAGTTGGATATACATTGGATCCCTTATCCTTTTTGTTGAGATTTGTTATTGTTATAGTTGGAGTTGGAATTTGTTTACGGTTCATCATATTGAACCATTCAAACACATCCATTCCATGTTTGGCTTGAAATATAAAAATTCATGAATCTCATTAGATGACTTAAATATCAAGGAAATGCCTCATCAATCAAAAGTCATTCATTTCAAATTTTTACTTCATATCTAATTTAAACCTCTCTACTAATAGGTATCCTATGAATATCATATCATTAACATATAAAAATAATCAGTATTTTACCATGATTATTCACCTTTGTATACAAAGTGGGTCCACTACTACTTCTATTGAACCCAATATTGATCATATATGAATAAACCCTACCATATCAAGCTTTAGATAGTTGATTAATCCCAAGTTTATTTTTCTTCAATATATAAACTTTATCTTCATGTTTTTTTATTACATATCCTAGAGGTTTCTCTACATAGATTTCTTCTTCTAAACTATCATTTAATAATGCCGAATTTACATCCATTTGATAAAATTTCCACTTTTTTTTAGTTGTTATAGCTAAGAAAACACTAACTATATCTAAGCTTGAAAATGATGATAAGTTCTAATCATAATTGGCTCTAGGATATTGCGCAAAATATTTTGCTACTCGTTTGGCCTTGTACTTTTCAACTTTTTCTTTTTCATTAAACTTGTCTTTTGTAATCCTATTTTACACCAATGAAATTTTTACCTTATGGTAATTCTATTAGATCACATGTATCATTCTTCCCTATGGATTCCATTTCTTCATCTACTACTTTGACCCAATTTTCTTCTTTAATTATTTCTTCAAAATATGTAGGTTGACTAGTAAATAATGAAAATTTGTAATTCACATATTGCTTTTCATAGACTTATCTTAGACTTGAACCCTTTCTAGACCTTAGAGAAGAAGTTATAGGGTAAAATTCACTACTTGATTTAGCCGTAGGAATCAATTGAGTTGTTGGGATAAATGAATCACATTAAACATAATTTCTTAGAATCCTTCTTGGAGTATCTCTTAATGATGATTGGGTTTGTGAAGCTAGCTATCCACCTTGCGAAATGTAATCCTCTACTTCATCTTCTGTTTCAGGTGTTGCTATTCTAATAGTTATAGTCTTCTATATGTTCCCTTCCCATGGTTCATGTTCTTTGAATTCAACAACCCTATTAATTATCACCTTCTTTGGAACAGTATTTGACAATTTATATGCCTTGGACTAATCCTTAGACCCAATAAAGATGCACTTTTCACTTATATCATCCAACCTCTCAACTCGTCAAACAAATGATCATATACCATGCAACAAATACTTAAAATTTTTTTATACTGCAACTCATACATATCCATGCTTCTCTTGGGACATTTTTCTTCACACTTTTATTGAGAGACTTGTCCAAAACATAAACAAAGCAAGTCACAAGTGGGCCTCAAAGCAAAAAATGTAATAAAAAAATCAAATTTAAAGTAATCAATAACATTCAAAATGATGGTTTCATCCATAAGAGTAAATATTTTTTTGAGGGAAAAGAAGAAAACTACCCTTTTTTAACTACATTTTATAATTACCTCATTATAGAATTACTTAAATGTCAATAATAGGCACCATATGATGCAAAATAGAATTTTGCATCCAACAAGTGCCTACACTTTACATTTGAGTAAACCTATAAGGAGATAATCTAAACATGCAATAAAAAAAATGTAGTTTTCTTCTTTTCCTTTAAAAGTTCATAGCTCTTATTTTATTATTTTATCCATTATTTTATTATTTTCCTCAACAAACCCATTTTAGACCTTAAAATTCCCTAGTTTGATTGAATGAGACAAGGATATTTACTATGAATATTATAGTGTTCATCAGCTGAAAAAAGAACATCGTCGACTATTATTGTAGCTCAGGAACTTTACACTTGCAATGCTTCATAAAATGAGATATAAATACAAATAGGAGAATACTCTAGAACAAAATTCTAGAAAAATCTAGATGAGAATATTCTTATAAGTGAAATGTTCAGAAAAAAATAGATATAACTAAAAGATCAACTTTAAGACTTGAAACACAACTCATCTAAAACTTTCTACATTGGCTAGTGGGAGTACTTATGATATTCCAACAAAAAAGAGTAGAGACACACCCTTTCTCATAATCTAGGCATTTAGGTTATGAGAAGTAAGAGCACATGCCATTTTTCACATGGTGAGATTCCATGGATAAGGAGGAAGAGCCAATGACCTTTCTCACACATTGGAGTGATGAGGAGGAGGGGAAGGATAATCACCTACCCCTTCTCATGGTTCATGGGTTTTAGTGATGTTGAACAACATCGCATTTTATTTCTCACAATATTGGCATTGTGATAATGAGGAAAGATATCACCTATTTTTTCTCGCAACCTAGACATTGAGGTGATGAGAAAAAGAGCATATACATAATCTCACAATATAAACATGTAAGTGATGATGACAACTAACACATTCTTTTTCTTATAATGTTAACACCTAATCGATGAGGAGAAACAAAACAAGACATTTCTCACAATGTATATATGGAGTGATGAGAAGAAAGAATGCACACTTTTTCTCAAAATGTAAAAAATTGTGAGATGAGGAGCACAAATTGCACTTTCTCATAATCTAGGCCTTCTTATGATGAGGAGGAATGTGGCCCTTTCCCACAATATCAGAACTTGAATTATTAAGAGGAGAGGCACGTGTGATTTCTTAAAAAATAAGCTTTTTAGTGATGAGAAAGAGGAGGACAATCTCTTTTTGACAATACTGGCTTTTAGTGATAAGGAGGAGCACATTTTGTTTCTCACCGTATAAAAATTCAAGTAATGATGGAAAACAACACATGCCAGTTCCCGCAATAAATAAATTATCATAATGGGTAGAAACAAAACATTCAATTTCTCACAATGTAATCATTGGAGTGATGAGGAGGAAGAACAATGATCCTCTTTAACCATAGGCATTCGAGTGATGAGGAGGAGGATGATACACCATTTCTCATGATCTAGGAACTCATTTTATGAGGATGCTTAACTTCCTTTTCTCGTAATCCAGTCATTTATGATGAGGAAGGTGAAGACATGCTCTTTAAATTTCACAATCAAGGAGACCTGGAGAAACAAGACATGCCATTTCTCACAATTTAGGCACAAAAGAGATGAGGTTAAAGTACACGTGACACATTCTCACAATTTAGTCATTTAAGTGATGAGGAAAAATAATGCATGCACCTTCTTGCAATCTATTTGAATGATGAAGAGAGAGTGAACACATTCTTTTTCATAATTAAGGCCTTTGAGTGAGAATACATGTCACCTATTATTTTCGTGGTTTAGGCATTGGAGTAATGAGGAGATAACTAGAACGATGAGTAGAAAGTCCACATGTTCTTTCTCATGATTTGCATATTAGGGTAATGGCATAAACATGAAAGTAGCCTTTATAATAATACAAGTGACAAGGAGAAAAAATGCATGTCATATTTGACCAATTATACAATGGATTATGAATAGAAAGGGCACATGATATTTTTAAAAATTTAGACATTGGAGTGATGAGGATAGCTTGCACTTTCTTAATTATCTTATAATTTAGTCACTCAAGTGCACTTCCTTTACTATCTTGTCATTTAGTCAATCAAGTGATGAGGAAACATATTGCATACATTGTCCCACAATTTAGAAACTTGAGTTATGAGAACATGTCATATCACAATTCAAGTGACGAGGAGAAATAATGCATGCACCTTCTTGCAATCTATTTGAATGATGAAAAGAGAGCGGACACATTGTTTTTCATAATTAAGTCATTTGAGTGATGAGAATACATGTCACCTATTATTTTCATAGTTTAGGCATTGGAGTAATGAGGAGATAAGTAGAACGATGAGTAGAAAGTCCACATGTTCTTTCTCATGATTTGCGTATTAGGGTAATGGCATAAACATGAAAGTAGCCTTTATAATAATACAAGTGACAAGAGAAAAAATGCATGCCATATTTGACCAATTATACAATGGATTATGAATAGAAAGGGCACATGATATTTTTAAAAATTTAGACATTGGAGTGATGAGGATAGCTTGCACTTTTTTAATTATCTTATAATTTAGTCACTCAAGTGCACTTCCTTTATTATTTTGTCATCTAGTCACTCAATTGATGAGGAAACATATTGCATACGTTTTCCCACAATTTAGAAACTTGAGTTATGAGAACATGTCATATCACAATTCAAGTGATGAGGATAGAAGACACATCCCTTTTCTTTGAATTTTTATGTTGATGAGAAAAACATCATTATATTTGTCCCAATTTTACTCATTAAACTTATGAACCATTGATGAACCATCGACATAGGGAGCATCACCCATTCCTAACACTTTAACCATTCAAATTATGAAGAGAAAACATAGTTACTACAATTTAGGATTTTGGGTGATGATGAGAAACTCTACTTTCTTAAGTTCAAACTCAAGTGATGGGAGAAAGAGTAATTTCCCTTTCTCTCAATTTCAATTTAAATATAGCGTAGTTTAAAAAAGCCACAAATTAGCCTGAAAAATAATAGAAATTCTAGCAAGATTATAATAAAATTTAAAAGAATGTTTTGAAAATCTAGGTTACAATTGTCAAACTTTAGGAATTTGGGGTGCCCAAAGGGTTTTTGATGTTGCGGAATCCATTTCCACCATCAAAAAAATGATTCAAAGGCTCCAACATTCTGATTTTTTGAAATTTGTTTGACCGAATTTTGACAAGAAAATTGTTGTCCGGACAAATTTGTAGCATCATGAATTTTCGTTTTGATAATTTAAACTCACCCCGTAATATTAATGAATTAATATAGTAAAAACAAATGTAAATATAAATTTCTAAATTCAATCGAAACTATCTCTAAATTCAATCGAAACTATCATATAAATGAGAGTGACATGTTCAATCCTTTGGCTTCATAGCACATTCCCTTTCCAAAAAATTAGATAATAAAGTGATGGGAAGAAAAAGTGCATCCCCTTTTTCATAGTCCAGATATTCAAGTGATGAGGAGTGAGAACATGTGTCATTTTTAATATTTAGACAATATGATAATGATTATAAAAAATCACATCTCTTATTTCACAATTTAGTCATTTAAGTGATGAAGAGAAAAAGCATATGCCCTATTGAGAATTTAGATAATTTAATTATTAGAAAAATAAGAGCATGATTCAATTTAGTCATTTAAGTGATGAAGAGAAAAAGTATATACCCTATTGAGAATTTAGATAATTTAATTATTTGAAAAATAAGCGCATGATTCAAATTCTTTAATTAGATAACCAGAAGAAAGAGCACAGTTTCTTTTTCATAAATTGATTAACGAGAATAAAGAGAACATAAAACTTACTGCAATTTTTGCATCCAAGTGAGGACAAAAAAGAGCACTTTTCTGTCCAACCTTATAATAGCCCTTTATAGTGAATTACAAGAAGCTGAGTAACATCTTTGCACAACTGCCCAGAAATACCTTAGATAATTTAATTATTTGAAAAATAAGCGCATGATTCAAATTCTTTAATTAGATAACCAGAAGAAAGAGCACAGTTTCTTTTTCATAAATTGATTAACGAGAATAAAGAGATTCTTTAATTAGATAACCAGAAGAAAGAGCACAGTTTCTTTTTCATAAATTGATTAACGAGAATAAAGAGAACATAAAACTTACTGCAATTTTTGCATCCAAGTGAGGACAAAAAAGAGCACTTTTCTGTCCAACCTTATAATAGCCCTTTATAGTGATTTACAAGAAGATGAGTAACATCTTTGCACAACTGCCCAGAAATACCTTTGCATTTTTTCTGTCCAACCTTATAATAGCCCTTTGAATTTTTTCTATCCAATCTTATAACAACATTGTTTGAATTACGAATTCACCATGTGATTAAATAAAAAACAACATTCCCTGAGTTGAGTAAAGAATCTTAAAGCACTTCACAATCAAGGAATGACCCTTCACAATCAAAGAATGACATTATAGAAGACATTCTCAACCATGCTAAAGGACCATTCAGAGGGAGGAAAATAGTAAACAAATAAAACAAATATGATAGCAAACTCTGTAGCGACTACCATTTTTGTTTGGAAGAATATATTTTCTAAATATCCATTTAAACCAGAGGCTGGAAAGTGAATTACCAGAAATTTTCTTCGTTCACAATAAATTATCAGAACTTTGGGACATGTTTGTCCAAGAATAAACGAGGCCAGAAACAATGTCAGCATAAAGAAAAGATAAACTCTATTATTTTCTATTCTATCTTTTATTTCCTATTATATTTGGATAATTCTCCCTTTGATGGTGCATGCTCTGCTCCCGCCTAAGATGCTAGCTCTCGATATCAATTGCTTTACTATTTATGGTCCAACGGCTGCCTACCGTTGTAGCCCACTTTTTATTTACTATTGTGACACTAGGTTTAGGATGTAGGTTGTGGAAAAAAAAAACTCACCCATTCTAAGCATGTCACTATAACTCTTCCCCTATGTCTTTGTTCGCTTCGAGTGTTGTTTAAATCCCACTGCTAAATTTTCCACTACTATTTTTGTTGTTGTTGGATCTACCGAGGGGAAACCAACAACATAAGAGGAGGTATCGGCCATAGAGAAAACACTGGAGCAACCATCTAACCAAAATTTCACCAGAGTCAGCTTACCGAAATTGCACATCTTGATATTCATATTCAAGGCCTTGGCTTAATCTATTAGGGCAAAAATACTCACATGAATAGGTATTTTCTTTGGAAATTAAGGTTTAGATCTAAGTGAATAGTTGAGTGGGGAATTCACAAAGGAGACGACTAGGCTTCATGCAGGCTCAGTGTATTTACCTACAATTTTTCTGTTTTTATGTGACTTTGTTTATTATTTATTATTATAATTTAATTATAGCTTACATTTTTAACAAATATGTTATTTATTGAATTTTTATTTATTTATTTTTCATTACTTGATTAGATATATATTAAGGAACTATGTTTCCGTTTTATGTGATTTTGCTTATTATTTATTATTATAATTAATTATTATTTATGTTCCTAAAACAAATATTTTATTTATTGAAAAATAAAATCATATTCTTCTCATTACTTAATCAGATAAATATATGTTGGCTATATATGACTTTTGAGTTTCCATAGTGGCATTGCTTGGTGCGTGTGATTTTCTATCATCATTCTATCAAATGACCCATTGAATTTAGCGATGGCTCCTATACATTATACAGATGGTGACGGGAAAATGGAGTTGTAAATGCATTCAAATAATCCATGTACCTTTTTAAAATGATAAGTTTGTAAGTGTTCATCGCAATGGAATATTGTAAGTCCTTAATTTTGAATGGAACATCTACAAATTCCTCACTTGCAGATAATTGATGAAGTCAGTGTTCCTTAACGATAAACATAAGAAGAATTTAAGACAGAAACAACTATTCCAAAAATTAAAAACTGAGGCATGTACATTTTTAAAATGATATGTTTTTAGTCATAACAGTGTGTTCATTGCAATCAAATTTCGTTGTGAGATGATGACGCATCATTTTGAAAGTATGTTATGTTTTAGCCACTCAACCAAATGTGGTGTTGGTGCAGATGGATTTAGAAACTGTCTAGTAGTTTTGTCGTTCTTGTCTCTATCTTAATTCATGACGAAATTGTTCAAGCTTTTTGTGCATTAGAGGATACACAATTTTGTTTTTCTTTAATTTTTTTTTAACATTTAGAATATTTATTCATGAATTACACTACTTATCACATTTTCATCTAAAAATTGTATCTCAAAGTTCTAGAAATTTTTTTTCATTTAAATTGCAAAAACTCAATAGTTATGGACCTACTTGCAATGCTTGTTTTGATGGGGGCTTTCCTGCCTATGTTATTAGGGACACAAATTCCTCCTTGCTTGGATAGGTATATAGTCCCCATTTCATAAATGCCTTACAGTTAGTCATAAAAGGAGAACTAAAGGTAACCCTGGAGGAGCCAAAAACATCCAGAGCATATGGAACATCTCAAACTAAATCTTGATCAATTCACTTAGTGAGTATTGCTCAGGTATTTCTAGAACAAGATGTTTATCTCGATAATAAGAAATTGAATCGCTTCTCTTGGAGTTTTTATGATCGCTTCATCCTGGCTCTGATAACATCGAACAGATCCCAGATGTGATGTTTTGAATTGACATGTATTTTTTTTCCCTCAAAATGAGCTATTTCTAATTTTTGCTAAAATATTTGTAACACCTTTTTAAATATTAATGAGAAAACTATTTTTCTTTCAAGTTTGTAATCGGTCTTGGCACTGCTTTAAAACTTTTGACTATCATTTATGTGTTGTTATTTGAGTTATGTAGTGTTTGTGAATGCAATGGTAATAATCCATTTCCTTTATATTGCGTCTTCTTTTTTTTATTGATTTCTTCTTGTCTAGAGCAGGATTTATGTTGTTATAGTTTGTTGTCTTTGAAGTAAGGTTCGTTTTGGTGGCACTCAGAGTGGATGACAATGCATTTTGAATGGGTTTTGATTTGGCATTTAAGGGGTTATTGCAGTTTGATCTAGAACTAATTTGTGCATTGATTTTCCAATCTAGAATGTGTCAAGATTGATACTTTCTTGGGTTTGATTTGGGATGGGAAATGTTCATTTAATTATTTTGTTGGCTTGTTGATGCATTATTTGGCTCAGTTTAGTATAATTTAGTTTTGTTCTAATCCTTTGTTTGACATTAGAAGCAATGCGAATATTGCCCAAGTCAACTATTGATAGCTTCTTCAACAATATGATGGCTTGATTTCCCATCTTAAATTCTCAAGTGCAAATTACCATAAGAAAAAACATATTTTTGCAAGTACAGACCCTAAATGTGATGTTCTGGATTGACATGTATTTTTTTCTCCTCAAAATGAATTATTTCTAATAGTTGCTAATATATCTGTAACACCTTTTTGAATATAAATGTGAAAACTATTTTTTTTACAAGTTTGTAATTGGTCTTTCCGTTGCTTTAAAACTTTTGACTGTCATTTCTATGTCGTTAGTTGCGTTATCTAGTGTTTGTGAATGAAGTGGTAATAATCCATTTCCTTTATAATGTGTCTGCTTTTTTTTATTCATTTCTTTTTGTCTAGAGCAAGATTTATGTTGTTATAGTTTGTTGCCTTTGAAGTAAGGTTCATTTTTATGTCACTTAGAGTGGCTGACAATGCATTATGAATGGGCTTTGGGTTGGGATTTAAGGGGTTATTTCAGTTTGATCCAGATATAATTTTTGCATTGGTTTTCCAGTCTATAACGTGTCAATAACGACACTTTCTTGGGCTTGATTTTGGATGGGAAATGTTCATTTAATTATTCTCTTGGCTTACTAATGCATTATTTGGCTCAATTTAGTATAATTTAGTTTGGTTTTCATCCTTAGTTTGACATTAGAAGCAATGAGAATATTTCCCAAGTCAACTATTGATATCTTCTTCAACAATATGATGGCTTGATTTCCTATCTTAAAATTTCAAGTGCAAATTACCGTAAGAAAAAACATATTTTTGCAAGTACAAATCCCAGATGTGATGTTCTGGATTGACATGTATTTTTTCCTCAAAATGAGTTATTTCTAATTGTTGCTAATATCTCTGTAACACCTTTTTAAATATTAATGTGAAAACTATTTTTATTTCAAGTTTGTAATTGGTCTTGGCATTGCTTTAAAAATTTTGACTGACATTTCTGTGTTGTTAAATGAGTTATGTAGTCTTTGTGAATGAAGTGGGAATAATCCATTTCCTTTATATTGTGTCTACTTTTTTTTATTTGTTTCTTCTTGTCTAGAGCAGGATTTTTGTTGTTATAGTTTGTTGTCTTTGAAGTAAGGTTCGTTTTGATGGCACTCAGAGTGGATGGCAATGCATTTTGAATGGGTTTTGATTTGGGATTTAAGGGGTTATCATAATTTGATCCAAATCCAATTTGTGCATTCGTTTTCCAGTCTAGAATGTGTCAAGACTCACACTTTCTTGGGCCTGATTTTGGATGGGAAATGTTCATTTAATTATTCTCTTGGCTTGTTGATGCATTATTTGGCTCAGTTTAGTACAATTTAGTTTGGTTTTCATCCTTAGTTTGAAATTAGCAATGAGAATATTTCCCAAATCAATTATTGATATATTCTTCAATAATATGATGGCTTGATTGCCTATCTTAAAATTTCAAATGCAAATTACCATAAAAAAAAACATATTTCTGCAAGTACAGATCCCAGATGTGATGTTCTGGATTGACATGTATTTTTTTCCCTCAAAATGAGCTATTTCTAATTGTTGCTAATATCTCTGTAACACCTTTTTAAATATTAATGTGAAAACTATTTTTCTTTCAAGTTTGTAATTGGTCTTGGCGTTGCTTTAAAACTTTTGACTACCATTCTGTGTTGTTAGTTGAGTTATGTAGTGTTTGTGAATGAAGTGGTCATAATCCATTTCCTTTATATTTTGTCTGCTTTTTTTATATTCATTTCTTCTTGTCTATAGCAGGTTTTATGCCATTATAGTTTGTTGTCTTTGAAGTAAGGTTCATTTTGATGGCACTCAAAGTGGATGACAATGCATTCTGAATGGGTTATGATTTGGGATTTAAGGGGTTATTGCAGTTTGATCCAGAGCTAATTTGTGCATTGGTTTTCTAGTCTAGAATGTGTCAAGACTAACACTTTCGTGGGCTTGATTTGGGATGGGAAATGTTCATTTAAATACTCTCTTGGCTTGTTGATGCATTATTTTGCTTAGTTAGGTAGAATTTAGTTTGGTTTTCATCCTTAGTTTGACATTAGAAGCAATGAGAATATTTCCCAAGTCATCTATTGATATCTTCTTCTAGAATATGATGCCTTGATTTCCCATATTAAATTTTCAAGTGAAGACTACTGTAAGAAAAAACATATTTTTGCAAGTACACACCCCAAATGTGCTATTCTGAATTGACATGTATTTTTTTCCTCAAAATGAGTTATTTCTAATTGTTGCTAATGTCTCTATAACACCTTTTTTAATATTAATGTGAAAACTATTTTTCTTTCAAGTTTGTAATTGGTCTTGTCGCTGCTTTAAAACTTTTGATTGTTATTTCTGTGTTGTTAGCTGAGTTATGTAGTGTTTGTGAATGAAGTGGTAATAATCCATTTCCTTTGCATTGCGTCTAATTTTTTTTAAATTTATGTTGTTATAGTTTGTTGTCTTTGAAGTAAGGCTCATTTTTATGGCACTCAGAGTGGCTCACAATGCATTCTAAATGGGTTTTGAGTTGGGATTTAAGGAGTATTTCAGTTTGATCGAGAGATAATTTGTGCATTGGTTTTCCAATCTAGAATGTGTCAAGACTGACACTTTCTTGGGCTTGATTTGGGATCGGAAATGTTCATTTAATTATTCTCTTGGCTTGTTGATGCATTATTTTGCTTCTTGATGCTTCACCACACATGCACTCTATTTGTCATCTAAGATAACTTATAGTAAATGAGGTTTCATATGAGGTTTGAGGTTAAGTAGATTTATTGTTCATTTTTTAATGGAATTTCCATATTAAACGTTCACTTCGAGATTTCATTATTCACTCCTTTTTCATTTAATTATAAACTCAGTTATACATGTGTTTTTAATAAATTGGTGTGTAGAAGCATAATAGAAGCTATTATTTGCATTCTTATGTCATTGTGTCAGAATTCTCCATTATAATAGACTATAGATGTTCCTTCTAAGATCGATTTTGGTTACAATGCTGCATACAATATGAAATAAACCAACCTAGATTGTAAGCCAAAATACTCATGTGATAAGAAAAAGAGGCAGTCCATCCAAAATCCACATCATAATGCGGTTACAACCAAAAACATATGACACCCCTATTCTTTATGGTCTTGAGAAATTTCAGTGCCAAAACTCCCTAAGTTGTCTGCTTGAGCCAAGTAGGTTGGCCTACCTAAAAGGGGTTGATTAGGATGTGGTTTATTTCTGCCATATGATTGAGTCCAATTTACCCCTTCCAACCATGGAGGAATTGAGTACCCATACCTCACATTTGCACTACTAGCCCCTACATTAAGTGGAGGTGTGTGATGAGCATATATAGAATTGACACCTCCTTTGGTAGGAATAAGCAAAGTGGGTAAACCCCCATTTTGATAGTGATGTTCTTGAATGTTTATGAGGTCTTGGAATAATGGTATATTATCTGCAATATTTTCTAATGTGTTTGACATAATCCTGGTTTCATCAACTGTGCGTGTATCATTGTCAACCGTATCAGTCATCCCTTGCTCCATTTCAAGTATTTGTTTAGCCTTTCATGCTTCCTTTACTTGTCTTACCATTTGTTTTTGTTGGTCCTTCTCTTGCTTTTCTTTCTCTCTTTCAAGCCTTTCATCTGCTCAACGTTGTGCTGCAACAATCCTTGTTGCCTTCTTCTCCTTGGCTAGATCCTTATTTTTATGTTTTAATTCTTGAATTTCAAATTTCTTTTTTTCAAACTCAACTAATAGGTTTATATAGTCTTCTAAGTTGAGTAACTATGAACTTCGTCCCAAACGAAGACTACCTGATGTTCCTTGGTTTTTTTCATTGACACTGTCTCTATTGATAGCTTTAGGAAGCGACCAAGTAACTTCCCCACCCCTCCCACATGCATGTCATTGCTTAGCACTTACCTTTTAGTATCTGAGATAACTGATTGAACTATATTGTTATCTTCATTTGATGCCTCATTATGTGCTTCGTCTTCTTCCATTGATCTATTGTCCACAAAAATTGAACAATTTCATTGTTCAATTCTGCTGGTTGTGAAGGCATGTTCATTGGTTCTTGAGACACTATGTTCATTTAAATTAATCATGGCTTCTGTCAGCCATGATGGTGCGGTTACTTGGAAATGTCAATTGGTCACTATTGCTTCCTAGTGCAATATCAACAATGTCATTTTCAAATACATCTTCATTGTCAACTACATGTTCAATAATGTCATTAACAATATCAGCAACAGAAGTTCCATGTGCTTGAGTTGGTAGAATGACCTCAATGTTACTATCAATCTGTTCATGAATATATTGTGTTTCACATACATTTTCATCATCATCACCATATAAGTGTCCTTGAGAGAGGGAAATCATATTACCAACTACAACCACATCATCCTGTTCATCTACTTCTTCTTGCACTTCATCACCTGTTTGGACATGCCCTTTCTTGACCATCCACATGAACCACCTGGACACAACTAGTATCATGCATAAGAGCATCATAATTCAATGGCCAGATTCCTGTCCTCCTAAAGCCAACCTTGATATTTGATGGTGTTAGAGCCCTTTTAAACACTTTACTTGCAAGCTCTGCTAGCTCAAACCTTTTCACCTCAACCACTAGACTCATTGCCATCCATGCAACACTCTATGACCTGAAATAGTTCTTGAAAGGACCAAACACACTAACATCAAGGGGTTGCAATCTGTGAGTGGTATGAGTGGGAAATGTTAACATGTTGATGCCCAAATTGTTAGCTTCCTCAATTGTTTGTAGAACAATGTGGCTTCCATGGCCATCTAATATCAATAGGTGTATATTATTAGGTGTGACACCACCTGGTACAAATGCAGCAAAGTGAAAAATCCAATTAAAAAAACATTCTTTAGTCATCCATGCATGGGGATGCGCAGCCATGCATGCACCTAGTTCACAGTTTTGTATATAGTTTTTCAGTTGATTTTTACCTTTAAATAGATAAAATCCTGGGATTGAAGCACCAATTGCATTGACACAACATATAATAGTTATCCAACCCTTTCTCTTAGGAAATATATTTGGCATGTTTGATCTTGCTCTCTTGGAAATTACTCGCATACCACAATTCCTTCCTGCCTGTAAACCTGTTTCATCACAATTCCATATATGGTCTGCACCATAAGAATGTTTATCATATGCACTAGAAAGAGTGTCATATAACTTACATACAACTGCAGGGCACAAATTTGATGCCATGTCTCTGTCAAGGCCCTCAGTTGTACACAATACAAGGTCTGGATTCCTTTTTTTAACCCAAACCACCATGATTTACCAGGAAACCCATCTTTGAATGGGTTTGGCCTCCCTTGTTAGATTTGAGCAACTATGGATTTGAGTTGTATCAAATGTAGCCCATGTCCCAATTGGGCCATCTCTTTACACCACTCAACCACCTCAGCCTCCTCCTCTTCAGTCATAACTGTAAGAGGCCCTCTACATTTTTTATGAGTGATCCCATTTATCCAATAATGTATTAATAACAGATGAACACCATGTTTTTTTGTAGATGTCCGAACTGAATATCCATTAAACTCTATGTCATCAATTGCAACTATCATTTCTTCTTTTTCCCAACCTATTATAACACTAATCATTTTAGTTGAACTTGCCCATTGGACTGTGGTTAACAGTGGCTCTATGGGTAATTGTGTGATGACATTAGATTCAGTTGCATGGTCATCCTCAACAACATTGCTTGGAGCATTGTTGTCATTCATATCACCTGTCTCGTCCTCATTTGATAAAGGGCATTGCAACTGGGCACCCCTTTTCACTCTCTTGCCACTTCTCCTTGTACGAGAAACATAACTAACTCTTGCCATAGATGCAACTACCTACAAAATTATTGCATGCATTTAGTTAAGAATAATTGAAAATTATGCTTTCATACAAGCCATTTTTTTTCTTTATTACAAGCAATTATCAACATGTATGTTAGTAGAAGCTTAATAAATTTTCATACATATGCCTTTTTGACAGTATCCTTGAAAAATCAAATCAACAGAGGGAATTTGTTGTATGTCTTCAAATATATCAGTGATTGTTGTTTTGATAACTTGTTTTAACACTTAAAATACCATGACTATATTTGTACTTGGAAAACTATTGCCAATGTATTGAAATTGACCTAGAATGGTTATGAGTTTGTCAATACTATTGTTATTCCTATAGATAACACTCTTCAAACATGAAGGAATCTCTAGGAGGAATTTAAACTAAAAAGAGTGAAACCTGGTTCCTTTCCTAGTTAAGATGTTGATCTGGTAGTTGTTGTTATTTGAATTATTTTGTTTAGCCTCATCTTTGCCATTATTGTTATTCATAATCCTCACAATAGGCATGCATGGATGAATTTGTAGGCTTTCCTTGCTAAAGGAACTTAGTCGCTCAATAAAAGCTCTAGACTTGACTTAGTAATGGTTAGTGATTCTCCTATTATGGTAATGGTTCTGAGTTTGTCAAATTTATTGTGGGAATGGTTATGAGTTTGTTAACTTTATTGTCAGAATGGTTATGAGTTTGTCAATACTGGTATTCCTATAGATAAGGTGTTGATCTGGTCTAGTTATTGTTGTTTGTCATTAAATTGGTTAGCCTCATCTTTGTCAATATTGTTATTGCTAATCATCACAACCTATGGGCATGGAAGAAGTTGTAGGTGCCCTCCCTTCCATGCTAGAAATCGACGTGGACTCCACATATTCAATTGTATGACACATGTCCTTTGTACACTGCCACCTGTCGCGGTTGGTGGGAATTATAAAGTTTTGCATTAAATGAGGGTCTAGGGTTTCTTCCAGCCCGTTTTCTTCGATGTCTTTTCCACCCTATTTTATCTTGTCTCAGCGAGGTGTGTGGGAATTTTTCTATTGTGGGAATGGTTCCGATTTTTTCAAATTTATTATGGGAATGGTTTTTGTGGGAATGGTTCCGAGTTTGTCAACTTTATTGTCAGAATGGTTCTAAGTTTGTCAATACTTGTATTCCTATATATAATATTTTGATATGATCTAGCTACAGTTGTTTGTCATTAAATTGTTTAGCTTCATGTTTGTCAATATTTTTATTGTTAATCATCGCAACCTCCAGGTATGGGGGAAGTTTTAGGCTTGCCTTGCTACAGGAATTTAGCATCTAAATAAAATCTCTAGGCTTGCCTTATTAATGATTAGTGATTCTCCTATTGTGGGAATGGTTATGAGTTTGTAAATACTCGTATTCCTATAGATAACACTCTTCAGGCATGAAGGAAGCTCTAGGAGGAATCTCAACTAGAAAAGTGACACCTGGTTCCTTTTTTGGTTAAGATGTTGATGTGGTCTATTTACTGTTGTTTGAATTAAATTAAATCCTTAAATCTTGAAAATTGTAAAGTCTCCATTTAAAGTATAACAAGGTTGGTGACACTCACAGACATCCTAGGCTTGGATTGGGAAGACATCGTAATTTTGCAAGTTGTTTGGTTGCTAAGGGTAGCCTTAGTTGTGTTCTTCGACCTAGTTATAAAGTGCACTACCTTGTTGTTGTATGAATTAAATTAAATCCTTAAATCTTGAAAACTTTAAATTCTCCATTTAAAGTCTGACAAGGTTGGAGACAATCACAGACATCCTATGTTTGGATTGGGAAGACATGGTAATTTTGCAAGTTGTTTGGTTGCTGAGGGTAGCCTTAGTTGTTTGGACCTAGTTATAAGGTACACTATGAATAGATGGTGGCAAAAAAGAACTAGCAAGGAAAATTTTCCAAAACTTTTCACTCCCATTAGACTTGATCTCTCATCAATGGGTTGTAAAAAAAGATATAATGGTGAGTTCAATATTTTGATGTTTATTTGCTTGCTGATGTTTTTCAAGAGCATCACGGTGACAAACTTATTGTACTTTATTTCCATTTGAAGATGTAATAGTTAATGGAGGGAAAGATAATGTGGGTTTAAGAAAATTTGAAAGACAAATGAAGCATCTTGAGCATTTGGATGCTAAGTATATAGCAGTACTGGAAGAAAGGGGGGCATAAAGGAGTTTCAATGTCTATTTTTGTCATTTTAAGTTTGTCACTGATAGTCAGTCAACCATATTAGAGAGGTTAGTGATGTACACTTGCCATAACAATGGATCATGATTTATTGTTTCATCTTCTATATGACATCCTTCTCATGCTTCTTGTTGCTATGGAAATATTTATATGGTTTGTTGTTTTCTGCATTTATGAACATATGTATTTCATTTGGTATATGGGATTATCTATCACAAGTTGATTTTTAGATGCCATGACACATCTTTTCTCCTTGAAAACTACGACATGTGGAAGTCTGGTCTCCACAAGTTTTCTGACTTATTTTTTCTCAAGAAAAAATGAACACTTGTGGTTTGAGAATTAGAATATGTAGTTGCCAGTTTAGCTTAAATTTTATCTGGAATGAAAATATTTTGAATTCAGTTTAAGATTCACTTTGATACATATATTATAGGCTCGAATAAGTGTTTAATACCTAAAAAACAAATATATATATATATATATATATATATATATATATATATATATATATATATATATATCATAAAACAAATTAACACAGTTCCATGGACCGAGAAGGGCCTCGGTAAGTGGAAATATACATAGAGAGAAAGAGAGATTAGCCAATTCCCTCTCTCTAACCATGGGATAACATTCATTAAAGGAATGTGAGCTCTACAACAAATTGCTGGCCAAAATGGTTTGTGAGTCGGACAAGGCCAATCTCTGTTGGATCTTGCGATGTGAAGGTCCACTCTGCAAATTTTATTGTGGAAAACCAACCTTTATTTTATTTTGAAAAAATGGAAATACTGTCATTTATCGCTAAATTCTTTGCCACTATTTATTTCCGCATGTCATCAATTAATGCTAAAGCCTAGACAACCTTTTGAAAAAAATTTGTGGAGTGTCCTTGTTAATTCAGGTGGTCATCTAGTTATTCTTAAATTGTAGCTAGGAGCCTCATTTTCCAATTAATTCTGATTGAGGAACTAGTTTTGATGACATTATTTTGGCTTTGGGATGAATTTGTAGAACTTTAGATGAAATCCTTCCCCGCTTGGAATTTAAACTGTAGAAAAGGATTGATGTTCAGCTATAAACGAGTTTTGTTCATACTAGCCAATACTGAGCATTATGGTTGTGTCATATTTTCCACTCAACTTGAAAATGATTTAGAATATAGAAAAATATATAAAATATATAATTTCATGAGAATAAAATTGTAAGAAAAATGAAATAAAAACATTGAGAAATGAAAATAAAACTGTAAGAAAACTGTGTTGTAATTGAAATAACTAACCTAAGTATTTTGTCAAATGTTTTGTGATGGTTTGTCTACATGTCTGGTGAATAGTATGAATGTTAAACATGCAACTTCAGCGGTGGTTGAACTTCTTTTATAGTTTTTTGCACTTGAATTTAATCTGTGGCAAGGATGGACATGGATTGCAATGGCTTCATTTTGAATGTTTGATTTGAATTGATTTGGAAGTGATCCAATGGATGTGAATTTGTTTTTTGTTGATCCATGTGCTTTGATCTTTTTAATGGGAAATAGAATGGGTTGGGTGTCATTTGTTGAAGTTATTGGGTTGAATGTAATTTATTGAACACATTGGGTTTAAATGTTAAATAACATAGCAGTTATGGTTGACATACATTCACTTTTATTATGTATAGGTATGGATATGCATTTGGGATACATAACTTCAGTTCTGATCAGTGGGGTTGAAGCGACTGCTACTTTGTACTTCTGGAATAGACCATTTTGGAAGGATTTATGGTTTTATCTGTTTTCTAGTTGGGACAATATGATTTGTACTCTTAAGTATTAAGAGATTATTTAAGAGACTATTTATGGACAGTTGTGGGCGGAGCCAATGTTTAGGGAAAAATTGGACATAAATTAAAAGATATTTGCACTTAATGTTATTTGTTTTTGTTTAAATATTTGTTTCACGTCTCTCAATTTTTGGTGGCTTGGTGGAACTAGTACTATAACAATTGTTGGTCCATGCACAACATTAGATATCTCTCCCCTATGCTCCGAACATATATATAGAGCATGATTACACAATATTTAAGTTATTGAATATTTTAAATGAAAAAAATATTGTTAGCTACACTAAAAACATAAATAATTATTCTTATTATGTTGATTTGGTTAGTTGATATTTTCACTTTTTGAGTAATAAATAAAATATTTTGATGTCCATGTTAAATAATATAATTTTATAGCGATAAAGTAACCAAAATTAGAAGAAGAAAAAAACGAGTAGCTCTGAAGTGTGACTTTTTGAAAAGTTTTCTCGTATAATTTGTCTAGAATCCAATAAGGATACCCAATAACGATACATTTAAATCACCCAATAGGGATACATCTAAATCACAAGTTTGAAGGGTGAACTCTTGAAAATCAAAGTGGCCCAAGGATTTTTGAAGGTGTTGAATCCATATATATATATATATATATATATAGTAAAAAAACTAGTTTAACAACACAAATCAAGATTTCAAGATAAAACTTATTTCAATATACAGCTTAAATAAATAGTTTGAATATCCATATTAACTAATCTCTCTCTATGTATATATTATGTGTAACTTAGTAAAATATTACGTGTACTTTAGTTAATGTTTAATTTAGTAAAATATTTCAATGCTCAAAAAAAAATAATTAAATGTAAAATAATTTAGTTACTTTCTAATGAAAGGAAAATATGTAACTTATTCAAATTTTAATATAAAATATTAATAATAATAAATTATTTAAAAATACAAGTTAAAGAATGAAAAATTAAATATTGTAACCAACTATAAATTTTTCGTAATCATAAATTTATCGAATACTAAAAAATCTCTTTAGCATAAATCTTTTTTCAATTTTTACATTCTAAAGAAAATTTAGATTACAAATTAAAATGTGAGCTCAAGCAATACTCGAAGTATGATACATTTATAGCGTGGAAAATCCTCGAAGAAAAAATAAAAATGTAAAAGAAAGAGAGATCACTTAGATTAATTTTGAGAAGTTGAAATATATGTCAAATTGTTTGGTTGGGTGCGGCAGTACAAGTATGAAACCCCATCATATATTTTTATATTTTTTATGTGTGTTCTGGAAACATGCAGTTACGGAGAC
Organism: Pinus tabuliformis; assembly: GCA_031772625.1. NCBI lineage: Eukaryota > Viridiplantae > Streptophyta > Pinopsida > Pinales > Pinaceae > Pinus > Pinus tabuliformis. Next base: position 647,749,676 of record CM062814.1, read on the forward strand.
CTTACTGATAAGGGTTCACAATACTTTCATTCTGCGAGACAATTATTGCATCAATATCACAGTGAAGACTCTGCTGCTGCAAGAAACTAGTTTTGCACAGACCAACCGATGAATATTCCCTAGCCATCCCTCTAGGGTTGAATCAGGCGTTCGTGTTGTTCTTTTCAAACTCTAAATTTTGTAGGGGCTCCAACTATTAAGGGTCAAACTTGAAAGGCGTAAGCCCCAAACAGTAATAATTACGATTTGCCAATATAATCTACCACAGTTACAACTCTGAACTCAAATATAACAACATGCATTGCAGATGAACTTTCATCATCTTCCTTCGAGCAATAGAAAAGTAATGTTGGTGCTGGTGGAGTTTGACTTGTTGGATTTTCTATACAATATCTTTCTTTGCTACAGGACGGTGATGTGAAAGCAGAGTGTGAAAGATTTTCATAATTCCTGCGAGAAAGCTCAGGTCTGTTAAGAAGTAAAGGGTAATGATTTTCTAAGTGTGTTTTGTCTTCATGGCATTGTTAACATAATTCAGTCTTACCAAAAATTCCTTGAAACACATTACATTTTGGAAATTTAAGGGTTGTTATACTACAATATAGACATAGAGGGGTTTTAAGACAGTATTTGTGACATTTTTTTCGGTAAATTGTCTTAACCTAATATAAAAAGAACTTGTATATTGTCTTAAATTTTGTCTTTAACCAAATGTTAAAAATTGTTATCTTAAAAAAATGTTTTTATATAGGCAATATACAACAGAATTATTATTTTCTCTTGGGAAACAATTTCATTTTTGCCTCTCCAATGACAATAGTAGGTATTAAAACAAAATGTCTTTACGGAACATTTGAAGGATGGAAATTTTTTTTGAAATTTAAAAACATTGGCGAAGTTCACTAGTCCTTAATATGTAAACTATAAAATGTTTATTGATATATTTATAAAATTATTCAAATTTATAATGATTTTTATATATATTCTCTATATAATGTTGGTGATTTTTAAGGTAAAATAATTTTATATTGTAGAATTTGGGCGAATCAATTTTATAAAAAAATGGAAATTGGCGATTTTTTTTTTTGAAAAATCATGGAAAATTAGCCCACCTACGAATATTAGCCCCTAAAATTTTCCATGATGCCTTCAATCCTAGTTGTTGTCTCTCTAGAAACAATAGAAAAATTATATTTAAAGGCAATAGAGTATCACTTTTTTCTATTTAGAGACTATAAAACAATGAATCCATACAAATATCTTACCATTGAAATAAATCAATATAAAAATTATTTAATTAAAAATAAACTACAATATTATTGATTAATTTAAATTAGGGCACAATGGAATTGAACAACCAACGTCCTTCTTATAATGCAGATGCTCTTCCATTTGTCTAACGCCCTTTAAAGAATTATGTGAGGAGTTATGGCAGTCATTGAATTTGCATATATAGGCATTGATTTTAAAAATATGCTGGACACATAACGACATCATCTTTGTAAAATCTATAATCATGCAGCCTCTATTTTTACTTAATAAAAAATGACTCAATGGAATTAGCTCAATATCACACTCTTGTAGCAATGGCCCCACACCAAGCCAATAATACACAATAATCTACAAACATAAGATAAAACAAAAATTAACCTTTAAACCCAAGTCATGTGTATAGGCCCACAATATTTACTTCTCACCTATATGACACTTCTAGCAAAAATTTCTCCTCCTTGGCTACGAATTCATAATCATAGATCAAATAAGTACTTTTAGCTCTCCTTCAAAGACTTTAATTTCTAAAACCATATTGATGGAACAATGTTCTAAGTATAAGCAAATATATAAAAGCTGAAATGTATAAAGATTTGTTTTTAGTTAGGGTTTTATCTTAACCAAAAATACTAGTTTATCATACATGATAGAATTTGAGATAAATAGAGAATCAACCCTCTAAACCTAGCCTCTGTCTATCAACATTGATATTGCATACCCTCAATAATGGGTCAAAGTTGTAATCATTGACATGTATTTCCTGAATTGTTAAATATTATTGTTACATTTTTCTTGATATATAGAAGAAATCCAATCAACTCCAAGCAAAAATATACTTGCATGGTATAACACTTGTATTCATTCATTTGACATTTGTTTGGATTATGGTCATTTTTATTTCTTATCCCTAATCACTTGCAACCCTCTTCTTCACATTGATTATATCAACATTTTATTGAGATCACAGAGAGAGGATTATACCATAGAAAAAGGAGAGTTTGAGAATCCACACTACATTTTTAGAAAAAAGTCCATTCAATATAAATTTGTTGCTTATTTCTGTTTAACTCTTCATTGGAAATCATGTTTTTCATTTAGACTTAATTCTTTGCCTATAATTTGTGGATAGTTTGCTAAGAGAACTTTTAACACATGCACTAGTCTTAGGAAAGAGAAATCGACTTGCATGATTTCCCTTATCCCTATTTTTGTTTGAAGAATAGAATCTAATATTGTGTGGATATTCCCATGAAAATAGAGATACTTCCTCCTAAATTAGCAGTAGAAACACGTAGTTAATGCAAAGACCTTTCTTATAGAGGAATGGACAATAAATATGAGGTTAAACAATCACATTATATACAAGAAATTTGGAGGAGCAGACATAGTGCATAGATTGCTAAAAAACAATTTATATTAGTCAACCACAAACCCCAGATACATGCCATATATATAATGCTTTATGAGATCCAACAATTTCTAAAGTGAGAGATTGCTATTGAGAAAATATCTCAAAAATACAATCCACTCGACAAACCAATCTTACCTATATAGTAATGTAAGCATTATTCCAAGTTCCCCTTTAATGCTTACATTACATTATTACAAAGATTAAAACAAAAATGACAAATTTCAATTCAAATGTCCCATCTGTGTCACTGGTTTTCTTTGGCACTTATCCCCTCCCTAAAGTTTCCCAGACAACTCTCTTTTCACCACCACAAGATTCGACCTTCCCATTCAACTCATTTAAGACATAACCTCCTCTGACCATCTTTGATGAATTTTGTATAATTGACACTTCTCAATCTCCAAAAGGACAATCTCTATATTGGACTGTATCCAGTGGTCAATTATGTAACTGATCTTTCTACACATGGATCTCATAACATAACCTGTAACTGATGCTCTTGAAGCTCGAAGCAAAACAAGATCCATCAAAATATCATAGATTCACACAATTAACTTAGCATTACGTTCTCTCGACACCGAAGAACGAAGAGAACCACTACTTTAATTATATTTATTTGTTCAATAATTGGTTTGCACTTTTTTTTTTCAAATAAACTTAAAAAGAAGACAACAAAGTGTTTAACAAAGAAGGAAACAACCCCCAATGGGGGTGAAAAACCATCGATAAAGTTGTCACATGAGAGGCCATTGGGGCTTACTCTTGCTTCACACACCCATTAACTTCTCCCTCATGTGCGATCTAGGCATTCATTGTGCCTGTACAAAGGATGATCATGTTCGATTTGTTGATAGATACAAGAGATGGATTGGGTATCACTTCAGTTTGGAAGCTCGAGCAATGAATTTTGGTCAGGAGGATCAACGAGGTGTGTGGGTTTGGATCCATTGTAGCTCCCTGTGATTTCAGCGTTGGTTGAGATATGCAGTGGAGGTCAGCGACACTATGGTGTGGTTTGGTTTCTACCATCTGCTTCGACCCTTGGTGTTATAGACATTTTTGGGCACTGCAACCCCAATCAATTCATAAAAAAAGGGCTCCTAAGTCCCTAAAAAGTGTTGTTCCAACCCCTAAAAGAACAAGGTCAACTGATTACATCACCTCCCAGAAGTCCTCCATGAAAAACTACTAAGAATTGGTCAAAACTGGACCATCTCATCTGCTCCATGGTCAAAGTGCACTGCATCCCACCTAAATGCACATGGGAGGTGCGATGCATACTGAAAAGCCCTTCTATGGGGTGCGATGGGCGAGAGTGGACAATTGGAAGAGTCAATTTGCGAGGTGGAGGATCATGGAATCTTCCAGAAACTTATCCTGTGACACTTGCCTCTCTGCATTCGCCCAGGGATGAGTAAGAGATCATCAATCTCTAAGTGGAATCAAGAACTATCAGAGAGAGGACACTAATAAAATCTCAGAAGCTGACTCACCCCCCTTGCAAACATATATCTATGGATCCCTCATCCCAGAGATCCAGAGGCTGGAATGTATCTTGTAAGGAAGTGCTGCTGGTTTCTTGGTGTAACATCATCGTGTTGGGTGATCTAAGCTTTTCATGAGGTGAAGAAGGGCTTTCTTGTTGAGAGGATGACATTGGGTCAGAACAATTGGTTGTAATCCTCTTTGCTTTTCTTGATATTAATAAAGCTATTCAAGTTTTCCTCCACATTCTTGTATGATTGATGATATATGCATTTGTGTGGTCAATATATATCTGGTCCTACATTGTTTATGTTAGTAGATCTTTGTTCTTGGATAGTGTTATGCTGCTTTGATTCCACAGGTGCTCTTTGAAGCTGGGTAGACGAGGAAGCGAGTGACAAAGATCTATTAGAAGGGAGAGGAATCAAGCAAGGAACCAAGCGCAAGACAGAGGTTGGTCTCCTTTTTTCCCCTCTTATCTACTTCTCATAAAGGAAAACGAAAGTAGTTTTAGTTTGTTTGTTTCTAAGATAGCTACCAGTCTTAGTGGGACTAGCAGCTCTGCATAGACACTAGTTTTCCTGATAACAAAATGGCTACTCCGCTGGGGAGTGAATAGATTGTTTGTTTGTCTATATTTGTTTGCTTTATAAACTTACAGACGGAAACTGAAGTCAAGCCAGCTAGCCTTCGAACTGCATTTGCTATGCAAGTGCAAAGTAGATCAATGCTGCTTCAGTCTATCTCTGGGTTTTGTTTATGAACTGAACAATTGATTTACAAACTCTCTAATTGCCCTTGTGGTGGCTCTAGTAACCTCCTTAGATCTACCCCTATGATTTATTTACTGATTATCACTTGCTCGACCTAAATCCCTGAACTGTGCTGCAAACTGTGATCAAGAAGTAGATCAAAAGTCTCGCACTATACCATCACACCCTCTCTTCAAGGATATTAGTATGCATCACACTTCTCGTGTGCTGTAGGTCGGATGCATACTGGAATCCCTGTGTAACCGGTGCGTTGATCAGAAAAGGCTAATTTTGCCTCTAGACTTTGGTTTTTCTTCACTCTTTTCAACTCTATTCAGGAGTTTTGCTGTTTGTAGTAAGTATACCTCTGTTTGAAACCCCCTTCCTTGCCATTATTCCGCCTCCATTGTGCAAAGAACTGTAAATGTTTTTATGTATTGTGAGCCATTTTTAGTTCTCTTTTACAAAGAAGTAGCGTAATTGAACTGTTGTTTCTTGATTTGGAAGTGTCGCAAGTGTCGTTTTCAGTCATAGAAGAGAATCTGATTGTTCTTGATAGTTGATTACACTGTTACTCTTGTATTTGATTTTAATTGGTCGTTTTTCAAGTGTCGAAAGCAAGTTTTCAATTCCAAATCGCAAAGTGTCGTCATTGTCTTCATTTTGTCTTGAAAAGAAGCTTGTTAGTAATGTTGTTTTGAAAAATAATTCAGATTTGCGCTTAGCTTTCTTTTATCATTCACACATTAAGAAGGCTGAAAACAAATACATGCATGTGCATTTGCATTTAGACTATTTGTTGGTTTGATTTAGGACAATGCATATAGTGTGTGCTCTCTACTCTATGTTGAAAGAATATCATCTCTCTTTCTTTAGTAGCTAGGATTTTCATTGCAAAAAGAAGATTAAATGATTGTTTATCATCTTAGATTTCATTTTAGGAATTGTATATCTACATCATGTGGTGAACCTGAAAGGCAAATTTCTTAAACAAGATCAACTGTAAAATAAATTTAATGAATCTAAAAATTCTTTGGAACCTAACGCACAACATTTAGAAGTCTAGGTTAGAGACGTATTCCGGCGTCGTAAAGCCTGGTAACTGTTGTTTTCATTGCTAGTTGGGTGATTCCTCCACTTTGAGATGAAAAGTGCCAGTACGGACTTGTGCTCCCACGTACCGTTGAGTATATATTGGGAGACCACAATAGGCTATATCCTTTATCCATAGGAAGTCGTGTCAGCCGCCCTATCGATCCCAATGCACTGAACACAGCATTCGGGAAGATTGACTGCCGTACCGTAAAAAGTATTATGCAGTTTTGTGATTGGTTTGGTAATCCCTTTGTCTAGATTTCCAGAGTAGTCTCTTTCGTTCCTTTTTAGACTCCTTAAAGGAAAAGGTCCATCTGAGCACTTGTCACTTCAAGCTCATTAAAAATCGAAGGCAACTAGAGTCATCTTTTGTTTTTTCTCGACTCTTAAAAATTTAAAAAACAAGTTGTGTCAAAGAGTCTAAAATTTATTTTAATCGGAATAAACATCACCTTTCCTACGTTGGTCTTAAGTCAAGAAAAATGGAGTCCACCAACCAAGGAGTTCCCCTTGGAGGAAATCCTAGTCCTTTCTCCTCTTGGGAAGATGTTGGTGCACCTCATATGGCCACATTGTCGCTTCCAGGATTGATAATCGGCCTGCCCGTATGGCTCTTCTCGACCTTTGTCGTTCAGAACACCGTGATTCCTGAACAATCAAGTAAGAAACTAGACGATACCAAAGCTACCCCCCAACCTTCTACTTCGTCTGATTCTCCCTCTCCTCCTTCCTCTTCGCTTGGTGAAGTTGGTAATGCCAAAAATCAAGTAACTAAGAAGGAGAAGAAGGGGAAGGAGAAGAAAGAGAAGAAGAAGAAGAAGGAGCCAAAGGCGAAAAGGGGCAACCAGGCATCATCTAGTGAAAATCCACACACTGCTCTGTCGAAGCCTAAATCTCCATGTGTCATTTGCAAAGGAGATCACTGTCATCGAGATTGTCCTTGCATCCCTTGGATCTTAAGGGACTGGTCTCCTCATTTGCACAATCCGGTGTCAACAACCTCTGATGATCATGTTGAAAGTACACCGTCAAATAGTGAAAGTGAAGCATCTGGACATAAAGGGAAGAGTAAATTCCCTTGTAAACTGTGTGAAGGCGATCACGCCGTCCACCATTGTCCCTTCCTAGATGAAGCTAAAAGAGTTTTGGACAACCGTCTGGTTTCACCGTTACGGCTCCCTCCTGGATATGAGAAACTCTTGCCAAGTCCATCGCTAGTTGAAAATCCGACTGACACACCATTGTGGTCGGTCGAAGCATCTATCGTTGAAGATAAACCATCTGAATTCACACCAGATGAAAGTCAAAAGGTCGAGCCGCCAGTTGACCCGGTCTTGCCTTCAGAAGGCCCATCTTCAGATGATACAGTCACTGGAGAGAATGAGAACGACACCGTTCAAATCCTCTTCGTAAACACAGACTCTGATGAACATGGGGGCAGTATACCCGTTCCTTTACCTCAGGAAGGAAGTTCGTCAGAGTCATATCCGGCCGTCTATTCGGTCCCACCTCCAAGTAACCTAGTTGTTTCCTTTGATTGGTATCTACTAGGCAGACCCCGTTTACCGGCTAGTGTACCATTTCGAATCATTGCTCAAATATACATAATGGTCATGGCCGGTACCATCATAGATGAAGGGGCTTCTGTGAGTATCCTTTCCTCAACTGCTTGGAAAGCGCTTGGTTCGCCATCGCTTTTGCCTGAGATGAGAAATCTAACAGGCTTTGACAAAGGAACCAATCGACTGTTAGGGATCCTTCCCAATGTGCCGATAACATTGAGAAGGAAAATTGTTCACATGAACGTAATGGTAGTCCAAGGGCCCCTGGATTATAATCTACTCCTTGGATGCGACTATATTTATTGCATGGGAGCCATTGTATACTCACTCTTTAAAGTAATGTGTTTTCCGCTTGAAGGAAGATTGGTCAAGCTCGTAGACCAGCTTTCATTCCCCAGTTCACACATAGCAAATAGTCAAATACCATCCCTGAATGGTCTTTTCATGCAAGGAATGTCTCATCAATCCCCAGTCCGTCCACCTGATGAGCGCGAGTGATTCGGAAGACATGACTGAAACCCAAGGGGCTTGCACCCTGGTCTGCTTCGGCAGGAAAACTTCAGGTATAGGGTAGGTTTCCGTGAAGGATATATGACTGGTTTATGAGATTAAACTGGAATAATATTCCTCCATCAACGTTATGTGAGTGGAGGCAAGTTGCACCGCTCACCTTTGTCTATCTCAGTAGACATCGTCGAGGAAGTGTTTTGTTTGCAAGTGCGGATCGAGCAATCTTTGGTAGCCTGTAAATTTTTCGCTATACCTAGGGGCATGCAAACCTTTTGGCATGCAAGCGAAGAGCAACCATTTATTTTTTTTAATTTGTAGGTCCTCTAACCCTTTAAACTCGTAGGATTGGTCGTTTCCTAACTTGGATAAAGAAAGGATGCGGGGCAAAGCTTTGAAAACATGCCATCCTAAATGAGACATCCTTATTATATGACTGGATCGAGCAGCTTTTATGTGGAGTTCAAGCTCGTTAAAAATTAAACATAAACAGTGAGCAAATGTTTCCCCTAGAGTTCAAGCTCATTCATTAAAAAATGAACCAATTTCCGGTAAATAACCATCGTGAATGCATTATCATCAGCCTTTGAAGCCTTGGTCGTGTTCTCATCATCACCTCCACTCTATTTTGGCCGATCATTCACCTCCACTTGATTGTTTACCTTTTTTGAGGAATAGCTGCGAAGAGTGATCCTGTTAGCCATCCTTGTGACACTGGTGTGATTGGAAAATTCCAAACCTTACCTAGAATTAGTTGCTACCCGAATTTATCACTCGTTCCTCGAAAAACGAGTCTCCTTTAAGCTCTTTTCATCTGACTCGTAAAATATGAAAATATTGCCAAGTAATTGGCCTCTCTAGCTCGTTAAAGTGGCCGGGAGTGCTATCCCTCCTCTAGATTTTAATCTTTTTGGACCTGAGGGATTATTACACAAAAAGATCGAGCGCTTGTTTTGTTCGGCTCGTTAAAATTATCGAAAATTCATCCCTTTTGTATTATTTTATACTTTTTCGGACTTAAGGGATTATATGATGAAAAAGGATTGTTGGATTTTTCTTTACGTCCCTTTTCAGACTCTCTAAAATTGAAAAGGACCGAGTTATCTTTGTCGTTAAACTCGTTAAAACTGAATAGCGACAAACTTGTCCATACAGACAAGAACGAGTTTCACTATTGCTAGGCTCGTTAAAACATAGCGATGGGTTTGCCCGAAGGGCAAATTATAGAACAAGCATATGTTATCCTCCTCAAGATTGACAAAAATAAAGAGGTACTAGTTAGCAATGACTGGGGAAAATTGGGAAGAAAACTTGAAGAAACTTTATTGGTAGCAAGTCGCTCTTGAACATGACACTTTCACTCCGCATCCGAGTCGGGTTGGGTTGTTCTGTTCACTGGTCATATCACCATTGGTCCATCACAACATCCATATTTGGGGTTAAAGCTACCAATCCATCATGTCAGTGTCGCCGGTATGTTCAAGAGAAGTCACCTGTGTCTCATCCACTGGAATACATTTACGGTCCATTCTTTCATGACCGCCACCCTGAACCTTATATCATCAGATCATTTTCACCTCCATTAAAATCATTTGCTCCGTTCCATGTCATAGATGTGGGATTCACTAAGGCCCTCCTATGACGGATCGCTTCTTGTCGACATCAACTCATTATCTAGGAAGACGATCTAGGAACAAACCTTTCAGTACTTTGAAGCTTGCATGCCTCAATGGCAAGTTTCTCACTTCCGATGACAGGTTTACATCAATGGCCTTCGATCGAAGGATTTTGCGTGGTGTTCGATGCCAAGTCCCTTATTCACACCACGTGAATTGTACTGTAGTACCTTGAGGGTCATCATCATTATCAGTGATTCCTACAGTGCCTGTTAATAGCTTACATCATTGGCTGGTAATCAGGCGATGTCTTTCCATGTTCGACTCCAGAACATCTCTCACATGGATCGACTTGTACTTTGAGTGAAGGTCGAACAAGATTGAATACCCCGGATCTAGTTTCAGCCATCCAGGCTGCGATATATATTCAGGAAAATAAAGACATCAAATGTACATCATTGCTGCACAGATAATCATCCAACCTAAGGGATGATGGCTCTACTAGAATCATCAGTCTTCTCTCAGACGATTCTATGTCTTATGTACATGAGAATGAATTTATAAAGTTGAGCATGGGAATGCCCGCCTTAGCTAGATCATGAAAATATTATGAAGATAATGTATTGTATTGTATCTTATTAGAGGTCACCTTCCAGCTAGAAAAAACTTCGAATCCTCATGATAAAGCATTTCACTCGACATCAAAAGATTAACGACCTCATGCTTTAGAGGGCAACTGTTATAGAGATTTTTGGGCACTGCAAACCCAATCAATTATGTCCATAAACAAAGGGCTCCTAAGTCCCTAAAAGTGTTGTTCCAACCCCTAAAAGAACAAGTTCAACTGATTACATCACTTCCCAGAAGTTCTCCATGAAAAACTACTCAGAACTGGTCAAAACTGGACCATCTCACCTGCTCCATGGTCAAAGTGCGTTGCATCCCACCTAAATGCACATGGGAGGTGTGATGCATACTGAAAATCCCTTCTATGGGGTGCGATGGGTGAGAGTGGACAAATGGCAGAGTCAATTTGCGAGGTGGAGGATCATGGAATCTTCCAGAAACTTCTCCTGTGACACTTTCCTCTCTGCATTCGCCCAGGGATGAGTAAGAGATCATCAATCTCCAAGTGGAATCAAGAACTATCAGAGAGAGGACACTAATCAAATCTCAGAAGCTGACTCAACCCCCTTGCAAACATCTATATATGGATCCCTCATCCTAGAGATCCAGAGGCTGGAATTTTGTATCTTGTAAGGAAGTGCTACTGGTTTCTTGGTGTAACATCATAGTGTTGGGTGATCTAAGCTTTTCATGAGGTGAAGAAGGGCTTTCTTGCTGAGAGGATGACACTGGGTCAGAACAATTGGTTGTAATCCTCTTCGCTTTTCTTGATATTAATAAAGCTATTCAAGTTTTCCTCCACATTCTTGTATGATTGATGATATATGCATTTGTGTGGTCAATATATATCTGGTCCTATATTGTTTATGTTAGTAGATCTCTGTTCTTGGATAGTGTTATGCTACTTTGATTCCATATGTGCTCTTTGAAGCTGGGTAGAAGAGGAAGCGAGTGGCAAAGATCTATCAGAAGGGAGAGGAATCAAGCAAGGAACCAAGCGCAAGACAGAGGTTGGTCTCCTTTGTTCCCCTCTTATCTACTTCTCATAAAGGAAAATGAAAGTAGTTTTAGTTTGTTTGTTTCTAAGATAGCTACCAGTCTTAGTGGGACTAGCAGCTCTGCATAGACACTAGTTTCCCCGATAACACTTGGGTGTGAGAAGATCAGTTCGAGAAAGAAGGCAGCCAGAAAGGTATAGTCCATCTGCTTTCTGTTCAAATTTTGCTTTATCTATTACTGATGATGATCCCAGAACTATGCAGGAAGCAACAGATTTAGAGGATGGAAAACTTTGGAAAGATTCTATGGTTGATGAAATGGCATCTTTGCACAAAAATGAGGCTTGGGATCTGGTGGAGTTGTTGGCTAGAAGGAAACCCATTGGTAGAAAATGGGTGTTCAAGAAGAAGACAAATGCAAAAGGAAAGGTGGAGAAATACAAAGCTCGATTGGTAGCAAAAGGTTATTCCCAAGTGCCAAGAATTGATTGTGGTGATATCTTTTCTCCTTTTTCCCAGGTAACTTCTATTAGATTACTTTTATCTGTTGCTGCTGCTTTTGATTTTGAGGTAGAATAGATGGATGTGAAGACAACATTTCTTCACGGGGATTTGGAAGAGGAAATCTACATGAAGCAACTTGAAGGGTTTGCGGTGAAGGGTAAGAAAGAACTGGTATGCAGGTTAAAGAAGTCTCTATATGGGTTAAAACAATCACCAAGGATGTGGTATCAGAAATTTGATACATTTATACAGGGACTTGGCTTCACCAGAAGTAAAGAAGATCACTATGTGTATTTTAAATTAATTGGTGACCATGTTATTTATTTGTTCTTGTATGTGGATGATATGTTGCTGGTTGGAAATGATAAAGAAATTATCCAGGATTAGAAGACCCAATTGTCCTCCAAATTCGACATGATAGATCTTGGTGCTACAAACTATATTTTGGGCATGGAAATTAAAAGAAATCGAGCAAAGAGGAAGCTTTGGTTAAACGAGAGGAAGTATGTCAAGACAATATTGCAGAGATTTAATATGCAGGATAGTAAACCGGTGAAGGTTACTATTCCTGTAGGTGTAAAGTTATCTGTTGAACAGTGTCCCAAGACACAAGAAGAGGAAGAGGACATGTCCCGTGTTCCATATGCAAGTGCAGTTAATAGCCTCATGTATGCAATGGTCTATACTAGACTAGACATTGCACATGCAATGGGAGTATTGAGCAGGTTTATGTCAAAACCAGGAAAGGAGCATTGGACAACAGTGAAGCGGGTTTTCAGGTATTTCCGTGGCACTAGAGATTATGGTTTGTGCTACCAAGGATGACCAGGATTGGACAGAGTGTTGGATATTCGTGTCTTTGTTGATGCAGACTAGGCTAGAGATCTGGATCAGAGAAGATTTATAAGTGGGTATGTTTTTAACCTATCTGGAGGTGCAGTCAGTTGGATGAGTATGAAACAATCTATAGTGGCACTATCAACTACAAAGGCAGAATACATAGCAGCCACTCATGCAAGCAAGGAAGTAGTTTGGTTGTAAAGATTGTGTTCAAATATGGGGTTAGTACAGGGAGCTATAAGGATAGATTGTGACAGCCAAAGTGAAATTTTCTTGGCAAAGAACACTGCATATCATTCAAAGAAAAAGCACATTGATGTTCAGTATTGCTTTGTGAGGGATATGATAGAAGAAAAAAAGGTGTTGCTGGTAAAGGTGGACACTTTGAAGAATACTGCAGATGCATTGACAAAATCTATGAGCTCTGAGAAGTTCTCTTGGTGTAGAGAAACAATGGGAGTTGCAGGACTGGATAAATGACTAAGCTCTCTTGTGGCCCCCTGTGCAAAGAAAACAACAAGTGGGAGAATGTTGGGTTGTGTTATATTCTTTCCACGACTAGCCCACGTATTTAACCAGGGGGTTAGAGGGGGGGCAGAGCCCCCCTTTCGTTGCGTCAATTGTGTAGCGGGGGTGGTCATAGGGGGTTTGAGGGGTGAAGGTAACCCCACTCTATGGGGTCAAAATTTTCTTTTTGGAACCTATGTTAGGTTGGGTGGACCCACCTATGGTTTTGTGCATGATTTTCGCACATGTTTTTGGACGCAATGGTTTTCGGTCCATGGTTTTGGGCGCGATGGTTTTCGGTCCATGGTATTGGATGCTTCAACATGTATAAATATGTACTGTAACATTGAAAGGAATATAAATAAACATCAAGCTGGTAGTCTCGGTTTTGGGATCCAGGGGAAAATCTCTGTGTATATGTTTTTTATGTGTTATGCTCTCGCATTGTTTATTTTATGTGTTTTAGAATTCGTATGCAGGGAATTTCTGTACGGGGTTAAAACCTACAAGCGATGCTTGGCACATTGCATCTTTAAGATGTTCGAAGGCCTTTGTTGCTTATGGAGTCCATGAAAATGCATCTTTCTTCAATAAGGTTGTTAGAGGTGTTGTTATTCTCCCATAATTGTTAACAAACTTGCGATAATACCCTGTCAACCCAAGGAATCCTCATAGATGCTTTATGGATGTGGCGATTTTCCATTCCTTAATGGCTTTAATTTTTCTTGGGTCTACCTTAACACCTTCATGAGAAACAATGTGACCCAGATATTTCACCTCTTGTACTCCAAAGAAACATTTGGAGCTTTTTTCATATAATTGTTTCTCCTCCAATAGTTTGAGCACCCCGTCAACATGTTGAACATGATCCTTCCAAGACTTGATGTAGATTAGTATATCATCAAAAAATACTAACACAAATTTTCTAAGAAAGGGTTTGAAAATGGAATTCATCAAACCTTGAAATATAGAAGGTGCATTGGTAGGGCCAAAAGGCATGACCAAAAATTCATAATGACCCTCATGAGTTCTAAATGTTGTTTTCAGAATGTCTTTAGTCTTCATTCTGATTTGATGATATCCTGAATGTAGATCCAACTTGGTGAAGTAAATTGATCCATGCAATTCATCAAATAATTCGTCAATGACAAGAATGGGAAATTTATCTTTAATAGTGAGCTTGTTGAGCTCCCTATAATCCGGACACATGCACCATGATCCATTCTTCTTGTGCACCAATACAACTGGAGCAGAGAAAGAACTTTGACTAGGTTGAATTATATCATCCTCTAGCATTTCTGCAACCATACGTTCAATTTCACTCTTTTGGGCATAGGGATATCTGTACGACCTGATGTTTGGAGGAACACTTCCTAGAATCAAATGAATAGCATGATCATGATCACGAATAGGTGGGAGGCCTTTGGGAGTTTCAAATACCTTGGAATGATTTTCCAAGACATTTTGGATATCTAGAGAAATATATGATTTCGATGTGGGAACCTCCAGCGAACGTAATTGTGCAATTACGCCTTGTTGTTCCTTCTTTAGAAGCTTTGTCATATCGTTAGAGCTGATTATCTTTCTCGATTTCCCTACAATATCCCTTAATTAAACTTCCTTTCCTTCCGCACAAAATTTCATGAAAAGTTCTTGAAAATTAAAATCTATTGTACCCAAGGATTGTAGCCATTGGACTCCTAGTACAACATCAGCACCACCCATTGGAATGGAAAGCATTGGGCTATTCAATACATATTCTCCCATGGATAGCTTGATATTATGGCACTTTCCAGAGCAATTTATGGTTCCTCCACTTGCAACCATCACTTGACACTCTGGTGCTAGATATATGAAGCAATTCAATTCCTTGGCTATCTTACAATGAATAAAATTATGGGTACTTCCCGAATCAATAAACACTTTTACCTTTTTCTTCTTGATATGTCCTTCTATCTTGATAGTTTGAGGAGTGGTAATTCCATCTAATGCATTACAATATATGGTCAAATTCATTTCTTCTTTATCTAGGGTTTGTTCCTAGAGTATATCCTCTTCTTTTGACATTTCTTGTTCCTTTTCTTCCTCCTCTTCACAATTTATGTAGAATAATTTCTTCTCAGCACGCTTATGAACTTTACTGTATTTGCTATCACAACTGTAACAAAGCCTTTTTTCTCTTTTTTCTTCCAATTTTTGTGGTTTCAAACTTGTAGGTTGTGGAAGGATAGGGGAAAAAACACTTCCATCTTTATATTTGTGAGTGGTAGGCTTCCTGGTTGCCATAATTTTCCTTTCCATTTTTCTTGCTAACCTGAATGCCTTCTCCAATGAATCAGGTTCCCAAAGGCAAACCTCATGTTGGATATTATCCTTTAAAGTCCATATGAACACATCAATCCTATGCTCCTCTGGAATATCTCTTACCCTTATGTTCAAATTTTGGAAGTCCTCATTATGCTCCATCATTGAACCCTCTTGTTTGAGATTTATCAGTTGGCGAAAAAAGGTGTTGCTTTTTGTATCCTCATAATATGCTATCATTCCTTTCGTAAAAATTGCCCAAGTGACATTTTTTTTATGAGAGCAAAGGCATTGATACCATACAAACTGATTTGGTTCCAAATATAAATTTGCAATATGTACCTTTTGTGTGTTTTGCACATTATGGAGATCGAAAAATTTCTCCATCTGTAGTATCCATGTTCCAGGATCCTTGCCATAAAACTTCCTCATATCAATTTTTGGAACATGGTGGGTCTTCAATACAACATTAGTGTCTATGAAATCATGATTAACATTTCTTTTGTTCTCATCATGAGTTTCCTTTACTACCCTTTCACAATTAGTAACCATTTCTTGTAGCAACTTATTCAAATTTATCTTCAATTCTTTCATCTTAGCGTCCATGCCATTCATCTTAGCTTCCACGCCATCCATCTTAACTTGCACACAATTCATATTAGCTTCCATGCCATTCATCTTGGCTTCAGTTACCTTTTGTGAGAGTGAAATTTGTTGTACTTGGTCTTGTAATTTTGATATATCATGCTGCATTTCTTCCTCTTCTTCACGAGTCATGCTAGAGATTTCAGGTTGCTGACTAGGTGTTTCCATTTTCTTTCTTCAAGGCATAAATTAATGCTAATAATTCTTCACTATTCCCTTTGAATTCCTTCTAACTAATTTTTCAAACCAATCTTATGCAAAATTTTTAAAAAACTACACACCTTTTTTTCACTATGTATGAGCTCGATATTGAATCTGTTGTATCTCTATAACTGCAGATCTCGAATATCTAAAATCATGTCCTTGAGTAGCCTTTTGAGTCCTCTTTCTAACCCCACAAGTCTAATCAAGATTGGATTCTCCAAGGAAGAGTTATGCCAAATCTCCCACGGTGACATGATTATAGACTATTTCAGTAGAGTGAACTTGTACAAGTCCCACGTGTCACTATTTCAACCTTAGTATGTGAAATAGATATACAGAAAACTATAGGCTGTTCTCTTTCTGAAACTTGTTACGAAATTTCAATCTAATGCTCAGAACAAAAGTTATGAAAATTTTCCCAAGGTCACCTGTTTGGAATGTAATTTGGGAGTTTGCAAAAACCCTAACTTCCTCAGATCATATCTTTGAAAATATAGTGATACAAGCTTGGAAATTTGGACCCGACGTTCATAACAATTTCATATCATATGGGTTTTTTTCTTAGCTTCTGAAACATCACATAAAATTTTTTATAGTGCAAATGCCACGATGACCTATTTGGAGCAGCGAAACCCTAGAATCCAAAGCTCTCATACCAAATGTTATGAAACCAGCTCATGAAAAGATAGAAAAGATAGATCAATGCCTTATAACTCGCCCTCTTCAAGGGGGAAACCTCCTTTACATTATACAAATGAGAAATTCTTGGATAATACAAATGACTAAACCTCCTTTCTATATATAGGAGTCTAAGGGGTCACAATATACTCAGGTCAACATAACAGTAATAACATAAGGGCACAACAATAGCAATAGTGGGTTTCTATGGGGCACAATAATAACAATATAGGGACAATAGGGGCATAATAATAACAATAAGGGCTACAATGACATTAGTTATGGTGGAATCACTAGTATTATAAGGACCTAACATTATATGAGTGCTAGTTTACAAGGGTTAGAATTGAACTACCCCACCATTGATAAATAAGCTTGTGCATTATATAAGGAAGTCAAGCATTTCAGGTCCTATCTCCTCAAAGCCCACACGATTATATATGTGCCTCATCCAATGGTTAGATCACTCTTTGTATAGTAGGAGATGGGTGAGAAGAGGGAAAATTAGATGACTTGTTTACAAGAATATGATCTAGAATTTAAGCCAGTTCATACTGTTAAGGGTTATGGCATTTCTTGACTTGTAGCAGAACTTAGAGATTTTGTAGGATAAGATATTTCAAGGCGGGAGTATGAAATAAAGATGTATAACATTGAACAAGTCCCTCCGACAATCTCATCAATGTGCTGGTATTCAGATATACGACAATATTTAGAGCATGGCACCTTGACCATGCATTTATAAAATAAACATAAAAGGGAAGTTTTCCTTAAGGTTCTATCATATCAACTTGTACACGAAGTTTCTTTCCAAAAGCACCATTATGGTGTCTTGCTAATATGCTTAGAGCCCCAAGGCACAAAAAAGGTTCTAAGAGATTTTCACAATGGATCAGAGAGTGGAAACTTTCCAAGTGATACAACTGCACACAAAATAATGAGGGTTGGTGACTATTGGCCCACTTTATTTAAAGATGCTTATTCTTATGCCTAAAAGTGTACAACATGTCAAAGATGTGTTGGTAGATACCCAAAGTCAATCACCCCACTACTACCAATAACAGTTGAGGAACCTTTCTAATAGGGAGGATTAGATATTATTGGTGAAATGTTTCCTCACTCATCAAAGAAACACCGGTACATCATAAAAACGAAAAATTATTCACTCAATGGACTAAAGCAGTTTCTTTGAGACAAGTTAATGATCAATAAGTCATTCAGTTTATAAAGCAAAACATTATAACTAGGTTTGGTGTTCCAACATCACTTGTCTTTGGTAATGTAAAGTATTTTTATTCACTAAAATTATATGAGTTTGCATTAGAAAATTGGATTGTTTTAAAGGATGCATCCAACTATTACACGTAGGGAAAGAATTTAGCAGAATCAACTAATAAAATCCATAATCGCATAATCAATAAAATTGTTTTCTTCGAGCATAGGAGCTGGCACAATACTTTGGTGAACACATTATGGGTTGATTGTGTAATTGCTAAACCCTCTCTTAAAACTTTTCCATACTTTCTCATATATGCTAAAGAAGTTATCCTTCCACCTAACCTGTATCTCCCAGCCTTGCCACTTTCCTAAGAACCCCAAGGAAAACCATGCCTTTTGGTTCAAAGTAGGATAGGTACCTTGTTTAAAATAAAAAAATAAAGGGTCAAATATAAAGAAATATTTGTCATACACCAAAATTGTGTCAAGCGCTAGTTTGATAATAAATGTGTGGGGACTAAGAGTTTTAATGTGGGTGACTTAGTACTGAAGTAGGATAAATCCCACGAAGAGAAAGGAAACACACACAAAGTTCCAATGTTTGTGGATAGGCCCTTTCACCATCGAAGAAAAAATCAGTCACAATGCTTTCAAGTTGAAATCCTTAGATGCGAGGACTAACCCTATTGTTAATAATTGAGATTTGAAGCACTATTTTTAATAAGAACTTTAAGTTGTGTTCCTTGTAAACTTTTATTTATTTTTTGTTGTTTTTCACCGGGTTTATGTCAGTCGTGTCAAGTCATGACCCATCTTGGTTTCCTTATCTGGTCATTGTACATAAATAATACCTTGTGTCAAAGAGTGCATGGATTTGAAGCGCTATCTGGTGAAATAAACGAGGGAACATGACAACCACAACACTTGGCTCTCTGTTAGTTCTTCTTCTTTGCTTTGGGAAGATGCATTAAATTGAGTCAAGTCTAGATGGAAAATATGGTACATGCAAGAAGATAACCTTGAGTAAAACCTATAAGAATCACATCCATGCTAGTGTCTCAACCCCTCAACTTGGTGTTGAATCTACTTGGTGTTCTACATGATAACCCAATCTAGTAGATAAAGGATAAGGGGAAATCTATAGTGAGTAAAACTATATCAAAGGTTGTATAAATACTTCTCTAGAGGGGTAACCTCCTTTTCTCTCAATAATTCAGGATCCCTCTTCCGCCCCATTGAAATACTAAGCGTTGAAGCATATTTATAGAAAATAAATAAATAAAGGGTTAAATAAGAGAAAGGATTCCCATGCAGAGAGGTGAAGCAAGTGACATCGTCAGGTTACATACGAGGCCCAATAGCAATGAATGAAATCTTGTGCTCATGTAGTGACTCTGTCGAGGTACTATCGAGGCCTTCTGGAAATGAAGAAACACTAGATATGAAACTCATACTCTGAATAACTTAAAAATTTCAATTACATATTACCCTTTCGTACATTGAAAGAATTGTGATATGGCATAGCTTCTTGTGTGTTGAACCAAGGAAAGGAATGTGGGATGTTATACATATAACCAAGTTGGAAAGAGAAAAGTCAAGAAATCTAATTGGTGAATCAATACTTCCTGAAGGGCTAGTCCTCTAACTAAAATCTATTCCTAGGCAGAGAAGTTAAAGTTCACCCAACATGTCACCAAGTGTTGTCGTTGCTACAACACCCTCCAAGATTTTGCTACATTTGAATTTTGGAGCCTCGTTAACTGTCATATAAAGTGTTTCTTTAGTCGCTAAGTGTCGTTTCATGTCATTTTACATGTTTCAAGTGTTCTTTTTATTTTCTAAGTGTTGTTGCATTATTTAGAACACCTCTGGTGCACTCCATGGTTAAAATACACTTATTAGTTATAAAAAGACACAATCACACATACTTTGTTTGTTGTACTCAGAGAGTTCTTTTCAACTGGAGTTTTGATGTCTATTTATTAGTATTTGATCTTGTATAAGTTTTACTAATGAGTTGGTATATGTCACACTTGTTTTTTTCTCCTAACTCATTGTGCTTCCCCTTGTCTTGTATTCTAGAATTGGACAAATTTTGGTTTTCACAAGATTGGACCACTAAGGCTAAGAGAGGACATAACATACTCCTAAGGCTTAGTAGGACCCATTTATTTATTCAAAATTCACTTTTCATCCTCCTAAGTGCATATCGTACTCCCAAGCAACAATCTCTCCTTGTCTTCTTGAATTGTACCCTCCAGTAAGTCGCTCTCTTAGTTGAGTGAACAATGCATCAATAGTGTTGAGTCAACCTTCCTTGACCCTTAACACTATGCCCTACACCCTCAAATGACCACATGGCACATTAGTAGTGAACAGAAAGTCCTCTTGAGCCTTCACTGTGTGCCATGTGCCCTCTTTGAGACTTAGGATTTCCCATTTGAGTGTATTGTGCATCAACAAGCATCATTAGGCCTCCTTCACCCTTCACACAGTAGGTCGTGCCCTCCATAAAGCCCATTAGAGTGCATGGTTTATCATCAAGCCTCAACACTCATCCCTTAACCCTTGATAGTGCACCCTGCACTCAGAAGTTTCATCTTTTCTGCCCAAGCACACTCATGAAACATAATAAATTTTTTTGCATGAAACATGTTTGAATACAAGATTTTTGGGTTGATATTTTCTTGTCATGAGTGATATTAGTTGCAAGTGTTCTTGAATAGAATTGAAAGGATGCATGAAGAGACATGTCAAAGGGACGAGCATAAGGAAGCATTTAAGAATAAATAACACATGAAGTGACAAGATGAAGATCATTAGAATCTTGATGATCAAACTGGTCCATTAGGACTCGATATGACTCAATACCCTTTGGAGGGTAAAGGAAAAAACAACATGAAATTGGCAGGCAAGTTTAAAAATACAAGTGGTAGCACTGACACCTGTCAAGAAAGTCCATGTCATCAACTATTATGGGTCCAAGTCACTAGTTAATGACTTTTCATGCTATCATCGCATGATTATGTGGAAATAATGATGTAATTATGTAATCATGGTAAACGCAAAAATGTGGAAGTCCAAGAGTCATATATCGACAAAAAAGCCACATGGAGAAGTCCAAAAGACATATGTAATTCCAAAAGACATAAAGAAGTTCAAAGGTCAACTAGAAGTCCAAGATTTGTATAGAAATCTAAGGGTCATTAGGAGTTGAAAAGTCATATTAGAAACTCAAGAGTCATGGGGATATCAAAATACATGCCTCTAGTTATAAAATAAACCTCATTACTTAAGCAAATGAATTTTTTCACCTTGGATTCTTCCACAAGGAATTCGAGAGATAGAGATAGTTTTTTTGAAGAGCAAGTAGTGGCTCTAACACTCCATTATTAGAGCTAGTGGTTTTCATTCTACTCATGTATCTTGGAACCTTTGCTTAACACTTGAATCCACTTGGCCAACACATTTTCGTGAATATATTGTGGATGTTGCGATAATTTTATTCAAACATTTGTGGTTTATGTTGGCGTCCATATGTACTAAAGAAATTGAATTATTTCAATGGCTTTGGTACTTAACTTGTTGGAAATGTGTTATAATTTTTATAACAATAGTTGCATCTATGTGAACTATTTCACTTGATGACCAATGATTCTGCCATATTATGTGTGTGTTTCTTTATAGATTGTTACTATTATTTTTCTTTTAGAGACTCACTTTTGTTCCTTGTAGTGAAAGAACCTTGATACATTTACATTTGAACATTCCACAAGGAATAATCTCTTGCTCATTCAAAAGAAAATGCACGCTAATATCTTATGATAATTGTTTAAGCCAAGGATAGCCTTTAAGTAAATGGTAGTCGGGACATACTTCCAGATGGGACTCTTATAACAAACAATGTGATGTCTAATTGGGACTTCATATTGGGGAGATCCCATGTATGTTGGCAGGATCCAACACTGTCAACAGGTACTTACAACTCATGTCTCTAACTTCAAATAGTTGCCTTGGCCTAGTTTTTTCTACCCAAGCTTCTCAAGCCTTGCCTTGGTGGATTTTGAAGTGTCAGGGAGCCTATAAAATGTTTCAAGTATGTTATATACCATAATTTTATTTAAAACTAAAGAAAATTATAGGCATTGAATTCAAAATGTAATTTACCTTGCTACATTAAATGTTGTTTTTCCTTATTTTCTCATTTTCTTCTCCTTTGCATTCTCGATGAGGACCTTTCATTCCCTCTTAGGACTCATTAGTGGATGATCATACCTAAGGTTCTTTTTAAAGTGAACCCTATACATGTCTCATGCATATTTTAAATATGTGTCAGTTGCGGAGGTGACCCTACTTTTATTGAAGGCATCTACTCCAAATAGACTTTCAAGGTAGTCCATAAGCTCTTCTTTAAGGTTAGAATTTCAGGAATTCCACCTTGTTCATATGGTGGGCTCAAAAATCAACAAAAAAATTTCATTCATGTGTTTATAAAACAAGTTTTTTCCTACATGAAAAAAGATACGATCATTAGTTTCAAAATAATAATCTTGATGATTTATGTTTGAGATAGACAACATGAAACAATTAAAACATTAAAAAACACATAGGATTTTTTTTTTATTGGATTTCCTTCCTCATCCACCCAAAATGTGCATGGAATTGTCCCCATGTTGATAACATGTCATGATCTAGGAAATCAACCCGCATTATCATTAATAGGTTCACCTCTATCACCATCATTAGAGCTTGGTCGTGTGTTTACCTTGGGTGGCATGTATGCATGGGTCCCAACTAAACGTGTGGATCTAGTATGATTACTGGGACTATGACCACTCAAAGGTGGAATCTTGAATATCCTTAACGTAAATATTGGATCATGGCATCCGGATGTTGCGGTGTCTCTGCCAAAAATTCTTATAAAAGAAAGCAAAATATTTTATGGTTAGGTATTGTAAAAGTTAAAATACAAACTTTCATAGTTGAACTTATGACATAAAAAATCACTTTAAAATATGGTTATTATATTATATCTCTGAATATCTTCCCTCAAGTTGTTGATCCTATCTTTATTCTCAGGAGTTTGACATTTAATGTGAACAAACCAAACAAGTTCTTTGTTCACCTTAATCATAAGATTCTTGATTGTTATGAATGGGTTGGGGGAATCGAACAACTCCTCATAAACCCCATCATCATTGTCATGTCCCTTGTACTACATATTCAAGAAAAGAAAAGTAATTTCAATGATATAAATAAATAATAAATTCCACACTAAATGTAAACCGAAATTGTTATTCATTTACCTATTTTACCTGTGTTGGAACTTCTCCATAATCATCCTGCCACATTATAATATAATTTTTGACATAATAAATACAAAATAAATTAGATGAAGACTAAGTTTGGACTTTGGTGAGTTGGATCATGCATACATGTTTTTATAAAAAAATTAGCCATGGATTAATTTATTTACCCCTCAAAAATGCAAAATGACAATAGATATAATTATTTGATAACTTAGTTAAATGATATTCATTGACCATGAAATAAACCATCATATCATCAACAAAATGTGTGCATAACTACGAGATTATCTTAAAAAATAGATTAAATTATTTACATAAATAGATAATGGTATTGTTTTCCTACCCAACATCAACCCTCATACATACGCATTCAGGAACTAGATCAATGCCATGAGAACAGTTATGGAAATTACGCTTCTCAATAAACTCACCCATGATAACATAATTACCTTAAAGGACATCATCATCCCTATTGGTAGGTCTATTTCAAGGATTTTTATCTGGTTTATGATCTCATGGATACTGACCTCCACCATATCATCGAGTCTTCTCAGGCCCTCACTGATGATCATCGCGAGTACTTCATATACAAAGTAGGGAAAAAAGGGTAAATTGATGTTTGTGTGTGTTTGAATGAATGGGTTTTCTGCAATTGTTTCTTGTGTGGTTTAAAATATAGAATAAATTTTATATATTTAATTATGTGTGTTACTAAAATGATTGTGGCGTCACCAGAGCTTGAAGTGATCCATTTCTCTGAAGCCATAGGTTATATTTGATTTAGAATTACTATGATATGGATATGTTTCCATAATAAACAAGGTTGTAGCAGTTTTCAAGTGTGAGTGGATTGGATGTAGAGGTATGGTACATTATTCTATTAAGAAAATCATATACTTCCATTAGTCAAGACTATGTGGCATTAGGTTTGCGTTTACACATGTTTTGAGAAAATGTACACCTCCATTCCCTGAAACTATACTTGGTAGTTAAATTGGGATTAATAGTGATTTGTAACTGATATATTTCTTCTAGTAAAAATATTTACATGGTAAAAACAATGGTTATAGGATATTTTAGGACTAAATAATAATACTACATCAAATTCCTTCAACAACTTTGATCTATGACCATTAAACTTAGAAACATCCATATGTATTATGGATACAATGGATGCACACAGGTTAAAGTGAATACATTTTACATTCATTGATGGAGAAGAGGTAGAGAGTGCATAAGATACAGTGTGTAAGATCACAATGTTTCCCTATACAAGTTATATAAAAATAGAACATCCAACAAACTTGAAGGAATTTGAAGACTCACCTAGTGACTCCATTAATATTGAAATAAGGTATGGTTGTAATATATTTTCAATATTTCATACCAATTATAAAGCTCCCAATGCCATATTGGAACAAACACATTGCAAAATTCCATTCAATGTTAATTCAACTACACTACATATTACATCTTTCAATAAAATTATTTTATATCTAAATGTTATACATAAGGACATCATGGCGATAAAGTTTACATGTACCTTGGATATTCTACAAAAAAATGGTTTGAGAGTTTGGGTGGAAAGGAAATATCTTCATTTGTAATTATAATAAAAGCATATCAAAAGTGTTTGGATTCCTTGTTATGAATAAGAAGATCAACTTGAAAAGTTCCATAATGTCGACGCCACATTTTTTACTTGCCACGACCAAGAAAGGGAGGCACAAACTCTAATGGCAAATACCAAATTAACCCCCCATATGATTTCTTGATTGAAATAGAACAAAATTTGGAAACACCAAAGGCCCTTGCTAAATTTATCAAAGAAAAATACAATGAAATAGAAAAGGAGGAGATTGAAAATTGGTTTCATGATGATTTCTTAGATGCCATGCTTTCTCTTTCATCCCATGTGCTAGTATTATATGAGATACGAAATCAAACTGAGGAGAAGTTTGATGAAGTTATTAAAGACCCTATTGTAGAACCTCATTAAGGTCTCTATGTAGAAGAATGCATTCTTTCATTTTCTAGAAGAAACACCTTATGATGATGATGTACACTTGCATGAGGACACTCCAACAACCATCCTCATGAATTATAAAGGAGAAAAGGATTTGGTAATTTAAGATGAATTTAATTTTCAAATTATGTAGAAGATGAATTTAAAGAAAATTTTAATGGGATACATCTTATATATAAAACCTTGGAGGATGAATAAATTATAGGCACTCATACTAGCGCTTTTAATAAAAAACATAACATCCAAGCGGATGATCATGTGAAAAAATTGTTTTCTTGTGATTGGGAGATGTAGATGGGATTTAGGTTACTAACTTGTTCCTAAGTATCCCATATATGGCATAAATGATGAGAGCTCTATGGAGAAAGACATGTAATTGCACCTTATTTTTTTGAGTTAGCCTTAAGAACTACCTCACAAAGCATGAAGAGGGCATTACATATCCTATTTCCTTTGATCTTAGGAAAGAAAACTATGTCGATCTATGTGATGCACTTTATGGCATTGGTAAACATCCTAATGTCCTTATGAATGGGGAATATAGCTTGCAACCTAAGGAGCACTAGAATAACATTACACATCACACATTTTTCAACCATGGATATATTCAACTTGTACCTATATATATAATCTAATTGGGATAAAATATGTTTGGGATAGTGTTATTCTCACTCCTTAATGTATGGAATAAATTGTCAACCTTTAAGAGTAGGGAATCAAGAAATAAATCATAAGACAATATATTTTTAAGATATAATCATCTATGGCATGCATCATGTGGAGATTCGATAGAGACAACAAGATAATAAAAAAAAATTAGAATCATTTTTGGGATACATTCAAAAGCCTTATTTCTAGAGGCTATAACAAGTGATTTTCATAGCAATAAAGGAGGATGGTTGTTGGAGCATGTACATCAACCTATAGAATGGTATTTTGTAGTGAACTGAGAGGACTGGTGGATGATAGATGTGATATCATATTCTTATGTGAAAGATGATGACTATATTAGCCCTATACAACATTATATAAAATAGTCATGTAGCAGCACACACTGACCTTGTTGTAATCTTTACATTTTTCCCCACTTTAGGAACTTACCTCAATTTTCAGCCATACAATGATGAATTCCAATATATGTTTGTCATTTTATGCAGCCTAGATTTGGTTTATGGCCAAACAAAAGGGGATATCTCATGTTTTGGAAGAGATATGATGGTGGTTGGTTAGATGCCCAAGACTAATAGTAGGAATTAGATCAATGTTAATGTATCATTAAACCACTAAATACAAAGAAATTATTCCTTAAGGAGGTTTGATTTTGATCTTTAGAATTTTATAATTCAATTAGTACTCTTACTCCTTCATAATCTAATGAATTATCATTAATACTAATTTTATGCATACAACTAACTCATAATTTTTTCTAGTTAATAGGGTTGGATAACTTGGGGCCTCAACGATATCCATAGAACTCTTTAATAGGGTAAGTTTATATAATTGCAATGAAGTTTATGTGTAATTTGAGTGTGTTTAACAATAAATAGCATGAAGAAATTGGATTAGAAAATGGGGAGCTTAGTGCTAGTGGTTTATTAATCTCCCATGTCATAATCTAATCAATTTCATGCACTTAATGTCAAGTGTTATGGATTTAATATGCCACATGGATATAACCCATCAATCTCACTAATAACGTAAGACAATAAACATGAAGAGACCTTAGCTCCATTGCACATTCATATGCTCTTAAGGATATTGTAATTTGAATGTTGCAGTGTTATACATTCTAATAATTAGGATTATGGAGTGTAGGTTTATTGCAAGGTGCTAAAAGAATTTCTGGAAGTCTTCCTACTTGATCAACAATTTTTCCACAATATACTATGCTTTTTAGGTTAATGGATGGTTTCTTTCACAATTCTATTTGATTTTAGTTTCGTTGGTTCTATTGAATGGAAAAATATGAATTTGTAGGGTTCTAGTTCATGGGGACTAATTCAACTCAGTCGACGTAAAGTAGTTAATCAAGGGGGTTATTTTTTAGGTGCTTCATTTGTGAAACTCAATCCTCAGCACTTCATTCAAATTTGGTTCTATTTTTATGGTTTTTGTGTCTTTTCACTATGTTCTTTATTGGTTTCCCATAAAAAATATTAGATCTGAGGATTTGGGTCTATCAAACTATTGAGTTACAATTTTTTCTTGTGGATTTACCCTTTTTTTTAAATTAGCAATCGTAGAACATCAAATTTCCAATAAATTCATATATTCTTAGACCACATGAAGAATTGATACAGAGCAACAAAACATATACCTTCTCTCAGGTTTATGACTTCTACGATTTGAGTTATTGTGATAGATTTCTTCCAAATCCATTTGATAAGTAGTTTGTAAATTGATAGTGAATAGAAGTTTATATCTCATATTACATCTATAAAGAATACTCTAATTAAAGTGTAACATCAAATTTTCATTATCGAAACATAACGTAACATAATAAGGAACCTGGTGGTGAATTTACATAAGGATTCTTATTCTGGGGCATCTAACTAACTTCTATTTGTAAATTCAGGTCAATGTTCATAGTATTGTAGGAGGAATAAGCTCAATGTTCACAAGTGCATGCTTTTCATGGCATGTTTCCATTTTGAGGAGAAATTTTGGGATGTGGACATTATTTAAACCATTTTCACGAGAAGAGCACCAATTTATGTGCATATGCATGAGAGTCTAGATTATTTGCATAGGAACCAAAGTTTGGATTATTTGCATAGGCACATGAGTCTGGATTATTTAAGTAGGCACTAGTTTAAAAAGAGTGAAGAAAATTTGCAAGGGGAGTAATTTAAGAATGAGGTTTCCAATGGCTCTCCATCCTTGATGCCCTTGGATGACTTCACTTCTTTATCTATAGAAGAAAAGGGAGGAGTGAGCACCAATGAGGGCAAGAGAAGGCATCAAAACAAGAGGGCAGGAACCAGATATGCTCAGAATGAAGATGAAATAATGAGATGTCTCACTGAATATATTTCTTTTGAGGAAGATAAATAACTAATTTTTTATTATGAACATTTCCTTAAAATTGGAAGAATGAATAATTAGTCATTGTCTCAAAGAGCGTTTCGAGATAGTGTAATATATATAGAGCTAATAAGGTTAAGCCCTAAAATAGATGAAAGGGATTGTTAAACCCTAATATGGTTCTATCACCTATTAAAACATAATAGGGTTCCATCCATCCTTCTTTCTTAATCTAAAACAATGAAACCAAGAAAATAAGATGAATTGTGGTGAGAGAAAGGGAAATTTCAAAAGAGTACTTACCTCTATCTCTTTATAGTTGAAGACATGAGAACCTACTCAATATTACCTCTATGCCACAACCTACAAAACACCTACCTCAATGCTTTTCGTGCCAATACTCATGCTTTTCTAGTACTCTCCTATAATAATCCTTCTGTGTAATACTTTATTGGTTCTCTTGTGTTCCAATGGTTTCTCTATTAGTGCTCTCATCCTTTCAAATAGACTTAACATTGTTTCTTCATGCAAAATTATTTGCATCCCTTTCACTTGAATTTTTTTTCTATGACCCTAATCTGTGGAGGATGTGTGGCATGGATGAATGAGGAGAATATTATATTGTTTTCAAAATGTGGGACAAGATGCATTTGGTGTATTGTTAAAGGTGTATTTGTGTCAATGTTTACATGTAGAAATGTTGTTTTACTTAAAGGTTTGGTGTCTCTTGTCACAAATAGAGTTCTTGAAAGAGTTTGTGGAAAGGGGGTATTACTTACTTAAAGAGTTGTGGTGCATTCAATCATAGTGCATAACCTTGTTTTTTGTGAAAGGAATGTTTGGATACTCTTATAATTTAAATACATTGTGATTTATGGTCCAAGCAACAATTAACAACTTGAGAAAGTCAAAGGTTATGACAAAGCATGAAATTAAATAAAATATATGTGATTGCAGTGAGATACAATGTATTTAGGTGTTCAATTATTGAAATCCTTTGATGTTGTCAATGATTCCTTTGATCTTGGTAAAAAAAATGGATCAACTACCCTAGTTGATTCGTGGTCAATATATACCAACTGAAGTTGTTACTTCTGCTTATCAACCTTCTGACATGAATATCAGTTCACCTACTCGTTTTCCTCAATGGGTTGTTAATATGAAGTTGAACACTCTCTCCATAGAGTCTTCATTCTCCTAAGTTTATCCATGGAAAGCCATAACAATTCCAAAACATGTTAGGAGAGTGTGAAATCCCTACGTATTATTATATTTATCATTATGGTCCATATAACTAATAATAGCTTTTAAAAGTGCCATGGGGCAGCTAAATTGAAAATAGAAATGTCATGAAGTTTTACAAACCATGAGATTCAAGGTTCAAACGACGAGTTGGGTCAAACCAACAATTAAAAAAACAACTTTTCAATTTTTCTTTTATTTTTTGAACTTTATTCTTTAATTATTGTTGGCATTATGGTACATGTGTTGTCCTCGATGGAAACCCACATATAGGTCAGTTCAGAAATGATAAAGTGATGCATGATGGCAACTCACATTGTAACAGGTCTATTTAGAGGTAATAGAGTAATGACACAGAAGAATAGGATGATGGGACAAAGGAATACAGATCAGAATCAAGAATTTGAGGAAAGAGAATGTTTTAATTTGTATATGTTGTTTAACCTAGTCCAAGTCACGTATACACAAGGGTTCACAGAATAAAAGATGCATATATGTATGCATGCAGTTTCACAGAAAGAAAAGCGCGTATGGGATGCAAAATTAAGGTTAAAGAACACCAAGGGTCCATACCATGGTATTAGCCCACAATATTGAGTGGAATAATGGCT
This sequence comes from Pinus tabuliformis, assembly GCA_031772625.1. NCBI lineage: Eukaryota > Viridiplantae > Streptophyta > Pinopsida > Pinales > Pinaceae > Pinus > Pinus tabuliformis. Next base: position 647,780,113 of record CM062814.1, read on the forward strand.
ACGTGATCCTGTCTAAGAATACCATAGGTTCTAAGTGTTGTTTTGGTGCATGGTATTGAAAAATGATCTAGTATATAAGGAGGAGGAGATCAAAGGGCTAAGTATGAAATTGAAAGAGTTTTTCATGAATACTTCTATCTAAAGTATATTTTGTGTTGTTAGGGCTATGGTTATGATATAGATCTGAGATATCTTGTGCACCCTTGGATACAATGTTGGATCAGGATCATGACACCTGAAATGACTTATCATTGTATGATCTGATAATGGATAGGATAGATCTGAGTGCTAACGCACGTTTTATCCTTTAAATAGTATGATCTAGGTATATCTGAAGTCTTGAAAAGTTGCGAAGTTATAAGTCATTACTTGCAGATGTATATGCAAGTTTGCCTCGGTGAAGGCATGTATACATGTGAATTTGATACATCAAAGTAGCGTATGAAGAGGAAAGTCTTGTTGTTCAGAAATGATTGATTATCTTATTAGTGTTGTTGTTTTACTAGTGTTTTTCAATGATGTCTTCATTAGATTTGAAGTAAAACTGATTGTATAAGGAGATTGAGTATGGGTGACTGATTGATTGAGTAAGAAGGGTGATCTTTGCTGCTATCTGTTTAGAACTCTATAATATGATAGTAGATCTTTAGAATGTCTTTGGTTAGTAAATTTTTTGGTTCAAAGGTCTTATGATTCAAGATATTTAGAGGTATAAGCAGGCTGGGTTACAGAAAGTAGCGTATACACACAGGTTGTCCTCATTGAAGTAGAGTATACATTCTGACATATGATTTTTGATCTTGTAGTTGGTTCTTATTGTTGATGCAGTGTTCTAGGTTCAGCTCTGTGTTTTGGTGACATTGATCTATTATGTTTTTTCTTTAGAGTTTATGAGTTTTAATGATTGGTTGATGTAGTTGTATTTGATGGTTGTGTTGCAGTGGTGATTGATTTTGAGCTTCACTGTTACTGATGGGTTAAGTATGAAAATTTGATGTGTACCAGGAGTATCCAGTCTAAAAATTTATGAAACGTGGTCCTTGGAGAAAGAGAGAAGGTGGTAGCCTTCTATAGGCCGATGCCTACATATTGGTAATCATATTAGCTAGTACAAAAGCTAGGGGGTTGGAGCTCCCTTCCAATAGAAGATGGAAAATGAGTGAAGGTTGTAGCCTTCAGCATGTAGATGCCTACATACTGGAAAAATTATGCGTGAGTACAAAAATTGTAAACACTTTTAATAATAAGAAGATTGAAGACTGAGACGACAACAAAGATGGTTTTTTTCCCACATTGGGTTTCCACCTGAAAAATCTTGGTGTTTATGTGTGTTGCTTATGTGTGTTTATCTAATTACTACTTAGTAAATGCATCACACTCTAATTTAAGTTCAACAGACAATGAATTAGCTATTTTACAAGTTTATTATTTATACGCTAGTTTCATTCATTGTAGTTGCAAACATACGCTATGCGGTTTTTGTAAAATCACGTATATAGGTTGAAAAAGAAATTTATTATTATGAAAGTTTAAATACTGATTCACCCCGTCCCCCGCCCCTCTCAGTATTTTTCCCAACAATTATTTCCATGGAATGAGGTCTTAATTTACAAATATTCCTAGATATTTCCTACACAAGCTATAGATTTCTACCTCCCATGGGTTAATGAACCCTAGGTGATTACACGAGTTTATAATTATAATGCTCCGAGATAAGGAAACTTGATAATAATGGATAATCTCATCTCATTTACATTTATGTTATACTTTTGTCATTTTATTGTTGAAAATATAGTTTCCAATCAAACGATAACTATTTCCTCAAAACGAGAACTCTAACAAAAAAAACCCCAAAAAACATGAAAAACAACCTGAATGCGAAAAGTGTGTATTCAGGATTCCTTTCTTTTTTCCTTTTCAAGGTAAATTTTAAACATTTTTTAAAAATGACAGTGAAAGCCAATTTTTTTTTTGTGCAAAAAATCACCTTGAAAACAAAAATTGGTGATGTTAGAATAACATTTTTTGGGTAAATTTTCAACATTTTTTAGCAATGGCATTAAAAATTAAATATCGTGACTCCGAAAAACCTTAGAATTCCAATGATTTTCAGACATGGCATCGAAGATAAAATATAACGTCTCTGAAACGCCTTAAAATTCCAATGATTTTCAAGCATGATGTTAAATATCAAATACTTATAACTATTTTAAGTGAGAACATTAAAGATAAAATATCATGACTTAGAAAAACCTTAAAATTTTGACAAATTTTCAACCATGGAGTTAAAACCAAATATCATGACTATAAAAAAAAAAAAACTTAAGTTTTCAACATATTTCAACCATGGCATTATGGAAAATTTATATGAATAAAAAAACTTAAAAAATGAACACCTGAATGAAAGAGTCGTTATACAAAGAGTAATTTCTTTTTTAAATGCTAAACGTATAACTATTTTAAAATCTTAGCATAAGACAACTTGACACATGGCAACAAAAATTTAAAAATCAACCATCAAATTGACACACAGTGTAGGCGAATTCGACCCATTGCAATGAAGACTTAAAAATCAACTATGAAATTTCCACACTGTGGTGGTAGACTTGACCCATTATAAAAAAAAATTTACAATCAACTATCAAATTGCCACATAATAGGGTCGGGTTTCTAGTCAAGGATCAACACAAATACTGCAAAATAAAATAAAACAAAACAAAATAATAAACAAATAAAAATGAAAATACAAAATAAAACAAAAATTAAAACATTGAAAAAAATTTAATCTAAAACAAAACCAAAAAAATTTAAATAAACAATAACAAGTAAATAAACAAGGTTACATAGTATAGCTTAAATAAACAAAAAAATAACAAAGACAAAAGTTTCATCCAAAAAATAAAACAACTGATAAAATATTGTATTGTTGAATGGCATCACAAAAAATAAAGAAATATGATTAACTAATATTGTTAATATTAACATACATGTGTGTGTGCTTTTTAATTAAATTAGCCATAGGTTCGTGTATTCAGACATCAAGGTTAGCGAGATACAAATTCACGTATTCAGACAACACTTGAGATACCGGTTTATTAAATACAGATTGATGAAATCCAGTTTCACTGCATGCCCTTAAAAAGCATGCTAGGCCAATAGGAAGGGAACTTGGATAAAATTATTACTTATACAGTGGATTTCCCGGAGCTGGGGATCCATTCTATTTATTGTATTGCTGAGGGCGAGAATATTCTAAATAAAACATACATTTTGGGGTATCAAACTCTATTACTTATGCACTCTATAATTGTTTATAATTAAATTTATTAAAATATGTTTTTAATATAATAATAAGTCATCCTAAATTGGAAATATTGTGAAAATATTATAATTCATAAAAATAGAAATAAAACAAAATTTAAACAAAATTTAAATAAAAAATAGATAAAACTATATTTTTTTTAATAACTAATAGAAATGTAAGTTACTAAACAACCCATAATGAGAGCTCAACCAATCATCTTACAAATAAATGGATTTAAATAATGATAAAAAAAAATTAATGAATTCCTTGTGTTAAACTATGGATAAGCACCATAATTTTTTGGTCAAAGACAAACTAATACCCAATCAAAGGAAAAATTGAATGCATAATTTTTTGGTCAAAGACAAACTAATACCCAGTCAAAGGAAAATTGAATGCGTTATACCTGCCACACGTATAAAAAAACCTATTAAAACATTAAAAAAAAAACAACCCAAAAAAATTCTAACTTTGTAAAAAAAAAATTACCTCATAAAAGATAAAATTTAAACAAAAAAATAAAAAAACAATTAAAAAAAATAAAAAAATATTTCCAAAAAAATGTAATTAAAAAAAAAAAATAAAAAAAATAAAATAAAATAAAATTAACACAAAGAAAGCAATAAAAAACAATTAAATAAAACCAAATTTCATTATAGGAAAAAACAAAACAAACAACTTTAAAAAAACATGAAAAGAAATAAAAACATTAAAAATTAGATATATAAAAAACATTAAAATAAATTAAAATTAAAAACTATAATAATAAACATAAAAATATTAAAAAATAATCAAAAAATAATTAAAATAACATTAGAAATAAAATTTAAAATAAAAAAATTAAATAAAATAAAGCATGAAAAATAATTAGTATTAAAAAACAAAAATAAAAAACAAATATGCCCTAAGTAGCCAACAGTCGAAAGGCTATCCCAGGGTCGGCGGTTCGGTGTTGAATGTAAGGACCTGCGGTCCGGAGGCATCACCGCCGATATGAAGTGTGAAGGTTGGTTGGACAAAGGGGGCACGAGCTAACAAAGGTGACCGAGCAAGACTTGAGCGCGTGCGAAAGTGGAAAGGCGGTTACATATTTATAGTGAACGAGCGAGGGCGTTCACCAAACGAGCCGACGGTGGAGCAATTGTGATTTGGGGCGTTGGTCGATGGGCCGACCAACCAAAGGAGCAAACAAAGGCGTCGGCTTGGCAAAGTAGTGTAGGTCGGCCATGGGTGGCACGACCATGCGAGGAGGATATATATATATTGCAAGGCGTTGGAGCTTGAAGGCAAGTCATTCGAACTTCATCATTCGAGCATCAAGTTAAGAGGTGCGAAGAGGTGTTAGAAGGCCGAGAGGAGGCGCAGGTCTATGCGCCCGTTCTCGGGCAGCAGCGCACGGTGATCACACAAAAGACTTGGATGTTGGGTGAGGACGCGGGTAGGAGCGCCCGTCGTTCGGACGAAGAGCGCGGGTGGAGACTCGGGTGAGTCGCCCGCCCGGCATGTAAAGTAAAACGGTGGAAGCTTTGGTGAACCCACCGTGCGAAGGAGTAAACGAGGGTGTCTTGGGTAGCTCGGGTGAGCACCCGCCCGTCGTGTAAGGCTAAACATGGAGGTGAATGGGGACTTGGGTGAGGTCACCCACCCACCATGTAGGAGCAAACAAAGGTGACTCAGGTGACTCGGGTGAGGTCGCCTGCCCGTCATGCAAGGTGAATGAGTTTGGTTGAGGAGTACGGTTGGCGGTCTGGTGTGAGGGTGCACCCGCCCAACTTGGGCAAGGAACTTTGTCGGCACATGAAGGTGTGACCTTGATGTAAAATTGGCTAAGTATGGAACTTGGTGTTTCCAAGTATACTTGTAAAGCATTGTGACTGTTGTAAAGTTGTATAATATATATTTCAGGTAGACTCATTGTTTAGGGAGTTGCTCCTCCCTTTGTACTGTGCAATTGTGTTCTCTTGTATAATTGTTGATGATAATGAATGTGTATGTGTGTTCATTGGTATAAAGGAAACATTAATAATTACTTGGTTGCGAAACACAAACTAAGTAGGATAAGTGGTTAGGCGCAGTCCACGAACATAAGTATTGGTGAAAAGAAAGTGTTCGGTGGTGCCGCACCTCGCCAAGAGCGGTTGGAAGACTATCGTCGGCCTGGGGGCGTGACATTGAGGGTCACTCAGATGATTCACAACCGATGGAGAAGTGTTGAGTGTCGCTCCGTTGACCTTGCGGCCCTTGGCTGGCTGGGGCATATTTTTTTTTTCCTTAATATGATTTCTTTTTAATGTTTTATTTTTTATTTTAATTTATTTTAAAGTTTTTATTTTATTCTTTTGTTAATGTTTTTAATTTTTAATTTTTATTTTAATGTTTTTATTTTTTTTTTTTAAGTTTTTTTTTTTAAATTGTTTTTAATTTTTAGGATCTTTTGTAAACTTAATTGTGTGTTTTTTTTAATTGTATGTTCTAATTTCTTATTTTTAACATTTTTTTTGTTATTTTTACTTAAAATTTTATTTGAATCATTTCTTCTGTTAAAGAAAAGCTTCAAAAATCATCATTTTTGGATACAAAATTCATAAAATTTATTTTTCCAACCTTTTTTATTCAATTTTTTCATAATAATCTTTTATTTAACATGCCATTTTTAGCAAAAAGGTCCTAAAATATGTATTTTCTTAATTATATCTAATGAAAAATGTGTATTTTTTGTCGAGTGATTAAAATTATTATTTTTTAGTGACAATTATTTTATGTGTATTGAAGTATTCATTAACGATATATAAATATATAAAAAATCTTACACTCAAAATGTTAATTTATTATTTTTTTAAATTGTGCAAAAAAAAATCATTGTAAAGAAACATTGCAAATAAAAGCAAAAAACAAAAGTTTGGAAAACTCTTAAAAAACAAACATCTTAGGAGGAAAAACAAGAAGAGAAATTAGACAACTTAAAAAATAGTTAAATAATCAACATTTAAAAAAAAAATGTGCATACTTAGGATATAAGGAAATTTAAAGTGACAAAAATATGCCTAAAAGAAAAAATTGATGTTTTTCAAAATCTGCATGAAAATCATCAACATTTAAAAAAAATTATCCATAATATATCAAAAAATTTAAAGTGTCAAAAATAATCCCAAAAAAAAGGGGGGGTTGATATTGGAGTAGTCTAACAAGGTGGAGGAATTGCCTGGTTTCCGTTGCTGCCCGGAAAAACCTCCGGCTCTAGCCGTCGGCAATTCCTCTGCCCTCTGCCACCCTCCGTGAGCTCCGCCTAGCTCTGCCACCCTCCACATTAAAGTCGATGTCTAATAGGAATTCCGATTTCCATCGATGTCTGATAGGAACTCCGATTTCCATCACCGTCTTGCCACCGGGGAGTTAATTCACCTTTTAATTTGAATTCGGAAATAACCCGCGAGCTTCTCCCTGACCAATTTGACCTGGCACTCCCTTGCAGCTCACCACATAACCAGAACAAGGTGGAAAACTCACTCTGCGCTTGCAGCTCACCAGAACAAGGCGGAATGTTCACTCTTGGGCTTTGCAGCTCACCACCCATGTGAAAAACAGGCAGGTTCATTGTAGATCGTTTATGGTAGATCAGATACAAATGCATTTAAAAATAATAATTTCTTTTCTAAATTTGATGCTATAAAACTTCACATTCCGTACGCAAACAACTGCTTTACATGCCAAAAATCTGATATTTCAGGGACCTTGTTCCATTTAGCCTCAAGACAATGGTGAATGTTTGAAATTGATGAAAAGTCAAGTTTAGAATTTTCCATTGTTGTCGTTCATACATAGGTCGAAATGCTTTCGTTGCCGTGGGATTAAGCGATTAAATTCTCCATCTCGAATTAAAAAGGATAATCCGAACATTTTTTGGCTAGAGAGGCACTCGTTGTGTATGAGAGCCGTGCTCTTCATTATTATTACTATTTTTCTTTTAGATCTCTTCATTATTGAAGTAACCAGCTGAGATCCATTATCCTCTTGAATTTTTAATCTCTGCATTAGTCAAGCAATCATTTTAGATCCATTCCTTCCCTAAGTTTTTTTTCTTCTTTTAATCTTCTTCCTGCATTATTCAAGTAACCAGTAGGATTGTGCATGTATCTGTATGCACTAGCACAGATCCATCTAGAGTCTAAACTATGGTTTGATATGCATATTGCAAAGCTTGAGGTTGCAACACATATTGGGACCTCTTTTTCTCGATCAATGGGCCATATTTGTAGGATTGAGATATTTATTCTTGAGCACATCTCACTCCTCGGTTTAGAGCCATCTTTGTAGAATTGACATATTTATTCTTGAACACATCTCACTCCTCGGTTTAGATGGGTATGTACCAATGTCTATAAATATAGTGTTGTACAACTCCTCCACATAAGAGTTGATGGATTACACCAAACCCCTGACTTAGGCTTTTGAATGTAGTTTGATGTACATGTTCAACTCTCCCATAGACGAGTTGATTGATTGGCCTCACCCTCACTTGAGTTATAGAATACAATTCTTTCTATGTCCATATTCAATGCACCATCTAAATTAATTGCACCTTTACATCACTACTTAGAGTTGATGGATTACTCGCACTAACATTCAAAGAAATTCGAAAGATGAAGTTTTGTTCTGGCTTTGGGTAGTTGATGAAATAATGATGATCTAGACACTAAATTGGTGAATGAGACTTCCTTGTGTGTGAACTAAAGATTAGTATAATAATTTGAATCATATAATCATATAACAATTTGATTAAATACTGTTAAATAACAAAATCCTATAACAATTATTAGGTACAATATTTGAATCATATAGTCATATAACAATTAGGTCCAACCATTCTTCTCTAGTTCACCCATCTAGTTGAAGAAGCCTTATATTTTACACTAGGCCTCTCAGACCCCACATTGTCAAGTATAGGGTTGCAAGAGCTCACTTGTGCAAACAAACAAACCAACACCACAAACACAAGTGAAGATCACTCCAAAATTGCACTGAAATGACTTGTGATTACATAATTATATACATGAAACAATCTCCTTGGATAAAGCTTTGATTAAGCTAACCTGTGATATAAAGGAATTATTTTCATGCCCTCTCTGTAGCTAGAAAGGCAGGGGATGTGTCCTTATTTCCTCTTGATAATGCAATTTTTACAAAGGAAAGCATTGAAGAAGAGGAAATTCATATTGTGGTATGTGAAGAAGATGAAGCATGTAGCAGTACTCATGCTATACCTAAAGAACAATTGTATGGAGGATATTCTAGGGAGAATTCTGAAGTAATTCAAGAAGATTTTTCAGATTTGGAAGGACAGGTTTTCATTTCAAATTGTAGGGATGCCCTATTTGTGGAGGAAAGTGATCTACACAGCTATATGTTTAGCAGAGAAAAGATAAATGATGAGGTTTTAAGTAGAAAAGGGGACCTAGATATGGATGTGCACAAAGAATATTGCAACATAGAGCAGAGTGTAATTTTGAAAGTTTTGGACAACGATATCCTTGCTGCCCCAGATTGCAATGATAAAGTAATTGATGGGCAAAAGCCAATTTTTGAACTATCACCAAGCAATTGGGATGAATTCATTTTATCCAATTCAAGAAGAGGCCTCTTCTTCATCTCATTCCATAATGACCCTAATTTTGATGAGGGAAGGGACACCCTTGGTTTTATTTTAGGATATGATAATACATCAGCTGTTGAGGATCATGACAAGGACAAGTTTTTGGAAATGCCATGTAATAACATCTGTTTTCATGCTGAAAGGATGCAAATTGATGACTATGTTTTCCAAGGTAACGAGGCCATTAGTAACTGTAATGCAAAAGCTCTCAATTTAGAACTATGAGAAGATGCAAAGCTCTCAATTTAGAACTGTACCGAATTCTGCAAGGTTGAATCTAAAGCCTTTAATTATGATATCTATCAAGTACTTTGTATGCCCTACGTTTATAACAAGATTATGTTTTTTACTAGAATTTAAGAAATATTTAGAAACTTGCAATTAACAGACTTTTCAGTGCTCTAATCACCTAAGAAATGGGTAGAGACATGAGAAAGGAAGAAAGAAATTAATTTAAATTGATGTCCTAATTACCATAGTAGGTTAATAGGACTCTAACATAGACAGCCACAGTGGAAATGTGATAGTGCCAAAGGCATCTCCTAAATATTCAAATAAAGTAATAGCAAAAATAGAATTAAAATAAAAAGTACCAAGGGGTAGACCTATAAGGTCAACCTAGACAAAGAAGAAGAGACTAACCCTGTGCAAGAAGAAAGACTTTAATCATACCAAAATCAAAAGAGAAACTAGCACCATTGTTAAGGTACCAATGTAGAGCCAGAGAATGTCTTTAGCGTAATGGCCTGGGATAAGAGGGCCGAGTTGGGTTATCCTAGGGAAGCTTTCGTAACATCCAAGGTCAATGAATCCCTAGTACAAGCAAGAAACTGATGAATCACAATTGTTTATTTCAAATTCTAAGAATCCCAAATCCCATTGTGGCCGTTGGAAACATGAATGTATCATGAGGACACCATTACTCCCCCCTAGTTCAATCAAGAAATAATCAATGCCCCAAGTGTTGATTGGCAAATACTCCTCCCTCAACTTAATTCCTAGCTTTTGGACTCAATTAAAAGTTTCTTTAGAAGTCATAACTTTCACTTGCTCTCAAACAGTTCCGCCCTAATACCATAAGTCTTCAATCTTTCTACTTTGTCTATTGTCCTGGTTTTCTTTATGCATTACTAATTGAAAAGGAAGACATTAAAATTGAAAAGGAAGGCACCTAGCCTCATTCCTTTTGACATGTCATTAGAATGGGGTAGACCATAGAATGAATGGAGCTCGGTGGATGGCTCAATATTGTCAACCACACCAGTGAACCAAGGCCCTGCTAGAGTTTCTTTCACTTAGATGCCAAAATCAAGTCTGCCAAAGTCACCTAGGAACTGCACCAGGCCTCATCTTATAAGAAGTCAATGCATACAATCCACTTCGATGGTAGAAACTCCTTTTACAATAAATACAATACAAGACAAGATATGATGGCCCTAAGACTAGGTACCCTTGGGATATATATTGGAGACAAAGGGTAGAGTGATAGCACTCCACCAATTTAGGGTAAAATCTGCAGCTATCTTTGGGTGATAAATGATAAATGTTTATGAAAGACATGAGGATCTTTGTCTATGTCAGAATTACTAAGGTTCAGGAATTTTTATTTTATGTAATAGCTGAACATAGCTCATTTATGTTGTCACCTGTACTACTTACAATTCTACATTATGCAACCTGTACAATCATCTACTATACTGTTTAGAAATGGAATTTCTATTACATTAAAGGATGAGATCTCTTACCTAATTCCTGGGCATGATCTGGGAAGTCAAGTTCATGTTACAAATTGCAGCGCCAATTTATATGAAATTGTGAGGCTTTTGCATGTTATGTTTGGTAATATATTGCCCCCAATCAAAATCTGGCAAGAGCTCTCATTAAATTGCTATCACTATATGTATAAACTTGCTTCAAGGACAATCATAGAAGAAAATCTGACAAGAGCTTTCATTAAATTGCTAATACCATATACATAAACTTGCTTCAAGGACAATCAAAGAAGGAATTCCTAGAATTCTGTAGCAATAATTTTTACAACATTGAGCGAGATAATAGATCTGGGAATCTGCAAACTATCCATTAACCTCCATCCAGGAATCCAGATTCCCTAAATGATTTCAAACAAAATGAAGATCAATTTGACTAAAACATTCTAAAAAAGGATTGCTTTGCATGTATTACTTAATACATCACTATTATTCTGCTCTGTGTACAACATCTAGGGCTCAAGCCTCAGAAGCCTAGTTGGGGACCCTTATTGGTTTCTTCATAAAATTGAAAAAAAAAATTATCCAACATATTGAAACTTTCCTAATAAACAAAAAAAATTATATTAGCTTAAGGCAGCCTTAAGGATGTCAATCAACAAAAGGTCATATGAAGCAAATAATATTCAAGGAGCCCAGAAACAAAGGAGATTTTTCTTTGAATCCTCAGTAGCAAGAATTCTTTGTCTTGGGTGGTTCCACTCCATCTCCATCTCCATATACATCCATAATATTAACTCTGTTGAGAGACAATTGAGACTTATAGGAATCCGAATTCAACATTTTCTTGCTCACATTAGTGTAAATCTCCTTGACCACAATTTGGAATGCAGGAAATACATTTGTATTATCCAGAGCCGAGGTTTCAATGAAGAACAAACCCTCTGATTCAGCAAGCTTCTTCCCATCTTCCACAAGAACTTCCCTTATATGGGCTAAATCAGACTTATTCCCCACAAGCATTTTCACGACATTGCCATCAGCATGCACTATAACATCAAAATTTCACATGAGTTTGAAAATAGCTTGCAACATCACATAGATGACAACCAAAAGAAAAAGCCAATTTCAAAGATGCTCTATAAGGCATTACAATAGTAAGTGCTTGCAATGGAAAAGTCAATGTGTTGGCCAAATAAATTGATCTTGCAGACAAGACCGATCTCCCTAGTATCAAAAGATAGTCTAGCAACAAACAGACAAACAAACATATCTTTCTCTAGAAATATGTGATTTATAAGTAAATACTACAAAGGTGTTAAGATCCTACCTTAGATCTAGTGTTTGTTTGTAGTAGTCATCCTCTAGTCGTTCGAAAGAGTTATCTTTGAAGACCTGCAATCACAAACAAGCAAACATTAAATAGCACCCGCATAGCAAATATTATAACTCATGCCTATTATGGTGATCAAGGAATCCATAAAACAAACAATGAATTAACAACTTATTGAGAAAAACAAATATATTTTTATTAACTTTGAATAGTAGAAGAACTTTAAAACCTTTTCAGCCTTGATGTTGAACAAGTTCTTCCTGGGGTCCAAAATAGGAATTTCCTTTACTTTAACAAGTCTTGCACTCTTCCAAATGAGATACATAGTGATATGTAATGTCTCCTCATAAAATCTCAACTAAAGAAGACTATGTTCCAATAGCATTTTACCTCAAAAAATACTAAGCTTCTAACTTCAACCAGTTAACCAGCTCAATGCTTCTTTTTATAGTGCATAGGAGGAGGTTACAGCTCCACTTATGAAGGGATAGAATCCTCCTTCAAAGGAATAAGCTCCTCACATCAAGGGGTTAGCTGTTTAAGGTATGGGTTACATGAACCTTAAAAGAGCGAACTTGCCACCTCAAGATTCCTTCCAGAAGCTTCTAGAAATAACTAAAAGTGAGTTTTTTCAAAGTATACTTGCGCCTTTTTAAATTTTACAGGGGTCCGCACCTTTAACACAGAGACAGTTCGGTTAGGTGTGCCAGAGACATGACCATTAGGTGCGGGACCACAGGTAAGACAAAGAGAAAGTGTGGAACAAGAGTTTAAAAAACTTTTGAGAGCTTTTCTCTTATTTTCAAGACTTGATATGAGGAACTGATGTTTTCGACTTGCAGAGGAGGAATGTATGAGTGGTAATGAACTCACACAGATAGCATAATTTCAAGGTGACAATTTTTAGTGCAACAGATTGCCCCCTAAAGTGCGAAGTCTGTAATAGATGAAGATAGAGTCTGTCATGTACGAAGAGTGAAGTACTTTATCATTTCAACGATCATCTTGTGGACACCCCAGTCGGAACCTGTAAAAACATTCAATGCAATATATATATATATATATATATATATATATATATATATATATATATATATATATATATATATATATATATATATATATATATATATATATATATATATATATATATATATAGACATATCATCGCTGAGGTAGGCATTCCCATACTCAGATAAAAAATAACTAGAAAACTGACTAAATTGTTCTGATACAGGAATGATTTTGTAATACATCAAGAGTATAGACATGTGTAGACACAGTATGGATGCAACCATCTGTTTATGAATAGTCCACTGTATAATGAATTACAAAATTCCTCACAACCTAGATGGTAGAAACTAGATCCAGGGTCTTGATTTCCACTTCTCGCACTAGTACGATTCTATCCATGTGAATGAATGTGTCGAAGTCAAACATGGTAGAAACCACTTAATTACCAGTCAATGATATGCACTGTCAACAAGTGTGAGAGAAACCACCGGTAATGTCAATGGCTCTCAAAGTACTCAGTCCAATCCATGAAATGTGAATAAATGAGCTGAAGTCAAACATGTCATAGAATCATTCGATCGAAGGTCAATGATGCAACCTATTGTCGAAGATGAGAAGCCTGCCATTAGGGCATGCAAATTTCAAGGTACTGATGATTTCTAGATCAACTTCCTAGATAATGAGATAAAGTCGATAGAAAGCAATCCGTCGTAGGCAAGCCCACAACACGAAATCATAGATCAAGTTTTGAAGAAATATATTGGCAAGGACTGACTCAGGGATGGTCAAAATGGATGACAAATATCTTGCAGATGAATGGTTTGTTTGAACTATTATCTTGAACACATAACGACACTGCAGATGGCTTGGTGACAATTGACCCAAAGCTAATACTCAAAAACTGGCTGAAAGCTTTCAATGTGGTTTGATTAACTGTTAGGCAAAGGATTTTCCCAACCCATGTGAACAAAATGTGTTGTGTTCAGGAGTGGTTAATGGCTTTTTAAAAAAACAAAGTGTAACAAACAGGTTCATCTTTCTCTCTTTTCCCCCACCATTTCTGGCAAGTACCTCTTTATTTTTGACAAGCTTGAGGAGGATAACATTTGCTTGTTTATAAGCTCATCCTTTGGATGTGTCCAACTTAGTTTAAAATTCGAACCTTAAGAAAAAATTCACACCTATTGCTCACAACCCGTGCGGACCTACGCACTATTTGTAAGCAGCGGGTGCGGACCCCACACAATGAATTTTAAAACTTAAATTTCTCCATTTTTGCCCAAATTTTTTCGAACAAGCTTGTTCTAATATGTATTTTTATGCATTGTAGGACATTCAAAATGCTTATTTGGTGAGAACGCGAGCACGAGGATGTAGATTATGCCACAATAAATCATATGCCCACATTGCAGGCATTGAGAGCATGCGGACTGTATAAGTTCTGGGCCATACAGGGCATGAGGGCCCAAGTAGACCTCTTGACATGGCTGGTAGACAAATGGAACACACAGGACCAGTGCTTTGTGATTGGTGGCCACTGGCTCGAAATCGAGCTGGAGGACATATACTTTTTGACTGGTTTGTCCAAGAGGGGTGAACAATTATCTCTTTTTGGGACTAGGCCAGGTGGCCAGTCTATCGCTAGTCTCTGATTGGAGTTTTGTGATGATCAAGAAGACCCCAAGGATAAACGGATTGATATCAAAACTATCATCCGTCCTAAGCTTAAAGTTATTGCATTCACTGTTACCAGGCTATGCGGGAGTGCAATATTGCATGTGGCTACTAGATCCCAGATGCAGATGGCTGTAGACTGTTTTCGAGGCACCATATACAACTGGTGCGAGGCTGTGTTGGCAAATGTGAAAGGCCAACTAACCAGAGCAAAGAATGGAAAGCTGAACAACTTTGGATATGGATTTATCATAGTTACCTTTGCTCTAGAGAGGATCTCCATCTTAGCCCCGCAAAATATTCCTGTTGATGATGGTCTTCCTCGATAGCCTAGAATGGTTCGTTGGGTTGCCTTGATGGCCCATCACGTTCAGGGCATAGAGGTTGTTCGATTTCTACCTGCATATTTTCTTTGGTTGAACAACCAAATTTTTGTGATTCAGGACTTTCCATATGCCGAGATGGATTACCCCGGTGATCGAGACATGAATCTTCCACTAGGAGAGCAATGGGATGATTCAGGTAAAAACCATTTTCAACACTTTCTAAGTTTCAATTCTTTTTATTTTAAATCGTCCAAAACTGACAATAAAAAGTTTAAATGCATATGTGGGTCCACAATGACCAGCTACTCTCCAGCCTTACGAGAGGAGACACCCAGCTGTAGCAGCACCAGCCCCACAGGGCCAATCAGCAGAGATCCTAACTGACTTGGAGCATCATCTAGAGCGCTTAACACTAGATATTCCGGAGACTGATATAGATGATATCCCACTTAGGTTACAGAGATATGTGATTGGGGTCCCAGGACTGGACCTTTTAGGAGGTTCCTATGTAGGGTGGCCCAAGTAGTAGTTTCTTATCATGATCATCACCAGGGATAAGATGATCAATTTTGTAGACTCATGACATTTTTGTCTTTTTGTATTATTATTTTTGCCGATCATAAGGTGTTTTTCAACCTATGATCGAAGACGATGTATATTTTCAAACACACTTCTATGCTATGATATATCATTATTACCGGCTATCTCGTGTAACATATTATCAAATGTTATTAAATTTACTGTTTTGATTATTACAAATGTCTATTTATCATACAGAAGCAACTACATCTGTTAATGTGTTTAAATGTCTTGGAATATGTTGATATTCAATGTAATCAATTTCATGTTCCAAAAGACGAACTCTCAAAAATAACCTTAATAACATTGGATTTCTAATGGCATAAACCCTGTTAAGCTGTAAGACAATGAGTTCAGAATCCAACCTAACAATCAAACTCCGAATCCCAAACGAGATAGATTCAGATAATAACTCAATCAATGCACTATACTCTGCAATGTTATTCGTTGTTTGACTGAGGCTTACCCCATGCATAGACACTAACTCATCAGAGGGTGAATAGATAACCCAAGTTGCGGAAGAAATGTTCTGTGTACTACGACAAGCACCATCAATAAAACCAATGTATGTTTGAAGAGACGTTGACATCTGCAATATCAAGAGTAAAATCAAGATAAGTAGAAATAGTGATAAGAGCACTCTCTAAACTAGGCACATCTTTCTAATCTAAAACACACCAGCTGTAAATAAACTAATCTAACAAAAAATCTCCACACAGAATTTAAGCATAATATCTCTTTAGATAAAGTCCATTTCTGGGTTTATCCACAGAGACACTGTCAAAATCTATCAATTCATAAGCCCCATTTGTCATCTTTCGCTTAACAATGTAAGGACCATGCCACATAGGTACAAATTTTCTAGCCCCTAGCTTATTGTTTGCTTGATCATATACTAAAACTAGGTCTCCTTATGAAAAATTACGAGGTGTAACACTTCTGTCGTACTGATCTTTCATTCGTTTCGCATGAGTCTCGTTTGCTATTGCAGCAGTGCGTCGATTCTCATCTAGCTGAGCTAAGTACAAAAACGTTTCTCTTCTTCAGAGGTAGCTGGGAGTAATTCTATGGCTAATTGTAATGACAAAATTTCCCATTCAATAGGTAACACTGCTTCCAAACCATAGACCAGTTGAAAAGGAGTGAAACTAGTGGATGTTTTCACTGAGGTCCGATATGCCCAAAGTGATGAAAATAGCATGGTATGCCAATTTGACTTATGAATACCAATGATTCGTTTGATCATAGTGACTCAAACTTTATTGATAGCTTCAACCAGACCATTAGCTTGCGGGTAATACGGAGTAGAACTATCGCGGCACAGGCCAAGTTGATCTGTCAGTTTAGTCATCATGATATTTTGAAAGTGACTTCCATGATCAGTAATAATAGCTTGAGGAACACCGAATCTAGCAATTATATGATTGAATACAAAAGTTGCAGCAATCTTTTCATCTGCCAAAAATGTAGGCATTGCCTCGGCCCACTTAGTAAAATAATCTATCGCTAGGATAATATATGCATGCCCCTCGACCGAGTGAGGGTTACATGTAATAAAGTCCATACCCCACTTTGCAAAAGGACCGACAACAATTATAGGGTGAAGATGAGCAGGTGGAGCACACATTTTATGATTAAAGATTTGACAATTGTGGCATTTCCAGATTGCATAGATACAATCTTTGAATAAGGATGGCCAAAAATAACCAGTGTGCAATATCTTTTGGGCTGTGGCATACCCAGACATATGACCACCACATGCTCTAGAATGACAGTCATTTAGAACCTTTTCAGCTTCTTCATGAGTTAGACAACGTCTGAAAACATAATCTGCTCTACGACGATAAAGTGTATCACCAATAATATTGTATTGTGGGATTGGAAACGTATTTTCTGTCGCTGAGATCGTGAGATTTCAGGCCGAAAAGATTGGGTTTGGAGATAAACAATAATATTTCCATACCAAGAATCAACAGTACTAATAAGAAATAAGGATTCATCCACAATGGGCTGCTCTGCCACAATTTCAGTATTAGTACGTGGGAAATCACACATCAGTTCGGAAAAAACCAAAGATTTCTTTGCCTTGGATTTTTCAAATTCCAAGTCAAATTCCTGTAGGATAACTATCCATTTGGAATACTTGCCCCCTAGCAATTGTTTAGTCAAGATATACATCATAGGGTTACAGTCAGAAATTACCGTGGTTTTGCATAATAAGATGTAGTGACGAAATATTTGGACAGCTTGGACAACTGCCAAGGCCAATTTCTCCACATGCGAATATTTAAGCTCAATCGGATGCAGATTTCGACTAAGATAGTAAATCACATGTTCAATGTTGAATTCATCTTCCTGAACTAAAACCATGTCAATGGTGGAATGAGAAGCGACGAGATACAAAAATTAACCCTAGTTGTAATTAGGAGGATGCAGTAATGGTGCATGGGTTAACGCGTGTTTAAGTGCATCAAAAGATTGATCAACAATCTCTCCCCAAAAGAAATGAATATTCTGTTTTAAAAACTTGGTAAAACCTTTCGTTATCTCAGTGTAGTTAGGAATGAAATGATGTAAAAAGTTTGCTTTCCCTTGCAAACTTTGGAGTTGGCAAAGAGTCGAAGGAGGAGGTAGATTGACGATAGCTTCAACCTTCGAGGGGTCGACATGAATGCCAGCCTTTGAAACGACAAATCCTAGTAAGCGACCCGTTTCTACACAGAATACACATTTGTGTGGATTCAACCAAATTCGATAATGCCTACATCTCATAAAGATAGCTCGTAAATGAGTGAGATGATCAACTCTACGTGATGAATGGGCAGGTAAATCATCAAGATAAGGCTGCACAATGTGCTTGATGTCATGAAATGCGTAAGACATAGCCCTTTGAAAAGTTTCTCCAGTGTTCTTCAATCCAAAGGGTAATTTGCAATAAACAAATGTCCCCCATGGACAAATGAAAGCTGTTTTAGGTTGATCAGCAGGGAGTATGTTGATTTGATTGTAACTAGAGAAACCATCCATAAAGGAGAACATTTTACTGTTGGCACAATCATCAATAATTTGATTGATATAGGGGGTTGGATAATTGTCTTTGGGACAAGCTCGATTAATATCCCAATAGTCGATACATACTCTTATTGTTCCTTGTTTTTTGTTGACAGGAACAATATTTGATACCCAATCGGTTAAAGGAATTGGATAAATGAAACCTGTGCGAAGTAATTTCTCAACTTCGGCTTTGATAGCAGCGACTTTTCTCGGATGTATATGACGTAAGGGTTGTTGGATAGGTTTAGCATCTAGGTAAGTTTTAATTTCATGGACAGCAATTGATGGATCGATTCCTGGCATTTCTTCATATGACCAGGCAAACACATTACGAAATTCTTGAAATAGGGCTTTATAAGTTTGGATTTTCTCGTCTGTACAGGAAGCACCTATATGAATTTTTTCAATAATTCCTGGCTTAACTGAAATGTCAATAGGAACCGTTCGAGAGATATTTTCCAAATTTAATTCAGAATTATAATATTGCAATGGATTTTGTTGTTCTTTGACATAGTCAGTAGAAAAAATAGAAGAAAATTCATTTTCAAAATGATCAAGATCAGGTGAAAATGAAGATCGATGATGAAGATCTTCCCATGGTAAATCATCAACAGACAAAAGTTCATGAATCTGCTCATCAGTATGAATAGGATTAGAAAGTGTTGTTGTAGCGGAGGTTGATATCGAAAATGATTACCCATGGACCACATTCATTGGATCAATTTTGGTTGAACAAGAATTAGAAAATGACTATACAGCTTGATATGCAATTTCAAAGGGACTCAAAGGTATTGCGCCATCAAATGAATCCACCTCAGAATCAGAAGGTACGATCCAAGGATCATCAAAAGTAATAGTATTTGATGAAATCATATGAATATTTGCAATAGAAGGTGATACATTAGGAGGAGGGAAGGAAAAAGTTCCCAGTAAACTAGAATTTTTAATCAAACCTATGCCAACATCCTTGTAAGGGATAGTCATTTTACCGATGTGCTGAATACTATCTATAGAGGCCGGGTCGGATGAGAAATAAGTCAGTTGGTCTATCGTAACGATCTTTCCATTATGAGGAAACTTGATAAGCTGAAAGACCGATGAAACAATAGCAGTCATAGCATAAGACCAACTGTGACCCAGGAGAAGGTTGTAATCTAGAGGGGCATCAACCACTTCCACATCTAGATTTACGGTTTTGCCTTCGACCCCTATAGGTAAATCCTGCAAAATACCAAAAGGATGGAACCCTCGGCCATCAAAATCCTTTAGAATTGTCGGAGACTGATTGAGTGTGGAAGAACTAAGCGATTTCCAACACTGGATCGACATAATACATGTAGAAGCCCCTTCATCAATCACAGTCCGAAAGCAAGGTCTGTTTTTGACTAAAACTGGAATCTGGAAAGCCATTTGATGAGGTAGGTGGGGTGTACTATTCTCTAAATCGAAGATTACTAGGTTCAAATCTTGAATATCGACAGCTCCTATAGCAGCCAACAGTAATTTACGCTATGCTGGGCATCATTGCAGCACTTCCAAAGATGACATTACTGAAGGGGAAATAGCTAAGTCTTCAACAATGTTGTAATTCTGAGCAGCTCTCACATGTGGATTGAAAGCTGATTTACAAAGTACACCTTTAGTAGGCGGTTAGATTACTAAGTCACGGTTGGGTTTCTTGATCTGTAGTGGATCAGAACTAGGAGGAGGTGTGGTTGATGCGTTTGAATTAGAAGATTCCGCTTCTTTATCACCAACAAGATTTTTACTACCATAATCTTACGATCGCGTCGCAATCTTGACATGGGACATCATCATAATGGGTTCTTCTGAGGCATTCAAGGAACAACCAATCATCTTACTATCTTGAGTAGGAAAAAGATCCTTCAAGACAGCAGGAATTTGAGAACCTTTAACGAATTTCGAAACCTCTGCTCGATGTGGTCATTCTTTGGTAAAATGATCCTCGTTGCAAATGAAACAAGGATAGTGAGGTTTCCGTTTTTCATCAGTAGATTCATTTTTATCTGTTTTATCTTTTGAATTTTGTTTGTTTTTCTTCTTCCCCTTCTTTTTACTACCGGATTTTGATTTGGTCATAGATGATTCTACGACATGGATGTCGGTAGAAAATTCAGCGGAAGAATCTCCTTTCGAGGAATCAGGTAAAGTTATTATAGGGGAATAATTCTTTGAAGACTTCTTCTTACTTTTAGTTCTAACTGAATCAATGATACCATTAACGGCATGAGACCCTGAAGGAGCTGCAGTTATTTGACCGTGTTTTGGAAGATTAGGGAATTTTTCATGTAAAGTACTTGACTGCGTATAGACGAGGTCAAGGTACTGAGCCTGAGCAATGACTTGCTCTTTAGTGACAACTCCTCCCTTAGCTACATCTTTAGTGATTTTGGGTAACAATGATTTAATGAACCATTCCGCTAAAATTTGATCCGGAATGAAAACTTTCACTAAACGCCTTCTACGTCACCATTCACGAATATGATCAGAAATATATGTGGACATGGATTGTTTCAGTGGAGTTAACAGTTTTGTGCCATTGTCGTATCTGACAGGCAACTGAAAATGAGTTAAGAAAGCAATGGCTAACTGATTGAAATTATTAAAAGAGCCTCGTAGTAACTCAATGTACCATTTGGCAGCAAGACCAATAAGAGTTCATTGAAAAAGACGCAATCAAATTAAATCATCAATGACTGAATTAGATGCACACCAGAGGTGATAATTCATAACGTGATTTGACGGATCCTCGC
Organism: Pinus tabuliformis; assembly: GCA_031772625.1. Classification (NCBI taxonomy): domain Eukaryota; kingdom Viridiplantae; phylum Streptophyta; class Pinopsida; order Pinales; family Pinaceae; genus Pinus; species Pinus tabuliformis. The sequence goes on from CM062814.1 coordinate 647,801,530, forward strand.
CTGAATTACCCTCAAATTTTAGGATATCACTGGGAAACGTACTAGGCATTGGCGACCAATATGGAAGATGGTAAATTGGTTCATTGTAAGGCGCGACAAATCAGGTAAATCCAAAGTTGCAATAAATGGTAACTGACGGTTGAGGTTGTTGATAAGTATTGCCAGGATACGGTTGATACTGATAAACTGGGTTTTGTATAGTAGGACCGAATTGATACTGTCCCTAGTACGGTTGATAGATGAATTGCGGTTGACTTATGGTAATTGTACTTGTACCAGCTTGTCCTGCAGGCATCTAGACCGAAGTCTGAACTGTAGGTCCTGACTGTGGCACATATACTTGAGGAATTTGCACTGATGCAGGGATAGTAGAAACGAGAGCTACAGATACTCCAGAAATAGGTGTTGTAGGTTGAACAGAAGCTGCAGTAGTTGCAGCAGTTTGAGGCAAAGTCTGAGGTGTGCTAGGCCCAAGCTGCTGAACTAAACCAGGTGCAGGGATTTGAACAGTAGGTTGGACAGGTTTCTGGGTTGGACTAGAAACCAAAGGCTATCCAGGTTGATTAGGTAATTGCACATTAGGTTGCATAGTCTGTTGAGTTTGAGACAGATTCCACACCATGTTCATTCTGGGGTATGGACTCATAAAAGGTTGTGCATGTGGAGGACCATAACTTGGTTGAACATAGGGCTGATAATAAAGCAGTACATTTCTAGCTCCTTGTAAAAATGATTGACCAAAAGGTGGTTGGAAACCATGAGTTGGGTACTGACCTTGAGGTTGATAACTGTGAGGCACGTACTGAATTTGGGGTTGATAAGCATCCTGAGGAATATACTGAGTTTGGGGTTGACCTTGGGGTATGTACTATCCTAAAGGTTGAAAACCTTGAGGTGGCCCTCTAGGTGGTAACTGACTACCTTGAGGTTTCCCCCCAGGTGGTAACTGACTACCTTGGGCTTTCCCCCAGTCACTAACAGACTACCTTGGGGTTGCCCCCCAGGCGGTAACTGACTACCTTGGTGTTGCCCTCCAGGCAGTAACTGACTACCTTGAGGTTGCCCTCCAGGCGGTAACTGACTACCTTGAGGTTGAGGATTTGAAATACTACCAGACATCATATGGATTTGCTCCGCATTCAACGTTTGAGTTCCATTACTACCAGATGATAACTCTTGTTTAGTCGGTCGAGGAGTTGCTCTTGAAAAAGTACCAGAGAGTGATTGGTACCCCGAAGGAACAAAAGGACCGCCATATAAAAATGTTTCTGGTGATTGGGAAAACATATATGACTCTCTTGACATGATCGATGAAGGATAATAACCTCTTGGTGTAGGATGAAAAGGAATTCGAGGTGCTGAAAAAATAAGACCTAGGTTTTCTAAAAAATTTGTGAATGATAAATACCAAGTGTCACTCCTGAAAGGACTGTAGAATATTGATTCATGCTCCCTAAGATTTAAAGTCTATTGGTTTTCGGGAAGAGTTATGTCTTCATTTGGACTGACAAGTTCTTCAATATAAATGAGGCCAGAAGGAAGATTTTGAGTAATGATATTTCTTACCCTAGGTGAACTAGGATCACTAGAAGTTGGAGTAACAAATCCTGAAGATGGTTCCAAAATAACAGGTTCAGTGTCAGGCTCAGAAATTTCAGGTTCTTCAGCTAATTCACTGGAAGGAGAAATACTACCAGTAACTTCGGAAAATGAAATTGGCTCTTGAATATGCTCTATTGTTTGTATTTGATAATCAGGATGAACAATTAGAGATGACTCTCCAGCTTCTGGTGATCCAACTCTACTGTCACTAGGTGATATGAGAGCTAGCAGCCTTTCAAGTTGGATTGGTGTATACTCAGGAGGTTTCCCTTGAAGTCTACGAGATTGTTTCGGTAATTCGGCCACGATTAAATATTAATTAATCACACGCAAACAAAGAAAATTTCAATAAAAACACCTAAAGTCTCTAAAGAAATAGACAGCTGAATCACACGCCTAAAAAATCTAAGAGTACAAACCATGCACAAACAGTAACTTCTCGTACTAAAAACACTAGTTGGTTCCAACTTAGTATAAGTTTAATATAGAAAGGGCGGTTGGAATAGTTACCCCGACAACCTACTTAATGAAATAGACTGGCACAAGTTTCTTCCCAAAACCATCTCGAGTGAAGAGAACCCGCTAGAGAGTCTAAGTGAGTCTAGTCAACGTCTGCTCTAGCTATAATTAGATCTTTCCTTCACCGTCACTTCAGGAAATAATCTTAAGTTTATGGACACTAAGGTTACCAACAACAAAAAATACAACTAGGGGATACTCTACAATCTGATTCTATGCGCAAGGGCACAGTAACAAAGCTTAATCCCCTTGAAGGCTCCTCGACATGGTCAATCCTAGGTTTACCAACAAGTGATCCCAGGCTCCTTGAAAATGGTTAATCCGAGGTTTACCATTTATAATACGCGCAAATATTCTATCTTTCCCAATGAAACAGAATTGATCATCTCAAAGGTTCGGACATGATCTCATGGTTGACTCCTTTAAGAGAAGTTTCCCAGAATGTATCAATTACAATTGGATTTATTTCCTATGGCAAGATGTATCTATTTGTTTGTTTTAACTATCTTGCAGAGTTAATTACTCCCTACTCCAAGATACTAGCCTAAGCTATATTAGTGATAAGAGCCCTAGAAACAGAAAAGATTACTAGATCAATTTTAATTAAGTGTTGCTTTTATGGGTTGTTCTTTAAGTCAATGGGTATGGAAATGAAACTTTGATGGTGTGAAAAATCGACTCCAAACACACTAAAAAAAAATGCACCTAAAATGATAAGCAATTCGTTTTTCTTTCAATGAAATTCTAGCTAAAAGAAAGAGTTTGAGAATGCAATTCTTTAAGAAACAATTCTTTCTTTCAACATGGAAATGGAAAGAAAATATTTTTGTTTTTTAATAAGAACTCAAAACGAGACAAATAATTAATGCTCACAATAAATCCCTTTCACTTTTCAAAACTCGAAACTACAAAAAAAAACAATTTGCTTCAAAAGAGATCTACAAGTTCTAGAAAAACACTCAAAACTACAAAAAACTAATTTTGAGATCTAAAAACTTTAAAAATCTAATTGAATAAAAGCTTCAATTATTTTTTGAGGACGTTTTACTTAGTTGTTCAGTAAACTAAGGATTCATTTGCACAGAATAACAAACCAATCAAAAAACATCCAGATATGTTTTCTTTTGTAAAAATGAAATTCAGAACTTATAACAAAGTTTGTTCAAAGATTTGCAACGAGAAAACTAAATCTATTTCTCACAAAGGATAGATTTCACAACCAAGTCAGACTCATTAAGAAGGCAAAAAGACACCAGGGTAATCTAAGGTTTCTCAAGCTTCTAGTCTTTGAGTCACTACAGAGACAAAGTGAAAACCACTTCAAGCATGCAAAACTTCTAGAAAATCATTCAAAACAAAAATACTATCAGAAGTCACTCACAAGATATTTTTGACAGGAAAAATACAGATTTGGGTAAACACTAAGAATCCTAAATCAAACCTAAACTTAACTGGAAGAAGATATCTTAATTTTTTCAAAAAAAAATTACAGGATCCGCAGGCTCCAGAAACAACAGGTGCGATCCCACACTGTTTACTCAAGGAAAATGCGGAGATGTCCGCACTGTCTGACAAAGTGTGGTCCCCAGAAAACTTAAAAGAAAACAAAAATACTTCAATATTTTTGAAAGCTACCCAAGCGAGTATACATCAGTCAAAAACCAGAAAAACAATTTTCTCAAGTCAAAACAAAGGAAAACCAAAAATCAAATAGTCTCCCCAGTGGAGTTGCCAATTTGTTGGCTGGATAAATCGATCTTGCAGACAAGACTGATCTCCTTAGAATCGAAAGATAGTCTAGAAACAAACAGACAAACAAACCTATCTTTCTCTAGACATATGCGATTTATAAGTAAATACTACAAAGGTGTTAAGATCCTACCTTAGATCCAATGCTTGTTCGTAGTAGTCATCCTCCAGTCATTCGAAAGAGTTATCTTTGAACACTTGCAATCACAAACAAGCAAACATTAAATAGCACCTGCATAGCAAATATTATAAATCATGCCTATTATGGTCATCAATGAATCCATAAAATAAACAATGAATTAACAGCTTATTGAGAAAAACCTTTTCAGCCTTGATGTTGAACAAGTTCTTCTTGGGTTCCAAAACAGGAATTTCCTTTACTTTAACAAGTCTTGCACTCTTCCAAATGAGATACATAGAGTTATGTAATCTCTCCTCATAAAAACTCAACTAAAGAAGACTAAGTTCCAACAACATTTTACCTCAAAAAATACTAAGCTTCTAACTTCAACCAGTTAACAAACTCAGTGCTTCTTTTTATAGCGTAGAGGAGGAGGTTACAACTCCACCTATGAAGGGATAGAACCCTCCTTCAAAGGAATAAGCTCCTCACATCAAGGGGTTAGCTCCTTAAGGTATGGGTTACATTAACCTTAAAAGAGTGAACTTGCCACCTCAAGATTCCTTCCAGAAGACTCTAGAAATAACTGAAAGTGAGTTTTTTCAGAGTATACTTGTGCCTTTTTAACTTTTACAGGGGTCCACACCTTTAACACAGAGACAGTTCGGTCAGGTGCACTGGAGACATGACCATTAGATGCGGGACCATAGGTAAGACAAAGACAAAGTGCAGAACCAGAGTTTTAAAAACTTTTGAGAGCTTTTCTCTTATTTTCAAGACTTGATATGAGGAACTGATGTTTTAGAATTGTAGAGGAGGAAAGTATGAGTGGTAATGAACTCACACATATAGTAGAATGTCAAAGTGACAATTTTCAATACAACACAAAGCCAGAGCCAATTTCAAAGATGCTCTACAAGGCATTACACAGAAATTGCTTGCAATGTTAGTATCAGAACTAAGGAAGATGCTACCACATCAAACCCAAAGATGATCCACAAGGCATGACACCCAGACATCAATGATCCATAAGGAATAGCACAAAACTACCCATAATATTGGTAGGAGAGTGGTGGAGTGCTATTACTTCAACCCAAAGATAGCTTCAGAGTCTACTCTATCCCCCAATTGTAATAGAAAATTTGTTCCAAATGTTGTTGGTGAAGTTCAACCTTTAACAAGTGTAGTGTGAAGGAACCATTCATGTAAAGTGGCTGAATAAATTTATTTTGATGTTATATGACAAATGGAATTTCTGTCACACATAAGGCATATACATGAATCATGCTTTGCTTATACAATGCTTTGTTATTCTAGGGTTATGTGGTTTTTGGTGTATGGGCAGTCAGCAAGGATAAATATTTTTAGAGTTTGCATATGGCATTCAAAAACTAGAGAAGCCTAATTCAGTATCATTTATTTTAAAACTCATAGATGTATTTGGGTTCTATAATGAGCATTTCATCTATATAAAGTGGTGATTGCTAGATGTGGCTTTTGTAGAATAGTTGCCGGTATTGAAAGTTTTGCAGTGTAAATGAACACAAATTATCTGATTTTTTGAATTATATATGATTGAAAAACATGTTGAGTATTAGTAAATACATAATTGTCTAATTGTTTAACATGAATTTATTGTTATCTTATTTTTCAGGTTTTTGAAGTGTAAAAAATGGTGCAAAAGTGGCGTTTATGCATTGAAGTGTCCTACTTTCCAAATCCAGGTCGAGCAGTTATTAAATTCGTCCTTTACAATATGGCAACAAATCATTTATTTCATGGAAAGAAAGAAGTGCCTGGAATGACGCCAAAAAATGAGGCATATTACATTGCCCTTGTTGAAGGGTTAAAAGAGGCAAAACAACATGATGTCAATGATATTAAAGTCTTCACCAACTCAGATTTGATATGTAATCATATGAAAGGCATCTATCGAGTTTTGAAGGACAATTTAAAACCTCTTCATAAGGAAGTAATAAATTGGAGTTGTCAATTTCAACATTTTACCATCAATCGCTCTACAGATATTGAAAAGATGACCTCTGATATAATGTCCAGAACATTTTTAAGCACATATGTAGATGTCAAATATGACATAGGATCACCATCCACTGCAACAGAAATCATTGAACACCATCAATATAAATCCCCATTGTGTGAATGGGTTATTGTTATCATTTTTCTGGGGTCTATCATAGCATGGTTCTTTCACTAAAGAAGAACCTGTTAATGTTTTATTTTTCCCCAACATGTAATGATTACAGTTTTTCGTATGGGAGACAAATTTATGGACAAATGTAATATATTCCATGTACATGGACAAATGTATTTTGAGAAAAGTAGCTAGTTCATGGTTTTGTGATTATCATTAATACATTATGATGTTGTTTGATCCTTCCAAACACCTTCTCAGATCTTTGTTTCTGGAGAGATATTGATATGCTATGTGATTTGTTCGTTGGTTGTTGATCAGTGATGAAAGGTTTCTTTACTATGTTTATAAGGAATTTATTCTTAACAACACTTATTTCTCAATCACCCAGTCACTCTTCTCGTCTACACCTTGGATTTCATCCCAATAGTTTTCCCAGATCACAACTCTATTTTGGCTTGACTTCTTTATATTTTAGATCTTGTGCTTGTGGATTTATCATGATAGTAAGGACCTAGTCTTTTTAAATCAAAGCAAATCTTGCTCATACTCAGTGTGTCATAAGTAAGGAAATGTCAATATTTCTCTAAGAAATCACATCCATCATGATGGTCTGTTATGCTAAATCTCCCATGTGACCACTCCACTTCCTCCAAACTTGCACTAGTTTTTCCTCTACAAAGGGATTCTTAGATAAAAACTAGAAAATATGTAGTTGGTGTTCTGGCTGTTCTTGTAAGAGAGCTAAGAGGATTACTTGTAGTTAGTGAAACCTCTGCAATCCCTCTAATAGTCAACCATTTAAGATTGGGTTCATCTTCAACTAAATGCAAGGACAATTTATTTCTGTTTTTCTATCATTGTGTTGCAGTGGAAGTGACAAAATTGTAAATAGTTTGTTGAGATTGCCATCATTAATGCCTTCTCTATATAATCTTCTCACATCTAGTACTCCTAAAGCAAAAAGGGAAGCTCGTTCTCTTCTTAGAATCCTTCACAGTCGGGACTCTTCAAGAACTTCTCAAACAATTCTCTTGCCGAGACTAGAAATTAAGTAACTTCAGCACACTAGTGAAGCAACGGCCAATTTTCCACCAATTCATGTAGGGGCCTAGGTTTTACTTGTGCAGATATTCTTTGGAAGACAAGAATAAAAAGAGATGTAAATATCTCTGTTATTCGACAAGATTTTGTTTTGTACAGTATTTAATCAGTCGTAAAGGAGATGGATGACATAGAAATTTGGGGTGTCCAACTCACCTCTGTAATTTACCCTTCTAGGAGATGCCTAATCACTCCCACATGGTCATTGTAGCTTGATGTACCTTTGGGTCCCATTGACCTGATTTGATTGTTTGTGTAATTGATATAAAATTTCTATCTTATCAAACATATATATCTGAGTTGGACTAGCTTAATTGATATGTGCCCACTTTTGCTAAACAGTACATATTTTATGTCTGGAATTTGGATTAGGTATTCTCACACACAACCATCATACCATTATCAGCAAGGTCATGAATTTTGTTGTTTAGGTTTTACTCCTTATCAGTAAATCTATGTTTAGGTTTTACCCTCCACTTTTTTTAGTGAATAGATTGAGGAATGTGATTGCACAATCTTGCTAGAATATTTCCTTGAACATGTATGTTAACCCAACTAAAAGGTTACAATTCATAAGAGTTAAAATATTTCATGCATAGTATGGAAATTTATTAATATAAATGTTTTTGCATTTATGTAATTTTGGCCTAATTAAATTATCTCATACAGTATTTTGGAATGGGAAATTTCCCACCAATGTTTCTAATTTTTTTTTGTTAAGTCAATGGTTGTGAAGGAGGATTTTGCTTCTAAATAATTTTTGGTTGAACAATGTGAACATATGTAATATGTAATGTTCTGCTAACCTTAAAAAAATAAATGTAACAATTGGAATAGTAAGGTAGCTATTCTGGCCACTGAGATGTGGAAATATTGATGGTTCTCATTTTACATGGGAGCAGATGGAATAGAACTGATTGCTATAAATTTTCTCTAATTTATTTGAAATAAATTGAGTTGTGCAATTTACATTGAACACTACCAATGGTATGATGCTATGAGTGGATGATATCTAAACTAATACTAAACCAAAAATAATTTGAGTTGCACAATTTACATTGAACATTACCAATGGTGTGATGCATTGGATGGTTGTTTTGTTTGGTAAATACCATTCATTTTTCGGATAAATTTCTTGGCAAAGTCACAATTTGCATAGTCACAAAGCAATTGAGATTGAAAATCTTGAGATTGAATGCTTGTTGTTTTTTTTAAATAACATTTTTTTAAGATAAACATCTTGGCAAAGACTATCCAACATGTAAAATTTGCAGCAATCGAGGTTGAAATTGCATGCCTCCCCTCCCCTCGGATGGGTGCAAATTCGGCATGGAAAATAATCTTTGATAAAGTCAGTATATTTTCCATAAAATAGTGTCAGAAAAAAGTACTCCAAAAATAATCCCTATGTTCACATGGTGAGTATTATCTACCCTATTATCTACCCAAAATAGTGTGGGCAGATGTATTATCTACCCAAAACAGTGTGAGCAGATGCAATGCCAATGAGGTTGTTCTATTCAATGCCTCAGAATTTGGACAAATTGTGCTTTGAAAGATGTGAAAAACCTTTGCGTGCAAAGGCAGTAAGTGAAATTGCATGCCTCCCCTCCCCTCCCCTCGGATGGGTGCAAATTCGGCCTGGCAAATAATTTTTGATAAAGTCAGTATATTTTCCATAAAATAGTGTCAGAGAAAAAGTACTCCAAAAATAATCCCTATGTTCACATCGTGTGTATTATCTACCCTATTATCTACCCAAAACAGTGTGGGCAAATGTATTATCTACCTAAAACAGTGTGAGCAAATGCAATGCCAATGAGGTTGTTCTATTCAAAGCCTCAGAATTTGGACAAATTGTGCTTTGAAAGATGTGAAAAACAAAATGAACCATTAATCTACTTACTTGTTGATATCTAGTCCCTCACACAATACTGAATAGAGATCGTACTAAATTCTTGATATCCTATTTACAAAAAGGTGTGGAGGTTTTTGTTTATGTCATTGAAGCCTTTGATGCAGCAAGTGGGCTCCTTTAAATAGTTCAGAAGTTGGTACAGAAGAAGCACTAGTAAGAGTGGGTTCTATTCTTGTGAGTGTTAGTTATAGTTTATATGGGTGAACCTATACTCAATGCTATATGCTACTCTTTCATAACAATTTTGATCATGCCATCTTTACTAATATCCCTACCAAGTTTCTTACATAGATAATTGTGGGAAAGCTTTTGTATTTAAGGATTTGTGAACATTTCTTATAAAATTCTTAAAGACTGATTTCTCCTTCTACTCTGCCACATCTATACCTTAATCAGTAAAGTTGGTTAGTCCAAAAAATTCATTGGTAAAGGCATTTATTGTGGCTATGGGTTTTGCTACTACCGTGTAGCTATTGTTGGCCACTTGCCATAAGCTGTGGTCTTCTCTGCACTAGTAATTGAGCAGGTGCTTCTCCAACAGCTGAAAGAAGTCCTTGTGGATTTTTATCTTGGTGTACTCTGTATTGACTTGGAAATTGACATTGGAGTTCGATTCTTGAAAGGAAATAAGATTCATACTGCATCTTACCCTTGGGAAAACCATGACCATCAATTGGCTCGGCCTGTCCATGTTTGATAGCAACAAATAGTGCCCACTGTAGCATGAATAAGAAACTGAAGATTAGGATATCTAAACTTTTTTATTATACTACTTGCAGATCTGTCTCAGATGTTTTTAGCCCTTGAACACTTACGGCATGTGCTTAATTGTCCCACACATAGCACGAGCAAAGTCACCCCCACAGGATTTGAATATGGGTTGATGGGAGTAAATACAGGATTTGAAAATGGATGGATGGAACTAAATCGATGTGCATGGATTTTTTAAGGGTTAAATTTAGCGGATTAACTGATTTTTTTTTATATAAATATCCTTGTAAAAAAATGTGTCATTTTCAGAACCATCCATTAATTTCACATAAAAGATATCATCTATATTACAATTCTCAAAAAAATAGTTTCAATCAGCTTTCAAAGCTTGTGAGTATGGTAGGAAGCCAAATGAAGTTCATTTGAAGTCTGGCAATATTTTCACTTGAAGGTTGTTGGATTGCAGAAGAGAAATCTTTACTTCCAACCTTTGAGAATTTTATCCACATGGTTTCTTGGTGACTCCAACATTCTCTCAGACATTTTTGGCAAATGAACAATGTATGTTTTAGAATGATATTTTTAGTGATGAAAATGATTTGTCAATAAGCCCTCAAATACATTTCAAGGCAAATGCCATATTTGGCCCACATATACCTCCCTACATGAATATTTATCACTAGTAAACAAATGCGGACTTGATTGATAAACTCTAGATGACACAAGTATGAACAAATAGTCCCAATGCTAGCATACAATAAGTTAATTATGTGCACATTTAAGGTGTTTTTGTGTTACTATGTTGACTTAGAACACTTCCTATTTTTCTTTCACAGAAAAAGCTTGATGACACTGAGGAAGTCTTGAAAGATTTTCAAGAGAAACACAGTCAAGCTAATTGCAAAAACAAGGAAGAGGATTTCATTATCTCAAATTTGTTACAATCAAGTAGGTTCTAATATCTGCAAATGCTCTCTTTGTTTAGGTATGATGCCTCTTGTTAAAGTTCACCTATTTGCTCAAATTATGGCCCTTAAAATCATATTCTCTTGTGGTGAATAGAGAAATCCCTTATTCAGCAGGGAGCAGATCTCCGGTCAGAACTAGAAAGTGTAGCATAGGATGTTTATGGCCTATTTCCAAAAATTGGTACTTATTTCTTTGAAGACTTTCTTACCCTGGGTTTTGGGTTTTACTTTCATTCTTCTACAAAATTCTCACCACTAGCCATCTGTGCAGAAAGGAAGAATAAGATAGAAAGTGGAAACCAGAATTTGGTTCAAACATTTCAGTCTCAGTTGTCACAACATCTGGATGTCTTACATATATCGGTTTCGGATTCAGTCTCACAACAACAACAACAGCTAAGAAGTATGGAGGAACAATTGCAGCTTTTTGTTTCTACTAAAAAGTAGGTAACACAAGACTGTAAACAAGAATTTGATTTTTGGCTTTGGCTGCATTTCCTTGTTAATATAAGCAGTCCTCATTTACAATGTCATTTTATAACATACTGCCGAAGGTTACAGAAGGACTAATAGAGAGAGTGGAGAAATTGAAGACAACATACAGTTCTAGCATCAAAGATCTGCATAATATAGCACATGCACTTGATGAAACGTCCCTGTCAAGTTTTGAGAAGCTCAACTTAACAGTATCTAAACAGTCTTTAGCTCTAGATGATGTAAGATTCTGCTTTGTCACAATTCACAAAGTAGTGAAGTGAAGAGTGGATTTATATATATTTTACTTGTGTGCAGGTTTTGGCCATTGCTGTTTCAGAGGCTGATGCAATGCTCTAACCAACTCAGACTCTGTAATCAATATTACCAGCTATGTGTACTCTAATAGAGTAATCCTTTGCCACAAAATGTTGTTACTTTGATTTCCTTCATCTAAGGTCTCTTTCAAGCTACCCTTCAATATCATTTTAATTTTACTGAAAACATGGAACATGCTTATCATTTGGGTTACTAACGATATCTATTTCATGTATTTTAATTGATACACAGTCACATTGTGGCACTTTAAGATCACATTTTTTACTACTCCATTAGGAACAATTAGAAAATATTTTTTTTATGGGAATTTACACAAAAAATTCATAAACAGGAAAACTTTACTATGGCCACACACACACACACACATATATATATATATATATATATATATATATATAGTTGCTTCTTGATCTGAGTTCAAATTTTTACAAATCATAACTTTTTGAGTGAATAGAATTAACCACTGCGATAGTAAAAGAGGCACACCAGAGGCTAGAGAGCATAATAGCTCAAAGAAAGGAGTAGTGAATCCAATACAGTGCATAAGTCAACAGCCTTAAAAGTTTCCTTGGCTCAAATCTGTCCACTTCAATCAACAAAAATCTGTGTCCCTTCTTGGCATACATTGTGAAACCTTTTACCAGTCTCTTAAAGATTATTCTTGTAGACCTCAAATAACACCAACCTTAGGTGATGCGACAAGTAAATGATCAGGACTAGGGGAAAAAATAGAAACAATTCCCCAAAAAATTGGATTCAAACCACACAACTAAAGATCCAATATCATGCCTGAATCTACTTGTTTCTTGCATCCTACCCTGATTCCATTTGTCTCTTCAAAGAGCATTCAAGCACCTTCAGGGCTTTTGCTATTTAGTCATCTCTTAGCTCTCTTGCAGAATGCATGTTTCCATTTGTCTTTGCCCTTTCTGGAAGGAGTTCCTATGCTTGCAAAATTCAGGATCACAATCAAGGAGTAGTCTACATGACAGTTAACATTTATCACAAGCATAAAAGGATAGAACATATTTTAGTGAACATCAACAAATCATGAAGAGGGCATGTTTAAAATAACATAACAATCTACTATGCTATCATATACTATTCCATGAAGGCAAAATCAGCTTGATGAAGTCATGAAAATCCAACGAGATCTTTGATTAGAGGCAAGGAATAAAAAATCCAACAACAAAAAATGCAATGATAAGGTTCAAACCTCGTTGGCCTTTGACCATCTAACCATAACTTTATAAAGATTTAAAATATAAAGATCTATAAATCTAATAAACATTGAACCATTAACATAGGTATGAGAACATAGTAACTACATGTTTAAGTATAAAATTCAAACATGTTGCATGAACATAAATAAGTAAAGAGATTCTATTTGACAACGAGAAAAATTTTCAGTGATCATGAACAGATTATGAAAAAGGTATTTTCATAACAACATAACAATGGGAAAACATTAATATACTTATCATATGAAAAAGGGCCACCTCACGATGCCATGATAACCTAGCTTATCTATTCTTTGAGCATACCTCATTGATTCCCACTAGAGTTGAAGTCCTTCCATAGATGATCAGTCATGGTAGAAGATGATGCTTCTCCACTTATTCTATAGTTACCTAGAAAAGTGTCAAATGTTATTGCAAAGAAATTTTCTAGAGCATCAAGGTATATATGTGCACACACAATGAAAGAGTGTCAAATGTACTTGGCATGGCAGGTAAGGTTGGATGGTATTGCATCTCCCTTTGGCCTTGGGTTATCACCATGGTTGAGGATTGTTGCATTGCTATAAGAAAAAAAACATACCACATGTTAAAGAATGGTGATGATTAAATACTTAAATCTAAAACCATGACTCTATTGAACACATGAAACTAACCTGGAACCATATACATGGCATTATTTGATCGACGACGTCCTCGCTTATTGAGGTATCGAAACTCAAATGGTTCATATTCTGATGGATCAACATTTAAATCAATTCCCAGACCATTGTTTTTTCTGTTGCTTCTTCTTTTCTTTATGGGGCTAAGGAAACTCTTCTTCCTCTTCAAAGATGGATCAAGAGAACCCAATCCAGGTGTGAAGTAAAAGTCAGTATCATGCAAATTATTGGCTTCATCCAACATTTTTTTAAGCATACCAGCCAACTGGATTGTCTTTGTCAAAGTAGTAGGAGGGTTATCTAAAATCAGATGTGTATAGCTAAACAACTCCTCCCTTGCCAAATGAAGTGCCTCGACATCTATATCAACAACATTTGTGGCCATAAGAGTAGCATTGACATCTACATCATGGTTTTTAGGCTCTATATTGATCTCAGGTGCGTCATTCCATTTGTTATCCTCTGTATGCTGATAAAGCAATGGATTTGAATTATCTGAGTGGAAATACAACCAATTAACCTTTATGGCGTGCTTGCAAATTTTTCCACGAATAGACCATGGACATTCACATGTTATAAAATCCTTATGATACCAAGTGACAAGGTATTTTTTACCTCGATCTATCTGACTTCTCACCCAATAAGCATGGGTTATTCTCTCATGAGGACAACAATCAGTATCCATAATTTTTCTTGCTCATTCCACTGATGATTCTAGTTTCTTTTCTCTCTTGTAGTTGTTTAGCAATCCTTCTTCTTTTAAGATTTCCTTGAACCGATAACATGGTTCAACTATTGTTAGTAGCATATGCAATAACCAATCCATCCTTCGGGCACATTTTTTCCTTGTATCAGATAGAAATGTTGTTTTTAGGTAACAATGGTATGACTCAACAGCATTATTGGTCTCCTGATTTGCATGAGGAAACTCCTAACAACCTTTCACCCACATACCTAATTGCAAATAGAACGATGTCAGTCTCACTATATCACCTTTATAAAAGAAAAAAATGCATATAATACGAAAAAAGATGTTTACTTACGAATCTTATCTCCAGTGACCCAATTCTTGTTGAAATAGTCTAAGAACTTCTCTTCATTTGCAAACTTGATAAAAAATTGATTGAGTGCATCTTCCACTTCATAATTGAGAGTGTGTTTCATGATGAAACCTAACTCACTGAACATCTCCTTGGCTTTTATGGGACTAGTGGCCAACCGATTGACATTTTTCAACCAAGCCCTCTGTACATGCAAAATGCATAAGATCACATCACAACCTGTGATCCTCCTACCATATTCAATGCATTTTAGTGTGGTATTTTTAGGAAAAAAGCAAGTTTGGTTATATCATGACAACGTTACAGTTACCTCAAGGCATTGATTTCAGCCAGTACATCATCAACCTTGAAAGCATTGACCTTCCAATCAGGACGGGCTTGGAAACACTTACGCATGAGTTGCTCTAGCCATATTGCAATATCATCTGATGTGTTCATGATGCCACGACCCATGCAACAGGCACCTCGCTTTGTTGTTCATCAAATGCCATGAGTGTATACAACTGATATTGTCATTTTCAACATTACATAAATTCAAATACAAGTTATTAATAATTCTGAATGTATACAACTTAAATAAATATATTCAATAGATCATTGACATATGACTTACCTTGTATTTATTCGTGTTAAATGTTGAATCCATGGCTACTAAGCTATTGTGTGATAGCTTGACCATTGTCTCCAACATCCACTTTGTTTGAATCCCTATTATAAAAGGGACCTCCACACCATTGGGCTTTTGGTAAAAGAAAAAATCTTCCCAATGCTTTTGATACCAAAGGTTTACACTCATTTCATCCTTTTTGTGAAGTTGATAATTTCCCTTCGCCAACCTATTATAGATGTTTACAATATATTTCCTGCATAAGAAGAAATCTCTATCTCGAGCTGCCACATCGATGTCAACATGTCTCTTAATGTGGGTTCTATACACTACATCAATAGGCACTCCCAAAAAGAAACAACTCTCTACATATGCAACAACGTCCCTTGAAATCTTTGGCCTATGCAAGGCCCTGGTCTCACCTGAAGTGTCACATTGACCATGACAAGCCCAACCTTCCCCATCATCATGTTCATATGTATTGAAAGTTAATATTGCTCTATCAGGAATTTCATGCATAACTTTCACAATAAAGTGGCATTGGCAATACCTCTTTTGCACAAATGAGGTCCTTCGTTTAGCTGAAAGATTTCCACTTTTATCGTCTGGGCCAAATGAACAATGGTAACTACACCAAAAATTTAAATTGTTAGTACATACAAAGAAAGATAATTTTGGTTAAGATCTAAACAATACATATTTTAAATACTCACATATCATATTGCAATGCAACAGTAGCTCTTTCTTTTGGTTCTTTTTTTGTTTTTTGTATGAATTTACATGGAGCAATAGGATTTTCTTCCTCTCCTTTGATAAAGTCAGCAACTCTTCATAATGGGATTACAACAACTCGATCAATACTATTGTTTTTTCTATTTATTTCCATCCAAACCAAGTCTTTACTAGAGAACGTCATTTTGCCTTTGAGGTCTTACACCTCAAGATCCATGATATATTTCCATTTGCTTCGCTTGCCCATTTTGAACTGATTTGGTCAAACAATATGCAAGGATATCAAAACCGAAATTTCAATCTTAGCAAGTTATCCAACATATATATAAATATAAAACCTCTTTTATGCTTTTTTTGAGGTCTAAAATATCGATCACTCAATAATGACAAAAATAAATAGCACAAAAGGATGCAAAAAATTTGGGATGCAAGCATTTCCTTTAAGATGTTGCTTCTTGCCTCATTCGCTTTGAACATGGTGTTCCTAAAAGGAAAGATTCCTTTGACAACATTAACAGATGCAATCCAATGAATGTTGGCCATGTTTTTTAGGGTGACAATTTGCTAAGCAGGACTAGACTTGAATGAAAGGGCTTTCTACAATGTATGTTTACATCACAACTCTACTAGTAGTCTATCCTCAAAGATTCTCGGTGCTTCCATAATATATGTGAAATTTATAGCAGACAATCATTACGCTCACATTCCACTACCCGTGGCAAAAGAGATGTGTTAGAACAAAGAAAAGGCAAAGAAATCTTCAATACCAACACAAACACCAAGAGCACTAGTGAAAGTGATCCAGTCCAACCTCATCCCTACCCTCAACATTTGGAAAAAATAACGAAGTGCCTTCTTCCCATCCCCAGTGTTTGCATATCCTGCAATGATTGAATTCCAAGAAACCAAGACCTTCTGAAGAATTTCTTCAAGCATTTGGTAAGAAAACTCAATTGCACCCTATTTAACATATCCTGTAATAGCATTCCACTCATACATTTTGCTAAACACTTGGTGCACAGCATTGGCACTTCCACATTTAGCACACATGTTGATGAGATTGTTTTCTACAAATACATTTGGCTCTAACCCACTTTTTATCATATGGGTATGGATCCACTTACCCTCTACCAAGGCTTTTGTGTCAACACATCCCTACAAAAGACTGGCATAGGTGACATACCCTACCTGAACATCCCCACAATACAAAAGCTTCATGGCCTCCTTTCGCGGCCTCACCCAAGCGCCCAGAACGACCAAGAATGTCAATCATGTAGGCATAGTGGTCTGTTTCTAGGGATGATACAATGGTCTCGAGTCATAGATTCAAAGTATAAACATTTAATGTTCTAGGCCATATTTGGTCATATTTATTAACAAATTTGTCCTAAATCCAGTTAGAAATTGTTGGAATTGTAACTTTCAGCTGATGAATCCACACAGTTCCAGTGTTTTAGGGGTTTTTCATGGAGCCAAATCTATTTATGCATTGAAAAATAAAACTTATGCAGATTTGTACCTCTTGTTCTTACTACTTAGTGAGAAAAAGCCTAATCCTTGTTTTGTTCATTCATGTTTATAATTGAGAGATACCAGACTATCATAGCACCATGCACTGACTGATTTCTAGTCACAATCATTCCTTGAACCCTATGCTACATTCCATGCCCTAGTTGAACGAAAGCACCTAAAACTATCTCTGAGGTAAGTTAATTGTAGAATTTGACACCAGATATCTAATGTCATGCTTTAAAGGCAATGAAATACTATATCTTCTTATCCAATAAACTGAGGGATTTAGAAACAAAGAGGAAGGGATGTAAATATTTTGAAAATGAGACTGATTATATAAACATGAACATAAAGAAGATATTGTGTTGTAAAGAAGAATGGAAAGTTTTTTACCATAATCTCCAAACAGTGAACAAAGTAGTGATTCTAAGGCAGTGCCAGATTTCGGAGAAAACAACGTGTGCTATGTAATGTGAATCTCTGAACAAAGTTGTTTGCTAATGGAGTTGCCCTTGAAGCAAAACTGACTGTTGCTCTTGAATATATTTCAAAGTCCTCTTAACAAACGTGTAGTCCTAGAGAATATGTTTCATCGTGATTGAATGGCCACAAACTAAGCAAATGCCATTCATAAGTGCACTCTTAGCCAATCGAGTTGTAGAAAGTAAACACATATTTCAATAAATTTGGAATTAAATAGTGGATATAGAATTTCAAAATAACCAAAAAAATCATTTCTAGTGATGTCCTTATAATAAAAAATTTTCCAATTTTAATGAACTATGTGTTAGTAGCCCCTAATATTTAGAATAGAGGATGAGTTTTTACTTCAATTGGAGGTCAAGTTTCATCCTACAGTTGGATTGAGCAGTGGGTACAAAAGAACAATGTTTCATTGCCAAAGAAAAACAATTTCCTTTAGTTTGAGTGCCATTAGTTTCATATTTCAATTTTGAGCATTTTTCCCTTGTACAGGATGAGTCTCTTCCAGAGGAAAGAGAAGTTGCAATGGCTGTAACAGAATATTGAGTGTAGAGTTTACTTGTGCGTGTCTATGGCGTGGCTGAGTGAAGTATATCTGAGATGGTTGCTTAAATGTTGATGTGTTCAAGTTCTAGGCTTGTAAGGCTTGTATTATTTACTGTTTAAGGCTGAATGCTACTAACAATCCTCCTCTTGCCTTTACTTCTTGAAGCTGGAGGTGCTTCAAGAGTTGGTAATGTAAACTTTTTGGTATGCTATTATTCAACCTTGGTGCCCTGCTTTGTAATTTTCATGAAGTCATGTTTGATGTTTCCTAAGGTTTAATGCCCATCATGTCTTTATTATTAATGTGTCTAGGCTCACCATTGTAGGGTAGTAGACCCTTAGGATCTCTCAAATTGAAGAAAAATAGTTTCAATTACATTGTTGCTTATGGTGCAAGAAAACCTGCTCACATATGTAAAACTATGACTTTGTACTGCTCCACTTATGTTATGCTAGTTTTTACATTCCAGTGTAAGTAGGTTATTAATGCAAATCTCAGGGTAAAAATTCTTGGGCTTTTTGAAGGTTTACAGCACTGGTAGACTTAACCTGCCACTATGAGTTGGTTATAACCCTTGGTCATAAACATATACTTTGTTGATTGTAATGTTTACTTATTAATTTGCCTGTACCAGTTGATGTTCCTTTCAGTACTGTCCAACAAGCTTCTAGCCAATGCTGAAATAGATGTGATAGTTGTTCATCCCATAATTGTTAGTACAAATCTGGTTTGTTCCACAACATTACAATATGAAACTTATTTCTATGTTTTCTTTCTATATCAAGTCTTGTTTCAGAAATTGAATGATTGTTTTGTGAATCTCACAGCTGGGAGTTATAGCAAGTCATTACAACAACAAATCCTTTTGGAGATTTGATGATACAGAAGGTACTTCTTCTTCCCATATATATAGTCTAATAATTCCCATGTTTCACCAGCCTGAGAATTTGTGATATCATGGGTTTCTTTTCCATTTAACAGAAGCAGGAAGTGTTTTGTTCTGTGCAAAAACTGCAAACGTTCCTAGAAACGATACTAATCAGATTCATAGAATTGGTGGAGAGGACAATCGAGATACCAGTACTAATTTTCATATCACAGATATGATTGAAAACTAGCAAAAGTTTGTAGGTGAGAAAACGACTGGGTTGTTGCTCTTTGAGTGTGGGATAAAAAATTTAGACTTTTGGGTGTTTACCCTGCTAGTATTGACATTTCTAATCTCTACAATCACTCCACTACTCTACTGGATACAAATTTTTCAAGAAAACAGTCTATGTTTGGATAAGAGGCTTTGAAAGATATCAAACAATGCCTATAACAAAAGAAATAAATTCTGGAAAACTTTAAAAAATATGTGACAAAGATGATTAATGAGTGCACCATTTCTTCAAATGTTTTCTAAGAAGGAAGCAGTTTCAAAAAATGGTGGCAAGAATATAAGCAAATGCAACTAGTTGAATGGAAATTAAGCTCTCCATCGCATGAGATAATGGAAACAACTTGTTCGAAGAGTCCAATACAAACTTTGCAAATGTATTTTTATTTAGATTTTACAGATGGGGGATTTCATGTGACAGTGAGTTGAGATGAGTGCATAAATTCTATAGGTAGACCATAGAAATGTATTTTTAATTAGATTTTACAAATGGGGGATTTCATGACACTACGAATTCTAATTCACAGGTACTTAATATATATAAGGCTCGAACATATCTATGGTGGTGACAAATGATTATGAAAAACATGAGGATCTTCGTATATGAAGTTAAAGTAATTTTATTTTAGGAAATAGTTGAACACAATACCTTTGTGTTTTCACTGTCACATGTACTACTTACAATTCAACACTATGTAACCTGTATAATCATCAATTATCATGTTCTATTACATTAGAGGATGATATCTCTTACCTACTTCCCTTGCAAGGTTCAGGAAGTCATGTTCATGTTACAAATTGTAGGGTCAATTTATATGAAATTGTGAGGCTTTTGCATGTGCTATTTGGTAATGTATTGGTCCCAAACAGAATCTGACAAGAGCTCTTATTAAATTTCTAAGACTATATACAAGGACAATCAGAGAAGGAATCCCTAATATCCTACACAACGAGTGCCTCTCTGGCCCAAAAACATTCAGATTATCCTTTTTAATTCGAGATGGAGAATGTAATCGCTTAATCCCATAGCAACAAAAGAATTTTGACCTATGTATGAATGGCAACGATGGAAAATTTTAAACTTGAGTTTTCATCAATTTCAGACATTCACCATTGTCTTGAGGCTAAATGGAACAAGGTCCCTGAAATATCAGATTTTTGGCATGTAAAACAGTCGTTTTGGTACTGAATGTGAAGTTTTACAGCATCAAATTTAGAAAATTAATTATTATTTTTAAATGCATTTGCATCTGATCTACCATGAATGATCTACAATGAACCTGCTTGTTTGTCACCTGGGTGGTGAGCTGCAGAGCCCAGGAGTGAACTTTCTGCCTTGTTCTGGTGAGCTGCAGGCGCGGAGTGAGTTTTCCACCTTGTTCTAGTTACTTGGTGAGCTGCAGGGAGTGCCGGGTCGAATTGGTCAGGGAGCAGCCCAGAGGTTATTTTCGAATTCAAATTGAAAGGTGAATTAACTCCCCAATGGCAAAACGATGATGGAAATCGGAATTCCTGACAGATGTCAATGGAAATCAGAATTCCTGTTAGACATCAACTTTAATGCAGAGGGTGGCGAAGCTAGGCAAAGCTCGCGGAGGGTGGCGGAGGGTGAAGGAATTGCCGGCGGCCAGAGCCGGAGGTTTTTCGAGGCAGCGATGGAAACCGGGCAATTCCTCCACCTTGTTAGACTACTCCGTTGATATTGCATCAACACTTTTCAAGTTGGCATGAAAATCACTAACATTTCAAAAAAAGTGCATACTTAATACATAAGAACATTTAAAGTCTAAAAAGTACGCTAAAAAAAAGGTGGTGTGTTCTAAATCAACACTTTTCAAAATTAGATGATTTTTTCCACCTCTAAAAGGTGAGAACTTGGTACACATCTCGTTTTATTGGAAACTTTATTTGAATTTTGTTTGTGAGTTGTATTTGAGCCTTGAAACCCTTCCATAGTAAGAACCAAGTGTAGAAACTAAGAAAACAAAATTTTAAGGTAAATTAAAGAGGATAAATCATTGTTTGAGAGTCATATTTGGATCTTGAAACCCTCCCATACTGTCAACGCATGCATCTACAATAACCATGTCAAATTTTGGTGCATAGAAGCACAAACTTATTAAAAAAGAACATTAGCCCCATTCACAAGTCAATATATGTAGGGTTTATTATTTAACGCATAATTTCCACTAATTGGTAACTCAATAAGCTTGAAAATTGTTAGCCAAACCAAAGTTAATGTGAGGATCCCTCCTAGGGTCCTCTAACTAAAAACTAAATTTATCTAATTTTAAACACAATAAGAAGAGAAATAACTTATTTATATCTAAACATTTATTTGATGACAATATACCATTAAATTTTATTTACCACAAATTAAATATGTAAGAATTTCATTGCACCCATTTACATAAGTAATCACTAAATCGAGGACTACATGTTCCAATAGCTTAGTTGAGATGCTCCTGAGCTCCTGACTCTATTGAGATGCTCCTCTTGACTACCCAAATGGATTTGCCTCCCAACCAATTAGGAAGTATTTCCTAGCCCAGGGAATCTCCATAGGTTCCCTAGCCCTCCGAGCCCAAGTCCAACCAGATGTAGTGTGTCCAAGTTTAACAAACACTCTCCAGATCCAAGTTTGTATTCCATCATTTATCTCTCCATTCTCTCCCTTCTCCTTCTCCACATTCCTCCTCCAAAACAAAATCCTCCAAAACCAAAGCCAAGACCAAGGATTCTCCCCCTTCTCCTCTCATCCTCCTTCCCCTTTTATGTCTCTTCCTCCCATCCACCTCAACCACCTATCATTAATGTCATGACTATCCCCTCATCCTTTCATTTAGTGTCCTTGATTTTTCTTACCATATCTTTTTCAAAGTAGATTTGAGAAGACATTTTGGGCATAAGATATGGATATTTAATTTGGAAATTAAATTGGAGAATACCATATCTTCTCCCAAGTAGATTTTGAGAAGGCACCTTGGGATATGGATATTTAATTTGGAAATTAATTGGAGAAGACCTTATCTTCTCAAAACTATATTTAAAAAGACACCTTGGGATATGGATATTAAATTTGGAATAAATTGAAGGAGACCATATCCTATCCAAAATTAAATTTGAGAAGACAAGTTGGGAATTGAATAATAACAATAATAAAATTTATATCAGTAAATAAAATTGTAGTTTCACAAATGTAGGTATATACCAATATTTCTTGATAATTATAAGTCAATATTTTCAGGTAATTTAAACAATAAAATTTTCACGATAAGATTGAGTACGACATTACAGTGAAAATATCAGATGATGGTATAAATCTGAATGAGCTTCTCTTGGTTTCAAGAATAATATATTCTTTATTGAACAAGGCCAACCACGTGAAGGTGGAAGCTCATATGGCTCCTCCCCCCCTCACATCACTCTCAATTCCTTAATAACCAATTTATCTACTATAAAATATTTGGAAGAAACATAGTAAGAATCAGGTATAGAAACTAAGAAAACAAAAATCTATGGAAAATGAAAGAAAACAAATAAACTATTAAAGAGTTGTATTTGATTCTCAAAACCCTCCCATACCCTCAACACATATATATTCCATAACCATGCCAAATTTTAGCACATATTTAATGACAAACTAAAAAAAAATCAATGTTGGCCCCATTCAGAAGTCACTTTGTGTAGGGTCAATTAAATAAAGAATAATTCCACTAATTGGTAATTGGTAAATGTTAAGTGGTAAATAGGTCCTTAGGGGTAAGCCTGCAATTGGTAACAATAAACTTGAGATTGGTGATAATTAGTTCCTAGCCATTATTTTTACATTCATGGTGACTCATATCCTTAGAGATTGGAATCCAAAGCATAAGATACATATAATAAGTTATGTGTGATTCACTGAGGCATCATTCCTTTTCATATAGATGGAAAAGATAATTTCAAATTCAATTTTACAAAACCAAAGCTATTTCCCCTTCATCCTTAGGTTAACTCACTAAGCTTATCTAGTAAGATCAACAATAACTAAGCACTTTTCTAGTACTAACTAATAAGTTGTGTGTGATTCATTGAGGCATCATTCCTTTTCATATAGATGGAAAAGATAATTTCAAATTCAATTTTACAAAACCAAAGTTATTTCCCCTTCATCCTTAGGTTAACTCACTAAGCTTATCTAGTAAGATCAACAATAACTAAGCACTTTTCTAGTACTAACTAAAAAAGTCATAGCCATCACATAACAAAAATATGTACCATGATAAGAAAACTAAATCATAATAAATAATTTCATCTCCTTGACATTTACACTATAATTTTGTCGTTTTTTGTCAAATTCTTTATGTGGGTCAGATTTGAGTCTTGAAATTGTCCCATACTATCAATACATGCATCTACTATAACCATGTCATATTTCAGAGCATATAAACACAAACTAAAAGAATTTTAATTCTAGCCCCATTCATAGGTCACCCTATGCGGGGTCAATTAATTAAAGCATAATTTCCACTAATTGGTAAATGTACAACCTTGAAAATTGATAGATGAAACAAATTTAACATTGGAGATGATGGTATAAATGTGAATGAGATTTCCTTGGTTTCAAGGATAATATATTATCTACTGAACATGGCTAACCACATCAAGGTGGAAGCTCATATGGTCCCTACCCAAACCCCCCGCCCACATCACTCTAAATTCCCCAATACAATATTTATCAATATAAGATATTTGAGAGAAACTAAGTAAGAATAAAGCATAGTTAGAAACTAAGAAAATAAAAAATTAAGGTAAATGAAAGAGAAGGAATAAACTAAAAACATATAAACATGTATGTTAGGCCCCTATACTACTAGTGTAATCCCTTATTGTTATTAGTACAACCCACTTATTATACCCATGTACCCATGTACCCATGTAGTGCCCATATTGTTACTCTTGTGCCCCATAGAAGCCCACTATTGTTATTATTGTGCCCTTACATTATTATTGTTATGTCGGCTCTGATTATGTTATAACCCCTTAGACTCCTATATATAGAAAGGAGGTATTTTCATTTGTATCATCCAAGAATTGTTCATTTATGTAATGTAAAGGAGGTTGCCCCCTCGAAGAGGCTGAATTCTAAGGCGTTGATCTATCTTTTCTATCTTTTCTTGAGCCGGTTTCATAACATTTGGTATCAGAGCTTTGGATTCTAGGGTTTTGCTGCTCCAAACAGGTCATCGTGGCATTTTCGCTATAACTTTTTTTTCTGTGATGTTTCAGAAGTCGCAAAAAAAAACCATTTTAGAAGAAATTGCGCTAAACCTTGGGTCTGAATTTCAGAGTTTTTTGCGCGATATTTGCGGAGATATGATCTGAGGAAGTAGGTCTTTTTGCAAACTCCTGAATTACATTCAAAACATGTGACCTGGGGAAAATCATCATAAATTTCTCTCTAGGGATCGGATCTAAATTTCGTAAGAAGGTACAAAAAGAGGACGGACTGTAGTTTTTTGTATATATTTTTCAGATCCAAAGTTCAAAACAGTGACAAGTGGCACTTCATACAAGTTCGCTCTTCTGGAAAGGTCTATAATCAGGTCATCTTGGGAGATTGTGCATAACTCTTTTTTAGAGAATCCAATTTGGATCAGACTGGTGGTATTGGAAAGAGGACAAATAGGGCTACTACAGGTCACAATTTTAGAACTTAAAGATCTGAAAGTACAGAGTTATAGTTGTTTCAAGGTCGAGCTCCTAAAATCAAGAAAAAGCAAGATGAGGAAGTTTGATGGCAAGGATCCAGTAAATTGGATACTTCAGATGGAGCAATATTTTGATCTACATGGTGTACCACTGTTACAAAAGGTATGTATTGCATCTTCATATTTAGAACCGGATCAATTTTGATGGTATGAAGGGATTTGTTCTCGTAAAAAACTTGTTACGTGGTCAATTTTCATGGAGGAAATGATAGCACATTATGAGGATACAAAGAGAAACACCTTCTTTAGAGTAACACCACAACAATTGAAAAGAGTAAAAGGACTTTGTGACATACTGGAAAGCAAAATTATGGAAACCAGGAAGCATACCCCTCACGACTATAAATATGGAAGTGTTTTTTCTCCCAACCTTCCACAACCTACAAGGGTTACACCACAACAATTGGAAGAAAAAAGAGAAAAAGGGCTTTGTTACAATTGTGATAGCAAATGCACTAAAGATCATAAGTGTGCTGAGAAGAAATTATTTTATATAGAATATGAAGAGGAGGAAGAAAAGGATCAAGAAACATTAAAAGAAGATGATATATGCCAGGACCCAACCCCAGAGAAAGAAGAAATGAATCAGACCATATCTTGTAAACTATTGGCCAGAATGACCACTCCTCAAACTCTCAAGATAGAAGGAGATATCAAGAAGAAAAAGGTGCAAGAAGTGAAAGATCACATCAAAAAAGAAGAAATGAATCCAACCATATCTTGTAATTCATTGGTCAGAATTACCACTCCTCAAACTATCAAGATAGAAGGACATATCAAGAAGAAAAATGTTCAAGAAGTGAAAGATCACATCGAGCATCAAGAAATGAATCCGACCATATCTTGTAAAGGATTGGAAGAAATTACCACTCCTCAAACTCTAAAGATAGAAAGACATATCAAGAAGAAAAAGGTTCAAGCAGTGAAAGATCACATCGAGAATCAACAACAAGTTCTCCAAGTTTTAAAGGATAACGCCACTTTGGTGCAAAATAAAATGAAACAACAGGTAGATCAACATCATAGTGAAAAATGTTTTGATGTAGGTGATTGGGTATTTTTACTGCTACATCTAAAGTAAGATATTTATGAGAAGGAAATGTTGGAAATACTACATGCACTTAAAAAATGGCGACCTTACCGAATGGGAAGACTCTTCAAGGATGAGGATGTGGAAGCATTGTTTTGTGCTATTTCTATTATCCAACCAGATTGGATAAACGAAGCAAGGGATGAATGGAAGAAGGACAAAGAGGTATGGCCACTTATTCAAAAGTTGCAAAAGATCCCAATTCAAACAATATTACCAGAAATTGAAGAGGAAGGAAAAATCATGTTGGAACTTGGAGTAGTCACAGAAACAAGAACTCGACAACTACAAAATTGATCAATTTCAGAGTATCTCATCAAGTGGAAGAACTTACCTATTGAAGATTCCACATGGGAGGACAAGAATTTTATACAGAAGCATCAAGAACTACTCAAGCGTTGAGGACAACGCTTTTTGAAGGAGAGGGGCATGTTAGGCCCCTATACTACTAGTGTAACCCCTTATTGTTATTAGTACAACCCACTTATTATATTGATGTACCCATGTAGTGCCCATATTGTTACTCTTGTGCCCCATAGAAGCCCACTATTGTTATTATTGTGCCCTTACATTATTATTGTTATGTTGGCTCTGATTATGTTATAACCCCTTAGACTCCTATATATAGAAAGGAGGTATTTTCATTTGTATCATCCAAGAATTGTTCATTTATGTAATGCAAAGGAGGTTGCCCCCTCGAAGAGGCTGAATTCTAAGGAATTGATCTATCTTTTCTATCTTTTTTGAGCTGGTTTCATAACAATGTACCGCGTACATTTCAAAATTTCGATATCATTAATCTTATTCTTCATCCATATCAACATGTGTATCATCTGGTTGAAAATTGATGTTGAAAGGATTGACCATATCAACATCATAATCAATGTCATCATATCCAATAATATCATCATCTATATCATCATGAGGAACATTCTCACCTATGTTTGGTTCAAATTATTCAATTTCTTCATCTGAGAATACATTGTCAATATCATATTCATCCCAAACATTGTCTTGAACATATCCTTGAAATTCTTCAACGTCTTCTTCTAACACATGAAATTACTTCTCCTCTACATCATCATCTTCTTCTTCAATATCATCTTCTTTTGCTACATTATATTTTATTTTCCTTCCTCTTGGATCATATCTAATATCATATTACCTACTCCCTTTAGCTAGAACATTTGAGTAAAAGACATGTTCACATTGGCTTGGAAGAACAAAGTGACCCATTCCTGGCTCAAATTACCTTGTATTAACCATGGTAAATTCATTATCATGCTAAATAACAATATTATCAAGATCACATCCATTCATTTGTAGCATGTACCATTTGATGTTGAACATGACCATTTTTAAGGATTTTA
Organism: Pinus tabuliformis; assembly: GCA_031772625.1. Taxonomy (NCBI): domain Eukaryota; kingdom Viridiplantae; phylum Streptophyta; class Pinopsida; order Pinales; family Pinaceae; genus Pinus; species Pinus tabuliformis. Next base: position 647,829,401 of record CM062814.1, read on the forward strand.
AGTCAAATTCAAGAATGCCATCCAAATACCCATAGTATCGATTTTCATAGACTTTTGGACATCTATCAACTCTAGAGGTAACATTAGTGACCTAAAACACTATAGTTATCCCATAATAAGAAGTTTTCCTCTTTTCATACAACTTTTTGATGCAAAATTTACAACCATTGTATCACATAGCCTTAGGGCGTTTCAATTGCAATATGCCACACACATAGAAAATGCATTGCCAATTAATAAATATATTTATATAACTTGGTAAGTATTTGAAAAAATGTCACATAAGAATTCACATTATTAATTTATAATCTAACTTAATAAAATATTGTAGGGTGAATGCATGCTTCATGTTTATCTTTCAAACCATATGCTAAATCAATTTCCCTCTTTGTAAGACTGGTATCTCCTTTATCATGAGCTCCTTTAACCAATGTACGCACCCCTTCCCATGAAAACCTACCTTTATATTTTATAAATATTTCAATCCATACCTTCATTCATACAAGTTTGTTTGCAATGTACATATGTAGTGGATCCCACTCTCGACCAACTATATCAAAAATTAACAATTCACCAATAAATATTAGTTACCATGGTAAATATCAATAATTGATGAAGGAATGAAAATTAAATAAATATGATATACACAAAAATGTAAAGTTATATGCATTATAAATCTCCACAATTATTAAATTACCTCTCACTTTGCTCATTTTACCTTCCCCAATAGATGCTCCCCTTCAATTTTTTTGATGGACTTAACATCCCAAATGTGATCCACATGCATATTTGTCTCTAATTTAGGAAGATACTTAAGAATATACACCATTGATTGATATACCACATATCACTCAACCATAGAACCCTAAAGATGTGCTCTTTGTCTAACCAAAGCCTTAAATAATTTCAAGTGCCTCTACACAATCCACATTGACCTTGTGTGTATAGGTCCACACAATTCAAAATCCTCAACTTGGTTTATGAGGTAGTTTTTGTGTGCATTGAAAAATCCCATAGGTAGATACTTTTCATTTCACACATTGGCCAAGGAATTTCCCTCCTCTAATACTTTATATATTCTTTACGGATTTTTTTCAATGACAACCACCAATAGATGATGCAAGAAAATAAAATGTTTCAGAAAAACATAATATATTACATTAAAAGTAAAACATGTGTCATTATGTTAAACAACAAATTGAAAAAACATTTTCTATATAAATCGCTACTTACCTCATGTATTTCCCAAGATCATATATAACTTTAAGGGGTCTATTGTGCTGCCTTTTGAGCAAAATATTCACATATTCAAAGGATACCCCATTTTAGGTTTGTTGTTGTTGTCAAATTCGTCTAGGGGAGATAGAAGTAAAACATACTGTAACAATAAAAATGAATCAATCATTATTTTTTTAATCCAAAGTAGAAAAAAAATGATGTATACCGATATAGAAATATATATTCCAAAATAATTACCTTATTGCAGGTATTCCAATAATGCATTTTTACCCCGCGAAACTCACCTTTATTTTTTAAGATATTATTTATGTTTAAGGAAACAAAGTGTGGGAAATTTAATTCTTCAAATAACCTCTTTTACATGATCACTTTGCTTCTCTCTAAATAATCGTGGAAGGCAATTTCAGTCTCCATCACTATTTGATCAGATCACACTTTGCATTGCATAATTGGCTTCCAGAATGTCATTACAATTTTTTCCTTTATCCCACCTACCATCTATGATTCACTGTAACCTTTATGTCAAATTCTTCTTGATATGCATTCTATCAAAAAATTGAGCTATTATTACATCCTCAGTAGGGAAACCTCATGAAGTGAGTGAGATAATTTTTTATTCCTTGTGGAATCTCGTTATTAATATATTCACGGCCTTAATGAAGCATAGTGAAATCACAACAATAATTATAAAATACGGTCAAATAAATTCAATAAAATCACAAATTCAAAACATTACATATGTGATACATAAAGAAATTGTGTACCTTGATGATTTATGTTACATTTCAACTTCCCTATATGAGATGTCATTCTTCATGGTTAATCCATACTCTTTTTTCCCATTGAAATGATGTTATTATGTAGTACGATACCTATGGTTCTTAGTGAGGAAGTGCTTATACTCATCAAACACCTTTCTTAAATTTTTTCAACGATGAGATTTTATCTTAGGAACACAAACTAGACATGCAAATTTACCCTTTGTTTGAATACCTACAAGAAATGGATTAATGCCAATTATATGAAGGGATTATTTAGAAAACATGCATGATATCTTCAAATAACTATATATTATTAAAGTGAAATATTGGAATGTTACATACAACAAAAATGTGTTAGTACTGAGGAATCATGAATTTTCCATATACGTATTCCATGAAATTAAAATTGCCTCTACTTTATTGATGTGCATACATCATACATAGTGATGAGAACCCATAACTTTAGTAACTTATTAATGAGATGCTTGATATATACATTCATGTATTTAATCAAGTACTTACCAAATTGTTTAAAATTACACATCATTACTACCATGTTATATATATATATATATATATATATATATGCAACAAACAAGACAAATGAAAATGTTACATTCAAAAACTTAATGTAAACACATATCTAGAACAATCATTGTCAACGTTATGTGCTCCTTGTTTATTGATAGCCAAGGAGTAAGGTTATCATTGATAATAAAAAATTGGCCACACTAAGTAAATAGATTTAAGCTCTCCCAATGGATCAACACTATCATCTTCCAATGAAAGCTTAACATTATGAGGTTCGTATTAAAATGTGGTCATTCTTACTCAATTTCAAACTAAATGCATAACCATCTACTGGCATTCGAAGAATGCCATATCCACTTCTCGTCCATGCATGTTAATCCATAAACTATACTATGCTTTCACACTTAAATAATCGTTGTAAATGTGAAATTATGGGAATATGAAGAAGAACCTTTTGAGGTACCTTTTTTCTTACTTGATTGGTTCAATATATATTGCTCTGACATTGTAGGAATTTTTTTTTCATTGCATATTAAACATAATATATAATATGTTCATTACGACATGCATCTATAGCTTGATACTCCATTCTAATTTCTTTCATAAAGGCATATAAATGTCAGTATATGCGAGGTAAAATGTTTGATGATAGTAATAGAAATTCACCTAACAATCTACAACATAAAAAATCACTACTTAGTGTAAAGAATATAATTCGTAAATATTGAGTTATAGTATTTTACACATTAATTAACACTAAAAAATTGGGGAAAATCAACCTTTACGTATAATATGTGATGAAACATATTGCATAGCTTAGAATATATGTCATACAAGTGTTTTACAAACCATTCAAAACCTTCAAGTTGACCAACAAACATGTAGCAGAGAGAATATTTTCTCTTGAGCCTTCATAAAGTGGTGACATTTCATTTTCTTGCAGAGGTACATCAAAAATAATATAATTGTCCCCATCCCGATCATTGATTAATTAAGTGAACAAGTATTGGATCAATTCACTTGTCCCATCATCTTGAACTTTGTTATTATTGTCATCTTCTTCCATAGGATCACTAACCTGATCTTCAGTATTCACTTCATGTTCCTCAACTTTTACAACATCATTTCTACTACTACTTGGTGCATTCAGACACCTAAGGGGTGCAAATTGAATATATAATTACAAACAATCATGCAAAATTAGTCTACATAACAAATATTATAACAATATAAATTTTACAAATATGACTAATATAAAGACAATAAGAGCATTCATTGTTTAGATACCATAGAATTCCTTGGTTTTGGGAATATAAGACAATACCACACTTCATTCTTTTCCTCCTCTTTCCTCTTCCATGTATTTGATTTTTCTTGAGTTTGCATGGTCTGAGGAGATGATTTGTATTTTATGTATGTACACTCAACTTATTTACACCCATAATTCTTACATATGCAACATTCAACAATATCTAAGAAGGGAGAAAAAGAATTATGACTTATAACATCATTCTTACTATAAAATCTATCGTTGCTTACATATCCATTCCTCGATATCTTATATGATTTCTTGTATAATATCTACGATCTATTTCTTTCTATCCAAATTTATTGCAAGAAAATAGTAGCCACTAAAAAAAAATTGATACCTAGGAATCCTTTCTCTTTGAGAAGGGAAGCTTCTGAATATTTGATAACATTGTTTTTGAGGGGGTGAACTTTCTACTAGTTCTTCAAACATTTTTTGTAGTTCTTCAAACCGTTGTCCTTTTACTATTTTTGAGTTATATTCTTGTCGTTATCTTTTCCTTGTTGCAAATGAGTCATATTGTTGTCCTTTTATTTACCTTTTTACTATTATTTGAGATCATTTTCTATGGATGCTATGTTGTTTAATCCTTTTACTACATCAACAAAGTTGATTTATTCTCTATTTTTAGGTGTCTTTGAGCTTGCCTCTCCTTCATATCCCAAACTGGTCTTGATGTGAGGGGATCTTTTGATACATAATTTTATACAACTTGCTATATCCTTTAATAAACTTAAGATATAGGTTGAGATTTTCTTGACTTTTTCTAACAATTTTCTAAGTGAGAATATCTCCTCCTAAAGCTATTTGTCGCCCTTGTCTTTAAGCTATTGTAGCAAACTGTTTTCAATTTTATTTTCTTCTGCTAAATTATATTTCAAAAGAATGAGTGAAGAGTCTTCAAGGTTACCCTCTTATTTTTAAAATTTTACCACCATCTCTTTTTGTTGCTTATTTCCTCAACAAATGACTATTCATCTTCACCTTCTGAGGAAATGATATCATGTTGAGTATATAAACTCTTATTTTTTATATTCCTTTCCTTTTTTACTTTTATATACTTATCCATATGTTCATGTTCATTCTTGTCTTTCTTATGTGGACATTTCTATGCATAATGAAATACTTTACTGTTGTTAAATAATTTGAAATACTCTACCAAAATTAAAGCATTTGTTGGATCCTCTCTCTAATTTTATGACAAAATTGGCCTCCTCTTCATCTAATTGACATATCATGTCTTCCTTATCTTCTTTTCTCCTTTTATCAACTTCGACATTTGTCTCATTTTATGTCGATGTTCCTTTTAAGGTTCAGATTTCACAGGCTATTAGAGTTCCATGCAATTGGTCCAATGTTAGTGTTTTTAGATCTTTCATATCCTCTATGGATGACATTTTAGCATCAAATATGGATGGAAAATACCTTAGTACTTTTGGACTACAAACGAGTCTTCCATGGTCTCATCAATACCTTTTATTGTATTAACTATTTCGTCCACTCAAAGAAACAATTCGGATATGTCTCAACCCTCTTTCATTTTTAAGGATTCAAACTGTGTTCTATAGCATTGCAGTTTGGATTTATTTACCTTACTAATGACTTCATAATAACTCATCAACTAATTCCATATTTATTTGGATGTTGAGAAGTGCATGACTTGGCTACCTCAGATTCAACCAATCTAGCTAGGATTGCATTGATTTATTTAGCATTATCAATGAACACAAACTTATCATCTTTTTCAATCAATATGTTTGGATTTTTATATCCACTTAGCATCGTTTCGTAGACATCTGCGCCAAGATACATTGTCTAAGTTTTCATTATTTCCTTCCAAAATGAATAATTCATTCTTGTGAACGTATGACCATTGTTAGTGAAATTTCCATCTTAGTTACACATTGTCTTAGATCTACCATCCAATTGTTAGTGTATTGTTGAAGGAACCATCTCTCATACCAATTGTTGAAAACTAGGAAACTGCTAGGGCATGAATTTGTATTTTAAAACTTTTAAACAATTATTTATCCAATTTAAAATACCCAGTAATATAGTAATAAACACCAATGTACCAATCAATTAAAATATGAACACAATAATTTTATGTTGAAACATGTATGTGGGAAAACCACATTTATTTCTTTTAATTATGATGCATTTACAAGATCCAACATCAAATTTCATCAAATTATGTAGGATCCAACCTATAGAAGCCTCCAACCCCAATTTCTTTGCAAGCACTAACTTGTTGGAAGCACTAACTCCCAATATTTGTAGGCACCAACCTGCAAAACTTTACAGACACCAACCTAAAGGAAGCTCCAACTCCTTGATCTATAAGCACCTATTGGTAGAGACTTGTAGATCCCTATTTCATAAATTTTCACTCTCGGGCCTGAGGTTTATTTTTAATAAAATATATTTTTTTAATTACTCAATTCTTAGACCTATTGTACTGTTGTAGTAGCTACAACCACCCTCCAAAATTTTACCTTCTCTTCGTTTTGGAGCCTCCCTCCTAAATTCCCATCAATTTATCTTACACTCCCCAGGTACTTGTGCTTTCATTTGAGTTTATCTTTTGCTTTGTAGCTTGTGTTTTCTTACATTAGTTTTTTATTAACCACAAGCTGACCTCCTCGTGACTTGGTTACAATCTGGTTCTAGCACTACCTTGATGATCTGTGCAATCCTTGAGGGCAACCAACATTGCTTTTAGGAAAGGCGTAGTGCAACCTAGCAGTGAGCTTCAACTCAAGAATTGCGCAGAAGCATCTGGAAACTTGTCTTCTGTGGGGAAACTGTGTAGAGAAATCTAAGCCAGCAAGTAAGCCTTCAATTCTAGAATTGCATAGAGCTAGCTGACAACTTTCCTTCAACTGGGAAATTGCGGAGAGCCTGAGAGGCAACTCATAGCCACTTAGCCTAGAAATTGTGTGGAACTTATTATACTTAGAAACTACTCAGTACACGAACCAGAGAGTTACCCAGTCCTTCCCAGAACTGTGCAATATCTCCAGGTAGTGCATAACAATTTTCCCAAAAAGAAAGAAGCCAAGAGGAAAAACATACTTAGGAAGTATGGATCTATTATTAGTTTCCCAAAGGTGACACATTACCATCTTTAGAAGTTTCTGCCAAGTGTCATTGTTGTCCTTGATCTCAAGCATACGTGTCATGAACTCCATTTTTCTCAAATTTATGTAATGGACACCTCTAGAGATCAGTTATACATTGGATCATCAAGCTCTAGCTTCCTTAGGAAATCAAGGATCCTTTAGAGCATTGCCATCGCTTTTCAGGGTGAGTTTTCTTTTATTGCCTATTGCTGCTTTTTTTGTCGCTTTTGTTTGTTTAGCTTCGAAGTGTGTTGTTTCACTTGTTTTGTTGAATGACCACTGGTATTTTGACTTCTTTTAATTTGTATAACTTTTGTTTCAACTTATAGATTACCTTTCTCAAGTGTTGCATGATTTTTCCTATTTTACACCAATGGTCGTTGTTGCAGCGACTCCTTTCACATTCTTTGGGTTCCTTTAGTTTAATCCATTGTTGCATGTGTTTACATGCATACATCTACACTTAGTCAGATATGCACTCATCCTTACATCATCCTTCAGATCTTCCTGTTTTCACACTCCCCATGGACAGATCTAGGCTCCCCCTTCCTAGATCTCACATTCACTTGCATGCACTGCACAATCTGACAGCTCAAGGCCTCTGCCTTGGCTTCTGGAATTGTGCAGAGGCTATTATGAGCTGGCTGTAACTGTGCACTATGTAGTTTTAGGACCCAGTCTCCCAACTTGGTCATTGAGCAAGACCCTAACCCAAACTAAAATGCGCATTGCGCAATTCCAGTCATCAAGCTTCCACACCGACTGCTGGGATTGCATAGTGTGTAGTTCCCACAGTCAGTCAGTCACCCCTATCAATCAAAATTGCGTAATTCCTCTCATTAGATGCCATGATTTCTTCTTGATCATGATGTGAATTTATATTTTTAAGAGGTAATGTTTTCTTGCCATGAGTGTCGTTTCTATCCCACGGGTACCACACTCATGAAGAACTTCTCTCATGAAGTCATTATACATTGGAACCAGAGAGGGTTGCTTCAAGGGAGACCATTAAAATAAGTACCGGGGAAGCGGTTTAGCAAGCACCAGTTTACTTGCCAATATATGTAGATGCCCCACTATTGAAAAAAAAGGAATTTGATAGCAAGACCAACAGCAGTGGCAGAAGACAACAATCTAGTATAGGATCACAAAAAGAGGAAATTGCTGACATAACAAAGGGAGAAAAAAGTTGTAGAGTGAAAGTAAATTCACTCTTCATGCAAGCAGCTTTGATAATAGAATCAAAAGGAAGCAGAGGACACAGGCAACCGAGCATAGGAAGAGAGAAGAGTAGAGCTTGCAGGTAGCAGAACTGAGATCGCAACAAGTAGAACAAGAACCAAAGGAAGAACAGGAGCCGAGAAGGAAAGAACAGGAAAAGAAGTAGAAATAGGAAGAAAAACAAAGGAAAGGCTTAATAATGGAGAAAATAACACCAATACAGGTTGATGAGCCAAAAAAGCCAGCAACTGAGGAAGAGAGTGAACAAATGTAGGTTCCCTCACCAAAGCTAAGCACAAGAACCAAGTCCAGTTAGAGGTCGACAGGTACATGGAGTAGCTAAGGTGAGAGGCCACTAGGGATGACTTGGAGATGAGCGCACCAAACATGCAAAAGCACACTGGTGATCTTGTCATGGTCTACACTATGTTGCACATGCTTCATGATGAGACAGACATAGGTTCCAAGACCATATGCCCATATGGCATGGAGGCAAGAGTCTGCTTTCAGCAAGACAACATCAATGACTTTGGGGACATCATAGCACAATACCAAGATTAGCATCAGTACATGACCGAGAATCATCAGGTGGACGTTGTTGAGTTGATCTTTCCCCAAACTCTGGAGTCATAGTGTTTTGTCTTGTTGGGTTGTCTCTAGCCTATTTTGTCTCACATGGTTACATGTGCAAAATGTATATTATTTGTAAATATGTTGTAAGTGAAATTTGAAGTGTCACTATTGGAATGTGAATAGTCACTACCCCCAATTATTTCAATTGGTCTCGTATTTCTGACACCCTCATAATGTACGAAGCTATTCCTTATTTCTTTGATATATTCATCTTGTATATTTCGGTTCTTAAAGATATGACTTCTCCAGTGGTGCTTACAGAGAACAATTCTACTAACTTCTTGTAGATTTCTTTTGATGTATCCAAATTTTCAACATAAGATATGAGGGTGTTGATTGTGTTGGACTTGCCAACATTTAGGGGATCTCCCCTATATGAAGTCCCAACTACACCTCACACCATTTGGAGTAGGTGTCCCAACAGTGGGGTGTTAATGGTATGTCTTGGTTACGAATACACATAGAATGGTGCACGATGTCTTTGGTGAGAATAAGTGTGTGACCCTATGGAAGGTCAAGTGTGATGCATGAAGGTTTCAACACATTAAGAGGAAAGGAAGTTAGCCCCTTAGAAGCCTGTAATAGTACGCAAATTGAAAGGAAACACATGAGCATAATGACATCACAAGATATTATGCAGAATAGTCCACAACTTAACAATGACGAATTAATACAATAACACACATTCAATAAGATTCATACAAATTCCAATGAAATAGATAATACGAGTAAGCATAATTTAAATAACATACATTTTAAATACAACAAGAGTAGTCCTACTATATTCACAACATATGCATGAAAGCGTGTCGACTCTGATCTTTTATTAAAAGTGAAAGTTCCAATCATAGATACACCAGTGACGAACCACTAGCCCCAATAGTGGAACGTGAAGTCAACAACACCTTCACCTCCAAATAATTATACTCTCTATGCTACAGAGAAGCCAAGGCTCTCACAAAACTCCCAATATCTTTCTAAGCCTAAGCCTAGCCAAGAGCCCTTTACATGAGTTATGAGGTTCTATTTATAATAACAGGGGGTGACTCTTCAACTCCCCTTTGTGACCTTTGGACTACCCTCATGACTCTTCAACTTATTTAAAAAATAACTCATTACATTACATCATTACTCTTTTCATTCCAATATTTACCATTGGAATTCCACTTACAAATTAATAACAAATAATACTACAATTTATACTTGTACCCATATAAATCAAAATAGGGTAGAGACAACTTGACAACCTAACAAGAGAAAACACTATGATGCCTAAGTTTGGGTAAACTCTAGCTCAACAATTTCCATTTGATGTTTTTTGGTCATGTAGTGGTGCCAAGCCTGGTACTGTGCGATGACACCCCCAAACTGAGTGATGGTGTCTGACTGGAAGCGGACTCTAGTCTCCATGGCATCTCGGTACAATTATCTGGAACCCGTTTCTACTTCCTTTTGAAGCATGATCAACATTGTCTGCACTTGGATAGGGGCACTAATGTAGTTGTGCATGTTCTATCTATTCACCTCCAAGTCCTCCTTGGTGGAAATTTGTCTTCTCGGCATTAACATTGTTTTCAACAGACCATAGTCTTTAAATTTCTAAAAAACATCATTTAGAGCCTGAAAATGGCCTTAGAAGTTTTGGGCCCAAAAATCATAGAAAAACTACTAAGAAGATATAGAATCATTGAGATAGTGGAAGAGGTGGATGACCACAAATATACACCAGGAACAATTCTTCCCCCTTAGGAAGAAATGATTTTCATTGCATGAATTTCTCTCATTATATGTTGAAAATTATGCTCAATTTGGATTTTGGTGAGCCACTTGCCTTGGTGAAGAAGCTACCTTTCTTTAACAACATCGTAGAATTGAATGTGTTGTTGGTGGGAATCATTTCTCTTCATGTCCATGATATGATCCATTATATCATGTTTGATGCATTAAGTATTTATTTCTATGGGGGGGAATTTCTCAATTGCTTTTGATGTGTCCAATATAGGTGGGAAACATGGTCTAAGCAACTCCACATTAAACAATGGGTGCAAGCCAAGGAAAAAATGGAATGCTCAATTAAATAGGGATTTTCACCCATAACATTTATGTTTGTGTAAGTCCCATATCAGAGTGGTGTAAGCTTCCTATGAATCCCCATGAGGTTCTCTTTCTGTAAATGTAACCACACCTTATTAACAGCTTGAAACTTATGTAGAAACTTATGTTGGTCATGTCGATTCTTGTACCTCGAATTAACTTTCTACAAGATATCTTGGACTTGTTGTTGGAGGTGTTGGATCAATTCAACAAATTTGGCTACTCTATCTGCCTTGACCTAACAATGGGAGAACTCTGTCAGTGAAGATGAAATAGGCATAGCTACATCAGTTAGGGCCAATGGATGGAACCTTAAGCATACTTAATAAGGATTGTGGCCAATGGAACTATGGAGGGATCTATTATAGCTATGCTAAATATATGGAAGGCTTCCATCCCATGTACGTGGATGCTTGAAGTTGTACATGCAAAAGATATGCACAATCATCCTATTGACCACTTTTGCGTTTCCATCTAATTAGGGATGGGAGGAAATTTATTTTTTGAACTTGGTATCCATGACAGACCATAGTATAGACCAAAAGGTGTTAAGGGAATTACTATCCCTATCTAAAATGAGGTTTGAGGTAGCCAAAAATGAACCCAAATATGCTCCAAAAAGAGTTTAGCATTGGATTCAACTATGATACTCTTCTTGTGTGCTTCCAAAAGGTAGATCTTATAGAACCGTCTAACAATCATAAGGAGAAAATCATTACCATGCTTGGTGGATGGAAAAATTGACATATAGTCCATGGAAACTAAATCCTAGGGATTTTTTGGGCTAGGTAGATGAGTGTTCAACCCCTGCTTCTTGATAGTTGGTTTAGTGAAGGCATAGGTAGTGCAAAATTTGATATACCATTGCACATCGTGTAGAATCTTTGGCCAATAAAAATACTTTTGAAGTACTTCTACTATCTTTAACACATCAAAGTTATTTTCCACATAATTGTAATGTGCTTCCCAGATTGGATTGGAAAACTTGCCTATGGGAACACACACGTGGCCTAGGTAGCACATGGGCACATCCCAAAGGTGGAATTTTGGAACTTTCTTTCCTGCAATCAACATCTAGTATGTGGTAGAAAAGTTAGAATCCCTATTGTATAATTGTGGCCACCCAAACCTTTCATTTCCACAAGAGTTAAGAACCATTGCTTGTTGAGAAAATTTTTGTTTTCATTGATGGCAAAGGTGAGTCATTGATGTCAAGAGAGTTATTGATGTCAATTGTTGTTGACAGTTAATAGTTTGAGTTGTTGGATAGCTAGCTTAACATATAATTGAAGGAAATTATTCCTTAGTTCCTTAGCTTCAATGAGGAATATAAGTGTACATTGAAAAATCCCTCTTAGATACCTTTCCAATGTTATATGGGACTTGGAAAAACTCCCAAGGTTTGAGGAGAAACAATGATTTAAAGTTTTGTAGGGTTCCAAGACTCCAAATTCTAACAGGTTGCAAATTCACTAGGCGGTATCATCTACGATTAGTGATGCTGATTGATTAACAAAAACCAAGTGACTATGGCTAATATATGACCTTAGGTCAGTGGTAAGTAAAAAATTTAAGTCTAAGTGAAAGAGCCTAGTGCCCCAAAGATGCGATAATGTGGACATAATTCAAACAAGTGTTATTCATGGCCCTGGTTGGTTAACAAAGAAAAGGACAAGAGATGGTACAACTTCGACAAGAAGTTTGAAATGTAAATAGATGGAGTAACAATTGAGTGAAACTTTGGTAGTGTGACCTTAAAAGACTTGAATAAATATGTTTGCAAATGAAATAGGCCAAGAATCCGAGACAATGATGCTTCCATCACAAGGAAATTATGACCTAGGACTGCGATGATGTAATCTCAAGGGATTAATGCCCTTTGGGATGAGACCTATGGTTCTGGCCCTTGGTTTCATGCGCTCCAGTTGTTAAGGTAAAAGGGCTATGAAATTTGGTTCTCTAGAAATTCAAAAGGTTGGAAGTTTGGCATTTGAAATGCCAAAATTAGAAATAAAAAAACTATAGTTGAAACGATAAATTTAGATATGCAGATCGAATAAGTCAAAGATTTATTTTGTACAACAACATGAAGGAAATAAAAAATAAGTGGTTCCTATGCACGATGTGGAAAATAACAAGAAATGTTAAAAATAGAATCTAGAAATTCTAATTTAATTTGTCCTTGAATTAAATTAGGAATTAAGTTGTAATTCTATTCTCATAACAACTTGTACAATTAACTAAGTTAGTTGAATTAATTGACTTAGGAAATTTGAGTTGGAAGTCTATCTAGATTCATGTAGAGTGATCCCTAAATTTTAGGGGCCCAGGTTGAGTTCTTTTGAGTTGCAATTAATTAACTCGATCTAACTGAGTTATAGTCAGTTAAACTAGTTCTAATTGTTGGAGGAACTAGTAGGAGGTCTAGTAGTGGCAACGAGCACCAATGCATCCTTAGTGCCACACAAGTTAACTGAAGATTCATTCATAAATAACTCATGCATGTCATATCAGAGGAAGACCCAGTTGAGATTAGAGTTTGGGACAGTGTACTATCAGTTGTATGATTTTCTGAGTTGTACAGATAATGCATGCAATCAGTAGAAGGCCTATGGATAGATTGCACAATTATGGAGAGTGTATTTCCCAATTAAATACAAGATAATTCTCTTAAGAATTTCACAAGGAAGTAGGGGCTTGGTAGGAAAAATAATTGGATAAGTGTTGCCTTGAGATGACTTGTGAGGCAAAGAGATAGATTGTACTTGTGAAGGAATTGTTCGGGTTGAACAAGCATTGTATTTTCTTCTCAGATCTTCTGGTTAATGCAATATAGATAGTCAGGGTTTTTAGCAGTTGCTTTCCCTAGAGAAATATTTTGTTATGTGTGATTGATATTCTTCCTTTTCTACTTATTATTTTCATCGATTAATTTTGGTTTTCGCTGAAGAGTAGAGAAGATTATTGTCTTATGTTTTAACATATCACACAAGTTGTTGAATCTACAAGAAAAAATCTACACACAACTGAGAATAAAAATTGTTGCTAACTATAAACGCATGAGAAAATGAAAAGTATAAAAAAACATAAATACTAGAATTAATGGAACAACAATGTGAAAAATAGAAAATCCAAAATGGACTTGAAGTTTAACTTCAAGATAAAAATCTAGATTTGAAAATTAGCCAAGTATAGAAGCTTTATAAGATTCAGTAGTGTTGTAGAGGAAAATGTGGAAAATGGGTGTGTGGGTGTGTGATGGATTGAAGAGATGATATGAGAGAGAGAGGAATAAAGACAATGAGGAAGGTCGATTAGTTCGGAAAATCAGGGAAAGATGAGTAGCTATAAAGCAAGGTACATGTTGATGGTGTTGGACCTGCCAACATGTAAGGGGATCTCATGGGTAAGAAGTCCCAACTTCACCTCAAACCATTTGTATTAGGAGCCCCAGCAGTTAGTAGTAAAGTAGTGCCTTGACTGCGGTAGCACGCAAAGGTAAGTATGATAAATTTGATGGAAGCAAGTGTCTGACCTTACAATGAGTCAAGTGAGATGCATGGGGGTTCTAACACACAGAGGGGAAAATGAAGTGTGTCCCCTAGAAGCCTGTAATAGTATGCAGCCTGAAAGGAACACATGAGTGGAATGACAACACAAGATGGAAGTGGAATAGTCCACAAACCAAAGTGACGAATTAACACAACAACACGTCTTCAATAAGATTCATACAATTGCATACAAAATAGTTCATACACAAATAAGTAAGTTAAATAACATACATTGCTAAAGTAACCATAATAGTTGAACTACAATAACAACATATGCATGAAAACGTGTTGGCTCAGTTATATTATTAAGTGAAAGTTTTGTCCATACATACAACATTGAAATCCACTAGCCCCAATAGTGGAACATTACAGTCAATACCGCCTTCTCCTCCAAAGAGATGTACTCGCTCTACGCTGTGGAGAAGCCAAGGCTTGTCACAATACTCTCCAAGCCTTCTCTAAGTAATGCCTAGCAAAAACCTTGGCTCTTAAAAGCCTATTCTATGAGTTACGGGGTTCTATTTATGACAAATGTTGCGGTGACCCTTGGCATTCCCATTTGTGACTCTTTGTCTACCCTCATGAGTCTTCAACTTATTTACATATTGTGTGATTAAGAGATGACCATAGTAGTGCTTAATTCACTACTTGGTGAATGGGGAAACTTTGTATCAAGCATTTATGGAAAGAAGGAAGACACCGAATTTAGTGAAATTTGGTCACTATGTAAGATTGAATAAACTAGGTTGAAAGAAAAATGTGATGTGGGACTAAGTGAACAAGTTTAATCATTTTCTTCCATGACTAGGAGAAAATGAAAGTTTGGGAAATCTTGTTCTTAGAAAAAGAAGAAGAATATGTCAAAAATCCAATGTTATGGTTCTCAAGAATATGGACATTACAAGAGAGATTGTTCAAAATTTAAGAAGGACAACAACAGGAAAAAAAGAAATGATGATGATATCACCAACAAAGTGGAATAACCTGAAGAAAATAAATCCAATGGGATAGATCTTCACTATTAGGGTTTCTCCAATGCATAGAAAGGAGAAGTAGGAGGTGAAAATACCTCCACCATGGCAGTCAAGATGAGAAGCATTATGACAAGTTGCATCTTAGTAGAATATGGAACCATACTATAATCATACCATTGAAGCAAGAGCTCATGACATCATTAGAGAATCTTGAAGAATAGATGAAGTAGGAGTCTACATGGATGTAGCAGTCATCATATAAAGTAAGTATCTCTTGGTAACCTCATTGAAATCATATATAGTACATATGGTTGAAAGAAATTCATCTAGCATGATAGAAGGAATTCTGTTGGCATTATGGTTCAAGTGTTGTCCTTGATGGCAACTCACTCAGTGGATGGTACAGGTGCTCAAAGGTTAGTACAGGTGATGGCAACTCAATCAGAAGACAGATCTCAGTACAGCATGGCAAGAAAGCTCATACACGCTCTTTCGTTAAGCCCAAGTCGCGTGTACACGCAAGTTAGATTCAGAAAAAGCGCGTGTATGTGGAAAGGTTCCTTTGGTTCATGGTGGTTAGACCTTGGAAGTTGTGCCTATGATTTCGGACCATTATGTCTCGACGGGCGTGTCGATCCCTAGTTTTAAAGTTGATGGTATTGTGTTACTATGGTTTTGGCTCTTGGTATTGAGAAAGGCCTAAGGCTATATAAGGAGAAGAAGATCATTAGGCAAAGATCATCTTTCGACAAGGCATGAATATCTAAGAGAGAAAGAGATCTGATATGCAGGTTCTGAGTTGGTTGATCTGAGCTAAGGAGAGATCTCATCGGTTGATGGTGAACTAGATCTAAGGAGAGATCGGGATCAAATGGTTTGAAATGCACTATCATGTTGATTATGCGTATTTCTAGATCTGCATATTGTCGCAATGTTACGTTCTGAGTCTAACTAATATCTGGTACAGCTGCAAGTTGAGAAAGTTTATTTTTAGATCTGTACGCAGGTTGGCTTCGGTAAAAGCGCGTGTATACGCGGTTTCTGCTCATTAAAGTAGCGTATATCTTTTGAAGCTTGATTTGGGTTTACAGTGGAATCTGACTGTTATTACAGAGTTCTGTAGTCTGCTCTGTGTTCTGGTAACTGGTGATTGACAGGGTTCAGTGGTTCAGTGATTCAAAGTTGGTTGTTTTATGCTTCAATGATCTGTTGTGAAAATTGAATGAATTGTGGTCTTCAGATTGTAATGTTGTGCTTCAGGAATATCCAAGTCTGAAAATGTATGAAAAGTGATACCTGGAAGAAGTAAGATTGTAGGTCAGCACCTACATACTAGTATTTTGGCTAGTACAAAAGAAAAGGGGGTTGGAGCTCCCTTCCAAGGAAGTTTGGAGAACGAGAGAAGGTTGAAGCCTTCTGCAGGTTGTAGCCTGCGTACTGGTATAAGGCTGCACCAGTACAAAAGATTGTAAACTGAAGTTTCATATTAAGAAAGATAGAGACAACTTGCAGCAGGTGGTTTTCACCCACATTGGGTTTCCACCTTATATCTTGGTGTTCATGTGTGTGGCTTTTTATCTGTTCTGTTATACTGCACATGTTTACTGTTAATATGATGAATAATGTCCTGATGCACTTAATTGAAGAATAAGCCAACTGAATTGTGAGTTTTCTGCTTATACGCTGTTTTACTTCGTCACAGTAGCGTGTACACGCTGGTTCACTTAACTGAAGTAGCGTATATGTTTTGGGCATTTGAAAAGTTTGATTAATCTGATAATACTGATTCACCCCCCCTCTCAGTATTATTTCCAACAATTGGAATCAGAGCAGGTCCTTCAGAGAAGCTTGATCGCTTGAAGGAAGATCATTCATCATGAGCAACTACGAGAAAGAAGCATCAATCAGGCCACCGGTTTTTGATGGAACAAATTTCAATTATTGGAAGGTAAGAGTTACTGCATATCTTCAATCTCTTGGTACAGAAGTTTGGGACATTGTAGAAAAAGGTTATGCTTTTCCTTCAGCTACTCCTACAGATCCAGATGGAAAAAAGGCATATGAAACAAATGCAAAAGCAGTTGCTACCCTATTAGGAAGTATATCTCAAACAGAATTCATGAAGGTCATGCACTTCAAATCAGCAAAAGAAATATGGGACAAAATGATCACTAGCTATGAAGGAGATGAACAGGTAAAGGAAGCTAAACTTCAAACACTCAGGATTCAATATGAGACTCTCAGGATGTATAATGATGAAAGTGTGGCTAATTATTTTCTCCGGGTAGATGAGATTGTTAATTGTATGAAAAACTTGGGTGAAGAAATAAGAGAAACTATAGTAGTTCAAAAGGTTCTAAGATCTTTATCCCCCAAGTTTGAATCTAAAGTATCTGCAATAGAAGAAAAAGAAAATCTCCGTGTTCTCACTATGTCTCAGCTACATGGAATTCTAACCGCTTATGAAATGAGAAAGGGAGGTCCATCTGACAGAAGGGAAGCTGCTTTTAAGGCATCAGGAAAAGAAGATTACTATGAAGCAAGCCATGTTCCAGAAGAAGAGGAAGAAGAATCAAATTTTGTCAGAAATCTTCAAAGGGGTTCTGGAAGGTTCAGAGGTAAGCTCCCTTTCAAATGTTTTGCTTGTGGGAAAGTAGGTCATTATGCTGCAAAATGTCCTTATAAGGATAAAGGAAAAGAACCTGCTAGATGGAACAAGAAACAAAGTGCAAATAGGAAAAGCTACTACACCCATGAAGATAGTGATGGCTTATCAAACAGTGATGAAGATGAACAAGGTAATAAATATAAGCTGTTAATGGCATTTGAAGATGATGATTATGAGGATGCTATAGATGTGGATAATCTCTATAATGAAATCACTAGACTCAAGAGAAGCATAGAAGAAAGGAATGTGATTATTGATACTTTGCAATTTCAAATTGATGAAAAGGAAAAACATCTTGAAAAACTAGAAGGTGAAATTGTTGGTCTCAGAAAAGAAATTGAGAAAACAAAAACTATTAATCTTAAATTTGTCAAAGGATCTGAAACCTTGGATGAGATTATTAGTGTGCAGCGGTCTCCTCTAAACAAAACAGGTTTGGGCTATAATGGAGAAACCTCTCAAGCATCCACCTCAAAAAGTTATCTTGATGCAGCAAGAGGAAATGAGCGGAAGAACAATGAAGATAATCAGGTAAAGCAGGGACGAGTTACAAACAGAAACTATCAGGGACAAACCTCCTTAAGGATGAACAAAAGCTACAACCAACCACAGGTAAAATCTTCTCAGTTTGGCTCAAGAATAGATGAAAATAGAAATTACAATCAGTTGGCTGGTAGATTCAATAACCGCAGAAGCTTCTTCAATGGACAATGCTTTTCTTGCCACAACTTTGGTCACAGAGCAGCTCAATGTGTTGCATATAAAACAATCATGACTAGGGAAGCTCAAAAACAAAGAAGTATGACAGGGATTACAAAAAGGACCTATAACAACTTTTCGGTGCTTGAAAATGAAGTTGAATGTTCTATTTGCAATAATTTTGGTCATAAAGACTCTGAATGCAGGAGCAGGTTTCAGGAGAAAAAGGAACAAGCCACAAGCACCAAAACATGGAGAATAAAGGAACCTCAAACAGAAAGATGTGGGATAGCATTTTATGCAGAAGGACAGGAAAATCTATGGTACATTGACAGTGGATGTTCGAAACATATGACAGGTGATAAAGAAAAACTTGAATCTTATTCTACTTTAGAAAAGGGAAAGAAAGTCTCTTTTGGAAATGATACTCCTGCTACTATAAAAGGAAAAGGTATTGCTCCTTTAAAAGAAAAGGTCAAGGCTGGAAATGTTTTGTATGTTGATGGATTGAAACATAATCTTCTAAGTGTCAGCCAGATGTGTGATCAAAAAACAGAGGTTATTTTCAGATCGAATGGATGTCTTGTTCGTGATCTTGATACAGGTAAAACAGTTCTCAAAGGCAAAAGAACTCCAAATAATCTGTACATATTTGAAGAAGAACAACAACAATGCTATCTTAGCAAGGATGAAGAGCACTGGTTATGGCATCGAAGGTTGGGACATCTAAGCTTCTCACAAATAAGGAAAGCATGCAAATATCAGGCAGTTCGCGATCTTCCAGATATCAAAATTCCAGACAACACCATATGCAAATCTTGTCAGTTTGGAAAACAGACCAGAACTAACTTTCCAGAGAAGGAAGGGTCAGCTAGCTTGCCTCTTGAGCTAGTCCATACAGATGTATGTGGTCCATTTAGGAAAAGGTCACCTCGAGGAGAAGAATATCTGATATTATTCATTGATGATTTCTCAAGGTTTGTTTGGTTAGGGCTTATGAAGCACAAAGATGAAGCATTCGAAAAATTCAAATCCTTCAAAGCATTGGCCGAAAATGAATCAGGACACAAAATCAAGTGCCTCAGATCTGACAGAGGTGGGGAGTTCACATCAAATGAATTTTTTGATTTCTGCGATGAACATGGGATAAGAAGAGAATTCTCTACAGCTAGAACTCCTCAGCAAAATGGGGTTGTGGAAAGAATGAACAGAACTATCCAACAAATGGCTCGTGCTATGCTCGATGAATCAGGTACTCCTGCAACCTTCTGGGGAGAAGCCGCACATGCTGCTGTTATCATTCTTAACAAAACAAATGTCCGAGTAAACAGCTCTCAAACACCTCATGAGCTTTGGAGTGGTAAAACTCCTTCCGTGAAGCATTTCAAAATCTTTGGGAGCAAATGTTATATTAAGAACACTGATGAGCAACTTGGCAAACTTGAACCTAGAGCAGATGAGGGCATTCTTCTTGGTTATTCTCCACACAGCAAAGCATACAAGTGCTACAATAAAAGACTTGGCAGAATTGTTGACAGTATTGATATAGTGGTTGATGAGAAGGGATATATTCCTAGGCAAGTTCATCATGAAGAAGATGAAGGTTACTCTCAAAGGCGAAATGATGAAGAAGAAGAACCTCAAGAAGGAGAAGAATCTCAAGAAGAACCAGAGGAGCAGACAAGAATAGAAGAGAAGACTCCATCCAGATATGTCCAAAAGAATCATCCAGAAACTCAGATTGTGGGGCAGAAAGAAGCAGGAGTACAAACAAGAAGGACACTTGCAGAAGCTTCAAGCTACTTGGCTCTACTTTCCTCCATTGAACCACAAAATGTGAAAGAAGCATGCAAAGATGAATGTTGGGTCAAAGCAATGGATGAAGAACTTGAGCAAATCGAAAGGAACAACACTTGGGAATTGGTTCCTAGACCAAAAGATAAGAATGTAATAGGAACAAAATGGGTCTTCAAGAATAAGTTAAATGAAAATGGAGAAGTAATTAGAAACAAGGCCAGACTTGTTTGTAAAGGGTATGCACAGCAAGAAGGAATAGATTTTGAAGAGACCTTTGCTCCTGTGGCAAGACTAGAGGCCATCCGAATGTTCCTTGCTCTCTCAAGCTTTCAAAACTTCAAGGTATTTCAAATGGACGTGAAATCAGCCTTCCTGAATGGAGACTTAGAAGAAGAAGTATATATTGAGCAGCCAGATGGGTTCATTCTTGGGAATGATCCAAACCTTGTATGCAGACTGAAAAAGGCTCTTTATGGGCTCAAACAAGCCCCAAGGGCTTGGTACTATCGATTGGACAAATATCTTCACCAACAAGGCTTTTCAAAAGGATCAGCAGATAGCAATCTCTATATAAAAATTGAAAATAACAAATTGCTAATTCTTGTTGTTTATGTAGATGATATTATTTTTGGCAGCAATGAAGAGACTATGAGTCAAAACTTTGCCTTGGTTATGCAGAAAGAATTCGAAATGTCACTTCTTGGAGAATTGACATATTTTCTTGGATTGCAAATCCAACAAAATGAAGGAGGTATCTTCTTGTCTCAAACCAAATACCTCAAGCAGATCTTGAAGAAGTATGGCATGGAAGAGTCAAAACCAGTATGTACACCCATGGTTACAGGATGCAGCCTCAGTGCAAATGATGAATCAGCAGCAGTCCACCAACCCACTTATAGATCCATGATTGGGAGTTTGCTTTATTTGACAGGTACTCGACCAGATATTACACATGCAGTAGGAATGGTTGGAAGATTTCAAGCCAACCCAAAGGAAACTCATCTTCAGGCAGTCAAAAGAATCTTCAAATATCTTCAAGGGACCCAAAACTATGGCTTATGGTATCCTAGAAATACTGATCTCACTCTTCATGCTTACACAGATGCAGATTGGGCTGGAAGTGTGGATGATAGGAAAAGCACAAGTGGAGGTGCTTTCTTCATGGGTTCCAGATTAGTATCTTGGTTCAGCAAGAAACAAAGTTCGATTGCCTTATCTACAGCTGAAGCAGAATATGTAGCTGCAGCATCTTGTTGTACACAACTTCTTTGGATGATGCAGACCTTGCAGGACTTTCAAATCACTTGCACTCCACCTGTCTCTATCTTATGTGATAATACAAGTGCAATCAGCATTTCAAAGAATCCAGTCATGCACTCAAAGACCAAGCACATACCAATCAAGTACCATTTTCTTCGGGAACAAGTGCTTGAACAGAAGGTCAAGTTGGAGTATGTTCCTTCTAAGGAACAAGTTGCTGATATTCTCACAAAACCACTGCCCAGGGAAACTTTTGAATATCTCAGACAAAAGCTGGGAGTAGTTAATGCTTCATCCTGTTGTTGAAATTCGTTTGTTCTACAGAAAAGTTGGTATACGCAGGTTACGGGAGTAATAGGAGCGTATACACGCGGATTCATGGTGGGAAAGTCGCGTGTATGCTGGACGCTTGTTGCAGAAAGAATATCCGCGTACATACGCTGTTTTATACAGGAGAAAACGCGTATGTAAAGTTCTGAACAGCAAGGGAAAACTCTGAAGTTCTGAACAGCAATAGGAATGTCAGAATTATTCAGGCACAGTTTCAGGGAGTGCAACAGGCACAGGTTCAGGGGGAGCAGCTCAAAAGTCTCATAAAGCATTGTTGGCATTCAGATGTTTTTGGTTGTTGGTTTCAGGAGAAGGAGCTCAGAAAGAAATTCTAGTTGCTGATCTAACAAGATGTTTATCAGATGCTGCTGATGTCTTTCCTAAGTCTTGGTCTAGATCTGTTGTCTCTATGTCATGTATCTCTCTTGTCTCTTTTATGGTGTCAAGGTCATGTAACGGCCTTTGTTGGTTTCCCCACTATGCCTGGGATGAATGATGAAATGTTCATGTATTATCATGGTTAGGTGGATGAGTCAATATTGATGTATCCCCACTTGGTTGGGTGGATGAGTCATTTTTTTGTATATCCTCACTTAGTTGAGAAATGGATGTATGTATGAGTCTTTGGTGATAGGAAGGTCTTTTATGATGTATAGAGTCACGTTCTTCTTGAAGAACATCTTTTGCAGATCTTGCCTACAGTCAAGGGGAGCATGAACAGCACTTGGTGAGCAGGATGGATAGATTGGTACTCTTTGGCATTCACAAGGGGGAGCACACTTGGAGATTTCAGCATGTACTCAGGGGGAGTATGGACAGCAGTATGGACAGCAGAAGGATTACCAAGGAAGAGAATATCTTGGTCCTCCCTTTGCCCTTGATGTCAAAGGGGGAGAGTGACACTTGGTGTGGTGTGTGGTGGTTGCCATCAAGTCCAAAGGGGGAGATTGTTGGCATTATGGTTCAAGTGTTGTCCTTGATGGCAACTCACTCAGTGGATGGTACAGGTGCTCAAAGGTTAGTACAGGTGATGGCAACTCAATCAGAAGACAGATCTCAGTACAGCATGGCAAGAAAGCTCATACACGCTCTTTCGTTAAGCCCAAGTCGCGTGTACACGCAAGTTAGATTCAGAAAAAGCGCGTGTATGTGGAAAGGTTCCTTTGGTTCATGGTGGTTAGACCTTGGAAGTTGTGCCTATGATTTCGGACCATTATGTCTCGACGGGCGTGTCGATCCCTAGTTTTAAAGTTGATGGTATTGTGTTACTATGGTTTTGGCTCTTGGTATTGAGAAAGGCCTAAGGCTATATAAGGAGAAGAAGATCATTAGGCAAAGATCATCTTTCGACAAGGCATGAATATCTAAGAGAGAAAGAGATCTGATATGCAGGTTCTGAGTTGGTTGATCTGAGCTAAGGAGAGATCTCATCGGTTGATGGTGAACTAGATCTAAGGAGAGATCGGGATCAAATGGTTTGAAATGCACTATCATGTTGATTATGCGTATTTCTAGATCTGCATATTGTCGCAATGTTACGTTCTGAGTCTAACTAATATCTGGTACAGCTGCAAGTTGAGAAAGTTTATTTTTAGATCTGTACGCAGGTTGGCTTCGGTAAAAGCGCGTGTATACGCGGTTTCTGCTCATTAAAGTAGCGTATATCTTTTGAAGCTTGATTTGGGTTTACAGTGGAATCTGACTGTTATTACAGAGTTCTGTAGTCTGCTCTGTGTTCTGGTAACTGGTGATTGACAGGGTTCAGTGGTTCAGTGATTCAAAGTTGGTTGTTTTATGCTTCAATGATCTGTTGTGAAAATTGAATGAATTGTGGTCTTCAGATTGTAATGTTGTGCTTCAGGAATATCCAAGTCTGAAAATGTATGAAAAGTGATACCTGGAAGAAGTAAGATTGTAGGTCAGCACCTACATACTAGTATTTTGGCTAGTACAAAAGAAAAGGGGGTTGGAGCTCCCTTCCAAGGAAGTTTGGAGAACGAGAGAAGGTTGAAGCCTTCTG
The DNA here is from genome assembly GCA_031772625.1 of Pinus tabuliformis. NCBI lineage: Eukaryota > Viridiplantae > Streptophyta > Pinopsida > Pinales > Pinaceae > Pinus > Pinus tabuliformis. The sequence continues at coordinate 647,853,610 of CM062814.1, forward strand.
CAGGTTGTAGCCTGCGTACTGGTATAAGGCTGCACCAGTACAAAAGATTGTAAACTGAAGTTTCATATTAAGAAAGATAGAGACAACTTGCAGCAGGTGGTTTTCACCCACATTGGGTTTCCACCTTATATCTTGGTGTTCATGTGTGTGGCTTTTTATCTGTTCTGTTATACTGCACATGTTTACTGTTAATATGATGAATAATGTCCTGATGCACTTAATTGAAGAATAAGCCAACTGAATTGTGAGTTTTCTGCTTATACGTTGTTTTACTTCGTCACAGTAGCGTGTACACGCTGGTTCACTTAACTGAAGTAGCGTATATGTTTTGGGCATTTGAAAAGTTTGATTAATCTGATAATACTGATTCACCCCCCCTCTCAGTATTATTTCCAACAAATTCATCATACATCATCACCATGAGAAAGAAGCATTCGTCGAATAAGGATAATCTAGATCCTTCGTTGGAATCTTCATTTGAAGGTCCACCTCTACTTGGAAGAAGAAAATGTCTTAGTGACCATTCCACCCTGCATGGGATACATTACAAATAAGGATAATGGCATGGTGACAAAGGAGTGCAACATGTCCATATGGTTGAAGTACCTTCAATAAAGAAAAGGAAGCTACTGAAGAAAGTTTAGATGACCAAAAGGAGAAAAGAGGTATGCTTATATTTGACATATTAAGTCATGTCATCATATAGTTGTAAATAACATGAATAAATGCTCCATCTCATGAGCATGATCAAATCAAAGGGATATCTTCCTTGGAAAGATGCTTGAAGCCATGATTCATGTATTTACAAAATTTAATATAATGTGTCCTCATACGAAATATGAGATATTTGAAAAAAATGAAGGAACCATGGATGAAAGTTCCTGGGGAGCAATATGTGAAGAAAGAAAGAAGAGATGGTGAAAGACGCAACTATGATCATGTAAAAGGAAATCAACATCCGATGGCTAGAATAATTGGCAATGACATCTCCATAGAGAAGGTATGAAGACCCTTATAAGGTGTGTAAAGAAATGATACCCTTGAAATTGAATTTCTTGGAGATGTGTTTATGAATATGTAGGATTGATGTTGCAAGAAAGTAGATGTCATGATGAAAGGCCATCACAGAAGGTAACTTTGATTTGATGTTCATTTTTTACTTTTGAACAACATCTCGATGTTTTGATACAAGGATACCGAAAAGACAGTTGTAGATTTCACCTACAACTAGCACTCATGAGATTGCATGGAATATCCTAAACATGACGTGGAAGAGGTAGCAGTATGAATAAAAACTAGATGTGGACTAGAATATCACTTTCAGATGAAAAGAAGGATGATATGATTGATTTGGTTTGTGAAAGTGATGGATGGTGATGCCCTATGAAATATGAAGGCTTCATAATGAAGAAGATGAAATTCATGACATCGAAAGAGGCAGCTCCACTACCAGCTAAAGGTTCCATGATCTTCATCAGAGAGATATTGTGGAAAACAAGTCCTTGGTTAAGAGGGAGCTTTGATACATTCCATTTATAGGAATGGGTTGGTCCTCCCTAGTTAAGAGGGAGTGACATATATGATTCTCTACGTCATGTGTCATGCACTAGACCAGGACTAATAGTCATATGTCTAAGTGAAGGCCATGAAGAGGTAGACACATCATTATTTTATTCATGTCGTGAAGAAGGAATGGAGGATTGGGTAATAATCTAGAATCTGATACTCTTTGAGTATGTGGTAGGGAATCCAAGATACGAATAGTCGAAAAGGGCTAATATTCTTTGAGGACTGGGAATCCAAGATAATAATAATCTTAGAAGGACATATCCAGTGAACACCTTGGTGGGGTATGTACCTTGAGAGACAATTATGATGGTATCTATCAGTCATTGGTCTCACCAACATTGTGCTCTAATCTTGTGGAGAGATAGAGTTGTTATTCAAGGCCTTTCTATGTGACAATGTTGGTTGGTATGATGCAAATAAATGGCTTACCAATCTGAATTTGATTATGAATATTCTTGAGATTGAGAACATCTAAGTACCTTGTATGGATTATGAATACCTCCCTAGTTAATAGGGAGTGTTGAAAATGTAATTAGGTTCAGTCTTCATAATGACATATGTAATCATGATTTTATGTATTTGATGTAATTAGAAAATAAATTTATTAATTTTATTCTAGAGGAATGGATTTCATGCTCAAGGGAAATTTATTTCATAGGTGAAGCTCCCATTGGGAGCTTCTAGGATGTGTCATTGAGTCTACAAGTCAAGAAATTCATTGTCATGTATGAAAGACCTCTCTTGTGCATGTTACATATTTTAAAGATAATTTATTTGAGTCAAAGTTGAGTCGAAATACCCTCCAAGACATATTCATGATGCAAAGTTTAAGTCGGCCTACACAAGGTGACATGTCAGCCTAGTAGCAATGTCAAGTCGGCCTCTTAGCATGGGTGAGAAGCCTATATAAAGGAAATCTTGACCTCACTTTGAAGACACTCACTCAAGCATCAAGAAATTTAATCTAACTAAGAGAAGAAGCCTAATACCTAGTGAAGGAAAGGAAGGAAGAAAGAAGCATCTTTTAGACTATTTTTGTGTTGTTTCTCTCCACACGTGTGAAGGAATTAGAGCACCTCTTGAAACAAGAAAAGATCGAGTTGCAAAAATCGAGTTAGGGCATCAAAAAGGACGCTTTGCAATCCTAGTTATCTAGGAGACATAATAATGTCAAGTGAAGAGGAAAAGAGGAACAATATACCATTATTTTCCACGTGTACAAAGGCTAGGGTTTCTGCAGAATAAATTACTAGATGTCAAAGTTGCAGAAGAATTTGTTGAGGAGGACAACGTTGCAAAATAATATGTTGGGAATCGAAATTATAGAAGTTATTGAGGTTGAATTTGTTGGAATGGACGAAATATTTTACTTGGTCTTGGAGGGTTTTGGTCAAGGGTCATAAGTCTTGGAATTCATCAATTGAAGGTTTATAAGAAGAGAATAATTATTGTGGGTTTCCACTCAATTGGAGATGGTTTCCTACATCTTATGTCCTCTTATCCTATAGTTCTTTATGTTTTGGTAGTTGTTTGATGAAAATAAGACTAAATATAATCAAGTGATAGAAGAAGTTAATTAATTTAAGTAAAAATACATCACAAGAAGTTAACAAAGTAAGATAAATCACCTATATTTCTACCCCTAGTTTTCTCAACAATCTGCAAGAATCAAACACTAGTAAAAATATATCTTTGTATCTTCTTGTAGTTGTTGTTTCTAGTCTAGGAACTGGACATGTATATGATATCCTCCCCCTAAACATATACTACCTCTACTTCGAATAATCCTTTAGTTTTGAATGCCTTAGGCTGATGGTTGAATATTGTCTCTTCCAATGCATATTTTATACCAATTTAAAAATAAATTGATACCAATTACTATTGCAAATTGTATTGTTGTTGTTGAAAATACCATAGATAATGACATATTCTGACTTGCTCTTCATTGTTTCTACTAAGATTGTGCTCACTTCACTTGAGCATGCTAAAATATTACCCGCCTTGAGATCATACTCCTATAAATAGGGATTGTTGCTTCATTGATACCAATTGCACCAAGAAGTTGATAAAATTGGACAATGTACCAGGAAAACTCTTATAGCTCCTACTAGTAAAGAAATTCCCACTAGCACAAAAAAAAGGTTGCTCCACATGAACCTAGACAACAAATTGATAACGATGCCAATTTAAAGCTAAGAAACATTCAAATCTTGTACCATTTGTGTTGAATAAAATAATATTTCTAGGCATAATCAAATTTACAATCTTAAATGAAATAAGGGTATTTCATCCAAGATGCAAACCTTTCATTTTTTAAACAATCATCTCTTCCCAAGGTTAAGAATTATTTTCTGCTACTTTTATTAAAGAAACTCCCCCTAATCCAATGCTCTCTCCCTCTTCTGTTCTCTTCACATTTTCCTGGGAACTGATCCTATGGACCTAAATTAACTATGGGCCTATTGTCATTCCACACTTCTAATGCAGCTCATCCTTTTCTTCCACAAAAAAGAGTATTTCTATGTACTGCTTCTGAAATCATGTTTTCTACACACTCCTTTGGATTACTATTGTGTTGCTGATATATTTAAGATAACCAATTCATTATTGTAATCAGCAAGGAGACTCAATCATACCTTCAACATTCAGATACACTTTATTATTATTATTATTCTTTTTTTACTTGCATCTGACTTATTTCACCTCCCCTGAGGCCATTCTCTTACTTCAATGAATAGAAACATAGGATATACTCCCCCTAAGTAGAAAGTCTTTCTTTTTCTTCCAGATCACAAGAGCATTATTTCATAGCCTTTCATTTTCCCATGTTTGCACATGGCTAGACAACACTTCTCCTTACTTTCTCTTTTGTTTCTCCATATCTTCTTGCTTCCTTTTTTCTTTACAGAGGGGTTTTCTACAAGAGAAAGAGGATCATTCTTATTTATTTATTTTCTGAATTATTTCTCCTCCTTTTAGCCTATTCATTTGACACAAAGCATTGAAGACAAACTCATATTCCCTTGATTTATTTTACCTTTTTGCCTTCAAAGCCTGAGATGATACATTTTCATGCATATGCTAAGAAGCATGTTTTTTCTTCTCATATCTGTAGCTTGTTACCTTGTGTCCAAAATTGCCACAGTTGTAGCATTCGACATGGCTTAAGAATGGATAAAAATAATTGTTATACTTGGTATAATTCTTGTTAAAGTTTCTCTTGCTAACATGCCTTTTGTTGGGAACTTTGTTTATTCTTGAGTTACTTCTACCCAAGACATTTTGTTTTCTTGCATGTCATCTACAATCTATGGCTTTCTGTCCAAAATTATTGCAAGAAAAATAAAACCCATAAAAGGGATTTTGAGAACTGACAATACCTTTACTTTTGAGGCTTTGTCCTTAAGAGCAAAAGGAATTTTGTTGGTTCTTCATGTGCCTTCGGTTTTTTGAGTTGTTGCTTTATATTCTTCCTTACTACTACTTATCTTTTTTCTACTTCTCTCCTCATTGTTGTTTCTTACAATTCTGTTGCTACCTTTTCTTCTCTTGTTGCTAATGATTTCCTCATTGTTGTTGTTTTCCAATAACTCCTTTTCCCTTGTTGTTGTTGGAACCTTCAACTACGTTTACTTGGGAAGTTGACCCTTTAGCCTTTGTTTCCTTGGAGCTTGATTCTTCTTTGAGACCCAAAATAACCTTGATGAGAGGGGATCTCTACTTAACATGCATCTCATCCAAGGCCTTTATGATCTCCTCAAGCTTTTGATATTGAGACAACTCTTTGTTTTCCCTTTCTATGTCATGCCTCAATGGGACTACTTCAGCTTTTAATCTCTCACAATGAGCTTCTCTTTCACGTAGTTGAATGGTTAACATCCCATTCCATATGTTAGCGTCTTCTTATTGAGCATTTAATTCTACAATTATTTTTCTCAATCCTTCATTCTCAAGCTCATATTCTTGTAATTGCTCCTTTTGCTTGAGATTTGCTTCTGATAACTCCTTTATCTCTTTTAGAGTAGATATCAACTTCCTCCTAAAATATATCCTTTCATCTAGATCCTTTTCTTCACTATCAGAGGTGCTGGAAAAATCACTACAAGGATCTAGATTCCTTTCTGAGTCTCCATGGGTCTGAGGAGTATTCCATCTTCACCACTACTGCTAATACTCCTTTTCTCTTCTCAGAATATACTCTTCTTCTTTAGAGCATCCCTCATTTTGGATTGCTAATAAAGTAAGTCTATCTTCATTACTACAACTAGGTGAAATTGTATATCTTTCTTCAGAAATTTCATATGAACATCTAGAAGATAAATGACCTATCTCATTACATCTATCACTGAGAAGTAGCTTACCTCCTAATTCTCCATCATCATCTCGAGAGTGATGAGCAACAACTTTCATATTAGAAAGAAAGTATTCAATATTCTTAGCATCTCTTTTTTGGGATGCTTTCTCCATATTCTTCCTTCTTTCATGCCCAATAGCATTTGCAGGTTTTGGTTCACTTATTGAGAAATAAGGTTCATCGGCCTTCTCTTGAGCCACATTGCTATCTCCTCCATACAGACATTACAATCCATCCAAAATTTCCTTCGATGTCTCACAATGCCTCATCTAATCAACATTTGGCTTTGATATCCCTTTCATGATAATCTCACTAAATTCTTCATTAATCTCATTTTTTTTATCGATTTTCCATAGACAACTGAATATCTTCATTGATAACCATTAAATAGGTTTCCATTCTAATCCTCCATAGCTCATAGTCTTATCCATTCAAAAATGGAACTCCCTTTGGTGTTATCCAAGTTTGATTAGCCATTATTTCCCTTTGATCTACCCTCCTTTAGTTAAGTTGTTCCTGAAGGAACCAGGCTCTGATACCAATTTTTGGAAACAATGTTAATACTTAGAGGGGGGACAATCAATATTTAGGCTAATTTTAACTTTTATGCCAATTTATATTTTCACATTCAAACTTGGAATTCACTATCTAAGAAACCATTAACAATCATAACGACAGACATATGAATCAACACAAACACACATATCGTGAGCAAAAAACACAAGAGACATTGAGGTTTATCATGGAAACCATTATGGGAGAAAAACCACCAAAGATTGTTTATTATTTGATGTAAAAATGAGCTCCTACGTCAATTTTTTGTGAGCCATCACTCACGAGAAGCACCAAATCCTTAGATTGTTGGCTATCACCCTCTAGCAAGAAGCACCAACTTCATGGATTTGTCACAAGCACCAACTTGCACCTCCTTGGATTTATGAAAGCAGCAACTTGCAGGAGGCACCAACTGCCAAGCTTTATTTAGATACCCATAGAGATGGAAGCATCAACTCCCCGTATGTAGGCTCCAACCCACAATCAATAAGGTAATACTTTCTCTCTGTAATTAAAATCCACTCTGCCTGATTTTAGCTCTCGGTTATCCTCTTCCCTTGACCCTCTATTCTGCTTAACAACCTTCATTCATACTCAAAAACATACTCTCTTTGTCCATACAGTAGCAACTATCTTTTCTCGACCCTCATACTTTAGGCACATAACATCTCTCGACCCTCTGCTCTTAGTAGCATACACTCAACTCTTAGCCCCTTGTATTCCGCAAGCTCTCTCAACCTCTCACAACATCATAGGAATACTCCTGATCTCTCTCTACAACATGAACACTCTTTGCCTTTCTCCTTAGCAGTGTTCACCCACATAGCTCTCCACTCATCTCTCTCAACTATGTTTCATTCCTCATCTATGTTCAATTTCCATCCTTTGTTTTGTTTAACTGCTACATGATGGTCGATGTTGCCTCTACAGTCATCCACACTTCCCGAGAGTGTACTCTCATCATGGCTCTCTATCCTATTGTTGTGTTTGATTACTTCATCCACTACAACACTATTAATCCTGAGAATGGGCACCTAAGCATTTCTTGAGGATGACCCTTGATTCTTAGTTCATTTGTGTACTCCTGCATGTTTCTCCATGCTTCTTAATTTCTCGTAGGCTCATCTTGTACCTTAGGCATGACTCACTAGTCTGTAATCATATCTTATGCACTTAAAAATCTTATCCATTTAATTCTTCATGGCATGCAAGGAAGATCAAGAGTGGCTAATTCTGTTTCAAGACAAGCTCCATTAATTTGCTCCTGCGCATCATAGTCCTTCACTATCTTGAATCATAGCTCTCAGCATTTTCCATTGACTCAAGTAACAATTTTAGTTGTTGACACATTCATCCAAGTGCCTAAGAAATTTTCTATAGACCCACAAGCCTTGTCAAAACTGCACTGCGAAATTAACCTACCTCGGCTCCTTTTTTTTATTATTAAACAACACTACCAAAAACCCTCAAACTAGCCTTAAGCACCTTTAGTCTTCTGATGGAAATGTCATATGTTAGCAAAATATTCCAACCTCTGTTACTTGCCATAAAATCTTGGCGCTTCATCCTTTTAACTTCATGCCCTTGGCCATAGTCATTGCATGTGCCTTCATTCTAGAGCTATAAACATAGCCTTCAAACCCTACATAAAACAAAAACCCAAAACTCCACATGCTCATAACGTCTTATGAAATGAAATTACATACACCTTATAGGATTGTGGGCTTCTAGCCTAGCCCACCTATGTGCACCACTGGAAATTTCATCCCTCTTCCTTTGTGCTTTGTTATTTGATATTTCAAGATTAGCCCACCTTCCACCTAAAGGCCTCTGAAGACCTTCACCTATAGGCCTCTGGAGACCTCCACCTTTCGACCTTACTGCATTACCTAGTTCCTAATTCAAATTGCTTCTGGATTTTCCACCTTCCAAGAAATCTTTGTTACAGGTTTCGTTAATTGACAGTCTGCCAATTTTTGATCCCTACTAGATTGATGCCATGTTATCCCATATCACTTATAAATAAAGTTAAGGGCTTCTGGGTTATTGGCCTTTTGGGATTTTGAACTTCTGACCTTCCAGGCAATCTCCGCTAGTTGTCAACTAGATTTCGAGCTTCGAGGATTCTGAACTTTTGGGCATTTTTCCCATTACCCCGAATCAAGACTATCTTGTAATACTTATAAATAAGGTTTTGGGCTTCCAGGAACTACAACTATGACTTGCAATAACTTTTGATTCAGGGGGTCATTTATAGACTTTAGAATACCATTGTAAATATCTCTCCAATCACATTCTAACAATGTCATTTCCATGAGTATATGAGCTAAACACCTAAGGTGTGATCTCCTCAAAAATTTTGGACTCCCAAACATCGTAATCATTATTTTACGACTTCTCCACTAAGCTTGTTACTATGATGATTCTCTACCTAAGGCAACAACAACCATAAGACTCCCCCTAAGCTTGACACACCAAGCACATCAATGCTAGCCCAATGGATATCAGTGCTAACCTGGTTAACATTAAAGTCAACACTTCTGTTGCCACCAACATCAATGCTAATCTGGTTGACATCAGTTCCAACACACTTGTTTCCATTGGCCATCCACACAATGTCAACTCTACAACAGGGTTTTCCATTGCATGCCTTAACCCTAGTCAAAACTTGTAGTCCTTGGTTAGTTCTTTCACATGAGTTATTGTGCACCCCAAATGGATAATGTATAAAAACTTTGTGCCCATAGGAAGTTGATCTACCAACTGGTCACCTTGAGACCCATAAACCTTTTGGCATTTCAACTTTTAGGCTTACATTTTTGGACCTATAGGATTCTTTCTTTATGTTAAAAGGCTATTCTTTCGGTCTCTTGTGATAAATTTTGTGAATGCACATAACTAATATTTCCCTCTATTTAGAAACAACTATCACAATTCTAACGTGTTTATGTTCTACATTAGTCTTTAATTTCAATTTTTTAATAAAACTTAAGTTTTCACCATAATATTATACTCGTTCTTATATTTGTTTGTCTTTATTCCATTTACTTCTTTATGTTTAAGTTTCATTATATTTATTTGTCTTTATTCCATTCTCTTCTTTAAGTTTAAATTTCATTCCTTGCACCATTGAGATTGCATGAATAAAAATTTAATTGAAAAAAAAAATGTTTTATGACTCCATGCACATTTTAGAAGTTTCCAATAAATAAACATTTCCATTATAACAATGCAAGGGAAAAAATCATGCACATGTAGATAGAAGGGAAAATGGTTTTAAAATTATTCTTATTTAGGGAAATATGAGTATTTCAAAAACAATGAATTTATATGATCCAATATTTATAATATTTCAAAACATTAATTTTATGTAATGAAAAAATATTCATGAAAATATTTCATAAAACTATGAATGATTATTCAACTCAAAGATTAAAAGAAAAAATGATATAGGATTGTAAAAGCTTTTGGTACATCATACATATTTTTTATTCATGTAAAAAAAATTATATGAATACTAACTTCTTATATTTTTATATGTGAATATGTTTTTCTAACCAATATTATATATAAAATAATAATTAAAAAAATCAATATTTTTCATTATATATATAATTTTATCTGTAATCATGGAAAATAAATAATTCAAAGTTATATATAAAATATTTAAAAATTATTATTATTATTATTATAAATTTATGATGAGTTTTATGTAAATTAAATTAACATATTTTTCTAGTAAATAAAATATAATTTCTATTTTAGTAATATTAAAAATATGATCTCTAAATTTTAAAATAAAATTTGTTTATGTTAATAAATGTAAAAAAAAAATCAATTTGAAAAATTAATTCAAATATATTTTAAGTTGTAGTTTAAATAATAGATTGAAACAATTTTTTGGTTGGAATTTAGTAATGCATTTTTTTTAATAAAATTGAGATTTTATATTGTTTAAAATGTATACATAAATTCAATATCTTAAAAATCCAGAGACACTCATCATTACTGATTAAATAATTTAAATTTAAGAATTTTAAAAATATTTATGAGATTTTAAATAAAATTAATTAGGAAAAAAATATTTAAAAAAAAATCATTTCATCTATTAATTCGATTACACAATTTCTAATCATAAATCTTTACCGCATATTTGGTAAAATTAATCCTAAGTCATTATTAATTGAAATAATAAAATTACTGGACTTTCTTTCAACCATACAGATCATTCCTCCAACTATTGACTTCCATCTCAAAAATATACATGATGATTAGATTTCGTAAAAACAAGTAAAATTAGCTCTGACAAAACATATAAAAATCATCAAACAAACTTGTGCATTAATGAAATAATATAACTATTTAGACTTTCTTCCGGTATTACATAAAAATAAAAATAATATGCATCGTGATTCAATTTCCTAAAAGATGAATAAAAGAAATATGTAGTCACCTTTCTCAATAAATTTCCTGCAAGGCGAAGTTGTACATTGGAAACATGTAGTGTAATCATTTATCTATCTTACTGAAAAAAAAAAAGTGTAATCATTTATCTAATTTATATTCTTAAAATATTTATCTAACTATGCACTGAGAAGAAAGTCATAATTTCAACTTGATAAATGACTTTGAGATGAGGTATAAACTTATTTTCAAAAATATTGGAATTCCTGGTTAGCTAAGCCCTGCCAAATACATATGGAAAAGCAATCTTAATTCTTCCACAGTAATATTGTGGAAAGAAAAACTCAAATGCAACTCAATAAAAATAGCATTCCATACATCATCTGTATCTATTAATTTCTCTACCTCCTTCTAAACTTATGTTAGAAATTAAACAGAATAATCAATTTTATTTTAAATAACAATTACATAAACCATCTTTCCCCATATTTCCCCTTCTATAATACTACTTCATATATGTTTTTTTTTAAATGCCTTCATAATACTTCTTCGTATATGTTTTTTTTAAATGCCTTCAATAATACTTCTTCATATATGTTTTTTTTTTAAATGCCTTCGTAATACTTCTTCATATATGTTTTCTTAAATGCCTTCATCGCTGAAGCTTAATGGATTTTCCCTACCCTTATATATGTTGCATTAATATATACTAAGATTTATCCATTGAAAATTATATTAATTTTGTGAATTGTAATTTATGTTTTAATTTTAAGTGTTTATAATTTAATTAATTAAAAAATGCCAATAATAAATTACAAAATAACTTTCGTGCTTTAAAAAAACATTATTTTGAGCATTATAATTGGTGTTATAAGTTGTAGAGTTTGTTAATTTTGTTAATTTAATAATAAATAAATATCAATTAAAAAATAAAAAATAAAAGTATTTAGTGTATATTTATTTTTTAAATTAGAATCGATAAAACTTATTATATTAAAAGATATTGAGTTAAACTTATTTTAGATACATGAATTATATAAACAAGTTAAAAGCAATGAATACAACCAAAATGGAGTGTGTATCAACAACCATCTACATAATTCCGAGCTTGATTTTTTTGAACAAAATGCTACAATATCTATATATTCCACTGGTAGATTTTCTAATCAATGATAAAAAAACCAAAAATTGCAAATCATCCACCCATTTTTCCCTTGTTAAGGAATGGGGACATACCCTTTTTCTCTTGCCACTAAAATTCACCTTGATTTAGCCTTGACCCAAATTATCCATGTGATCAACCTTCGAGTTGCTTTATTTGAGAACATGGAGACACTTTTCTTTGGAATAAACTGATACCACTGATAAATCCACTTAAAAATATGACTTAACTATGTATCTGAGGTTAAAGATCCTTAATATAAAGGAAATCATAAAAAGAAATCACCTCATGAATTTCCAAATTCATAGTTTGCCTCAAACCCTAATATAAGGCATAGGCTTCAGCAAAGTTGTTAGAGCTATGACCTAAACCTCGAGCATACATGTGTTCTTCTTGATTCTTAATGCAAAAAATTACCCCACACTACTACCACCCCTAGATTTCCTTTTGTTGCTCCATCGGAGCTTAAGAAGAAATGTATCTACTCCAAGACCCACAGATCAAATTCCTCCTTAGATAATATTGCTTTCTAGCTCTTGCTGAGATGTGTTTTCTCTTTGATGGCTCACTTTAGATCGAAATATTTAATCCATTCTAGTTCCTTTCCATCCAAATTCTAATCCTCTTCATTTATTTTCTTGTCCTAGAAATATTCTCAAAGAATCCTTATTGTTGATCCTACTATCCTAATAACTTCCATCCTTTCATCTTAAAAAAATCTTGATTTTTAGCTAGCCAAATTTTCAAACATACATATTTAGGCAATACTTCCTAGATTTTGTTCATTAATTTTTTCCCTCTAAAAGAACCATTATAATATTTTCCCAATTTTCCCAAGAAGTCTTACAATGAACAAGCCTAAATTACCCTTGATTTTAATTGAGATAACATCACTCCCTAGACTTCAAGCAAGAAAGCACATTCCAAGAAGAGATTATTTATAATTTTAGTACTATGCTTGAACAAGGCATACCAGGAAGGGCCAACAATTCCCATTTTCAATAAATCCTCAATTGTTAGGATCTTCCTGTGAGCTAGTATCTAGCAAAAAATATTAATTTTGAGGAGGTAGTCCAAGCTCCAAATAAAGGCCCAAAGTTGAGAAGAGGGAGGTCTAATATCAAGGAAGAGAAAAGATCAATAACCCCTTTTGACATAATACAAATCATCTTCCCAACCCCGAGAATCTCGATCTGATAAGGAGTAAGGAACATATCTAGCAAGAGTAGATTCAAGAGACATGAAAATACTAACAAGGTGACCCAAAATGTTACCACAGACCCAACTCAACCAATTCCTATTAAATGGTTCGGAGGATATATCCCATAGAAAATTTTTATGTTGGGAAATCATTCAATTATGTTGGCAATCAAACAGGGGATTTGATCTAAGAGGAGGATTCCCTCAATCCAAAAATTTATTGATTTCCCATTTCATGTAATCCAACTAAACTTAGATCTAATTAAGGAAATAGAAGCCAACATCAAATTCCATATCTAGGAGCTACCTTTACTCTAAGGGATATGATGAATACTATATTTTCTTGCCTGATTAAGGTGTTTTTTATGAAGCACTTGTTTCCACCAATCATTATCCCCTACGATTAATTGTCAAGGTAGATTTAACCCAAGGGATCAAAACAGAAAAGAATAACACACATGATCAAAGGCATTAGCCATATATAACTTTATGACCATCCCCTTGGCTCCTTTGGAATTGTTGGAGGGTATGGCTTCTTGTACTAAAACCGAGTTGTCCATTAAATTCTTCTTACTAACAAACCCTCCTTGATTTCCAAAGATCAGCTTGGGAAGAAGAGCCACGTGTCTTTGAAAAATAATATTTGTAATACTCTTATATGATAAAATAAAAAGAGAAATACATTTGAAGTGAGAAAGAAGAATGACTTACATCTTTATGAACAAAAGCAAGGAAGGACAAATTGAGAGCACCCCCATTTGGCCAAAATTTTGGATGAAGTCCACCATTCTGATTAGATCATATTTAATTATGTTCCAATTTTTTTGAGAAAGTGTTTTTCAAATCCTTCATGACTAGGAGCTTTATCTAGATCAAATGACCAAACCACCTTCTAAATTTCTTCTTCTGTGATAGGGAGACAAAGTTTGGAATTTTTTTACTATGTAACTAGTTGGGGAATATGGCCTAAAAAATCATCCATTGAATCTCCAAGAGTGTCTCCATCTTATTTATATAAAGGCTCAAACTAATTAAAATTATCACATTTTATTATATCCAGATATGAGGTAATCTTTCCATTAAGCTCCATATACTTGATTCTATTTTTCCATTCCCACATTTTTTTATTGTTTGTGGAAGAAACTAGTATTTTATCTCCTGGTTTCAGCCAAAAACATCTTGATTTTAGTGTCCAAATCTCGTCTTCTCCCTCTAATTTCCTGTGCAATTATTTAAAGGCTTCTTGCTCTTTAGCAAGAAAATCCTTAGTGACTATATCATGTTCCATTTCCAAAAGGATTCCCTCCATATTGGATCTAATTTGCCCCACTTTCCTTTTCTAAGATTTGGAACTTTCCTTTGCCCACTTTTTATTTCCTCTTTTATGTGCTTGATTTTATGCTCCCATATGAAGATATGAGAACCAATAACCCACCTCGACCATGCATAATGAAATAGTGGCTTAAAATCCTCATCATTCATCTATAAAGAGTCAAAACAGAATGGGACAGGACACTTTAAATCTTGCAACTATAAAAGAAGCTTGATTGGGCGATTGTTGGAACTACCCTAGGCCAAATGAAAGGAATATGAAGAATTTTTTTGAACCAAAAGATCGGTCCCTACTAGGAATTGATCAAATATTGTAGAAATGTGTCTAGTGTGAACCCTTTTGTTTCTCCAAGTAAATTTGGAGAGCTTAGGCTTGATATCGACTAGGCCCGACTGGGAAATAAAATCCTCCATAGTTTCCTAAAAATAATCTCTTACAATATTTCCACCTTTCTTCTCCAACTGGTGAATTGTAACATTAACATGCCCTCCTAAAATGCAGTTGGAGTTGAGAAAGGTTCCCTTTGTCCTAAAACATAATTCCAACATTTTACCTTATCATTATGCATATCTGGCATGTAAATATTTACTATGTTGCAATTTTCCTCAGATGGGAGATGGATCAATCTAGTGATGATGCTTTGTTGAGATTTTTCTTCTTGTAGAAGATTGAAGAAAGAGGATTTCCAGAGTGAAAAATCCACTAGGAGCACCCTTTTAGCTTACTGCCACTGTTTTACTACCCTTCCAAATTGTTTTGCATTTTTCCAGAGCTTCACACTCCCCTATTTTTTTCTCTTAGAGGGTGACGACATGGGTTTTCTCTAATCTAATTAAGCCTTTCATTTGAGATTACCTTTTCTTACTACTCATCCCCTTGCAATTTCAGCAAATGACATTCATTATTTTCTAAAAGCTTTAGAGCCCACACTAAGATGATGACTTTCATTGATTGAGTTCCTTTTTCTTTATCCATATCCATATGAGTCCGATCTCTAGATTAGATTTTATGCCCACTTTACTTATAGATTTTGGTTGATAAAAATCCTTCCATTTCATTTTCTGATTTATCATAATTTGAAGCAAGGAAATTGAGGTGATATTGCCCTTCTCATGGAGATTCAAAGTCTTCCTCCTTTTATGAACCTACATATACTGCTGATACATTCCACGTAAGGCCATCTTCTAGTTTTGGAACTTTATTCTCACCATGGGATTCAACATCTCCTTTTTCTCCTTGAATCTGTTATGGTTCATTAACCCACCAAACTTCTCCTTTATCCTCTTCGTTTTCCAAGAAAACAAATTAATTTGTATGTTGATAAATATTCTTCCCAGCTCCTAGATATGAACCTTTCCCCCATTATGAGGACCTAATGGAGGATGAGGGGCCCTCTGGGGGGGATATAGCTCCTTTTGGGATTTTTTTGTCCTTTTCCTCTTCTTCTCTTCTAGATTTTCCATTGAGCCCCATTTTCCTATTGCTTTAGGGCATCCTCATTTTTGGGGAAATTCTTGGCAAAGTGTCCATTCCCATGACATTGTTTACACTTGAAAGGAATATGATCATTATCCACCTGTTGAATGAAATACCATTTATCTAATGTGAGCTAATTGCTTCTGAAGGCCTTTCTCATGATCTACTTCTACACAGATATAATCACATGCATACATTGAACATCTTAGTTCTACTCTATCTATGTGTCTTCCCAAGGAATTTATGATGTTTCTCAAAGTATCCATACCCTAGAAGTGAAGAGATAAGTGAGGAAGTTTTATCCATACTAGAACTACGGAAGGGACATCATTCTTAGGATTAAAATCTAGTGTCCAAAAGATCCAAGAAAAGACCCTGAGTACTGATGAAGTATGGGTTACTCCTCAATACGAGATCTTTATCATCTTTAAGTTCAAATAAAAAGGTGAAGAAACCTTTTTTGCATAAGGCACACTCAATGCAACCTTTAACCAGGGGTCTCCAATTTTTTCAACCCACAACCTCAGACATCTTGGAGAAGGAAAAACCCCCATAAATTGTTCAACCAAATATCTTTGAGCTAGAATTATATTCATTGCTTGAGATTTATTCAGATTCACCTACACTTTTAGAATCCTATCCAACTTCTTAACAAATTTCTTGAGTCTTGTTTTCAAAGACTTAATACTAGTTTTTACAAGCTAATTGAAAGAAATGGTTGTTGAAGATGGTGGAAGGGAGCGAGAAAGAGGCATCCAGGACTCATCACTTATAGCAACAACCATTTTTTCAACCAAAAAACAAGTGCGTGAAAAAACCCTAACAGAATTGAGCCTACTACTAAACCTTAATTGTTGTGGTCATTAATATTTTAATTTACATTATCATCCTTTATATAAATACAAGTTTTCATGAATAAGTAAATTATTGTTTAATTTTGAACATAAAAATAATTACATATTTATAGCCAAAATTTTATAAATAAAATTTAATTATATATATTTTTATACCTTTTATTCATAAATATTGATACTAAAAAATATGTACGAAGAAAAACTAATAAAAAAAAAATTGAATTTCCATATATTTATTCCAAAAATTTTAAAGTAAAATTCATATATTTCAATATTAATTAGGGTTTTACACATTTTTACTGCAATTTTACATTATTACGTATATTAAAAAAAATTATAAATATTGAAAATATATATTTTACTATTTCAAAAAATAGACTTCATACATTTATACAATGTTTTTTATAAATAAATAAAAAATCATTATAGATTTCAAACATTTATACGATGGTTTTTATAAAAAAAGAAAGTAATGTATTCCTTTACAAATTGGATTTTTCTCACTTTAATTTGCAATTCTTTGTATAAGTATTTTCAATTATCCTTATAAATTAAGGAATTTAAAAATATTTTTATTTTTTTATTATTAATATTATATGAGAAACTATCATAATTGTTAAATTAAGAGTTATGTAAATGTTTTAAAAAATATAAAATATTAATTCACAAAAGAATACACAAACTCTAACTTAATTTAAATCATATTACAAAAAAATTAATTATATATTTTAGATTGCTTAAAAGAATATACAACTTATAAGAATAATTATCAACGTGTACAAAATTACGGTAACTTGATATGAAATGAAACATAAATGAAACCCATAATATCATCCATTTAAGCTACAACCATGGAAATTTGACCAATTGCTACCTATACATTGTAGTGGACAATTTGTTTAGGGATACACATCATGAAATTTAGTTTGCAAGTAATTATAGAGTGAGATTTAGTTGACTAAGTAATGGACATTTTATTGTGAATCACTTCTTTTATATTTAAAAGGATTTATTTACACTCTACTCTTATAATGTATATAGTAATAATTTAATTATATAAATTATAATATTATAATTTTGTAATAAGTTTTTCGCTATAAATTAATAAATATTCTAAACATTTCATATTCTTTGATTAATAATCTAATAATCCAGATGGAATTTAGTTGCAAATTAACAATAATTCCTCTATTTTCATGTGGAACCAGGAAAAGAATATTATATATTGTCTGGGTTAATCAACTACAGAACCAATATTCCATTCTTTATGTAACTTCTAGAATTGAATTTTAAGACATGAAAATGAACTAGGAGATAAATACTATATGCACATAAGCGTCCTTAATTATTTTAATTACCTATCATTAAATATATAAGATTGTTTCTAGACATATCTTCGTTCATTTCTAACTATTTTTATTCTTTACTTTTCAAATTACCTTCATTCCTTCCAACATCATTTTTAAAACTAGATGTAATTTTTAAAACTAAATGAGCTTCTAAACGTAAAATAGTTGACTATGAATAGGATGAGAAGCTTCTTATGATATATCATTATGTTTTAATATGTCATCAAAATAGGGTAAGTATGGTTTAATGTGTTATCAAAATAGAGTTAGTTTGAAAATGCATGTGGAATTTTATACTATGGATATATTTCAATTATGAAAATGATTAAAGAATATAATATTGATTATTGAGTAATTATATTAATTTTAATAAGATATAAAGTAAACGGATAAGATATTGATTTTATTAATGATATTAAAATAAATTATTTTAAATTAATTAGGGATTTATAATGATTTTAGCAATGGCTTTAATAATAACATGGTGCAAATTAATTTCAAAATACATATTATAAGTTGAAGTGCTATACTTCATTTTTTTGGTATAATTTATTATAGGTTATTTTGTCAGATCTGGTCAATAAGCCTATAAATGAGATCAATCCACATTCGTGAATATGTTTTCATCATCCCTACACAAAACCCTAAGCATGACCTCTCTAAAAAGCCTAAGTTTCTGGGTCTATCTGCTGAAAAATCATATTGTTGGGCTAAGTGCGCCCTACATAAATGAGCAACTGCGTTGCAATGCAATCTCTCCTTCTCTGAGGCTGCGCTGCAATGCACCCTACATAACTGAGTAGGTGCATTGATTCTAAAAATTCAGAAGAAAAAAAAAATATATTCTGAAACTTCCTCTTCCAGAAGATTCCAGGGGTTATTTTAACCATTTACTATGGATAAGAAGCTCGATTCCTATCTTATCCTACCTTGGAGACTTCACCCCTTATCCCATGAGCTCATCCTCCCATCATAAGTGGATCGCAAGCTCATTATGCTAAATCCTAAACTACCATCCCTCTCTTATAAATTTGTTGTCATCCATGACATCAGGGTTGGATTTTGGAGACTGATTATGCCCTCATGTTGTTGCCTTGAATCTAAAGGAGTCATCATATTCATACATGAGGGTGACATTGAGGTATGCTTTGTGACAAGGAAGGACAAGTCAACCTGGGGAGATCTCTACAAGATTAGCTACTATTCTTGGTTGTAAACTCTCTCCTATTTATATTAATACAAAGAGTATCTTGTTTTTCTATATGTATTATGATACATTTACATTCATGTATTTCAATGCCTTATTGAATCATTGAATAGAGTAATTGAATTATGCTACATAGATGTTGTGCATCCTTGGCTTATTTTAGTTGCATGTGTAGGTTCTAATTATAGCAATTAGAGCTATGATTGGATGTTATAAGCAAGGAGGAAAGTAAATCTTGCGATGGATTCCAAGTAAGATTCTTTCCCATTCTTCAATTTCTCTAAGGAAAACTCTATATTCTTTACCTTCTGTTGTTCTAGACCAGTCCACTCGATCTAGGGAAATTACTTTTGTCCACAATCGTAAATTCCACATAACAAATTGGTGACTCCATTGGGGACATTGTCTTCCCTTAGTGGTTTCCTTAACCTTAGCACCTTTTTCACCTCTTAAAACGACCTTGATTGCCTCACTCAGACCTTGATTCACCCTAGGAAAACCCTTCTCTGAGCTTGATTTGATTTTTGTGTCATAATTTGCCAGATATTCTTTAGTGGAACCCTTGGTCTGCATACAAAGTGCTTTAGCACACCTCCTCCTTCTTTGTACATGCGCTGCAAAGCACTGGTGTTTATTCTACACTTGCATTGATCCCTGTAAGATCCAAAAAATTGCCTCTTTTTCCTTGCTCTATGATATGCTTTGTTCCAATTGGTTCTCCTTCTGTCCCTAAGTGTGTCTTGGTCTCTAAAAGGAATTCACTTAGTTTTCTTTTGGTTTTAATAGCCTTTGATAAGAATTTGTTTGGATTTTTCTTTGTTCTTATCAATTAGGTGATTGGCAAACTTTTTCTTAATCATTGTTTTCTTGAAAGAATTGAGATTACAATAATTATTCTATATTGTTTCTATTATCAGTGATTTAGCAAGCAACTTAGTTTTCATTTCATTTTTAAATTAAGAGGATTCAAAAGAAAAATATCATCATTTTTCATTTTGCATTATATTTAGGGTTTTGTGTGTGAAATTGGAAATTGGAATAGTTGCATTAGGGGAATTGATATAACAAATTTTGTTTCTTGTGTTTTGTATGTTGCATCACTCTTTGTCCTCTTCCCTCCCATACATAGATTTTCATTGAAAATAAAATCCTCATTTTATCATGCTAAATTGCATTTATAGGATATTCAGGTGAAATTCATAGTGAGCCCTGAAAATTGAAACATAATTCAAGATAAAATTTAAAATTTATTGAATCAATATTAAGGAGCATTTGAAACATTAACAAAAACATCTAGAGGTCTAGGCTAGAGACATGTTTCAACATCTATAAACATAGGAGTTGGTTTTTTCCATCGTTGCATTCCAAGGGTGATACCCCGTTCCACGTACGTAAGTGCATTAGACCGTTCTCCACAGACTTTTAGGTATATTAGAAAGCACTCCACACATGAAAATTATATGGGAACACTTTCATTGTAGGGTTATGCATTAGACATCACTAACACATATTGTGCTTCCACTTACCTTCCAGTATATTTTGGAAGTCCACACTAGGTTTCTATCCTCAGCTTATGCAACCGAGTCAGCCACCTTGTATATTGTGATACATCGAACACAACATTTAGGGATATTTCATGCCCATACGTAAATCATTGGTTCTCCAAGGTGGTATATTGCAATTCACAGTTGCTTAGTAAATCCTTTTTCCTAGATTACTCTCCTTTGACTTATTTTTGTTGTTAACTTTTAAAATTTATTAAACCAATGTGGAAGAACAACCTCCACAACCCTGTAGTTCACGTAGGAGCAAAGATTGCTTCCTCTTCCTCCTGAGGAAACTCCTGGACGTTTTCAGAAGAACAAAAAGGCATAGACTATTGAATATAGTAGTTCAGGAGCTACTCCTTCTAGTCCTCCATCTGAAATAGATTCACCAAAATCCTCTCTTCCTGTGAGTACTTAACTTGAGATTACTTCTTCATTTGCTAGTGAGTCTAACATAGTTGAAATAGAAGCACCTGATATTTTATTAGCTGAGGTTATTGAACTTGAGTATATTGAATCAAAAACATTACAACCTAAGGTTATACAACCCGAGGCACCTCATTTAACTACACATGTTACTTTAGGACCTTATTCTTCTCTTCCTTTGTCTCAGACCCAACCACAACCTATATATCTTGGAACTGATAGTGAACCACTTCCACCTCATCTTGTGAGGATTGAGGAGACTCCTGAAGAAGAGCCTCGACCCTCCTATCCTATCTATTTGAAGGAAAATCCTATTTACCAGGCCCATCCTTTTCCCTCTCCTCATGCTCCATCACAAGCTCCTTTTTCTGGTTCATCTCCTTTCCACTCACCCTTGAATTTCCCTAGATAATCCTCTTTCAGATAGTTAACCATGATTGATTCAACTATGGTTTCTCAACCTACATATACCACTATGATCAAGATAACCCATGTTGCATCTTCATACATGTTTGCAACATCGTCGGAGACACATTTATATGGTGGTATCTTTTTGTCCCTCCTAGTTACCACTCATTATCTAGTACCTTTTCTAGCACGACATCCAGTCCATGGGATTCTCCCATGTCATCCTCTTCTAGAATCCTATCTGGCACTTCTTTAATGAGCCCTACATAATCCTATGTTTCTCCTCAACGTCATCCTACAATTTAGAAACTATCTGGTACTTATGTCAATAGGTATGGGCACTTACAATAGCCCAATCCACCTCATATTAGGAACCCTCCTCTTGGGGGGAAGTCACCTTTGTATTCCCCTCCTCTTCCAGAAAGGGGGAAACATGTTGTCAGAATATTCCCATCTTTTCATCAAACATTTCAAGTTAGTTCTCAACCTCATTAAGGTCCTCAACATCTAGGAATGGTTGTAAATTATTGGCAACCTATGTTGCTTGTAAAACTTGGATTGGTTAGGAATCAAGTTCAAACCTCTCAACCTGTCCCATTTACATATCACATTCCTACTTATCAACCTATGCCTCAACCTATTCAAGATAATGTAAGTCAACCTTTGTAGGCTACATCTTTGAATCAACCTATTCTATTGGTATCTGGAGCCTCCCAAACCCCATTTACCTAGCCTCTTCAAAATATCTTACAAGCCCCACCTCTTGGTCAAGATATTCCTAAAATCAAAGTGGGTTAACCTATATATGGTATGGTGCAGGCACAACCTAGCCAACCTTATTTTGGGATGATGGAAAATCCTGCGTGGCAACCAGATCAAAGTATCCCTCAAATGCCTTACCAAGGACATCGAATCCAAACCCAGTTGTTTCAACCTTTACAAGTTTATCCTAGAGTTGGGAAGCAAGGTTATGTGTATCCGTGTTATCGGAAACCTCCCTATCCCATAGCGTAGATACTTGTTTCTTAGACCATCCCATCTTACCCAGAGTATCCTCCACCTCACTTCGATAGGCATTTTCCATTTGTAGCAACTCTTGAATTGCCAGATATAACCTGCCTGTAAATGATCCCATTTGTCATTCTCCTTGGTGGTCAGGTACTCCTACGAAATTTCCCAGGGATATCCCTAAGTTCAATAGAAATCCTAGAGAAGACACATCTACACATGTTATGATTTATCATTTATGGTGTTCAAACTCTTTGAATGATGACTTTGTATGTTTATGCATTTTCCAACACACACTTACCAATACGACAAAAAAGTGGTATATTGAACTACCACAAGCTTCATTCAACAATTTCAACGACTTAGAGACCACATTCTTAACTCATTTTCAGTTACTCATTTGATATGAGACTGGAACTTAACTTTTGACCAATTTCAAACAATCTGATTCCACTCATATTTCTGATAACATTCATGAGTGGCGACATCGTTGTCATTTGGTTAAGGCCTTTGTTATTGATCATTTTCTAGTCGAATGGTTCACTAAGTATTTATTAGTACCTATCACTAAAGATGTCATTAAGGGTGTAGTTGTGACCGAAGAGAAAGTAATTGCTCATGCCCAATATTTGGATCTTATTTATACACAATCTAGAACACTTTACGATAAAATACCCAATACTCCACGACCTAGATAAATTGTTCCCCCACCTTCTGGTAAAGAATCACATGTCGTTGATAGCATGATTGGTTCTACTAGCCAGCATTCGGTGAGTAAACCATATTGTTTGACTCTTGTTGTGGCTACCCAAAACCCCTCCTCCACTACTCTTGTAACTTCTACTTCCAAGATTAATGTCATTCAATCCACAAGAGGAAACTATTAGAAACCAGGAAGTAAGAAGAAAGGAAAAGGTAAAAATAAGAAAGCTAATTCTCCATGGGACACACAAAATAACCATTCTTTTGAAGAAAAATGAAAACCTTGTTATCCATGCTTAATTTATAATGAGGATTATTTCTCTCACGACTGTCCAAATCAAGCGGAAGTAAATCAATTCCTTAAGTCATCTGTTGCACCCGTTGTGTTGAAAAATTCTTTTCCTAATCAGGAGACTAACATGTTACTCGAGACCCAACTTCCTCTTCCTCGATTATGATGATTTCCTCCTCTAAGCCTAAAAATGATGTTATGGTGGCAACCAAGAATAAATACTATGGTAATTTGAATCCCTCGACTGGTTAGGCTACCGATCAACCTACCATTTCTAACATGTCCCTACCAGATCCTACTCCAAATATGGTTCCTACTGAATTAATGATTAAGCCTCCCAAGGGAGTTATCCATAAATCTACATTCAACCCTCGTGCAAGAGTTGTTCAAAATGATAACAAAGTTGAGGATCTGGCTCAAGCTCCTTCAGCTATGTCAACTCTCGAGGTGTTGCAAAATTGTCCCACCCAAAAGAAGGCTTTACTTTCTGCAATTGGATGTATTGATCCCTTAGATTCTAACCTTGTAGTGTTTAACCATGAGAATCATACACCTCGACTTCCAGCCCAATTATCTTTCATGATTTAGGTTTTCGTTTGAAGTAAGACCATCCATCACACCATTTTGGATGAAGGAGCTTCAACTTGTATCATGTCACTTTCTTGCTGGAAGGCCATTGGTTCTCCTCAATTAAATCAGTCATCGACTACTCTAAAGGCCTTTGATGGAAGAGGCAATATGGTGTCAGTATAAGTCAAAGTTATCGATGGAATGTTAGATTAAAATATTCTACTAGGTTGTACATGGGTTTATGTTATGTTTGTTATTGTTTCAACATATTTCAGAATGATAGTTTTCCCTCATAAGGGTGGGATAATATCCATTGATCAACTCAATTTATTTTCTACCAATTCTCAACTTACTGGAAGCATTCCTTTCGTGGGGGAAACCCCACATCCATATCAACACGTTAGGGTTGTATTGCTTAAGGATCTTCCCTCATTGGAACATTTTCACTTCCTTCTTCTTTTCCTGAGTCCCTTCCTGAAAACACTAGTCTGGTTGCTTATGCCAACATGATATCTTCTTGTGCTACTCCATCTAATACTTGGGTAGTACTTGATCAATCTAATATTGATACCTTAGGTGACTGCATGCCACTCATTCACATTAAGCTATACTATTAAGCTATCTATTCAGTTTGTGCAACACTATCTTATTTCTCCTCTTCGATCGATTGGGTTGATCATTCTGTAGATTATGGCACATCCTCTGGTCCCTTCTCTGATACATTTTATATTGATGAGGGAATCATGGAGATCATGATGCCAAGTGATTCGTCATGGGATGACCATCAACATCATTCCTCCTTGCCATATTCCTTCGAGGATAATATTAGTGATCTCTACTGGCGCAATGTCATTGAGATGTCTGTGAATTCTCTATCCATCCATGATATTGATTCTAAGAAGAATTTTCTGAATATTGAAGAGACTATTCCTCTTGATATTTTTATCAAACTCATAATTGTCGAGAATGTACATATTGGTGCATCTTACTCTCCCGATGAGATCAAGACCTATAAAGTCATTTTCCATTAGTTTAGAGACGTTTTCACCTGGTCTTATGAATAGATCTCAGGTATTGACCCAATCATTGGTGTACATAAAATCAAAACATATTGTGATGCTAAGATAGTTCGCAAGTGCCTATGTCTAGTCCATCCTAAGAAGTTTGTTGTTATTAAGGCCAAAATAGAAAAGCCTCTATGCATTGGTTTCATCTACCTAGTACCTCTAACTGATTGGGTGTCGAACATTGTTCCTATCATGAAGAAATAGGGAACAATTCATGTGTGTGTCAATTACTAGGACATTAATTGTGCCTGTCCTAAGGACAATTATCTTACCACGTTTATCGACTAGATTGCTGATGATTGTGATGGCAATGAGTTATTCTAGTTTATCGATGGATTTTCAAGCTATGATCAAATCAACATTCTCCCATCAGGCCAACATAAAATTTCATTTTTTTGTACATGGGGCACATTTTCATATCGAAAGCTCCCTTTTGGAGTGAAAAATGTTGGGGCAACTTTTTTAGAGGGCAATGAATTATGCCTTCCATGACATTAAGCACATCGTATAACCATATTTGGATGACCTACCTACTCACTCAAAACATCATGTTGATCGTCCGATGCATCTTACGACTATATTTTTATGTTGTTGGCATTATAATATTAGACTCCATACACACAAGTGTGTGGTTTTTGTAAGCTCTAGTCAACTTATTGGCTTCGTTGTATCGAAGCAACAAATTTGCATTGACCCATTGAAATTCTAGGAAATCCTTGATCTTATTGCTCCTTCCTCTATTTTTCAGCTTCAACGACTCCAAGGGAAGGTAAATTTCTATGGATATTTGTTCCCAACTACGTCGAATTGACCGAAATATTTAATCACTTGTTAAAGAAAGGGGTTCCCTTTCATTGGGATGACATTGCACAAGAGGTGTTAGATTCCTTAAAATATAGTTTGATTCGGGCATCATTGTTGTATCCCCCATATTACCAACGTGATTACTGCTTATACCTTGTCATTGCAGTTACTACCATAGCTATGGTATTGGTCCAAGAGTACGATGTAGGGAACAAACATCCTATTTATTATTTGAGTCAGAAATTAAATTAAACTAAGATTAAATATACTCACACCAAAAAGTTAGCTTTTGAAGTTGTCCATGTTGTCCAAAGGTTTCATCAGTATATCGTTCTTCGCAAAAATATGGTTGTTTCCGATTGCAACCCCATGACATACATCTCGTCACGACAATTTCTAGGGGGTAAGTACTCTAAATGGATTTTCATCCTCCAGGATTTCAATTTGGAGTTCATAAAATCCAAATCGAAAAATCCTTAGTCTTTGTCAACTTGTTCTATTTCCTTCCCACTACCGAAACAAAAATGATGTTTGATGATTCTATTCTAGACGAGTTTCTATTCGTTGAATTGAGGCTTCTGTGATCCATATCAATCTTATGAGAAAACATTTTTCAGTGTAAATCACATGATAAATCATTTGTCGATGTGTTTCGAACCAACTAGTGTGGTTCATCGTCAGGACAAGTTGAAGAATCAGATCTAAGCTGCATGTTAAATAGTCAGAGTAGAATCTACAATGGCTATATTTGACCAAGAAACTGCTATATTTAACTAGTAGGGTAGACCTGCGACACCTATATTTCACTAGGAAACGACTAGTTGGACTGGATAAGGGACAGGGATAGGAAAGCATAACTATATTTAAATAATATATTTAAGTAAAATAAATAAATATTTAGTTAGTTAACTCGGTAAAAGATTAAACAATTATTAAATTAATATTAAGTTAGTTATACCTTTATTAAATTAAAAAGGTTTAAATTTATATAATTAAATAGTTAGTTAGTTTAAGATCACATATGAAATATACATAAGATTTATATAATTAAATATTTCATCTTTATTTAATAGTAAATTTTATATTTAATTACATGATTCTTGTTAGACATATTTCTTAATAGAGTATAATATGAATAATATTTTTATTTTCTAATTATTTTAATAAATTATCCAATGTCATTATTATTAATATTATTTAATTTTTATTTTTATTTTTTTAAATTAATAAGTCATAGAACTTATTATCATTCAATCAAGATAATTATTACTTTTCTTTTCCATAATTGAGTTAAATTTTGTAAATACATAATTGTTTAAAATAAATTTAAATAATAAAACCTCCTACTATATAAACTAACCCATTAGAAGAGGATTATCAAGGAAGAAAAGCAAAGAGGATTAAAGAACTATGGCAAAAGAGAGCAAGTTAAAGGATAACAAGGGGAAAAAAACTTTCTCAAGGGAAATATGAGCAAGCAAATAAAAGAGGGAGGGGAGGAAGGGAAGGATATGGCTAGGACGTGAGGGTAGGAACCCAACAACTGCTTATCTTCAAACCATCCTATATATTGAGATTCTTGGGCCTTTTCTCAATTTCAAGGGCTTCCCTAAATTTTCGGTGATGGAACTACGAAACTCTAGCAATAACATTGGCTTCTTCGATACAAACAGGATGTTTGGTCTTCTCAGCATGATTTGCTAGTGCAGAAGACTTGGTTCTCCTATGTTTAAGGTCAGCAGCATGCTCACTAATCCTCTAATTAATGGAGTGCCCTGTCTCACCAATATAGGGGGTACCATAGGAACAAGGAATAATATAGACACCCTTCATGTCCTTAGGGTCTATAGGATCCTTCACTGAATGGAGGGACTTACGAATGGTATTAAGGGGTCTAAATGTCGAGGGAATATTATGTTTCTTAAGAATCCTCACAATCTTATCAGTGGTCCCTTGCACAAATGGAAGATGGACCCCTGGGACCCATTCTTTAGGTTCTCTTCTAATTGATGAATTTGTGGTAGCTTTGAGGAAAGCTTTCTGATCCAAGTATCTACTATAACCATTTTCAACAAAGCCATTAAGGAGATGGGATTTCTCTTTCTCAAAGCTCTTTTCATCATAGATCCTTAGGGCACGAGTAACTAGGGTGTTGAGAATTCAGGATTAGAGGTTTACCTGATAATATTAAGGACACTATTAGACAGGATTGCACCGGTGTCCTTAGGAATGCAAAGACCCCTCAGAGCAACCTTAGTCAGGAAGAATTTGTGGCCCTCAAATCCTTAAACCAAAACAAGGATATCGTTGTTCTGAAAGCCAACAAAGGTCGGGCTGCTGTCATTCTTGACAAAGTAGATTATGTAATAAGATGTTAGATCATCTTCATAATAGTGGGAGCTATAAAAAGCTTCCCAAAAACCCGCTAAAGAAGATTTCTAGGACTGTGGCTCTTGCCATCAAGTCCAGTAGCTCTATGGGTTCCCTGTGCCATAAACTCATTGAGAATAGTCCCATCACCCCTAGGATCTATGGACTCCCTAAAATTCACAAGGAGGGAGCTCCCCTAAGGCCCATTGTTAACACCATTGGAGGTCCTACTTACCTTCTTGCTAAATTCCTTGCCTTAAAGCTTAGACCCTTAGTTGGCCATCAGAGTCCTTCGTCAAAGACTCTACTTCCTATGTTGAGGAGCTAAAAGGCATTAATATTGACCCTAGGGACATTCTTGTTAGTTTTGATGTAGTTTCCCTTTACACTTGGATCCCTATTAAGGAGGCCATGGAGGTGATCAACCACCTAACGGATCCCGATACCACTTGGTTAGTTGAAATTTGTCTCACTTCCACCTTTTTCAGTTTTCAAGATGAGTGCTTTGAGCAAACCTGTGGTGTTGCCATGGGCTCACCCCTTTCCCCTGTTGTTGCTAATATTTTTATGGAAGATTTTGAATCGAAGGCCTTGAACTTGGCCCACCTCCTACCTAAACTTTGGAAGGGATTTGTAGACGACACTAATGTCATCTAGTCTCAGGGCCAAGAGGAGTTAGATCTCTTCTTTGATCATCTCAACAGTCAATCCTCAGCCATTAAGCTCACCATGGAACAGGAAATTCATGGTTGCCTCCCTTTCCTTGATATTCTTATTTCTAATAATAGTGATGATTCCCTCTCCCACCAAGTGTTTAGAAATAAAAAAAATACGGAGCAGTATCTTCATGACAATTCCCACCATTTCCCGTCTCAGAAATTAGGCATTCTCAACACCCTCGCTACTCGTGCCCTAAGGATCTCTGATGAAAAGAGCTATGAGAAAGAGAAATCCCATCCTTAATGTCTTTGATGAAAATGGTTATAGTATATACCTGGGTCAGAAAGCTTTCCTCAAAGCTACCAAAAATTCATCAATTAGAAGAATACATAAAGAATGGGTCGTAGGGGTCTATCTTCCGTTTGTGCAAGGGGCCACTGATAAAATTGCGAGGATTCTTAAGAAACATAATATTCCCTCGACCTTTAGACCCCTTAATACCATTTGTAATTCCCTCCGTTTAGTGAAGGATCCTATAGACCCTAAGGACATGAAGGGTGTCTATATTATTCCTTGTTCCTATGGGACCCCCTATATTGGTGAGACAGGACACTCCATTAATCAGAGGATTAGTGAGTACACTGCTAGCCTTAAACATAGGAGAACCAAGTCTTCTACACTATCAAAGCATGCTGAGAAGACCAAACATCATTTTTGTATCGAAATGGCCAATGTTACTGCTAGAGTTTCGTAGTTCCATCACCAAAAATTTAGGGAAACCCTTGAAATTGAGAAAAGGCCTATCAATCTCAATAGAGAGGACGGTTGGAAGATAATCAGCTATTGGGTTCCTACCCTCACGTCCTAGTCGTATCCTTCCCTTCCTCCCCTCCCTCTTTTATTTTCTTGCTCATATTTCCCTTGAGAAAGTTTTTTCCCCTTGTTATCCTTTAACCTGCTCTCTTTTTCCATAGTTCTTTAATCCTCTTTGGTTTTCTTCCTTGATAATCCTCTTCTAGTGGGTTAGTTTATATAGTAGGAGGCTTTATTATTTAAATTTGTTTTAAACAATTATGTATTTACAAAATTTAACTCAATTATGGAAAAGAAAAATAATAATTATTTTGATTGAACGATAATAAGTTCTATGACTTATTAATTTAAAAAAATAAAAATAAAAATTAAATAATACTAATAATAATGACATTGGATGATTTATTCAAAAATTAGAACATAAAAAGATTATTCTTATTATACTCTATTAAGAAATAGGTCTAACAACAATCATGTAATTAAATATAAAACTTACTATTAAATAAAGATGAAATATTTAATTATATAGCTCTTATGTATATTTCATATGTCATCTTAAACTAACTAACTATTTAATTATATAAATTTAAACCTTTTTAATTTAATAAAGGTATAACTAACTTACTATTAATTTAATAATTATTTAATTTTTTACCGAGTTAACTAAGTAAATATTTATTTATTTTACTTAAATATATTATTTAAATACAGTTATGCTTTCCTATCCCTGTCCCTTATCCAATGCAACTAGCCATTTCCCAGTGAAATATAGCTATTGCAGGTCTACCCTACCAGTTAAATATAGTCATTGCCTAGTCAAATATAGCCGTTGTATATTCTGCTCTGACTATTTAACATGCAGCTTAGATCTAATTCTTCAACTTGTCCTAACGATGAACCACACTACTTGGTTCGAAACGTGTCGACAAATGATTTATCATGTGATTTACGTCGAAAAACATTTTCTCATGAGTTCTATTCCTAATAGATTCATCTAACCTGTGGTATGGAGACTCATCATATATCTCCAGACCCATACTTTCCAACCTGATACCTCTCATTCTGACCAATGGCGCATCCGATATCAGGCTAAAAACTATATTATAATTGACGACACCCTTTATTGTCATGGTATCGATATGATTTTTCGAATGTGCCTCAACCATGAGGAGGCCAAGAAAGATTTAAATGAATTCAATTTTTGGGAATGTGGTGGAAATATGTCTAGTTATGCCACTACATAGAATATTTTGCATGCTAGCTACTTTTTGCCTATTATGTTTTGTGACTACATCCTTGCGGTCTAAAATGTCATGCCTGTCAGATATATGATCAAAAAAAGCACGTTCCACCAACTCATTTACACCCTATTATTGCCATTAGATATTTCACAAAATGGGGCATTCACTTTATGACATTTAACCCTGACTCAACTGGGGGGCATGGCTACATGATTTTGGTGGTAGACTATTTTACAAGTGGGTCGAGGTGATGCCTACATACAATAACACTGGCGAAAAAAATGCTCTCTTTCTCTTCAATCATGTCATCGCAAGGTTTGGTGTACCACAGGCTATAGTTACAAACCATCGGAAACATTTTCGTAATCATATGATGTATGAAATCATTTCCAAGTTGGGCCTCCACCATGAAATATCAACTTCATACTACCCTCAAGTGAATGGGAAAATTGCAAAAATCAACAAAGGTTTGAAAACAATGCTTCAGTGCATGATAGGGATCTACAAATTAGATTGGAATGTTATCCTTTATGCAACCTTGTGGGCATATTGAACCTCTATTCAGACTACTACTGGATTCACACCATTTCAATTGGTGTAAGGTCTGGAAGAAATCCTTCATATTGAGTGTGAAATTCCATCTCTAAAACTTGTTGTCAAACTTCTCCCTACAAATTCCACAGAAGAAGAGTGTCTCTTACATCTAACATGCTTAAACGAAATGCGACATGATTTCGCGGTGGATAATGAAGCCCATAATAATATCAAGCCTTGTGCCTTCTCAGAATGTGACCTTGTCCTATCATATGACCAAGAGCCTAATAAGTTAGGATCTCGAAAGTTTGAACCAATGTGGCTAGGCCTATACATTGTTAAATGTGTTCTTGCTAAAGGGACCTATGAGCTTGTTGATTTCAATGGAGTTCCATTGGCACAAGCTAGAAATGCATTGTACCTCAAGAAATACTATACTTAAGTTATTTTTGTTTAGTTCACTATGTACATGTTGTATATAGATGTTTTGAGTGTGTTTGCAGTGTGTTCCCTTTGAAGTTTCCTAGAATTTATGTTAATCTTGTTTACATTTGGTTTGGAGATGTCGATATCCCTTCAACCATATGTTGGTTATGCTAATGGCGCTAATCGAAGTACTTATAACCTTTTTTTTGCAGCATGGGCTATATATGCCCCTAGTGGAAATTTAGTGAGTTTACAAGGGATTTGTATCGGTCACTCTACCAATAATATCATTGATTATAGTGCTATTATTGAACTATTTTTTGATGTTATTTCACATGGTATCCATCATATAGTCATCATACTTGACTCACAACTTGTAATATTGCAGTTAACTAATTTCTATTAAATTAGAAGTCCAACTATGCTTCATATGTTCTTAAGGGTTCTCCTTCTGGAAATACATTTTGATTATATCCAATATCAACACATTCCTAAAAGTCTGAATACATTGACAAATGCATTGGAGAGAGAGAGAGAGAGAGAGAGAGGGATTAAAATTTGGTTTTAAAAAAATTTGTGCCTGAGACACATATGGTCGCATAGCCTGTCATATCAAAAATATGCATGTAGTAAAAAATGGCTATATAGCCTCCTAGTAGACTAATCTTGATGATTCTCATGATAACAAGAAATTGCATGAGCTATCTTTCATAGTAGTCGACTGATACGGTCGTGCACACCAATAGTATGATGTTGTAGTCTCATAGGGATTTGATCAACCCTAGCCTCAATTATGACCTGGATCAATCCCTCCATATGTCACTCCACCTCTGTAAGAGTCTTAGCTACAATGAGATCTCGCAATACCTCTCGTCCCCCTACAACAACTTGTACTCCAACTGGTGCCTGTTGTGGGTCTCCAGCACACTGAAGATAGAATGAACCCACTCGTCGAATGGGTCCAACATTTGCATGTAAAAATCGATAGTTAGTCTTGGATACATAAAAAATAAAAAATAAAATTATAAAACTCAAAAAAAAATTAATCAGAATTATTTTTTTTAACTTATGGCACCCCATGGCAAACCATCAGGAAGCACGAGCTCTGGGTCTCTCTGTAAATCCATCCTAGTGTACAGATAGTATTCAATCATAATGAGTTGGATACATAGTCACTGGAAGAATACTGGAGTGAAACTCATGGATGATGAAAATGCATTTCTAAACATGAGATCTGCCCATCGCTGCATCTGTGGGATACTAGGATCCAGGAGCTCGAGCGAGATATGCTA
The DNA here is from genome assembly GCA_031772625.1 of Pinus tabuliformis. Classification (NCBI taxonomy): domain Eukaryota; kingdom Viridiplantae; phylum Streptophyta; class Pinopsida; order Pinales; family Pinaceae; genus Pinus; species Pinus tabuliformis. Next base: position 647,887,233 of record CM062814.1, read on the forward strand.
TGGTTAGAGTAGTGGAATCTTCTCCAAGGAAAATGAGATCAAAATGGAACCATACCCGAAAATTTTCAATCGTTCATCCTTCGCCTTCATGAGTAACTGCTATTTCATGTTTACTAGTGCTACCTCACTCCAGTTAAATATTGTCAGCGCTATGCACTCTAAAGCATATCGCATTTAGAATCTGTTAGCCAAATGCAAGGTAGCACTGCCAACCAATATATCAATAAGAAATAGGATTCTCCTCAAAGGAAAATGGACCACATCATTTATCTCGATTTTTCCATCTTTGGTTGGTTGTGATCGAGGTCTACAATGTGTGGTGATATAGTCTATGACAGACTCTCCACCTATTCTCGAACCAGATAACGAGATAGGATCACCTCTCCTTAATAAGCATGTCACTAAATAAATATCTTCCACATGTATGTTGAGCATATGTGCTCCAAGACTAAAATCTTGTGCCTAAACATCCCATGCCCTGGCAAGATACTCAAATTGTTCCATCTGTTGTCTCATCGCAGGAAGCCAAAAAAACTTGAGAAGCCCACAATTTCTCACTGCCTGGATGTTTGATGGAGAATTGGCGGCATCCATGTCATCGACTTCATGTTCTCTTTCTCACAAAATTAAATCCATTTTGTTTTTATGGATACCTAAAACACGACAAGAGAAATCATTATAGTAAATCCCATGCAAAAAGCTGAGAGAAATTTGAGTGAGAGAAGATTTTTGAAATGCACCCTACACACTTTGCCAAAGGGAGACAGTGCACTGCATAGCCCTTCACAGTTCAAATATTGCATGCATAGCACACTTTTCGACACTACTATGGTGCGCTTGAGCTAGGGAGAAAATTAATTCCCTGTATCACCTAAAACTTGAAAAAATATGCATGAAATAAAAAAATTGGAACCGAAAAAAGAAAGAGGAAGGTGAGATATCCTACCTAGAAGTGACAATACTCAAAATGATCCACCGGATTGGACGCAATTAGTTTATGAATATCAGCGGAAAAAAGGGACTTAGAGCTCACTCACCAAGAGGTAAAATATAAAATGGTAAAAATGAATTTTTTTTTTTCCTATTTATGGATATTTTCATGATTATTTTATTAATTTTTTACTATTTTGTCCTAAATATGACTTAATTTTAACATGTATTAAATATTTTAAACTTTTGATGATGTTCTGAGAATATTAACAGTGGTAAACTCATGAAAACTTTTATCTCTTTTTTGGGCTCTGTAAACTCATGAAAAAGGAACACCCTAGAGTCCTCTTTCAACTCTTTTCATACTCCCTAAATATGAAAATAGTGTCGAGCAATTGTCTTTTCGAGCTTGTTAAAGTAAATGAAAAACATCTAGTCAGTATAAGTTTAACCTTTTTCCGGGCTGATATAGACTATTTAAGAAAATGGAATACCTTAGTCAAACATGGCTAAGAGGTTCTCCTGAGTATCATTTCCTACCTTTTTAGACTCATGGGACTATTTATGAAAATAAACCTTTGGATTTTTATTTAACTTTTATCGCTTTTTCAGGCACTGTAAACTCATGAAAAAGGAACACCCTAGAGTCCTCTTTCAACTCTTTTCATACTCCCTAAATATGAAAATATTGTTGAGCAATTGTCTTTTCAAGCTTGTTAAAGTAAATGAAAAACATCTACTCAGTATAAGTTTAACCCTTTTCCAGGTTGAGATAGACTATTTAAGAAAATGGAATACCTTAGTCAAACATGGCTAAGAGGTCCTCTGGAGTATCGTTTCCTACCTTTTCAGACTCATGGGACTATTTATGAAAATAAACCTTTGGATTTTTCTTTTTCATCTCTTTTTCAAACCATCTAAACATGGAAAAGGAGTCAAGTTAGACCTTTGTTGGGCTCGTAAAAGCATCAAATAATTATGGACTAGTCGAACATGACGAGACCAAACCACTCCTTCTAAGGGTTTGTTAAAAGTACTCAGAGGGATTCACCTCATCAAGCTTGTCAAAAAATAAAGAGGTACTAACCGAAATGGTTGGGGAATTTGGGAAAATATGGTACTCTACCTATTAATCGTAGTGAGTCTCTCTTGAACATGACACTCTTCCACTTCATCTTTGCGGCTATTGGGTTTGGAAATATGATGGTCTTTTTGGTTCATCACACCATATCAAAGCCTCTATGTTTGATTTTGGGTCAATGCTTCCAACTCTATTCTATGTCATCGATATGTTTAAGAGAAGTCATTTAGTCTACTACAATACTCTTAAGCCTTCATTTCATGTCTATTGTTCCTGAATAAGTTCCACATTAGCATCATTTTGTCTCAAATCTTGGTACCTGTTTTGTATCGTTGATGGGGGATACATGAAAGCCCTCCTATGACAGGTTGCTTCCTTTTGACATCAGGTCATTATCCAGGTAGTTGACTTAGAAACTCCTTTTGGTTAGAAAATCCCTTCGGTACCTTGGGGCTTACATACATCAATGGAAAGTTTCCTTAGTCTCGGTGAATATAGGTCTTCATCATTTGACTTCGACAAAAATATTATGTGTCGTGTTTGACTTCAGCTCTTTCATTCACACCATATAGATTGTACTGCAGTACCTTGAGAACTATTAACATCATTAATGGTTTCTCTCATGTATGTTAATGGGTTACATAATTGGCTAGTAATTAGATGGTTTCTACCATGTTCGATTGCAACTCATTTATTCACATGGTTAGACTTGTGTTGGCATTATGATGCATGTGTTGTACTTGATGGCAACCCACTCGTAGAAGAACAACTCACTTATATATAACTAGATGAATCTACAGAAGAGATATCAGATGTGACAAAATACATGGGATGCAAGACAGCTCAAAGGAATCAGATGAGAAGTTAGCTTTGCCATCAAGTCCAAAGGGGGAGATTGTTGGCATTATGATACAAGTGTTGTCCTTGATGGTAACTCACACAAGTGACAGATCATAGTGCAGCAAGTCAGTAGCAAAGAGTTGATGATCAGACTACAAAGAATGAAGAAAGAAGAGTATATACACAGGTTCACTATATACCAAGTCATGTACATATGCAGGTTATAAATAGGTTCACTATGTACCAAGTCGCGTATATACGCAGGTTCGCTATATACCAAGTAGGGTATACATGTAGGTTATACATGCAAGTTCTCTATATACAAAGGCACGTATACACGCGGGATTGCTGATCAAAAGTCGTGTATGTGTATGCACGCACTTTCATGCACAGAAAAGCGCGTACATGTGGGAAAGATTATTTTTGGGTCCATGGTATTTAGACCTATGGTTTTGGTCCTTGGTATTTCGTCCGAAGTGTTGAACCCAAGTATTGGGTCCCTAGTATTGGTTCTCAATGGTTTTGGACCATGGTATTGAGTAAGGCCTAAGACTATGAAAGGAGAAGAAGATCATTAGGCAAATGCATTGAGAAAGTCTTGAATATTTGATGAAGTATGAGATACAGTATGCAGGTTATGGGTTCATGATGCACTGCTTGATCTAAGCTAAGGAGGAATCTCAACGGTTGATGGAGAACAAGATCTGAGGATAGATCGGGATCTAATGGCTTGGAAGGAATCATCTCTATACAGTTTGATCTTGTTTAGTCTAGATCTGTATACTGACACATGTAATGTTCTGTAAATGTTATGATCTGGGTATAACTCAAGTTTGGAATAGCTGCAAATCATGAATGAATATTTACAGATGTATATGCGGGTTGACTATGATAAAAGAGCGTACATACACAGGTTAGATACATCTAAGTAGTGTATACCATATCAGCTATGAAGTTTGAAATTACAAGTGTTTCTGGTTGTTGATGAGTTCTGATGACTGTTTACTGGTGTCAGTATTCTGCATATTCAGATTGGTTGATTATGTTTATCTTCAGTATTGATGGACGAGATCTATAATGGATCAGGATCAGAATGACTTATCTTTATGTGATCTGATGAACTAGATCTGGTTGCTAACATACATATTATCTTTGTATATGTAATGATCTGGGTATGTCTGAAGTCAAGAAGTGGAGAGAAGTTATAAGTAAGTAATTAATGACATATACGCTAGTTCGACTTGGTGAAGTTGCATATACATGCTGGTTCGGCACTTCCAAGTAGCGTATGCACTCTGATGCATGCTTTTTGATGATACAGTTGGTTCTAATTATTGTTCCAAAGTTCAGTGTTCTGCTCTGTGTTCTGGTGACTGCATTGTGTTGACAGGGTTTCAATGATTCAGTATCAAGTGATTCAGAGATTGATGATGCTAGTGTCGATTGATTGTGTGCTTCAATGATATTGATGGGTCTAGTATGAAAATTAGATGAAAAGTGGCCTTCAGATTATGATGTTGTGGTCCATGAGCATCCAGTCTGAAAATTTATGAAACGTGGTACCTGGAGGAAGAAAGAGAAGGTTGTAGCCTTCTATAGGTCAGCACCTACGTACTAGTACATCAGCTAGTACAAGAGCAAAGGGGGTGATAGCTCCCTTCCAGTAGTAGCTGGAAAACGAGTAAAGGTTGGAGCATTTCGGTAGGCCAGCACCTACGTACTAGTAAATGGATCGGCTAGTACAAGAGCTAAGGGGGTTGTAGCTCCCTTCCAGGAGAGTCTGGAGAACGAGAGAAGGTTGTAGCCTTCTGCAGGTAGAAGCCTACGTATTGGTATAAGACTACACCAATACGAAACCATTGTAAAAGAAGTTTCTTATTAAAAAGAAGATTGAGACGACTTGCAGCAGGTGGTTTTCACCCACATTGAGTTTCCACCTTACATCATGGTGTTCATGTGTGCTTCTTGTGTGTGATGATCTATTCTATTTTACTACTCCTGTTTACTGTTCATATGGTTAATAATGTTTCGATGCACTCATTAAGGATCAACTAACTGAATCATAAGTTTACTGGATATACGCTTGTTGCATTACACACAGTTGCGTATACACGTGGTTTGCCTTAACTGAAGTAGCATATATGAATCTTAATATGGAAATGAAAAAGTTATATTGATTAATAATACTGATTCACCCCCCCCCCCCCCCCCCCCCCTCAATATTATTTCCAACAAACTGTACATTGAATGATCAAGTGAATGATATAGAAGACCCCATATCTATTTTCATCCATCCAAGTTGTGCTTTCAGGTTTAATACAAGATCACAAAGTATGATAGTTGTTATCATACAGACAATCATTCAATCATGGGTCCACACTTTTTCATCAGTGGACACGACTTCTTGATAATTGCACATTTAATGTTAGCTTATGTGTTGACCATGGGTATGCCCCCCTCAGCAGTGATATCATGATGGAAATGAATTGTAATAGATAATGATCTCAACTAGTTGTTCTTGATCCATAACTGTCACAAGGTAAAGCACTTCACTCATCAGCTATTGTTTCTAATTTTTCACATTAGGGGGAATATGTTATAATCCATCTTGTCACATCTAGTCAATAAGCCTACAAACTGGATCAATCCACATCTATGAACATGTTGTCATCATCTCTACACAAAGCCCTTAGCATGACCTCTCTAAAAATCCTGATTTTTTGGCTCTATCTACTGAAAAACCATGTTTTTCGACCCAGCACACCCTACATAACTTGGAAACCAGGTTGTATTGTAGTCTCTACTTCTCGGATGGTGCACTGCAATGCACCCTACATAACTGAGTAGGTGCATTGATTCTATAAAGTCCTAAAAAAAATAAAAATAAAATCTAAAATTCTTCTTCCAAAAGCTTCCAAGGGTTGTTTTAACCATTTACCATATATAAGAATCTCGAGCCCTATCTTATCCTACCTTGGACGCTTCACGTCTTATCCCTTCAGCTAATCCTCCCATCATATGTGGATCATAAGCTCATTATGGTATATCATGAACTAACATCAGAGGTTCGCTTCTAGAGATTTATTATGCTCTCATGTTGCTTCCTTGAATCTAAAGGAGACATCATATTCATGCATTAGGGTGACATTGAGGTGTGCTTTGTGACAAGGAAGGACAAGTCAACTTGGTGAGATATCTACAAGATCAACTGCTATTCTTAGTTGTAAACTTTCTCATATTTATATTAATACTGTAAAAACCTTCTCCCACATCTACCCAAGGAACTGACCAGGCAGCGTAAACATGTGACGAGTGCCACTATGATATGATTCGACCTCCTAAGTCACATTGAGGAAGTGGAATTGACGGAAACACACCATATAGACATTCAACATCAGCTTCAGGACCCCCAGGAGCTAATCCACCACTTCAAGTTCCCAATCCCCGAGTTAACCTAGCATTTCAATGAACTAAACCAAAAGTCACTCCAATGAAAAGGAATGCATGTGATTGAAACCCTATTGTCACTCCCACAATGCCTACAAGGGAGATATTGCAGTCTTTTTCAGCCAGTTCTATGCCAGAGACTGTGATATTTAAGCCACTTTTTCAGGGCTAGTCTCCAAACCAATGCCTAGAACTTGATGATACTTTCCAAGACAATAAATGACACCACAGAAAAGCCTCTAACACAAAATTTTATCAAGGAATTGACCTAACCAAGCCTAACCATGACAGAAATTTGTCAAACTCTTATTAAATATGTAATCTACAGGTGTAAATAACAGATCTAAGCATAGGGGTCTCATACTTATCTGAGATTCACCATGAAGCATTTTTTCCTTATCACTTTAACTTCCATTCCATCCATTAGGTCATAGATACATTGTTCATTCATTTACAAGTAAAAACATGATGAGATCTATACATAGCTATTTTCATAAAGCATATACATAACCAACATAATAGGGATAGAAATATCAATGAAATCACAACCATATGCACCACATATAATCCATCATAATACTCATAGAAATACTAGAAGAAATAACATTTCATTAATGATGAAAAACCCAAACCCAGGATGGGACTTCCATGTTCCACCCAACCATAGAATGGTTGAGCCAAATGTCTCTTCAACCATTCACCCCCATCCCATATTCCAATCATGAATGTGGGATCTCATAGAACATATCCATCAAAACTCATCCAGGGCTTCCAGATGCCATCCACGTCAACCCATAAAATAGTGATTCCACCTCACGGTTGAACATCACCAAAACCATCATCATATCGGTCTCTATCCCAACGTTCCAAGGCTCCAAATCGTTTGTTCCAACCAAGGCTCTAGGACTAGTAACTCAACCCACAGTTGTCATCGGGCTCCAAAGTGTTTGTCCAACAAAGGCTCCAGGATTAGTAACTCAACCCACCAAGGGTTCTAGGAACTAGTACCTTAATGCAAGCTAATGAAACATGAGAACCAACCAAAACAAACAATGAAAATAAACCCAAAATGACCATGGCTATCTAGGAAATGGAAAGGCTAGGAAATCCACTATGAATCCCATCCATCCTCCATGCCAGTGACATATCACAACCAATAAGCCTCATGCATATTCCATGCATGCCAAAATTTAGTGAAGGAAACATACATGTAACTTGGTACATGCAAGAAAATATGATGTAGCTACTGATCGTGCTTCCCTCTTGCACTTTCCTGCTCTTCCTTTGCCTTCTTGGTCCAAGAATTTGAGTATGCCACACCCACAAAGAGTGATCCAAGAAAAATCTAAGTCTCCACGAGTATGAGAGAGAGCTCCAACAATGAACTGACCAAGTCTGAGGCAAGAGCTTGCCAACTGATCCTCAGAAGCCTTCTTATTAATGAGGCCAGTATTTTCTTCATTTTCCATTATTTTGCTTCATTTTCCTCCTCATATGTAACCTGTGACATTTCACCTTCCTTTTCTCCTAATTTCCTTTATTTTCATAAATAATGTGCCAAAAATCCCACTTTGCCTTTCCAAAGCTTTAGCCATTTCCTTTTTCCAATTTCATAAGCCATGATAAACCGAATCAACACCCATTAGGATGTTTCCCCCACCATTCATCCTGGAATACATGTCCCATCATGATGGCCTTATATATTTTTACATGAAATTTTCACTAGGGTTGTTACAGAACCCTCCCACTTTGGGGCACACCTTCCTCGGTGTTTAATGACAATTATGACCACAAGAACCTGAAAACAAAACATATTTCTCATGGAGCTTTATAACATAGCTCGTTGCAGTGTTTACAATGGCCACTACAAAAAAATGACAAACATACCATTTACTGGAGCTTTATAACACAACTCATTACAGTATTTAAAATAACCACATATACACATACACATTTTATTCAACTAGAAAATAACCATATTGTCTATGGAGCTTTATAAATCCAACTCAAAGCAATATTTACAATAATATACACATATATAGATATGCACATTTTCTCACCCAAAAAATAAAAGGATACGATGCTTGCATCCACAACAAGGGAATCCAGAGGCTCACACCTCCACCCTCAAAGTAATACAAGGATTCACCTCCTTCCCATGAAGTCCAGAATCCACTACAAAGTCAAATATGCCTCCAATGTCCAAAGCGATGATCTTGTACCACTTGTCCTCTCAGTGAATAATTACCAGCTCATTGTTCCCAGACGCACTCCCAATGTGCATCTGATTCCATCTGACAATGCTAATGACCAAAACAAATCCATTCCCGGTTTTCCCTTCACTACTACAAAGTCCCTCGGGCAATCCATTCAACCCCTTTCGTGCAATCACTCACCTTCAAAGTTCTGTTGGCACCCCCATCTTGGGTAGTCCATCCCTTGGGAAGTCTTCCTTACATCTGAAGATACAAAACCAAGTCATACACCTACCTCAAACCATCATACAGGTCATAGCGTGCTCATGGAAATCAATGGACACTATTGGGTACCAGTGTCCCACAATGGCTCTGCCCCTAAAGTACTTTACCAGTATACTGTTGCATGTTCTAATTTCTTTCATTGTTGCTGCTAATTCTTGCAGTCGATTTCGTCCACTCAATTGGGCATGTTCATGCATTCCTATTCCAGGCACATAATTTCCATTAGATTCAAAATAAAATGAAATAACTTCAAATCATATCTCATTTGTAGCTCATCAATAAGGTACATTTTCAATATTGTTTATTCCTGTCATTACAAGTCAAACTAACATATTTGGTCAAATCATCATGTATAAATATATCACATCAGATTATCTCTAAATACGACCATCATAAATCACATGTAACCATCATAAATGAGAATTATAGATCACATGTAATCATGATAGACTGAAATCATAAATCACATGCATAATAAAACTGAAATAAAATATTGATACTTATCCTCTAATCAATCCTTGGCTTCTTCCTTGTCTTTATTCCATACGCACTACGGATCAGTTTCCAGACTCAACAAACACCAAGTTCCTTCTCCTCAACCATATGTGCACTCACATATTTTACATCCCACACATACAACCAAAAACGACATGCCGCACCATGCAATACATGTGTCTACACTTGACATACAACACATACACCTACACCCAGTGTATAACACAACACAATACATACTCCTACATCCGGTGTACGACACAACACAACATGTGTGCATACATAATTCACATCACAAGACATACATCCACACACAAGGTGCAACACCACAAAATGCATACACATACACCTGATATAAAACACAACTCATACGTCTATACCTGATGTACAACGCCACATAATACATGTACCTACACCTGGCATACAACAAAACAAAATACATGTACTACAAAAAGTACAACACAAGGAATACACATGTCATGATACCACAACTACACAATGCACATACATAGTACCACATATACACAACACAACATGTATGACACACACAAAATACCACATGTACACCAGTACCATATGTACAACACATACACAATGTGGAGTGATAAAAAGGTGTCTTTTAAACTCCTAATTACCTCACATTAATTTTCAACCCAGGGACGACTTTTTATTTCAAGAGTGTACTTAGTCTGAGGCGGCTATTTACTCAAGAGTAATGTTTAGTAGTACAGCGTTCAGAGAACACAAGAGTAGACGGGTGCTAAACTATGACTAAATTACTTCAAAAGGATAAAATCACACAAGACAGCTTATCAGTCAAGGGTGCGGAAGTGATAACCCATCCCTCTAGAAACTGATGGAAAGGAAATTAGAGCATGGACCATAGGTCTGGGAGCTAGGCAGCGACTGCTGAGGCTCACTACAGCCTTAGACCTTCTCTCACACCAAAGCAGCAAATGCAAGTAAATGGAACGGCAGCAAGTACAATGGAATAGCAAAAGGAAATAGAACAACAGTAAATGAAACAACAATCAAAAGAACTAAATCTCGCGAGTCAGAACTAAACTTGAACCAAACTCACATTCTGCAATAAAATAACAATCTTCAAAAGCAATTTCAATGAACTTTACTTTATGAGGCGATATTCACAAATGAATTATGGAACAACATTTATCATATATACACAACACACTTACTATAGCAATCTGATGGTTCAAGAGCATATGACTAAGTTCCAGACAGAATAATATTACTTCCGGATTCTCATAAATAAGAATTCAAATGAATCCAATACGGCAATATTCAATATGAAGGCTCTGTAACAGAAACAGTTGGTTTAAATAGTGAACATGCAATCAACTCTGAAAAGATTCATTCACACAATATAGAGTCACTTACATAAACTTCCCGAATGAAACCATTAATGAATTAGTCGTAACAGAGCATGGAATAGCATATGAAAAATCATATCAGATTACCGAGTAAAACTAATAAGCAAACCACACATAAAACAAAAGAATATAATATACAGTAGCAGCAACAGCGTACTCCACCAGAGGCTGGGCCCTTAGCCGCCAGCGGACGCTGCTGGGTTACTTCAGAAGGAAAAGAGTGAACAGCAACGCCCAAATTATGTATTAGTCATTAAATAGTGAAATCATTACAATAGTTGAAGCTTTGAGACTTACAACATAAAACAATCCTTCCTTCCTCCTATCCTATCATGAATCCTTGCTTCTGAATCTCTAATTCAAATCATCAATTCGCCATCATTCGAATCCCCAAAGTCATCCTGAAGTCTCCCTGAAATCACCTCCATCTCTGATCTTTGTTTTCATTTAAATAGAGAGATCAGAGAGAAGTTACAATAGAGATAACTACAACATAATTTACATTACAAAATTGGTTTGATTCTAACCAGATGATCAACAAGAAAATATATTTCCTTTCATCTCTCAACAAAAGCAAGACGAATTTGGGTTTGCAGCTAAAGTTTGGAGGACGGCCGCAACTGCAAATCTGATAAAATTGTGCTCAAAGAACCCTACATTTCTCTCTGTACAAGCCGAATTTGGGCAAACCATTCTTTCTCAAAGTTAATTGGGCCCGTTCTGGACAAAACCCATGTTCCGGATTTTCCAAATTCGTCTTCATTTGCTCAGAATCTCAACCGCAAAACTGTCACTCCTTAAACCAGCGAATTTCTGAGTTGGCAGATTTAAAAATCAAATCTTCAATCTGGAAGTTACCTTGGAGGCTAAAAATGGTGAATAATGTTATAACCAACTTATTAGAACTATCATTGATAAAATAATGCATAATCATCAATTTATTAGAAATAAAGGAGAATAAATAATATTCATCCATGAGAGCATAAATCATTTATAAAATGGATTTAAATGATAAATTGTAATAGATGATATAATAGAGAAGAGTAAAAATGGATGAAATAAGTGTTACAAAGTGGTCATATTCATGGCCCAACATATCCCCACACTCAATATGTTGCATGTCCTCATGCAACGAAAACTGAATATATTGCATGTCTTCATGCAACCCAAAGACAAAAACCCATGTGTTAACCAAGCGATAAAAAATATGTTCATCTCAGCTCATGAAATGGATAGAACAAATGAATTCTTCCTTAATTAATGAATATTCACTTTTAGTAATCTTGATGAAGGCATAACAATTTTTACATTGACATTCAATTATATGTATATATGAAGTTGCAACAAAATATGATATAAGTAACAACAAACTTCATTAACCATTTTCCCAAAATCTACAAACCAGATTTTGTTGAAATGTTACAAGTAGATTTGTAATATATGAAGGCTTCTATGATCCAAAAATCAGATCGTTTTGATGCATGGATCATGAGATATAAACAAAATGGTTGTAGGTGAGAGTGCATGATTTCTGAAATTTTTATGAACCAATTTATCTTGAATTTATCTAGGTATGTGTATTTTAATAGTATGTCTGTGTTTCCTAGAGATCACAAGAATGGAGTTCATAGTTTTAAAAATATGTGGAAATCAATTTCTACACTGAAATTGTATGCCTTAAAGGAGAAAGAAAATAGAAAACATCCATCATGCATAGCAATTCCTCCCCCTCTCTGAAAAATTAGCATGTCCTCATGCGATGCTAGAAAACAAAGAGAGGTGGTTGCTACCAGCTGTCGAATTCTATGCTTGGTGTAAAACAACATGGAATAAGGGAGGTGTTGAGAGTGAATAAGAATAGCAATGGATGATAAAGAATATGAATGCCGTGGTGATAAGAAAAAAAGGAATGAAAGGAACACTCCTCCATACTCGGAAATGATATGCTGCTGAAAAATGGGAAGTGATAAAAACTATGAAATGAAGGATGGTAAATAATGCTCAAAATGGATGTTCAGTAAATTCTCATAAATTCGTAATAAACCAGAAAATTATGCTATTTTACCTCAAGTTTTACCTCCAAAAGAAAAATGTGGAATGACATATATGTATTGACAGTTGTTGAAGCTGATGTAGGCAAAGTTGGTGCTAAAAGTGATGCAAAAGGTGGAATCCAGGTAAGCACACAATGTCTGAAGAGTTGTTCATGTTCGCAAGTTGCTCGAGCCGCGTCTGTTAGTTGCAATAGTGTGGTCATGCTGTGAATAGAATTTCCCCTGCATACTGGTTGTTCTCCTGTAAACAAATCATACTTGTGCATACAATGTTCTTGAAGCCATAGTGTTGGTTTTGAATAGCAACAGATAAAATGCATGCAAAATTTCAATTAGAAAAACTTATCAAATCAACAAGTTATGGCAGAGTGTAGTAATCATAGCACATGCAATCCCATAATGCATACATTCCCCCCTCCAATTGGAAAATGGGTTCCATAACCATAAAGCATATGAAAGGGGTGGTGCTGACGGCAAGGCAATGGAATGAACAATATATCAGTGAAGCAGAGTACACTTATCAATGATAGGACGGTGAAAATTATGGTTATATTGAGAGAAAAGTGTGTAAAGATAGTTATGAATAAGAGATAGGACGCTTTGGATTGATGATAGTTTATACAAAACGAAAAAGGACAACAATATGCTAAAAAGATGCTTTACTGATAGTATTCTAGCTGAAAATGATGCAATTGATCATAAAACAATTTCTCATGCATAAAGGTTCAAAACAGGGAAAAAGTTAAGGAAATAACTTCTCTGATAAAAATAAAAATAAGAAAAAGGTATTATAATAATAATTGACGATAAGATATAACTTCAATACCATAAGCAGAGCCGTTGCTGCCAGCAGGCGTCCATAGCCTCGGCAGGGTTGCTTTTTAACCCATATGAGCTAGAATCCTCAATTTATAACTAGAGAGTTTCAGTGTTGTTCTACAGAAGAGATCAATGTGCTGGCATGGTAACCAGATAACCACACTGCCATTCACTAGGATGTAGCAAAAGTGATCAGGCCGGCTCGTGATGAGACCTCCTGTTCCATGGATAATTTGGCTATCCAATGGATCATAACCCTGGTGTGGTGGCCATAATGGGAATGTCACTTTCTTACAACCTTATGAACATGGTAGGCTGGCTCGTAATGAGACCCCCTATCCTCCATCTGTGAACAAAATTTTGTTGTTATTACATATTTTTATGATAAAAAGAAGGAGGCTCAGTACTCCTTAAGAGCAGGGATGGTGGAAGAAGTTGAACATGTCAAAAAAAATATACCCATAATCTCGTTTATTACAGACAGAGAAGATTATAACCAGGAAGGGTGGAACCAGCATGGTATTAAGATGGTCAATCAATATCATGTTCAACAGAAAACAATGCAGTAAAGTGATATATAAATAATTGTGTCCCTTCTGAAAAAAATCTATCATCAAGGAGCTGTCCGGTTAAAGATTATAACGTGAATGATATTAACTTTGCTTCAAAAGAACCCATAATTCTTGTCCTGATAAAAGTAGTGTACTTCATGCCATAAAAGGGAATCGGTAAAATGTGGTTGAGATGAATTAGGAATAATATCACAAGAGGAAGAAAAGGGTTGCTCTCAAAAATACTCCCAAAGTGTTGTTTTTTTTTGAATGAACAGCAAAAACACTCAAAAAAATGTTATTCCTTGTAGGGAACAACAAAGGAAATGCACACCAAAAAGCAAAAATACACACAAAAAAATGTGAGAATGCGAATGCCGTTCCTTTGGAAAAAGGAACAGCAAAAATCAAAAGTACCGTTCCTTTGAAAAAGGAACATCAAAAATGAAAAGTGTCGAAGTGCTGTCCCTTTCGAAAAGGAACAGCAAAACGTGAAAGTACAGAAGTGCTGTTCCATTCGAAATGGAACAGCAAAACGTGAAAGTGCAGAGGTGCTGTTCCATTTCAAAAAGGAACAGCAAAACGTGAAAGTGAAGAAGTGTTGTTCCATTTCGAAAAGGAACAACAAAAAGTGAAAGTGCAGAAGTGCTGTTCCATTTCGAAAAGGAACAACAGCTGTTCCATTTCGAAAAGGAACAGCAAAATGTGAAAGTGCAAAAGTGTTGTTCCATTTCGAAAAGGAACAGCAAAACGTGAAAGTGCAAAAGTGCTGTTCCATTTCGAAAAGGAACAGCAGCTGTTCCATTTCGAAAAGGAACAGCAAAATGTGAAAGTGCAAAAGTGCTGTTCCATTTCGAAAAGGAACAGCAAAATGTGAAAGTGCAAAAGTGCTGTCCCATTTCGAAAAGGAACAGCAGCTGTTCCATTTCGAAATGGAACAGCAAAATGTGAAAGTGCAAAAGTGTTGTTCCATTTCGAAAAGGAATAGCAAAATGAACTGTTGAAAAGGAACAGCAAAATGAATGGCTGAACCAAAAAGTGCTATTCCCTTAGAAAATAAATAGCAAAACGAAAATGATGTCCCTTTGAAAAAGGAACAGCCGGAACGACAAAAATGCACACAAATGTTGTCCCTTCAGAAAAGGAACAGCAAAATACACAACCATAAAATGCAAACACGCAAAGAATGAATTAGCTGTTCACTACATTGATGCTGAGGATGAGTTGCACTTTGAATGAAGCAACACCTGAAACACAAAATATAAGAGAAATTAGAAAAAAACAACAAAAAGCAGTATGTAAATAAATAAATTGAGTTACAACAGCTATGATGTTATGTCAAAAAAATGATCTATTTGAAAAATGTTTTGGCAACAGTGACAAGACATGAATTTTCAAATGGAAATCAATTCTTCATTTCTTCTATTATGAATCCGTTGGGTAACGAGTTGGATGAAATTCCTTTGTTTCATTTAAAATTTCTTTCAAAAATCACTCGTCCATAAATTGACCTTCTTTATTTTCCCAAGACCTGTAAAAAACGAGTATCTACCTGCAATAAAACATTAAATCATGGAGAAAGAGAGGTGCGCGGGCTCCCCTAATCCAAGAATTATGTAAAAAACTAACAAGTAGTTACTCTGTAGAACAAATCCTTGGAGAAAATAACAAAGTAAAGTTTATTTGTTACCTGCGGGAGAGCAGTGGCCAATCATACTAACCTGCAGTGTTTTAATCACTTCTTTGTTTTTCGTCGAAATTGAGTGATTCCAAAGCCAAATGAGAGCTAATTCGAAGCTTTATCTCCATTAGAAACAGGTTTTAAAGATTCAATGATATGATATGTCAATTTTAGTTAGAACAACCTGCATAATAGAGTCATTGTCGATTACCCGGCTTAGACCAACAGTTGATATTTCAAGCGTAACTTTTTCGTTTGATGTCGGATTCGAATGATTCAAATTGGAAATGAAAATAGATTCATTTATTTATCTCCAATAGAAATAGGTTTTGAAGACAAGAAGAATTGATAGGTCAAATACTGTAAGGAACAGCCAGAAAGACATAGTGTTAAGAGTGCTGATTTACGATAGACAGTCAGTATTTTGATCATAACTTCCCCATACGATATCAAAAATGAGTGATTCCAATTGCATTGTAAACTAGATTCATAGGGGAATCTACCATAGAAACAGGTTTTAAAAATTCATTCATTTAGGCCTCCAAAAACTGACTGTCCCAACTCTGTTCCTGAGCTGCCCGCTAGACATCCGGTCAATGTTTTGGCTCTAACTTTTTCGTTTCAAATCCAAATTGAGTGATTCAAATTGGGTTAGAAACTATACATCAAGGGATACTTAGGTTAGAAACAGGTTTTAGAAATATTCACTTTTGGGCCCTCAAAACATGACTGTCTCGACTGTTTTTCCAGAAAGTTCATCAAGCCCGCAAGCCAAAAAAATGAAATTCAAGCATTTTTTCAAATTGGTGATAAAAATGAAAATGAGTGTTTGTAGAACTTATTATTTCCATTGTAAATCATCTACATACACAAATTATTAAAAAAACATTATCACCGATGTTGATTTCGATAGCATGTTGCAACAAAAACAACTAGTTTTACAAAAGAACAAAATGCACTTATTTATGTCCTTATTTTATTTTATTTTATTTTTTCACTAGCCTACTTTGATTGAAGGATGAATATGACTACGTATATGAGTACTTCCAGTGAATCCATTTTCGAAATACGGCTTCACGTATGCACATACCCAAATTTGAAAAATGCATGTTAATGGATATTAGGGTATGAGAAGCCAACTTCCCTTCAAAAAATGGTATCAAAAATTGTTGAAGCATGGAGTGATGTTGCAAACAAATGATGGAGGCTAACCAATCTTCAATGTATCCTTTATTTTCTTGATTTCGCATAGCCATCATATCATGAAGTTCTTGAGCTTTTAAAATAGCTTGTTGATGCATAGTAAAAGAAACCTCATTTTCTTCCATAGCTTCTACAATTTTTGCATTTGAAACATTCTGAATCTCATTGTAGGTTTTCTCTAATAACACATGTGAGATAGAATGGGTGGGAAGGGTGGGTAAATTTGCCAGTTCAATATTGTAAGCATGTTGTACTGGTTTATTATGGTGAGGGTGTGGAATTAGTTGAGCAGGAAAATGTGTATGGAATGGAGCATTTTGATGATGTGGTTGATTGGGTTGTGTGAATGGTTTTGATGGGCAAGCAAGGTGTTGTGAAAGAGCTGGTGGAGAATATGGAGAATGTGCTTGTGCTACAAGATGAGGGAGAGTAGTCATGCCATCATAAGATGAACCATGCCCAACTTGTAAACAAGATAGGTGGTTATATTGAAATTGACATGGCTGCCCTAACACATTAGCATTCCATAATGGATTATGCAAGTATGACAATGGAGAAAAAGTGTTTTGAACCATACCTGTAGGCCTTGTTGCAGCTTTCTTACCTCTTTGATATGCTACTT
Organism: Pinus tabuliformis; assembly: GCA_031772625.1. Lineage (NCBI taxonomy): Eukaryota > Viridiplantae > Streptophyta > Pinopsida > Pinales > Pinaceae > Pinus > Pinus tabuliformis. The sequence goes on from CM062814.1 coordinate 647,904,827, forward strand.
CCATCCTAGATAAGGAAGAGTGAGTATCTATGAGATGCTCCTTTCAGTCCTGAGGGTAAAACACTTCATCCAATTCTTGATTTTTATGAACCTGCAAAACATCCAATTTTCCGTTTAGAGAGCTAATAAAATCAACTTTAAAATTTTCAAATAAAGCATTGATTTCAGCTTTTATGTTTCCTATTCTTGTAGCAGATTTAGAAAATAAGGGACAAACTTCTCTAGAATTCTTACCAGCCTTGGAGATTCCTCTTGAATACCTTATGCACAATTCACAAACATCATCATATGACAACTGAAAAACATCACCTTTTCCTATCAGATTTAAAAGTTCTAAAAATTTATCTTTAATTCCTCTAAGAATGAGTGTTTTTAAGATCTCTTTTTCCAAATGCTTATATTTTGATTTTTGAAGGTTATAATGAAATCGATCTACATAATCCTCCAAACTTTCATCTTCCCCTTGTATCATACCGAAAATATCTTCATTGGATTTGCAATAGTCTTGGTACTTCTTCAAGAATATGTTCTTCATGTCCTCCCATGATTGGATGCAATTCCCACCTAGGCTCATGAACCATCGGAGAGCTGCTCCTTTTAGAGTAAGAGGAAACACTTTCAATCTTTGATCATTAGTACAATAATCATATCCTCTACAAAGTATTTCGAACTCAAATAAAAATGTATCTGGATCTTCATTTGCTAAACGATGAAAATTTGGTAAAGATGGGGGAATTATGTGCATTTGTGTCACTTCTCCTAGATCTTTGATAGGAAATTCAAAAGTAGAAACGTGAGCCATTTCTTACCATAGTTTAATATGTTCTTCATGTGTTTCTTCGAGGCTCCTTCTTCAAATGTTCCTGTCAATCGATTAGTGAAATGGGTGGTGTTTACATCACCACTTGCGTGAGATCACGTAATTCATTTTTTAAAATTTTCTATCTTTTTCCTAATCATTCACACAAAAATTCAAACATCTATCTCTACCCTAGGTTCTTTAACAGTCCTGTTGGAAAGCGGACGGGGGAGCAGGGCTTTTACATGCTCCATACGCAGGTTCTTACCTTCCGTTTTTAAGATCCAACTCTTCCCTAGCAGGCACTCATCAGATTCACACTACTCTTTAGAAATGGTTACACTCTCCCCGGCAACGGCGCCAAAATGTGGAGCGATAAAAAGGTGTCTTTTAAACTCCTAATTACCTCACATTAATTGTCAACCCAGGGACGACTTTTTATTTCAAGAGTGTACTCAGTCTGAGGCGGCTATTTACTCAAGAGTAATGTTTAGTAGTACAGCGTTTAGAGAACACAACAGTAGACGGGTGCTAAACTATGACTAAATTACTTCAAAAGGATAAAATCACACAATATACCTTATTAGTCAAGGGTGCGGAAGTGATAACCCATCCCTCTAGAAACTGATGGAAAGGAAATTAGAGCATGGACCATAGGTCTGGGAGCTAGGCAGCGACTGCTAAGGCTCACTACAGCCTTAGACCTTCTCTCACACCAAAGCAGCAAATGCAAGTAAATGGAACGGCAGCAAGTACAATGGAATAGCAAAAGGAAATAGAACAGCAGTAAATGAAACAACAATCAAAAGAACTAAATCTCGCGAGTCAGAACTAAACTTGAACCAAACTCACATTCTGCAATAAAATAACAATCTTCAAAAGCAATTTCAATGAACTTTACTTTATGAGGCGATATTCACAAATGAATTATGGAACAACATTTATCATATATACACAACACACTTACTATAGCAATCTGATGGTTCAAGAGCATATAACTAAGTTCCAGACAGAATAATATTACTTCCGGATTCTCATAAATAAGAATTCAAATGAATCCAATACGGCAATATTCAATATGAAGGCTCTGTAACAAAAACAGTTGGTTTAAATAGTGAACATGCAATCAACTCTGAAAAGATTCATTCACACAATATAGAGTCACTTACATAAACTTCCCGAATGAAACCATTAATGAATTAGTCGTAACAGAGCATGGAATAGCATATGAAAAATCATATCAGATTACCGAGTAAAACTAATAAGCAAACCACGCATAAAACAAAAGAATATAATATACAATAGCAGCAGCAGCGTACTCCACCAAAGGCTGGGCCCTTAGCCGCCAGCGGACGCAGCTGGGTTACTTCAGAAGGAAAAGAGTGAACAGCAACGCCCAAATTATGTATTAGTCATTAAATAGTGAAATCATTACAATAGTTGAAGCTTTGAGACTTACAACATAAAACAATCCTTCCTTCCTCCTATCCTATCATGAATCCTTGCTTCTGAATCTCTAATTCAAATCATCAATTCGCCATCATTCGAATCCCCAAAGTCATCCTGAAGTCTCCCTGAAATCACCTTCATCTCTGATCTTTGTTTTCATTTAAATAGAGAGATCAGAGAGAAGTTACAATAGAGATAACTACAACATGATTTACATTACAAAATTGGTTTGATTCTAACCAGATGATCAACAAGAAAATATATTTCCTTTCATCTCTCAACAAAAGCAAGACGAATTTGGGTTTGCAGCTAAAGTTTGGAGGACGGCCGCAACTGCAAATCTGAGAAAATCTTGCTCAAAGAACCCTACGTTTCTCTCTGTACAAGTCGAATTTGGGCAAACCATTTTTTACGAAAATTAATTGGGCCCGTTCTGGACAAAACCCATGTTCCGGATTTTCCAAATTCGTCTTCATTTGCTCAGAATCTCAACCGTAAAACTGTCACTCCTTAAACCAACGAATTTCTGAGTTGGCAGATTTAAAAATCAAATCTTCAATCTGGAAGTTACCTTGGAGGCTAAAAATGGTGAATAATGTTATAACCAACTTATTAGAACTATCATTGATAAAATAATGCATAATCATCAATTTATTAGAAATAAAGGAGAATAAATAATATTCATCCATGAGAGCATAAATCATTTATAAAATGGAATTAAATGATAAATTGTAATAGATGATATAATAGAGAAGAGTAAAAATGGATGAAATAAGTGTTACAAAGTGGTCGTATTCATGGCCCAACACACAATACCTCCTGTACAAAGCAAAATATTCACAACGTGTGCTCATCATCACATATACATGACACCACTTGCACAACGTGTACACAATGCCACATGTACATTGTGTTAAGGCCTAAATCTACCTCAGGCTGAGAAAGGCAGGTCTAGGGTAACATTAAACGACGCTTAACCTGGTAGCTAGCCCTACCAGGTTGGGAGAGGGCTCTCTCCTTGTCAATCTCAATGAAAATTTTTCAAAGAAAGCTTGAGATGACTGATATAAAAACTAATCTTAGGCTAGGTATGATTGCTCAGAAGAATTTGATTTATTTTAATGGTTGGTTACTAGATCAGATGGGGAAGGTAGCTTTGGGTGCGGGAAATCAACACAGATTTGCAGAGGCTTCTAGGGGGCAAGGTAGGCAAGTGTTTTAGCACTTTGAAATGAGTGTAATGGTGAGCCTAAAGACTGTTGAGGAGCTGGAGAGGGCATGCAAATTTCATGAGTCCTCTTCAAATAGTAGAAAACCTGTAGAACTAAACAAATCCCAAGGTAGAGCACTGAAACAACAATGAATTCCACCTTTCAAACTAGATTCATTTACTTATGCAGAAAGAGAGATATGATGGAACACATAAACATAAGATCAACTAAATTACAGAGAAGAAACTATGCTAATTCACATTACCACAAGAATCCCACAAGATGCTGCAAAACCCTGGTTTATTTCCTTGCCAAACTGCAGAAATGATGTACAAAGTAGCTCAGTGCATCCACAAGATTCCAACCTTCTGCCAAAGTCCAACCCCTACACTATGAAATTCATAAAATATATACATTTTCTCATCCTTGTAATAAGGGAATTGAGCTCAACCATTTTCTTCAAAATAGAATCAATTACATTAAATTTGGATCGAATTTCTAAAAATAGGTGTTGAAGATGAACTCGTATCACCTAAACCATAGCACCTGTTACAAAACGGAAAGATGCTTTTGTATATAAGGTAATTTTGGAGAAAAACCTCTCTCAAATTTGGGAAATTCATTTCCAGTTGCTCATAATCTGTGCCACAAAATCATCTCTAAAATAGAAAATCATTAAAAATTTAAATTTGTGAAAATGAGTTGTAAAGATCTAGTCACATATCCCAATTCACACCACCTGTGAATAAACTAAAAGAAGTTTTTGTTATATGGCTCATGATTAACAAAAATTCCCTTGGGTTTTGTAAAATTACTTTCCATTTGTTGTAAAATGACACCACACTAAAATGACTAAAACAGTAAAAAATATGAAAATTTTGCTTTGTTTTAATGTACGCTCCAAATATCACTGTATATCTCCCACATATTAGCACCTGTGCATAAACTGAAGGAGGTTTTTGTTATTTGGTATGTGATGAACAAAAACTTCTTTCACTTTTGAGAAATTCCTTACCATTATTTCAGAAACTGATTTTGTACTAAACTTGTCATTGTGTGTAGCTACTGACCTCAAAACATGCATAACCAAGAATCACTCATTCATTTCGATCATATCTTCTGATCCAGAAACCGGTTATGGGAGTGTGATATACTATTGGAAATATTTTTCTGAGCTTCTTATGATGGAAATACTTAGGATATGATTTGCATTGAACATCATGTGCAAAACATCTAACCAAACCAGACATAGTAATAGCTCATGTTGATCCCTGGTGACACGCTGCGAAGACTGGAACTAACACATCGTACCACCTGTAAAACATGTACATAATATCACATTTACACAGTACCATATGCACGACATGCACACGACACCATATGTACACAGTGCCACATGCACGACATGTACATAGCACCACCTGCACACAACACCACTTGTACCACATGTACATGTCACCACATGCTCAAAACACCACTTGTACAAGCATCCACACAACACCATATGTACAGAGCACCATATGTACAACATTCACACAATTCCATATGTACATAGAACTACATATACAACATGTATGTTAGGCCCCTATACTACTAGTGTAACCCCCTATTGTTGTTAGTATAACCCACCTATTATATTGATGTACCCATGTAGTGCCCATATTGTTACTATTGGGCCACATAGAAGCCCACTATTGTTATTATTGTGCCCTTACATTATTATTATTATGTCGGCTCTGATTATGTTATAACCCCTTAGACTCCTATATATAGAAAGGAGGTCTTTTCATTTGTATCATCCAAGAATTGTTCATTTATGTAATGTAAAGGAGGTTGCCCCCTCGAAGAGGCTGAATTCTAAGGCGTTGATCTATCTTTTCTTGAGTTGGTTCCATAACATTTGGTATCAGAGCTTTGGATTCTAGGGTTTCGCTGCTCCAAACAGGTCATCGTAGCATTTTCGTTATAACTTTTTTCTGTGACGTTTCAGAAGTCGCAAAAAATACCCATTTGAGAAGAAATCGCGCTAAACCTTGGGTCCGAATTTCATAACTTTTCGCGTGATATTTGCGGAGCTATGATCTGAGGAATTTGGTCTTTTTGCAGACTCTTAAATTACATTCAAAACAGGTGACCTGGGGAAAATCGTCATAACTTTGTCTCTGGGGATCAGATTGAAGTTCTGTAAGAAGGTACAGAAATAGGACGGACTGTAGTTTCTTGTGGGTATTTTTCAGATCCAAAGGTCGAAACAGTGACTCGTGGCACGTCGTACAAGTTTGCTCTACTGAACTAGTCTATAATCAAGTCACTGTGGGAGATTTCGCATAACTCTTCCTTGGAGAATCCAATTTGGGTCAGACTTGTGGCATTGGAAAGAGGACACAGAGGGCTACTGTAGGTCACAAATTCAGAACTAGGTGATTGAAAAGTACAGAGTTACAGTCGTTTCAAGGTTGAGCTCCTAAAATCAAGAAAAAGCAAGATGAGGAAGTTTGATGGCAAGGATCCGGTAAATTGGATACTTCAAATGGAGCAATATTTTGATCTACATGGTGTACAACTGTTACAAAAGGTATGTATTGCATCTTCATATTTAGAACCAGATCAATTTTTATGGTATGAAGGGCTTTGTTCTCGTAAAAAACTTGTTACATGGTCAATTTTCACGGAGGAAATGATAGCACATTATGAGGATACAAAGAGCAACACCTTCTTTAGAGCAACACCACAACAATTGGAAAGAGTAAAAGGGCTTTGTGACATAATGGAAAGAAAAATTATGGAAACCAGGAAGCATACCCCTCACAACTATAAAGATGGAAGTTTTGTTTCTCCCAGCCTTCCACAACCTACAAGGGTTACACCACAACAATTAGAAGAAAAAAGAGAAAAAGGGCTTTGTTACAATTGTGATAGAAAATGCACTAAAGGTCATAGGTGTGCTGAGAAGAAATTATTTTACATAGAATATGAAGAGGAGGAAGAAAAGGATCAAGAAACATCAAAAGAAGAGGATATACGCCAGGACACCACCCCAGAGAAAGAAGAAATGAATCAGACCATATCTTGTAAAGCATTGGAAATAATTACCACTCCTCAAACTCTCAAGATAGAAAGACATATCAAGAAGGAAAAGGTGCAAGTAGTGAAAGATCACATTGAGAAAGAAGAAATGAATCCAACCATATCTTTTAATTCAATGGACGAAATTACCACTCCTCAAACTATCAAGATAGAAGGACACATCAAGAAGAAAAATGTTCAAGAAGTGAAAGATCACATTGAGCATCAAGAAATGAATCCGACCATATCTTGTAAAGGACGGGAAGAAATTGCCACTCCTCAAAAGATAGAAGGACATATCAAGAAGAAAAAGGTTCAAGCAGAGAAAGATCACATCGAGCATCAACAGCAAGTTCTCCAACTTTTAAAGGATAACGCCACTTCGGTGCAAAATCAAACGAAACAACAGGTAGATCAACATCGTAGTGAAAAATGTTTTGATGTAGGTGATTGGGTATTTTTACTGCTACATCTCAAGCAAGCTATTTATGAGAAGGAAATGTTGGCAATACTACATGCACTTAAAAAATGGCGACCTTACCGAATGAGAATACTCTTCAAGGATGAGGATGTGGAAGCATTGTTTTTTGCTATTTATATTATCCAACCAAATTGGATAAACGAAGCAAGGGATGAATGGAAGAAGGATGAAGAAGTATGGCCACTTATTCAAAAGTTGCAAAAGATCCCAATTCAAGCAATATTGTCAGAAATTGAAGAGGAAGGAAAAATCGTATTGGAACCTGGAGCAGTGACAGAAATAAGAACCCGACAGCTACGAAATCGATCAATTTCAGAGTATTTCATCAAGTGGAAGAACTTACCCACTGAATATTCCACATGGGAGGACAATAATTTTATATAGAAGCATCAAGAACTACTCAAGCGTTGAGGACAACACTTTTTGAAGGAGAGGGGCATGTTAGGCCCCTATACTACTAGTGTAACCCCCTATTGTTGTTAGTATAACCCACTTATTATATTGATGTACCCATGTAGTGCCCATATTGTTACTATTGTGCCACATAGAAGCCCACTATTGTTATTATTGTGCCCTTACATTATTATTGTTATGTCGGCTCTGATTATGTTATAACCCCTTAGACTCCTATATATATAAAGGAGGTCTTTTCATTTGTATCATCCAAGAATTGTTCATTTATGTAATGTAAAGGAGGTTGCCCCCTCGAAGAGGCTGAATTCTAAGGCGTTGATCTATCTTTTCTATCTTTTCTTGAGCTGGTTTCATAACAATGTACATAACACTACATATCCAGCATGCACACAACACCGCATATCCATCATGTACATAGCATTGTCTACACCCATCACTGCATATGCAACATTCACACAACACTATATGTACGACCCTGTACATAAAATTGCATAAACAACATGTACACACACTATATATATACAACACCGCATGCAAACAACATCACAAATGCAACATGTACAATGTATATAACATATGCACAACAGTACTACCACACATCCAAACCGCAATGTCTCTACCAAGACCTTGCTTCTAGTGTCTCTATGCCATCCATGCTTATCTTAGTATGCCACGAACCACATGGCTTTCATTCTGCTGATGCATCCCTAGGTATAACATGTCCATAATATAGACATATGTTGACGGTATTAGACCCACCAACATGTCAATGGATCTCCCCAGTAAGAAGTCCCAATTAGACCTCAGATCGTTTAGTGTAAGAGTCCCACTAGTGGGTTGTATAGTAATGCCTTCACCATGGTTTCGCGCAAAGGAAATTAAGATGTCCCTATTGGTAGCAAGGGTGTGACATATGCGATAAGTCAAGGAAGGTGCATGAGTGGTTCTAACACATGAAAGGTGAGGTGAGTGCGCCCCTTGGAAACCTATGATAGCACAAAGTTTAGAAGGGAACGCACAAGCAAAGATGCATCACAACATGGAAGGCAATTTAGCTAGCGATCTAAAGTGATGGTTAAACCAATAGTACATTTCAGAAAGATTCATACATACATATACAGAAATATATAGAGATGGATGCGTGAGCAAGCATATACATATATCATTTAGAGTACTCAAGACAGTTGAAATACAATACAACATATGCATCAAACATGTTGGCTCTATTATATTAAGAAGTGTAAGTTCGAGTCATACAATACATCCATGTCCAACCACTATTTCTGACAGCGGAATGTTACAGCCACAACCGACTTCTCCTCCAAAGAGATATACTAGCTCCGTGTAGTGGAGAAGCCAAGGCTCGTTACAACACCATCCAAGCTCTCTCTAAGATAGTCTTATCAGAAGCTTGGATGACAAAAATCCTTTACAATGAGTTATGAGGGAGTATTTATAGCAAAGGGTGGGGTGGCCCTTGACATTCCCCTTTGTGACAATTCATCCACCCTATGACTTTTCATCTACTCTATGATTGTTACATCCAACTATGAACACTACAACTTCCACTTGAAAAGATGCTACATACAATCTACACATGTACCCATGTGAGACAAGTTGGCTTGAGCAAGCCATGAAAGACATCACTAACACTCGGATTGTTGTGGTGAGACCAACTCTTTGACATCCTTGTGATGGTCGATGGTGGCGAACTGATGCCAAGCTTGGTCGTTCGTGATGGTGTTCGTGCACTCAATGGTGGCATCTTGCTAAAGTGAACTCTTGCTTTAGTTGCATCTGAGTACACTAAGATGGCTCCTCCATCCAACTCATCTAACAACATGCACATGGTTGTCCTGGGTGCGACTAGAATGATAATATGTTGATGGATAGTGTCTGCGCTGATCTCCAATCATGTGTTGGTGGCCGTGTGCATCAGCTATCAAACTGCATGTTCAGCCCCATTCGGACTTGCTTCTTGTCTTTGCCTCGATGAGTGTGCCAAATGGGTGGATGGCATGCATGCACACAATGACATGCATGTTGTTGAATTCCCTTGCATGCAAGCAATAGCACTATTGACCTTGTCTTCTCTGTGCTAGATATTGGGATGGATCTATAACTTATATGGGTGCAGTTTCATCAGTCTGTGCATGTTGCGCCCCTTGTTATACCTGTTCCTGCTATAACTCATTCTCTTGTCTCTGTAGCTCTCGTTCTTACTCGAGTTGCTACTTCAGCACATGCAAATCCTTCTCTATTCCTTTCTTTGCCTTCACGCGATATTCATGTCGCACCGTGACCTCATAGCCTCGATCTCTAAAGTTGCTTTCATCACAAGTGGATCTGCTTGAGCTTGAAACTTTGTTCCTCCTCTGTGTTGTCAACAACCTTCCTCTTGCGTTTGTTGCATGCAAGTATGCTGCTTTCAGCTATTGTTGATGGTGCTTATTGTTGTGATGCTACTTCCAGCTTATCTTGATGTCCTTGTCTATGAACAACTTGACGTCTTTGTGGGTAGGTAAGTTCATAAACACTTGATCGACTCCATCCCCAAGTGTGCTCTAAACGGTGTCTTCGACTCTACTCTCCTGGAAACCATTGTACTTGTGTTGTTGAGAGGTAGATGAACACCTACAATACCTAAAGACATAGCAACACTCATGGCAAGCAATCTATAGTCGAAAACCAAAACGAACTTGAGAACTGACTTGTAACATACCTATGTGACTGATCATGAAGGTTGTGCAATTTCCACCGGGAGGTCAAGAGACTAACTGCCAAAACTGAAAAAGGTTTAGATTGGGCTATCAGAAGGCCGAATGACTATTGTAACTGTTCCATGCACAATCCAACCTAGCCTGCTGAGTGTTGAAACTGTGGAATGTGAAATTTCAGTCAGCAGTGACTTGCAACCGACAAACTGCATTGTGCAGTTTCTGGGGCCAGCGGGACCTACCTCCAAAAATTGTGCAATGTAAGCCTAGAGGTTAGTGCTAAGCTATACTTGCACAATTTATGGATGGAAGGCAAAGCCTTCGCTTCTAGAAATGGAGAGTGCAAGCTAGGTAAGGCCCAGCCTGGACCAAGGTGGCCTAGACCGGCCTACGGGAGAATCAAAACATGAGAAATCTGAATGCATGATGAGATAAGTGAAAACAAGAGTGAATGATCGTACATGAAAAAATCAAGTGCAGGATTCCAAAAATGGGAAAGCATGCATGTCTATGAAGCGAGTCACCGCAAAGGCAACCGTCCGTGCAAAAATAGTGTCATGCATGTGACAGCAATGATATGCGAACGAAAGTTGAAACAATGCTTCTACAAACTAACATACATCAAAACAACATCAAGCGCTCACTGAAATCAAGCAGACAACACTCACACAAAGTGAAATACAAAAAATGATAGAAATGCAATGCAAGACATGAAAAGCAGGCTTACCCCAAAACAGTTGAGTCGAATGTGTTGACGACTCCTAGATGCAATGTGGGATGTCATAGTTGCAAGGTAGATGTGAGGAATGAGCTCTGCAGTGTCTGATTGAAGAGTTTTGATAAAATCGAGGTTGTGACGTGCATGCCACGGATCTAGGAAAAGTGGCACTTGGCAGGAGGTTTCTGAAATGATCCTTGCATGTAACCTCCAATTGCTAAAAATAGATCCCTAAATCAAGGGATGCCTTTGCATGTTGCCTTGGGAGAAGTAGTCCATGCATGAAAATCTGTTTTTCTCAGTCCCGAAGAGAACCGGTCAACCTGAAGGCACATGTAACATCTTGCTTGACTAATGGGGAAAATTGTGCATTTCTGGGAGGGAGTTGGGCTCGCTGCCTAGAGGGATTGCGTAATTTATGGGCTGAGCAACTAACTGCTACCCAGAATTGCGCAATTTTTGGGCTGAGCAGTCCTACTGGGATAGATTATGCAGTTTTTCTAGTGAAGCCTAACAGGTAGAATTGCGCAATTTTGGAACCTAGCAGGTTGACAGTCAGGATTACGTAATTTCTAGAGGGAAGGATGGTTTCCCTCTAGAATTGCGTAATTTCTTAGGGGAACTTCTCAGCCTGAAGCTGGACCAAGTCCGAAGAAACATCCTGTGAGGAGGATGCAACAAGCTATCATGCACAAGCTGGCAATCTGCTAGAAAACCACGGAAGCTCGTGTACTTGATAGTGTGAGACATGCTACTAAGGATGGTTGGTAGGAAGGCTAAAAAATGAAGCTAAGGAAAAATTTTGTAGGATGGTTGTAGCCACTACAACACTTGGAAACACACTGGTAGAACTCCATTTCTCTGAATGGACCTTGTTCGTGAAAAGCAAGTTTAACACCTCTGAAAGTATTAATTAGTTCTTTGTTCATCTTGGTTTCCACACTTGCTTGATTGTAAGATGTAGCATTTGCAAAGCCCTTGCTCCGTCGACACACATTTCAATCCAATCCAACAAAGTCGTTTTGATTTGGGATGAGGGGTATATTGGTGCACAAGAAGTATAGTCGTCAGGGTTTTAGTTTTGTCTCTAATGTTGCTCCGATGCCAGTAGGCCTGGACAGTACCTCGGCGAAGTCACACAGGAACACAAGAATTGCTCCGCTACCAGCGAGCTTAGTCAGTGCCCCAACGGAGTTACTTGCATCACCTCTCTATGAATGAAGCCTTTCTCTTCTTTCGCCTTATTCATTTTTCATTTTTTTGGAATTCATTTTTTCATTTTTCATTTTCATAATTGTGCATAGCACTTATTTATTTCAGAGGTAGAAGAGGGATCCCGACTTATTGAGAGCAGAAGAGGTTGTTCCTTCAAGGAATTAGTTTATGTATACCTCTGACATGCTTGTTAAGGTTTTCCCCCTCACCTTACTCTACTTGACTAAGCTGACAAGGATTAACCAAAAAACAACCGACTAGACTAGGTGATACTAGTTAGTGCTCAAGCGTTGTGTTTTCAACAAGGTTCACTTTGAATAGTATGTATTTTCCATCGACGTATCATGGACTGAAGGTAACAAGCTCTGACATAAGAGAGAAAACAATAGATAACCAAGTGTTGATAGTTGTACAAGTCCTCTTGTAATTTACCCAGCTAGTTTCAAGAGTCATACACCTTTTTGATGCAAAACTAACCTACGAGCGTGAAACAAGCAACAAATAGAAAACAAAGCAGAAGCATAATTAAATGTGAAAGAAAAGTGGAAAGAAAACAAGCAAGAAGACAAACAAACATGTGAAATAAATTAGAATACAAGCATGCAAGAAAACAACTCAAAAGCAAACACTACTCCTACTCCTAAGTTAATTAGTGCATGGGTTTGATCACGTGAAGTGATACTTCCATTGCAGCCACCGGCGCATTGCTCGACCCATGTTTGTGAAGGCATAGTTCACGAACCTAGTAGCTACGTAAACCAGCAAGCATGAAATATATAATGATGAATATGAACACACTCCGAGCTTAAGTGCGTCCAGAGAAAGGAAGTAAGTGAAATCACATGACATGGACTCTGTGGACTTGCCATGGTGTTGTGCTACATGGTGTGCAGGTGTTGAGTGTATGCATTCTCTTGACTATGACATGTAAGAAAATGTGATAAAGGTAGACCACTTATGTTGCACAAGTGTGCTTGCTATGTAAGATTCCTCCAATGCATGAGTGATGGGATCATGTAGTTCGAGTGGAGGAAGCGAAATCTGAGTGTTTGGTTGATCTTCAATGCAAAGTAGAGAGTGATGAGGAGTCTTACACATCTCAAGAATTTCTTGATTGGAAGTGAAACCAACTTTAGGATAGTGAGGGTCTAACATAACCATCAGCTCAGTCTGAAGTACCTCGACAGTCTGGAGGGTTTTGACTTTGTCGACAGATATATTATCATAGACTAGTTTCTTAGACAAATTAACAACGACTGAATCAACATCGTGATCGGATGAAGAAGTAGAGAGATCACAGCAACCAATATCAGAAAATTCGGGATGTTTTTTGGCATCCTCATGATTTGATTAATCGTGTGGATGGATAGATGAGAAGCAAGGATGTTCAACCTCTATGTTTTCAGAAATGATAGACGAAAGATTAGATGGATGTTTAGAGGAAGATGTGTCCTCATCACAATGTAATGATAGACTGACATCCGATGTGTCCTGAGAATGATCGGAAGTAGAAACATCTAGAAATGAGTTTTCATAGGGGAAATGAACAGTGCTAGAATCATAAGGGATGTCAAGATAAAGCAGGTGAGGCGCGGATGGAAGGGGGTCATCCTCTTCCACGGGTTCTTCTTTAGATTCCCACACGTACTTATAATGAATGATGGCACGGGTTGGCTACACAACACTAACTCTGTCAACAGCTTGATCCTCAATCACAATAGGTGAGGAGTCTGAAATGGAAGAACACAAGAAAGTACAATCCAGACGATCAACAAAACGTGGGGATAGAGGTTGAGGGAATGAATCCACATGACAACCAACAGGCTTGCAAGCCAAATCTGCGCAGATATTAAGAGAAGGTGGGGTGGAGGCTGTGACATTTCAATAGATGTGTGTGCATAATCTCCCATATCACTTTGCGGTGGTGGAGCTATTTGATGAGGTGAAGGTGGGTAGTCACTTATGACAACAACTGTGTCTACCTGTGATTGCACAGCTCCATAACCAAAGTGTGTTGAGTGGGGTTTGAATGATTTCAAGAATTGCGTATTTTAGGATATGTGAAGAAGATACTCAAATCTTCCATAAAGAAATTCCCAAGCAATTTCATCTCCGAGAAATCGGTATGCAAGATTACAAAAGTGTGTGTAAAACTGCTCAACAGAGTCATTGGGTGCTTTCCGTAATTTCATAATTTCTTGATCGAGTGCTTTACAATTAAATTTATTGAAAGCACAGTCTATCTTTGTGACCAGATGAGCAAGAGAATGAATATAGATTTCAGGCAGCGTGGCACGCCAGTGCATTGGGTGCCCTTGAAGCATGTAGACAAACAATGTGTAGGTCATGTATTCTTAAAATATTCCATGTCTTTCGCATGAGCCTACAATGCCAGTCACGTGCCTAACCAAGGCTATGTGGCCTCCACCATCGTATGTTTTATGTGACAAGGTATCCAAGAGCTTTTTGGAGATAATCAAGTCGTTTCCATAAGACACACACTCTCGAAGAGAAACTCTATAGTTTGTCATGATAGATATGTAGAGATTCAAAACATATGTGAGGACTCAGCTTGTAATCTAGCCCTCCTTCTAGCGCAAAAATGTTGACGGTGCTGGACTTGCCAACATGTCAAGGGATCTCCCCGATAAGAAGTCCCAATTAGACCTCAGACCGTTTGGTGTAGGTGTCCCAATAGTGGGTCATATAGTAATGCCTTTACCATGGCTTTGCATAGAGGCAAATAAGATATCCCTATTGGTAGCAAGGGCATGACATATGCGATAAGTCATGGAAGGAGAATGAGCAGTTCTAACACACAAAAGGTGAGGTGAGTGTGCCCCCTGGAAACCTATGATAGGATGGAGTTATTAAGGGAACACACGAGAAAAGATGCATCACAACATGGAAGGAAAGTTAGCTAGCAATCCAAAGTGATGGTTAAACCAACAACACATTTAAGAAGATTCATACATACATATACAAAAATAGCTACACATGCATGCGTAAGCAAACAGATACATATATCATTTAGAGTACTCAAGATAGATGAAATACAATACAACATATGCATGAAACATGATGGCTCTCTTGTATTAAGAAGTGTAAGTTCTATTCATACAATACATCCATGTCCAACAACTACTTCTGACAGCAGAACGTTACAGCCACAATCGCCTGGTCCTCCAAAGAGATATACTAGCTCTGCGTAGTGGAGAAGCCAAGGCTCATTACAACATTGTCCAAGCTCTTTCTAAAATAGTCTTATCAGAAGCTTGGCTAACCAAAAGCCTTTACAATGAGTTATGAGGGAGTATTTATAGAAAAAGGTGGGGTGGCCCTTGACATTCCCCTTTGTGATATTTCATCTACCCTCATGACTCTTCATGTACTCTATGACTGTTACATCCAACTATCGACGCTTAAACTTCCAATTGACAGATGTTACATACAATCTGCACATGTACCCATGTGAGACAAGATGACTTGAGAAAGCCATGCAAGACGTCATGAACACTCGCACCATTGTGGTGAGACCAACTCTTTGACATCCTTCTGATGGTCGATGGTGGTGAACTGATGCCAAGCTTGGTCATCCGTGATGGTGTCTGTGTGCTCAATGGTGACATCTTTCTGAAGTGAAATCTTGCCTCTGTTGCATCCAGGTACACTAATATGGCTCCTCTGACAAACTCGTCTAATAGCATGCGCATGGTCATCCTGGGTGCAACCAGACTGGCAACATGTTGATGCATAGTGTATGTGCTATCTCCAAGCATGTGTTGGCAGCTGTGCGCATCAAATGTAAAACTACTTGTTCATCCCTAGCCAGACTTACTTCTTGTCTTCACCTCTGTGAGTGTGCTAAATGGGTGGATCGCATGCGTGTGCATATGACATGCATGTTGTTGAATTCCCTTGCATGCTATCAACAACACTTCTCACCTTGTTTGCTCCATGCTAGCTGTTGGGATGGATCTATAACTTGTACGAGCAAAGTTTCATCCATCTGTGCATGTTGCGCCCCCTGTTGTACCTATTCATGTTGTAACTCATTCTCTTGTTTGTACAACTCCTATTCTTTGTCGAGTTGCTGCTTTAGCACATGCAACTCATTTTATGTTCCTTTCTCTGCCTTCACATGATCTTTGTTTTGCGTCGTCACCTCATAGCCTTGATCTTCAAATTTTCTTTCATCACAAGTGGATCTACTTGAGCTTGCAACTTTGTTCCACCTATGGGTTGTCAACAACCTTCCTCTTGCGTTCGTTGCGTGCAGGTATGCTGCCTTCAGCTACTACTGATGGTTCTGCTTGTTGTGATGTTGTTGCCATCTTATCTCGATGTGCTTGTCTATGAACAACTTGATGTCTTCGTGGGTAGGCAAGTTCATAAACACTTGATCAACTGCATCCCCAAGTGTGCTCTAAACGGTGTCTTCGACTCTGCTCTCCTGGAAACCATTGTACCTGTGCTACTGAGAGGTAGATGAACACCTACGATACTTGGAGATATAGCAACGCTCATGTCAAGAAATCTGTTAGTCGAAAACCAAAATGAACTTGAGAACTGAATTGGAACATACCTATGTGACTGATCATGAAGGTTGCACAATTTCCGTCAGGAGTTCGGGAGAGAGACTACCAAAACTACAAAAGGTGTAGTCTAGGATATCAGGAGGATGACTGACTGTTGGAACTATGCAATGCACAGTCAAACCTAGCCCACTCATTACTAGAACTATGCAATGCATAATTTGAGTCAATAGTGCCCGGCAACCAACAAACTGCATTACGTAGTTCCTGGGGCCAGCAAGACACTGCCTCCAAGAATTACGCAATGCAAGCTTGGAGGTTGGTGTTAGGCCAAACTTGCACAATTTCTGGAGGGAAGGTAGAGCCTTTGCTTCCAGAAATGTGTAGTGCTAGCCGGGAAAGGCATGGTCTGTGCCAAGGCAATCCAAACTGGCTGACGGGCGACTGAAAACACGGGAAATATGAATGCATGATGAGATGAGTGCAAACAAGAGTGAATGATCGTACATGAAACATCAAGTGCAGGATTCCGAAAATGGGAAAGCATGCATGTGTGTGAAGTGAGTCACTGTAACGATGACTGTCCTTGCAAAAATAGTGTCATGCATGTGACAGTAGTGAGATGTGAACAAAAACTGAAACAGTGCTTTTACAAGCGAATATACACCAAAATTATAGCATGCTCTCATTGAAATCATGCAGACAACACTCACAAGAAGCGAAACACAAAAAGCGATAGAAACGCAATGCAAGACATGAAAAGCAGGCTTAACCCAAAACAGTTGAGTTGAATGTGCTGACGACTCCTAGACGCAATGTGGGATGTCAAAGCTGCAAGTTTGATGTAAGGAATGAGCTCTGCAAGGTCTGGTTCATGAGTTTCAATAAAATTGGGGTTGTGATGTGCATGCCACAGATCTAGGAAAAGCAACACTTGGCGGGAGGTTTTTGAAATAATCCTTGCATTTAACCTATTGCTTCTAAAAATAGATCCCCAAATCAAGGGATGCATTTGCATGCTACCTTGGGAGAAGCAGTCCATGCATGCAAATCAATTTTTCTCGGTCCTGGAGGGAATCAGTCAACTTGAAGGCACATGTAATAGCTTGCTTGACTAATG
This sequence comes from Pinus tabuliformis, assembly GCA_031772625.1. Lineage (NCBI taxonomy): Eukaryota > Viridiplantae > Streptophyta > Pinopsida > Pinales > Pinaceae > Pinus > Pinus tabuliformis. The sequence goes on from CM062814.1 coordinate 647,922,552, forward strand.
GGGAAATTTTTCTCATTTCTAGGAGGGAGGTGGGCTGGCTGCCCAGAGGGATTGTCTAATTTCTAGGCTGAGAAACTGAATTCTGCCAAGAATTATGAAATTTCTCGGTTGAGTAGTCCTCTTGGGACAGATTGCACAATATTTCAAGTGAATCTTGACAGGAAGAATTGAGTAATTGTGGAACCTAGTAGGCTACCAGTCAGGATTGCACAATTTCTAGAGGTAAGGCTGGTTCCCCTCTAGAATTGCATAATTTCTTGAGGGAGATGCTTAGCCTTCAGTTGGACCAATTCTGTAGAAATGACCTATGAGGGGGATGCAACAAGCTATCATGTAAAGGCTAGCAATCTAGAAAACCATTAAAGCTCGTGTACTTGATAGTGCAAGACATGCTACTGAGGACGATTGGTTGGGAGGCTCCAAAACGAAGCCAAGGCAAAAAATTTTAGAGTGGTCGTAGCCACTACACCAACATAATATAATAATATAATAATATAATATCAACTCATAACCACATGATACTGACCTCGTAGGTTTTTCAGGCTACTCTTCCCACTTGATTCCTCATGAACTATGAACCACTTCCTCTCATTTGCCTACCTAAGCAATCATTCCTCCACATAATTATCCCTGAAAAACCTGTCATATAGTGACATGCATACATACATATATATACATATAAATATTAGCATTAAATAATCATGATCTATGATGACCCTATCAGACACGACATACAAACATGTATACATATATAGTATCAGCATAATCATGATCACAACATAATTACCAGATAGCATAAGTTCTAGGTTAAGAGAACTTCCTTATTTGTTCACAACATGCAAAACATTGACAAAAACAGTTCCCAACATAGCCAAGGCATATGATGCCTCAAGTCCATTTACTTTACCTTTTTTGGTTACCCTCCTTAGGATTGTTTTGTCATCATCCATTTAATACAATGGACCACACCAGTCCAACCGATTGTCATAGTCTTACCATCTGTTGTGCTTACTCATGCACCGAGATTCATCTAAATCTTACATTACCTTTTGGGTATCGCATAACTCTCCCCAAGCTCCATTAACTTTCCTCTTTCCCAATTGATTCACAAGACTCAAAACATAAAAGGAAAGCACAAGAAACAAACAACAAGAAGATCATGAAATCCAATAACAACACGACACCACAAACAAAGTGGCATGATCATGCACTAGACATAAAAAAACCGTGAATCAAGCACAAGAAAATCATAAGAGACCAAAAGCACAAGACTAGCAGCAGACAACATGAATCAATCCCCATAATTCCCAATGCTTCCTAAGGAAAGCTCCACCTGAGCCTTCTTCAAGATGCCATGGCAATCTCTTTGCCATGCAATCCCCTGCATCATACTTCCATAAACACAATAGTCAGTGCATAAATAAACATAAGAATACACTCATTACCTTACCTTAATGTGCCAAGCACGTATCTTACAATTGAACACATCCATGTCATCTCTCAGCAGGCTCCAATTCCCTTAATAGATCCAATTGTAACTAAAGACTAGCTAATATACCTGTCAAGTACATGTTCATGAATCTAGCACATATCCACATACTGTCAGATGAAACCACTGTTAAGAAGACTTCCTATATTCAAGCACTTCATTCATTCGGAATTACGTTTCCAAATATATCCAAAGGAATTCTCACCCAATTCCTTTCTTTTACCTTTTACCTTGTTGCAATCGAGGATTACTATGCAATGTCACATCACCCAATTGTTAGTTATATAAACACATCAACTATTACCTTGTCACATTAATACCAAGCATGATTCCTACAACTTCTCACACATGTCAACCACATGTTCCAAATATCAAGAAAATCATATCTATAAATCTGAAATCAACCTTTAAAACAATCATGTCATAATCCATAGTCAACTCATAGTCATTAGACATAATCCTACAACTATCACCTACTATACTCAAGTACATATCAATTGTCTCAACACATATGTGTTAGTACAATCATCTCAAAACAAGATCATTGGAGCACATACTTGAGTTATGCAAGTTATCAAACATTCAACCAACTTGACTATATGACATGATATACACCAAACACTCAACATCAAATAGACGACATAATCATGAATGAAGCACCAAGTATACTACATAAGAAAACTAATACCTTAGTGTACCTCAGGGGAGGCTATCTTGTCTGCACAATGAATCTAGTTAGCAAGATATAACTTTACAACATGTCAACTAAAATATAAATAAGATCATGATATCCATAACACTAACTAACTAACTAACATGTTCACATCATAAAATCATAAGCATTTATCATTCATGCATAAAAACCACGTGTGCAAAGTCATCACAAATATGTCGGCTCATACCTAAATATCGTAACCATAACCATTTGCATAGTCCAATCTATTTTAGCATGATACATATAACATCAAGATATTAATTTTATAACCCTAATCGTCAAGTTAACTAACATATAACAACAATCAGTTAACATATAACATGCTCATCAACAACATATGACCTAATCATCAAGCTAACTATCATATAACAACAACAAGTTAACCTATAGCATACTCATCAACAACATATAACATGATCATCAAGTTATCTAACATAAAACAAAAATAGAAATGCATACAACCACATGTTACTATCATTCATGACACATGTGCATGTGACTATACTAATCAACTATCATCTATCATGTATGTAACCATAACATCAAAAACATGTACATCAACCCAATGTATATAAACCTAGTTCATATGACAATCCTTACCTTACATACCTGCATGCCAAACATACATTACCTGTATGACGATCTGCTCTTTCCTCAAGGTCCAATGTTACAACTTCACTTTAATGATATGCATCTCATGTTCTATCTCAGCCAACACATTAGCATCATAACAACTAATAGCACCATGATGAACTAAATTTCATACAATGACTTCACAAGGCATGTTTGACCTACTATACATGCATAAATATAACCAAGACCATACAAGCATAACGACTAGATATAGAGATATAACACATGAGTACAAAACAACATACACATCATTCTAGCTAGAGTATAGTCATTAATGCATGACCATATCAACTTCACAAAACATGACCTCATGCTTGATAACAACAACCACATCACGTGTACTTAATAACATGTGAACATTGACGTGCATAACAATGCATAATCGACCATACACACACGAAGACATACTCCATGGAAACACCTTCAATATTCACATGGAAACATTACTACAGCCATGATAAACACCATGAAAATGCAACAAGCACATGGACTACCTACATAAGGAACACACATGCAACCAACACGAAAGTATGATCAACATGCAGCCTAAGGAGTGTGTTACCATGCTCTAATACCACTCTGTAACACCCTCCTCCCAAATCTACCCAACCAACCGGCCTGCCGGGGTAAGGATGCGACTAGAGGCCACTATGACATCATTCGATCTCCTAAGTCATGTTAAGGAAGTTGAACCAATGAAAACACATGACACATACATTCAACATTAGCTTCAGGACCCCCAGGAGCTAATCCACCACTCCAGGTTCCCAACCCCTGACTTAACCTAACATTTCAATGAACTAAACCCAAAGTTGATCCCATGACAAGGCATGCATGTGACCAAAACCCTATTGTTTCTCCCACAATGCCTGAAAGGGAGAGACTTTAGTATTTTTCAGCTAGTTTTGTGCCAGAGGCTGTGAGATTTAAGCCAATTTTTCAAGGCTAGTCTCCAAACTAATGCCTAAATCTTGATGAGACTTTCCATGATAATAAATGACACCAAGGAAAATCCTCTATAACAAAACTTGTTCAATGGCTTGACCTAACCAAGCCTAAACATGACATATATTTTGTTAAACACTTAGTAAGTATGCAACCTACAAGTGTAAATAAAAGATCTGAGCATAGGTGTCTCATACTTATTTGAGATTTTCCATGAAGCATTGTTTCCTTATCACTTTAACTGCTATTCCATCCATTAGGTCATAGATACATTGTTCATTCATTTACAAGTAAAAACATGATGAGAGGCATACATAATTCCTTTCATAAAACATATACATAACCCACATAATAAGGACAGAAATATCAATGAAATTACAACCATACACACCACATATAATCCATCATAATACTCATAGAAATACCATGAGAAACATAATTTCATTAATGATGCAAAATACAAACCCGGGATGGGACTTCCACGTTCCACCTGACTATAGAATGGTTGATCCAAATCTCTCTTTAGTCATTCACCCCTATGCCATATTCTAGGCATGAATGTGGGATCTCATAGAACACATCAATCAAAACTCATCCAAGGATTCCAGATGTAACATAACTCCTGAATCTACCCTAAGAATTAGCTACTAGGCTCCCTATTCTGGTAAATTTTTCTTCGTTTACAGTCAATATTCCATCATGGTCAATAGTATTTTTAGTCTTTCATTATATAAACACTATTATTCATACAACAACACTCGTAGCCTTATCAATTGAGTACAACAGAAGTGGATCCATGATGTGGAATTTTAGGTTCATCTATAAGACTTGTATGTCAAATCAACCATTAAGCAAAATTCACCATTGGCATAAAAGAATGAATTGTAGCCTACCATTATTAAAACTCTTTGACAACCCCACACAAGCATTTGAAAACCCCACGCAAGCATTAATGAAACATTACTTTGAGCTTATTTAGTCCTACATGCATACTCAAAAAGGGTTAGCGATATCTCTTTTATGCAACATGCCAATTTAGATACTAGCCTTATTGAATTCAATTCATATGACATGCATGTAAAAGACACTATTCCATAACTATTCTGCATGCACCAATGTCTCATGCATAACTATTTTCTATGTTAAACTAGAGATATCACCTAAGGTTAAAGAGGTGACAACATATCAATTAATCAGTTATTACATCAACTCACATATTATGTTCCTCTACTGAATTTTACTTGGACCTCATTAATGTACAATAGTTGTCACATGCATCCATCTAAAATCATCTCACAAAAACCCTTAACACAAAATAACTCTACTCATGTATAATGGACACATGCAGAGTCGATCATGAGTAATCTAGCTCCTTGGCATAAGTATTAACATCTAATTACCACAATTCCACCACATGATTTAACAACTTCAACAATAAGAAGTAAAAATAAAGGTAAGAAACCATATACAATACATCCCATGCAAGTGTATCCAACTAGGATAGAAGAAGAACACCACTTGGAAAACGGAGCACCACCACCCAACCATGAATCACCTCTGATTCCCCTAAGCCAAGGTTCTTGCTATGGATCAACTCCCTCCAATTGATCTAGGCAATGGGTATTTAATACCCCTTTCATGGTATAGTTTACTTTAGCGGCATACCACTTTTAGGTGGATGTTTTATCCAACCACTTAGGCCTTTCTTAGAAAAGCTCACCTTTCTCTCCTGCGAGGCTTTTCCTCATAAAAGCTTGCCTTTATCTCCCGCACAACTTTTATGTTTTTCTCGATGGATATTTATCTCCAATCCATCTAGCTTATCTAAAATCACATGTAGAAGATTTATCCTATCCCATTCCTCAATCGAATTTGACATGAATCTCATCTCTTAATGTCTCACTTTTCCAAGTGATTAATTTATTAATTATTTAATAATGTATTTGACTTCCATATTACAAATCATACCTAGCTTTCCTCAACTTAGGTTTGTAATAGTTTGACACACAAGGGAGGGGTGTTACATACTTCCCCCCTTAAATTTACACCGTCCTCGGTGTATTACTGCATCTTACAATATTATGTCCTCATTCATAGGTAGTTGCCTTCTGAATCCACAACTTCCATGGCCTTTCCATCTGATGCAAATATTTCGATATATATATGTGTTTGTGTGTGTGTGTGTGTGTACAAGGAGCACATCTCCTTCCCTAGCTACCTGTAACATTGATTTCAATCAACCTTGTGAGATATTTTAGATGCAGAAAATTACTATGTTTACCAAAATCAATATCATGATTTCATATATATATATATCTATATATATATATATATATATATATATATATATATATATATATATATATATCTATATATATATATATCTATATATATAGATATATCTATATATATAGATATATCTATATATATATATATAGATATATATATATATATATATATATATATATATATATATATATATATATATATATATATATATATATATATTATACTACTATATGAATTACTATGGCCTATATTACCTATCATTTATTATGGTTGAAGAAATGCATGTCTTCCTCTGCATTCTTCCAAGCCTTTGTGTTCTTGTCAAACACTTGCTTCATGCAATTTCTCTGCATACAACAAGTCAAATAGCATATTTTACAAATCAATATGTATAAAGTATCATATCAGGTTAGCTCACACATAACCATCATAATCATATGTATCCATTATAATCATAATCACATGCATACAAAACTACAAATAAACCACTGTTACTTATCTTTGAATCATCTTTTAGTTTCCTTCTTTTGTGCACACTCCCAGTCAGTTGTCATGCCATACAACCACCTAGTGTCTTTGTGCATACCTTCACATATTGTGTATTACACACACACAACTATATATGTCATATACCATTATGCAATACTTGCATTCATACTGGTACCATATGTATCGCTTGTACATAGTACCATATGTACCACTGGTACATTATACCAATGTCCATAGCATCACCTGCATGACATATATTTCATTCACATGTTTCCAACCATGTTAGTATTATGCAAAAATTCCTTCATTTATTTATTTTACCTTTAGGTAAGTGGAACAAATTATGCTCAATTTATTGCTAGGAAAATAAGGAATTTCATGGACCTATTCCATTTCTGCAAATCATTTTCCTAAGTCATGGGGTTGCAACATAATATCAACATAATAGTATCATAAAAGTAATTATGCATACTACAACTTCATCATACCCATAACTTTTAGTTTTGGGATTAAATTTGTCACCTGTACAAGGTTTTAACAACAATGGAATATACCTTCCACTTAATTATAAAGCAAACTATTAACTATGATACTTAGTCTATCATAGATATTTGAAGTCTAATAACCATCTTAGCTTGTCTTTAATCAAGAACAAATTTGGTTGTTTCTTAACCATTATTCCACACTTAAACAAATCATGTCATATGATTTACTATGGCTCTTTTGGTACTTCTTCCAACACCTCATTGGTTATGATGAATTTCCATTGGAAAAAAAGTATGCACATGCATACTTCTCCCATATATGAGTTATAAATGAAATCTTTAATATTCACAACTTCACACCCCTTAAATTATTATGCGAGGGTGTGACCCCAGGGTATTTACATGTTAACACTTCCTTTTAACATTAAATCACCCTTAAGACCAAGAGATTAGTTATCCTCTCTTATCTTACTTAATACATGTGTTATTTTACTACTAACATTAGTTCTTTAGATCCTTATGAGCAGTAATTATGCAAAACCTCTTTTGCTTTACTAAATTTGTGCTTACTAATTCAGAGTCATGTTCCGAATATAGTGTATAAAAATAGGTTGCTTGCAATTGGTCTAAAGCACTAAGCCCCACTATATGTACTCTGTTTATATATAGAGAAGAAGCACACATTTTATTTTACTCTTATTACTTCTCACAAGAAGTACATTTGTGAGATCTCAATTCATTTTTCAAATTGGAAAGGTTCATGTTTGTGAGATGTTACCCCCAGAACCTCATCTATATCTGCACATATATGTATATTAAGATACACCTTTAAGTTGCAAAGTTTTACACATTAGTATTGAAGCTTACACTGTCTTTCTTCTATCAACCAAGAAGCTCCAATAATTTTCTTCTAGGTTTTCATTGTGTATGTACACCAGATGTAATTGTGGTGTCAGTACGTTGAAATTTATATCATTATTAATGTATGATGTTATTTTTAACATTTATAGAGTATGTTGTATTACATTTATGCACATACTTCACAATCTCATCCCTAGTTTAGGTTAGATTGACATGTACTTTATGCCTCTTGCTTTACTCAACTAGAATCCCATAGGTTCCAACCTATGCATGTTAAATTAACTATGCATAATTTTCTGATAAGGTTTTGTTTCCTCGATTAAAGTGTAATTGGAACATTTTCTTATTAAAATTATTTATCCATTGGCAAACCATATCCAAGGAAAATTACATCATTACCTGTGTGTGCACTGATCAACACAACGACATTAAATTAGAAGGAAAACTTTAAGGTATTTCATCTTATATTACATAAAAGACTTGTCTTTCACATCTCCTATCCCTTCTTAGGATCTTTTAAGCATAACTTAATTTCATTAAGTTATGTTCTTAATTAGAAAACATACAACTCATAATTTGATTTTGGATATGGGTAGAATAAGGTGATGACTTATTACTGATTCACCTCAATAAGTTTGTATGTTATTAAATCTTTCCCTTGTATATCAAACATGCAATCTCAGATTAAATCCACCAATTCCTATTACTTATTAATCAATTTTGTTTCATTCCAATATAGTTTTCCAGGGAGTCTCTCATCCCTATTCCATCTAAGAATCCAACACTATAATATTTATCTTATGTGTAATGATTCATTCCCACTTTGCTCATATATATGGATACCCACTTAAAAATTCATTTAATGATTGTTAGAATAATATAGTTCTATACATGGTAAATTTCCTCTTTGTTTTCTTAGAATTTAGTTGTGCGAATTATGATTCCTTCACATAGGAAAACATATCCATGCAACTCATTGCAACCCCTCAATGAGTCCTACATGCAAGTCACACATGCAAGTGTACAATCTCAAGTAATCATATTCTTCTCATATATGCATTACTTGTTATCAAGTTTTAATATTTCATCAATATGCTGGCCATGCCTTACCATGATTAGCAATTATTTAGCTATCCTACTAAGCATCATGTTTCAATCATGATATAAAGTCGTTTTGTCCTCATAAGAGCTTATGTTTTCAAAATTTCACAATATATAATAATTTTTAAGCTTATTATATATGAGGGAAGCACAATAAGAGTAACCATGTTAATTCTTCACTTTAGCACTATTCTATGAAATATAATAGAGCAACTCTTGGTAACCATATACTAGATATGCTCCCCATGAGCATCATCCCTATCATCAAAACTTATTTGCTGAATGTTATAGCTTCCTTATGATCACATTACGTAGGATCATATCACATGGGAGAATCCTCAATGTCTCAAACCATCATCACTCTTGACTTAAGGAAATTATAACATTCTAACTCAACAACTCATAGCAATATGCACTGATTCAATCCCTTAATTAAAACAGGGTCTTTCATAGTTATTTTAATTTACGTGTACATTATGGTATAGAGTTTTTTTGTGTGCTCCCAAAGCATTCAAGAGTAACTTATTTTTGAAAACTTCCACACATATAATCATTAGATTTTACCACTTCACATCATTCGATACTAAACCAATTGAGGTTCAAACTTTTCAAGCTAATCAACATGTTAAAATATCAATTTATGATTAGGAAGGAAACCATGGAACTTCCCTAATAGAATTTAAACTCAAAAATTTTAGCATGATTCCCACAAATTTAAATCCACTATTACCAAAAAAAACACGTAATCCTTTGAATGTGGTTTATCCCACATTGTTTGTTTTCTACGTGGATAAATAGTTAAACAACTGCAACTTAGAATTCAAAAATTTTACCATGATTACCACAAATTTAAATCCACTATTACCAAAAAAACACGTAATCTTTTGAATGTGGTTTATCCCACATTGTTTGTTTTCTACGTGGATAAATAGTTAAACAACTGCAACTTAGAATTCATTTCCTCTATACGCATCTCTTTGTCTCTATCATGGCCATTATCGACACCTAAGCCTATAACATCGATAGAACACTTCGATTTCATTATGATGGGCATTTGTCGCTCGAATATAATCGGGATGACTAAGAGGTCAAAACAAAAAATCCTATTTTATAAATTATGCACCACAAGTAACAATGTCTTGTCTTGCAAAAGGAGGATTATGCCACATGAATTAGAGTTAGATAGAAATCCTTGCATTAAACTGTAGAGCAGCAAGTTCTTTTATTTCCCAAGATTTTGGTATTCCTGAATATTGCATACAACAAATATTGACCTTAAGTTTACGTAGTCTCTAATCAATAGTCTCAATAACCAAGTAGGGTGATGCTTTGTAAGATTACTAACTACATGGTAACTAGTGGGTTAACGCCCACCTTATTTGGTGCTTTCCACCTATTATGATAACAGAAATCATCTTTCCCCACAAAATTTAGTTGAAATTAAGTTTTTAAAATTTTCTTCTACTACAATATCACAGATATTCAGAGGTATAATTTTGCATCCTCAAGGGACTAGGAGTTGTAATACTGAACATTTGACCCAGATGATTTCACTTAATGAAACTTTCAATTTTCACCAAATTAAACATGGAAAAACTATATTGAAAGACCTTTCAGGGGAAAATATAAAAACCCCTTTTTTCATTCGAGATCTGTGAGCTTCTGGACTTTATCTGACTTCAAAAAGAAAATGTTCACGCATAATACAGTCAACAAAAAAAGGAATATCTATCCATACCATCATCAACGTGTAATGACCTTGTAGAGAATTTTTCATATCAACAAAAATTTTAATGTTTTATTTTATCGAACTACTTGCTTATCTGTTCAATTGTGCTTACCTTCGTAACTGGGAGGTGGTCATGCGAATCTAGGTGGAGGGGTTAGACCACAATGCGCCAAAGCTCCAGGCCCAGTTGAGGTTGAGCCACTTGAGGTGGCTAGCTGTTCCTAAACACCGCGCTGCCTCCATCTCCAAGCCACCAGCCATCACTGGACAACACTACTTGTCAACACGGTCTCTAATGCCTACGTGCACCAACCCATCCTCTCAACAAATCATCACATTCTTCTGACTTCAGTGCCTCTATGAGCTCTTTCCAACTCGATCTACTACCTGTAGGGCTACCTTCGCCCCTTGAGCCACTACAAGTCCCTCTGCCAAAAGGAAAAGAGCTACATGGTGGTAATGGTAGCAAAAAAATTGCTACACCCTTAAGTTTCACTCATAATACCTGTTACCAGTAGTGAGCGTTGTCCAAGCTTAAAAAAAATCAACCAAAAATAATTACTCATGCTATCTACAAAGAACCAAGTTGGCTCTCCTTTTCATGAGTAGCCTCAATGCATAGAGCACTCGATCGAAGACAGTATCCCTCCTTCCGGTTTTTATCTGTGTTCATCGCATGGATAAAGTTGAGTGTCGTGGAATCTAAGGATAACTCTATCCTGCCCATGAGGATAATCATTATCCCAACCAATGCCTCCAATCGGTGGATAGGAATTCGCACTCGATCAAAAGGAAACAGTCATGCTACGGCTTTTCCTAGATTCCTCCAAATCTATGGTAAAACAACTCGAAAGGAAGAATTTAAAAAAGAAACAATAACCTTTTCTCAATTCGATTGTTGGCATAACTCAAAATCCTGCAACTTTACCATACTTTTCTCCTAAACTCAAAATAGAAGCCACCACCTCCACATCGGTATGGCTTATACACCAATGGCGGTTAGACAATGGTTGTAGATAAATCTTATCTAGATCCTCTTACCATTTCCAATAAGTACTATGTTTAATTTCTTTTTTGACTGCTTTTACTAGCATGTTACGCATGACTCTCGACACGTCTTTGGGGAAACCTATTCGCAACTGCCTGCAGTGTAGCAATCAACAAGATCGGAGAGGGTGACGCTGGAAGGGAAATCGACGACTCTTCTCAGTCACGTAACTTTGTGCTTTTAATGGTATTGGTGCTTGGATTATTTTAAAGCATTCCTTAGATTAACAAGGGCGGTTTTCTTTTTCCCCAGACTGATAGAAAATTGGTGAGACTCCTCGTTAATATAGAGAAGGGTTCCCAGACGAGAATATGTTAATCCTAAAATGATTAATGTTACGAAAAACCTCTTCCTTCCCTCAACCTTTATGGCTGACTTACACAGGAATGCATTCAACTGTATGTTAATTTATGCATCGACAGCTTTGATGCAAGAGACATTCACTCAGAGCTGCGGACCCCATATCGGTGGCTGTGAAAATTTCGGAGGTTTTAGCTAGGTGATATAGTCGATATTTTCCCAACCGTCAATCTCTACAAAATGCACGAGGAAAATACCACATCTGATAATTCAGATTGGGTAATAAATGATCCAAACCCTTCACCATATATGTGAGGGAAGAGACAATGGTTTGCATCTACGGTGTAGGTGAAGTACTCAATCTGTCCATCACCATGGAAATTGATAATTTTTATCATCCAACTCTAAGTCGAGATCATGAAAATAGAATCGAAGAACTTTTGGAGGAGGTCGTATTTTGGAGTTTGAAGTTTCGGCAATCTTAAATTCCTCAATAAAATAGTATGAGGAAAGGATATGGAGGGATAAATATGGCAATGAAACCATACCAACACCTTTTTCATCCATGAAAAAGGCGTTATTTATATCTTATGACAGAGTGGATTAGGTTTCCAGTGATCCTTTTGTTGCTGGTCAATCATGTTAGAACATACTCCAAATTTAGCACATGAATCTTGGAGACTTATGAAACTAGATTCTTTACTTTAAAATAAGGAAAGAACCTTAGCATCTTAGATAATGTCACAAAATCAACCATTAAAACCCTCATTGGATAAGGACCGCTCTTCTTTCAATGCATAGAACCCACCGGTTTTCGGCAATCCACTTTATGTGATTTAATAATATCATAATATTTTATATGGAGTGGATTAACATATGCATATGTTAGTACTTCCACATTCCCTTAATCAAAACATCTTAAATATTTAAATTCATCTGTAACCAATCCTCATTTCCTTTTTTCACAAGTGATTATTATGAGATTCACATACTTCAAAGTCCTCCAATTAATTTTAAGATTTAACTTCAATCATTTATGGCTTTTGGGTTATTTTCCTTATACAATTTTATAACTAAAGCTTAACATCAACCTAAATCTCATTCATACTTTGCAGAGGTGGATTGGTCCATAGGCCTTACTGTTTGAACCTATGGCTCTAATACCATTTGTAACATACCTCCTGAGCCTACCCTGAGAATTAGCTACTAGGCTCCCTATTCTGGTAAATTTTCCTTCGTTTACAGTCAAGATTCCACTGTGGTCAACAGTATTTTTAGTCTGTCATTATATACACACTATTATTCATACAACAACACTCATAGCCTTATCAATTGAGTACAACAGAAGTGGATCCATGATGTGGACTTTTAGGTTCATCTATAAGACTTGTATGTCAGATCAACCATTAAGAAAAATTCACCATTGGCAGAAAATAATGAATTGTACCCTGCCATTATTAAAACTCTTTGACAACCCCACACAAGCATTTGAAAACCCCACACATGCATTAATGAAACATTACTTTGAGATTATTTAGTCCTACATGCATACACAAAAATGGTTAGCGATATCTCTTTTATGTAACAAGCCAATTTAGATACTAGCATTATTGAATTCAATTCATATGACATGCATGTCAGAAACACTATTCCATAATTGTTTTGCATGCACCAATGTCTCATGCATAACTATTTTCCAGGTTAAACCAAAGATATCACCTAAGGTTAAAGAGGTGACAACATATCAGTTAATCAGTTATTACATCAACTCACATATTATGTTCCTCTACTGAATTTTACTTGGACCTCATTAATGTACAATATTTATCACATGCATCCATCTAAAATCATCTCACAAAAACCCTTAACACAAAATAACTCTACTCATGTATAATGGACACATGCAGAGTCGATCGTGAGTAATCTAGTTCGTTGGCATAAGTATTAACATCTAAGTACCACGATTCCACCACATGATTTAACAACTTCAATAGTAAGAAGTAAAAATAAAGGTAAGAAACCATATACAGTACATCCCATGCAAGTGTATCCAACTAGAATAGAAGAAGAACACCACTTGGAAAATGGAGCACCACCACCCAACAATGAATCACCTCTGATTCTCACCAAGGCAAGGTTCTTTCCATGGATCAACTGCCTCCAATTTATCTATGCAATGGGTATTTAATACCCTCTTTCATGATATAGTTTCCTTTAGCAGCGTCCCACTTTTAGGTGGATGTTTTATCCAATTGCCTAGGCCTTTCTCAGAAAATCTCTCCTTTCTCTCCCGCAAGGTTTTTCCTCATAAAAGCTTGCCTTTATCTCCTACACAACTTTTATGTTTTTCTCGATGGATATTTATCTCCAATCCATCCAGCTTATCTAGAATCACATCTAGAAGATTTATCATGAAATATTTATCCTATCCCATTCCTCAATGGGATTTGGCAAGAATCTCATCTCTTGGTGTCTCGCTTTTCCAAGTGATCAATTTATTAATTATTTAATAATGTAATTGCTTTTCATGCTACACATCATACCTAGCTTCCCTCAGATTAGGGTTGTAATAGTTTGACACACAATGGAGGGGTGTTACACTAGAGGCCATCCACCCAACCCATCAAAAAATGGTTCCACATCAGAGTTGGACATCACCAAAACCATCATCATATCATTCTATATCCTAGCCTTCCAAGGCTCAAGAGCGTTTGTTCCAACCAAGGCTCCAGGACTGGTAACTCAACCCACTATTGTCGTCAGTATCCAAAGCGTTTGTCCAACCAAAGATCGAGGAGTAGTAAATCAACCCAGAAAGGGCTCCAGAGCATTTTTGTTGGCTTGAGGGGTCCTAACCCAGGTTTAGAGTTAGTCGCGCCAACAAACAATACCCTAAATTGCTGGCCATTTCGGTAATAGCCCATGTATCACAGGCTACAGTCTCACCCGAAGCAGTATTAGGGCATGACAGAACTAGGTTTCTACATCTAGAGGTCAGTGTGATGGGTTCCTGTGGATTCTAGGGATTATTTCCGACCTTCCTGAACCATAGCCCTTAAAATACAGGTAATTGTAGTAATTTGCAGAGACATAATCTAACCCTTCGTGAAGCACTTTAAACATTCATAACATCAAATAATTGAACAAATATACTAGTTGCGTGCATCAATTAAACAGTTCTTCATGTAAATTCAGATAATAAAGTGAATATATAGAACTTGCATAAGGAAATACAAACACAAAGATACACAATTATGGCTCTAAAATAACTTTTATTAGATGTATTCTTTTTAGTTACAGACTCTTCTTCCCTGCGCACATAACTTCAAGGGCCTGCGCACTCAGCTTACGGACTTACCAAGGTCTCTGTGCACACAGCAACAGGAGCCTTCCCCTTCGCCTAAGTACAAGAACAGACTTTCCTACCTCAGACTACTTGCCCATACAATTCTCTTCTATTCTTGACTTCCTATGACTTTCTAAGTGTTCGGTTCCTATACCAATAGGAGTCATAATTTTTGAATGGCTGAGATTAAACCTATAATATGTACATACCTTTTCTTTTTGCAAACATTTTCCATATTAAAGAAAATTAAAAAATGTAAAGAGGTTATGTCCTAAAAGAAAAATCAAAGGACAAAAAGAATAAAAAGGTAAAAAAAAAAAGATGAAAAATATGAACCCCAAGAAATAAAAGGACCATGAAAGTGTGCAAGTCAAAATGTCACTACTATTTACTTTTTTGCAAAACAAATGATTGTGTGCAACTTGTAATCTTTGCCACAATCCATGATGGTCAAAATGTTTAAACTTGGCTATTTCATGTTTCAATTTCATGTCTATAGTTAGAGAATAAAATCTAACCAAACAGTTTAATCTTGGTAGATAAGTAGATTAGGTAGAGTAAATAAAAGGAGCTCAACTATTTAATCTAAGCCCTCGGATGTAATAAGATTAGATTTAGTTAGTTTACTATTGTAAAGAAAAAAAAAATGTTTGATAAGGGTTTGCTAGCTCAAATGCGCCCTAATAAAGAGAAGTAAAAATGGTAGGATGAGTAGATGGGTAAGTAGAAGAAAGGTTGCAGAATTGTGATGATTATTAGACAAAAGCATATTAATCACACTCATCATGAAAGTTCTAAGTATGAATGAGAAATTGGACTAGGATAAAGTTCACAAAGTCAAATTAATTAATTTCCCCTCACTCATTTCACCCTCTACTTAACTAATTTTCCATAATAAGTTTGAAGTACCAAAAATCTTAAGTCAAAGGGGCTCAAAGCATTTCTTTGACTTCTGGAGGGACCAAACCCTTGGCTCAATGACTTATAGGCAATAATTACTAAATCCCCCATAAGCATTCATTACCTCCCTCAATTCATATATTCTTCCTAATAAATCCCTTTTCCTAAGGTTAAAACTCTATTTTTCCTAATGAAAAGCAATCACCCCCATGAATACCCTGTTTTTATAAAAAACCCACAAAAATACACTTAGCCTAAGTTGTAATGTTTCTATGTAAAAAAAAATGAATTAAAAAAACACATTATGCTTAGCGCAATCCATTTTCTGCCTTTTTCATACTAACTTCTGATTTTATTTATATTTACTAATTCCCAGAAAAACCCCTTTTTCTCGTATATTTTATTAAATCCCTTTAAATATTAATATCCCTACCCCAAAATTTGAAATATAAACTTTACTGTATCCAACCCCGACTAATTGACATAATTAATCGATCTGCGATTAATTAAAGTCAAACCATCCACCAATGAAAGTCCACCCGAAGCCTTAAACCCCGCATTAATCATGCATTAAACCAAAACCGCCATGCTTAATGGCCCGTTGGGCCCCCCATTACCTTCCGTGCAACTCCTGCATCTGACCACCACACGATCTCCCCCCTCCCTGTCTGATGGCCCATGTTGATTTTGGAAGGGTCCGAAATCCAAACGATACTCACCTAAAATAGGATGTTTTCATCTGAGCCCCCGAAGCGATGTGGCGCTTGATGAATCGAATCGGGCGCCCCCACCCAAATGCCACCAAGCACCCAAAGGCTGTGCAAAGTAAACCACTTACCGCCAGCCCACTACCTACCAAAACAGTCACTATTCACCTTGCTATGTGACAAATAGTCACTGTACACCCGTACCCACCGAATTGACTTTTCGCGCATAAATCCAAAAAAGCCCCAAATCATTGTTTTTATCATTATTTCAACTGAAAAATTCCATGCACGTGTTTGTGAATGTCCAAGTTGTCAACCCACATTCAATTGCATTCTAAAGATGCCAAAAGCTCCCAGATTGCCTTCTAGCATGATTGAAGCCTTTTCAACCATTCAGAATTTCCATTCACCTGGTTCAGACCCAATTTCTTCAAATTCCAAGTATTTAAGCCAGAGTCCATGGAAAACCCTGTCAATTTTCGAACCAATCATTAAGTCTTCTTAAATTGAAATTAAAGAAAAACTTTAGTAACTTAAGACCCACCTGGAATTGAACCATCACTACCTTAAATACTGGAAATTTACCTTCCCCATTCTTAAATCCACAAGAACTAAGAATGGTTGCCCCAATTGCCATGGATGTCAGACCAATTACCACTCCTCACCTGTACCTAGACCACCTTCCCCTTGCTGATAAAGATTTCCAAATCAAGGACACCTCTATCCTTGAATCCCCTATCAAACTATATTGCCAATACAGAGACCAATATCTAAACCATGCTGATAAAATAGGTCTTTGAGAATATAATTTTCCTAAGTATCAATTCCTTGAGCTGCACATCTTTCCAAAAATTGTCCATTATTGTCATGCAAACTACGTTCCCAGTCAAAAAGCAGTGGTGTCCCCTAACAAAACCATACTTTCCACCATCACTGCTGAGTCAATCAATGAAATGCTGCAACTACAACCAGGGCAGAACTTAACCCCTATTTCCATTGGAGACCTACTAGACATATTCCCCAAGCTTACCACTTCCAAACTTGCTGAGATGTTCCAAACCTTCATCAGGGAGGAAAAGCATATCCCAAAAGATCCTCCCCCATATGTGGCTACCATATTTTCCCCATTTGGTCAAGACATATGAGTATGATTTCTTGTGTTTTAGGCTATACCACTAGGGAGTACATAGATAAAATCATCTTAGCCTTCATGTCCATTTTCTGTCCAGGATAGCCCCCTGCTGTCATGTTTGATTATGCCAAGTTCATAGCTAACAAAATGAATGACCAATTCCTTAGAATGGGTACTTAGAGAGTTTTTAAGTATTCTTCAGTTTTATACCATCTTTTTCTATATTACCAAGCTGACAAGTTCCCCTTCACTCTCCAAAATCTTGATACCAAAGGTCATCCTAGCTCAGAGATTTTCTGGACTCCTTTGATCCGCAAGTATGACTCACCATATCCATACACATACTTCATAGATCTCTTTGTACATCCAGTGGTGACCATGCTGCTAGGAAGTCCTCCTCCAAGAGTCAGTTCAGATATTAGGAGGATCCTACAGTTGTCAAAACAACACAAAGTGGGAGATTGGTACTTGTACCAAAATCACACAAAAATTAGGATCTATGGCTCTGAGTTGGCCCCATATAAACTGCCTAGATACCTCCTAATGAGGTTATTTTCTCTGGATTACTATAGGTAGATAATCAATTCAGATGAACTACATTTTTTTGAGGCAAAAAAGAAGGTCGAGCTCAGAATCAAATATCAACTAGGCCCCTTTGTATGTAGTAGTTGAGAATCTGGAAAAGAAGAACAGGAAATCCTTTAGAGATTTAAACTAAAACAAAGCTTCATGTGGAGATATGATCCTTGTGACTTCATCTGCAACAAAAGACAAAAAAATAATATGGCTCCCTACATTCACCACCGAATCCCTGAAATAGAGAAATGTGCAAATCAATTGGAATGGGTGGAGAACACTTTAGTAGACAGAGATAGCACTTAAGTTGCAGTTGAAAATGATCTAATTGATCTAGAGAAAAGGGTTGATGAGCGTTCTTTCCTGCAAGTGCCCGGAGAATCTCAAGTCTGAGGAGAGTCTCAAATCCAAGAATAATCATAGGCACAGGGAGAATCTCAGGCACAAAGTGAATCACATATAGAAGAAGAATCCCAGGTGCAATAAGAGTCAAAACAGCCAAGCCTATAAGAGAAATTAAATCAAACAAGAATACTAGAGCCCATCACGAGTACTCCCCCTACCTTGCAAACTCCTCTAAATGAGGAGAAAAACATCAAAAGAAATAGGGAAGAGGCCACTACCTCAGGCAAAGCAACCACACAGACATATGTAGAGACCAACTTGGTCAAAAGGCAAAGGTTAAATCTTGTTTCTGAACAGGAATTCACAAAAGAAACAGTTGAGGCCGCCAGCACAGAAATAGAAAGACGCAGGTCTGACACTCCTTTTGGGGGCACACTAGAACCTTCCACATTACATAATCAGATGTTGGAAAGGCAACAGAGTGTTGAAGTGTCCTCATTTAGGATGCCAACTGACAAGGTCCAAGACATCAGAGAAAGGTAAAAGATATAAAAGCCAGGAATGAGAGGCTAAAAGCCTAGATTTATGCACAGTACTTAAAAATGGCACCTACAAACTAGACAAGGCTTATGTTAGCCTATGATATGAAAGAAGGCAAAATGCAAATGACATTTGTGAAACCTACCACTCAGCAACCAAGAACAATAGCTTACTTAAGAAAGATAGATTTCGAAGTGCTAGTAAAGGACATACATCCTATTGACCAGATTGAGCTGCACAAACAGACAGGGGAGATGATCTACTCCACCTTGACAAGGAAAGCCATCGCAGCTCACCAATTGCAAAATTCCCTAAATAACATATCAGCTCAATTCCAATTAGAGAAGGCCTCTTCATAGGCAAAAGACACCAGAATCAAGTCCTTAGAGGACTTAATCATTGAGTTGGGACATGATCCCAAAGATGTAAAGGCCACCAAAAAGTGTATAAAGAAGAAAAATGATGACATAGATGCTTTGAATAAGCAACTTAAGATTCCACCATTACATCACCCACAGACAACAGAAGTCCTAGAGACCCAAAAAGGACAAGAAGAGCTTATGGACTTGGTCCTAAAGCTAAATGACTAGTTGAAAGAAACAGAGAAAGAATTGGACACATTGATTCAGTCCAAACAAAGTGAATTGGCCACCACTTCTACAACTGCCATTCCCACAGTAACAACTGCAGTTCCTTCAACATTGGCAGCATCTTTGGCACCAACAGTTCCACCTGCCACAACACTACCAGTCACAACTGAGTCTACAATAGTAGGTGCTTCAACAAAAAAGATAATAAAACTAGTGAAAGCCATGGAGGAAATTTCCATCGAGGAAACAGAACTTAAAAGGTGTAAGGAGAAAGTGGCAAGCTTAGAAATTGACTGCAAGTTTGCCCAGATTCAGTAGAGAGAAGAAACACAGAAAGCCCTAAGGATGGGTGAGAAGATTAAGGTCCTATAAAAAGATTCAACTCTACAAAAGCCACTAGGACAGACCAAAGAGATGCCCTAGGCCAATATTCAATGATATTTGGCCATCAATTCAAGTAATATTTGAGCAAACAGAACTGGTGAAAGTAGCCACTGAGGCTATTAAGAAAGTAAGGGAAGATTGAGGAGACCAGCTTGAAGATGCTAATCAATTCATCCACTTCTTGAACAACAAGAACAAACACAAACTTAATGAGCTAGGTGTAGAGGACAGAATTGAAGCCATCATAGAAGTCAAAAAGGTTCTTTCCAAAAGAAACCTTATGGTAAACCTAGAGGAAAAATGCCATAACATGTAGGTGGGCATTCACAGATTCATGGCCAAGTTTCAAGTTTTGAGGGATAAAGGCCTTCCTAGTCCTATGGTCATCCATGATAAACTTATGACCCAATTGGACTACAATGACAGATTAAGGAAGTTGGCCAAGGATCAAGAAAGCACTTCAGGTATCAAGGCCTTGCCAACAGGGAAAGTATTGTATGATACTTTAGCGAATCTATTCTTTATAGAGCATGAGGTGAAACATTTGTTTGTCACCAAGCCTAATTTTGCTAAATACATAGAGGCAGATGAGATCTATAGAAGAATTCTCAAAGTAAAATTACTTGAGGATGAATGGTGGGAAAAGATGATAAATTTACTATAAGTTACCACAGTAAATCTGAAGGCAGGTAAGGGACAGATAAACAGGGTCAAAGAGTAGCAGGTTAAAGAGTATCAGTGAAAGATGAAAGAAAAATATGATTCTAGCGTATAAATATCAGCCAGCTTAAAAGGGCTCAAACTCAACTGCAACAGCCAACACTACCACAATAAGAGGGACAAAATGATGCAGTTTTCCATACTTCACATTTCAAAGTATTTAGGGGGTGGATTCAAAGACATTTATGTAGACTTTTCACTCAAATCAAAGTCTTATTGTATCAAAAATTGGATTGGCTTGCTGGATCATTGAATTAAGTTCAGGCATTTTATAGGATTCTTGTGTAAAGTGAAAATAGAATAAGTATTCTCTCATGTGTATTATTGTTTTTCCTTATGTTTCTTAATAATCATATGCGTTTCTATGAAATTTGAATGTTAAACTAGGAATGATATTTCAGAATTTGCTTCAATGCACTCTAACTTGATTGTTTACATTCTTAATTTTTTCTGCTAAACTATCTTAGTTAGGGAATTTTTAGCTACTCCTTATCTTTCGTAGTTTTCCTTGTGGTCTATGTAGCAAAGGATTCTTAATTTCCCTTTGTTGATGATCACCCCCTATTCCTCATTCTAATCCCAGGCCAAGGATTCTTAAGTGCCCTATTACTCTGGTTAGAATCATTCCATCCATCAGCCATTGAAGATTTGCCTTTTGTTTTGCTAGCCTACCCTGTAAACACTCTCTTTAATGATCTGATCTAATTATTCTATCCTTTTATTAACTCCATAGCCCAATGGCTTGAAAAAGCTAGCTCTACCCATCTGTTCCTAGAATTTCACCACCCAACCAAAATCAAAACCTTATGAACATTAAGAACTAGCCTAAAATCCCACCCAAACAAAGTTAAATTTTAAAGAGATCCTTCTTTGGACTTAGGTTGGCTAGAACCTGAGTCTGAAGATTGGTTTGTGGTTACCTCGGATTATTCCTTCTTTTGATAACTTCTAGGGAAGACATCTGAGTGATAACATAGTAGCGACCATAATGGGGAACTCAAATCCTCAATCTTAATAAACCTTTGAAAAATTTCAACTATCTATTTCAAGCCTGTTGAAGGGTTTATTAGAAGTTATTTACAAAAATTTTATAAAAAAAAAGTAACTAGAAAAGTTTGAAACTCTGGCTTCAAGGAGAACTCATTATACTAGGGCCAATCCTGATCCAAACCCTACCCCAGTATTTGATAATCCCAACCTAATTTCGAGAATATCCAAAAGACAAGAAAGTTCAGTCAGTCCTACACCTTCAATCAAAGCAGATTCATGCCCTGATGAGTGGTTGTTTTTAGAAGACCTCCCCTTTGATGAGTCATTTGACCTTTCCTTATTTAGAACTAGGTCTGAAAGTGCACTTGATGACATATTTCTAGACCCAGAGTTTATTGCAGATCTTGAAGTCCAAAAGGCAAACCTGTCAATTGATAAGTATATTCTAAATTCCCTTCAGTCATCCCTTACTACTGCTAAGATCCTTGAGCTTTCCAAAACAGTTTCAACTCCCTTTAGTTCACCATTATTCCCTACCACCTTTGAAGTTCATTCCTCACCTCCATTTATACCTTCACTTCCCCACCAACCTATCATTACACATCAGTCACCCATTACTCCTAATTCTCCATCACCCACTGTATCACCTCTTGGTACCCCAACCCCACTTCTTAGTCCTGCCCAACTTAGAGCCATGGCAAATAGATATGCTCCTCTTGTGTTACCTACTCCACGTGGTGCCATGCCACAATATTACCAGAACAAAATTGTCCAATTCGATGGCATAGGAACTTACACAACACAACATCATACAAACAAAATGATGGATTTCTTTGAATTACATGAAATTGATATTGGAGATGTCCAAATGAGACTTTTTTCTCAAACTCTAGTTGGTGATGTAAGAACATGGTTTAGATCTTTACCTACTAATAGCATAGACACTTTAGAAGTATTTTATCAGCAATTTTTAAATAGATGGGAAAATAAAAAGAACCCTTTGCAGATCCTTTCAGAATATGAAAACATCAGGAGAGGACCAAATGAAACAGTCTAGGATTACTGTACTAGATTTAACAATATATACAATGCAATACCACTCAATCTCAAACCCCCACCTAGTTTAGCTGTGATAAAGTTTCCTGATGGGTTTGATACTGATATGGCTTTCCAACTGAGAGAGAGAAATCCTCCAACTTTAGAAGACATGCAGAATGTAGCAGTTAGTGTAGAAGCTAATTTGCTAGCAAAAAGAGCTAGGGTTAGGAATGAAAGGAGAGGACCCTTGAAAGATGAAGCCTCACCCTCTGACCTTAAAATAGATTCCCTAGCCAAAGGAATGGAAAAAGTCATGGATAGGATAGAGAATATTGAAAGGAAGCCTCACTGGGATAATCAACAGACACCTCCAGTGAGAAATCAAAATTTTAGAAAGAATCAAAATCAAAATACTGGAAAAAATGGACCTGATCAGAATATTAGGCCTCCTTTTCAAGAAAACTATGCTAAAACATCCCATTTAGAAGACCGTGAACAAGACACACAAATTAATTTAATGGGATTGGGTGATGAGAAAACTGTCTTTTTGACCCAAGATGATCAGAAACTACACATGTTTCAGCAATTGCAGACCCAATCAGGAGAATCATTCGACTACAAGCAAGGTTATGATTCTTCTATCTTCGAAGTGCATAAACAATACCACTTGAGGAGTAAAAAGAACACTGATACTCCTGACCAAAACAAGAAAGCAGTACCAAATCAACCTAAGAAAATCAAAACATTTCTAGTTACTAAAACTCTCCAAATCCTCTCTAGACCAAGTCAGAACCCTTCTAGTCCCACCATTGCAGATATAACCAATGACCAACCCCATGATAATCAACCATCCACTTTAACCCCCTCCAAGGAGATAGTGGAGGAATCTCCAAGCATCACACTAGAAAATCCATAGAAAAAACTTCAAATGAAGAAAAAGAAGACCAACCTACTCCAAATCCTGCCATGAAAATTCCAAATCTGTAAATAGAGATAGCCCCTTTGCCTTTCAATTTAGGAGCAGAGGTGGCTAAGTTGAAAATCTCAGTCCCCTTAACAAAGTTGATTAAAAATGAAACTTACAAATCTCAAATAAGCAAATCCTTAAACTTTGTTGAGAATGAAGATTCTATTAACTTGTTTGATGATGAGCCTGAGCTTATGTTCGGTCTTGATGTTAAGAACAAACCATTAGAAGGAGGGATACCACCCTTTTGTATTAGCCTTAACATTCATGATAAGATCTTACACAATGCAATGTTAGATTCTAGGGCTTCACACAATTTAATGCTTAAATCTGTTATGGAAAAATTGAACTTGGACATCACTAGGCCTTACAAGGGCCTGTTTTCATTTGATTCAAGTCAAGTAAAGTGCCTAGGGTTAATCAAAGACCTGTGTGTTTCCTTAGTACAATATCCTGCTAAGACCATTCTCATGGACATAGTTGTTGCTGATATACCACCTAAATATGGCATGCTATTGTCTAGATCATGGGGGCTAAACTCTAAGGATCTTTGTAACTTGACATGTCATATGCCACAATTTCAGTCTTTGGACATCCTAAAAAACTATACAGAGAAACTCTAATGAAATATGTAGTGAGTAGCCAGGCTAGGCCTCAAAACTTACCTATCTATTCCATGCATTTTGACATTGATTCTTTTATTCTATACAATGCTAAACAAACACAAGAAACTGCTTCAAACAACATTATTTCAAAACAGTCCAAAAGAAATTGCAGTTACAGTTCAAACTGAAATTGTCCAAACTCAAGATATTTTAGATAAAAAAGATAATCAAGACACCTTAATCAATGCAGATTTTTTCGCCCTAGACAGTACGAATTATGAACATGAAATATTATGGCATCTTGAATTTGATGGATTAGTGAACAAGTTAGGAGCAGGAGCAGGAGTATGGATTTACAATTTAGAGAATGATTACTCAGAGGGCCATGCTTACAGACTGAATTTCAAATGCACCAATAACATGGCTGAGTATGAAGCACTTATTTTAGGTCTCAAATTGGTTAGAAAGTTAGGAGCCATAAGAGTGTCTATTATGGGAGATTTTGAGTTGGTTATAAAACAAATTAATGTTGTATATGTGACCAAAGACCCTAGATTAACTTTTTATAGAGGAATAGTTGTAGAAATATTGAACACTTTTCTAGAAACTAAGCTTGCAGTCTTTCCAAGGAAACATAATATGCAGGCCCATAGTTTAGCAATGTTTGCTAGCACTTGTAAGTTACCATTTCAACCTAACCATCAGTACACTACTGAGTTTAGACACAGTCCAGCTATCCCAGATAACTTGAAAAATTGGCAAGTATTCACTATTGACCAACAAATAAATAATTTTTTAACTTTAGAAGAAGAATTTGTAAACAGTAATATAGATACTCACATAACATTAGATCCGTGTTTTGCAAATAAAATAGAAACTAACAAATTATAAGATGAAGAGATAGATAGATTCCATCCCACTTACAAAATCAGATGTACAAAACCTAAAGCAAGTTGAAATTGAAGAGATAATTAACGAAGATTCTGAAATCATTAATCTCAAAGACAACTTTTTGCCCAAAGGATTAACCCCTTTGGAAGACTTGTTTGATTCAAATGATGTCCCTAGAAAACCAAAAATGGAACCCCTAAAATCTGATATAGAGGAGTGTAACATAGGTACTAAGGAAAATCCAAAATTGATAAAACTTTCAAAGTCCTTACCTCCTACTGAAAAAGTGAAATACATTGAACTGCTAAAGGAATTCCAAGATGTCTTTGCTTGGAGTTATGAGGACCTCAAGTCCTATGACACTAGCATAATACAACACACCATTCCCATAAAAGAAAACTAGAAACTTTTTAGACAAAAGCTTAGTAGGATTAATCCCATTCTACTGCCTTCTATTGAAAAAGAAATCAGAGGAATGTATGAAGCCAAGATAATAGCACCAATTAGATTCTTTGATTGGTTTTCAAATTTGGTGCCAACAAGGAAGAATACTGGTGAGATTATACTTTGTGTTGATCTTAGGAATCTCAATAAAGTTTCACTCAAAGACAATTAACCTTTCCCTAAAATGGATAATATATTACAAAGGCTAATAGGGTCAACCAGAATCTCATTATTGGATGGGTTTTTTGGTTACAATCAGATTTTAGTTCACCCAGATGACCAGGCTAAAACTGCTTTCACTACTCCTTGGGGCACATTCATGTATGTGAAGATGCCTTTTGGATTAAAGAATGCAGGGGCCACTTTTCGAAGAGCTATGGATAGCTTTTGTTAAAGAAATTCATGACTTCCTAGTAATATACTTAGATGATATCACTATATTCTCTATGTCTGATAAACAACATTTAGATCATCTAAGGCAGGTTGTCATCAAATGTAGGAAGTATGGAATTTCTTTGAATCCTAAAAAATCTTTATTTGGGTTAGAAGGGGGGAAACTATTAGGCCACATAATCTTTAAAGATGGTATTAGAATAGATCCTGCAAGAATTGAAGCCATCTTACAAATACAACACCCTAGGAGCATTAGAGAATTACAAGCCTTTTTAGGAAAAATATACTTTCTTAGAAGATTTATTTTTGACTTGGCAGAATTAATTAGATCATTTAATAACATTTTGAAAAAAGATTCGACCATAAAATGGACCATTGAAGCTATAAGAGATCCTTTGAAGATATTAAGATAGCCTTAACAAAGATACCAGTTTTGGTCAGTCCAAACTTTGATAGGGATTTCATCATATTTTTCTTTGCCTCAGAACATACAATTGTTGCAGTCCTACTGCAAAAGAATGATTAGGGTTATGAACAACCTATTGCCTTTTTTAGCAAAGCACTGAGAGATGCCCCTTTAAAGTACAATATAATGGAAAAGCAAGCCTTTGCTCTGGTCAAAGCTATCAAATATTTTAGAGTTTACATTTTATATTCTCATATAATAGCCTATGTCCCCAATGTAGTAGTCAAGGATATCCTAACTCAGGATGGTCCAGATGGAAAGAGAGGGAAATGGATTGCTACTATATTAGAATATGACCTAGAAATCAAGCCAACGAAGTTAATCAAAGGCCAAGGTTTAGCCAAGCTCATCGCTGAATCGAACTATCAGGCCTTAGACGTAAATTTCATTGCAGAAATGGATAATGGAGAGGAGATGGCGACTCCACCAATCAGCCAGGCCTTTATTGAATCACCATGGTATGTTGACATCATATATGTTTTACAAAATTTACAAGCTCCTCCTGAATTATCCAGGACCAAAAGTAGGTTTTTAAAAATGAAATCTTTAAAATTTTGCATACTTGACAATGCTTTGTTTTGGAGGAATCATGAAGGTATCCTTCTTAACTATTTATTGAAAGAAGAATCTGACAAGGTGTTACAAGAGTTTCATGTAGGTGACATCTTTACTGGAAAATCACTGCTGACAAGATTCTTAGAGCTGGTTTCTATTGGCCCACTTTGTTTTTTGATGTAAAGAAATTTGTAACCTCATGTCATAAATGCCAAATTTTTGAAGGAAAGAAAAAGCTTTTACCCCTCCCCATGAAACCAATATTTGTTGAAGCACATTTTCAACAATAGGGTCTTGACTTCATTGGTGAAATCCACCCACCTTCCTCTACACAACACAAATGTATCCTCACTGCTACA
The DNA here is from genome assembly GCA_031772625.1 of Pinus tabuliformis. Lineage (NCBI taxonomy): Eukaryota > Viridiplantae > Streptophyta > Pinopsida > Pinales > Pinaceae > Pinus > Pinus tabuliformis. Next base: position 647,950,584 of record CM062814.1, read on the forward strand.
TATTATTTTACCAAATGGATAGAAGCCATACCATCAAGGCAAGCCATTGACACTGTTATAATAACCTTCCTTGAATCCAACATCCCATCTAGATTTGGGTGCCCAACCAAGATTATCACTGACAATGCAGCAGCCTTCAAGTCTAAGAGAATGATTGATTTCTGTAATAACTACCATATAACTTTGGGCCATTCCACAGCTTATTACCCCCAAGGAAATGGACTAGCAAAGTCCTCAAACAAGAGTTTGGTGAATATCATCAAAAAGTTGTTAGAAGATAATAAGAAAACATGGAACAAGAAGCTAGTGAATGCCTTATGGGCAGACAGAATAACCACAAAGAAGTTCATTGGTACTAGTCCTTATCAATTAGTTTATGGAATGGAAGTTATTTTCCCTTAATCCTTGGGAGCGCCAGTAGTGAAGCTGCTCCAAGAGTTGCAGGTTGAACCAAATGACATCCAAAGAATAATCAACCAAACAATTCATTTACAGCAGACCAGGGAAGAAGTGTACATCAGATCTCAAGTTGTGCAGGAAAGGATCAAGAAGGCTTTTGACAAAAGGACTAAGGCAGAAGATTTTTACCTAGGGGACAAAGTTTTGAAATGGGATTCAAGAAGAGAGGATAGAGGTAACAATGGTAAATTTGATTTCCTATGGAAAGGTCCATATGTCATCTATACATTCAGAGGTAATAATGCTTTCTTCCTCAGAGAAATGGATGGCATAGAAGCAAAAGGAGGACCAGTTAATGGTCGAATGCTTAAACACTACATTGAACCTAGTTACTAATTTCACTAATCATTTGTACATATTCTGTTTTTCAAAAGTCTAGAGTTGATTGGATAGTGATTCTTTGGAGTTGAAGCCCGAAGAGAAGGCCCTAAGCTTCAAAGGTTTTACTGTCATAAATAGCAATAATGCAGAAAAGTGAAAAGGGAAAAGTTGTAGAGTGACATCACAGCAATTCAGAAGGCCATTGATCTACAAGTTCTTGACATTTCACCAGGAAATGCCATCCCCAAGTGGAGCCACTGTTAGGTTCCTATACCAATAGGAGTCATAATTTTTGAATGGCTAAGATTAAACCTGTAATATGTACATACCTTTGCTTTTTGCAAATGTTTTCCATATTCAAAAAAATTAAAAAATGTAAAGAGGGTATGTCCTAAAAGAAAAATCAAAAGACAAAAAGAATAAAAAGGTAAAAAAAAAGATGAAAAATATGAACCCCAAGAAATAAAAAGACCATGAAATTTTGAAAGTCAAAATTCCACTACTATTTACTTTTTGTGCAAAATAAATGATTTTGTGCAACTTGTAATCTTTGCCACAATCAATGATGGTCAAAATGTTTAAACTTGGCTATTTCATGTTTCAATTTCATATCTATGTTGGGTTGTGTTATATTCTTTCCATGACTAGCTTACATAGTTAACTTTGGGGTTAGAGGGGGGCAGAGCCCCCCCTTCGTTGCACCAATTGTGTAGCGGGGGGACAGGGGGGGTCACAGGGAGTTTGAGGCATACCCGTAACCCCAATTTATGGGGTCTAGGGCAGCGCCCCAGAAAATTTTGGTTTTGGACCCCATGTTAAGTTGGGCAGACCCACATATGGTTTTGTGCATGATTTTCACACATGTTTTTGGACACGATGGTTTTCGTTCCATGGTATTGGATGGTTTAGCATGTATAAATATGTATTATAACATTGAAAGGAACATAATGAAAAATCAAGCTGGTAGTCCCGGTTTTGGGATCCAAGGGAAAATCTTTGTGTATATGTGTTTTATGTGTTATGCTCTCTCATTGTTTATTTTCTGTGTTTTAGAATTCATATGCAGGTAATTTCTGTACGGGTTTGAAACCTACATTTGGTATCAGAGTTGTTTGGCTTCAAGGGGATGCCTTTATTGCTGAGTGGTTTCACTCAAGCCTGTGGTAGACCCTGTTCAGTGGGAGATCTGTGAGATCGATTCTGGTGGTGAAAGAAGATGGCGAGCAGTGGAAAGATAGAGATCGAGAAATTTAATGGTTAGAGTTTTGAGTTGTGGAAACTAAAGATGGAGGATCTGTTGGTGGATAAAGATCAGTGGATCGCGGTAGATCCAGGTACTAAACCAATGGGAGTGTCCGATGAAGAATGGAAGAAGTTAGATCGAAAGGCAAAGAGCACAATACGATTATGTGTCTCAGATTCAGTATTGCTAAATGTATCAGGGGAAGCTACGGCGAAGGCTTTTTGGGACAAGTTAGAGACTTTGTACCAATCTAAGTCTCTGGTGAATAAACTGTTCCTGCGGAAAAATCTATATAACCTAAGGATGAAATATGGAGACTCAGTGACAGAGCATCTGAACATATTTAATACTGTGGTAAGTCAGTTAGAATCTATTGATATTAAAATTTCAGATGAAGATAAGTGCATCAGTTTGTTGTGTTCTCTACAAGATTCGTGGGATAATCTGGTTATTGCAATAGGTAGCAATGCAAATGCCTTGTAGTTTGATGAAATAGTGTCAGCCTTGCTGGTGGAGGAGACAAGATGGAAAATATAGAGAGCCAGAATGGTGATGCCTTATCTATACGAGGACGGTCCCAGTATAGAAACAAAAATAAGTCATCGAGTGGGAGATCTAAATCTAAAGGGAGTTCTAAATCTCTAGGAGAACCTGTAAAGGTGGTGTGCTGGAAATGCGGAAAGGAAGGGCACTACAAAAGGGATTGTAAATCTAAATCTCCTGATAAAGGAGAGGGATCTGATGATGCTCCTTCTACAGAGGCGAAAACCACCTCAGATGAAGGTGGGGATGTGTACTTGGCTTATTCAAGTACACATGTAGATCATGAGGCATGGTTGATTGACTCAGGTGCATCCTTTCACTTCACTCCCCATAGAGAGTGGTTCTACGAGTATGAGAAATATGATGGTGGTGATGTCTTCATAGGGGATGATAGGAAGGCTAGAATCATTGGTCTAGGAAAAGTAAAGTTGAAATTGAAAGGTGGAAGGGTTAGAACACTTTCAGGTGTTCTGCATATTCTTGCGTTGGCCAGGAATCTAATTTCTGTAAGCAAGCTGGATGATGCAAGTGTAAAAACAGTGTTCGAGAAGGATACCTACAAAATGGTTCAGGGATCACTGGTATTGATGCGGGGAGTTTGAATTGGAACTCTATACAAGCTGCAAGGTAGCACTATTATTGATGGGTGCAACAGTTCTATGGTTCCTGAAAGTGGAGCAGAAAATCTAGTGGTCTCTGGAGAAAAGACCATGTTGTGGCACGAAAGGCTTGGACATATTGGAGAGAAGTGCCTTCCAATACTTCATGGTAAAGGTATGGTAGAAGGTATGAGTAATAGCTCTCTGGATTTTGATTTATGTGAAAATTGTGCATATGGGAAGCAGAATCGGGTGAGTTTCCCCTCTGGTAGTAAGAGGGCGAAACAGATATTAGAGCTTGTGCACAGTGATGTGTTTAGACCTGTGAAGGTTCCATCACTGGGTAAGTCTATGTACTATGTATCATTTATAGATGACTTTTCAAGGAATACATGGATATAATTCCTTAAGAATAAATCTGAAGCCTTTGACAGGTTTAAAGAATTTGAGGCTCTCGTGGAAAATCAGACAGAGAAGAAGATAAAGGTGCTGAGAACAGATAATGGTGGAGAGTTTTGCAGCAAGGAATTTGAAGAATTCTGCAAGAAGTGTGGTATAGCACAATAGAAGACTACTCCATATACACCTCAGCAAAATGGAGTTGCAGAAAGAATGAATAAGACGTTGATGGAAAGGGAAAGAAGCATGCTCAGTGGTGTTGGGTTAGGACAGGAATTCTGGGTAGGGGCGGTGGATACTGCATGTTACCTGGTCAACAGGTCACCTTCATTAGCGTTGGAGGATAAGACTCCACAAGAGGTATGGACTGGTAAGAAACCCTCTCTTTCACATCTCAGGGTATTTGGATGTGATACATATGTACATGTTCCAAAGGAGAAACGAACCAAGTTGGATAGTAAATATGAAAAGTGCATCTTTATTGGGTATAAGGATGGTTTAAAGGGTTATAAGATTTGGAACCCAATCACACGGAAGGTTGTGTACAGGTAAGATGTGGTGTTCAGAGAGGTAAAAGATGTTATTAAATATGAAGTCCAACCAAAGGAACCTGAGAAGGTAGAGTTTGAGCCTAAGGAGGAAGAATCAGACTCTACAGCAGAGGAGGAATTAGAAGATGAAGAGCCATAAAATCCGGGTGTGAGAAGATCAGTTCGAGAAAGAAGGCAACTAGAAAGGTATATTCCATCTGCTTTCTATTCAAGTTTTGCTTTATCTATTACTAACGATGATCCCAGAACTATGAAGGAAGTAGTAGATTCAGAGGATGGCAAACTATGAAAAGAGGCCATGGTTGATGGAATGGCATCCTTACACAAAAATGAGGCTTGGGATTTGGTGGAGTTACTGGTCGGAAGGAAACTCATTGGCAGCAAATGGGTGTTCAAGAAGAAGAAAAATGCATAAGGAAAGGTGGAGAAATACAAAGCTCGGTTGGTAGCAAAAGGTTATTACCAGGTGCGGGGAATTGATTTTGGTGATATTTTTTCCCCCGTTGCCATGGTAACTTCTATTAGATTACTTTTATCTGTTGTTGCTGCTTTTGATTTTGAGGTAGAATAGATGGATGTGAAGACAACATTTCTTCATGGGGATCTGGAAGAGGAAATATACATGAAGCAACCTGAAGGCTTTGTGGTGAAGGGTAAGAAAGAACTGGTATGCAAGTTAAAGAAGTCTCTGTATGGGTTAAAACAGTCACCAAGGATGTGGTATCAGAAATTTGATACATTTATACGAGGACTTGGCTTCACCAGAAGCAAAGCAGATCACTGTGTGTATTTTAAATTAATTGGTGACCGTGTTGTTTATCTGATCTTGTATGTGGATGATATGTTGTTGGTTGGAAATGACAAAGAAATTATCTAGGATTTGAAGACCCAATTGTCCTCCAAATTCAACATGAAAGATCTCGGTGCTACAAACTATATTTTGGGCATGGAAATTAAAAGATATCGAGCAAAGAGGAAGCTCTGGTTAAACCAGAGGAAGTATGTGGAGACAATACTGCAGAGGTTTAATATGCATGATTGTAAACAGATGAAGGTTCCTATTGCTATAGGTGTGAGGTTATCTGCTGAACAGTGTCCCAAGACACAAGAAGAGGAAGAGGACACGTCCCATGTTCCATATGTAAGTGCAGTTGGTAGCCTGATGTATGCAATGGTCTGTACTAGACTAGACATTGCACATGCAGTGGGAGTATTGAGTAGGTTTATGTCAAAACCAGGGAAGGAGCACTGGACATTAGTGAAGTGGGTTTTCAAGTATTTGTGTGGCACTAGTGATTATGGTTTGTGCTACCAAGGAAGATCAGGATTAGACAGAATGTTGGTTATTCATAGATTTGTTGATGCAGACTGGGCTGGAGATCTGGATCAAAGAAGATCTACAAGTGGGTATGTGTTTAAACTATTTGGAAGTGCAGTCAGTTGGATGAGTAAGAAAAAATCTATAGTGGCACTATCAACTACAGAGGCAGAATACATGGCAGCCACTCATGCAATAAAGGAAGCAGTTTGGTTGCAGAGATTGTGTTCAAGTATGGGGTTAGTACAGGGAGCTATAAGGATAGACTGTGACAGCCAAAGTGCAATTTTCCTAGCAAAAAACCCCGCATATCATTCAAATAAAAAGCACATGGATGTTCAGTATCACTTTGGAGGGATATGATAGAAGACAAAAAGGTGTTGCTAGTAAAGGTGGACACTTTGAAGAATACTGCAGATGCATTGACAAAATCTGTGAGATCTGAGAAGTTCTCTTGGTGTAGAGAGACAATGGGCATTTCAGGGCTGGAAAAATGACTAAACTCTCTTGTTCCCCCCCGTGGAAAGAAAACAACAAGTGGGAGAATGTTGGTTTGTGTTATATTCTTTCCACGGCTAGCCCACGTAGTTAACCACGGGGTTAGAGGGGGACGGAGTGCCCCTTCGTTGCGCTGATTGTGTAGTGGGAGGGGGAGTGTCACAGGAGGTTTGAGGCATACCCGTAACACCACTTTATGGGGTTCGGGGCAGCGCCCCGAAAAATTTTTGTTTTGGACCCTATGTTAGGTTGGGCGGACCCAACTATGGTTTTGTGCATAATTTTCGCACATGTTTTTGGACACGATGGTTTTCAGTCCATGGTATTGGATGCTTCAGCATGTATAAATATGTATTATAACATTGAAAGGAACATAATGAAAAATCAAGCTGGTAGTCCCGATTTTGGGATCCAGGGGAAAATCTCTGTGTATATGTGTTTTATGTGTTATGCTCTCGCATTGTTTATTTTCTGTGTTTTAGAATTCATATGCAGGTAATTTCTATACGGGGTTAAAACCTACAATCTATAGTTAGAGAATAAAATCTAACCAAACTGTTTAATCTTGGCAGATAAGTAGATTAGGTAGAGTAAATAAAAGGAGCTCAACTATTTAATCTGAGCCCTTGGATAATAAGGTTAGATTTAGTTAGTTTACTATTGTAGAGAAAAAGAAAAATGTTTGATAATGGTTTTCTAGCTCAAATGTGCCCTAATAAAGAGAAGTAAAAATGGTAGGATGAGTAGATGGTAAGTAGAATAAAGGTTGCAGAATTGTGATGATTGTTAGGCAAAAGCATATTTATCACCCTCATCATGAAAGTTCTCAGTATGAATGAGAAATTGGAATAACATAAAGTTCACAAAGTCAAATTAATTAATTTCCCCTCACTCATTTCACCCTCTACTTAACTAATTTCCCACAATAAGTTTGAAGTTCCCAAAATCTTAATTCAAAGAGGCTCAGAGCATTTCTCTGACTTCTGGAGGGATTGGACCCTTGGCTCAATGACTTATAGGCAATAAGTACTAAATCCTCCATAAGCATTCATTACCCCCCTCAGTTCATATATTCTTCCTAATAAATCCCTTTTCCTAATGTTAAAACTCTATTTTTCCTAAGGAAAAGCAATCACCCCCATGAATACCCATTTTTATAAAAAAACCCATGAAAATACACTTAGCCTATGTTATAACGTTTCTATGTAAAAAGCAAATGAATTATAAAAACACATTATGCTTAGCGCAATCCATCTTCTGCCGTTTTCATATTAACTTCTAATTTTATTTGTATTTACTGATTCCAGAAAAAACCCCTTTTCCCCGTATATTTTATTAAATCCCTCTAAATATTAATATCCCTACCCCAAAGTTTAAAATATAAACTTTATTTTATCCAACCCCTACTAATTGACATAATTAATTGATCTGCGATTAATTAAAGTCAAACCATCCACTAATGAAAGTCCACCTGAAGCCTTAACCCCCACATTAATCACGCATTAAACCAAAACTGCCGCACTTAATGGCCCGCTGGGTCCCCCATTACCTTCCGTGCAACTTCCGTGCCCTACCACCACATGATCTCCCCCCTCCCCATCTGACAGCCCATGTTGATTTTGGAAGGGCCTGAAATTTGAACGATACCTGCCTGAAATAGGTTGCTTTCCGTTGGGCCCCCGAAGCGACATGGTGCTCGATGAATGGAATCAGGCGATCTCCCCCCAATACTGCCAAGTGCCTAAAGGCTTTGCGAAGTAACCACTTACCGCCAGCTTGCTACCTGCCAAAATAGTCACTTTTCACCTCGCTATGTGACAAACAGTCACTGTACACCCGTACCCACCAAATTGACTTTTAGCGTACAAATCCAAAAAAGCCCCAAATCATTGTTTTTATAGTTATTTCAACTGAAAACTTCCATGCACACATCTGTGAACGTCCAAGTTGTCAACCCACATACAATTGCACTCTGAAGATGCCAAAAGCTCCCAAATTGTCTTCTAGCCTGATTGAAGCCTTTTCAACCGTTCATAATTGCGATTCACCTAGTTTAGACCCAATTTATTCAAATTCCAGGTATTTGAGCCAGAATCCATTGAAAACTCTGTCAATTTCTGAACCAATCGTTAAGTCTTATTAAATTGAAATTAAAGAAGAACTTTAGTAACTTAAAACCCACTTGGAATTGAACCATCACTACCTTAAAGACTGGAAATTTAACTTCCCCGTTATTAAATCCACAAGGAACTAAGAATGGCTGCCCCAATTGCCATGGATGTCAGACCAATTACCACTCCTCACTTGGACGTAGACCACCTTCCCCTTGCTGATAAAGATTTCCAAATCAAGGACACCTCTGTCCTTGAATCCCCTATCAAACTATACTGCCGACACAAAGACCAATATCTAAACCATGCTGATAAAATAGGTCTTGGGAATCTAATTTGCTTAAGTATCAATTCCTTGAGGTGCACATATTTCCAGAAATTGTCCATTATTTTCATGTGAACTACATTCCCAGTCAAAGAGCAATGATTTCCCCTGACCAAACCATACTTTTCACCATCACTGCTGAGTCAATCAATGAAATGCTGCAACTACAACCAGGGCATAACTTAACCCCTATTTCCATTGGAGACCTACTAGACAGATACCGCATGCTTACCACTTCCAAACTTGCTAAGATGTTCCAAACCTTCATTAGGGAGGAAAAGCATATCCCAAAAGATCCTCCCCCATATGTGGCTACCATATTTTCCCCATTTGGTCAGGGCATAGTAGCAATGATTTCTTGTGTTTTAGGTTATACCCCTAGTGAGTACATAGATGAAATCATCTTCGCCTTCATGTCCATTTTCTCTCTAGGATAGCCCCCTACTGTCATGTATGATTATGCCAAGTTCATAGCTAACAAAGTGCATGACCAATTCCTTAGAATGAGTACTGAGAGAGTTTTTAAGTATTCTTCAGTTTTATACTGTCTTTTACTATATTACCAAGCTGACAAGTTCCCCTTCACTCTCCAAAAGCTTGATACCAAAGGTCATCATAGGTCAGTGATTTTTTGGACTCCATTGATCGACAAGTATGACTCACCATATCGATACACAAACTTCATAGATCTCTTTTTACATCTAGTAGTGACCATGGTGCTAGGAAGTCCTCCTCAAATAATTAGTTTAGATATCAAGAGGATCCTACAACTGTCAAAACAACACAAAGTGGGAGATTGGTACTTGTACCAAAATCACACAGAAGTTAGGATCTATGGTTGTGAGTTGGCCCCATATAAACTGCCCAGATACCTCCCAATGGGTTTATTTGCTCTGGAGTACTACATGCAGATAATAAATTGGGATGAGGTGCATTTTGTTAAGGCCAAAAAGAAGGCCCAACTCAGAATCAAAGATCAACTAGGCCCCTTTGTATTTAATAGCTGAGAAGCTGGAAAAGAAGAAGAGGAAATCCTTTATAGAGTTAAACTAAAACAAAGCTTCATGTGGAGATATGATCCCTATGACTTCATTTGCAACAAAAGATAGAAAAACAAGATGGCTCCCTACATTCACCACCGAATCCCTGAAATAGAGAAATATGAAAATCAATTGGAATGGGTGGAGAATACTTTAGTAGACAGGGATAGCACTGAAGTTGCAGTTGAAAATTCTCTAATTGATCTAGAGAAAAGGCTTGATGAGGGTTCTTTCCTGCAGGTGCCAGGAGAATCTCAAGTCCAAGGAGAGTCTCAAATCCTAGAAGAATCACAAGCATGGGGAGAATCTCGGGCATAAAGTGAATCACATATAGAAGAAGAATCCTAGATGCAAGAAGAGTCCAAACAGGCAGACCTATCAGAGGAGTTAAATCAAATAGGAATACCTGTTTGCATTATGATACAGGTGTTGTCCTTGATGGCAACTCACTCAAATGACAGATCATAGTGCAACAGGTCAATAGCAAAGAATTAATGATCAAATAGAGGTATACATAGGTTCACATTGACAAAGAAGCATATACACATGGGCTAACAGACCAAAAGGAGAATATAACATACACGCACACTTTCACAGAAGGGAAGGCATGTATATCTTGGAAAACTAACTTTTGCTCCAAGGTATTTGGTCCATGGTATTTTGATCGATGGTATTGGTCCAAGGTATCGGGTCCGAAGTATTGTCCCCAGGTATTTGGTCCAAGGTATTGGTCCTAAGTGGTTTTGGTCCATGGTATTGAGAAAGGCCTAAAACTATAAAAGAAGGAGAAAATCATTAGGCCAAGCATGCAAGTATTGAATATCTGATGAAATGTGAGATCCAGTATGCAGGTTATGGGTTTGTGATGCTTTGCTTGATCTGAACCAAGGATGCACCTATGCGGATGATGATGGATGATGGATCGGGATCATAAGGCCTGGAATGTATTATCATTATGTGGTTTGAACATTGATAAACTAGATCTTAATACTGATGCATGTTTTATTCTGCAAATGTTATGATCTGGGTATGACTAAATTTTGAAATAGTTGTGAAGTACTAAGTTAGTATTTGCAAATCTGTACGCGGATTCGCTTTGGTAAAAGCCCATATACACACTGGTTTAGTTCATCAGAGTCGCGTATACATTCTGAAATGTGATATCTGAATTTTTAGTTGGTTCTAGTGGGTGTTGTAGAGTTCTGGGTTCTGCTTTGTGTTCTGGTGACTGTGTTTTGACGACTGTATTCTAAATGTTCAGTGGTGATTGTTTTTGAGCTTCAATGTTGTTTATGGGTCCAGTATGAAAATTGGATGAAACGTGGCCTTCATATATTGGTGTTGTGATCTAGGAGTATCCATTCTGAATGGTCCTTGGAGGAAGAGTGAAGGTTGGAGCCTTTAGTAGGTCGGCGCCTATGTATTGGTAAACATATGAGCCAGTACAAGAGCCAGGGGGTTGGAGCTCCCTTCCAGTAGCAGCTGGAAAACGAGAGAAGGTCATATCCTTCTGCAGATGGGTGCCTGCATACTGGTATGAGTCTGCGCCAATACAAGATTGTAAATAGGTTTTTCTTGTATTAAAAGGAAGATAGCAGTAGGTGGTTTTTGTCCCACATTGGATTTCCACCTTACATCTTGGTGTTCATGTGTGTTTCTTATGTGTGATGATATGTTATATTTTTACTGCACCTGGTTACTGTTTATATGGTTAATGAAGTTATGATGCACTGATCAAAGATCAACATATGATGAATTAACTGAATCATAAGTTTGCTAGATATATGCTAGTTGCATTAAACACAGTTGCGTGTACATGCGAGTTCCCTTAACTGAAGTAGTGTATATAAATCTGATTATGGAAATGAAAAATCATTGATTTGCTAATACTGATTCCCCCCCCCCCCCCTTAGTATTATTTCCAACAATTGGTATCAAAGCAGGTCCTTCAAAAGAAGCTTGATCGCTTGAAGGGAGATCCATCAAAATGAATAATCAAGAGAGCATGGGATCCATCAGATTGCCAATCTTCGATGGGAGCAATTTTGTTTACTGGAAAATAAGAACCACAACATATCTACAATCACTTGGAACGGATGTTTGGGAAATTGTGGAAAAGGGATATACATTTCCAACAGCAATTCCTATAGATACAACAGGTAGAAAGGATTATGAAACCAATGCCAAAGCTGTCACTATTTTATTGGGAAGTTTGTCAAAATTAGAGTTTTTCAAGGTCATGCAGCTCAAATCAGCCAAAGAAATATGGGACAAAATCATTTTGAGCTACGAAGGAGACTCTCAGGTAAAATGTGTTAAGCTTCAAACTCTCAGAATTCAGTATGAAACTCTTAAGATGCATAGTGATGAAAGAATAGCTAGTTACTTCCTACGTATAGATGAGGTTGTCAATTGTATGAAGAATTTGGGTGAAGAAATTAAGGAAGTTGTCTTAGCTGAGAAAGTTTTGAGATCCTTGTCTACTAAATTTGAATCCAAAGTGTCTATCATAGAAGAAAAACAAGATCTGTAGAAGATCACTATGACGCAGCTTCACGGAATCTTAACTGCCTTTGAGATGAGAAAAGGAGGACCATCAGATAAGAGAGAAGCGTCATTTAAAGAATCAACAAAAGGAAAAGAAAAAATCTATGAATTAAGACACATCTCAGAAGAAGAAGATGAGGTAAATTTTGTCAAGCAGCTTCAACGCGGTTCTGGAAGGTTCAAAGGTAAGCTACCTTTCAAATGTTTTTCTTGTGGAAGAATTGGTCATTACATTGCTAGATGCCCTCATGACAAAGGGAAGATGTCTAAAGAAGGTAATAGAAGTTATTATACTCATGATGATAGTGATGGCTTGTCCAATAGTGATGAAGACGATCAAGAAATTAGACTACTCATGGCATATGAAAATAATGACTCAAAAAAGGAAGATTTCCTTAAAGAAATTAGTCAACTTAAAATTAGTTTGGCAGAAAAGGATACATTCATAAACACAGTGACACATCAACTCACTGAAAAGGACAAGCACACTGAAGTGTTAGAATGTGAAGTGGTAAGTCTAAGAAAAGAACTTGAAAAGATAAAGACTCTAAATCTTAGATTTTATAAAGGATCAAAAACGTTAGATGAAATCCTCAAAGTTTAGCGTTCGCCCATTATAAAGACTGGTCTTGGTTTTCATGAAGTTGAATCTAGTTCACAAGGTAAGGTAAGAAACTCCAATGAAAAATTTGAGATGCTCAACAAGGAAATAGATAGTCAACCACATCAATAACCAAGGAAAGGGATTCTTCAAAGAAAATCTATTACTCCTAACTGTGGAAGTAATAGTCGGTTATTTACTTCAAAGAATGATGTTGAATGTTTTATATGTCATAATTTTGGACATGTTGCAGCCAAATGTAGAAGAAGAATGGTTCAAGATCATCACACAGAAAAATCATCAAGTTCTAGGTACTTTAAGGGATATTGCTTTGCTTGCAATATGTTTGGTCACAAAGCTATTGATTGCAATAAAAGGATTATGAAACATATAATATGTTCTGCATGTAACAAGTTTGGACATAAAGTAAAGGAGTACAGGAGAAAAATTCGGACACCAAACCAAAAGAAGCATACATCATCTCAATCACAGGTATTGAAGAAGACAAAATTATTGTTAGAAAGATGTTGCATAACTCAATTTGCAGACATGACAGCTAAAAGTGTAAAACTTCAATATTCCAATTTTCATATGCACTTATTATGAAGAGAAGTCACGTATATACGCGAGTTAGACGCTACACAGTCACGTATATGTTAGTTTGAGGAAAAGCAGTGGGACAAACTTAGGAAAAGGGGTCTGATATGGTTCAATAAATTATTTTTCTCTGTTTGATGATGGTTACAATCTGCTGATGATGTGTGGAAATATGTTGGTACTCAAAAGATGTTATTTAGAAGTACTTTTGATCCTCACAAGTTAACTTGATGTATATCTTATTGATGATGATGCCTTGATACTTCTTGTTGATATATGCATGATCAGATCTGATAGTGAACAGATGGAACAGGTTCAGGGGGGAGCATATGCTTCGAATAATGCATTGTTGGCATTATGGTTAGAAGTCCTTGGTGATGATGCTTATGTGGCTAAATGATACATCTTGCTACTTATTGTTGGTTGGTCAAGAGAATGGTATTGTAGGTTACAGATGTTGCTGACATATGCTTATGGTGCAGATCATATATGGTGTATAATAGTTGCTGATGACTATCATGGTCTTGTTTAGATTTCTGATCTTTGTTATAAAATTCATGTATATCATTTGACGTAAAGGCCATGCAAAGACCTAATTTGTAACCCCACTATGCATGGGATGGATATTGTAATAATTTCTATTTCAGCCATGTATAAACATTTGGTATATCCCCACTTGGTTGGGAGATGGGTGTATGAGTCATTGGTGATAGGAAGGTCATACTCACTTAGTTGAGTTGTAGAGTCATGTTATTTTTTTGAAAAATATTTTTGGAGACTTTGCATGTGCTCAGAGGGAGCATGGACAGATTGGTACATCGTAGCATGTACAAAGGGGGAGCTCAATCATAGATTTTAGCATGTACTCAGGGGGGGTATGGAAAGCATAATGTATATCTAGGGAGAGAATATCTTGGTCCACCCTTTGCCCTTGATGTCAAAGGGGGAGAGTGACTTGGTGTTGTTGTTTCCATCAAGTCCAAAGGGGGATATTGTTGGCATTATGATACAGGTGTTGTCCTTGATGGCAACTCACACAGATGACAGATCATAGTGCAGCAGGTCAATACCAAAGAATTAATGATCAAAGGGAGGTATACGCAGGCTCACCTTGACAAAGAAGCGTATACACACAGGTTAATAGACCAAAAGGAGCGTATAACGTACACACGCACTTTCACAGAAGGAAAGGAGCGTATATCTTGAAAAACTAAGTTTTGGTCCAAGGCATTTGGTCCATGGTATTTTGATCCATGGTATTGGTCCAAGGTATTGGGTCCGAAGCATTGACCCCAGGTATTTGGTCCAAGGTATTGGTCCTAAGTGGTTTTGGTCCATGATATTAAGAAAGGCCTAAAACTATAAAAGGAGGAGAAGATCATTAGGCCAAGCATGCAAGTATTGAATATCTGATGAAGTGTGATATCCAGTATGCAGGTTATGGGTTTGTGATGCTTTGCTTGATCTGAACCAAGGATGCACCTATGTGGATGATGATGGATGATGGATCGAGATCATAAGGCTTGGAATGTATTATCATTATGTGGTTTGATCATTGATAGACTAGATCTAAATACTGACGCATGTTTTATTCTGTAAATGTTATGATCTGGGTATGACTAAATTATGAGATAGTTATGAAGTGCTAAGTTAGTATTTGCATATTTTTACGTGGGTTCACTTTGGTAAAAGCGCATATACACACTAGTTCAGTTCATCAGAGTCACGTATACATTATGAAATGTGATATCTGAATTTGCAATTGGTTCTAGTGGGTGTTGCAGAGTTCTGGGTTCTGCTCTATGTTCTGGTGACTGTGTTTTGATGACAGTATTCTGAATGTTCAGTGGTGATTGCTTTTGAGATTCAATGTTGTTGATGGGTCCAGTATGAAAATTGGATGAAATGTTGCCTTCATATATTGGTGTTGTAATCCAGGAGTATCGAGTCTAAAAATTTATGAAATGTGGTCCTTGGAGGAAGAGTGAAGGTTGGAGCCTTCAGTAGGCCGGCATCTACATACCGGTAAACATATTGGCCAGTACAAGAGCTAGGGGGTTGGAGCTCCCTTCTAGTAGTAGTTGGAAAATGAGAGAAGGTCATAGCCTTCTACAGGTGAGTGCCTGCGTACTGGTATGAGTCTGTGCCAGTACAAGATTGTAAACAGGTTTTTCTTATATTAAAAGGAGGACAGCAGCAGGTGGTTTTTGTCTCACATTGGGTTTCCACCTTACATCTTGGTGTTCATGTGTGTTTCTTATGTGTGATGATCTGTTCTATTTTTACTGCACCTGGTTACTGTTTATATGGTTAATGAAGTTCTGATGCACTAATTAAAGATCAACATATGATGAATTAACTGAATCATAAGTTTGTTGTATATACGTTAGTTGCATTAAACACAATTGCATGTACACCCGAGTTCCCTTAACTGAAGTAGCGTATATGAATCTGATTATGGAAATGAAAAAGTATTGATTTTCTAATACTGATTCACCCCCCCACCCCCCCCTCCCCCTACCAGTATTATTTCCAACAATACTAAAGCCCATCATGAGTATTTCCCCTACCTTGCAAACTCCTTTAAATGAGGAGAAAAGCCTCAAAATAAAAAGGGAAGATGCCACTACCTTAGGCAGAGCAACCACACAGACATATGCAGAGACCAGCCTGGTCAAAAGGAAAAGGTTAAATATTGTTTCTGAATAGGAATTCACAAAATAAATAGTTGAGGCCGCTGGCATAGAAAGAGAAAGAAGCAGGCATGCCACTCCTTCTGGGGGCACACTAGAACCTTCCACATCACATACTCAGATGTTGGAAAGGTAGAAAAGTGTTGAAGTGTCCTCATTTAGGATGCCAGCTAACAGGGACCAAGACATCAGAGAAAGGTACAATGATATAAAAGCCAGGAATGAGAGGCGAAAAACCTAGACTTATGCACAGTACCTAAAGATGGCACCTATAAACCAGACAAGGCTTATGTCAGCCTATGATGTGAAAGAAGGAAAAATGTAAATGATGTTTGTGAAACCTACCACTCAGCAACCAAGAATAGCAGCTGACTTCAAAAAGATAGATTTTGAAGTGCTGGCAAAGGACATACATCCTATTGACTAGATTGAGTTGCACAAGTAGACAGGGGAGATGATCTACTCCACCTTGATAGGGAAAGTCATCGCAACTCACAAATTGCAAAATTTTCTAAATAACATATCAACTCAGTTCCAATTAGAGAAGGCCTCTTCACAGGCAAAAGACACCAGAATCAAGTCCTTAGAGGACTTAATCATTGAGTTGGGACATGATCCCAAAGATGTAAAGGCCACCGAAAAGTTGATAAAGAAGAAGAATGATGACATAGCTGCTTTGAAGAAGCAACTTAATTTTCCACCATTACATCACCCACAAACAGCAGATGTCCTGGAGACCCGAAAAGGACAAGAAGAGCTTGTGGACTTGGTCCTAAAGCTAAATGACCAATTAAAAGAAATAGAGAAAGAATTGGACACATTGATTTAGTCTAAACAAAGTGAATTGGCCACCACTTCTACAACTGCCATTCCCACAGTAACAACTGCAGTTCCTTCAACACTGGCAGGATCTTTGGCACCAACAGTTCCACCTACCACAGCACTGCGAGTCACAACTGAGTCTACAACAGGAGGTGCTTCAACAAAAAATATAACAGAACTAGTGAAAGCCATCGAGGAAATGTCCATCCAGGCAACAGAACTTAAAAGGCTTAAGGAGAAAGTGGAAATCTTAGAAACTCACTGCAAGCTTGCCCAGATTTAGCAGAGAAAAGAAGCACATAAAGCCCTAAGGATGGGTGAGAAGATTAAGGTCCTAGAAAAATATTTAACTTTACAAAAGCCACTAGGACAAACCAAAGAGATGCTCTAGGCCAATATTATTGACTCTGTCAATGATATTTGTGGTGGGCTCCAGTATTGTAGCAATAATGCTACAACCCCTGGAACTCCCTTCTTTAATTTTATCAACCCGGTAGTTCGTAACAAACTTGGAAGCGACGGTGCTGTATGCACAAGTACTAGCTCTTGCCGCAGTTGTCACTTGGTCAGCAGGCACAAGTCCGCTAGGAGCTTAAGCCAACTTCTATGAGCTCTTAGAAGAAGCTTTTTAACTGATGGATGAAAGCTAACTCAAAGGAAGCTAATCTTCTTGCGGAAAGAAACTGAAAGCCAAAAAGAAATACAAACCCTAGCAAACCCTAATTCTACCAACTAGTCCTACTGATGCAAAAATGAGAATGCAAACTACGAGAAGAGATGCCATTACTTCTAGGAAGGTAAAATGCATGTGTCTAAGTTATCACTATATGAAGAAAACATCTTTTTGTATTTTTGTTTAAGTTATTAGAATTATCATGCATGTGCTTTTAACTGGCTTTTCACTGTGCAGGGGTGGATCGAGGAGGAGAAATGCTTGGAAAAGGTTGGGAAGACTCGGAGAGGGTCTAAGGGATCCCTATCATCCTTTCAGAGAGTTTCACAAAGTCAGGATGCCATGCTACCGTGTTTATGAACTTCTACAGGAAGTCTGCAGGGGTTTCTACAGGAAGTTTTGTAATTCTTCTACAGGATGTTTCGTGATTGGGTTTTTGACTAATAGGTGAGTGGGAGAGAATGCATGAATGGGTAGGGAGGTAGGGTAGGGGCCTGGAATGACCCAATGACTGAGGGATGAGGTGATGAGAGGGTGTGGAAGTCTAGCTTGCATCAAAGAAGGTTTAGGCAATGGAAAGGCAAGAAGGTAGGGTTACGTGGCAAAAGAGCAGATGGGAGATGAGGAAACAGACTTGGTGATGGAGGAGCTGATCTGGACAAGGCTCAGATGAACGAGGAGGTGATGAAGGTGCCCTGCATAGTGTTTACCTGATCAAACCAACTACGTCTTGCATATAATCAAAATATTAGATGATCTATCTAACAGTTTAATGAGATCAGTGAACAGCAACCTTATTCATGACAAGAATCATGTACATCATGTGAACAAACCATTATCAAAGAGATATAAACGCATGACTAACTCCTACCAATCCATCCTAAACATAAAAAGCTACTTCAACCATCAAAATCAACCTAAGTAACAAAGCACGAATTAAATCTAAAGAGCAGACTTTATTTTAAGAATGCAGCTAACACACATAAAGATAAACAAGGGAGGTACTGGGCGCTTGAGATGGACCCAACCCCAAGAGCTACAGCCTCCCAAGAGAGATTTAGAGTTGGTGCAAAGCTGGATTCATCTTTATTAATCAAGAATGAAGAGTTACATCAAAATTGTCCACAAGGAGAGCTTGAGAATGAGCTGAAAGCAAAGCTAATCTATTGCCTACAAATCGAATTACAAAATGACTACAACAAGGCTATGAAATGACTAACTACTAGCTACTATCTACTGGCTAACTAGCTAACATCCACTGGCTAACCAAAATGAGGCCCTAAGCCTTCTTATTTATACAAATTGAGGACCCAACAGTCCTCCTAAACTTTAGGGACTCGGCTGCCCAAAACTTGGAGTTAACAGCAATCCTACTTGACTTGCTTGGCTGCCCTTGTGCTGATTGATTCGGTGGCCCTTGAACTCCGAGCTGATGGTGGCGAATTCGAGGTAAGGGCCCATAAATGAAGGGGACACCTTCCTACAAATCCTCTAGCTTGTTCTCCCACGAATTTGGCTGCCAAGTGCTCATTAAGACCTTCAATTTTGTCTCCAAGTTGACCAAAAAGGCTACACAAAGCACCCATTAGACTTGTTGGCATAATGACTAACCAAATTCACTCTATTAACATAAATATAATCAAAAACATGCAATAAACTAATGAGAATGGTGGATTAAGTCAAATTAGGAGGTTGAATGAGCCCAAATAATTGTCCATTTTTGGGGCTCATCACTACCCCCCCTACTGAAAGTGTAGCTCATCCTCTGAGCAACCAATCTCTCTCCTCATCTTTGATGGCCCTGGTGGCCTCCTTGGCTAAAATCTTGGCCGATTTCTCCTTTGGCTTCCCTCTTTTCAAACTTCCTGTAGAAACAGTTCGTTGGCTTCCTGTAGAAACAGTCCTCTGTCTTCCTGTAGAAACAGTCTGCTAACTTCCTGTAGAACCAATTTTCTCTGATTTTGCTTGCTTGGCTGGGGGTGCCTTCTCCTTGAACTGTGCTATGGCTGCCTTGGGTGTGTCCCTACTTGTTTGGCCTTTTTCAGTCTTCTCTGCTCGTGCTTGCAACCGCTTCTCCCTTGGCATTTGTGTTATTTTACCACCCCCTGCTTTGGCCTCAACAGCTTGTCCTTTTCCCTCATTCCTCTTCCTGTTCCTTCTGTGGTGGTCTTTCTTGTGTTTGTTACATCATCATTGAGACCCTCACTGTTGCTTCTTTATCATATCCATGAAGTCTACCTGAAGGTTAGATCTCCATGTGTGTCTAAACTGTGATTGCAACCGTGGAATTTTATTTCAAATACCCATTGAGAGATATCAAATTACAGTTCACACTGAGGTATGCAGGCCAATATAAATTGTATGCTGAGATCCTTGATCATAGGACAGATCCTTCAACTTCATCTCTTTGATGAAAACACTTGCAGGTTGACGAGATGATGTTCATATATATTCCTAGGTTTATACCTCCATAGATATTTCTTAATCATAGGTATACTGAGTATCACATATATTCGTTGTGATATGTCTAGACAGATCTGAATATAGAGCCGAGATGTAACCCTTGTTATTTCTGCAATATATATACACAGTCTTCTTTGTCCATCCAGGATACTGCGTTTCAGGTATGCCGAGCTTGTAATTGCTTCAGTGTTTTCTTCTCTGTAGATATGTGAGGAACTGCTGTCATTAGCCATCCTTATTGCAATAGACACCCAACTTGAGAGGTACTAACTGATGATGAAAAGAAACATACAACTCTGCCTCTATTGTTTGACCTGGACCAAGACAGGGAATCTCTTGCATAGGAATAACTTTTGGTGGTTCTGATGAAACCACAGGTTGATCATGTATTCTGCTGTTGGTGCTCCAGATTCAACAGGAGACTCGATTGACTCATCAGCTTTGACAACAATGTTAAAAATTGCATTTGCTGAACGATTATAAAAAAACGAGCACAGACCATCATTGGTGAATAACATGATTGTTCATTAGAGAATGCATACATGACATTCATACCATCCCCATTTGTAAAATCTAAAAGTGTATACTTCCTGGGCTCTCTATCCACAGTTCCTATTGACAGGTTGGCATAGCCAGATAGTATAGATTCTTTTGCAGATGAAAAAGGGCCAGGAACAGGCAGGACTGGCCATAGCCATGACTCCAATGCATCATGGCGCATCAGCGGTATACTGTCAGAAATTGTAGACAGATCATAGTGATCAACTTCTTTGTCTTTTCCATGCTCACCATCCGATAAAGAGATTAGTGGTTCAACATGTTTTTTTCCCAACTTTGCTCTTTCCTTCTACATCTTTACTTATTTTATCATTTGACTCGGAAGCTTTCAACTTCACACAAGAGTTTCTAGTCAAGCTACTTGGTGAATGTCTTGACCTATCCTTGCACATAATTTCAAGGTCTGAGCCTTCACTTAACATGTGATTGATCAATTTCTTGGTCAGATCCACTTTCAGGGCCCTGCAAACTTCCTTCACTAAAGGAACAATCAAAAGACAAAGATGTATTGTCATTTATATCAGCGGAACTTTGAATCTGACACAGACTACCTGGTTTTGGTAAAGATCTATAACCTGGAGCTGTGTGCTAGACAATGTGAGAAAGGGAACCAGGCAAGAAAACCCGAACATTGCTTCCTGGATGCAACAACGTAGCCAGCTTGGGTGAAAAAAAAAAAGAACATGTTTTGCAAGTGCAAGTTGGATAACGGCCTACGAATTTCAGCTGAGCGCTCATTAATTTCTGCGTGATTGTTGGTGGAGTGAGGTGGCAAAGACGTGTGCTGGCCCATGCAACTATTGTGCTATCATGAACTGCAGTGGTTAACTGTGTGTTCTCTGCCTGTGATATCATCCATCAGTTGCATTGGAGTTTAGACTACCCACACTGTCCGTGTTTTTTAAATTTCACGTGCATGACTGACCCATGCATGCTGCGTGACTTTCTCATGAGTGCTAGAGAACTGGGTGTCTTGCTACATTCATGGCTTAATTTCACCATTCCATTCGTTCATGCAATGCTTAGACTAGATTCATGCAATAGATGAACAAGGTTTAGTCACGTACCTGAAGTCAAACGGCTGCTTGTGAAGCTTTTTGCTGCTGCATGCTCATGTTCTGCTGCTGCATGCTTGGATCCTTTGGTTGCATGAGGGCTTGGCTGATGATTTTTGATTGCTTTTCCTTGTGCAGGTGTCCTTTGACCAGATCTAAGCTGCATGCATTTGTTTCCACGTTCAAATCTGCACCTTCAAGCTGCTGCTGCTGCAATGTCACAGAACCAAAACTTGTTTTCGCCATTTTTCCCAAACGGTAAAGCGGATTGATCTGAAACTTGCTGAGCATGTTTCTATCATCATGATGCATCTCCCATAGCAAAATCGTGATCAATGGATGCACGGATTTCGAGAAAAATGGAAAATGGCTGAAGATTTCAGAGATCGATTTCTCGGAAACCGTGCATCAGAATCGGCTGAAACTGCTTGGGTAGGTTACTATCACCCATGTGCATCTCCCCATGAAACAGGTTTTAAAATGGATGCACGGATATGGAGAAATCGTAAAAATGGCTGATGGTGATGGAGGTTGATTTCTTGGGAACCGTGCACCGGAATTACCTGAAACTGCTCAAGCGTATTGCCATCACCCTTGTACAATTCCCCATAAAACGGTTTGTCAAATGGATGCATGGTTTTCACGTTATGGCAAAAACAAATTCTGTTCTATGTGTTTTTGC